>CM077080.1:146825996-148220959 GCA_039513925.1 Platanthera zijinensis
TAGAAGAAAAGAAGATATCACACAAATGGCCTTCAAGCAAAAAAAGAAGGGAAGGGGAAAAAAAAGTTATAAAAAATGAAAAAAAATATCCTCCATATAAAGAAAGTAAAAGAAAAGAAGTAAGGGAAAAACCTTATAATAGAAGCAGGAAGCAGCAGATCAGATTCAGAAGAATCAGATTATGAAGATTCCCTCTCTGAATAGGTTCAGGTAATTGCTTCCTATGACTTTCAATCTAAAGAATTTCAATCTGAATTTAAACTCTTGTGTTTAGACCTAATAGGATTCGAGAAGGAAATAAAACTTCTCAGGAAAAAACTTTTAGAACAAGACAAAATCATTGCTGAAAGTGAAAAAATAACTGAAGAATTAAGCTTAGCCAATCAACAAATAGTCTTTCTAAAAATATGAATTAAGTAAGACTAAGGAACTAAAAGAATCCATGAATGGTAGAAGCTTACAACTGTTAGATATAACTAGCACAGTTAATACCAGATCTAATAATACAAAAACTAGGATTAGGAGCCTCATCTAGTGAACCAATTATAATTCAGAAAAATAAACTATCAAAACCTATTAACTTCATCTCTGAAAATGGTAAGAAAAATACTGAACAGGTAGAGAAGGTTAACAAAGTTCTTAAACAGTTAGAACTTAGTAAAACAAATCAATAAAGCAAAAACAAACAGCACACTATGTTAAGCATATTTCGTCGAACATAGAACGACGAAATGGGTATGGTTCGTCGACCTAAGAACGACGAACCCTGAACGAAAATTGTAATGTAAACTATTCATCGAACTGGGATTGACGAAATCGGTATGGTTCGTCGACCAGAGATTGACGTTTCTGGGGCTCTGAGAACGGATACCTCTATTCTTCGAGTAGGGATCGAAGAACTCAACCAAGATCGTCGAGCTCAGATCGACGAACATACTCAAATTTGTTAAACTCAGTTTATAACTAGAGTAACCTAAAAACTGATAAATCCTTTAATCCCTTTAGTCAGTGGGTCATACCTCTTAGAAGGTATCATCCTTTAGGTTATAAGGACCAACTTGAATGCTCATTTATTTCAAGTTTCAGTTATGTTAAACAACAAGGACCCAAGGTAATCTGGGTCAAAAACTGCTAATCCTCCTTGCAGGTAGAAGAGAACCCTGTCACTTAAAACAAGTGGTACCTGGATAGTGGTTGCTCTAAACATATGACCGGTTGCAAGGAATGCCTAATCAACTATAAAGCTAATACTGGACCTAAAGTAATCTTTGGGGACTCAGGCTTTGGACTGATAGAAGGCTGTGGAGACTTCAACTGTGGAGCTGTCACATTCAATAAAGTGACCTATGTAAATGGTCTTAAGCATAACCTGATATCAGTAAGCAAACTATGTAAAACAGTTTATCAAGTAAGCTTTACTAACTCTTTATGTCTTATTTCTTTATACAACACAACTGTTTTAACAGGAATTAGACAAGGCAACATCTACTTAGTAAATTTTGAATAGCCTAAATCTGAAATTTGCTTATTCAACTCAGTTAGCATTCAAACTAGCTTATGACACAAAAGACTAGGACATGTAAAACATAAAAATATAGTTAGGTTATCTAAAGACAATCTTGTTAGAGGTTTACCTTCTGATCCCTACAAGAAGGAAGGCCTCTGCAGGGCTTGTCAGCTAGGAAAGCAAACTAAATCTAATTTTAAATCCATTAATAAGAGTGATTCACCTAGAATTCTGTACTTGCTCCATATGGAGCTTTTTGGCCTTATTGCAGTACAAAGTCTAGGAGGAAAGTCTTATACATTAGTTATTATAGATGATTTCTCCAGATTCACATGGGTTTTCTTTTTGAGAACTAAGTCAGATACTTTTAAGGTTCTCACAGATTTTCTCAAGAACATACAGATTGAGTATTCTACTCAAGTTGCATTGATCAGAAGTGATCATGGTACTGAGTTTGAATCTCTTCTTATGTTAGAGTTATGTAAGAAGGAAGGTATCAGACATTGTTTCTTAGCTCCAAGAACTCCTCAACAAAATGGGGTAGTTGAAAGGAAGAATAGAAAACTCATTGAAACTGCAGGTACATTACTTACAGATGCTTACATGCCCCTATCCTATTGGGCAGAGGCTGTGAGCACAACAAACTATGTCCTAAATAGAAGTCTAATACATAAACTAAAGCTTAAGACTCCCTATGAACTACTCAAAGGGAAGAAACCTATAATAACCTATTTTAAAGTATTTGGATGTATATGCTATATTCACAAGTATGACCAAAAACCCCCTTAAAGTTTGAGTAAGGATGCAGTGGGATTCTCTAGATTCCCAAGTAGCTATCTGTTTAATAAATCAACATTAAAAATTGAGGAATCTATGCATTAACATTTGATGAAATATATGTTTTTATAAGGAGAGACATCTCTGCCAAAAATAATCTCCAAGTACAAAATTTGTGTAAGAGGTTGGATGACCTAAATCTTACTTCAAAGGATGAATCACATCCCTCTCCACAAGCTATATCAGAAGTTGAAAGTGAAGAAGAGATTGTGGAAGCAGTTTAATTTCCTCCAACAGTTGATACAATTCCACAAAAGGAATTACATCAAGTAACTGTTGCAACCAACTACACCTAATGATCTTGTCACACTTAGGGATCACCCTAGATCTCAAGTAATTGGAGACATATCATTAGGAGTGAAGACAAGACATCAACACAACCCTGATGTGATGCTTGCATGCTTTCTCTCTCAAATTGAGCCTCAATCCATATCTTATGCAGAGCAAGATCCAAACTGGATCACTGCAATGCAAGAGGAACTCAACCAGTTTGAGAGGTGTAGAGTTTGGGACTTAGTTCCAAGGCCTAGGGGCTATGCAGTAATTGGGACTAAGTGGGTATTCAGAAACAAACTTGATGCCCAAGGTGTGATAGTGAGGAACAAGGCAAGGCTTGTTGCTCAAGGATACAGGCAAGAGGAAGGAATTGATTATGATCAAACCTTTGCTCCAGTTGGCATACTTGAAGCTATAAGGATTTTCTTAGCTTATGCAGCATTCAAAAAGTTTAAAGTCTACCAGATGGATGTGGAAAGTTCATTCCTAAATGGATAACTCAAAGAAGAAGTGCTTTCATGGCGATTCCCGCTGGTTCTCTCACTGCCATGAAATTTGATGCTGGTTTCGACATAGACTTTGAATCATTCCAGTATTCTGATCCAGTTTTCCTTAACATTCTCCAACTACTAGAAGAACAACAACTGAAGACTCTTCTCTCAACCTGAATAATGATATCTGCCACAGAAATCAGAGAATGGGTGTACACAGCTACTATTAATGAGAACAAGATGACCGACACCATCACGGGTAATGAAATTTCACTCACCCCCGTTATTCTTAATGAAAATTTTGGATTGAAAAATTGTGAGGAGGATTTAGAAATTGATTCGGAAGAGTTTGATCTAATGCTGAATACAATGGGATATTCTAGAGACACCCCAAACAAGCTCCTTAAGAAACTTCTGTCTGCCGAGTATAAATTTCTCGCAGATATAGTTGGGAAAGTGTTGCTCGGAAGCACACTGTGCATGATTATATCACCAGGCATCAGTTCCTGGTAATGTGCACCATTATAAATAAGAAAGCTATGAACTGGGAACAGATTCTGTTCGATTTGATCACAAAGAAGAACAATAAGAAAGAGGTATGCTTTGGAAGGATCCTAGGGATCTTCTTAAAGGAAAAGGCTGCAGGATCCCTGGTCTCCTCGACTATATCCATCAATGCCTTAAAGAGAATCACCTGTACTCTTTTTGGCAAGTGGGAGAGGACCATCACTAAGCCAACTAAGCCTACCTCCTTCTCCACTAAAACTTCCAAGAGTACAAGGGTTGCACCAGCCTCTCCCCACCCCACTGAATGGCTCACTTCTACTCCTCCATTTTAACAACAAGTCCAACCAACCCCACCGTCTACTACCATCCACATCCATACTAAAACACTACCAGCATCTCCACTTCTCTTTTCCCCTACACATCTACCATCTCCTCCTCCTTCACCTCAACCTGACACTTCAATCCCTACACCACCTTTATCCCCTCTACCATCTCACCTGGTTAACATCCCCCACATCAACCTCTCCTCCCTCCCCTCCTTTAACCTGCTATCGTCTCCCCTAAACTCCCCATCCACCAAAATGACTTCCCCTTAGAACCTCCACCTCCATCACCCACATCTACTCCTTCAGCTACTGATCCAGTTTCTGCCTCTCCAACTCTGGATCCCTCCCTTACCACCACTCTAATCACACTTCTCACCCCACTACTCAAAACCATTATAGCAGAGGACATTTATCCTCTGGCTGCCTCCATCTCATCTCTTGCTACCCAAATATCTGCCCTCACCACTGCTCCATCTTAAGTTGGGGGCCTGGCTTCAGCACATGCTGAAACCAGGCAGGGGGGATACTTGATGAAGAAGTAGAAGCAGTTTTAGCAGCAGTAGGACCAGTTGTACAGATGTCAGATACAGCAGACATGGATACAGAAGCCGAAGAAGATTTATTAAAATTGATTCATTTTATTAAAACTGACATGGACATTGATGAGTGAGTTATGCAAAAAATAAATATTATTGGTGATAATTTCATAAATCCTACAGTAGACTTCATGAGTTTGTAAAGTTCTTTTAATACAGCTCATCACAGTCTTCCTCCAGCTGAGTATACCAAGCCATCATTAGCTTTTATTCCATATTCTTCCCCAATAAGCACTGATGCTGTCATATAACTAAAGGCCAATTTTTCCATTCCTGCAACTCCATCATCTAGACATATTGCCTCTCCAATTGTATTTTCTCCTATGGCCCTAGTCTTTGTAATGGATGATTCTCCAGTACCAGATCTGGATGCATTGATTATGGCTAACATAGAGGAAGAAAATAAGTTAGCTACGCAGAGCAAAGAAGTATACAGTTCTCTAGTTCCCTCCCCAGTTCCATCTCATGCAATAAAGAAAACAAGTTCTGATGAAGCACTAAGAAAGATTGATGCTATGTATGACAAACCTCAATCTTTTGATGATGATGATGATGAGGAATCTAAGAAAAGGAAGGCTCAACCTCCTTATGCTCCCAAACCTAGAAAACACCAATGATACTCCCTACTATATCCTACAAAAAATAACCACATAACAGGGAATGCCGGCCTGGATGTGGCTCTCAAATAATGAACAAAAGGCTAGGAAGAAAAGTAAGAGGTACTCTCCTCACCCAACTCACAAATACAGGAAGGATCCCCCTCCTCCTCCTCCACCAGTTGTTTGTGCTTCTAGAATTAGTTCTCAAAAGTCAGATGCACCTTTCAACCCTCATTCACTAGAACCTATCAGAAGCAAGAAAGGCCATCCAGACAGCAATCACATGGAAGCAGTGAGCAAAGAAGTACTAGTTGTACAGAACAAATAAAATAAATAGTGTATCAAAAACCAGAATTCTCTCCTCCTCAACCACAGGCTGAATAAAGAAGACACTCTGTGTCACAAAAACCTAAAAAAAATACGGTGAAGCTTCACCTCCAAAATCACTGTATACTCAAAGTAGTAAAAGATAGACTGCAACAAGCTTCCAAGAACAGTCAACACAATTCAGGCATGTCACCCTACTACCCTCTCAAGAAGATCAGTCATCTGTCAGTCAGAATGATGATCAAAACTTCAGGATGGCCAGGCTTCAAGAATTGTTTGCTCTATCACAGATGAAAAAGGCTAGTGAAGAAGGACAGGATCCAACAAAATTCACTATAATTTCTACTTACAGAGAAAAAGAACTTGAAAGACTTCAAGTGAGCAAGAAACTGTTTGACCCTGCTGATTATATGGCTAGACATCTAGAGGCAATTGTTCCCTGAACTTCAAATCAGACAATGATTTGTGTAGCAGATCTATATATATCAAAAAGAGAAGCTGCCAATCCTAATAGGGAAATTATATTTACCAAGCCTGGAGAAAAGAAAAAGGAAGAAAAATCTAAGAAGTAGAAACAGAAAATCCTGAAGAAGAATTGCTACTTTTGGTATACTTTGTTAAAATTATGTTTTTTTTATGTTACAAAGCTGACTATGTACATATATATGCTGCACTTGTTATTAAATTATCTGCTAGATATATATTGTGTTCCTGCTTTGTATATTTTCTTGTATTGAGTCTGTTATTAGTGACCTCACCCAAATAGGGGGAGATTGTTGGAACCCCTAGTTGGATTTTGGCTAGGTTCACTGAGTTAGGATATGACCCAACATGTATAGATTAGGGTCATGACTATGTCCTAGAGTCTAGGTCAAGTCCTTAGAGTCAAACAGTACAAAGGACCAGCCTCAAACACTGCTAAAGACTCAAGACTTAGAGAATTCAAGCTTTGGAAAAAAAAGATCTACGTTCGTCGATCTCCGATCGACGATTGTCGTGCTCAGCTCGACTAACTCAGAGACAATTCTCTGAGCTGAGCTCGATGAACTCAGAACTCAGATCGACGAACTCTGGACTCAGTAAAACCTTCTAAGTCTAACACTCATTCGACAAACTAAGAACATCATCTAAACGAACTTTGTCCGCAGGTAGACTAACACTTCAACTCTCAGAGCAAAATATCTCTCAATGCCAGATTAACACTTCAACTCTCAGAGCCAAATATCTCTCAACGCCAGATTAACACTTCAACTCTCAGAGCAAAATATCTCTCAACGGCATAATTGACTCAGCGCCACAGTTCACTCAAAGCCAAATCTCACCCAGAGCCCAAGATCACTCAACGCTCTCAACACTAGATCAATACTTCAACAATCAACATCAGAAAATATTCTAAGTCCAGACCACAGACTCAGCTCGACGATCTTATACTTCAGCTTGACGAACTTGATGTATAGAAGAAGAAAGTTATCAAGCAGCATTCAGAGTTCGACGATCTTGGATCTCAGCTCGACGAACAGCTATTCTCAGCTCGACGAAAGCCATTCTCAGTTCGACAAACTCAGAGAACAGAATCTGCCAGTTTACGCAGTGTAGTTGTTCGCTGATCCCAGGTTGACGAAAGCTGTTCTCTGGTCGACGAAAACTATAAGATATATTGTTATTTATTCTTTCCTTTTTTATCTCCTTATTTTATATCTATTATAGGCAGTTAATTCATTAGAAAATCAATGCTATTATATCCTTTGAATCGATCCATTACTGGAAGCATTGATTACAAATATTCCCCATAGAATTAATTGGTTATATCTCAGGACAGACATAGAATAAAATATATGACAATATTCTTGCCATTTTCATTCCAAAGATTTCGATTGAGCATTGATTGATAGATTTTGAATTCGATCAAGAGGCAGTTATCAAAGGGATCATCTCTCAGCCAAAAGAGAACAACAAGATACACAGAACATCAATCAACAGCAGTGCATACAGCTCTCTTAAGAAAAATCAACTGCTCTTAAAAGAAGAAGAAAGAACAACAATAACTATCAAGAGTCTTTCTTCTCATTCTTTGTTTTCTGGAATCTCAAGTGACCAAAAACATTCAAATCATTCAAAGTTTTTTAGAAAGTAGATCTTACAGCAGAATGCCTACTCACCCTTTGCAAAGCTTCCACTCCTGAACCATTCAAGATCTCAGGGGGAGCTTTGACAACATCAAAGAATCCACAAAGTCTTCTCATTTTGATTTGAGAAAAGAAGACTTCAATCAACCTCTCTTCCCACCTCTATACAGGGTTTTAATTCCCTTCAAAATTATTCTGGTTGCAAGTCTCCTTCCAAAAGACTTGGTTTAGTTTTTGAGCACCGGATCAAAAGCTCATTGGTGGCAGTCAACTGATCAAAACCTGTAGTGGATTCCTACCTAGGGTGGTAGAAGAGTGGATGTACTCAAGTTTGGGGAACCACTATAAAATTCTTGTGTTGTCTGTGTGGCTGTGATTTTCCTGTGTGCTTGTTCTGTGATATATTTTGTTGTGTAGCTTAGTTATCTTTTCTCTAGTCACTTGTTGCACTAGTAAACTCATACACCTATATCATAGTAACATATTTTATTAAAGATTTCTTATTTCTGCAAGAATTGAAAAGATTTTAAAAACTCTATTCACCCCCCCCCCTCTAGAGTTATTCAGAGCTTACCCAATCATTCACATACCAACCTGTCCAGATAGGTTTCACATAGTATGTTTATTCCATACATCGATTCCGGATTATATATGCAATTTCTATCGGGGATCATAATTATCACCTATTGGAAACAACTCTTTTCTTCACCTTTTGGTGAGTGGTTCCATGCACTTATGCAAATTGGTAACTTCACTTGTCCAAGGAGAAAGGTCATTACCCTTGTCGAATGTTTAGGATCCATGATCTTGCACTTGATCCAGATGGAACAGATCACCACACTTTCCTCTCCGCAGTTCTGGCTTCGACTCGTGAATCCGATCACAAGAACGCCTTCACAACAGGGTTGAATCAACCTTGCCCTTCCTTGCCATTGCTCTCATGGCCTTTACCTACTTCTTCCTCATGATCCAAGAGAGAGAGGTCGAGAAGGAAAGAAAATGAGAAATAAATCTCATCACTCGCCTTTATCAGAGAGCTACCACTGCACGGTATCTTTTCTACCACCGCGCAGTATCATAGGCGGAGGCTGTTTTGCCCAATTGTACTGCTCTGCCGCTCAATACCACCTCAACCGTATTTGACACGTGGCATACTACTGCAGGCATTACCATTACCGTCAGTCCGTACTGTCAAGAGCTGAAAGTTGATTTGTTTAAACTACTACCGCGTGATATCACTCTATTGCCGCACGATAGGCTCTCAACACATCAATTCATCGAAAGCATCGAGTGCTACTAACACGCGTTAACCTTCTACCATCGTGTGGTACCTTCCTCAATTAAGGGTTGATTTAATTCAATTAGATACTTCTAGCGCTATCTCTACCACCTGGCGGTAACTCCCAGTAATCAACTCCCTATTATTTTTAGGAACTTTGGGGCATTACAATAATGACCTCGATACTCCATTATCAGGAGCCGACTTCAATGACGGATGATATTGAGTGGAAGAAGATGGATCAAAAGACAGTTGGGTTCATTCGACAATAGTTGATGATAATGTCTTTAATCCTATGTCAACTAAATCACCGGCCCAGGATTTATGAAAAAATCTAGAAGTGTGTTGTGAGAGGAAGAAATCGGAGAACAAGACTTTCTTGACCAAGAAGCTTGAAAATTTAAAGTACAAGAAAACATCACAAATGAATGGGCATCTGAATCTTACATAGAGTATTATCTACCAATTAGAAGAAGCGAAGATCATCATTAGGGATGAGTGATGAGAAGATTTATATAGGGTTTTCAGACTCATCTGGGCTAGTTTTCACCCACGTACACTATATTTTTAGCAGGTTTTCGTTCATATTCTATTTGAATCTTTTAAGTACACAAAGTGATCTTTCTAGGCCCATTGGGGTGTGCAAGCGTCCATACCGTTATTGGGTGTAAGCATATGGTGCTCCCCATGTTTTTTTGGATTATTTTGTCATATTATTTGTATTTGCAAGAGGTGTTCTCCATTTGGTTTTGATTGTGTGTAGTTGGGTTGTTCCATATGTTGGGAATTGTTATCTAGGGAAATCGCACGATCATGCGTTTTTGTTGACGCACAACTGTTTTGGTCGTGCGATTGTTATAGTTCATTTTGGTTGAACAGTTGTCACGTATTTTTTTAACGAATGATTGGATTCAATCATGCACGAAGGAAAATGCACGACCTCCCTGTAATGCCTTAAGACCATGTAATGTCCAACCCCGTTTGATTTGTTCGCGCATGAGCAATTTGCTCGTGAAAGTTCAAAAATGCATGTTCTGCCTGTTGCCTCAGACTGGGCATCCTGTGCTAGTATAATCTCACGATCCAAATACACGATCATGCGTTTGGTTGTGCATCTCTTATAATCTATCATTTACTATTTAAGATGCTGGATTTCTCCCTAGTGATGAATCTTTCATCTTCCCGGCATCCGGGATGCCCGATTTTGCAAATTTCTCCCCTCTCATGCCGCCAACCTTGGGGAGGAACTCCAGCCATCATTCCTTTGCAAATATAAGCCTAAGGAATCCTCTCTGGCCTTCGTCATTGTCTCCAACCAATCAATCCTTATTTCAAGTTATTTCTCTACATCTCTGAAGTTCTCCAGTGTGAACATGTTCGACGGTGAATCGCGAAGAAGGAAGTTCATTGGAAGGCGGTGACAACCCTTCTCTACCCCGGACGGCAGTCAAAGTCCGAGCGCAAATAAGGAGTGACAAACCTCGATTCCAGCCGAGAAGTAGGTTGATTATTCGTGCATTGGTTGTATTCTCTCCTCCTTCTTCTTTGTGGTAGATTACTTGATATTGTTTGGATGTTTGGAATGATGTTTAATAACCCAAAACACATTTTCATGTTTCTCACTATGTCTATGTGGTGATTATGTGCGGTTGTCAATTTTGTGGTGCACCTCCATCCGCCATGTGTTCAAGTCCTTTGTGTTTGTGTCTTCCTAGAAATTGCTAGGAGCTTGCGTAGCGAAGAGGTGACTATGACTCTCACTCGATCCACCATCTGAATCATTACCCAATTGGGTAATGCACCCAAGTGATGCGGTAAAGGCGACCCACGTATATAAATTAGGTTTTATAATTTTAGTAAACCAAATCAAAAAAACCCATTGCTCTGTTTGTGCACTTACAAATCTTTTTCCGAACAATTGAATCATGCACCTTAATTACACTCCTCTGAGATTGATACTTGGGGATTGACTCCCATTTTATATTACTTGTGAGACAGGCACACTTGTCGTATCTGCGCATCAGGTTTTTTTCGTCATTGTCGGGGAGTGCAGTCGTGTGGTAATTCTCTGTTTAGAATAGTTTTGTAAAGTATTCATTCAATTTTTTATCATTTTATCATATATGACAATACAGAATCCTCAATCATCATTAGGTATAATGAAAGATGATTTTGAAATTCCAGTTGAGCTTGTAACCTTTGTTGCTAAAAATTGTGTTTTTCATGTGAGTCCTTGTGAAGATGCAATATCAAACATTGAGGACTTCCTTGAGCTGTGTAGCACCTATAAGAGTGACCAAGACAGTGTAAAGATCATTCTTTTCTCATTTTCGCTCGCAGGAAAGGCCAGAGAATGGTACAAAATTGTTTACCCAAGTGAGATTACATCCTGGGTACAAGTTGAAGACCAGTTTTTAAAGAAATACTGCTCGAGCGAACTATTATCTAGAAATCCTGTATAGTTGTTTTCTTTTTCTCATGATCCAGGTGAATCCCTTGCAGAAGCATGGGAAAATTCTGTTTGCTATAATCCTGAAATTGTGCTCAAGATGTGTATGGAGTTTCATGCCTCTAGACATTTTATTTAGGCATTTAGGAGAAGTTCAGACACATGTTTAACATTGCTGCAGGAGGGGCACTTTTTAGTCGAGACATGCTTTGTGCCTGGAGAATTGTGGATGATGTAGTTTGATCCAATGGAATGTGGGGCAGGCCTCTCGAGTCCCGTCTAACTTCAAAATCATGCTACCTTTATTCAGGGTGAGCCCGGTGCTATGGTTGGTGAGGACAAAATGTGTCAGTTTATGAGTTTGTTAAAGGAGTGGTGGCAATCTCAGGATTTGATCTATCAATGATTATACGCTTTGTGCTCCACCATCATAGACACAATTCAATCTTTTGATAGCAGTTCAATTAAAACAGTTAACACAATGAATCTTAAAAGTGGAAGAATAGTGGGGAATCGTGAACTTCAAGGCAGTCGAACCTCCGTTCACATGGACATGCTGATTGTGGGTGATCATATATCGAACTTCCAGTGCCTGCAGTACCAAATGTTTTGCCGTAATAGTAGAGTGTGATGAGACCTTTGTTCCCCCAAAAGCTGCAGAATCTCAGAAAATAAAGACAGCACTAGAAATTTTTGGACATGATGAAGTGTGTATATGTGAGCATCCCTCTGATGTACATGCATACATAGGTTCCGAATTATGCTAAATATTTAAAAAATCTCTTGGCCAAGACAAGGACCTCAGAAGAGGTTGGTGAAATCTTGACCTTGGGGGAATGTCCAACCATGGCAGTGCAAGCATTGGCTGGTGAAATAAAAGGTCTTGGGTAGTTTCACCAATGTGTGAACTATTGGTCATTCCACCCATCATTGTGCACTATGTGATTATGACGCTTCAATCAACCTCATACCGCTATAAATTTTCGGTGAGCTCCTCACCAGTGTCGTTCGACCAACCAACATTATGTTACAATTTGTTGATTTGTCAAAGAAGAAACTGATGTGAGTAGTGGAGGACCTTGATGTGGCTATCAATAGATTAGTTTTCCCTGCCAACTTCGTGATCTTAGATATAGACAGTGTTGATAGGACACTGATTATTTTGGGTCGGCCATTCCTTGCTTCTGCTAGAGCGTTTATCGATGCCAAGTAAAGGTTGTTGACATTGTTCCTTGAAATAGAAGTTACTATTTTCGACATGTATTGAGCGCCGATGGAGGTAGTGTGTGCTGATCCAGAAATGCTTGAGTCAGTTGATATGGAATCTGATGAATGCACACCATTTCTGTTTGATGGAAGTGATAGTGAGATAAGTGATACTGGCAGTGACATACATGATATGTCAGGTGATATGTAAGACTTTGATTCAAACCCCACCCCGGTTTCATACTTTGCAGCTTCTGAGACGCCCTCACTTAAGCCACTTCTTGAAACTCTAAAGTATGTATTCTTGGGTGAGAGCAGGAAGCATCCCGTCATTATCTCAACACTTCTTTCGGATGATCACAAGTATCAACTTATTGAATTGCTGAAAGCACATTAGGAAGCATTTGGGTATCATCCCCACGGTTTGTATACACAAAATACTTTTGGAAGAAAGCTTCAAACCCACAATGCAACTACAGCGTAGGTTGAACCCCAAGCTGTAGAAAATTGTCAAGGAAGAAATTATCAAGCTTCTCGATGATGGCATCATATATCCCATCAGTGACAGCAGTTGTGTAAGTCTGGTGCAGCTTGTTCCAAAAAAGGGGGGAATTACCGTCGTGCCTAACGAAAACTTTGTGTTACTTCCTACTTGAACGATTATAGGGTGGAGAGTGTGTATAATTACAGAAAGCTCAATTTGGCAACCAGGAAGGACCACTCCCCTTGCCATTCATTGATGAGATGTAAGAGAAGTTGGCGGGACATGACTATTATTGCTTCTTCGATGGATATTTGGGATATAATCCAATATTGATTGATCCTACGGATCAGGAGAAGGCCACATTTACTTTCACATCTGGGACTTTTGCTTTCAAGCGAATGTCGTTCAGTCTTTGCAATGCTCCAGCCATCTTCCAGCACTATATGATTGCGATCTTCCATGATAAGGTTGGTGGCTTCTTAAAAGTGTTCATAGATGATTTCTCCTTATTTGGAATGAGCTTCAATACCGGGTTAAAAAATCTAGCTTTAGTCCTGAAATGCTATGAGGACACTAACCTTGTTCTTAATTTTGAAAAGTGTCACTTTATTGTTCACGAAGATGTAGTGCTAGGGCATAAATTTTCTTATCGGGGATTGGAGGTGGACCAAGTAAAGATCAACACAATCAGAAGACTTCCACCAACAACTTTAGTTCAGGGAATTCATAGTTTTTTGGGTCATGCTTGATTCTACTGGCACTTTATCAAGAACTTCTCAGTTATAGCTAAGCAACTCTCAAATCTTCTTAGGAAGGATGTGAAGTTTTATTTTGATAACAATTGTCATCGTGCTTTCAATAACTTTAAGAACCATTTGACCTCTGCACCTATTCTATCATCTATGGATTGGACCCTACCATTTGAAGTGATATATGATGCGAGTGATGTCATTGTTAGGGTTGTATTGGGGCAGTATAGAAACAAGATTGTTCACACCATTTATTATGCAAGTCAGACTTTAAATGATGCGCAACTGAACTATAACACGACGGAAAAGGAGTTGTTAGTTTTCATTTTCTCATTTTAGAAGCTCCACTCATATCTTATTCTATCAAAGGTAGTTGTGCATACTTACCATGCAGCCTTATGGTACCTTATGTACAAGATTGACACCATGCCGCGGCTCATGCGATGGATTCTATTTCTACAAGAGTATGATATTGAGGTCTGCGATCTCCAAGGTGTGGATAATGTGATTGTCGATCACCTTTCGAGGCTTCGGCATTATGGTGACCCTGAACCTCTGGGGACTCAAATTTCTAATACATTCCCGGAAGAGAGCCTGTTTGCTATTACGTCTTCTTCATCAACTCCGTGGTATGCAAATTTTGCTAACTTCCTCGAAAGCAAGACTCTTTCGCTACATCTGTCATACCAGCAGCGGAAGAAGTTTTTATCAGATGTCAAGTACTATTTTTGTGAAGCTCCTCTTCTTTATCGTACGTGTGCTGATGGAATCATTCGACGATGTGTCCCAGATTATGAAGCTAAGGTGATGTTATAGCACTGCCGCGATCGTGAGGCAGTTGGATATTTCGGTGTTGCAAGGACTTCTCAGAAAGTGCTCCAATGTGGGTTGTATTGGCCCGCACTTTTCTGCGATTCTTTTTCTCATGTCAAAGAGTACAACGAGTGCCAATGCACGGGGAACATTGCTCGGCGAGATGAAATACCTTTGAACAATATGCTTGTATGTGAGCTATTCGACCTGTGGGGGATCGATTTTATGGGACCATTTCCCATGTCTCATGGGAATCTGTACAATATTATTATTGTTAACTATGTGTAAAAATGGGTTGAGGAAGAGGTCGTTGCATCAAATGACGCCCACACTATGCTATACTAAATCCACAAGAACATATTTTCTCGTTTCGGTGTTCCCCGAATGATAATCAGTGATGGCTAGAACCACTTCTGCAATCAACAATTCACTTAACTGATGAAGCAGTTTGATGTCCACCACAACGTTGCGTTGGCATACTGATGCGTGTAAATACGGCAAGCGCACCGGTCGCACAAGTAATAAAGTTTTGGGAATGAATCCCTGAGTGTCAGTCTCTTAAGGAATGCAATTAGCGTAGAACAACAAACAATCCGAAATTATCGTTATGAGAGTTTATTAAATAAAGGAAAAATAAAGTGCTTTGAAGGTGGTTTTGCAAACAAATAAACTAAAGAGAAATATGCGGGTCGCAATCACCGCTTCACAAGGTGAGATTGATGTAACGGTCGCGATGCCATACTTCGGTAAGGCGAATGGACGGAGAGCCAGTGAGTGAGGTGTTTAGTGTGGAGTGCAATCGAATGGGATGAAGGAACGGAGTGAAGTGAGATTGGGCGAGGCGCATCAAATCACAAATCTCACACGCAAGATTAAACAACAATAATCTAATTAAAAAAACTAGAAATCGAAGTTCATTACAAGCTTAAGTCATTTCATACAACAAGAGAGATGGAGAAAGACTAAACCAAAAAAGTGAAGATCCACCACAGTTGTTGGCCGGAGGTGCGGGTTGTCAATCCGCTTCCACACGCAGTCCGAGGAGGCTTCCGGTACCGACGAGCTATCACCTCGATGGCCTTTAAGTCCGTTCTCTAGGTTGTCTTCATCATCTTCTTCGGTGGAAAGCTCGGAGAAGAGGTCTTTAATTGCCGGGAGGATCACCGAAGGATGCGGAATGCTTTAGAATCGTCGGAAAATGACCTCCCGATTGTAGGGATGAAGGTGGAGATGGATGGAACTCCTGGGATGCAGAACGGCGAAGTGGCGGCAAAGATCGATCCAGGGTTCATACCCTAATTCGCGGAACAGGCCGATTTATAAAAGCAGAGTTAAATAGTGCGCACGACCATTGGCGCACGACCATTGGTCGTGCGCGAACAAAGTCAGCGCCCGTGCGGCAATAACCTGTAGAACCTGCACCAGGAAATCAAAGCTCGCGCACGATCAGTAGCCCACGATCAGTGATCGTGCGAAATGGCGAGACAGAACTTTTCAAAAGAGGGCATGACTGCGTACGACCGGCAACGCACGAGCAGTGATCGTGCGCGGTATAGCTGGTGACCGTACGATATGGCGGGGAAGAACTTTCACAAGAGAAGCCAGACTGCACATGACCGATGATCGTGCGCCAAAGAGGTCGATGGTCGTGCGTGGGTAAAAACGCACGACCATTGACTCCTTTGCCAAAAAATGGTGAAAGCCCTATCCCGGACGCCCACACGATCCCCGAACCTGCAAGAAAACTTGACGAGTTGTCGATCATGGCAGTCACAGATATTAATAAAATGCATAGCAAGAGGGAAATACACACACGCACAGAAATAGGCTAATAAAGTGCACAAGACGTGGAATGTCATAGCGAACCAAAAGGAGACCTAATGGCGCTAAATGGCAGTGCAAAGTCATGAAATGAAGCCTAGATGAGTCCAGAATTCGGTATGAAATGGGGACTCATCACACCCCCAGACTTAACCATTTGCACGTCCCGGGCAAATAATCATCTCGTGAACTCTAAAATAGCTAGGCTGACGAAGTAACTTCAATTTAAAGTAGAATGAGAAATCGAAAACTCAAGTGTATAGAAAATATAATAGAAGAAATTTTTAATTATACTATGAAATTTATTTCTTTCGACAAACGTAAATAGATATTGTCACTACTCAAAAATTGAATGCTGGAGAATCTCTCGGTCATGTGTAGGAAGAAAATAGGCAAGTCGCTTGGCTAAGCATTGCCAAAGATCGGGGCTCGTGATCACCTCCAAAGGAATCCACCAATGTCGGGGACCATATGCTTGCTTGTTCCCACTCTCTCCACGGCACTAGTTTGACTCTAGCGTGAGTCCGTAGGACTTCAGGTAATAATGGGGCTTGGGTTACGGTGAGGAAAACAAGGATAAACAAGATGGGTAATGCATCAAACCTAAATGAGCTAACGTACAAAAAATAGTAACCGCTAACCACCAAATAAATGCAGGTGCACCACACCCCCAGACTTACTTTTACAAATGGGTGTGTGCACTGCCTACTCCAAACAACAATCCCATCTCAAAAAGATTTTTCATTTAAACTTTTTCTTATTTCTTTTCTCTTCCTCTTTTTTTCATTTCTTTTTATATATTTTTCTTTTAAGCTTTCACATTTTTATTTTACAAAATCAGCACATTTTTCATTCGGGCACATCCATATATAACAAAAACGAATCACCACATCACAACCCAACGCAAAATGTAAACTACTAATGCTCGAATTGGGCGTGCGACTAGGATCGGCTATGAGGCTTTAGCGAATATAGTGTAGATGAATCAAAAGGAAGGGTAGGCACAAAGGGGCTAGCGAGGGCGACGTTAGGAAAGGGTACAAAGCTCAACCGGGCCAACATGATGGCCTACATCACTCTCACGCTAGACTAACCATGCACCAATGCTTCGAAAGTAGCTTGGGGCATGTTCTTAGCCACCGAGAGAAATGATCCGTCCTCCCGACTCGAGCAATACAAAGCTATAGACTCCTACACACATTCCTACGCTACCGATAGATTGCTCCGGATTCATAATTTTGAGTAGGACAAACATGATTTACGAGTGCAGAAAAAATATAAATTTACAAGCATAAAGAAAAATTAAACCTATACAATTTCTACACCACGTGAGTACTCGATTAGGAGCACTTCACGAGTTTTGAACTACTCTAAATTAAAATCCAAAGTCAGCACCGCCATTTAAAAATTGACACAAAATCACAACATTGACTCGAGCCGCACGCGTGGTTAAGTGCGCGCTCGTGTGGGTGGCAAGGTGTGTGCAGCAGGATTCTATAATAATGAAGCATAAAATAAAACTACTGGCATGCTATCAATGTGCTCGTGGAGTGCATAAGCGGCTCTTCCCCCCAGACTTGAATGAAAACATAGGCATAAATGAAAATAGACATCTAAAATAAAAAGAGGGCTGAGGAGAAAGGGTACCTATGCTCCAAAGAATGAGCATACCAGAAGGCGGAGGTTGCTGCATCGCACAAAAGTATGCTGGACCTGCGAATTAGGTTGAACAGAAGAAAAGACAAATAACAGAAAATATAATAGAAGAGCAAAGTAAAAAAGCAAAAAAGAGGGACCAAAAAGGTCCAATCTTGGGTTGTCTCCCGAATAACCCTTTTGTTTACCGTCCTTAAGGTGGACCAAATACCTGTATTTGCAATTTATATATTGTTCCTGCAGTTTATATGAAAAGAACAAGCTACCTAAATAACTATTGGGTTTTCTGTCTCCCAACAGGACTTATTCAAATTCTAAACATTTCTTAGCTGATTGGCGTATGAAAATAGAAATGCTCAGGCAATTGTTCATGCTCGCATTTTGGTAGTGGGTACCAGTATGGAGACAGAACAAACGCCCCACTACCTGTATAAGTATACCTGTCATGAATGTCAGGCATGGGCAAGACATAACTTGTGAAGCTCGTCATTTCCAACTCCACCTGCATATGGTCACTAGCAGTCGTAGGCCGCATTACAGGCCCTTGTACTGATCGAACCGGTTCAACGATGGGGTCCTTCAGGGATGTGGAAACAAGAACGGGGTCAATAAATAAATTAGAAGAATAACATAAAGGATCCTCAATCTTGTAGATGATTCCGGAATCATCCCCCATTGGTGGAATTGCAGAAAACTGAACACCACTGTCCTGGATGGTACAAGAAGTTCCTAGCTCCGCCTCCACCTCGTCCGTGCATTGAACATCTTCACATGGGGTAAAAGCAGCAACCTCGACCACAGAATTGTCCTCCACAACAGGATCTAACAGAAAGCTGGAAATGCTAGTTTCCACCAGCGAATCAACCTCAACAGAAATATCAGAAAAAGACAGAATATTATGCAAAGAAGAAGGGGAAGGTACAAAACTCGACAGGCAGTCAAGAACTGGCTCTTCACAACCAGACTCAATGCTAGGTAATGAATGTTCATCAGAAGTATAGATATCCATGCAGGTATGGGGATCAACACAAGCATCAGTGCATGTACCAGAAATGCTTTCTCCGAAACATGGACATATCAATGGTGCATATACCGAGGCTGAAGGGGTGCTGCTCAAGGTTGAAGTGGGAATAATCCGAAAATCCAGCTCATCATCCACTTCCAATTCAGCTAGATAAGCAGTGCAATCCTTCAATGCATGATCCCAGCTTCGACAAAAAATGCACTGCTTGGCCGGCTTTAGCGGTGCATCGACAACTGAAGCCGAAAAGAAGTACTGCGGTAATGGCTCCGCGGGTCGGTGGATAACAGGCTTATATCTATGTAATGTAGAGTCGTGAATTTCCTGTGTACTATACTTCTGAGGACATCTATCGCTAACATGAGAAATGTCTCCACAATGAGGTCAACGAATATTGAAATTGGCCCACATTGCAGAAATATCAAAAATAGCGGGTAAAACTACTTTGCATAAATTCTTCGAGTAAAGCTAACAACTCCAACAATGAAATAACAACATAAGGGAAACGGGATAAAAATAAAACAAAACGAAATAACTCTAAAAGAAAAATATTCAGAATCATGGATCGTTCTACAATTGCATTCCCCGGCGATGGCGCCAAAAACTTGATGCGTGTAAATACGGCAAGAGCACCGGTCGCACAAGTAATAAAGTTTTGGGAATGAATCCCCGAGTGTCGGTCTCTTGATGAATTCAATTAGCGTAGAACAACGAACAATCCAAAATTATCGTTATGAGAGTTTATTAAATAAAGGAAAAATAAAGGGCTTTGAAGGTGGTTTTGCAAAAAAATAAACTAAAGCGAAATATGCGGGTCGCAATAACCGCTTCACAAGGTGAGATGGATGTAACGGCCGCGATGCCGTACTTCGGTAAGGTGAATGGACGGTGAGCCAGTGAGTGAGGTGTTTAGTGCGGAGTGCAATCGAATGGAACAAAGGAACGGAGTGAAGTGAGATGGGGCATGGCGCATCAAATCACAAATCTCACACGCAAGATTAAACAATAATAATCTAATTAAAACAACTAGAAATCGAAGTTCATTATAAGCTTAAGTCATTCATACAACAAGAGAGATGGAGAAAGTCTAAACCAAGAAAGTGAAGATCCACCGCGGTTGTTGGCCGGAGGTGCGGGTTGTCAATCCTCTTCCACACGCAGTCTGAGGAGGCTTTTGGTACCGACGAGCTGTCACCTTGAGGGCCTTTAAGTCCGTTCTCTAGATTGTCTTCATCATCTTCTTCGGTGGAAAGCTCGGAGAAGAGGTCTTTAATGGCAGGGAGGATCACCGGAGGATGGTAGGGATGAAGGTGGAGATGGATGGAACTCCTCGGATACGGAACGGCGAAAGTGGAGGCAAAGATCGATCCAGGGTCCGTACCATAATTCGCGGAACAGGGTGATTTATAGAAGCAGAGTTAAATAGCGCGCACGACCACTGGTGCACGACCAGTGGTCGTGCGCGAACAAAGTCAGCTCCTGTGCGGCAACAACCTGTAGAACCTGCATTAGGAAATCAAAGCTCGCGCACGATCAGCAGCGCACGATAAGTGATCGTGCGAAATGGCGAGACAGAACTTTTCAAAAGAGGGCATGACTGCGCACGACAGGCAACGCACGAGCAGTGATCGTGCGCGGTATAGCTGGTGACCGTATGATATGGCAGGGCAGAACTTTCACAAGAGAAGCCAGACTGTGCACGACCGATGATCGTGCGCCAAAGAGGTCGATGGTCGTGCGTGGGTAAAAACGCACGACCATTGACTCCTTTGCAAAAAAATGGTGAAAGCCCTATCCCGGACGCCCACACGATCCCCGAACCTGCAGGAAAACTGGACGGGTTGTCGATCATGAAAGTCACAGATATTAATAAAATGCATAGTAAGAGGGAAATACACACACACACAAAAATAGGCTAATAAAGTGCACAAGACGTGGAATGTCGTAGCGAACCAAAAGGAGTGCTAATGGCGCTAAATGGCAGTGCAAATTCATGAAATGAAGCCTAGATGAGTCCAGAATTTGGTATGAAATGGGGACTCATCACATACTACCCCCAAACTTGTTGGCAGGTGGAAATCTCTAATAGAGAACTACTTTCCCTCCGGATCTTGCATCAAGATACAATGAGCCACCTCCGAGTCAATGCTCATTATTTAGCTTGTCTTGTTTCATTCTTCCGCTTGTTGTTATTACCTTTTATTTGTTGTTGTTAGACTGTGCTTTTATAAACTATAACACAGGTATTTGCTCTAGCTGGGACTTGTAACTTTAGCTATCCGAGGAGAATGCTCAGAGCCTTGCCTATTTCATTCTTTGCATATATATTTGGATGTGATGTTGGTTAATAATACTTGTCCTGGGATCTTAGTTCTTTCCACAGGTGGTGTCGGCATCTACAAAAATCTATTTTGTTTTTTGTAGTGGCGAATCAGTTTTGGATTTCGTTGCTACCTTCTGGTATGTTCTTTTCAGAGCCTAGATAACGCCTCTCTAGACCCTTGTTATTTTATTTTACTATCAGCTCTATTCATATTATGATTTGCTCGACTTTGGGGGGGGGGAATGTGATCTCATGTTACACGTGCACACACATAGTGCACAACATACTATAAGTAATTTGATTTTTGTAATTATCATCTTCATATTCACCGCACACTGTGCACCCACATGAGCACATACTTAACTACTAGTTCTTCTTTGAAGAAATCTCATTTCACGCATGTAAATTGAAAATTTTGGTGTTGGCTTAGGATTGTAAGTCGGAGTAAAAATTAGACTCCTAGAGTGCTCCTAATATGGTGCTCGTGTTTCACGTAATGTTTTGTGTAGAATAGTTTTTATTATGCTCGTAGAATTTATAATTTTCTTTGAGCGTAAAGATTGTTTATTTTACTCTAAAATGTGGTTGATCCCGCAAAATAAAACGGTAGTGTATGACTGTGTGTGATGGTCGGTAGCCTCGTATTTCTCGAGTTGGGGAGATGGCTTGTCATTCTCATTGGCTAAGAACTTCCCCCCAAGCTATTCTAAAAGCATGGGTATTGGTAAGTTCAGTGCGCGAGCGTGATGTAGGCCTTCACTTTGGCCTAGTTTATCCATGTACAGTACCTAAGGTCTAATCCTTGTTAGCCCGGTTGTGCCTACTCGTCCTTTGCTTCAGCCCTACATTTTCTCACCAGAGCCTAAAAGCCTAACCTATTTGCACTGCAAAATTCGAGCTTAGTGGTGTATTTATTTTCATTTGGGAATTTTTTGAGGTTATGTTTATGCAAAAATATGGATATGCAATCGTTTTTATTTATGCTAAATTATGAATAAAGTGTATGATTGTGAAAAATTTTGAAAAAGAAAAGAAAAAATAGAAGAAAAAGAAAAAAATTTATAGTGAAAAAAGTGTGGAAAAGCCTATTGAAAATCTTTTTGGTTGCATTATTTTTTTTGGGTAGGCGGTGCATGCACCCATATAGTCAACTATAAGTCTGTGGGTGTGTTGTACCCACGTGTTTTATTATGGGGTGTTCGGATTTCTAGTTGTGCTAGATCATTTGGGTTTGTGTGTGAGCCTCCCTGATTATCTTTTTTTTATCCCGCCTAAACCCAAGCTATCATAGTCCTACAGATTTGCATCAAACTGTACCAGTGCTGTGGAGAGAGTGCGAATAGGCAAGCTTATGGTCACTGACATTGGTGGATTTCTTTGGAGGTTATCCCGTACCCTAGTCTCTTACAATGCTAACCTCACTGTACTATTTGCTTTCCTCTACGCAGGACCGAATGATTTGCCGAGGTCAGATTTTAGAGTAAACTAATATGTTGATACGCTCCTAAAAAATTATAATCTACTTTGCATAGTTAGGAACTTTTCTACCTTTTCTTTTAAGTATTCAAGTAGTTGATTTCTTATTATACTTTCTGTTTGAAATTACTATGCTAACCCATTCTTTTACATTTCACCGCTAGATGATTTGCTCGAGACAAGCAAATGGTTATGTCTGGGAGTGTTATAAGTCCAATTTATATAGGGTTTTTCGGACTCATCCGGGCTAGTTATCAAATATGTGCACTACATTTTTAGCATGTATTCTTTCATATTCTATTTGAATCGTTTAAGTGCACAAAGTGCACATTCTAGGAGCATTAGGGTGTGCAAGTGTGCATCCTGTTGCTGGGGGTAAGCACATGGTGCTCCCAATGTTTTTTCCTATATTGTTTTGTCATATTATCTGTAATTGTTGGAGGTGTACTCTATTTGGTTTTGATTGTGTGCAGGTGGGTTGTTCCATGTCTTTGGAATTGTTATCTGGAGCAATCGCACAATCGTGCATTTTTGTTGACGCACGACCATTTTGGTTGTGTGATTGCCATGGATCATTTTGGTTGAATAGTCGTCGTACGTTTTTCTTAGCGCACGATTGGATTCAATCGTGCGCAAAGGAAAACACACGACCTCAATGTAATGTCTGAAGAAAAAGTTCTGTCTAGCCCTGTGTGATTTGTTCACGCACGAGCAGTTTACGCGTGCGAGTTCAAAAACATACGTTCTGCCTGTTGCTTCAGACTGGGCCTCCTGTGCTAGTATAATCGCACAGTCCAAATGCACGTTCATGCGTTTGGTCATGCTTCTTTTATAATCTAACGTTTACTATTTAAGTCGCAGGATTTCGCCCTAGTGATGAATCTTTTGTCTTCCCCGCATTTGGGATGCCCAATTTTTCCCCTCTCTTGCCACCCACCTTGGGGAGAAGCTTCGGCCATCAATCTTTTGCAAATCAAAGGCTAAGGCATCCTCTTTGGCCTCCGCCTTCATCTCCAACCATTCAAGCCTTGTTTCAACTGATTTCTCTACATCTCCAAAGTTCTCCATTATGAACATGACCGGCGAGGATTCGCGAAGATGATGGGTCATTGGAAGGCGTTGACAGCCCTTCTCTACCCTGAACAGCAGGTGAAGTCCCAGCACAGACGAGGAGTGATAAACCTCGATTCCGACCGAGAACCAGGACGAGTCTTCATGCGTTGGTTATATTCTCACCTCCTTCTTTGTGGTAGATTACTTGATAATGTTTAGATGTTTGGTATGATGTTTAATAACCCTAAATGCATTTTCATGTTTCTCACTATGTCTAAGTGGTTGTTAATTTTGTTGTGCGCCTTCATCAACCATGTGTTCGATTCCTTTGTGTTTGTGTCATCAAAGCGATTTCTAGGAGCAAGCGTAGCGAAGAGGTGACTATGACTGTCACTCGATCCACCATCTGAATCATTACCCAATTGGGTAATCTTCCCGAGCAAAGCAGTGAAGGCGACCCGCATAGATAAATTAGGTTTTATAATTTTATTAAACCAAATCTAAACCCCCATTGCTCTGTTTACACACTTACAAAAGCTTTTCTGAATAATTGAATCATGCACCTTAATTGCACTCCTCTAAGATCGATACTTGGGGATTTACTCCCATTTTATATTACTTATCTGACAGGTACACTTATCATATTTATGCATCAATGAGCTACAGGATTTGATGGTTCTTAGTTAAAAGTCAGAGAGTTGGGAAACTCTTATTATATCGCATAGTAATTTGGGACATAAAGGCAATGTGTCAATGGAGAAGGTGATAAGCTATCTATTAAATGAAGAATTGAGAAGGAATGACTCTAGTTCAACTTCTATATCTGAGGCACTTCATATGAACGAGAGGGGCAAGTTGATGAAGAAGGCGAGAAAGCCGAGATTCAATTCTAGAAGGAAGTCGAGAAGTAAATACAAAAAGGAGATCGAATACTTCTATATTCAAAAATAAAAGTGACTTTAAGAAAGAATGCTACAAGTTCTAAAGAGATCAAAATGAAGGGGGATGAAGGAGAAAGGAGAATCTAGTGAGAGTGCAAGTGCAACCTCTATTGTTAAAGATGAGTCTCTGTGCTAACATTATTGTGGTCCTACATGCCAGGAATGTATGGACACAAACAAGATTGTGGATTGTGGTGCATCATATCACGGTACACCTCATAAAGTTACTTCTACTCTTATACTGTTGTAGATCTTGGTACCTTTTGGATAGTGAATTCTGGTGTATCCAAGATTGTTAGTAGCAAAGATGTTCACCAAGAGACTAGTCTCGGAATTTTATCCTCAAAGATATAAGGTCTATTCCTGATATGAAGATGAACCTTATTTTTGTTGGCAGACTTGATGACAGAGGATTCACTAATATTGAAGGTGGAGATGCCTGGAAGCTGGTGAAGGGTTCCTTAGTGGTGGTCAGGAGAAAAAAGTAATGTGGATTATATCGCACAAAGGCCAAGATCTATAATTCGAGTGTAAATGCTACGAAAGACAACTCTATTTAGTTATGTCATCAAAGACTTAGTCATATAAGAGAGAAGAATCTAAAGATATTGGTAAAAAAAGGTTATGCTAGAGATATCAGGATGGTTGACTGACATATGTGTTCATTGCTTAGTTGGGAAGTGAAGAAGAGTGCCTTTTGCTGATTCTGAATAAAAGAGAGAGTCAAAATTGTTGAATCTAATTCACATGGATGTGCATGGTCCTATTCATTCCAAGTCAATGGGTGGTGCATTTTATTTTTTCACGTTCATTGATAATCATTCTAGAAAGGTATTTGCTCAATTTCCAAAACAAATGAGTTAGATCCTGAAAATTTTTGATGAGTTCGGAATAAAGGTAGAGAAGATGACTGAGAAGTTGATCAATCTATTGAAATTTTATAATGGGGGAAAATATATTAGAGCATTTGATGCTTGATTTAAGGAGAATGATATAGTGCATAAGAAGACTATTCCAAGGACACTGCAATAGGATGGGCTAGCACAGAGAATGAAAAGAAATATCATGGAGAAGATCAAATGTATGATCTCACAAGCTAGAATTGGCAAGAAATTATTGGTAGAGGTAGTACAGACTACAGTGAATCTTATAAATTTTTCTCTTTCTGCACCATTTGCAACGCCCCCAAAATTTCGATGATTAATTTCAAACCTCTAATTGGCGTAATATTTAGCGTAAAGGCGTTATCATGGTGTTTAGTGGAGCGTCGCCGTTAGTGCATTGTTGTGTCCATTTGGTCATGACAACCAGATTTTGATCTTGACTAAAATTAACATTTCAAGATAAATTTATAAAAATTCGAAATTCCTAAGTCTTAAAAAAACAAAATTTATTAATAAGGATTTTTTATTTTTGTTAATTTTTTTACAACTTAGTCAAAGCCTGCCTTGGAAATGACAAAAAGCATTAAAAATCCTATCTTGTAAATTGATTTTTTTTATATATAAGTGGGAGCCAGCTATAATTTTCATTCCCAATGCCTTTCTTCTTCCTTAAGCAAACCTGATAACCAGAGAGAGAAATCGAGAGGCGGAGAAAACATTTCTCTTAAAGATTTTTGACCATGGATTTGAGAGCTCTGCTGCTCAAAATTCTACATGGAGCCTAGATTTTGAAAGCTCTCGTTGAGCTCTTCGCGTGCGTGGTAAGTATTTTCTATTCCGTGGATTTTTAGTGTTAGGGTAAGTGGCCCTAACCGTTATTTCCAGCAAAAACTTCCCAAATTTTCTAATCAAGCCTTAGTGTGGGCTGATCCTTGGTGTGGAGGGCTTGGGAGGCCGATTTTTAGTGGTTTGAAGTTCAGGCAAGTGATGGTTTGTTTTCCTCCTTGCATGTCCTTCTTTAAACCTCTGATTTCCTTATAAATCTACTTGTAGAAACTTTGTTAAGACTTATTTATGTTAATAAAACTCCATGGGAAGTGGTTTTGGTTAAACGTCATTCTTAATTCCTTTAAATATTAGTTTTATTGTTTTTTTAGCATCAAATTTTTGCTTCTCCTTCCTGATAGTTAGCAATATATGGTAATGCTCTATATTTTGTTCCCCCTAGAAGTCCTCCTTGTTTACTACATTCTGCTCAAAATTGACTGCATGGTTAATTTCTATACTAAGTTAGAATTCAACTGCATCCCTCAAACTCGACCGCATGGTTCATTTCTGCACTAAGTTAGAATTCGATTGCATGACTCAAAATCAACTGCGTGGTTAATTTCTACACTAAGTTAGAATTTGACTGCATGACTCAAAATTGACTGCATGGTTCATTTCTACACTAAGTTAAAATTCGATTGTATGAATCAAAATTGATTGCATGGTTGATTTCTGCACTAAGTTAAAATTCGACTGCATGACTCAAAATCGACTGCATGGTTAATTTCTGCAATAAGTTAGAATTAGGCTGCATCGACTATAAGGTTTATTTTTTCACTAAGTTAGAATTCACTTCATTGACTGCATGGTTAGTTTCTGCACTAATTTAGAATTCGACTGCATGACTCATTCGACTGCATCGACTTAATGGTCATAATTTCTACTCTAAGTTAAGATTCGACTGCATCGACTGCATGGTTCATGATTTCTGCTCTAAGTTAAAATTCAACTGCAAGACTAAAATTTGATGTCATGGTTCATTTTTGCACTAAGTCTAAATTCGTCTGCAAAGTTAAATTCGGTTGTATAGTTAAATTAAACTGCATAGTTAAATTTGACTGCATTATTAAATTCGATTGCATAGTTAAATTCAACTGCATAGTAAAATTTGGCTGCATAGATCAATTCGGCTGCATAGTCCAATTTCGGATGCATAGTTCAAGCTTAATGATAATATATGAGTATGTTTCTACTTAGGAACACATGTGTTATTCCTTTCCAAATTCCTAGAATTTGGTGGTCAGTTAGTGTGAATGGGAAAGAATCCACCACCATGGTACTGTTAGAGCATGCATTCTACACTCCTTGGTTTGAAAATAACAAATCCCAAATTTATTTGATCATATTGTGTTTGTGGTGTGCAAATATAATATGTACAACACTCTGATAATTTGAGATGGGTGACATACATCAATTTTTTACAAAGTTGAGATATCGCAGGTGATCGTTACTACTGCCCTACATTAGCGTGATGACCTCAGCCATGACGTAGGCTATGATTCCTAATGGTTACCACGATACAAATTATTGGAGATACCATCTGGCGATATCGTGTTATCGCGGTGCGATAGTCCCACGACCATACACAATCTCCAGCATCTTGGCATGGTTATTACATAGTGGGACTTGTGTCAGTCATTAGAGATATCCTAGGCGATATCGCACTATTGCCGCGCGATAGTTGAAAAACTATAAATGGGTGGTAATTCTGGAATTTGATGTTACATACCTCCAGAAGCCTTGATCTCATGCATCTCTAGACAGATAACTCCATGGAATTATAAAAAAATACTAAGTGTTTGTGAAATCTCGTGCATCTCCATCTTAAGACCTCAGGGAGTTTTTATTCTCAGATTATTTTTCTTTTTCATTCACTTTGTAATCGGTATAGAATTCGCCGCCTTGTGAGTGGCGACTAGGCCCATGTATGGTTTAGGGGGAAATTGTTTCCATGTGTGTAGCGACTAGGTCATTGTGAGAACTAGGGGAGGCAATTTGCTGTATTTAGGGAGCGATGGGCTTTAGCCAGCTGGTTCTTGGGTGAAGGACTAGTAAATTCAAATAAGAGATTTTTTTATCACAGCCTAGATTTCAAGCTTTATTGAATTCTATAATTTGTAATTTTAATCACTTATGACATAAATATGCATTTCAATTGTCATAAATTTCTAAGTGTTTGTTATGAATATTTGGTTGTGATTAAGTTTTCTTAATTTCAAAAAAAATTTGACTAAGTTATTTGTTTGGCATAAAATTACAGGTTACCCTTATTCACCCCCCCCCCCCCCCGCCCTCTAAGGGCCCCTCAAGATCCAATACTTGGTATCAGAGGGAGGTTTCTCCAAAACGGTTTTACCACCAAAAGAAATGGAACATAAGGATCACGGGTTTTCTGAGGGATAAGGACTTAGTAGGCCTCCTTTATTCACTGGTACAGATTACAACTATTTGAAAACTCGAATACGATGTTTTCTTTTTGCATTAGATATAGATGTCTAGGAAATGGTAGAACAGTGCTATACTCCACCTACAACGGTAGTTGGAAATGTTACAATGGAAAAACCAAAGAATAAATCGGACAATTTAGACAAACTTCATTGCAAAAATAATGCTAAGGCCATGAATGCTCTATTTTATGCATTAGATAGAACTGAATTTAATAGATTTTATGCATGTGAAACTACTTATGATATTTGGAATTTACTTTAAGTTATGCATGAAGGTACATTGTAGGTGAAGTACTAGAAGCTATTTCAATTGGGGTCGAAATTTTAAAAGTTCAGGATGGAGGTTAACGAAGACGTTGATTCTATGTACACAAGGTTTACAAAAATCATCAATGACTCCAAAGTCCTGGGAAAGAATTTCTCCAACAGTTATTTGGTAAGAAAGATTTTAAGATCACTTCCCCTGAAGTTCAATATGAAGGTGACCACCATCTAGGAATCACATGATCTTAAATTAAAAACTCTTCAAATTGAGAGCCTCATTGGAAATCTGAAAACCCATGAAGTAGAGTTGAAAGTTAAACAATAAGAGTACAACTTGGAGCAAAAGAAGAAGGCATTGGCATTGAAATCTAAGAAAGAAGTGAAGAGTGAAATGATGAAGATCATGAAGAGGATGAGGAGAGTTTATTTGTAAGGAAATTTAAGAGATTTTTGAGGTATCAAGAGAGGAGAAATTCATTCAAGTAGTACTTTAACAAAAAGGATTCTGGAGTAAAGAAAAGTAGAGGAAAAGTTGATACTGAGGAAGATGAAGAGCGTCCGCCACTAGAGTGCTATCATTCTAGAAGGATTGGTCATATTAGAAGCAAGTGCCCAAAGTATCTGAAAGAGCTAAAAGAGAAGAGGCACGAAAAAAGAACAAGAAAAGGTTTTGAAGGCAGAAACTTGGGATTATTCATCATCTGAAGATTCAAGTGGTTCAGGTTTAGAAGACAATGAGGAAGCCAATGTGTGTTTGTTGGGAAAGATCATTTTACCATCTGAAGACAAATGCCATTTCCAAAGCGATTCTTAGGAAACTCCTCCTACTTATGAGGAATTATTTTCTAAATTTTTTACAAACAAGCACATTTTTTGATAAAAGTGTTAAAGATATTGATTTATAAAAATCAGAAATAAATTTTTTTTAAAAGAAAATAAAAAAATAACTAGAGAATTGAAAGTGCATTGGAAGGAGAAGGTCACTTGTCAAGAGTGTGATCACTCTTCAGCAAGGATAAAAGAATTAGAAAAAGATCTTATTAAGTCCCAATATAAAGTAGTTTCTCTTACCAAAGAAAAAAAGGGACTTAGAGAGATTTTTAAAAACTTCTCGATCTCAAATAGAAAGTGGCAAAAAGGCATTTGCAAATCGATGTGTTATGTAAGTCATCGAAAACACCGATTTGAAAGCCTGGATCCATGATCTAAATTTTGCTATTAAGAAATTTTGAGTTTGCCGAAAATCACTGGACATGATTTTAGACATCCAGTGTCATGGATCTGCAAAAGACGGACTTTGATATGTCACTGGAAGCTATCGCCCCACAATAACTACTACTACAGGCGAGAATTCAAAGTCTAAAAAATAGTTTTTTATAAAAAAATTCGAGTGATCACCCATCTTCTAGTAAGACTCTGAATTCAATAGTAAAAAAGGCGTCATCATTTTTTATTACTTGTCCTAAATGTAATAGGTTTGTACACACTACTGACTCTTGCAGGAAGATAGGCCATAGTTTAATTAAACAAGTTTGGGTACCTAAAGCGTCCAACTACTCTATGTGAGGCACCACTTGGGTAACTAGATCTTTACTCTCATCCCCAATTTTAGGTGTATTGGCAAGCTAAGGACAAATAAGATGTGTTGTACTTGGACTCAGGATGTTCAAGACAAATGACGGACAATAAATCCAAGTTCCTTAGCTTTGAAATGTAGAAAGGAGGAGTAGTGACTTTTGGTGACAATAGTAAAGGAAGAATCATGGGCATCGGTGTAGTTAGTAACGATTTCTTTACTATTTCAAATGTTTTATTTGTAGATGGTTTGAAGTATAATTTAATTTTTATAAGTCAACTATGTGATAGGGGCTTAAATATTTTATTTGATTCATCTTTAAACATTTGCAAAATCAATTTTTCAAAAACTCAAGAAATTTTTTTTATCGTACCGAGAATTCACAATGTTTATATGATTACTTCTCATGATCTTTTTCAATCTTCACTTAAATGTTTTATTTCAAAAAATGATGAATTAGATTTGAGTCAAAGGTGACGTGGACATTCTAGTACAAAACTTGTTGTTAAGCTTTAAAAAAAATTTATTAAGGTTTTATCTTTATTAGATGGAAAGCTTTCTTCTTTATGTATGTCGTATTAAAAATAAAAATTCTCAAAATCATCTTTTAAAAGCAAAAACATTATTTCTACGATTAGACCTTTACAATTAATTCACATGGACTTATTTGGTCCATTTACTACTCAAATTCTAAGAGGTAGAAAATATACTTTTGTTTTGATATATGATTAATAATGTTTTTGTTGGATAATTTTTTTAGTTTCCAAATCCGATGCGTACTTTGATTTTATAAAATTATATATTTGTATTCAAAATGAACTTGATTTGAAAATTAAATGCATACGATCAGATCTTGGAGATGAGATTGAGATTGATAATTTTATTTCTTTTTGTACTGAATTAGGGATTAAGCATGAATTTTCTGCTCCTCGCATACCACAACAAAATGGTGTAGTGGAGAGGAAAAATAGATCATCTTCAAGAGCTAGCATGTACTATGTTATCTGAATATAAATTACCTAGATCTTTTTGGGCTGAATCTTTTAGTACTACTTGTTATGTGATAAATTGTATCATTCTGCGTCCATTTTTAAAACTTACACCATATGAGCTATATTATCAAAATTCCTAATGTGTCTTATTTTAGAGTTTTTGGATGTAATTGTTTCATTTTAAATACAAAAGATGTTTTAGATAAATTTGATGAAAAATGTGTTGAAGGAATTTTTATTGGTTATTTTTCAACTAGTAATGCTTATAGAGTCTTTTACAAACGGACAAAAATTGTTGAAAAATCATTTCATATTAAATTTGATGAGTATATTCCTTGTGTAGAAGTTAATCCTACAGTAAATGATGAAGAACCCCTTCCTCCTTTGGAGAAGGATGATGAAGAAATCCTTGGAGAATAAGAATAAGAAGAAAAAGAACAAATAGAAGACGAAGTTGAAGAATATGTGGCTTCCAAAGAACTTGTTTTTTCAAAAGATCATCTGCAAGAATTGATAATTGGAGAACCATCAAGAGAGGAAAGTACTCGTTCTTCTTTGCATGATTTATTTTCAAACCTATGTTTTGTTTCCAATATAGAACCTAAAGATGTTTCAACCGCTTTAAATATTGAATCTTGGTTTTTAGCTATGAATAATGAACTTAATCAATTTGAATATAATAAGGTTTGTAAACTTGTAGAGAGACCATCTGATCATCTTGTTGTAGGAGTTAAATAGATTTTCAAGAATAAATTAGATAGTTAATCTAGGATTACTAAAAATAAAGCTAGGCATATACCAAAAGGATATGCTAAGATTTAGGTAGTAGATTTTGATGAAATCTTTACACTCGTGCACATCTTGAAGTAGTTAGATTTTTTCTTTCTTTTGCTAGTTTCAAAAGATTTAAATTATTTCAAATGGATGTGAAAACTATTTTTTTAAATGGGTACGTTAAGGAAGATGTTTATGTAGAATAACTCCCAGATTTTTTGAATGAAAAATTTCTTGATCATGTTTATAAATTAGAAAAAGCACTTTATGGTTTGAAACAAACACCTCGTGCATGGTATGAAAGATTAACTTTATATTTATTAAAGAATTATTATAAAATGGGTAGTGTTGATTGTACGCTCTTCATTAAGCATGTTAATGATGATTTAGAATTCTTACAAATTTATGTTGATGATATTAATTTTGGAGCCACATATGAAGAGTTATGTAATGATGTTGTGAATGTTATGAAAAATGAATTTGAAATGAGTATGGTAAGAGAACTTACATATTTTCTAGGTTTCCAAATTACTCAAAAATATAATGGTATTTTTATTTGCCAATAAAAATATATTCATTAAGTTTTTAAAAGATTTGAATTTGAAAACCTTAAGTAAGCTAGTACACCTTTGAGTGTTTCATTAAAGTTAGGAAAAGATGACAGTGGTATTTATATTGATTAAATTTTATATAGAGGAATGATGGCTACATTATTATATTTAACCGCATCTAGACCCGATATTATGTTTGAAGTTTCTTTATGTGCTAGATTTTAGGCTAATCCTAAATATTCTCATTTGAAAGGGTTAAACAAATTTTTAGATATCTTATTAGTACTTCCAAATTAGGTTTATGGTATCCTCAAAATGATGATTTTATCCTACATGGTTATTTTGATTCTGATTATGCTAGTTGTTCTTTAGATCGTAAGAGCACAAGTGGCACTTAACACTTTTTAGGCCCTTCACTTATTTCTTGGTCGAGTAGGACACATAATTTTATTGCACTCTCCACCACTGAGACTGAATATATTGCACTTGGTTGTTATTGTGCAGAAGTCCTTTGGATGAAATAAATTTTAAAATATTTTTGGGGTAAAACAACAAACTATAGAATCTAAATGTGATAATTAAAGTGCAATAGATCTAACCTTCAATCCAGTACATCATTCACAGTTGAAACACATAGATGCTCGACATCATTTTATTAGAGATCATATTAAAAAGGATAATATTTAAATCAATTTTATAGGAACTGATTCACAACTTGCCATTATTTTCACTAAGCCACTTCTAGAATCATGCTTTTCTTTACTAAGACTAGAATTAGGCGTCTTAGATATTTTAAACTGAAACTATAAGTGAAATTTTTAAAAAAAGACTAACTAAAATAACAACAAAAATATAATAATTAGCACGCATTAAGATAATCATCACACACATCAACAAGAGTAATCTTAACCATCACAGATGGTCTTAACATAAACTAGCACAAATAATTGTCTTCAAACAACAATCAACACATAATGTCTCAAATTATAGAAAATAAAAAAACTGAAAATTTGTTGTTGTCGGGCAACAACTGCTATCACCCCGCGATAGCTCCAGAAACCTCAACCTACAAAAAATCAAATTAAAACTCTCAATCCTCATTGATGGCTGTCTGGTCCTCACTCGAGCTCAGGTCTCGCCGCTACCTTTGTCATCTCATATGTCGAATAGAGTGACACGGAGGATCCTCTACTAGACTCCCCCACTCTTCTTCTTCCATCGGGGTCACTTTATGTTTCAAACCTCGAGCGATGAAATTCATAAATTTCTTCAATCATTTAAGCCTCGTTGTCATCTCGGCGTGTCACGTCTCCACCAAGTCATATAGACCATCAATTTTTTCTCGTAGCAATAAACCTCGAGGAAGTGGAGGTATAGGTGATGTAGAGGCTTCACCTCGAGTCAGTTGTGGTATGGCTGAAGTGGATGCTTCACCATGTCCTAATGGGAATCTAGTCATCTCTGTGTTATAAATTGGAGGAATACATTCGTCTACATATAAACTTTGATGGATCAATTTATATTTCGAGTATATCACCTGATGTATCACACTTCCAAATGGGAGAGTGTTGACCTTTTTCCTCATTAGATCTTTCATCTTATATGTGTAGTGAATCACTTATAATACTAGATCGGCTACATCAAACTCTTTTTCTAAAATCATTTGAGTCACCAAAGTGAGATGTGTAGTAATCGTCCTAGTATCCCCTGCCTTAAACAACATTGTATTCCTTAGGATATCTTTCACCATATATGCATCAGAAGTATGACAAGCTGTAGAATATATAAGTGTCTTTCTATATGTTACTTGAAGCAATAGGTTGGCATGTGTCCAATCCCTATCTTTTCGAAAAAATTTCAACTATATCCAGTGCATTACCAAAATCTATGAGTCGAAATTCATTCCTCAAATCCTCATACATTATCTCTACTATTCCACATTGAATATGCAATCACACTCCTCCATTTATCCTGATGCTAGAAGGATCTTCCAAATGATTGTAGAATTCTCGCACAAATACCAAGCTAAACATATTAGGGATGATTAAGGACATTATACCTGTCTGTGCAAGTAGATCATAAATATGTACATCTGGTGGTAGATCAAATTCTACGATCTTAGCAATCCTAATATGGGCCTTATAGATTACTTAATAAGACTAATATCCAGAGTGAGGGTTGTTGTAAGAACTCTTGCATGTTCTTATACTGAAGGTCATTCCTTTATTTATCCGAAAATTGAATTAAAAGGCAAAATTTTCACTACCGTCGGCGACAATGACTGTCATCGGGTGAAAAAAATTATTCATCTACATGACGTAATTTCAAACAAAACTCTCAGATCTATGATTTTAAGTCTATATAAACACAAAAACCAACCTTAAAATTCGATATATGCTATGGATCTACTAGATCAATGCAAATCTAACCCTAACCCTTAAGTTTTCTTAAAACCATTTCAAATCTCTTCAAATAACGAAATTTCCTTCATAAAAACTCCTTTTAAACACAAAGGACTTTCAAAATTGAAACCAAAATGAAGATCTAAAAAATATTTTAACAAAACCATGAAGAATACCTTAGATTCGAAGCCTCTGACGGCGTCACTGCGTGTTCTCGCGATAGGGTTTCAGGATAGAGGGAATGCAATGAATTTCGTGCCGAAAATTCGCTTTTATACAATTTTTACTATCACGGCATGATAAGGATACCGCTAGCGATAACTATTTTTCATGTTCTTCTTTCACTCTTTTGTTACTCTCTTATTTCCAATATACTTCACATACTTTAGACATACATGAAGTTGACTTTTCACTTCCAGAAAGTTGTTCAATGTGATTTTCTTTTTAAGTTTCAAATAACATTGTGTATGCTCTTTCATACCTTGGATATCTTCTTTTTTCAATGGTTTTGTGATTAGTACATGTTTTGAATTATTTTTGCATGCCTTTAAGCATGAGTAATATTTTATACATGATAATGACTTCACACTTAAATATTTTAAAATAATACAAGTGTTTAAAAAATTTTCCATCTACATGAATGTATTTTTGTTTCGCATTACAAATTTGATATACATACTACAACATGTTTATCATTGAATCTTGCATAATTTTTTCTTACTTGACATGGGATTAAAATATTATTATCTTGTGATATACAAGTGGATTCGGAGTCCTGAATGATAACAAAAGTGTGAGAAAAAAACAAAAATGTGATATAAAAAATATATTTATTTTTCAAATAATATGCTCAGGATACTCAACCAAACACTACTCACCCTCCTGATAAGTCTTAATGAGCATTGTAAGGCTAAGCACCTTGGAAAGAATCATAAAGTACCTTGTGCACACATTTCTGACCATTTTTATTTTCTCTCATGTGGAATGGATTCATATATGACCACCACGTTGTCTATATAGTCATTGTTATGTGTTTACATTTCAAATTTTCATGTGATTTTTAAATTAACTTGCTTGTCTTTTTCTACCAAAGCACAATTTGTACACATCATTATCTACTATAAAATTTCTTCTCATAAGAATTAGACTGCAAATGATTTCCACATTTCTATATCACATTCCATCCTTCTTTTAGATATTTTTTGCATGACTCTACCAATGTTTATGATTACTTGATACTTTATATGATACACATCACTTACTTTCTATTCATTCCAAACCCACCTTTTATTGTCTATTTATGTCCAGTATATTTACTACTATGATTCTCATGCAATTTCTTTTCAAATTCCTTCTATACTTTTCTCTCATGTTTCCGCTTCCATATCTTTTGTTAATAACAAAAAAGGGAGAATATCGAAAGACCTCTTTTGTTAATGGTGGGTAGCTTACATTAATGGGGAGTAATTATGTACTTATTATATTTTATATGAACATATAAAGAAGACATGACCTTCTTATTCAATTTACCTTTGGAATTAATAAATCAATTTAGGGGAAGTATGCGAACTTCAACTACTTATGTTACTTATCATATTTTGTGCACCTTATTATAACTCATATCGAATTCTTTCTAAGAGAATTTATTATTATCAAAAGAGGGAGATTGTTGGAGCATGCGTTCCGCACTCCTTGGTTTAAAAATAACAAATCTCAAATGTATTTGATCATAATGTGTTTGTGGTTTGCAGATATAACATGTACAACACTTATAATTTTGGATGGGTTACATACATCACTTTTTACAAAGTTGAGATATTGAAGGCGAAAGTTACTACTTCCCCGTATTAGTGTGATGACGTCAGTCAAGATGTATGCCACGATTCCGAATTTTAACCACGATACACATTATTCAGAGATACTAGCGATATTATGTTATCATTGTGTAATAGTCCCACTACCATACGCGATCTCTAGCATCTTGGCGTGGTTATTATAGAGTGGGACATATGTCAGCCATTGGAGATATCGCAGGAAATATCGCGCTACCACCCTACAATAGTGGAAAAATTATAAATGAGCTGAAATTCGGGAATTTTATGTTACACACCTACAAGACCCTTGATCTCGTGCATCTCCAACTAGATAAGTCCGTGGAACCAGAAAAACTCCTAAGTATTTGTGAAATCTCATGAGCGAAGAAGGGACCATTCGTGATTCTCATCTCCGACGATCTTCGCAAGGAATTTTAGGCCTCTTCAGTGCTCAAGACCTGAGAGAGTTTGTATTCTCATATTTATTTTTCTTTTTCATTCAATTCATAATCAGTAGATAATTTGCCGCCTTATGTGTGGCAACTAGCCCTGTGTGTAGTTTAGGGGGAATTCATCGACGTGTGTGTAGCGACTAGGTTGTGTTGAGATCTAGGGGAGGCTAGTTGTTGTATCTAGAAAGAGATTGGCTTTAGTCAGTCGGTCCTTGGGAGAAGGACCAAAAAATTCAAAAAGGAGATTTTTTTTCATCACAGCCTCGATTTCAAGCTTTATTGGAATCTATTATTTGTAATTTTTATCACTTATGACATAAACATGCATTTCAATTTTATCATAAATTTCTAAGTATTTATTATGAATATTTGGTTATGATTAAGTTTTTATAATTTCAGTAAAAATTTGACTAAATAATTTGTTAGGCGTACAATTACAGTTTGCCCTTATTAACCCCCCTCTAAGGGCTCCTCAAGATCCAACAAATACCTATTTTATGGTTGGACGATGGGTGTTAGTGGACTATATCACCACCACAGTGCCTATTTGTTAATCATTATACCAGGTGACTTGGTTTTTGGACTGTTAGGTTGTGTTGGAAAGATAGCCACCACCACAGTGCCTTTTTGATGTTTTCGACTGTTGGGTTATGTTAGAAAGATAGCCACCATCACAGTGAAATTTCTGGAAAGATTTGGTATGATGGTTTGTGTTGGAATATGAGCCACCGCCTAAGTGCTAAATTATGATCGGTTTTAATGATGAACTTTCCCGAGCTAATCAGACTCAAATATATTTATACATATATATCTTTAAAATTCTAAGATAGATCTTATTGCACTCAGTGCCAGCTTTTCTTTTGACAATTCTTTTATGTACTATTATACTAAGTATTTATGTGGCTTTTGTTGAATAAATTTATGGTTTATGATTTTTCTACCTCTTGCTAATTCTTTGTTGAGGCATTCTTTTCTTTTGAATGTCTCAGGCTCTCAGCAGTAGCAGTCCAAGTAGTTAGAGTTGGTGACTCCAGGCTTGGTGTTGTAGTGCTTGTTCTTCCCTTTATCGTGCGAGGTAGTTGCTAATGCCATTTCAGATCAGACTTGTGTTTTGTTTCTATGAGTTTGTGTCACGTTGTTGATGTCTATGGCATTTGTTTCCTAATGTTGGAATTTTTACTGGCTCTTTTGTTGTTACTTACAGGTTATTTGCTACTTGCTCTCTGGGAATGCTTTTTTTTAGGATGCATGTTAGGTATTTTTAAATATAAGAGTTACATCCTTGTCTAGACTCATAGCATCTCTTTCAACTATAAATCACTATATTTTACCAACTATAAAACTCTTTTTCTACCTATAATAAATTTAGAAACTTGCACATCATTAGCAAGTTCATTGGGTCCTCATACTTATTTAGGATAAAATGAAGTAAGCTATGTATTTCATTCAAATGTGACTATATTTTTTTACTTGTGTACTAGTTGATCCACTGAACCGAGGGACACGGTTCCTTAAGCTCTAAATTTAAAACTATATTTTTAAAACTTAAACCACGTGTTTTTATACAAAATAGATGAGAGTAAGGTTTTTTGCTTGAGCGTCTATAATTATCCCTTGTACGGCATGTCATCAAGTCGCATATTTTTTTTACTCTGTTAACATGCAAATGTTGGGAAAATGCGGGCCGTGACACCATTTGATGGAGATGTCACTACTAGTAAACAGACTTTTGGCCAGGGTAAATTGCCATGGCAAAAAGTCCAAAACCATGGCTAAAAAGCTTTAGCCACAGTCTAGCGACGGGAAACTGTCGTGGCTAAAGTCAGCGTGGCTAAAAATTTTAAGCCACGGATTGACCGTGGAAATAGTATTAGCAATGAAAAAAAAATCGTGGCAAATAAGCCAACTATTAGCCACGGTATAAAACCCTGGCTAAAAGTGGACTCATCATTTTTAAAAACTATTTGCCACAGTTACAAGCCGTGGCAAATACTAATTTCGATTTTTTTAAAAAAACACTTTCAAAATATTGTAATGCTAAAAAATAACATTTAAGTAAAACTTAATCCACATTACACAAAAAACAAATTGCGTAACAATTCTCATAGTTAAAGCTTACAACTAAACAGGACAAGATTAAGCCATTCAGACTGTGTTAGAAGGTTAGAGATAAATATATTTTTAATGCCATACTGTGTTCTTATAAATTGAAGATGTACAGAAGTGGTTAACACATATGAGTTCTTACTAACCGGGCAATATTTTATCAATTCCTATAAACTGTTTATAATTACTAAAGAGGTCGTGTTGCCTCAGTAATTATTGGCATCAACTATTCGTGATCAGTTAAAAATGCTTTAATCCAACACTACCGAATTGCTTTCAGACAGAGCCAAGCTTACCCTCTTGCGTGTCATTCCTTTCTCATCACTATAAATAATCCTTCTAACTCTCAATCAACCAACAACAACGTGTCTATATCTGTGTCTCTCTCCGATCCATAAAAAGATATCAAAGAGGAGTACCCTGCTGCATTCATTTCAACTCAGAACAGCATCAGCATGACTGCACAACTTCCCCCATCATAACTTTTCATAAATAGCCCCCACTTTGCACTTTGTAGCTAGCTTTCCTCTCCATTCTTTCTTCCACCCTCACATCCCTTTTGTCTCTTGTGTCATCTCTCATTCACTCTCCAACCCAACCATTAATATAAATACACACCCAAACCAAAAGCCAAGGTATAACTTTTTTTGTATAAGATGACACAAGAGACAAAAGGGAAGTGGAGTGAGAACTCCAAATGCTTCTCAAATTCAGCAGATCACTGCCCATCTTTCTTACTATGGAACGATTGAGGGTAAGAATGTCTTCTACTGGTTTCAAAACCATAAGGCAAGAGACAGGCAGAAGCTTAGAAGAAGGCTTAGTAGACAGCAGATGCAACCTTCTTATACTGCTCCTCAGTTTCAACTTCACCATCTGAACAACTTGGAGGACATTAATGCTCCTTTTTTTATTCCTCCTCTTGCTCCTTCACACTTAATATTATCAGCAGTAAATGTCATTTTAGCAAACTATTTATTCAGTGAAAATATTATGAGCTACCATTCCTAAGCTACAAGGACAAAAGAAAATGAAAATGGAATATTAACAATAAATTTACCTATATCATTCATTAAAAAAATTTGTTTGGTGTAAAAAATCTCAAGTATTCACATAAATTACTATAAACCAACAATCAAAACATGATGTAATCAAGCTGGAAAATTTCTAGATTATCAAGCATTTGAGAAAATTTATCAAACCAAGTTTATCTCCTGATCTTCTATTTAAATTTAAATTACAAAAAACCTGAGAAATAATGACATGCTTGGAGAAAAAAGAACATAAGGAGTATTTTCAATCAAGTAAATCATCGATATCTGTTTCACCTCTTGAAGCTTCTTCAGTTCAATTTGATCTGGAAGAAGCCCAGGCCAAAACATTACTCTTCTAGCTCTCTCAACCTGACCAAACATGGAGAAACATCACATTTTTAATGGGGTTTCTCTAAGAATTTAAACAAATTACATAATTGGGCAATCAGAGAGACGAGCTATAAATCTTACAGCTTTATACCTTACAACTTTATACCAAAGGATCATGTACAAAACTATATACCATTAATTATATACTTCTTCACCTCTACAAAAACTGATGTACAATTTTACCATTACAAAATCATACAAATATTGTATGCCATAAAACCAAGGATCATGTATAGAACTATATACAATAAACTATATACCATTAACTATGTACTATTTACTAAACAACACATCATACTAATACTCATGTACAAGAACTATATACCATTAACTAAAGGATCCATAAAAAATGTCCAAAGCAAGCATGTGACTAGATATATTTCTTCACCTGTACAGAAACTAATGGACACTCCTTTTGTTGCTCTCAACTGTCGATGAAATTGTCCGAAAGTATGCGTAATTCTCTATGCACAAAACTATGAATCTAGTGACAGAATTTCACCATAAGAGTATCGAAAGTAAGATATCTAGATAGCAATGGAACATGCTAATCAAATGCAAACTTGTAACACTAAGAAATATTGCATTAAATAATACTTATATTGATGTACTATATCTCAAGTTTGCTAATCCATCTTTCTTTATGTTAATCGTGATAGGCCTTTTGAATACATGGTGAGAGAACTCTCATTTGGGAAGTGATACAATCAGGCAAAGAAACAAAGGTGGTTCAATAATTATTCAATACATCAAGAATAAAGTTTGTGGCAACCAGAGAAGAATTTATCAGAGGCACAATTTCATATGGATCTACTACTTGCCTTTCACGACCAAAGTTCGATCAGCAGAGCATAGTAACTTTAAGCAATAGTGTATGAAGTGCTAAGATAGTTTAATATAGTGAGACTGTTTGCTGAAAAAATACTTAACACAAATCACGTAAAAAAATGAAAATTGATACAAAAGGAAGAATTTTGGGATGTTCAAAAAAGATATTATTAGCAAAGTTTCATTCCCCAAACAAATTAGAATTAAAAACGTGTTTTTCTTTCCTAGAATATGAGATTGTACTGTTACAGCCTCCATCCAGACATATTTGCAAGCACAATTTTCATTATGTCTCACGACCTTAATGTTTAATATAGGATTTACCTCATAAATATTTTTCCAAAGTATCTTGCTCTCTCTTGTCTCTCAAGCTTTAGCCTTCGAAATAGGCGTTGTTCAATTTAATCACTAAGAATAGTTCTTGGCAAATCTTTGGCCCCAAGTACAGCACTTTGAGGCAAAGGCATAAGCTCACATTTTTCTAATTCTTCCATGTAGCAAATTGGACATGTGTATTCTGCTTGTCCGCCATCATTTATTCTGCCATTAAAAAGAGCACAAATTTGATGCTGTCATGCCTTTCTTCATTCTCCAGGATCATTCACTACTATTCCATGAAAAAGTTCCTCCGATACCATTCAAGCAAACATTAGTATAATCCAACATACTATCCAAAACTTTTTAACTAAAATACCATTTAGTTAAAACTATCAATCCATAGGCTGACTATGAAGAACGAAATCAAAGAACTGATATTAGCAAAGAACTGATATAAAAAACGTAATTGAAAACTGATCGAAATTTTTGAATTAACCTAGATCCAGCCGGTAAATGAAGGAAGATCTGTGAGCAAAGAGGTTACCGGAGCGATGTCGGGCAAAGAAGATTCGTTGGCAGGGTGCGACGCTATTAGATTGTAGGATGGCTTGCACGATCTGCCACGGTATAGGAATTAGAATGATGTCTGGAAATCAGCGAGAAGAAAAATGATTGTTTACCAAGATCCGATAGGAAAATGAAGGGAGGTGCAGTGAGCGAACTGGCTGCCGGAGAGATGTCAGTGGAAGGAGAAGTGATCTGCAAGATGCGGTGAGCGAACTGGTTGCTGGAGAGATACTAGATGAAGGAGAAGTGATCGGCAAGATACGACGCACTGAAGTTACAGGGAAGGGTATGGCGCTGTTTGCTTAGGTTTATGGCGATCGGGAGGAGTGTTATGGTGGCACGGGGTGGGAATTTTATTTTGGTTTCACGTAATTTACTGGAGTGGGTTTAGACGGAAATCGCAAGATAATTAAAATTATTTTGAAATTTTATTTTGGCTGAAAAGTCACTATTAGCCACGCATTTTTGCTTTTCATGGCTAATACAAAGGTATTAGCTATGCTTTTTTTATATCCGTGGCTAAAACATAAATATTAGCCACGGTTTTGCGATCTTGGCTAATACTTGTGTATTAGCCACGGTTTTTGAGCCCTGGCTAAAAAAAGTGTAGCCAATACTCACTTTTCTAGTAGTGTGTTTCAGAGCAGTATGGTCTGGGAAGGATGAGTCTTATAAATACGTAAGGGTGTTTATCTATAAAGCATATATTAATATCCCCAAAGAAAAAGATCTAAGCTTGATGAAAATTCTCATAAGTGCATCTTATTGGAATTACTACATGAAGAGTTTGGATAGACTCTATGATCGTATGAAGAAGAAGATTGCCAAAAATAGGGATGTGGTCTTTGTTGAAGATCAGACTATTGGTGAGCAAAAGATTGCTGAGCAACAAAATCCAATGGTTTTGGAATGTTTTGATTAAGATCTTGAGTTTGAGAATGGTGGTGCGAGTGAAGAGCGTAATGTATATGAAGATCTTTAGATTCCATGTCTGGAAAACATATTGAAAGAAGGTGGGATTTTGCCTATTAATGTCCCACCTATTGTCGAGTTATCACTAAGGATATCAGATAGAGCACAAAAACAAAGAACTAGGTATCCACCACGGGGCTATATCTTGCTCAATGATTGCAGGGAGCCTAAGTAATTTGAGGATGTTCAAGAGGTTGAAGACAGGAAAATTTGAGCAGAAGCTATGGAGGAGGAGTTGGACTTATTGTAGAAGAATGAAACCTATGACTTAGTCCGACTACCAAAGGGGATAAAGTCATTTAAGAATGAGTGGGTCTTCAAAATGAAAGTAGACGATAATTTCTCCAAGACTATACGAGATAAGGCTAGTAGTGAAAGGTTTCCATAATAAGCATGATTTTTACTTTGATCAGATATTTTCACCTTTTATGAAGATATCATCTATCAGTGTGGTGTTAGGGTTTGGCTTCCTCTATGAATCTTGAAGTTGAGTAGATGGATGTTAAAACTATATTTTTGCAAGGAGATTTGGAAGAGGAGCTATACATAGAACAATCTGAATACTTTGAGGTCAATAGAAAGGAGTACCTTATCTGTCGAATCAATAAGATTCTTTATGTATTGAAATAAAAAACTAGGTGGAACGAGAAGTCTGAATCCTTCATGTCATAGTGCATATTCAAGAGGACCCGTGATGATCATTATGTGTATATGAAGAGGAATTAGAAAACCTTTATCATTCTACTACTTTATATAGATGATATACTTATTGTTGGGGATGATAAATCCAACATTATTTAGATGAAGATGGAGCTTAGTAAGTCCTTTGAAATGAAGGACTTAGGACTAGAAAATAAGATTCTTGGGATTAAGATCACCAGGGATAGGAATGCAGGTCTATTATCTTTGTCGCATGGAGAGTATATGGAAAGGGTGTTGAAGAGTTTCAAGATGGAGAAAGACAAGTTGGTTGCTACTTCATTGGATGGACACTTCAAATGGTCAAACTCCCAGTTTCCTTCATTTGAGAAGGTCACAGAGGAGATGAGTAAGATCCATTATGCGTCTATAGTAGGGAGCTTGATGTATGGTATGGTCTGCATGAGACCAGACATAGCTTATGTATTTGGTATGGTAAGGAGATACCTGACAAATCCAGGGAAAGTGCATCGAAACGTTGTGAAGTGGATATTTTGTTATTACTAAGGCACTAAAAATCAATGTGTGTAGTTTGGTAGAGGATCATCGAAGCTTGTTTGGTACTCTAATTTAGATATGTTTGGAGATGTTTACTATAGGAGATCTGATGAGTCCTATTTATATACTTATTTTTGGACTCATCTTGGCTAGTTTCCTCATTGATGCACTACACTTTAGAGCCATAATTATTCATATTTATTATTATGCCCATTCCATGTTAAGGTGCACTTTTGGCCCATTTTCTTTGAGATTTCTTAGTTATTATTCTTTTGCCCTACTTAGTGTTTTTCTGTGTTTGGATAATGTGGTATGCCTGTTTCGGTGGCTCGTTTGTTTTCTCTGTAGGTGCAATGGTCGTGTGTGTGTCCCGAAACTTTTTGAGAATGTTTTCTGCCTATGGGCCACTGATCATGCATTTTTACACGCGCACACTCAGTGGACTCCTTAGTATATGACCACTGGTCATGCGCGGCCTGTTCGTCGAACCCCAAACAGTACAGGAACACTGCACACGATCATATGATCTATAGCACACAACCACTAGTCGTAAGCCACTGATCGTGTGCTCTATTCTCCATTTTTCCATATTCTATATAAGGAATTCGCACGAGCATTGGACATAGTGCGCACGACCACCGGTCGTGCGCCACTACTCCTGCACGTTTATTCTTTTTTTTTTCTGGAGTTCAGTCTCTGGCAATCGCAGACCATTGGACATAGTGTGCATGACCACCAGTCGTGCGCCACTGCTCGTGCGTGTTATCCCAGTTTTTCTTTGTGTTTTGTCATGCCAATACGCACGATGACTGGACAAAGTAAGCATGGCCACTGGTCGTGCACCACTGATCTTGTGCATTGTTATTTCTGTAATCTATAAATTTGAAGGTTCTGCCCTAATTCCAGAGACGGGACTTTTCCGCCGCCGTTTTCATCTCTGAGGAGGGTTCCGCCGATCTCCTTCATCCTACACTGTAGGGAGGGGTTCCGGGCAAGCATTAAATGCCAAATTCAAGTCGAAGCTTTCTCTCGGCCTCCTCCTTCATCCTTGAGCTTCAAGAAGGGTTTGACCTAGCTTTTACCATCAAGCTTTGAGAAGTTTGTGTCATCCTCCACCGGATTGTGACACAAAGAAGACAGGTCCATTGGGAGTTAGTGACAGCCTCCTTTACCCCGAAAGTATTTGAGTACCAAGCTTGGATGCGGACTGACAACCCGGTTATTCCTTCCGTGAATCCTTAGCAAGACTTCAGATCCGGTCGATTTCGCACTTTCTTCTTCTCTTGTTTTAATAGTTTGGTTTGATCTCTTTGTATTTGATGAAGTGTGCTTAATTTGATATACAATTGTGTATAATCATGTCTATGTGATTTTATATTCACGTGATTTGCTTGAGGTGCGCCATTATCCATACTCCACCATATAGTGTCGCTCTAGAAATTGCTAGTGGCGTGTGTAGCGAAGAGGTGCTCACGACCCTCATTCCGCCATTCTCACCACCTCATCTGCAAGCCTACTCGTCCATCCGCCTAGTGATTCGGTGCATAGCGGCCCGTGTAGTTTTCCATCTGCCTAGCGAAGCATTGCATAGCAGTAGTTTAATTAGTGTTTTACTTTCTTTTTCTGCAAACAATCAAAAATCCCTTCGTAAACACCGACCTAAGGAACTTCAATCTCAAGTCCACCTCAAAATTAACTCCACCTTACTGTGTTCCTTGAGAGATCGATACTTGGGAAAATTCAACCATTTTATATTACTTGTGCGACCGGTACACTTGTCATAGACCGTATCATGTTTTTTGTATCGTTGCTGGGGAACACAGTCATGTGAGTTTTTAGAGTGGGAGATAGGAGATAGAAGTCCTTTTCCATTTGTTCATATCATGTTTCTTCTTTGCTTTAGTTTTTAGAATTTGTTGCTTATTTTTATTTCTTTGTTCCTTTTCTATTTTCGCCTTAGCAAGCGGATCCGTGTTACTTTTTATTTTATTTTCAGTTGTGTAGCACCCTTGCTATAAATATTTTTTTTGCAATGTATTTTGTAGCTGAGTGTCATCTCTATGACACTTTGCGCCAATACATTGACTCCTTGGTTGTTTAAAATGCCGAGCAATTTATTAGGTGTTTGCTATATCAAGGTATATGCCACATGTTGAAGGATTGCCCTCATTTGTGCAAGCCTTCTCCCTCTGTAGGCGTGTGCATAGAAACACCCCATTTATGGAGGACTACTGTGGACAGGCCTAACAGGGTATTGGCTGGCCCATACACTGACATCTTACATCTTGCTCGTTCTTCGCCTGTTGAGATTACCAGAGATTATCTCGCCGCATACAGGTCTTTCATAGGTACCTCGCTCCCTTTTTATGAGCTTCCCTTGAGTGATGACGATCACTCTAGTGTTAGCCAGTAAAAAGAGGATCAAGAATTCATGGGCACTCCTATATGGAACGATGAGATTGTTCCCGTCAGCGGGGAGGTGTCTGCGGACGATTTTACGATGGAGCCTGCTCATTCAATGCCTAGTTTCGAGAGCATTTTTCCCCATCCGCAATTTTTTCTTGATGGTGCTGCTCCATCTTTGTGTGAGTCGGCTGATGATGCCGTATTTTTGGATGATTCGGTTCCTGAGGTTGCGCCAAAGTGGGATGAGGACTCTACTATCTCCGACGGAGAATGTTGATCTTCGGAATGCTATGACGCTCCCCGGTGGGATGAGGAATATCCTTTTTCTAATGCAGAGATTTGCACCTCCTTATTGGATGAGGCGGTCCCTCTTACCACCGCACCTCGAGTTCTCGGCTTCCCCACGATATGACTCATATGATACCGATGATGATCTGTGCTCGTATCCTGCTGAGAGTGATATCGGGACAACTCTCCCATATTTTGCGTGATTTAGTTCTTCCTTTTGTTTATTACTTGACCCCCCTTCATTATCTGAGCCTGTGCAGGCTGAGTCTCCATGGGTTCATTGGGATGACGATGAGCCTTATGCTCATGCCGACGGCGAGTGCATCTGCCGATGCGAGAAGGTTTCTACCTCTTTCACAGTGGATGTCCCTGCCATCGCCATCACCTCCTGCGGACCTGCGGTGGATGACGCCTTGCTGGGCAAGGATTTATTTTGTGGTGAGATGAGTGAGGACCAGCTCTCCACCTCTTCTTACTTCCAATTTCCTCTACCTGTATTGGGTAGGTATTATTATTTATGTAGAGGGGTAACTACTTTATCACCGTATCAGTACCCGTTTTGAAACAGATAATGGTACAGTTACCTGTGCACTTTTCTTTTCATCGGCCCATTAGCTAGAAATGTATAATATTTAATAAGTCGTGTTGGGAGGACAATAACCACAGTAGTTATCTTATATTTCCTGCATTTTTATTTTCATGTATATCTTAGTTTTAGTATTTCTTGTATTTTGTCTATTTTTCTTTTGTTTTTGCGGAGCTCACCCCTACAGGTATTCATGGCAAATTCATATTGGCGGGGTTTTGATTCTTCATTTGGTGGACCTGCTCTGTTTTTTTTCACACGTCTTCTGCTATGCTTACTGGCTGAGCATTGGGTAACCTCTTCCCTTGTCTCTATCTGATTTAAATTTCTATATCATATGTTGTGTAGCTTAGTTTAAGTTTTGGGGAGAGCCAGTATTTGTTACCTTTTTCACGCGCACATTTCATGTGCATACTAGAAGCTTTTAATGTTTTATTTTGATTAGTTCATTGCATCGCACACCACTGCACCCACATGAGCGTGTGCTTAGCTTTTAGCGTGCTGCGAGTTAAACTCGTTACTTTGTATGATTTGGGAAAATTATTGTGTTGGCATAGGATTGTGAGATGGAGTAAAATGTTGACTCCTGTAGTGCTCCTAGTCGAGTGCTCTCGTCTCGTGTAGAAATTGGAGTAGATTTAATTTTTCTGTATGCTTATAGTTTTATATTTTTCTACTTGCATAAAGACTTGTTATTCTACTCAAAAATTGGTGAATCCGATGTGAATCAAACAGTAGTGTAGGGATGTGTGTAGTCGTCACTACACTCGTTTTGCTCGAGTGGGGAGGAAGGATCATCTTTCTCGGTGGCTAAGAACTTGCCCCAAGCAACTCTTGAAGCATTGGTGCATGGTTTGTCAAGCGTGAGCATGATGTAGGCCATCATTTTGGCCCGGTTGAGCTTTGTATCATTCCTAACGTCTTATCCTCGCAGGCCCCGTTGTGCCTACCCCTTCTTTTTATTCAGCTCCACCACTATTTCATCAAAGCCTCATAGCCAATCCTAGTCACACACCTAAGTCGATCTTTAGTGTTTTACATTTTCATTTTGGGGTGTTGATGTGGTGATATTCTTTATGAATATGTGGATGTGCTCCAAAGGTTTTATTTGCTGAAATTGTTAAAATAAAAAGATGATTTGAAAAAATATATAAAAATGAATTGTTAAAAAAAAAGTTAAAAGAAAAAGTATAATTGAAAATTCTATTTGAGATGAGACTGTATTTGGAGTAGGCGGTGCACACACCCATATTTTTTAAAAAAATTAAGTCTGGGGGTGTGGTGTACCCGCATGTATTTTTGTTAGCGGATAGATTCTTTTTTATGATATCTCATTATGGTTAGGTGGGTAGCCTTTTTATTTATGTTTGTTTACCTCACCGAAACCCAAGCCCCATCTCTTCACCTAAAGTCATACAAATTCACGCTTGAGTCGAACTAGTACCATGGAGAGAGTGTGAAAGGAGGGGTTAGATCTGATTACTCTAGAGGGGGGTGAATAAGGTATTAAAACTTTTGCTCTTTTTCTAAAGTTTATATCAGAGTAAATATAATGATACCATATATTAGTTAAGAAAAAGAAAACTAGGCTAACTAATCCAGCAATCACAAGCACAGCAAAAAAACAAAGCAAATGAAAAGGAGCAACAAGACGACACAAGAAGTTTATAGTGGTTCCCCTAAACTTGGGTACAACCACTCTTCTACAACCCTAGGTAGGAATCCACTAGCATGTTTTTATTAGGTGACTGCCACCACAAGATCTTATTCAGGTAGATCAGTAAACCCTTCAGGCTTTTGATCAGGTGCCCAAAAACAAACTTCAAGTCTTTTGGAGGGAGTCTTGTCAACAAAACTAACTTTTGAAGGGAGCTATAACCCTGTACAATGGGGTGGAAAGAGTTTTATGGAAGTCTTCTCTTTTCTTAATACAACTTGAGAAGACTATGTGGATTCTTTTGTTATCAAAGCCCCCCTGAGAAGTTGAATGCTTCAGGAAGAAAGTGCTTTGCTTAAGGGTGAGTAGGCCTTCAGCTTGATCTTCCAAGGTCAAGGAAATCCAGTGATTGATTTTGAATAGAATATATCTGAGGATTTCTGGAACAAAAGTTGAAGAAGACTCTTTATCTAGATGATTTATTCTTCTTCAAACTAGAGTGTTGGAAGAGAAAGGGAAAAGCGTTGAGAGCGTCGACTCCTGGTTGAATATTCTCTGTGAAGTGCTGCTTGATTTCTTCTCTCTGTATCTCTAAATGTATGTCTTGAAAAATAGTGAATATCTTTTATTCTACTGCTAAAAAATTCTCCTTTGAATTTTGAATACTTTCCATAAATGTTGGCTGATCTAGAGAATAGAAAACGGCTGGAATAAGTGCATTAATGAGTTTCCCAACTGTCCTTGATAGAATAAGCAAATATTTATTCTGATGAATACCATATTTAATGCATCCAATAACTGCTATATTCAGAAGAATATTTGCATTAAATACTTAGAATAATACTGCTAATAAATAGAGAAGATAAGTAACAGAAGAAGGAAAGACTCATTCTGGAACTACATAGAAAACTTCGAATGCTGAATAGAATTCGTCGACCTGAGATCAAAGATTGTCGACAAGAGAATTCAAGTTCGTCGAGATGAGAATCTGACTGACAAAAACTAAGCGTCGACTTGAGCTCTGAGAACGTCGACCTCGACTCAGAGAATTAACTCTGAGTTCGTCGATCTGAGATCGACGATCGTCGAGTTGAGTTTGAAGAATTTTGAATTGATAACTGTCTTTTAAAAACTACTAAATCTGAGTCTCTGAAGTGCACTACTTGCTTGTCCAAGGAGGTAGAACTAATCAGGACTTAGCCTAAACTCTAGGACAACTAAACATGACCTTGGCTATACAAAGTTGGGTCAGACTCAGCCTAAGTTAGTGATCCTAGCCCAAATCCAACTAGGGATCCAACAATCTCCCCCTATTTGGGTGAGGTCACAAACACAAATACAAAACAATCATAAAGCAAAAAAAATATATCTGACAGACAAAAATATTCAGCAAATATTTCCAGAGTTGTGCTTCATGATAAACTTAGAGAATTGAGTTCAAAATACAATTAGAAAAGTTATTGAGAAGAAACTCATTTCTTCTTCTTGGCTTTGTCTTTCTCTGATCCTTCAGAAGGTTGTCTAAATTTGATTACCCTGTTAGGATTGGTAGCTTCTTTCTTTGACATGTATATGTCAGATGCTCCAATCATAGTTTGAGATGAAGTTCTGGGTACAACAGCCTCTGGGTGCAGTTTCATATAATCATCAACATTGAAAAACTTGTTAGCCTTAGCATACCTGATCAATTCTTCTTTTTTGTAGGTTGACATAGTTGAGTATTGAGATATGTCTTTGCCTTCAGATTTTTCTTTGCTAATCTGAGAAAGTCCTATAAGCTCATGAAATCTAGCCATCTTGGCAGAAGTCTCCTGTTCTAGATCAACAAAAGGAATTGGAGGAGACTCTGGCCTGTTTGAACTAGAATCCTACATAAGTTCTTCAGTAGGGACTTTCTTTGAAGAATCTGAAGGTGGATTGCTTGAGGAAGACTGTTGATAGCTTTGCATGGGTTGTCTCTGATAAGTTCTTGTCATAGAAGCAGATTTCTGAGATAAGTTGCCTGAGGAACCTGAAGAGGGAGGAGGAGGAGGGTCTTTCCTTACTTGTCTTGGAGGAGACCCATACCCTCTCTTCTTCTTTCTTTCTATCTTCTCATTATTTTACAACCACATCCAATTTGGCATACAGGGGTAGGGGGTAATCTTTTGTAATATATAGTATGGAGTGTCATTGCTTGGATTTGGCTTTGCAATTTCCTTAGGAGGGGCTTTCCTTTTCTTAGACACTTTCTTTTTACTGTTATTAGAATCTGAGTCATCAGTTTGATCATCATCAAAATATCCTTGAGGATTATCATACATAGCATCAATCTCAGCAATAACTTCTTTTCGAACTTGCTTTATAGTTGGAGGAGGGACAACTGGAGGAGGAATTGCTGGAGATGGAATGACTTCAGCAGGAACTTCTTCAGTTGCAAGATCCATATCCTTAGCAAAAATCTCATCCATATCAGGCAATGGAGAGGAAGAGAAAACAAAGGTGGGAGGATAAAAGGCCTTAGGCTTATAAGATTCAACCTCAGCCACCTGGATAAGCTCAGCCTCTGGAACTAAGATGAGTTCAGGCTCAGGAGCTTCAAAACTTTTCTGAATCTATTGTAAGGTCTCTGAACTGATGGGAGCTGAGTAGCAAATAATATCTATACACCATTGAAAAGACACAAAAAGAAGACAATTTATGTACAAAAGATCAAAAGATCTTAGAACTGAATCTAGGTCAAAATCTAGAGTAATGAAGAAATCTCCATAAAGAATTTCCAAAGGAGGAGTCTCAAAATCAATATCCAAAAACTCAACTAGATCTACATCAATAATTTCAGTATCAATAATTTCATCTTCTACTACAATTTCAGTTACTGGAACTATAAAATATGTATCTATTGTTGCTGCTGGAGCTTCTACTACTGTTACTGTTTGAGCAACTTCTTCACTGAGTATCTCCCCCTGCCTTGTTTCAGTGACTACTAGAGCGAGGCCCCTGACAGAAGAAGATTGGACAAGGAAAGCAGAGAGATTAGTAGCAAGGGTGGAGATAGAAGTAGCAACAAGTGAAATAGCCTATACTGTCAGTTGTTTTAGAAGGGGTGTGATGGATTCTAAGATGAGAGAGATGGAGGGAGAAGATGAATCTAAGAATTCTGGAGGGGTTTGGGTAGAGATAGATGGACATATGATGGAAGAAGATGATGGATGACAATCTATCATTAGTTCATCTGAAGGAGATAAGGAATTTCTTGGAGATGAAAGAAGGTTGAAAGAGGGTAGAGAAGTGAGATTTTGAAGAGGGGGTATATTTGCAAGATGAGATGGAAGGGGGATAGAGGTGAAGATGTAGAATCTGGAGATAGAGGTTGTTCAATAAGTTGTTATACTGGGGATGAAATGATGGGGGACTGAGGATGTGTAGGTTGATGAACTAGAGAAACAGGGTGGATGGAGGAAGCAGGAGATATAGGTTTAGATGCTGGAGCTGAGGAGATTTGTTGGAGGGATGATGAAGGAGTTTGATCAAGAGGAGGAGGAGGAATGGAACTTTCTTCTGTAGGGTGGGGAGTGGTTGGTACTGCCCTAGTGCTCTCAAAATTTTTAGAGGAGGAAGCCCTGGACGGCTTTGGGATATTCCTCTCCCATCTGCCAAGCAAGGCGTAGGTCATCCTCTTAGAGGCATTGATGAATATGGTCGGGGTGATAAAGGATTCAGCGGCCTTGGCATGAATGAAGATTCCAAGAATCCTTCCAAAGCAAACTTATTTCTTGTTGTTCTTCTTCCTAATCAGATTGAACAAAATTTTGGCCCAATTAACGGCCTTCTTATTCACCACAACACACATCACTAAAAACTGTTGTCTGGTAATATGATCATGGGCTGTATGCTTGCCCAGCAGCACCTTACCGATGATATCTATAAGGAATTTATACCCAGCAGATAGGTGCTTCTTCAGCAATTTATTTGGGTTGTCTCCACAATAACCCATCAACGTCAACATTTCCTTCATATTCATAAGATTCAAGTTAAATATCTTCTTCACTGTTTACTAGTCCAAAAATTTCAGAATAGTATCTGGGGTTAAGAGAATAGTGTTACACGATATAGTTCCAAGCATTCGTGTCAGCATCTGGAGTAGATGAAGTATAAACCAATTCTCTTATTTTCAGTAGAAGCAATCTTCATTCTAGTAGTCATTAGGGTCTTCAAATTGAGATCCTCGAATAACCGCAGAATATCTTTGAATATCTGATCTGATTGTTGAAAGTAATCAAAATCGATGTCAAATCCCATGTCGAATTTTATGCCAAAAAGAGCGCCATGTTGGAATCGCCATTAAGTTGTCTGCAACAAGAGAGCAAAAAGATCAAGTGCAAGGGAACAGAAAGCGCGGGATGGAGGTCGAAGAAAACCTAGCTATAAGGTTTTACAAAATATGAACCGACAAACTCTGTCCTGCGAAACAGGAGAGATCTTCGATCTGAGGTCGATGAAATGTTTTAATTGTCAAATGAATTCGTCGATCTCAGTCAGAAGAGGGGAAAACTTTTCGTCATACTCAGGTCGACAAAACCTTTTCTGAAGCCAGATCGCCAATATCAGGTCGATGAAAAATGACTTCCACAGAGAGTTCATCGATCTCAGGTCGACGAAATATCTCAAGAACTTCCCTTAGTTCTTCGAGCTCCGTTCGACGAAATTTGGCAAATTCTTCGACCAAAGAAACCGAGAATTAAATTAATGAATCACCATTCATCATTCCTAGCTGATTCATAAAATATAGATGTTTCTTCTCATCCAAGGGTTTGGTGACGATGTCTGCCCTTTGAAAATCAGTGGGAATGAAGGTAATATTAATTTTCTTCTTGTCCACACATTCTCTAATTAAATTATGTCTAACATCTATATGCTTGGACCTAGAATGATGCACTGGATTCTGTGTTATAGTTATAGCACTTGTACTGTCACAAAATAGAGTTGAATTATTTATGTTGTAACCACAATACAGGAGTTGATTTTGTATCCATAGCATATGTGAGCAGAAACTGCTAGCTGCTATATATTCAGCTTCTGCTATTGATGTACACACAGATGTCTGCTTTTACAAAACTAGGAGACAAGTCTAGCAGCAAGAAACTGGCATGTGCCTGATGTACTTTTCTTGTGTAACATCTCATTTCTGTCTAGACCCCTAGGAGACGGTTTATCGTGACAGAACCCTAGGAAACCCAAAAATTGAAGTCCATCGACCAAGACTTCGAGTCACGGGTTGGTCACGCCTGTGACCGACCTGTCATGCTCGTGACCTAGGGCGTGACCCCTTCGACGATCGTCGATCTCAGGAAGACAATCTTCGAGCGCAGGATTTGTTACCCGAGCCTGTCACGCCCGTGACATACATGTCACGCCCGTGACCTAGGGCGTGACCCCCCCCCCTTCGACGATCGTCAATCTCAGCGAAACGATCATCGAGCGCAGAATTTGCATAATGTCCCTGTCATGCACGTGACCCACGTGTCACGTTTCCGTGACCTAAGGGCGTGACCCCTTCGACGATCGTCGATCTCAGCGAGATGATCGTCGAGCGCAGAATTTGCATCATGGCCCTATCACGCCCGTGACCCACGTGTCACGCTCGTGACCTAGGGCGTGACCACCCTTCGACGATCGTCGATCTCAGTACGACGATCGTTGAACTCGGAATTTGCCAACCGGGCCTGTCATGCCCGTGACCCACGTGTCACGCCCGTGACAAAGGCCGAAACGTCAGCCAGGCTGGAAATTTTTGTAACCCAAGTCATAATCAATTCTGATTATGGGAATTTACAGCAGGAGTATTTATGGGCCGTTTATTTATCTAATTACTAGTAAAATGAGAGAGTGTGGTCCAATAGGAAATCGCCACCTGGTTAAACGCCTCTTCTTATTCCAGCATTACCTTTCCTCCACCATAACTGAAAAGCCATTCGTTAAGGGAGCTTTCATGGCCATGAATGCTTCACCCTTTCCCCTCCCCACTTGGAGATCTATAAAAGCCTCCTTAGAACAAGATGAGAAGGTTACACTCTTGACCAAACGGATTCAGATTTATTACTCTTGCTGTACGAGAAGTTCGGGAACGCCACCACCGCGCCATGACAATCCGACATTCATCTCGTCTCCAAACCGCGAACAAGGTCCTCCTCTACTTCTTCTTTTATGGGTAGATCTTAGGATCTTATAAATGAAGTTCGTGATCAAAGGAGCCGGACCTATCTCACGTTTTCATGGAAAAACCATGAAAAATATATTTTTTTTGGGTACGCCGGAAACCGCCACCTCCGGCGGCCAAACCACAGCCAACCGATAGCCATCGCCTCGACGGAGGTGGTGGTGGTGGTGGCTGGCCAGGGAAGTGACTGGACGGTCGACGACGGATCGCAAAAGATCTACAGGAAAAATATAAGTTGTTCTGGTTTTAATCCACGGGTTCTGAAGAAGATGAACAGTAAACCATGTTATATTATAAGTTTTAAATATAATATAAGGAAAATATATATATATAATAGACGTATTTGATATTGCAAAACGAGGCACTTAGAGGCCGATTTAGGAAAAATGGCCAGTCACGAAAGTTGTAGCCCTTTGAGTCTAGATAAATCTAAAATTAATTTCAACTCGTTTGGGTAAGCGGTTTGACCGCAGTACCCTGTTTTAGTAGGGACATGTATCTAGAGGTTGGCAGAAACTAAATTGAATGCCCACGCTTTGTCCCTTGTCCAAATGACCTGAAATTTGGGCAGGGGGTTACCCTTAGCCATATCTAGAGTCTGTCCACAAATGGGAATTTTTGGAGATACTTTGCCTAAAGTTTCTGTTTTAATTTGATAAAGTTAGAGTAATTTATTTAAGTAGTCAAATGACCTCCAAACCCTCCCAAATTTTGGTGAGTGGTCCCTGGCTATAAAACCTACTTCTGTTCAAATTTTCAACTCATTTGGATGAGTTTTGGATAGGGAGTCACCTATTCTTAACTAGGCAATATAGAGGCATTTTTGAGTAAAAAGTGCACTAGAGGTTGGAATGGTCAAATCACCTAAACAGAGGCTGATATTTCGACCACTGACTTGGAAGGGTTATTATAACCCACTTGGAGAAAATGGTGTGGTTTAGGGTTGGTCTACCCAAGGATCCAAACTCAAACCCTAAATGGAGGGTTTTGAGGGTTGTGAAGGTCATGGGGCAATTGCTCTCGTATTGCCTTGAAACTCTATAGAGTTTACATTAGCATGATAAGAATAATCTAGATGGAATTTTGGAGGATTTGGAGACAAGTAGATACCTCAAAACCCTAATATTAGCTTTAGGGTAAAATACTAATTAAGCACAATCCGTCACTAAACATTATTTTAAGGCTGTGAAACTCAAATAGAGTAAGTTTTAGGACTGGTAGAACCTATAACAATTTTATTGGAATTTTATGATGTCTATTTCCAACACTTCATTTGTAACGATTATTATAGCCCCAATTAATGTTTTAAATTATTTGGATCTTTCTGTTAATTGAAACCCCATGCAATCTTGGAAATAAATATTTTAGGTCAGAATGAATGCTCCTGAATTTTTATATAATTTCTAGTTGAGTAAATCTAGTACTTCCTTCACAAATGTTTAAAAGGTATTTGATGCTTTGAAAATTAATTATGGATGATATTATTACTGAATAATTATGAAATTGGGCCAATGCTATTTTTAAGGCTTTATATGCGTAGTATAATTTATTTATAATTTTTGGAAGAATATTCTCTGTACTTGGTTCACAAATAACGAAATATAGAAGATATTGCGATAATAGTTTTAGTGCCCTTTTGATGATATAAAAATTATGATACTTTGGATTTATTATATTGAGATAACATACTATTTATTATAATTTTGTTGGACATCTTGCATGAGAACTTAGGGTAGTTCATGTTCAACCGGTAGCCCTTGGAATTTTTGAGGAAATTAATTAAATGTCAGGTAAATTAGGAAAATTACTATTTTTTGGATGTAGTCTAATAATATCATGATAAGACTCCAGTAAATAATTTAGGGCATTTGGATGAGTATTGGATCATTTCCTAACTGGTTCGACATATAGTCTAGGTTTGTCTACATATAGCAAATTATTAAATTGCAATAGGACATGATCTTGGATAGTGTTGGAGTTAGCCATTTTGTCTGGGTGGATAGATGTGGATGATATCACAATAGTAGAATGATATGAGGAGTAGTGGGAAGTGGTGATAGCTAGAGTTAAGAGGTGCTCGGGTTCGATGAAAGATCGTCTTTCCCGGGAGAGGAAGGTTAAAAATCACCCTAGGTTAGCCTATCGTAATATGAGAAGGGAATGGGTAAAGGGAATCAACCAATAATAATAAGTGCCTTGCGAAAGGGAACGATGGGCTTCAGCTACCATCATAGTTCCTAGTGCCCTTGAGAGCCCTTCACAGGGAATACCGGGGGCAGTCCTTGGGTTCACCTTAAACTGTAATAACAAACTGACAAGAGTAACTTAGTAATTAGGAGTTGCACTTTTCACAAACACCGTTAGCACAGGAAGATGGTTCGGAGCTTCGGCTCGGTTGGTTAAGAGACGGACGGAATGGTCCGGGGAGCTTCGGCTCGATTGGTTAAGAGACGGACGTTTTGGTCCGGGGAGCTTCGGCTCGGTTTTTGTTGATTACGATTAATTTGCATGTGCATAAAAGGAAAGAAAATTAAGGTGGTGGGTCTTCGGTATTGGAGGGTCGATGCACCGACGCCAATACGCTGACTCGGCAAGTGTGGTTAGCACTTCGCCAACAGAAGTCCTGTTGCGCCAGCCGGCAAGAGTACGCAGGAGTCTGCTTAGTGCACCAAGCGTTGAGGCGTACGATAGGTCTGACTGGTAGTGCTTTACTGGTTTAGAGGTGGGTGAGGCCCAACCCACCGCTTCCGTCTGCAACTACGGAGGTATCCTGGGAGGTAACGACTCCAAAAGGGGGAACTAAAGGTCTGTGTGCACAGAGTCGGGTGTGTGAGTTGCACTTGCATGATCCATCATACCCACTTGCATGTTATAAGCATAATCAATTCATTTAACCCTGACACCTAAAGTATAAGTGGTATGGGACACTTATACTTTAGGACTTGCAAAATGACCCTTGGTTCTATAAGGCTTGTGTGGGCAAGTTTATTAATTAAGGTTAAATTCAATATATATATGCTGCTGTTTGATAACCTACACCCTAATGTATAAGTGGTATGAGACACTTTATATGATGGGAGCCTTGCAAAAGATCCCTTGGCTTATGTGCTTCCGCACATAAGTTAAGGTTATATTTCTTACTTTCTGTCGTTGCTATTAGCTATTATAGAATTGCTAGATTTGTTCCGTTGCAACCTTTTTGCTTTTGAGTTATTCTCCACCTTCATGTCCTTCCCTTTCTTCCTCACCGCTCGGTACCTAGGAGCCATAGGGGAAGGTGTAGGGGATGATAGGGCTTAGTCTTTATGACTAATGGTTTTCGAACAGCATCATTTTAGGGGATCGTGGAGCCCAACACAGGGGAGAATCCCCAGAGACCGGTGCGCTTGGAGATGGGGCAATCTAGCTCCGGAGTTCACACAGCCGGGACCGTGAGTCTCAACCCTGAGTAGATGTTTTGTTTTGCTTCCGCATGAGTGACTTGTAGTGAGGACATGTTGTACCGGGCTTAAGCCCATATTCTATTACTCTGATGTATTATTCTGTGGACACTCCCTTCGTGGAGTTTTATTTCTATACATGTGATTATCTAGTGGACTTGCTTTTACTTACTTCACTTTGTGCTATCTTTTTGTGATCGAATTGGCCGGTAGAATCGGCGCCTTGTGGTAATGACCCTTCAAGACGTGAAGGTGTCACCGCAAAGCGGCGATTCTGGGCCTAAAACCCCAGTGTCTAAAAAAAGGGGGGTCTTACAATTGGTATCAGAGGGCAACATCGATCTGAAAAAGGTAGCAGTCCACTAACCCTGAGTCACCCGCTCAAGTTTAGTTTGGGGACAAACTAAGCAGCGGAAGCAATGGTGTGCCCATATGGGGATCACATATAAATTGTCCACTTTTAGAAAAATTTGAACGTTTTCTCAAGTATGGGTTTTTGTTACGCAGCCTCCAGCACAGCCTACGCCACAAGGTGGAGTTCAATAGGCTCAGGATGTTGCACCACCTCCACCAGTCCCCACTCCTTTCCTTCAGTCAGACATGGGACAGACTCTGACTGCCATTCTGGAGGCTTTCAGGGCCCAGCAGGTTCCTGTACCGCAGCCAAATCCGGGGGCCAACTGGTTGAGCATCTTCCGAGGACTTTCTCCCCCGTCCTACTTGGGGACAGAGTCAGCGGTTCGGACGGAAGAGTGGCTGGATATTATGTATGAAATGCTGACCGGATACGGTGTCCCTGGGAGGAGAGGGTGGCTCTGGTTGTCTCTTGCCTGGATTCCCATGCCAAGAGGTGGTGGAAGACGCTGCTAGACACGACGTTTGCCGATAGGGAGGTTGCGTAGGTTACCTGGGAAGAGTTCAGGGCCGCGCTGTTGGAGCATTTTGTTCTGCAGTCAGTCAGGGATGAGTTGGAGGAGCGGTTCTTATAGCTGAAGCAGGGCACCTGGACGGTGGTGGAGTACCATCGGGAGTTCGACCATCTGGCTCGATATGCAGATTCTTACCAGCTGGACGAAGCAGGGTACATCAAGAGGTTCTATAAGGGCCTACGGTAGGACTTGAGGGAGGCTTTGTTGTTTGTATCCGATGGGCCTATCTCCCGGATTTTGGAGATGGCAAAGAGGATTGAGGCTAATTGGCACACCACTCGAGGCCGGAAGCGGCCAGTAGAGGATCAGGGACAAAGAGTCAGAAATGACCAACGGCGAGGTGCTATACCAGAGGGGAGAAGGACAGAGGACCAGCCTCGTCAGGAAGTGAGGCAGGAGCCTAGGGAGCAGGTGATATTGGCCCCTCACCTCTTCGGATGCAGGAGATGCTGTGACCCGGGAGAATGGCGTATCCCCCACCAGAGTTCTTCCATTGTCATCAGATTGGGCACATCCGGAGGAACTGCCCCATGAGGGGGGCACCACCTACAACACCACAGGGTGGCCCACCTGCTCAGCATTTCGGAGGCCGAGGATGCGACCGAGGTCGTGGATACCCGGGGGGAGATCGTAGACAGGAAAGAGAGCAGGTGCATGCTTTGGACCTTGCGCAGCCTCGGAATCCAGAGCAGGTCATAGCAGGTACGCTGCATTGCTTCTTTATTTTCATAGAATTTCCCTTTCAGTTGTTAAAAATTAGAACCGCACTAGATAGATTAGCAAGGAAAGAAAACTCATTATAGAACCCTAAGACATCTAATAACCCAAGGTATAGTCTTCATCAGTGGCAAGCCTGCCCGCATACTATTCGATACTGGAGCTACACACTCCTTTGTGTAGGAGACGTTCGTAGAAGGACTGGAAGGCGTGGAGCGATTCACGGGCTCGAAGATGAGGGTGCGACTACCGGGTGGATCTGAGCTCCTTACCACATACCACTGCAATATGGAGGCAGATATTGGTGGAAAGGCGTTCGAGGCTCCAGGAATGATTTTGAAGCTGATGGACTATGACCTCATCCTGGGCATGGTATGGCTGCACTGGAACCATGCCCAGATTGATTGCCAAGCGAAGAGGATCACCGTGAGACATGGGGACTCTTTCATTGTCATCGAAGGTATAAGACCTGCCTCTCGTATACTCTTATCTTTGGTACAGGCCGTTATGGCCCATCTGCAGAGAGAGGAGGTTTTTCAGGTTCTATTTGAGATGACGGAAGTCAAGGAGTCTGTGACAGACATCCCGGTTGTGCGAGTTTCGCTGACATTGAGAGGTCTAAGTTGTTAGCCTAAATCACCTAGAGGGGGTGAATAGGTGTGAATGCGTGTCAAATGCGGAATTTAAAACTAACACAGCAAATATCAAGCAATCACAGAAGACAAGAGATTTATAGTGGTTCCCCAATCTTGGGTACGTCACTTTCCTCACCGATCTAGCAAATCACTAGACTCGGCTACTCCACTATCTCGGATTGAAAACAATCCTACACCTCGGCCCCCACGTTCCTACAAATCTCGATCCAAAATGGATCTACAAAAACTCGGAAGACAAAAACTTCCTACAAGTCTCGGAGAAAAATCTCCTACAATGAAATTTGGTTTGAAAAATAAAAATCAAAACATCAATCTCAGATCTGGATCTTTGACGGTCTTCTTCTTTAGGAACTTCGGCTTGATCAGAGAAAAGATTGAAGATGACCTGAGAGAAATCCACGAATCTGAAAACTAGAACCACCTCGATCGAGAAAGTAGATCTGGAATCTTCAAGGCTCGGCAAGAAGATCGAGTGATTTCTCTTTCTTCTGGATCGCTGGAGGAAAGATCGATGAAAACGAAAGTCGCGATCCAAACTTTTCTTCTTCTTCTTCCTGTGAACGGAATGGCGGCGGCGTGAGATTAGGGTTCACGGAATTTCTCTTTCTTAAAAAGAATATTTCTGTAATAACGCTTGTTAAAAGTCATTTCTGAAAAGACCATTTATAGGTGGGTTCCAACGGTCATAATATTGATTAATGATGACACGTGGACCAATCAGAATTGACAGATTCAAAATACTTATGATGAAAATGGACTTAGAAAAATTCTGGAGAAGTTGACTGCAGTACTCGAGTAATGGAGGATATACACGAGTATGGAGAGATAGATTACTCGAGTAGCAAGAAGCAGTATACTCGAGTATAGAAAGAGAGAAATACAGGAGAGAAGAATGAATTACTCGAGTATCAAAAATGGTATACTCGAGTATCAGAATTGTATACTCGAGTAATAGAAAAGTATACTCGAGTATCAAGACGATATACTCGAGTAACAAAAGGCTAAACTCGAGTATCAGAAAATATACCTGAGAAACATTTACATACACGAGTATCAGAGTCAATTACTCGAGTATGGAAGAATTTTACTCGAGTATCAAAAATCAATTACTCGAGTATGAACATACTTACTCGAGTATCAAAAATCAATTACTCGAGTATGAACATACTTACTCGAGTATCAGAAGATATACTCGAGTATAGAGAAAACTTACTCGAGTATCAGAAGTTATACTCGAGTATCAGAAAACACTTACTCGAGTATGGAACAGGAGTTACTCGAGTATGAATTACCTTACTCGTGTATTACAAGGTAATACTCGAGTATAAAGGACTTAGGAAAATTTTCTCTGAGAAAGCTTAGCTCCAATGCTTCTGTCCATCAATCCAAGTGCATGAAGGAAGTGTATCCCAATAGAGAGGCTATACATGGGCCAACACTTTGGATCACACAATGAGGGGATTACATTGTATGGTCCTGTGTTTGATGACCCATTATAGACTGACATTGGTCTACACTTGGCATTAAGGACCTGCACACATACAACTTAAACACAGCATCAAATACACCTTAATTCATCTTAGTTCAAGGTCTGACCTCCTACAAATCTGAGGCATTGTGGAGACAAACCCAACAATCTCCCCCTATTTGTAGATGTCAGCACTCTCTATACTAAGGTGAATTACTTAGGAGTAAAGAACAAAAAGCATATCAAGGAGAATAAACCTAATTAAAACAGGATAGACAAAATATGGGCCATAATCAGAATTAAATATATATATATGAGGAAATGTTTTTAAAGCACATAAACAAAATAGTCCAATTCCACTTTCTCAGATCCACTCATGATGGAGCATCCTTGTGCATCCTTTCCCTTTTGAGCTCTTGCCTCTCCAGGTAGCTGTAAGGCTTTGGGAAATAAGTCCTGGGCCTGGGAGGAGCAGCAGGGTTGTTGTGTCCCTAGTTTTTGTCATGTAGCCTGATCTTAATCTGTGAAGCTTCATAGGCTTTCCACTCTGAGTAGCTGTAATGATTGTCTCTGTTTTCCCCATGGTCTGTCACTAACCTCAAGGTGTCAAGAATTAGGGACTTGGAGGTAGGACTCCATACTTCAGCATGAATCACAGGTGGTCTGCCTTCAGTAGTTGGCTCTTTCCTGGGGGCTGACCGGCTAGCAGAAGCGCCGTCACCATATTTTCTCTTCTTCTTAGAAGGACCTTGAGAACTGGAAAGAAAATCATCTTGCCACATGTCAGAGTAGTTAAGAGGAGGCTCAGTCACATCATCCTCAGGTCTAGGAGAGAAGGCTGGCACACCACTTTCTGGAATGGTAGCTTGGACAGGGGCATCTACAGAGGGTTGCTCTTCAAGAGGATTTAGGTGCTGAGGTATAATGGTTGGGTTGAGCTGGGCATTAGGAAGTTCATGTTTGCAGCCACACAGCAGTGTCATAGGTATAAAACTTTACAGATTGAAGTTGAGAGAGAATGTCTGCTTTCATTTCCTTTACAATTCCATCCACTGTAGTTTGAGCCTGTTTAGAGAGAGTTTCAACTTGTTCTTTTGCAAACTATTTGAGCTTGCTCATGTAGTTTGTCCACTTGTTCTTTTACAACTTTCTCCCCCTTGCTGATATCTATGTTTAGCTTTGCAATGGCTTCATCTTTGAAGGTGCCCACTTCATTACATACTGTCACAACATTCATTTCAGCTCTCTCATCTAGCTTGATCTGATTGTGGGCTACTGTCTCGGCCTGGTTTCTTAGCTCACCTATGCTTGTAATGGTATGGTCTAAGGCTTTGCCTCCAATTTGGAACAATCTTTTTAGTTCATCAGTATTTGCTTGGATTCTCAGCAAAAGCCTTTGCTCATCTCTGTTTCAAGAGCAGAGACCTTGGAAGTTACTGATTGCAGAGAGGCATCAAAGTAATCTCTCTGTTCTTTGAGCATAAGCTCAATCTTGCTTACTATATCTGAAGAGGAGGGAGCTGAGGTTGGTTCAGGAGCTGAAGCAGCAGGAGCAGGAGCAGGGGCAGTCCAAGGAAGGATTTTTGTGATCACCACTGAGCTGACAGCTCTCTTGAAGGGTTCTATTTCAACATTTTCTTCTGAGGGTAGGAGAGAGGGCATGGAGAAATCCAAAGTCCTCAGAGGTGCCTCCACAGGATCTGGAGACATCTCATCATCAGACAGGAGAATATGAGCTGATTTGCTAGACTCACTCTCAGGAGATTGGACTGGAGATTGGACTGGAGTTCTTGCAGGAGACTGAACTGGAGATTGGATTGGAGACTTTGCAGCTGATTCATTCTGGAAGAGAGGGGCATCTGAGCTGAGCTCATCAATGAATTTGTTGATATCTTCAGCTGTAGACAGAAGGGCTGCTGAGACTGGAAGCTCTGAGTCTGGGTTTGCTGATGGAATCTCTACTGGAGGAGGAGAGACTGGAGGAGTAGGAATTCTTATTTCTCCTTGTTCTAGAATTACTGATTCTGAAGAAAACCTGATTCTGAGGAAGAGAAGAGGCAGGCTCCCCCTCAATTTCTGCACCCAGAGTGTCAGCAACTTGATGTTGAGGAGGAGATGGGGTCCTGATGACAGCTTGCTGTCTGGAGGTTTGGGAAGTATTTTGAAGCTTGATTTCATATCTATGTATGGAGGCGAGGGTGACTTTCTTCATATGGTGGAGAGGAATACCTTTAGAAAGGTCAAAAACCTGAGGATCTAGCTCATGGAGGATGAGTGAGATAATCCTTGCAAACTGGGTTGCTTGATGCTCCCTGAATCTTGTCCAGTAGCATCATGCCAAACTGGAACTTCTTTCTGCAGACGATGGCTTGCATGATCTCAAACATGTTGTGAGAGATTTCTCGGATGGAGTAGGTCTTGCAGAGTATGACCTTGGAGATAACATCAATCAGAAATTTTCCCTCTCTATTGCAATCTGCTCTGCTGAAAGTATCACACTCGGGATCAACCCCACAGTATAGGGCTGTTCTGTCAGAATCTGCGGTTGTGAGTTCATCCTCTTCCTCAATGACGGGCAGCCGGAGTAAAACAGAGATTGAGGTTTTGTCCAATCGGATTTTGAGTCCTCTGACCTTGGTCTTTAGAACTTTTCCATTTCGTTTAACCTTTAGGTTTTTGTAGAACTCTTCCACTGCGGGAATAATAGCCTTGCACGGCGTCTGGAGGAGGTAGGTCAATCCAGCGGTGTCGAAAACAGAATGAGAAGGTTGCGGAAGTCATCTGAGAGGTCTGCAATACCATCTGGAACTAGTTCGGAGCCGATTCCGATCTTGGACGACGGAGGAGCCATCTGAAACTGAGAAATCGGTGGCGACGGAAGAGCGACAGAGACGGGAAGACGATAGGTCAGCGGATACACGAGTGAATGAGAAGTGGAATGGACGTTTTCGTTTTATATATATATATAATTAATCCTAATTAGGTCTAAAAATGATTAAACATAAAAACATACCCTAATGAGGCGGCAAATTCGTTGTGCGAATAGAGAGTTTGAAAGATTCCAGAGAAATCCGATTACACGAGAGAGTTTACGGCATACACGAGTATTGGATTTAGTATACTCGAGTAGGTCATACTATACACGAGTAATCCTTAACATATACTCGAGTATGTACTGAGTATACACGAGTATTAAGTCTTGACGGATTTTTCCATACTCGAGTATAAGAAATTCATACTCGAGTATCAATCTGATTACTCGAGTATATGAAGTTCAATACACGAGTATTAAATTCTGAAGACTTTTCATACTCGAGTATAAAGAGTGCATACACGAGTATTGATTTGATTACTCGAGTATATTTGACTTGTTACTCGAGTATTCACTATTTCACTCGTGTAAATGTAACTATTCTCGAGTCTCAAATTTCTTGAAGGAATTTTCACAAAAAAAAAACTGTACCTCAGAGTATCCAACATTTCTGACCACTTCTAAATTTCTGAGTCCATCATTGGTCTTCTTTGTTAAGCAGTCCAAGCTCAGTTTTGAAGAATGAAAACTTGGACTCATCCAGCGGCTTGGTGAAGATATCTGCAACTTGCCTGTCTGTGGAGACATATTGAAGATCTATGTCTCCATTTTCCACATGCTCCCGGATGAAATGGTAGCGAAGCTCTATGTGCTTGGTCCTGCTGTGGGAGACTGGGTTGTTGGCTATTGCAATTGCGCTGGAAGAGTCACAGAACAGTGGAATGTTCTGGAACTTCATGTTGTAATCTTCAAACTGATTCTTGATCCACAAAAGCTGTGCACAACAGCTCCCTGCAGAGATGTACTCTGATTCAGCCGTTGAGATGGCTACACAGTTTTGCTTCTTACTGCTCCAGGAAATGAGTCTCCTTCCGAGGAATTGGCAAGTCCCGGAGGTGCTTTTCCTGTCGTCTTTGCTTCCTGCAAAATCTGCATCTGAAAATCCAATTAGTTCACTATCATTACTTCTTGGGTACCATAAGCCAAGATTTGGTGTTCCTTTGAGGTATCTCAAGATTCGCTTTGCAGCGATGTAGTGAGATTCCTTAGAGTTCACCTGAAATCTAGCACATACACATGTCGAGAACATTATATCTGGCCTACTTACAGTAAGGTAGAGCAAGGACCCAATTATGCTTCTGTACTTGGTTTCATCAAAAGGTTTCCCTTTCTCATCCTTGTCCAGAGACATAGCTGAGGCCATTGGAGTCCTCATAGAGGTTGCATTCTCCATTCCGAATTTCTTAAGAAGCTCTTTGGTGAACTTGGTCTGTGAGATGAAAATTCCATCCACAGATTGTTTCACTTGTAGCCCTAAGAAATATTTCAGCTCTCCCATACTGCTCATTTCAAACTTCCCTTGCATAAGTTTAGAGAACTTTTTGCAGAGGTTGTTATCTGTAGAGCCAAAAATGATGTCGTCGACATAGATTTGCACTAGCAAAATCTTGCCTTTTATTTCCCTAAGAAATAATGTCTTGTCTATCTTTCCTCTTGTGAACTTGTTCTCAAGAAGAAAGGTAGACAGCGTCTCATACCAAGCCCGAGGGGCTTGCTTGAGACCATATAGTGCTTTTTGTAATAAATACACATAGTTAGGAAGGGTTGGATCAACAAAACCTGGGGGTTGCTCTACGTACACTTCTTCCTTAATGTTACCATTTAGGAAGGCGGACTTCACGTCCATTTGATAGACGGTAAAGCCCTTAAGTGCAGCGTAGGCAAGAAATAACCTGATCGCTTCCAGTCTTGCCACTGGAGCATAGGTCTGGTCGAAGTCGATCCCTTCTTCTTGACGATATCCCTTGGCGACAAGTCTGGCTTTATTCTTTATAATTGTTCCGTCTTCATCCATCTTGTTCCGGTAGACCCATTTTGTCCCGATGACGTTCTTATGCTTGGGTCTAGGAACAAGTGTCCAGACTTTGCATCTTTTGAACTGGTTTAATTCTTCTTCCATGGCTAGAATCCAGGATGCGTCGGAGTTGGCTTCCTCAAATTTCTTTGGTTCAACCTGTGAGAGAAAGCTTAAGTGTAAATTCTCGTTAGTTGTACCTCGACGAGTTCTGACACCATCCGAGGATCTCCTATGATTTGGTCAACAGGATGATCCTTCAAGTGTCTGAACTCTAAAGTCCTTGCATCTGGGATCTCTTCAGCCACTGGAGTTGTATCTTCAGCTGGGATGTCTTCTTCATCTTGATCATCTCCCTCTCCAAAGGTGGTTGTAGAGGGGATCTTGATGAACGTCTCATCTTTATCTTCAATAGGTTCATCCAAGCTGAGTTCTTTCAACTTTGTACCTGCATCTACAATAGGCACACTAGACGAGTTGCTTTGCAACAGACTCGTCTCATCAAATACAAGATGTATCGACTCTTCCACAACCAGAGTTTTTCTATTGAAAACTCTATAGGCCTTACTATGGCTACTATAACCTACAAAAATACCTTCAAAGCTTTTCTCGCTAAACTTTGTAGTGTGATACTTGCCATTGTTTAGTACGAAGCACTTACAACCAAAGATTCTAAAGTATGAAATGGTTGGTTGCCTGCCTTTTAGAAGTTCGTAAGGAGTCTTATCATGGTTCTTGTTGATGAGTGCTCGATTTTGCACGTGACAAGCGGTGTTGACGGCTTCAGCCAGAAATACTCCAGAAGTGAGGCATCACTCAACATGGTCCGACAAGCCTCTATGAGTGTTCTGTTTCTTCTCTCAGCCACTCCATTTTGCTGTGGTGTGCGGGGAGAGGAAAACTCATGAAAGATATCTTGACTTTCACAAAATTCTGTCATGGCTCCAGACTTGAATTCCGTTCCATTGTCACTTCTGATTTGACTACGGAACGGTTGTATTCATTCTGGATTTGCCTGACAAAATTAGTGAAAATACCGAAGGTATCTGACTTGTGTTTCAGAAAGAACACCCACGCAAAGCGCGAGTAATCATCCACAATAACCAACGTATATTCCTTACCTCCCAAACTTCTAACCTGCAGTGGACCAAACAAGTCCATATGAAGAAGCTGTAAACTTCTATTGGAATCCTTGCCTATTATGCTTTTAAACGAACTTCTTGTTTGCTTGCCTTTGATACAAGCGTGACAAGGACTGTCCGTAACGCACTTGACCTTGGGTGCATCACGCACTAAGTTTTGAGAGAATAATTTATTGATAGTTTTGAAATTAATATGTGCTAGTCTCTTGTGCCATTGGTCAGCAAGAGATGCACTACTTTTTGCCAAAAGACACACTGGTGTCGAAGAGTCTATACAAATAAAATTCAAACAGAAAATATTTCTGCTTCGAGTGCCTGATAAAATAGTTTCCATATTGTTAACCGATTTTATCAAACACTTGTCAGCATGAAATTCAACTACGTATCCTTTGTCGCATAGTTGGCTTATGCTGATGAGATTGTGTTCCAATCCTTCAACATAGGCTACATTCGAGAAGGATACGCTACCGTTAGAAATCATACCATAGCCTTTAGTGATTCCTCGATCTGAACCTCCAAAGATGACCTTTGGTCCGTTGCAGACTGAGGTGTAGTTCTGAAGTAGGCTTCTTGTCCCGGTCATATGCCGAGAGCATCCGCTGTCCAAATACCAGATAGGCGTTTTGTTGGTCTTTGGACATTCCTGCAATTATAATCACTTAGCCTTAGGAACCCAAACATGTTTGGGTCCTTGGTCTCGAGTTAGAAAGCTCCCCTACGAGTATTAGCTTCATGAGTGGTCATTCTCACGTTGCTAACTTGAGGGGTTGCAACATTCCTTGGATTGAACCAACAATCGATGGCAAAGTGACCGATTCTGCCACAGCACCAACAGTCGAACCTGTTGTATCTTTGCCTATTGTATTCCTGCTTAATTTTCTGAGGAGGAGGTCGAGCAGGAACCTGAGTCTTGGAGGAGGAGGCTTCATGATGAGAGCATTTACATGAAGTCTTCCCCTTCATAGGCATATCCACAAGAGGTTTTACTTTTGGTGACTTCTTGATGTTGTGACCATGAGCATAAGGTCCATAACTTTGAAGTTGAATCTCTTCATGAGGAGCTTTGAAGACGCTCTCGCCAAAGTTACGAGGACGAGTCCAACCTTGGTATCTTGACTTAGGCTTCTCAGGGATTGGCCTAGAAAAGTGTCCGTAGGTGGACTCATAATCGAGTTTGTTCGTGGGAAAGATAACTTTCTTGAACACAACAGGTTCCAAGGGAGCTTTCCCTTTTTCTTCAGCTAGAGTCTTTCGGGCAGCCTTATTCTTTCTCTTGGCCTTGTTTCTTCTAGAGGATTTACTAGAAGAGCCAATGTGGCCTAAACCAGCACCCTTGGCCTTAGCAGAGAATTCAGCAACGATTGGAAGAATTGTCTTAGGCTTAGAGAAGCTCTCAACAAGCTTCTTTTCAGCCTCGAGTTGTTGTTCCAATTCCTTGATGATTGTCTCTTTAAGGTCAAGGTGCTTGAGAGCTTTATTGTATTCCTCCATAGCAGCATTGAAGTTCTCTTGAAGAGAGTTAGTCTTATTGACTTCTACTCTCAAGCTGCTCTCACTAGCCTGTAGAGATTTTATCTCTTTGGCTTGAGTTTTCACTACTCTACGACATTTTTCGTAGGCGGTGAGTAACTCCTTATACTGACTCATGAGCTCAGATTCATCTTCAGAGGAATAGCCCTCTTGCTCATTGTCATCATCAGAGTCAGAGAGAGGAGTGTGAGATTTTACCTCCCCAGTGAACTGGGGGACTTGTTCATCATCTGAATGAGCCATGAGCCCAAAGTAAGCTTCCTCTTCTTCACTTGACTCAGATGAGTCAGAGTCGCTGAGAGTTTTGCTCTTCTTGGCTACTAGGCTTTTCTCTGTCCTCTTCTTATGGTGTGAGGATTTCTTTTCCTCTCTTCTTCCACCCTCTTTCTTTTTGTGAGGGCAATCGGCGATGACGTGACCTGGCTTATTGCAACAATAGCAAATGATGTCAGTTGAAATATGTTTGTTCTGTTTAGAATTGTACCTGTCATGGCTGCTTGAGCCTTTCTTCCGATGATCACCGTCATGTCGTGATCTTCTATATGAGGCATCCTTGCCTCTCCATTGCTTCTTCTTGTTCAAGAATTTCTTGAACTGCCTTGAGAGTAGGGAGAACTCTCCATCAGATAGTTCTGAGCCAGATGAGCTAGGCTCAGATGATTCTTCTTCATCAGCCTCAGGAACTGGGGCAGGAGAGCTAGCCTTTATCTTCCTTGAGCTATCTGCCTTTAGAGCGACAGATTTCTCCTTGGATGCAGACCTGCTTGTCTCTTCTTCAGCTTTTCTTGAGTTGATTTGCAGCTCGTAAGACATAAGCTTTCTGAACAGATTCTGCGGGTCCGTCTCAGCTAACCTTCCAAACTCCCGAATGGCACATACCTTATTGTCCCATTCCTTGGTTAGGGATCTTAAGAATTTGTCATTGAGTTCCCCGTTGGTGAAGACACGTCCATAAACTCTTAGGCCATTTACTATCTTGAAGAAGTTCTCAAAAGTGTCAGCTATGGCTTCCTTATGACCCTGCCTGAAGGCTTCATATTTTTGGTTCAGTAGGGATCTACGATCATCCCTCACTTCTTCTGTACCTTCCATTAGAGTCACAAGGGATTGCCACATCTCCTTGGCAGACTGGCAATGAATCAGATTTTGCAGCATTGAGTCATCCACTGCACTTGCTATAATATTTTTGGCTTTCTTGTCCAGAGAGACAAGTGCAATCTCATCCTTATCTAGATCCATCAGCTTCTTGGGAACTTGCTTGGTGGGATCTATGGTGGATGCAGTCATAGGAATGTGGGGACCTTCTTCAACAATCATGAAGATCCGGGGATCTACTGCTTCCATGAAGAACTTTACTCTTTCCTTCCACATAGGAAAGTTGTTCTTGGTGCAGATAGGGAGTTTAGCAAAATCCTTGGTCTTACTCATGCTTGATACTTTTCAAGAAACAACTTAGAAGGATAAGATCAAGGTGTTAACCTTTTAACGATCAACCTCTGTCCTCTGATACCAATTGAGAGGTCTAAGTTGTTAGCCTAAATCACCTAGAGGGGGGTGAATAGGTGAAATGCGTGTCAAATGCGGAATTAAAAACTAACACGGCAAATATCAAGCAATCACAGAAGACAAGAGATTTATAGTGGTTCCCCAATCTTGGGTACGTCCACTTTCCTCACCGATCTAGCAAATCACTAGACTCGGCTACTCCACTATCTCGGATTGAAAACAATCCTACACCTCGGAACCACATTCCTACAAATCTCGATCCAAAATGGATCTACAAAAACTCGGAAGACAAAACTTCCTACAAGTCTCGGAGAAAAATCTCCTACAATGAAATTTGGTTTGAAAAATAAAAATCAAAACATCAATCTCAGATCTGGATCTTTGACGGTCTTCTTCTTTAGGAACTTCGGCTTGATCAGAGAAAAGATTGAAGATGACCTGAGAGAAATCCACGAATCTGAAAACTAGAACCACCTCGATCGAGAAAGTAGATCTGGAATCTTCAAGGCTCGGCAAGATCGAGTGATTCTCTTTCTTCTGGATCGCTGGAGGAAAGATCGATGAAAACGAAAGTCGCGATCCAAACTTTTCTTCTTCTTCTTCCGTGAACGGCAATGGCGGCGGCGTGAGATTAGGGTTCACGGATTTCTCTTTCTTAAAAAGAATATTTCTGTAATAACGCTTGTTAAAAGTCATTTCTGAAAAGACCTATTTATAGGTGGGTTCCAACGGTCATAATATTGATTAATGATGACACGTGGACCAATCAGAATTGACAGATTCAAAATACTTATGATGAAAATGGACTTAGAAAAATTCTGGAGAAGTTGACTGCAGTACTCGAGTAATGGAGGATATACACGAGTATGGAGAGATAGATTACTCGAGTAGCAAGAAGCAGTATACTCGAGTATAGAAAGAGAGAAATACAGGAGAGAAGAATGAATTACTCGAGTATCAAAAATGGTATACTCGAGTATCAGAATTGTATACTCGAGTAATAGAAAAGTATACTCGAGTATCAAGACGATATACTCGAGTAACAAAAGGCTAAACTCGAGTATCAGAAAATATACCTGAGAAACGTTTACATACACGAGTATCAGAGTCAATTACTCGAGTATGGAAGAATTTTACTCGAGTATCAAAAAATCAATTACTCGAGTATGAACATACTTACTCGAGTATCAAAAATCAATTACTCGAGTATGAACATACTTACTCGAGTATCAGAAGATATACTCGAGTATAGAGAAAACTTACTCGAGTATCAGAAGTTATACTCGAGTATCAGAAAACACTTACTCGAGTATGGAACAGGAGTTACTCGAGTATGAATTACCTTACTCGTGTATTACAAGGTAATACTCGAGTATAAAGGACTTAGGAAAATTTTCTCTGAGAAAGCTTAGCTCCAATGCTTCTGTCCATCAATCCAAGTGCATGAAGGAAGTGTATCCCAATAGAGAGGCTATACATGGGCCAACACTTTGGATCACACAATGAGGGATTACATTGTATGGTCCTGTGTTTGATGACCCATTATAGACTGACATTGGTCTACACTTGGCATTAAGGACCTGCACACATACAACTTAAACACAGCATCAAATACACCTTAATTCATCTTAGTTCAAGGTCTGACCTCCTACAAATCTGAGGCATTGTGGAGACAAACCCCAACAGACATCTTTCCAGAGAAACTACTAGGACTACCTCCGCACCAAGAGTAGGACTTCTAGATACAGCTTGTGCTGGGGGCCAAGCCGGCATCTAGGGCCCATTATCGGATCGCCCCGAAGGAGTTGGCGGAGTTTCGGACTCAGTTGCAGGAGTTGGTGGAGGCAGGATTTGTTAGATCGAGTTCCTCGCCATGGGGAGCCCCGGTCCTATTCGTTAAGAAGAAGGATGGGACACTTCGCCTGTGCATCGATTATCGAGCACTAAATAGGCTGACCGTCCGGAATACCTATCCGCTGCCAAGGATAGACGAGCTGTTCGACCAGTTGGAAGGGGCGCACTTCTTTTCAAAATTGGATTTGAGGTCAGGCTACTACCAGCTTCGAATTCGAGAGGAGGATATTCAGAAGACTGCTTTTAGTAGCAGATATGGATTGTTTGAGTTTACGGTGATTCCCTTCGGGCTCACGATTGGACCTTCGGCGTTAATGACCCTCATGAACCAGGTTTTCAAGGAGTACCTAGATGTGTTTGTCATTGTGTTTATCGATGACATCCTCATCTACTCGAGAACGGAGGAGGAGAACGCTCGCCATCTAGCACTGACCCTACAGAGACTGCGGGAGAATCACTTATATGCAAAGTTCAACAAATGTCAGTTCTGGTTGAAGGAGGTGGGCTTCCTAGGCCATATTATCAGTGGAGTCAGGTTGGCAGTAGATCCGACAAAGATTCAGGCAGTTCGGGATTGGCCTCAGTTGAAGACAGCCATCGATGTACAAAGTTTCCTAGGACTTGCCGGTTATTACCGGAAGTTCATGGAGGGGTTCTCTCAAATTGCCCTCCCACTCACATCTTTGATAAAGAAGGAGGTATCTTTCATTTGGACTCCGCAGTGCCAGGCGGCTTTCCAGGAGCTGAAGGATCGACTCACCTCGGCTCCCATACTTACTCTCCCCTCGGGGATGGAAGGTTTTCAGGTCTACACCGATGCTTCCTACCATGGTATGGGAGCTGTATTGATTAAGAAGGTCCATGTGATTGCATATGTGTCTCGCTAGTTGAAGAAGCACGAGCAGAACTACCCAGTGCACGACCTTGAGATGGGAGCGATCGTTTTTGCTCTGAAGGTCTGGCGCCATTATCTTTATGGAGTCCACTGCGACATCTACTCCGACCACAAGAACCTGAAATACGTGGACACGCAGAAGGTGCTGAATATCAAGCAGAGGCGCTGGGTGGAGTTCTTAGCGGACTATCAGTATGAGATGCACTACCATCCAGGGAAGGCAAATGTGGTGGCCAACGCGTTGAGTCGGAGAGCTGGAACTTCTGAAGCCGGGCCCCAGGTTATGTCCATGGAGCTAGTCCGGTCCTTCAGAGATATGCAGATATCCCTAGTGTCCGAGGATGATCCAAAGCTGTATAGGGAGTATCTGGCATCGATGGTGGCGATAGATGATTTTCGGGACCGCATCCGGGACGGATAAAGGACAGATGTATGGGCAGAGCCGATATTCCGAGCCTTGGAGGAGGGTTCGATAGGATATTATTCCCTGAGAGATGGATTGCTACATTTCAGAGGCAGAGTATATATACCCGCAAGAGGCCAGATTCGGGAGGACATCATGGCGGAGGCGGATTGTAGCAGATATTCTATATACCCGGGGATCACCAAGATGACGGCAGATCTGAAGAAGATGATGTTTTGGCCAGGGATGACAAAGGACATTAAGTACTTCGTGACTCATTGTGAGGCATGCCAGTTGGTGAAGGCATAGTGCAGAAACCCCGCTGGATTGCTACAGCCACTCCCGGTGCCAGAGTGGAAATTTGAGGACATCGTGATGGATTTTATTCATGGACTCCCCCGATCACGGACGGGAAATGAATCGATTTGGGTCATCATCGATCGGTTGACGAAGGTGGCCAGATTCATTCTGATAAGGAAGGATGACTCTGTGGGAGTACTAGTGCGGTGATTTGTGGAGCAGTTTGTTCGATACCATGTGGTGCCCAAGACGATCTTGTCGGATCGGGATGGTCGGTTCACTTCCAAGGAGTGGAGATCTGTGCAGGCTTACTTAGGCACGCGATTGACCTTCAGCACCGCATTCCATTCCCAGACGGATGGGCAGACGGAACGCACCAATCGGATGCTGGAAGACCTTTTGAGGCTATGCATTTTGGACCGCGGGGAACCATGGGAGAAGCTCTTACCCCTGGTCAAGTTCTCCTATAACAACAGCTACCAGTCCAGCATCAGGATGACACCTTATAAAGCCTTGTATGGAAGGAAATGCAGGACCCCGCTTTCTTGGGTTCAGGATGAGGATTTGAAAGCGTTGGGATCGGACTTTGTTGAAGACACCGAGGCTCAGGTGAGACTGATCAGAGACAGGATGTTAGAGGCGCAGAGAAGACAAGCTTAGTATTATGATGTCCGACATCGTTAGGTGGAATTTCAGGTGGGGGACCGAGTGTTTTTGAAGATCCGGCTCATGCATGGAGTTTCATGGGTGCGCGGTCGAAGAAAGAAGCTCAGCCCTAGGTATATGGTCCCTTAAGGGATCCTGGAGTGGATCGGGGCCCTAGCTTACAGGCTGGAGCTGCCACCAGAGCTGGCAGCTCTACACGACGAATTCCACATTTCTTCGCTAATAAGGGCTCTACAACGCCCGGAGTAGCAGATTTTGACCCCCGAAGGGCCGGTAGCTTCAGACCGATCTGTTCACTTGGAGCCGGTTCGGATCGATGACAAAGGAGTACGGATCTTGCGCCGCATGAAGATCCCTTAGTCAAGGTTCTGTGGAGGAATCATGGTCAGGAGGAGCACACCTGGGAACCGCAGGACTTGATGAGGCAAAAATACCCGGAGATGTTCAGTCAAGTATACATCACCACCTATCAGTATACTATGAATTACCTTCTTGTATTGAACCAGTAGGACTAGATAAGGGAAATTGAGAACCTAGGCATGCGCAGGAAAGTAGGGGCTAATCTTTTGTTTATTGGGGAGATTGCATTTGTTTATCAAACAAGTAATCGCTTCGACCCAATAGGAAAAAATCATATGGGATGTTACAAGCTTATTTTATTCCAGTAGAAATCCCTGTAGGCTTAACCTAGATTTCGGGGACGAAATTTTTGTTTTGTTTTTTGGGATTTGTAACATCCCATTTCCGGCTAGACCCCTAGGAGACGGTTTGTTGTGACAAAACCCTAGGAAACCCAAAAATTGAAGTCCATCGACCAAAACTTCGAGTTACGGGTTGGTCACGCCCGTGACCGACCTGTCACGCCCATGACCTAGGGCGTGACCCCTTCGACGATCGTCGATCTCAGGAAGACGATCGTCGAGCGCAGGATTTGCAACCCGGGCCTGTCACGCCCGTGACCTAGGGCATGACCCCCCCTTCAACGATCGTCGATCTCAGCGAAATGATCGTCGAGCGCAGCATTTGCATAATGGCCCTATCACGCCCATGACCCATGTGTCACACCTGTTACCTAAGGCGTGACCCCTTCGACGATCGTCGATCTCAGCGAGACGATCGTCGAGTGCAGAATTTGCATCATGGCCCTATAACACCCGTGACCCACGTGTCACGCCCGTGACCTAGGGCGTGACCACCCTTCGACGATCGTCGATCTCAGGACGAAGATCATCGAACTCAAAATTTGCAAACTAGGCCTGTCACGCCCGTGACCCACGTGTCAAGCCCGTGACAAAGGCCGAAACGTCAGTCAGGCTGGAAATTTCTGTAACCCAAGTCATAATCAATTTTGATTATGGGAATTTACAGCAGGAGTATTTATGGTCCGTTTCTTTATCTAATTACTTAATAAAATGAGAGAGTGTGGTCCAATAGGAAATCGCCGCCTGGTAAACGCCTCTTCTTATTCCAGCGTTTCCTTTCCTCTACCATAACTGAAAAGCCATTCGTTAAGGGAGCTTTCATGGCCATAAATGCTTCACCCTTTCCCCTCCCCACTTGGAGATCTATAAAAGCCTCCTTAGAACAAGATGAGAAGGTTACACTCTTGACCAAATGGATTCAGATTTATTACTCTTATTATACGAGAAGTTCGGGAACGCCACCACCGCGCCATGACAATCCGACGTTCATCTCGTCTCCAAACCACAAACAAGGTCCTTCTCTACTTCTTATCTTATGGGTAGATCTTAGGATCTTAGAAATGAAGTTCGTGCTCAAAGGAGCCGGACCTATCTCACATTTTCAAGGAAAAACCATGAAAAATATATTTTTTTGGGTACACCGGAAACCGCCACCTCCGACGGCCAAACCACCGCCAACCGATAGCCATCGCCTCGACGGAGGTAGTGGTGGTGGTGGCTGGCTAGGGAAGTGACCGGACGATCTACAATGGATCGCGGAAGAGCTACAGGAAAAATATAAGTTGTCTGGTTTTAATCCATGGGTTCTGAAGAAGATGAACAGTAAACCATGTTATATTATAAGTTTTAAATATAATATAAGGAGAAAATATAAATATAATAGGCGTATCTTTATATTGCAAAACGAGGCATATAGAAGCCGATTTAGGAAAAATGGCCAGTCACTAAAGTTGTAGCCCTTCGAGTCTAGATTAATCTTAAATTAATTTCAACTCGTTTGGGTAAGCGGTTTGACCGCTGCACCCGTTTTTGTGGGGACTGTTTCTAGATGTTCGCAGAAACTAAAATGAATGTGCACGCTTCGTCCCTTGTCCAAATGACCTGAAATTTTGGCAGATTGTTACCCTTAGCCATATCTAGAGGCTTTCCAAAAATTGGAATTTGTGGAGATACTTTGCCTAAAGTTTCTGTTTTAATTTAATAAAGTTAGAGTAATTTATTTAAGTAGTCAAATAACCTCCAAACCCTCCCAAATTTTGGTGAGTGGTCCCTGGCTATAAAACCTTCTTCTATACAAATTTTCAACTCATTTAGATGAGTTTTGGATAGGGAGTCACCTATTCTTAACTAGGCAATAGAGAGGCATTTTTGAGTAAAAAGTGCACTAAAGGTTGGAATGGTCAAATCACCTCAACAGAGGCTTATATTTCGACCACTAACCTGGAAGGGTTATTATAACCCACTTGGAGAAAATGGTGTGGTTTATGGTTGTTCTACCCTAGGATCCAAACTCAAACCCTAAATGGAGGGTTTTGAGGGTTGTGAAGGACATGGAGGCAATTGCTCTCGTATTGCCTTGAAACTCTGTAGAGTATACAATAGCATGATAAGAATCATTTGGATGGAATCTTGGAGAATTTGGAGACAAGTTGTTAGCTCAAAACCCTAATCTTATTTTTAAGGTAAAATACTAATTATGCACAATCCGTCACTAAACGATATCTAAAGGCTGTGAAACTCAGGTAGGGTAAGTTTTAGGACGGGTAGAACCTATAACAATTTTATTGGAATTTTATGATGTCTATTTCCAGCACTTCATTTGTAACGAATGTTATAGCCCAAATTGATGATTTAAATTATTTGGACTTTTCTGTTCATTGAAACCCCATGCAATCTTGGAAATAAATGTTTTAGGTCAGAATGAATTCTCCTGAATTTTTATATAATTTCTAGTTGAGTAAATCCAGTACTTCCTTCACAAATGTTAAAAAGGTATTTTATGCTTTGAAAATTTATTATGGATGATATTATTACTAAAAAATTATTAAGTTGGTCCAATGCTATTTTTAAGGCTTTATCTGCATAGTATAATTTATTTATAATTTTTGGAAGAATATTCTCTTTACTTGGTTCACAAATAACGAAATATAGAAGATATTGCTAAAATAGTTTTAGTGCCTTTTTGATGATAGAAAAATTATGATACTTTGGATTTACCATATTGAGATAACATACTATTTATTATAATTTTGTTAGACATCTTGCATAAGAACTTAGGGTAGTTCATGTTCAACCGGTAGCCCTTGGAATTTTTGAGGAAATTAATTAAATGCTAGGTAAATTAGGAAAATTACTTTTTTCTCGATTTAGACTAATTATATCATGATAAGTCTCCAGTAAATAATTTAGGGCATTTGGATGAGTATTGGATCATTGCCTAACCGGTTCGACATATAGTCTAGGTTGGTCTGTATATAGCAAATTGTTAAATTGCAATAGGACATGATCTGGGATAGTGTTGGAGTTAGCCATTTTTTCTGGGTGGATAGATGTGGATGATATCACAATAGAATGATATGAGGAGTAGTGGGAAGTGGTGATAGTTAGAGTTAAGAGGTGCTCAGTTTCGATGAAAGATGGTCTTTCCCGAGAGAGGAAGGTTAAAAATCACCCTAGGTTAGCCTATCGTAATATGAGAAGGGAATGGGTAAAGGGAATCAACCAATAACAATAAGTGCCTTGCGAAAGGGAACGATGGGCTTCAGCTACCATCATTGTTCCTTGTGCCCTTTGAGAGCCCTTCACAGGGAATACCGGGGGCAGTCCTAGGTTAACTTAAACTGTAATAACAAACTTACAAGAGTAACTTAGTAATTAGGGTTGCACTTTTCACAAACACCGTTAGCACAGGAAGATGGTTCGGAGCTTCGGCTCGGTTTGTTAAGAGACCGACGGAATGGTCCGGGGAGCTTCGGCTCGATTGGTTAGGAGACGGACGTTTTGGTCCGGGGAGCTTCGGCTCGGTTTTTGTTGATTACGATTAATTTGCATGTGCATAAAAGGAAAGAAAATTAAGGTGGTGGGTCTTCGGTATTGGTGCGTCGATGCACCGACGCCAATACGCTGACTCGTCAAGTGTGGTTAGCACTTTGCCAATAGAAGTCCGGTGCGCCAGCCGGCAAGAGTACGCAGGAGTCCGCTTAGTGCACCAAGCGTTGAGGCGTACGATAGGTATGACTGGTAGTGCTTTACTGGTTTAGAGGTGGGCGAGGCCCAACCCACCCCTTCCGTCTGCCACTACGGAGGTATCCTGGGAGGTAACGGCTCCGAAAGGTGGAACTAAAGGTCTGTGTGCATAGAGTCGGGTGTGTGAGTTGCACTTGCATGATCCATCATACCCACTTGCATGTCATAGCATAATCGATTCATTTAACCCTGACATGTAAAGTATAAGTGGTATGGGACGCTTATACATTAGGACTTGCAAAACGACCCCTTGGTCTATAAGCTTGTGTGGGCAAGTTTATAAATTATGGTTAAATTCAATATATATATTCTACTGTTTCATAACCGACACCACAACGTATAAGTGGTATGGGAAACTTTATACGATGGGAGTCTTGCAGAAGATCCCATGGCTTATGCTCTTCCGCACATAAGTTAAGGTTACATTTCTTACTTTTTGTCGTTGTTATTAGTTATTATAGAATTACTAGATTAGTTCCGCTGCCACCTGTTTGCTTTTGAGTTATTCTCCACCTTCATGTCCTTCCCTTTCTTCCTCACCACTCGATATCTAGGAGCCATGGGGCAAGGGGTAGGGGATGATAGGGCTTAGTCTTTATGACTAACAGTTTTCGAACCACATCATTTTAGGGGATCGTGGAGCCCAGCACAGGGGAGCAGCCCCAGAGAACGGTGCGCTTGGAGATGGGGCAGTCTAGCTCCGGAGTTCACACAGCCGGGACCGTGAGTCTCGACCCTGAGTAGATTTTTTGTTTTGCTTCCGCATGAGTGACTTGTAGTGAGGACATGTTATACCGGGCTTAAGCCCATATTCTATTACTCTGATGTAATATTCTGTGGACACTCCCTCCGTGGAGTTTTATTTATTTATATGTGATTATCTAGTGGACTTGCTTTTACTTACTTCACTTTATGCTACCTTTTTATGATCGAATTGGCCGGCAGAATCGGCGCCTTGTGGTGATGACCCTTCAGGACGTGAAGGTGTCACCGCAAAGCGGCGATTCTGGGCCTAAGACCCCGGTGTCTAAAAAGAAAAAAAGGGGGGGGTCTTACATCCTGTCCACTCTACATCCAGCAAAATCAGCATCTGACTATCAAGTTAACTAAAATTCTGATTCAGTTGGATACCAGAGTCCTATATTTGGGCAACTCTTTATATATCTTAAAATCCTTTTTAATAAAACTATGTGAGATTATTTAGGGTTCACCTGGAACCTAGCATAAAGACATGTAGCAAACATTATATAAGGTCTACTTGTTGTGAGATCTAGAAGGGACCCAATAATGGCCTTATACAATTCATGATCAATAGGTTTCCCTTGTTCATCAGAATTAGCCACAACATTTGTAGCCATAGGTGTTTTCTTAGCTGAGGCATTGATGCAGGCTACCCCTACGCGAAGCTAAAACTGAAAATAACAAAACTGAAAGCCTAAGGGGAATTAGAGCGAACACCAAACGCGCATCTAAAACAACTTAAGTGGCATTTCAACGAACACGCGGCGTGCGTGCAAAGTTGGAAATTTCGGCAGCATTTCCTTTGTAATTGCGCGATCTCACAACGGGGAAAGTCTCACCCAAACCTGCACGAGCATACACACATACATATATCATATCCTAACCATACATCTAGCATCGCATCAACCACATTTCCATTCACAAAGAGGGCGTTCCGGACTAAAATTACAATTCGGAAAGTAGTCCGATTATCCCTCAAAACAAAACCAAACGAGGATATACCAAATCCTCTTGATCCGTCCGAAACCAAAGGCTAAACCAACCCCAGCTTGTAAACGTCCAAGGGGACCTACCCTTACGGAAACATTCGCGAAAATCGGATGTAAAGCAATGACAATTTCAGATTTTCTATAATGCACTTGGATCAATAGTTAGGATAAAGCTTTGAAATCTAAATCTCCACAACACTCACAATACAATAAGAAGTTCACACAAGTTTCTGGGAGAATATCATTACCCAAAAAAACTGAAATGAGATAGAGAGGAGAGGAGGAGGAGGAGGATAGCTTTGGAAGAGTCGCACTTCCAAAAGGATCGTCGGAGTCACACCGGATGGGGAAGAACCGAGCCGCCTTCTTCGGAGTCACACCGGAGGAGGTAGGAGGTCACCGGGTGGCAGGGGAGCACCACCAAGAGGGGCGGAGTTGCTATGCTGGGCGGCGGTTCCTTGAGGCCGGGCTGCAAGAATTTCGGCCAGGCCGAAGGAAAACGGGAAGGGGCGGGCTGCAGGAGGAAATCCTTCTTAGGGTTTTTTTTTTCTTTAATCTTCAATGCCTTTCTCCCTCACACACACACATATATATATAAATAACTACACCACTCCATCCAACCCTCCATCTCATCAAAATAAATCCTAGCCACACCTAAAATGTTTTAACAAAACTAAAGTAACCACACACATAAAAATATAAGCTTATACATTTATAACATCTAATTTATAAACCTATAAGCTTATAAGATGATAACTTAGCGAATTAGGATTATAATATTATTTCAAAAAAATGAAATAACATTATAATCATAATCAAGTGACGTAATGCTGGCGGCGGCGGCGGCGGCGGTGGCGACGCCGACGGTTGAGGCGACGGTTGCGGCGACGGTTGCGGCAACGGCCATCGTTGTCCACGAACATGTAGCGGCGGCGAGCACAAGAGAGATCCATGACGGCACGAGCAACTGGCGGAGCATCCTCGCCATCAATCCTCCCCCGCTCAAAATCACTCATCTCCGATGAGTGGAAATGGAGGGAATAGCAGGAGACAGCAACATCCACAAGTAGCGTAGCCGGAGCGGACATCCACGGGGCAGGACAAGCAGTGCGGGCATCCGCAATAGAACATAACCTGTCAAGGCCAAACATAGCAGGAAACCTCATAGGTGCGTCAGCATAAAGAAAAACAGCACAGATCTTACCATCCAATGCGAGAACCGGTAAACCCAAATGGAAGAGCGACACGGGAAAAATCTCACCTCTCAACCCACGAGAATTTGAAGTGGAAGAGAGAAATGTCGGGGAAAGCCGCTCAGATGGAGACCAGATTTGCAAAATTAAATCCAAAAAATTGAAATGCGGTGAAAAACCGATTGCATCGTAAAAATCCAAAGAAATTGCATTAAACCCAAAATTCTTGAAAATCTCGAAAGGGTCTGCGCTCCAATGTAATACTTTTGTTACGGAACCCGAAGGTATCCACTCGGGGGCTAACTAGACGAAATTAGAATCAACAATTCCGCAGTCAGATGCTCTCGAAGGTGAGTGGGCGTGGAAGTGATGCAACTCATAGACAATGGCATAAGGCGATGATATGTTTACATGCAGTTTGTACCAGGATGGACGCAAGATATGTGCAAGTTGATTTGGCGGGTAACAATGTCGGGAGGACACCAAATCAATAGGCACAGCTGCCGTGAAATCATACGCAGTCGCAAATAAAAACATGCCTGCCGGCGGATACTCACTAATACGCAGCTCACTAGACATCTCAAGCGGAGGGGCTAATAACGATGATTTAACTACGCGGATTGGACTAAATAAAATCAAGGTGCGTCCTAACAAGTCCGCTAACCGATCCAACAGGACGGGTCCCTCGCAAGGTAAATCTCTCCACTCGGTAGGTATATCATAACAGCGTAGACTATGGCTAGCGGATCCCCATCCTAAAATGATATCAAATGTAGGCACACAAACAGGAGGGAGGGTCGGTAAAATCGAGCCCGGGACTAAATCCAAATCCAAATGAATCTCACTCAATGGTGACTCAAACAAGGGGCACTCATCCGGGAAACTCACGTCCGGGCAAACATCAGAATAATCGTCCAAAGATACCCCTCCCACAGGAGGAAACTCATCCAAAATAGTAATTGAGAAATCCTCAATCTCGGGCTCCTCAGATAGCTCAGATCGGACCGCAGAAAGATCAGGTCGAGGCTCACTCAAAATAGGTATCAGAGACTCGAGAGGGTACTCAATGGTAGGGTGATCTGAAACATCACTATCATGACACGTAGAGGCTAAAGGGGTACTCTCACAAGTCGAAATATCATTATCATCCCAAGAATCATCATCCAAGTCGCTAGGATATCCATTCTCCTCATCGTCAGATAAATCTGCCTCGCCCTCAGTGGCGGGCTCAGACGTCGAAGCTAAAAGGGACAAAGCTCTAGGCTTAGTGGGGCACTCCACGGCATAGTGTCCAATCGCTCTACAAGCATAACATGTAGCGCTCTCCTTGCAATTCTTAACTATCTTCCTATGCTCAACTCGTGGTTTTGGAGCATCCCTAGTAATGACTATGACAGGTGGCGGGACAGTGGTCCTAACCTTTTCCCTCTCCCTAACGGTAGGGTTAGGGGTACTCAAAATGGTAAGATCCTTTTGGGACAAAGATCTAGCGCGTGGCCTATCGTCACTCTTATAATCAGAAAGGGGTGTAGTGTCCTGGCGGGGTGAGATAACATCATGAGACGTCCTCATACGGGAGTATGGGGGAACGTGCTTGCTCGGCATAGGCAAAATCTCAGGCGGCGCTACACTCGGATAACCAGAAGACTGAGAACGGCAGTATGAGGGATAATACTCATCCGTCAACAAGTTCTTCATAAGTCGCCAACCTATGGGCAAAGCCCCATTCTCTATCCTCAGACGACGCTCCTCATTTATCCAGAATATTTTGGCGCACCCAAACAATTTCATTCATGCTACCCGCACCTTATCCGCATCATTCAGCGTATACCACTCAAAATAATATTCAATCTCCATGACCCAGTCCTGGAAGACTTGGGGGTTCCCCAATCCATCGTAGGAAGGAACATTGGTCCTAAGCTGTGGCCTAGGGGCATCAAGATGCGGTGTCGGAAGCCGACCTCCAAGTTGTGCTAACATATCTCTTATGTCATCACATTGGTGGTTCATCTCCTTACGAAGGGCACCAACTGAGGAACATGGTGGAAGGGGACTCCCAACGCATGCCATGACAGAATAACGGAAAAAGATTCAAATTAGGGAAGCACTTAAAACCTTTTTTTATATATATAACTAAAAATAAAAAATTTAAAACGAACGAAAGGTACCTAAGTGCAAGTGGGGGTAGCTAGGCTCGAGCAGATCGTTGTCAAGTTGAGAAATTGACAAACCTCCCTCTGATACCAAATTGATGCAGGCTACCCCTACGCGAAGCTAAAACTGAAAATAACAAAACTGAAAGCCTAAGGGGAATTAGAGTGAACACCAAACGTGCATCTAAAACAACCTAAGTGGCATTTCAATGAACACGCGGCGTACGTGCAAAGTTGGAAATTTCGGCAGCATTTCCTTTGTAATTGCGCGATCTCACAACGGGGAAAGTCTCACCCAAACCTGCACGAGCATACACACATACATATATCATATCCTAACCATACATCTAGCATCGCATCAACCACATTTCCATTCACAAAGAGGGCATTCCGAACTAAAATTACAATTCGGAAAGTAGTCCGATTATCCCTCAAAACAAAACCAAACGAGGATATACCAAATCCTCTTGATCCGTCCGAAACCAAAGGCTAAACCAACCCCGGCTTGCAAACGTCCAAGGGGACCTACCCTTACGGAAATATTCGCGAAAATCGGATGTAAAGCAATGACAATTTCAGATTTTCTATAATGCACTTGGATAAATAGTTAGGATAAAGCTTTGAAATCTAAATCTCCACAACACTCACAATACAATAAGAAGTTCACACAAGTTTCGGGGAGAATATCGTTACCCAAAAATTCTGAAATGAGATAGAGAGGAGAGGAGGAGGAGGATAGCTTTGGAAGAGTCGCACTTCCAAAAGGATCGCCGGAGTCACACCGGATGGGGAAGAACCGAGCCGCCTTCTTCGGAGTCACACCGGAGGAGGTAGGAGGTCACCGGGCGGCAGGGGAGCACCACTAAGAGGGGAGGAGCTGCTATGCTGGGCGGCGGTTCCTTGAGGCCGGGCTGCAGGAATTTCGGCCAGGCCGAAGGAAAACGGGAAGGGGGCGGGCTGCAGGAGGAAATCCTTCTTAGGGTTTTTTTTTCTTTAATCTTCAATGCCTTTCTCCCTCACACACACACATATATATAAATAACTACACCACTCCATCCAACCCTCCATCTCATCAAAATAAATCCTAGCCACACCTAAAATGTTTTAGCAAAACTAAAGTAACCACACACATAAAAATATAAGCTTATACATTTATAACATCTAATTTATAAACCTATAAGCTTATAAGATGATAACTTAGCGAATTAGGATTATAATATTATTTCAAAAAAATGAAATAACATTATAATCATAATCAAGTGACGTAATGCTGGCGGCGGCGGTGGCGACGCCGACGGTTGAGGCGATGGTTGCGGCGACGGTTGCGGCAACGGCCATCGTTGTCCACGAACATGTAGCGGCGGCGAGCACAAGAGAGATCCATGACGGCACGAGCAACTGGCGGAGCATCCTCGCCATCAGGCATCATCCATCCCAAACCTTTTGAACAGCTCTTTAGCATACTTATATTGGGATAGGAAAATGTCATCAGGATTCTGCTTCACTTGGAGGCCAAGGAAGTAGGAGAGCTCACTCATACTACTCATCTCAAACTTAGAATGCATAAGGTTAGCAAACCTTTTGCATAGTTTGGGATCTATAGAGCCAAATATTATATCATCTACATATATTTTTACTAATAGAATTTTATCATTATGATGCTTGAAAAACAAAGTCCTATCTACCATGCCTCTAGAAAACATGCTCTAAAAGAAAGCAAGCTAATGTTTCAAACCAAGCTCTTGGAGCTTGCTTTAGACCATAAAGATCTTTATGCAATTTAAAAACATAAGAAGGATGAGATGAAGAGATAAAACCTTGAGGTTGTTCAACATAAACCTCTTCTTTTAGTTATCTATTCAGAAATGCACTTTTTACATCCATCTGGTAGACTCTAAATTTCTTAAAAGAAGCATAAGCAAGGAAACTCCTTATTGCCTCTAGCCTGATAATAGGTGCAAAGGTTTGATCATAATCAATCCCTTCCTCTTGCTTATAGCCTTGAGCAACAAGCCAGGCCTTATTCCTCACAATCACACCTTGAGCATCAAGCTTGTTCCTGAAAACCCACTTGTTCCCAATTACTGGATAGCCTTTAGGCCTTGGAACCAAGTCCCAAACTCTATATCTCTCAAACTGACTGAGCTCCTCTTGCATTGCAATAATCTAGTGGGGATCTTGATCTAGATCAGTTATGGATTGAGGCTCAACTTGAGAGAGAAAATAGGCATGCATCACATCATGGTTGAGTTGATGCCTTATCTATACACCTACTGACATGTCTCCAATCACTTGAGATCTAGGGTGATCCCTTAGTGTGACAAGGTCAGATGGTGGAGTTAGTTCAGCAATAGCATTTGGAATGAATTCCTCTTGTGGAATTACCTCTGCTGTTGAAGGAAGTTCCACTGCTTCCACAGTTTCTTCTCCACTTTCTTCATCACATTGTGGAGTAAGATGTGATATAACCTTTGGTGTAAGATTTAGTTCATCCATTTTCTCATACAAGTGAGGTACCTATAATAGCTCATTAGTAGAAATTTCTTTCTCCTTGCAAAACATATTAGCTTCATCGAAAGTTACATGTACAGATTCCTCAATTTTTAAAGATGATCTATTAAACACCCTATAATCTTTACTAACTTGGGAATATCCTATAAAAATTCCCATTGCAGCATTTGCTTCAAATTTTCTAATATATTTCTTTTCATTACTATGAATATAGCATATACAACCAAATACTTTAAAATAGGTGACTTTAGGTTTCTTCCCTTTCAGTAGCTCATAAGGAGTCTTATTCTTAAGTTTGTGTATAAGACTTCTATTCAGTACATAATTTGTTGTGCTTACAGCCTCTGCCCAAAAGGATAGGGGCAAATAAGCATTTGCAAGTAATGTGTCTGCAGATTTAATTAGTCTTCTATTCTTCCTTTCAGCAACACCTTTCTGTCTAGGTGTTCTAGGAGCTGAGAAGCAATGTCTGATACCTTCCTTCCTACAGAACTCTTGTATAAGAAGAGACTCAAACTCATACAATGATCATTTCTGATCAATGCAACTGAAGTAGAGTACTCAATCTATATTCTCTTGAGAAAATCTATAAGAACCTTGCAAGTATCTGACTTAGATCTCAAAAAGAATACCCAAGTGAATTTAGAAAATTCATTTACAATCACTAAAGTATAAGATTTCCCTCCTAGGCTTTGTACTGCTATAGGGCCAAAAAGGTCCATATATAGTAAGTACAATATCCTAGGTGAATCACTTTTGTTTAATGATTTAAAACTAGATTTAGTTTGTTTGCCTAACTTACAAGCCCTGCAGAGACTTTCTTTCTTATAGGGGTAAGAAGGCAATCCTCTAACAAGGTTATCTTTAGAGAGCCTAGAAATGTTTCTCAAAATTACATGACTTAATCTTTTATGCCACAAGTAATTTTGATTGCTAACAAGAATAAATAAACAAATTTCTGAACTTGTAGATTTAATGTTTACTAAGTATATGTTACCTTGTCTAATTCCAGTTAAAAAAGTTTGATTGTTTGCAGAAATAATACATTGAGATTCAGAAAAGCAAACCTGATAAGCTGAATCACATAACTTACTTATGGATATGAGGTTATGCTTGAGACCATTAACATATGCCACCTTTTTGAAAGTGATATCTCAACTATTGAAGTCTCCATAGCCTTCAGTCTGTCCAAAGCTTGAATCTCCAAAGATTACTCTTGGGCCAAGCTTTGCCTTGAAGTTAATGAGGTTGTCCTTACATCCAGTCATGTGTTTAGAGCACCCACTATCAAGATACCACTTATTTTGAGTGATTAGATAGGTCTTTACCTGGTCTTTAGCAGACATTGATTCTTCATTATCTGAATCTTCAGCATCTGATTTGTTGTTGTAGGCATCAATTGACATTAGGCAAACTTCCTTTGCCTTTTCCTCTTCTTCATCATCATTAAAGATGGAAGAGGATGACTCTTCTTCTGTATCACTCCAGGTCTCAGTAACAAAACCCTTTTCCTTCCTCTTGTGCTTGCTTGAGGAGGGTTTGCTGTGATGAGTTCTTCTTGAATCTTTTTCTTTTCTCCTATCTTTCTTCTGAGCTTCTAGACACTTAGAGATGTAGTGTCCTGGCTTCCTGCAACCAAAATAGACAATTTCTTTAGAAGCTGTTTTGTCGTACCTTGGTTTGTCATCTTGTCTAGACGACTTCCTTCTTAAGTCCTTCTTTACCATTTTGAAAAATCTCTTGGCAAATAGACTCATCAGTTCTTTATTGACTAGAGTCCTTTCATAGTCCTCAGCAGCCTTGAAAGCAATGTTATGCTCCTTCCTGGTAGGTGTTGGAGTCTTTACTTCAGCTGCTGCTCTTCTGGTCTTCATCAGTTGCTCAAAAGATTTGAGCTTTCTAAGGAGAGACTCAGTTGAGATTTCAGTCATGCTTCTGACTTCTTTGATAGGCCAAATCCTTGAATCCCATGTGTTGGGGAAGCATATAAGGATCTTGTCATTCACTTCAGTAAGAGTAATTTCCTTATCTAAGGTCCTTAGCTCATTTATGATTGAGCTTAGCCTATTGTACATGTCACTGAAAAACTCAACTTCTTCCTTCTTGAAGTTCTCATAATGAGAGATAAGATTGGATCTTCTATCCTTTCTCTCATTAGTAGATCCAGCCACCATCTAGTTTAGGGAATCCCAGATGGCTTTGCTTGAAGTGCACTCAGCCACTTTCTGAAAAATGTCATCAGATATAGTCTAAGCTAAAATGTTCATGGCTCTTGCATCTACAATCTTGTCTTTCTTCTGGGCATCTGTCCACTCAGGTGGTGGAACATCATGAGTGTTTTAAGTAGAGGTTGAAGCAGTTGCTGCAGAAGGAGGTCCTTTCAAGATAGAGTTAGATATATCCTCATCAATAGAGTTCATATACAACTTAATTCTTTCCTTCCAGATGGCAAACTTATTTAGGTTACATACTGGAGGTCTGGTGCTTGCATAATCCTTGTTTTGTGCCATTGTGATAGAGAATAGTTGGGAAGAGGAAAATCTGATCGAACTGGATCTTGGTTCAAGTGTTAATATGTACAACCAAACAAAACAACCCTCTGATACCAATTTAAAGGAGGGGTTAGATCTGACTACCCTAGAGGGGGGTGAATAGAGTATTAAAACTTTGGATCTTTTTCTAAAGTTTATATCAGAGTAAATATAATGATACCATATATTAGTTAAGAAAAAGAAAACTAGGCTAATAAATCCAGCAATCACAAGCACAGCAAAAAACAAAGCAAATGAAAAGGAGCAACCAGACGACACAAGAAGTTTATAGTGGTTCCCCAAAACTTTGGTACAACCACTCTTCTACCACCCTAGGTAGGAAGCCACTAGAAGGTTTTGATCAGGTGACATCCACCACAAGATCTGATTTAGGTAGATTAGGAAACCCTTCAGGCTTTTGATCAGGGGCCCAAAAACCAACTTCAAGTCTTTTGGAGGGAGACTTGTCAACCAAACTAACTTTTGAAGGGAGCTATAACCCTGTACAATGGAGTGGAAAGAGTTTGATGGAAGTCTTCTCTTTTCTCAATACAACTTGAGAAGACTATGTGGATTCTTTTGTTCTCAAAGTTTCCCCTGAGATGTTGAATGCTTAAGGAAGAAAGAGCTTTGCTTAAGGGTGAGTAGGCCTTCAGCTTGATCTGCCAAGGTCTAGGAAATCCAGTGACTGATGTTGAATAGAATGTCTCTGAGGATTTCTGGAACAGAAGTTGAAGAAGACACTTGATCTAGATGATTTGTTCTTCTTCAAACTTGAGTGTTGGCAGAGAATGAGAAAAGCATTGAGAGCGTCGACTACTGGTTGAATATTCTCTATGCGGTGCTGCTTGATTTCTTCTCTCTGTATCTCTAATTGTGTGTCTCGAAAAAGAGAATCTCTTTTATCCTACTGCTAAAAAATTCTCCTTTGAATTTTGAATACTTTCTATAAATACTTACTGATCTGGAGAATAGAAAACGGCTAGAATAAGAGCATTAATGAGTTTCCCAACTGTCCTTCATAGAATAAGCAAATATTTATTCTGATGAATACCATATTTAATGCGTCCAATAATGGCTATATTCAGAAGAATATTTGCATTAAATACTAAGAATAATACTGCTAATAAATAAGGAAGATAAGGAATAAAAGAAGGAAAGACTCATTCTGGAACTACATTGAAAATGTTGAACGCTTAATAGAATTTGTCGACCATAGATCAAAGATCGTCGACCAGAGAATTAAAGTTTGTCGAGCTGAGAATCTGACAAGAAGAAAACTAAGCGTCGACTTGAGCTATGAGAATGTCGAGCTCAACTCAGAGAATTAACTCTGAGTTCGTCGATCTGAGATCGGCGATCATCGAGCTGAGTTTGAAGAATTTTGAACTGATCAATGTCTTCAAAAACTACTAAATCTGAGTCTTTGAAGTCCGCTGTTGTCTTGTCCAAGGAGGTAGCACTAATCAAGACTTAGCCTAAACTCAAGGACAACTAAACATGACCCTGGCTATACAAAGTTGGGCCAGACTCAGCCTAAGTTAATGATCCTAGCCCAAATCTAAATAGGGATCCAACAGAGTGTGAATGGGCAAGCGTATGGTCCCCAATATTGATGGATTTCTTTGGAGGTGATCATGAGCCCCGGTCTTTGGCAATGCTCACCTTAGTAGCCTGCCTACTTTCTCCCTATGCATGACTGGACGATTCACTGTGATTCTATTTTTGAGTAGTAATAAAATATTGATATGCATTGTGAAAAGTATAAACTATTTTGTATACTTATAAATTTCTTCTGTTATATTTTTATGCGCGTGAGCATGCGACTTTTCATGGTACTCTGTATCTCAATTTCTATGTTAGCTAGTTTATTTTCCCTATCTGCATAGATTTTGTTTGCCTTGGACGCGCAAATAGGTAGGTCTGGGGGTGTGATGAGTCCTATTTATATACTTATTTTTGGACTCATTTGGGCTAGTTTTCTCGTTGATGCGCTATACTTTAAAGCCATAATTGTTCATATTTATTATTATGCCCATTCCATGTTTACGTGAACTTTTGGCCCATTTTCTATATGATTTCTTAGTTATTATTCTTTTGCCCTACTTGGTGTTTTTATGTGTTTGGAGAATGTGGTATGCCCATTTCGGTGGCTCGTCTATTTTCACTGTAGGTATAATGTTCATGTGCGTGTCCCGGGATTGTTTGGGAATGTTTTCTACCTAAGGGCCACTGATCGTGCATTTTTACACGCGCACGGTCAGTGGACTCCTTATTGCATGACCGTTGGTCATACACGATCTGATCGTCGAATCACAAACAGTATAGGAACACTGCGCACGATCATAGGATCAATAGCGCACGACCACTGGTCGTGAGCCACTGATCGTGCGCACTATTCTATATTTTTTCAAGTTCTATTTGTGGAATTCGCACGAGCATTGGACATAGTGCACACGACCATCAGTCGTGCGCCACTGCTCGTGCGTGTTTATTCTTTTTTTCTGGAGTTTTGTCTAGGGAAATCGCATGACCATTGGACATAGTGCGCACGACCACCGGTCGTGCACCACTGCTCATGCGCATTATCCCAGTTTTTCTTTGAGTTCTGCCATACCAATAAGCACGATCACGGGACACTATGCACATGACCACTGGTCGTGCGCCACTGATTGTGTGCATTGTTATTTCTGCAATCTATAAATTCGAAGGTTCCTCCGTAATTCCAGAGACGGGACTTTTCTATCGCTGTTTTCATGTCTGAGGAGGGTTCCGCCGATCTCCTTCATCCTCCACTGTAGGGAGGGGTTTCAGGCAAGCTTTCATTGCCAAATTCAAGCCAAAGCTTCCTCTCGGCCTCCTCCTTCATCCTTGAGCTTCAAGAAGGGTTTGACCTAGCTTTCAACATCAAGCTTTGAGAAGTTTGTTTCATCCTCCACCGAATCGTGACATGAAGAAGATGGGTCCATTGGGAGTTAGTGACAGCCTCCTGTACCCCGAAAGAAGTTGAGGACTCAGCTTGGATGTGGACTAACAACCCATTGATTCCTTCCGTGAATCCTCAGTAAGACATCGGATCCGATCGATTTAGCACTTTCTTATTCTCTTGTTGTTGATAATGTGGTTTGATCTCTTTGTATTTGATAAAGTGTGCTTAATTTGATATACGTTTGTGTACAATCATGTCTATGTGATTTTATATTCACATTATTTGGTTGAGGTGTTCCATTATCCATCCTCCACCACACAGTGTCGCACTTGCAATTAGTAGTGGCGTGCGTAGAGAAGAGGTGCTCACGACCCTCATTCTGTCATTCTAACCACCTTATTTGCAAGCCTACTCGTCCATCCACCTAGCGATTCGATGTATAGCGGCCCGTGTAGTTTTCCATCTGCCTGGCGAATCATTGTATAGCGGCATTATATAGGAGTAGTTTATTAGTGCTTTACTTTCTTTTTCAACAAACAATCAAAACCCCCTTCAAAAACACCAACCTAAAGACATCATTCTCAAGTCCTCCTCAAAATTAACTCCACCTTACTGTATTCCTTGAGAAATCGATACTTAGGAAAATTCACCCATTTTATATTACTTGTGCGACCGGTACACTTGCCATAGACCGCATCAAGATCTACATCTGGTTTTGTAGTTACATTTGTTGGGGAGTAGTGTCATGGCAATCAACGTTACAAAAGTGTGTGGTACTTTCAAAGATGGAGGTAGAATACATAACATTGATGGAAGCATACAAGGACATATTGTGGATGAAGAAGTTCATTCTTGAGCTAAGTCTTCAACAAGTAGGGTTCAATATATTCATTGATAGTTAGACCTCTATCTTCTTAGCTAAGAATCATGCATACCCCTTGATGAGTCTGATATTTATAGGATTTTTTGGACTCATCTGGGCTAGTTTTCACCCACTAGCACTTCAGTTTTATATCATTATTGCTCATATTTCTCTTGTTCACATTTTCTCACGAAGTACACATTTTCTAACGAAGTGAACATTTTAGGCTCATTGTGGTGTGCAATTTCACGCTTGTTGTTGGGGGTAAGCACATGGTGCTCCCCAGCTTACTTTTATGTTGTTTTCTAATATTTTTATTTACTTGAGGTGTGCTCGAGGCTGTGTTGTTGCTGTGCAGGTGGGCAGATCCCCATTGCTGCATTTTTCTTTCCTGTAGGAATCGCACGGTTGTGCATTTTCTTCATGCATGATCGGTGCAACTGTGTAATGCCTACAGTGCCCTAATATGTTGATCTGCCCCGATCTGTGCAATTTCCTCTAGCACCGGCTATTTTGCTCGTGTGTGAAAAAAATCGCATGGTCTCATGTTTTTTTCTAAACTTTTTATGTATTTTTGTCTGTGCATTTTCTTCATGCACAGTTGGATTCAACTGTACACAAACAAAACACATGATCTGCTATGTTTGGCCTTACTTTTAGTGACCTATCGCTAACTGTATGATTTGTTCTCGCACTGGCTATTTCGCCCATGCATGCTCAAAATTGCATGGTTTGTTGTTGTTCATGTTTGTGCAATTTTTGTGTGTTAAATATTGCATGATGTAAGCATGGTCGTGCGTTCGATCGTGCGTGCCCATTTTCTGACGTGTTTTTTTATTTAAATCGCAGGTTTCTCCCTTTGAAATCATCTTCTTTCTTCGTGAATCCTTCCGCCATAAACCATTTGGGAGAGCTCCAGCTCCTCCCTCTGCCATCAATTAAGGCTTTTGGCTTAGGCCGCATCCATCATCCGAGAGCTTTTAAGGAGAGGATTCTAGCCCTACTTTCATAATCAAGCAAGGATAGCTCTACACTATAAAATATCGGATTGTGAGACAAAGAAGATGGGTCAGCTGGGAGGAAGTACCAGCCCTCGACGTAGTTGCAGAATGAGCTAGGATGTGGATTGATAACCCAGTGATTTCTATCGTGAATCTCAATGAGTCTTTGGATGTGGTCAATTCTCTTGCCTGTCTCTCACCTTGTTTTGATGAATGTATTTATATCTTCATATTATTTATGATGTGAACTATAAACTCTTGCTTTTAAATTTTATTTCATTTTATATGAATGTTTTTAAAGGCTTGAGTGTTATTATATGAATTCTTTTAGTTTATATGTGTATATGTGGTGCGCCACAATTTCACCACCCTCACCCTCATTCCACTTTGCTTAACTTCTCCTCCACTATGCTTGACTACTCCTCCACTTTGCAAGTCCACTCTTCCATCTGCAAGACCTTTTGACCATTTTGTATGCCTACTCATCCATCAATCGAGCAAAGCAGTGCATAGAGGCCTGCATATTCCCCAGTCATTGTGAAGTGGTGTCGGCGACTCGCATTGTTAATTGAGGTTTTCTTTTATTTTGTTTTCAAATCAAACCTCCTGCATTTCTTCTGCCCTAAGGACTTCAGTCTTAATTCCTTCCTCAAAAGATAACTCCACCTTACTATGTTCCATGTGAGATCGATACTTAGGAAAATTCGCCCATTTTATATTACTTGAGCGACTAGTGCACTTATCATTAGCGCATCAGGTTTTTGGCATCGTTGTCGTGGAACACAGTCGTGTGAGTTTCTTGAGATATAGTCATGAGGTACATGTCTTCCAGTTGTATAAATCCCCCTTTTGTTATCTTTGTTTGCTTTTCATTTGTAACTTTTTAGGGTTATTTATTCTTATTTTGTCTAAAAGTTTTCATTGCAAGTTTTTCAAAGGTTTAATTTTATTGATCGTGTTGTACTGCTTTGCATATAAACCAAAATTTTGTTATATTCACATTGTTCACTCAATGATCACAAGTGTTGAACTTAGTCTGTTTGATGTTATGCGCCATAAGCTCGATACCTTGAGTCACATGAATGTCGAGCAGCATAGGTATTTGGCTAAAATGATGACATAAATGTTTGTATAGTCGAAGTATGGATCGCTTGGAATATAAACCAAGTTATTGTTATATTCATATTTTTCCCGCAATGATCACAAGTGCTTAACTTTGTTTGTTTGATGTTGTGCGTCATCAGCTCGATATCTTGAGTCACATGAATGCCGAGCAAATATAGGTGTCTGGCGAAAAATGATGCCAAAAATTTTGTATTGTTGAAGTATGGATCATGTCTTAAAGGATTGTCCTAATTTTTACAAGCAGAAAAGGGAGGATGACGATGATATGGACATCCAGATCATAATTTCTCTAATTTTTAACTGCAAACCTTCACCCTTTGATGACATGTATGCAACACAACCTTATTTATCAGGGACTGTCATAGAAATGCCCATCAGAGTTCAGTCTCATCCATATAATGACATAGTTCCTATCACTCATTCTTTACCCTTGGAGGCAATCAAGCAATCACCCTCTGAGTTTATTTCTTGCACCGATTCTTCACTCCCTGTGTATGCCTTTACTTCTATTGATGATGATCACTCATTTGATGGCCAACAGGGAGAGGATTTGGAGCTTTTAGATACACCAAAGTGGGCTGAGGAGAGTGTTCTCTCTAATGAGAAGTTATTTGCGGATCCTATTGTAGAGGAACAAGATCATTTATGTTCTGATTGTGAAATTAATTGTGTTCCTCCAGCTTCTTTGCAAGATATTTCTGAACATATTTTTGATGATCCTGTCGAAAAATGTTTGTAGGGTGAGGTTTTGGACCTTCAAGCTACACCGAAGTGGGATGATGAGGAAGACCTTTCTGATGAGGAGTTATGCACCTCTTTATTAGCATAGGAGATATGTTGCACCACTGATTCCTTTGAGTTTTTAGATGCCCCTCGCTACGATTCATACGAAACGGACAGTGATCAAGCTTGGGAACTTGCTAGGAATGAATCTGGGGCCACTCTTCTATGAATGATTCTTTTAGTTTTTTGTCTAATTTATTTCTTGATCTCAATTCTTTAAATGATGATATTGATAAGTTCAGTCTTTCTACTTCCCCTCCTGCTATTATTTCTGATATTTTGTGTATCCCCTGTAGGTGCATGAATTTATTGACCCATTTTTGGGTGATTTTGTGTGGATATCTTGGTAGGGAAAGCAGTTGCCAATGATGGAAACCATAGCCTATTTCACTTCATCATCATTGCTTGCATTTTCCTTGAAGGACAAGGTGTAGGGTGGTAAGTGGTACTTCATCAACGATGGACGATTGGAGGAGATGAGGAGAATGAAGAAAGTTGAAACTTGGAGATGGAAAGCTTCTGATCTTCGTGACTACTATTGTTCCTGCTGGCTCTCCGGGCCCTTTACGTTCATCTCAAAATACTACTTTAAATAAACATATAGATGATTTCTTCGTGGGTTGTGTAATAATAATAATTAGGATTTCATACTTTTGGTTTTATGCTTAGACATTTATATAAATTGTTAATACATGTATTTGGTCCACCTTAAGGACGGTAAATAAAATGACAAATGGGAGACAACTCAATTTTGCTTGTTTTGCTTTATCTAATCCACTAATACTTTATTATATTATATCTATTATACTAGAGATTTCTTTTTGTAAGTGTGGTTATCCTTTTGGTGGTGGAAGTGGATTTGCTTTTCAGTATTTATGTCAATCTTCTTGTACACTCATTTCTGAGCATAGGGTAACTTATCTCCTATCATCATCATTAATTTCTATTGTTATATCATTTTATTATGTGCATAGATTAAGTCTGGAGGAGAGCCAATATGTATTACCCACTACACGTGCACATTTCATAGCATGCTAGAAGTAATTTATTTTAATTATTTATTATTATTCATATTTACGGCACACCACAACACCTACATGAGTGTGTGCTTATTTGTTAGCACATCATGAGTTTAATTCATTTCTTTTGTATGATTTGGACAAATGTCTGTGCTGGCATAAGATTAAGTTACAAAGTAAAATGTTGGCTTGTGCAGTGCTCCTAGTCGAGTGCTCGCATTTTGCATAGAAATCTGTGTAGAATTAGCTTTTTTGTATGAAATTAGTTTTAGATTTTTCTATTTGCATAGACGTGGTTTATTTCACTCATAAATAATAAATCTAGTGAGAATTGATGGTAGAATAAGTAATGTGTGTATACGGTCATTAGCTTCATATTGCTCGAGTTGAGATGAAGGATGGTTTCATTCTATGGCTAAGAACTTCACCCAAACTATTCTTGACGCATGGGTATAGGTTAGTTCAAGCATGCGAGTGTGACGTAGACCATCATTTTTACCCGATTGAGCTTTTGTATAGTTTCTATCATCTTATCCTCGCTAACCCCTTTGTGCCTACCCCGCCTTTTGATTCAGCTGCACCAATATCTTACCAAAGCTAAAAATACAATCCTAGTCGCACACAAAAATTTGACCTTTAGTTGTATTTATTTTATTATATTGGGGGTGTTGATGTAGTGTTCAGTATTAGGGATATGTGGATGTGCTCTAAAGAAAATATGTGATGGGTGCATTGGAAATAAAATACTTAAATTGAATACGCTCTTTCAACTCAATGATATACATACAGTTGTATTGGATGTATGTTTCAGTTCATGAATGCAGGTTAGTCTATGCCATAATGATTGGACAGATGGTCCAAGTGACATTGATAGATGGACTCAAAGAAGCTGACTGGAAAGGCAGGAAATTGCCTAATTCCACAGGCACTGAGTGAAGCAAGCTCACTACGCCAAATATCAAGGCAGTGATTGTGAAGAAAATTGACTAAGTCCACAGGTGTTGAGTGAAGCCAGTTCACTCAATGCCATACAGCTAATAGTGCTAACTGAAGTCAGGACAGTCAAAGCCCAGCAAGTTACAGCATAGAAGAAATTACCAAGTACAAAAGTGTCGACACACTTCAAAACTATGCCGACACCTTTGTAGGAAAAGTGTCGAGATCAGAAAGATACAAGACAACAGTGTCGAGAGAAGTAGAATATCTCGACACCTTAAAGCTGAGTACAGTAGTGTCGAGACGATACAATTATCTCGACACAATGAAGAATTGAAGTGCAGACTTAAAGATGTCAACACCCAACAAATACTAGTGTCGAGATAATTCAATTGTCTCGACACAATGAAGATTTAAAGCAGATGTCTCGACACCTTACAATTTACAGTCTAAGAACACTAAGTATTATTGTGTCGATACACTTGGGACTTCTCGGCACTTATGATTCTTAAGTTGTACAGAGTCAACATAGCTTAGTGACAAGTCAAGTCAGAAGTGTTATGTCAGATATAGTGACTTGACATCTCATAAGAATCTATTCGAAGGAAAACTTAAAGTATGATGGCATATGATGATGTCATCAATCAGAATCCAACAACTAGTGAAGGCTATAAATAGAGGGGTCGTCTATACAGAACACAATCAATTCATTAATCAATCAATTTACTCACGAAGATTTTTCCTAAGTCAGAGAAGGGCAATAACTCCAAGAATAAGGAAGACACAGGTCTTCAAGTAAGTCTTCTGATCTTTTCAATAAGTCGAACAGAGGATTAAGTTGGTTCTATTCAACAAGTTCTTCAAAGATTCAAGTCGATCATCATCAAGAATATTGAAGATCCAGTGTAGCTTCATTTCAACCAGTCTGTTCATCAAGAATCAATCATGTGTTATTGCTGAATTGGAGAATCTGTTTACTTAGATAATTCTACTTATTATTTCCCTATTAAACCTGTAAGATCTCTTTAAGGTCTGAGTGTGTAGGAGATTAATTCTCTGAGTTGTAAGCATGTGTTATAAAGGCTGAGGTAGGGTTCTTGAGGGACCTGAGGTAGGTGATTTATATGGGATCACTGAGGTGTAAGACTTGTATAGTCTGAGATAGGGTTCTTGAGGGACCTGAGGTAGGAGATTGGGTGGATCTCTGAGGTAGGACCTATTGGTCTGAGGTGTAGGTTTCTGGAAAGAAACTGAGTTTGTAAGATCTATTGTTCTAAGTTGAAGAGGAGGAGATATAACCTTATCTAGCACATTGCTAGTGAGGAAGAAAGAGGAAAGTGTTGTACCCTAGATAGGGGAACCACTATAAAGCTTCTGTGTACTATGTGATTGTGTGTGCTATGATCTATGATTTTTTTATTTTCAAGTATCTGCTAAAATATTAAGTATAAGTGCTAAAGATTTTAAAAGACACCTATTCACCCCCACCCCCCTTTAGTTGATTAACTACCCATAGATTTATCTTTCAAGTGGTATCATATGGAGGTTATTCAAAGAAAGACCTAACAGTCAGAAAAATATCCTAAGGGTGGTTGATACATATCAAATCTTATGGCTTCAGAATCTCATAGAGAACTCAGTTCTTTGAAGCTTCCTATATGTACAAAGGATAATTTTGTTATTTGGAAGCAGAGGGTGAGATTATTTGTAACACCCCAAAAAGACTCAAAATTGGAATTGAGGTGCAGGTTGCTTAACACGGCCTGGGACACGGGCATGTCCCAGGGCGTGTCGGGTACACGGCCTGGGACACGGCCGTGTTCTAGGGCATGTTCAGTATAGTCGACGATCGGAGGTCGACGATAGTCGAGCCTGGGACACGGCCTTCGACACGGGCGTGTCCCAGGGCGTGTCACTCAATAAAATGTCGTATCGAGTCAGAAATGTACACGGCCCGGAACCAAGCCTTGAACACGGCCGTGTCAGTTTTGACACGGGCGTGTCTAAGGGCATGTGCATACCCGTATACAGCTCTGACTGGATTTAACGCTCGATGAGTACTGTGTAACAGGTGTGACACGGGCGTGTCACATGACCGACATGGGCGTGTCAGGTTCGACACGGGCGTGTTGATGCCCGTGTTCTGGTAATTTTTAGGCGGTGCGAGCGCCGCGTGTGCCGCTTAAGGGTACACGGCCTGTGACACGGGCGTGTCACAGGCCGTGTCGGCCAAAAAGTTTAATATTTTGGGCAGATCTTGGCCGTTCAATTCCCTTAAAGGAGATCCTGTGGCTGGGGCTCATTCCTGGGCTGATAAGGCCGGGAAAGGAGGAGAAAAGGGCTCATTTATAAAGTTCTACTCTCTTTCTAACTTTTAAGAGAAAGGTGAGAGCAAGGTGAGGAAGAAGAAGTGGAGTCCGGCTGCCGGTGGAGCTACAGTGGTCCAAATCGCGAGCCGAGTTCGGATTTGCGAAGGCAACGCTGCTGCGAAGGCTTTCATCCGTCTCAAATTTCTCTCCATGGCTCCGAAACGAACTCCTAGGGTAACGATTTCCTGCTTGGACATGTGAAGTCCTTAATTCCTGCATTGCATAGGGAAAACCCTTCCCCGCGAGTGTGCGGTGGGTTGTGGCGTCCCTTGGGGTAGATATGTGAAGTCCCCCTTGTTAGAGTCCGGAATTGGAGTACGGATCTAGGCATGTTGTGTGAAGCCCATCTGGACATGATCTGGATTGGTGATGCTTGTTTGCATATCGGAGAAGACTCCGTGATTTCTTGCTTGTAGGCATGATGGATAAAGTACTGGAGGAAGTCTAGGAAATTAAGAGAGTTGGACTCTCCTGTAGCCGTGAGTTGCTACTTTGTGTGAGGTTGAGCCGTTGAGCCGTGGAGCTGCAACTGGGCAAAGCCTTGGTGGTGGAACGGCAAGGTGAAGCTGTACCCCCGTCAGTCCAGGCATGAGTCTGATGATGTGAGCAACTGGAAAGGTGGATCTGTACCCGCGTTATGGTTGTCTAACCTTGGGTGCTTAAGACCCTGTTAGGATCACATAGCGAGAGTCGACGGCCTGTGAGCCGATCAGACTAGAATGCTCATATGGAACCGTTATGTCTGGGACCTCTGAACGGTGGTGTGGCCGTGGAAATACGGAACACCGATAATGTGCCCTGAGTGCACGGAGCGTCGGGCCGTCGTGCCGGCGTTTGTGATATGTGACTGTGCGGGCGTGCACGTCTTGCTTAAATTGCTATATATATCATATTGGAAGATTGCTATGCAGGGATGGAATTCCGCTGCCCCGTGCCAGGGGCAGGGTCGTTATAATTGGTCAGCTGAATGCTGACCGTTGCCCTGTTTGCTACCGCTTGGTGGATTGATTATTACAGGTACTGGAGGTGCTGGTCCAAGCGGGACTTAGCGGGCTGAAGCCCAAAGCTGCGCTGCTGCCCTCGAAGGCATTGTTTTGTTTCTTTTGTTCATGTGTGGCCGGCCTGCATGCCGATGTCTGTAATCCACACTCTTGTTAAGAGAAACTGTTGTAAGGCCTTAAGGCCAGACTCTTGTGATGTTTATATATATTCCTAAGTTTTAGTGGACAATGTTTCTTATCTTGAGTTCAATTATTCAACCGTGAAGCTTCCGCTAGAATGCTCTGTGATAGGATGCGTGGTTATGATATTATTTCATAGCGTCTCCGCCTGTTTGTGGAATATGGTGTGGGGCCCCGGCCGGACCCTCTATTATATTCTTCTTGACGGGTAGGGGTGTTACAATTTGGTATCAGCTTGTTGGTCGATCTCTTCCGAATTCGCGGACGAATTCTTTTGAGAGGTGGCGTGCACGTGTCAGTGTCATCGTTATAACACTTAATTTGAACTCAAGATTGTCCACTTAGGAATTCAAATACACTTGTTTGTTGAACTTGTGTATTCTTTTGTATGGTTGCCATTTTCATTGGTCGTTAACCTGTGTATTTTACACATATTGGTGACCAGAAGTGTTGCGGGTCAATCCGAACCACAACATTCTGTTGAGAGTGCGGCACCAGCCGAGGTGCCCACAACTCCTCCATCCGCGGATAGCAAATCAACAATGGAAGCAATTCTTGAGCTTTAACCCTCCGCAGTTTCATGGGACGGGTACACCGGCCCAAGCAGAGGATTGGCTTGCAAGAATCAAGAGGATTATGAGGGCTATCAGGGTTGAGGAGGAACAGAAAGTTATGTTAGCCACTTTCCTACTGGAAGGAGAGGCGCGATTGTGGTGGGATGAGATTGAAATGCATCACTTGGCTGGCAGGCCATTGGCAGAGATTACAATGAACGAATTTTCTCGATTGTTCTTAGCACAACATCTGCCGGTGCAGCAAAGGATATCGATGGAAATGGAATTTCAATGGTTAGCGCAGGGAGATCGAAGTGTGGATGACTACCTACATGAGTTCACCCGGTTGGGAAGATATGCGGGCACGATCTTCGCCGAAGAAGAGCGTAAGACTAGTCGGTTTTTATGCGGGACTGCGAGATGAGCTGCGGTATTTGCTCTCGAGTTCTGTGAGTCAGGGATTCCAAGCCTTAGTCTGTACGGCTCATTCTTTGGATCTAGACATGAAACGGGGGCAAGCAAAGGGAAACTTGGCGGTTGTGAAGCCGGAGTTTAAGCCGCCGCGTCCGGACAAGTTTGGCTACCGAAAGAAATGGAATAAGAAGTCTAAGTCTTCTGGACAAGCTCCTTCTGCGACTGTGACGGACACATCTGGGTATGGATCTCGTGCTTGTTTTACGTGCGGGAAGGTTGGACACTTCGCACGTGAATGCCGATTTGGTCCTCCAAAGGGTGATAAGAAGACGGGAGCGTCTTATGCGGAGAAGGGGAAGGCTGTGGTGGAGTCTTCTGCCTCGCACGCGCAGCCCAGGGTCTTCAACCTTGGACAATAGGAGGCCATAAAGCAGGCGGATGTCGTCACAGGTGCGCGTAGATTTTAATGTTCTTGTTTTTATGTGCTGTGCTTGTTTTAATTATAATGTTATAGGGTTTGTCCTTATACGAGAGTATCCGGCGCGAGCACTGTTCGACACAGGTGCTTCACATTTGTTTCTGTCTGAGGACTTTGTCTTTCGTATCGGGGTGCCTATCCGGACCACGACAGACAGTGTAAAGGTGTTGTTGCCTAATGGATGTTTGATGTGCGCGGATCGATCTTGCGGTCTTGAGGTCAAGATAGGAAGTCGGGAGTTCAAGGTGGAAACATTAGTATTGCCGATCAAAGAGTTTGATATAATCTTTGGTATGGACTGGCTTTCAGAGCAGCGTGCCTGTATAGATTGCACTTCAAAAGAGGTCACACTTGGGAAAAATACCGAACAAGAGACCAAGTTCATTGGTATGCAAGGGATGAGTGGGATGTTGTTATCCGCTCTCCAAGTTGTTAAGGCAGTTCGGAAGGGTGCAGAGTTGTTCTTCACACTCATAGAGGCGGTGGCGCCGAAGGCCAGTGTGGGTGAAGTGCCGGTTGTGTCGGAATATGCGGATGTGTTTCCAAAGTACCTTCCGGGGTTACCTCCCCAAAGGGAAATCGACTTCGCTATCGAACTGGTGCCGGGTGCGAAACCTGTGGCCCGTTCGCCGTATCGGGTAGCGCCAAAAGAAATGGCCAAACTGAAAGTTCAGTTGCAAGAGTTGTTGGAGCAGGGATATATACGCCTAAGTATGTCACCTTGGAGCGCGCCTGTTCTTTTTGTGAAAAAAGAAAGACGGTGGTTTGCGACTATGTATTGATTATCGTGAACTGAACAAGCTGACGGAGAAAAACAAGTATCCAATTCCACGGATCTATGACTTGTTCGATCAGCTAGCAAGCTCAACCGTCTATTCGAAGTTGGATTTGAAGTCCGGGTATTACCAGTTGCGGATTAGGGAAGGTGACATTCCCTAGACAGCGTTTGGCCTACGCTATGGTCATTATGAGTTCACAGTGATGCCGTTCGGCTTATGTAATGCGCCTTCGGTATTCATGGATCTCATGCATCGAGCGTTCCGCGAATACCTGGATCTGTTTGTGATTGTGTTTATTGATGATATCCTTGTATATTCACAATCAGAGGAAGATCATGCAAACCACTTGCGATTAATATTGCATACCTTGCGAAGGAATAAGCTGTATGCCAAGTTCTCGAAGTGTGAGTTCTGGCTCTCGTCGGTGGCTTTTCTAGGCCATGTAATAAGTGGAGAGGGCATAGCGGTGGATCCGGCAAAGATAAGTGCCATTCGTGATTGGCCAGTGTTGTCTTCGGTGGCCGAAGTCAGGAGTTTCCTTGGACTGGCGGGCTACTATAGACGGTTTGTGGAGAACTTCTCCCGGATTGCTTTGCCTCTGACTACGTTGACGAGAAAGGACCAGAAGTTCGTTTGGATGCCGGAGTGCGCACGAGCTTTTGATGAGCTGAAGAATCGTTTGACCACGGCGCCCGTTTTGACGTCGCCATGTGGTACAGATGGATTTGAAATATACAGCGATGCGTCAGGAAGCGGCTTAGGCTGCATTCTCCTGCAGTTTGGCAAGGTGATAGCTTATGGATCACGTCAATTGAAAGTGCATGAGCGTAATTACCCCGTCCATGATTTGGAGTTGGCGGCGGTGATCTTTTCGCTAAAGCTGTGGCGGCATTATCTTTATGGAGTGAAAATGGATATTTATACAGATCATAAAAGCTTAAAGTATCTGCTTGAGCAAAAGGAGTTGAATATGCGACAAAGGAGGTGGATGGAATTCCTTGGGGATTATACCTTCGACATCCACTATGTTCCCGGAAAGGGAAATGTGGTCGCTGATGCCTTGAGTCGTCGAACTCCGGTGTGGGCAGCTTGGTTGCGGATATATGATGAGCAGTTAATCCAGGAGTTAGAAGCTTTGGAGATATCTTGTGTGGAAAGAGATTCTTTGAATGTTGCATGCGTGAACTGGTTGGAGGTTCAATATGACCTTGCTGACAGGGTTCGGCGGGCAACGGAGTTGGATGAAAGTCTCCAATGCTATGCAAAGGAGGGGCCTGGTGATCAATTCTCCTGGGATGACGGTTTATTACGGAAAGATGGCCGATTGTGCGTCCCTAGTGCGGGTAAATTGCGAGAAGGATTGCTATATGAAGCACACTTTACAAAGTACTCAATTCACCCTGGGAGCACAAAAATGTACAAGGACATGAAGAAACTGTTCTGGTGGCCTGGTTTAAAGAAGGACATAGCCGCGTATGTGGCTAAATGTCGCACTTGTGCTTTAGTAAAGGCAGAATGTCAACGGCCGAGTGGTTTCCTGAAGTCGTTGTCGGTTCCGCAATGGAAGTTTGAGGATATTTCTATGGATTTCGTGCACGGATTGCCGAGATCTCAGTGTGGCCATGACTCAATCTGGGTGATTGTAGACCGGTTGACAAAGGTGGCTCACTTTATACCGAACAAGCGGGACGATTCAGTGGAAACTTTGGCAAAGCTTTATGTGGAGCAGATTGTTCGATTGCACGGTGTTCCCCGGAGCATCGTAAGTGACCAAGATGGGCGCTTTACCTCGAAAGATTGGAGAATAGTTCATCAGATGTTGGGCACGAAGTTAGCATTCAGTACGGCCTTTCACCCGCAAACGGATGGCCAAACTGAACGAACCAACAGAACGATGGAGGATATGCTCCGTATGTGCGCCCTGGATTTTCTGTAAGAATTGGGAAGAACATCTTGTTATGTGGAGTTTGCCTATAATAATAGCCATCAAGCGAGTATAGGCATGGCCCCGTTTGAAGCGTTGTATGGTCGGAAGTGTCGTACACCGCTAGCTTGGGCAGAAACTGGCGAGACTAAACTTTTAGGCAAAAAGGAAGTCGAAGATGCTACCTCAACAATACGCTCTATTCGAGAGAGACTTCTAATAGCCCAGATCGGCAAGCCAAGTATTACAATGCTAAACACCGGAACGTGGAGTTCGCGGTGGGTGACTGGGTCTATTTAAAGATTAAGCCCTTCAAAGGCGTATCTCGGATTCGGCGGTTGAAAAAGCTAAGTCCGCGATACCTTGGTCCGTTTGAAGTGGTGGAGCGAGTTGGGGAAGCCGCCTATCGGCTAGCTCTTTCATTGGAATTGAGTGGATTGCATGATGTGTTTCACATCTCGGTGCTACGCAAAGCAGTCAAGGATCCAGCTCAAGTAATTGACAGTGATCGAGTGCCGGTTGAGTATGGGCTAACAACAAAGGTGAAGCCTATACGGATCGAGGATCGAGCCGAGAAATAGTTGTGGAACAAAGTGATCGGGATGGTCAAAGTCCGATGGGACAATTGTGGCCGAGAAGAACTAACATGGGAGCGCGAGCAGACCATGCAAGCCGAGTTTCCCGAGTTATTTTCGTGACTTGTTTGCTCGTTATATATGTAATAGAAACATATAAATGTTTTGGTATTTTTCTCCCTACTGTCTTCAAATTTCGGGACGAAATTTTATTAAGGGGGGAGGGTTATAACACCCCAAAAAGACTCAAAATTGGAATTGAGGTGCAGGTTACTTAACACGGCCTGGGACACGGGCGTGTCCCAGGGCGTGTCGGGGTACACGGCCTGGGACACGGGCGTGTTCCAGGGCGTGTTCTGTATAGTCGACGATCGGAGGTCGACGATAGTCGAGCCTGGGACACGGCCTTCGACACGGCCGTGTCCCAGGGCGTGTCACTCAATAAAATGCCGTATCGAGTCAGAAATGTACACGGCCTGAAACCAAGCCTTAAACACGGCCGTGTCAGTTTTGACACGGGCGTGTCTAAGGGCGTGTGCATACCCGTGTACAGCTCTGACTGGATTTAACGCTCGATGAGTACCGTGTAACAGGTGTGACACAGGCGTGTCACATGACCGACACGGGCGTGTTAGGTTCGACACGGGCGTGTCGATGCCCGTGTTCTGGTAATTTTTAGGCGGTACGAGCGCCGCGTGTGCCGCTTAAGGGTACACGGCCTGTGACACGGGCGTGTCACAGGCCATGTCGGCCAAAAAGTTTAATATTTTGGGCAGATCTTGGCCGTTCATTTCCCTTAAAGGAGATCCTGTGGCTGGGGCTCATTCCTGGGCTGATAAGGCCCGGAAAGGAGGAGAAAAGTGCTCATTTCTAAAGTTTTACTCTCTTTCTAACTTTTAAGAGAAAGGTGAGAGCAGGGTGAGGAAGAAGAAGTGGAGTCCGGCTGCCGGTGGAGCTACGGTGGTCCAAATCGCGAGCCGAGTTCGGATTTGCGAAGGCAACGCTGCTGCGAAGGCTTTCATCCGTCTCAAATTTCTCTCCATGGCTCCGAAGCGAACTCCTAGGGTAACGATTTCCTGCTTGGACATGTGAAGTCCTTAATTCCTGCATTGCATAGGGAAAACCCTTCCCCGCGAGTGTGCGGTGGGTTGTGGCGTCCCTTGGGGTAGATATGTGAAGTCCCCCTTGTTAGAGTCCGGAATTGGAGTACGGATCTAGGCATGCTGTGTGAAGCCCATCTGGACATGATCTGGATTGGTGATGCTTGTTTGCATATCGGAGAAGACTCCGTGATTTCTTGCTTGTAGGCATGATGGATAAAGTACTGGAGGAAGTCCAGGAAATTAAGAGAGTTGGACTCTCCTGTAGCCGTGAGTTGCTACTTTGTGTGAGGTTGAGCCGTTGAGCTGTGGAGCTGCAACTGGGCAAAGCCTTGGTGGTGGAACGGGCAAGGTGAAGCTGTACCCGCGTCAGTCCAGGCATGAGTCTGACGATGTGAGCAACGGGAAAGGTGGATCTGTACCCGCGTTATGGTTGTCTAACCTTGGGTGCTTAAGACCCTGTTAGGATCACATAGCGAGAGTCGACGGCCTGTGAGCCGATCAGACTAGAATGCTCATATGGAACCGTTATGTCTGGGACCTCTGAACGGTGGTGTGGCCGTGGAAATACAGAACACCGATAATGTTCCCTGAGTGCACGGAGCATCGGGCCGTCGTGCCGGCGTTTGTGATATGTGACTGTGCGGGCGTGCACATCTTGCTTAAATTGCTATATATATCATATTGGAAGATTGCTATGTAGGGATGGAATTCCGCTGCCCCGTGCCAGGGGCAGGGTCGTTATAATTGGTCAGCTGAATGCTGACCGTTGCCCTGTTTGCCACCGCTTGGTGGATTGATTATTACAGGTACTGGAGGTGCTGGTCCGAGCGGGACTTAGCGGGATGAAGCCCAAAGCTGCGCTGCTGCCCTCGAAGGCATTGTTTTGTTTCTTTTGTTCATGTGTGGCCGGCCTGCGTGCCGATGTCTGTAATCCACACTCTTGTTAAGAGAAACTGTTGTAATGCCTTAAGGCCAGACTCTTGTGATGTTTATATATATTCCTAAGTTTTAGTGGACAATGTTTCTTATCTTGAGTTCAATTATTCAACCGTGAAGCTTCCGCTAGAATGCTCTGTGATAGGATGCGTGGTTATGATATTATTTCGTAGCATCTCCGCCTATTTGTGGAATATGGTGTGGGGCCCCGGCCGGACCCTCTATTATATTCTTCTTGACGGGTAGGGGTGTTACAATATTCATGGAGGCATCTGATTCAAGAATCTTTGTCACAAGTCAAGAAGGACAATACATTCCTATGAAATTATCTGTCCTAGATCTAATGTGCAAACTCAAATAATCTATCTGAAATGACTAAGAATGAGGTGGTTCTAGCCACCATGGATAAAAAGGCACAGAACATAATTATTTATGCTATAGAGAACTCTAACTTTCAGAACTTAGTCCACTATAAAACATCCAAAGAGATATGGGATACTCTAATAGTCTATATGGAAGGCACTGAGGAAGTCAGAGATGACAGAAAGTTTCTTCTCAATCAACAGTATAAGGCTTTCAGGAATGGGAAGATAAATTCTATAGAACTTTATTATGTGAAGTTCTTCAGAATAGTCAATGATCTTAGAAACTATGGCTAACAATTCTCTAACTATGAGTTCAATGATAAATTTTAGAGATACCTAAACAAAGAATGGGACATAAAGATATGTGTAGTAAGACAAATGGGTAATCGAAGGAACATGCTACCCCAGGATATGTATGGGAAACTATTGTCTCATGAGTTACAGTTAAACTCAAGAAAAGCTGAAGATGAATCTGCTAGAAGTTCAAATCAGTGAAGATCTATGGCTTTAAAAGCAGACATATCTAAGAAGACTAAAAGATAAAGTCCCCCATCACCAATAAGGGATGAAGATACAGTCAGTCCTGGGACTAGTTCTTCATCAGAAGAATTGTTAGATGGTGAATTGGCATTGTTCACCAGGCAATTCAAGAAGATGATGAGAAGAAGGAAGCAATGGAACAAGAAGACATCATCTGGATCAAGTTCCAGGAAAAACAAAGACAAACACAAAAACAAGTCTATGGTCAGGTATAATTTAAACCAGAACAAACAAGTTAAGACTGACATTATTTGTTATTGCTATAACAGGCCTGGACATGTCATTTTTGACTATCCAGTAAAGAGAAAGGAGAACAGGAAGTCCAAGGAAAAGAAATTCTACAAAGATAAGAAGTTAGAAAAGTGTCTAATGGAAAAGAAGCCAGACACTTTATCTGATAGTGATTCAGATTCAACTGAATCAGATGAAGAACATGATCACACTAAATTGTTCTCCTGTGAAGAGAATTTCATCAGAGAAATCATATATAAGGGAAAGAACTCCACAACTACATCACTCTGTGATGACTTTGAATATGATATAGAGGTCAGCTTAATGGCACTGACTGATAATCAAGAAATAGAAACAGTTGACTTTCAGAACACTGAGGTAATCTTTGACAAATCTATTTGTTCTAGAACTTCTATTTATGAGACTGAGGATGAGTCAAACTCATGTATCCCAAATTTTGATTCACATGTGTCTAACTCTAAGACTGAACTGCAGTAGCTCATAGTTAAGTTTGAAAAACTGCTAGAGGCTCTTGTAAAGAGTAAAATCTTATCAAAGAACAAGCCATCAAGATTGCATCACTAAGAGGTCATGAGTACCATCATGAGATGGCTACTCAGCAGATTGGTCTTCAAAGTTCAAAGTTAGCTAAGCTAACTAAGATAATTGATGATCAAATCATGTTTCTCAAACAAAGGGATGCAACAATTCAAGATTTAGAACTCAAACTCCAGAATGAGAAAAGACTTGTTCAGTAATTCTCTAAACCTAAAACTGTGCTCCGAATAATAGATACCTTCTCAAAAACTCCTGAAAGTGGTCTTGGTTATATAAAACCTAGGAGAAGGAGAGGCACAAAGCTGACAGGACAAAAGGGTGCAGTGTTGCCACAGCCTGTTCCTCAGACCAAATGAAAAGAAATCCAGAAGTCTGGACCAGGAGCACCTAACACATCTGTGAAAAGGAAAGTTATTCCTAATGTGTTTCCTCCAAGGAGGACTTCTGTGATAGTGAGGCAAAACAAACAACTTACTCACAGTCAATATGCAATTGTAAAAGCTGTTAATTCTTGTCCAAAGGAATGTCAGCATAAAGTTCATATTGTGCCTCCAAAGAGGAGATACAACAGATATGAGTGTTGGTATTATGGAAAGATTGGACATTTTGCTCTGAACTGCTGGTTAAAAAATACAGTGTCTCATGGATAGAAAATATAACAGGCTAAGAAATTCTCAGGTGGTCTTAATGGATCCCTAACTAACAAGCACCTAGGACCCAAGACAATTTGGGTTCCTAAGGATAAATAAATCTTTATTTTGTAGGTATGTCCAAGCACTAGAGATAGACCCATCTGGTACTTGGATAATGGATGTTCCAGACACATAACTGGAACAAAGAGCAATTTGAAAGAGTATATTCCAGTGAAGGATGGACCAAAGGTGATCTTTGGTGGAGCTAACGAAGGGATTACCAGAGGTTATGGTAAGATTTCAAATGGCTTAGTCACTTTCACTGAAGTAGCTTATGTGGAAGGGTTGCAACACAACCTAATGAGCATAAGCCAACTTTGTTGTTGGTGTTTGTCTCCACAATACCTCAGATTTGTAGGAGGTCAGACCTTGAACTAAGATGAATTAAGATGTATTTGATGTGGTATTTGAGTTGTATGTGTGCAGGTTCTAATTGCCAAGTGTAGACCAATGTCAGTCTATAATGGGTCACCAAACACAGGACCATGCAATGCAATCCCTCATTATGTGATCCAAAGTGTTGGCCCATGTATAGCCTCTCTATTGGGATACACTTCTCATTTATGCACTTGGATTGATGGACAGAAGCATTGGAGCTAATTTCCTCAGAAAAATTTTTCTAAGTCCCAATACTCGAGTAACCTGTTTTTATACTCGAGTATCAGACTTAATACTCGAGTAGTTAGTTAGACACACTCGAGTAATGAGTTAGACATACTCGAGTAATCAGTTAGACTTACTCGAGTAGATTCTGAATACTCGTGTAGACAAATCTATACTCGAGTAATTAGTTATTCACTCGAGTAAGTTCTCTTCTTACTCGAGAAAGTGACTTAGTCACTCGAGTAAACCATTATCCATACTCGAGTAATTGACTTTGATACTCGAGTAAGTGAATGTTTCCCGGATATATATTCTGATACTCGAGTAATTCCCCTTTCACTCGAGTATATCTTTCTGATACTCGAGTATATCTTTCTGATACTCGAGTTTATCTTTCTGATACTCGAGTATATCTTTTCTGATACTCGAGTAGTTTATTTTTTCACTCAAGTAAATTTCTCTTCTCATACTCGAGTATACTCCTCTTTGTCACTCGAGTATCTAACTTTCCATACTCGAGTATATCTTCTCTTACTCGAGTATAGCAGTTCTTTATTCCAGAATTCTTCTAAGTTCGAATTCGCCATAAGTATTTTGAATCCGTCATTTCTGATTGGTCCACGTGTCATCCTTAATTAAGATTATAACCGTTGGAATCCACCTATAAATAGGTCATTTCAGAATTGACTAATTAACAAGATTACAGAGATATTCTTTTTAAGAAAGAGAAAACTCCGTGAACCCTAATTCTCACGCCGCCGCCATTGTTGTTCGCGGAAGAAACTCTGGATCGCCAATCTCCGTCTTCAACGACTATTTCTCCAGCGATCCAGACAAAAGTGAATCACTCGATCTCGCCGAGGCTCAAAGATTTCAGATCTATCTTCTCGATCGAGGTGGTTCTAGTTTTCAGATTCGTGGATCTCTCTCAAGTCATCTTCAACCTTTTCTGATCAAGCCGAAGTTCCTAAAGAAGAAGACCGTCAAAGATCCAGATATGAGATTGTTGTTTTGATTTTTTATTCTCAAACCAAAATTTCATTGTAGGAGTTTTTCTCCGAGATTTGTAGGAAGACCTTTCTTCCGAGTTTTGTAGATCCGTTTTGGATCGAGATTTGTAGGAACGTGGTTCCGAGGTGTAGGATTGTTTTCAATCCGAGATAGTGGAGTAGCCGAGTCTAGTGATTTGGTAGATCGGTGAGGAAAGTGGATGTACCCACGATTGGGGAACCACTATAAATCTCTTGTCTTCTGTGATTGCTTGATGTGCGCTGTGTTAAATCTTTGATTCTGCTTTTGACACGCATTTCACCTATTCACCCCCCTCTAGGTGATATAGGCTACCAACTTAGCACTTTCAATTGGTATCAGAGGCAGGTTGATCGTTAAAAGGTTAACACCTTGATCATATCCTTCTTAGTTGAGTATCAAGCATGAGTAAGACCAAGGATTTTGCTAAACTCCCTATCTGCACCAAGAACAATTTTCCTATGTGGAAGGAAAGAGTAAAGTTCTTCATGGAAGCAGTAGATCCCCGGATCTTCATGATTGTTGAAGAAGGTCCCCACATTCCTATGACTACTTCCACCATAGACCCCACCAAGCAAGTTCCCAAGAAGTTAATGGATCTAGATAAGGATGAGATTGCACTTGTCTCTCTGGACAAGAAAGCTAAAAATATTATAGCAAGTGCAGTCGATGACTCAATGCTGCAGAATCTGATTCATTGCCAATCTGCCAAGGAGATGTGGCAATCCCTAGTGACTCTAATGGAAGGTACTGAAGAAGTGAGGGATGATCGAAGATCCCTACTGAACCAGAAATATGAAGCCTTCAGGCAGGGTCATAAGGAAGCCATAGCTGACACTTTTAAGAACTTCTTCAAGATAGTAAATGGCCTAAGAGTTTATGGACGTGTCTTCACCAACGGGGAACTCAATGACAAATTCTTAAGATCCCTAACCAAGGAATGGGACAATAAGGTATGTGCCATTCGGGAGTTTGGAAGGTTAGCTGAGACGGACCCGCAGAATCTGTTCGGAAAGCTTATGTCTTACGAGCTGCAAATCAACTCAAGAAAAGCTGAAGAAGAGACAAGCAGGTCTGCATCCAAGGAGAAATCTGTCGCTCTAAAGGAAGATAGCTCAAGGAAGATAAAGGCTAGCTCTCCTGCCCCAGTTCCTGAGGCTGACAAAGAAGAATCATCTGAGCCCAGCTCATCTGGCTTAGAACTATCTGATGGAGAGTTCTCCCTACTCTCACGGTAGTTCAAGAAGTTCTTAAATAAGAAGAAGCAATGGAGAGGCAAGGATGCCTCATATAGAAGATCACGACATGATGGTGATCATCGGAAGAAAGGCTCAAGCAGCCATGACAGGTATAATTCTAAACAGAACAAACAGATCTCAACTGACATCATTTGTTATTGTTGCAATAAGCCAGGTCATGTCATCGCCGATTGCCCTCACAAGAAGAAAGAGGGAGGAAGAAGAGAGGAAAAGAAATCCTCACACTATAAGAAGAGGACGGAGAAAAGCCTGGTAGCCAAGAAGAGCAAAACTCTCAGCGACTCTGACTCATCTGAGTCGAGTGAAGAAGAGGAAGCCTACTTTGGGCTCATGGCTCATTCAGATGATGAACAAGTCCCCCAGTTTACTGGGGAGGTAAAATCTCACACTCCTCTTTCTGATTCTGATGATGACATTGAGCAAGAGGGATATTCCTCTGAAGATGAATCTGAGCTCATGGGTCAGTATAAGGAGTTACTCACCGCTTACGAAAAATGTCGTAGAATAATGAAAACTCAAGCCAAAGAGATAAATTCTCTACAGGCTAGTGAGAGCAGCTTGAGGGAAGAAGTCGATAAGACTAACTCTCTTCAAGAGAACCTCAATGTAGCTATGGAGGAATACAATAAAGCTCTCAAGCACATCGACCTTAAAGAGGAAATCATCAAAGAATTGGAACGACAACTCGAGGCTGAAAAGAAGCTTGTTGAGAGTTTCTCTAAGCCTAAGACAGTTCTTCCAATCGTTGCTGAATTCTCTGCTAAGGCCAAGGGTGCTGGTTTAGGCCACATTGTCTCTTCTAGTAAATCCTCTAGGAGAAACAAGGCCAAGAGAAAGAATAAGGCTGCCCGGAAGGCTCTAGCTGAAGAAAAAGGGAAAGCTCCCTTGGAACCTGTTGTGTTCAAGAATGTTATCTTTCCCACGAACGAACTCGATTATGAGTCCACCTACGGACACTTTTCTAGGCCGATCCCTGAGAAGCCTAAGTCAAGATACCAAGGTTGGACTCGTCCTCGTAACTTTGGCGAGAGTGTCTTCAAGGCACCTTATGAGGAGATTCAGCTTCAAAGCTATGGACCTTATGCTCATGGTCATAATTTCAAAAAGACACCAAAAGTAAAACCCATTGTAGAAAAGCCTATGAAGGAGAAGACCTCATGTAACTGCCATCATCATGAAGCCTCTTCCTCCAAGAGTAAAGCTCCTGCTAGACCTTCATTCCAGAAAGTCAAGCAGGACTACACAAGGTAAAGATACAACAGGTTCAACTGTTGGTGCTGTGGCAGAATTGGTCATTTTGCCAGTGATTGTTCGTTCAATCCTGAAAATGCTGCAACCCCTAAAGTTAGCAACGTGAGAGTGACCACTCATGAGGCTAATACTCGTAGGGGGAGTATTCTAACTCGAGACCAAGGACCCAAACGTGTTTGGGTTCTTAAGGCTAAATGACTGTAATTGCAGGTATGTCCAAAGGCCACCAAAACGCCAATCTGGTACTTGGACAGTGGATGCTCTCGGCACATGACCGGGACAAGAAGCCTACTTCAAAACTTCACCCCAGTCTGCAATGGACCAAAGGTCATCTTTGGAGGTTCAGACCGTGGGACAACGAAAGGCTATGGTATGATTTCTAATGGTAGCGTATCCTTTTCGAATGTAGCATATGTTGAAGGATTGGAACACAATCTCATCAGCATAAGCCAACTATGCGACAAAGGATACGTAGTTGAATTTCATGCTGACAAGTGTTTGATAAAATCGGTTGACAACATGGAAACTATTTTATCTGGCACTCGAAGCAGAAATATTTTCTATTTAAACTTTATCTGTATAGACTCTTCAACACCAGTGTGTTTGTTAGCAAAAAATAGTGCATCTCTTGCTGACCAATGACACAAGAGACTAGCACATATTAATTTCAAAACTATTAATAAATTATTCTCTCAAAACTTAGTACGTGATGCGCCTAATGTCAAGTGCGTTACGGACAGCCCTTGTCACGCTTGTATCAAAGGCAAGCAAATAAGAAGTACGTTTAAAAGCATAATAGGCAAGGATTCCAATAGAAGCTTACAGCTTCTCCATATGGACTTGTTTGGTCCACTGCAAATTAGAAGTTTGGGAGGTAAGGAATATACGTTGGTTATTGTGGATGATTACTCGCGCTTTGCATGGGTATTCTTTCTGAAACACAAGTCAGATACCTTCAGCATTTTCACTAACTTTGTTAGGCAAATCCAGAATGAATACAACTGTTCCGTAGTCAAAATCAGAAGTGATAATGGAACGGAATTCAAGTCTGGAGCCATGACAGAATTCTGTGAAAGTCAAGGTATCTTTCATGAGTTTTCCTCTCCTCGTACCCCACAGCAAAATGGAGTAGCTGAGAGAAGGAATAGAACACTCATAGAGGCTTGCCGGACCATGTTGAGTGATGCCTCACTCCCAGAATACTTCTGGGCTGAAGCTGTCAACACCGCTTGTCACGTGCAAAATCGAGCACTCATCAACAAGAACCATGATAAGACCCCTTACGAACTTCTAAAAGGCAGGAAACCAAACATTTCATACTTCAGAATCTTTGGCTGTAAATGCTTCGTGCTTAACAACGGCAAGTATCATTCTACCAAGTTTAGCGAGAAAAGCTTTGAAGGTATTTTTGTAGGTTACAGCAGCCATAGTAAGGCTTATCGTATATTTAATAGAAAAACTCTAGTGGTAGAAGAGTCGATACATCTTGTATTTGATGAGACGAGTATGCTGCAAAGCAACTCCTCTAGTGTGCCTATTGTAGATGCAGGTATAAAGTTGCAGGAACTTAGTTTGGATGAATCTGCAAAAGGTGAAGACGAGACGTTCATCAAGATCACCTCTACAACCTCTAACGGAGAGGCAGATGTTCAAGATGAAGAACTCACTCCAGCTGAAGATGCAACTCCAGTGGCTGAAGAGATTCCTGATGCAAGAACCATGGGGTTCAGGCACCTAAAGGATCATCCCATTGATCAAATCATAGGAGATCCTCGGGATGGCGTCAGAACTCGTCGAGGTACAACTAACGAGAATTTACACTTAAGTTTTCTCTCACAGGTTGAACCAAAGAAATTTGAGGAAGCCAACTGCGATGCATCCTGGATTCTAGCCATGGAAGAAGAACTGAATCAGTTCAAACGATGCAAGGTTTGGACACTTGTTCCTATACCCAAAGGTAAGAACGTCATTGGGACTAAATGGGTCTACCGGAACAAGATGGATGAAGATGGGATAATTGTAAAGAATAAGGCCAGACTCGTCGCCAAGGGATACCGTCAAGAAGAAGGAATTGACTTCGACCAGACATATGCTCCAGTGGCAAGACTGGAAGCGATCAGGTTATTTCTTGCCTACGCCGCACTTAAGGGCTTTACCGTCTATCAAATGGACGTTAAGTCCGCTTTCCTGAATGGTGACATTAAGGAAGAAGTGTACGTAGAGCAACCCCCAGGTTTCGTTGATCCAACCTTTCCTAACTATGTTTACTTATTGCAAAAAGCACTATATGGTCTTAAGCAAGCCCCTCGGGCTTGGTATGAGACGCTGTCTACCTTTCTTCTTGAAAACAAGTTCACAAGAGGAAAGATAGACAAGACATTATTTCTTAGGGAAATAAAAGGCAAGATTTTGCTAGTGCAAATCTATGTCGACGACATTATTTTTGGCTCTACAGATAACAGCCTCTGCAAAAAGTTCTCTAAACTTATGCAAGGGAAGTTTGAAATGAGCAGTATGGGAGAGCTGAAGTATTTCTTAGGGCTTCAAGTGAAACAATCTGAGGATGGAATTTTCATCTCACAGACCAAGTTCACCAAAGAGCTACTTAAGAAATTCGGAATGGAGAATGCAACCTCTATGAGGACTCCAATGGCCTCAGCTATGTCTCTGGACAAGGATGAGAAAGGGAAACCATTTGATGAAACCAAGTACAGAAGCATAATTGGGTCCTTGCTCTACCTTACTGCAAGTAGACCAGATATAATGTTCTCAACATGTGTATGTGCTAGATTTCAGGTGAACTCTAAGGAATCTCACTACATCGCTGCAAAGCGAATCTTGAGATACCTCAAAGGAACACCAAATCTTGGCTTATGGTACCCAAGAAGTAATGATAGTGAACTAATTGGATTTTCAGATGCAGATTTTGCAGGTAGCAAAGACGACAGGAAAAGTACCTCCGAGACTTGCCAATTCCTCGGAAGGAGACTCATTTCCTGGAGCAGTAAGAAACAGAACTGTGTAGCCATCTCAACGGCTGAATCAGAGTACATCTCTGCAGGCAGCTGTTGTGCACAGCTGTTATGGATCAAGAATCAGTTTGAAGACTACAACATGAAGTTCCAGAACATTCCCTTGTTCTGTGACTCTTCCAGCGCCATAGCAATAGCCAACAACCCAGTCTCCCACAGCAGGACCAAGCACATAGAGCTTCGCTATCATTTCATCCGGGAGCATGTGGAAAATGGAGACATAGATCTACAATATGTCTCCACAGACAAGCAAGTTGCAGATATATTCACCAAGCCGCTGGACGAGTCCAAGTTCTCGTTCTTCAAAACTGAGCTTGGACTGCTCAACAAAGAAGACCAGTGATGGACTCTCAAATTAAGAAGATATCAGCAATGTTGGATGCTCAGAGGTACAGTTTTTCAGTGTAAATAGACATCTACCAGGGAAATTCCTTCAAATATTAGAGACTCGAGCATCGTTACACTTACACGAGTAAACGGCTAAATACTCGAGTAAAAAGTTTCATATACTCGAGTAATCCAACAGATACTCGTGTATGAACGTCTTATACTCGAGTATGAAAATTCGTCAAGGACTTAATACTCGTGTATGCTAATTACATACTCGAGTATGAATTATTGATTACTCGTGTATGTTGTGACCTACTCGAGTATACTAAACCCCATACTCGTGTATGCTGTCATCCTCTACTCGAGTACTCGGAATTTTTTTCTGGATTTTCAAAATCTCTATTCGCACCAAGCAATTGCCGCCTCGTTCAGGTATGTCATTATACTTAATCCTTTTTTTTAAACCTAATTAGGATTATTTATATATATATTCAAAACGAAAAAGTCCTTTCCACTCCTCATTCACTCGAGTAGCCGCCGACTTCTCGTATTCCCGAACCCTGTTCTTCGTCCTCCGTCGCCGCAAGGTCTCCAGATTACAGATGGCTCCTCCTTCATCGAAGATCGGAATAGGCTCTGAACTCGTCCCAGAGGGGATTGCCGACCTTTCCGATGATTTCCTCAACCTCCTCATCTTATTCGACACCGCCGGATTAACTTTTCTCCTCCAGACACCGTGCAGAGCAATCATTCCAGCAGTTGAAGAATTTTACAGTAATCTCAAGGTAAAAAGGAATGGGAAAGTTCTGAAAACTAAGGTCCTTGGGATCAAGATCCGTCTAGATAAGACTTCTATCTCCACCTTGCTCCGACTCCCTATAGTTGATGAAGAAGATGACCTAACTCCTGAGGATTCAGACCGGACAGCTTTGTACTGTGGAGTTGATCCAGAGTGTGATACTTTCAGCCGGGCCGATTGCAACAGAGAAGGGAAGTTCTTGATTGATGTAATCTCAAAAGTCATCCTCTGCAAGACCTACTCAATCAGAGAAATTTCACATAACATGTTTGAAATAATGCAAGCCATAGTCTGTAGAAAGTAATTCCAGTTTGGAATGATGCTACTGGACAGGATTCAGGGAAGCGTCAAGCAACCCAATTTTGCAAGGATTATCTCTCTCCTTCTCCATGAGATCAATCCTCAAGTATTTGACCTCTCTAAAGGTACTCCCCTACATCACATGAAGAAAGTCACCCTCTCCTTTATACAAAGATACGAGATCAAGCTTCAGAACACTGCTCAATCATCTAAGGCCTCCCAAACAGCAGATGCTCCCAGACATCAGGCTGTGATCAGGACTCCATCTCCTCCTCAACATCAAATTGCTGATAATCAGGGTGCAGTAATTGAGGGGGAGCCTGCCTCATCCACCCTTCAGGTACAGACTTCAGAGATACCAGTCCACACTATCAGAGATTCTTCTCCTCCATCCCCTCCAGATCACCAGATATCCTCAGCAGCTCTATGTCAGCCAGAAACCCAGGTTCAGGAAGAGACTCTATCATCTGCTGCAGACATAGCCAGCATGATTGAAGAACTAAGAGATACCAGTTCCCCTCCTCCAGCAGATACTGTAAGTCAAGATAAAGAACCAGAGATAATCACAGAAGAACAGATCCCAGCAGCAGAACCATCTCCATCTCCAGCTCACTCCCCTCTGGATGCCACAAATCTTCATGATGGTATCATTCTGTCCGATGACGAGGAGGATTCCCCAGACCCTGTTGACCCTCCTCTGAGGACACTTGATTTCCCTCTCCCCTCTTTCTCTGATCCCTGTGACTCCATTGAGATAATCCAAACCAAGAGAGCAGTAAGCTCAGTGGTTATGGAAGAGATCCCCCCTTAGACTGCTCCTGCTCCACCAGTCCCTGCATTAACCTCAGCTCCCTCTTCCTCCTCCTCTTCAGATCTAGTAAGCAAGATTAAGCTTATGCTCAAAGAACAGAGAGATTACTTTGATGCCTCTCTACAGTCAGTCAACTCCAAGGTCTCTGCTCTTGAAAAGGAGATGAGCAGAGGCTTTGCTGAAATTCAAGCAAACACTGACACACTCAAGCAGTTGTTAAAGATTGGAGGCAAAGCCATAGATCACACCATCACAAGCATAGGTGAGCTAAGAAACCAGGCAGAGACAGTAGCTCACAATCAGCTCAAGCTAGATGAGAGAGCTGAATCTAATGTTGTGAAAGTCTATAATGAAGTAAGCACATTCAGAGATGAAGCCATTGACAAGCTAGCCATAGATATCAGCAAGGGGGAGAAGATTGTAAAAGAACAAGTTGAAAAGCTTTCTGAACAAGCTGAAGCCCAGGTTAAATAACTAGCTACCCAATCTCAAGATGCTGTAAGTGAACTAGTAAAAGGATTGAAAGAATCCATTCTTTCCCAGCTCCAGTCTGTCAAATTCTATACCTATGACACTGCTGTCTGGCTGCATAATCAAAACTTCCCTGAGTTTCAACTAGACCCTACCATTATACCTCAGCATCTAGATCCTCTTGCAGAACAGCCTCCAGCAGATGTTTCAGCTCAAGCAACCTTTCAAGGAGGTGTGCCAGTCTTCTCACCCAGACCTGAGGGTGATGTGACTGAGCCTCCTCTATCCTATACTGAAGCATGGCAAGATGATTTTCCATCCAGTTCTCAAGGTCCTTCTAAGAAGAAAAGAAAATATGGTGACGGCGCTTCTGCCATCCGTTCTGCACCCAGGAAAGAGCCAACTTCTAAAGGTAGACCACCTGTTGTTCATGCTGAAGTGTGGAGTCCTACCTCCAAGTCTCTGATTCTTGATACTTTGAGGTTAGTGACTGATCTTGGGGAGAACAGAGACAACCACTATAGTTATTCAGAGTGGAAAGCCTATGAAGCATCTCAGATAAAGATCAGGCTGCATGACAGAAATTGGGGGCACAACAACCCAGCTGCTCCTCCTAGGCCCAGGACTTACTTTCCAAAGCCTTTCAGCTACCTAGAGAGGCAAGAGCTGAAAAGAGAAAGGATGCACAAGGATGCCCCATCTTGAGTTGAACTGAGAGTGTGGAATTGGACTTAAAACATTTCTATATATATATATTTAATTCTGATTATGGCAATGTTTTGTTTACCCTGCTTTAATTTAGTTTATTCTCCTTGATATGCATGTTGTTCTTTTACTCTTAAGTAATTCACCTTAGTATAGAGAGTGCTGACATCTACAAATAGGGGGAGATTGTTGGGGTTTGTCTCCACAATACCTCAGATTTGTAGGAGGTCAGACCTTGAACTAAGATGAATTAAGATGTATTTGATGTGGTATTTGAGTTGTATGTGTGCAGGTTCTAATTACCAAGTGTAGACCAATGTCAGTCTATAATAGGTCACCAAACACAGGACCATGCAATGCAATCCCTCATTGTGTGATCCAAAGTGTTGGCCCATGTATAGCCTCTCTATTGGGATACACTTCTCATTTATGCACTTGGATTGATGGACAGAAGCATTGGAGCTAATTTCCTCAGAAAAATTTTTCTAAGTCCCAATACTCGAGTAACCTGTTTTTATACTCGAGTATCAGACTTAATACTCGAGTAGTTAGTTAGACACACTCGAGTAATGAGTTAGACATACTCGAGTAATCAGTTAGACTTACTCGAGTAGATTTTGAATACTCGTGTAGACAAATCTATACTCGAGTAATTAGTTATTCACTCGAGTAAGTTCTCTTCTTACTCGAGAAAGTGACTTAGTCACTCGAGTAAACCATTATCCATACTCGAGTAATTGACTTTGATACTCGAGTAAGTGAATGTTTCCCGAATACATATTCTGATACTCGAGTAATTCCCCTTTCACTCGAGTATATCTTTCTGATACTCGAGTATATCTTTCTGATACTCGAGTTTATCTTTCTGATACTCGAGTATATCTTTTCTGATACTCGAGTAGTTTATTTTTTCACTCAAGTAAATTTCTCTTCTCATACTCGAGTATACTCCTCTTTGTCACTCGAGTATCTAACTTTCCATACTCGAGTATATCTTCTCTTACTCGAGTATAGCAGTTCTTTATTCCAGAATTCTTCTAAGTTCGAATTCGCCATAAGTATTTTGAATCCGTCATTTCTGATTGGTCCACGTGTCATCCTTAATTAAGATTATAACCGTTGGAATCCACCTATAAATAGGTCATTTCAGAATTGACTAATTAACAAGATTACAGAGATATTCTTTTTAAGAAAGAGAAAACTCCGTGAACCCTAATTCTCACGCCGCCGCCATTGTTGTTCGCAGAAGAAACTCTGGATCGCCGATCTCCGTCTTCAACGACTATTTCTCCAGCGATCCAGACAAAAGTGAATCACTCGATCTCGCCGAGCCTCAAAGATTTCAGATCTATCTTCTCGATCAAGGTGGTTCTAGTTTTCAGATTCGTGGATCTCTCTCAAGTCATCTTCAACCTTTTCTGATCAAGCCGAAGTTCCTAAAGAAGAAGACCGTCAAAGATCCAGATCTGAGATTGTTGTTTTGATTTTTTATTCTCAAACCAAAATTTCATTGTAGGAGTTTTTCTCCGAGATTTGTAGGAAGACCTTTCTTCCGAGTTTTGTAGATCCGTTTTGGATCGAGATTTGTAGGAACGTGGTTCCGAGGTGTAGGATTGTTTTCAATCCGAGATAGTGGAGTAGCCGAGTCTAGTGATTTGCTAGATCGGTGAGGAAAGTGGACGTACCCACAATTGGGGAACCACTATAAATCTCTTGTCTTCTGTGATTGCTTGATGTGCGCTGTGTTAAATCTTTAATTCCGCTTTTGACACGCATTTCACCTATTCACCCCCCTCTAGGTGATATAGGCTACCAACTTAGCACTTTCATTTGTGATCTTAGCTATGACATTTCATTCCATAAGGATAAGTGCCACATAAAGAAGTCAAGTGACCAAGAGGTCATCTTGACAGGTACTAGGAGTGTGAATGTGTACTGTTGCATATTTTTTGTCTAAATTCAGACTCTCCCATATTCCTAGTTGCAAATGAGAAAGCATCAAATTATATAAAATGGCACAAGATGCTAGCTCATTTGAACTATAAGACCATAGGCAAGCTATTCAATAAAGAGCTAATTCGGAATGGTCCTAACATTAAATGCACAAAGGAGAGCATTTATTCTGCATGCCAAAAAGGCAAGCAGAGCAAAGCTTCCTTCAAAAGCATTGAAACCAAACACTCTGTGAGGTATTTATACTTCTTGCATATGGACTTGTTTGGTCCTATGCCAGTTCATCGTCTAAGTAGGAAATTCTACACATTTGTGATTGTTGATGACTATTCAAGATTTACTTGGGTTTTCTTTTTAAGGAAAAAGTTTGAGACTCTTGATGTCTTCAAGACATTTGTCAAACAAATATAGACTTAATTGAACAGTTATATGGTCAGAATCAGAAGTGATCATGGAACTGAGTTTCAATCTGAATGCATGACAAATTTCTATGAAGAACTTGGGATTCAGCAAGAGTTTTCATCTCCAAGAACACCCCGACAAAATGGGATTGCTGAGAGAAAGAACAGGACTCTCATTGAAGCTGGAAGAAACATGCTGAGTAATTCTTCTCTACCAAAATATTTCTGGGCTGAAGCTATTAATATAGTATGTCATGTTCTTAATATAGCTTCAATCAACAAAAGCCTAAATAAGACTCATTATGAGCTAATGAAGGGCAGAAAACTAGACTTGGCCTACTTCAGAATCTTTGGATGTAGGTGTTTTGTCCTTAAAAAAGGGAAAACATACTTAACTAAGTTTGCTGAGATGAAGTCCTATGAAGGCATATTTGATGGTTATAGTAACCACAGTAAGTCATATAGGGTCTATAACTTGGGGGATCATTTTGTAGAGGAGTCTGTTCATGTTGTATTTGATTAAAGTTCTATGTATTATAAAGATAAGCCAGGTACATTAAGCACAACAGGAGAAGACTTGAAGCTAAAGGAGTTGTCAATAGAAGACTCAGTTCTAGCAAGATAAAGTATATAAGATGGAGTCAACATTGTTGAGGAAGAACCTGCATAGGAACAACCAGAAGAAGAGACTCGGCAACAAGATGAAGGTGTTCAAAGAGAAGAGATCACATTACTAGTTATTGTCAGACATCTAAGAGATCATCCAAGGGAACTGATCATTGGAGATACAGCTCATGGTGTGACTATAAGAAGTAGACCGCACAATACTGTAATGTACTCAAGTTTTATGTCTCAAATAGAACCAAAGAAGTTTGAAGAAACCAATATAGACCCATTTTGGATAGGGGCTATGCAGGAAGAATTGGACAAGTTAAAGAGATGTAATGTCTGGAAGCTAGTTCCCAAACCAGATGACTGTAACATCAAAGGAACCAAGTGGATCAACAGGAACAAACTGGATGAGAATGGTGTTATAGTCAGAAATAAGGATAGAGTGGTTGCAAAGGGCTATAGACAAGAAAGGGGTATAGATTTTGATCAAACCTTTGCACCAGTGGCTAGATTGGAAGCTATTAGACTCTTCCTGGCATATGCAGCATACAAAGGATTCAAGGTTTACCAAATAGATGTGAAGTCAGCCTTCCTTAATGGTTGATGATTATTTTCTCCATGCTAACGTGTGTTTCCAATCAATGAGGCAAGTATACCTATCGTTCGAAGTATAGAATCAAGTGTCGTATTTCAACTCGGGGCTTGTCGAGTACTTGTACTCATTAGAAAAAGCTATTATTTTATCGGATAAAAAGTTGGTTTTTGTTTATAATGGAAATGGAAGCGTTACACTAAGAAAGCGAAATTTGATGTTGGGGAAGATACCACTTGATCAAGAATCCCCTTGGAATAAAATAAACCTTCTTAAAAATTAAAGAAATGTGAGTTCTTAAATTTACTTACTCGACCATGGAGGTTCATAAAGATCAAAAGCGTCACTCTCGAGCTCATGCTTTTGACTAACCTTAGGTTGATCGATTAAGACCTATCAGCCGGTCGAAACCCCTAAGCTTGCTTTAGGCGGTGAACCCTACTATTTGACTTGACTCCAATCTAGAAGATTTATGTCGTCCTCTCTCGAAGAGTGCATGCAACTCCTTTTATCCTTGAGTGATCTCCTAGTATCTGCAACCTCTCGATCATTTAGGAAACAGATCTTTGATCGAAGAACATATCCGCGAAATATGAATTCGACAAAATATAATTCAAGATAAATCGTTAGTGAGCAAGATTAAGAACAAGACATTTTTCGATAAAAATTGAAAAGTTTATTTTATTCCAAGGTTCATCATGATCAAGTGCTAAATGATATTTATCTACTCATCATGATTATGGAATTACAAAATAAGGTAGGGAAAGACATGCTTGAAATAAAAACAACTAGAATTATAGCTTACACAATATCAATCTAGACTACGAAATAGAAAATACAGCAAATAAAGCAGCAAAATACAAGACTCCAACTCCCAAAATTCCACTCTTGAGAATTTGAAGTTGTCTATAATTAATAGAAAAAAAGTTTTGGTTAGACACGCCCCTAGGTCACGCCTGTGACCTAGGGTGTGTCAGGCTCGAAACCGTCGTCTTGAAACCCCGGTAATATTGGAGAAGAAACTGCCAAAATCTGTTTAATTGCGGGTCACACCCCAAGGTCACGCCTATGACCTTGGCGTGTCGAGTCTGTTGTTGAAAATGGCAGGAAGCTGAAAATTGCGGTAGTTATTCTGCAGTTTATGGAGGGGTCACGCCCCTAGTCATGCCCGTGACCAGGGGGTGTTCGGTTGGAATGGAAATCTGGCGGCAAATGGCAGGAACGACAGAGTGATTGGCTGGAAACGCTCCCTGTCATGCCTTGGGTCACACCCGTAATGCAAGCGTGTCATTTTAATCTGATATGGATGGCCCTCCTGTTGGGGATAGCTGGTTGACACTGACCATGACAAGGGTCATGCAGTTGTGTCACGCCCATGTTAGGATGGACACGGGCATATCTGTGCCGATAAGTTGGGAAATTCCTTTCTTCGCTCCATAAATTCTATAGATCAGCCCTGCAAGATTGAAAATATTAATGTTAGCCCAAATAAATATAAAAAAAAGAAGTTAATTATTAGCTTAATATTATAATATAGATATATAATAGCTGACTATTAAATAGAAATTAATAAATGAAATATAAAAATAATTAGAGTTATCAATGGTAACCTCAAAGAAAGGGTCTGTGTTGAGCAACCCTCATGTTTTATTGACTCTACTCATCCTAATTATGTTTATCTTTTATTAAGAGCTCTCTATGGGTTTAAACAAGCCCCAAGGGCTTGGTATAAGACTCTGTTTAAATTTCTTCTAGAGAACAAATTCTCAAGAGGGAAAATAGACAAAACACTATTTCTAAGGGAAGTCAAAGGAAAGACTATCTTAGTACAAATATATGTAGATGATATTATATTTGATTCTACTGATGAGTCACTTTGCACTAAATTTTCCAAACTTATGCAAGGTAAGTTTGAGATGAGTAGCATGGGTGAACTCAAGTTTTTTTTGGTCTCCAAGTTAAGAAATCTATAGATGGACTTTTCATTAGTCAGTCTAAGTTCACCAAGGAGTTAATCAAGAAGTATGGAATGGAAACAACCACTTCTATGAGAACTCCTTTGGGATCCAGTATGTCTTTAGACAAGGATGGTGCTGGCAAGTCAGTTGATATCACCTTGTATAGAGGCATAGTTGGATCACTACTCTATCTAATTTCCAGTATACAAGAATTAATATATGCTACTTGTGTATGTGGAAGGTATCAAGCTTTCCCTTAGGTGTCTCACTATATAGCAGTCAAAAAATTTTGAGATATCTAAAGGGCACACCTAGTCTTGGCCTATTGTATCCCAAGAATAGTGATTTTTAACTAACAGGTTTTTTAGATGCAGATTATGCAGGTTGTAAAGAAGATAGGAAAAGTACTTTAGGTTCATGACAGTTCCTTAGAAGTAGGCTAGTGTCATGGAGCAGCAAAAAAGCAAACAAGTGTAGCAATATCCACTAATGAATCTGGGTACATTTCAGCTGGAAGTTGTTGTGCACAATTGCTTTGGATTCAGCATCAATTACAAGACTACAATATTCAGCTAAGTAAAAATCCATTATATTGTGATTCTACTAGTGCCATTTCAATTGCAAATAATTTTGTGTCACATAGTAGAACTAAATATATTGAGATTAGATATCACATTATTAGGGAGCATGTATAAAAGGAAAACATTAATCTAGAATTTGTTCCTACAAATAAATAGATTGTTGATATTTTCAATAAGCCGCTAGATGAAGAGAAATTTAATTTCCTTAAGTTTGAACTTTCCTTGTAAAATCTGGAATAATTAATGCATGTATAAAGACTGATGAAAATAATAATAAAATATTAATTAGTAATTAAGTTTACATAATTAAATATCAAGTAAAAACATCTAAGTATCAAGTTTCTATAGTTCATGAGACAAAATATTGTCTAAGTCAAAAGTCGTTTCAAGACACTAGAAAATGTGTTGAGACACCAAAGTAAGTATCGAGACATCAAAGGGTGTCGAGACCCTAAGGTATATGTCGAGAGACATTATCCTTGTGTCAACTTGTGCCGACACATCTCGACAGACAATTTTTCCAGTGTCCACACTAGGTCATTTCCTAAAAATTTGGAACAGTCTAAATGGAGCGCGCCTTTTCGACTTCAGGAGAGCCTAGAATATAAATAGTTTATGAGAATAGAGGTCAACTATGCCTTCTTGAGATCTTGAGAGTTTGATTTCTGAGTGTCGAGACTTAGAACTCCATTTTGTCGACACACCTCTTTTGATTCCTTCTCTCCAATGGCTCCCAAAAAGTGACAACAACGTCTTCGAAGGATATGAACTCGTTCGACATGGATTCGACTCGCCATCAGAAGAAATCAAGGATGTGATAACCCTTATCACAGGAGCCGAATTAGAGTTTTTGCTCTCAGAACCATCCAATATCTTGAAACGAGAGGTTCTTGAGTTCTTTTCTAATGCCCAACTGGATTCAAATGCAGACAAGATTAATTCCAAAGTAAATGGAATGAAATTTAAAATCACAACAAGAAGGTTGACAAATATATTCCACTTACTCAAGGTTAATCAAGAAGATGACCTAGATTCTGCCAAGACTGCAGAAGCTTTGGAGTTGTATGGATTAGCCCCAACCACAAAGCTTGGAAGCACCTAGGTCAGGAAGGGAATGAATACTCAAGGTAAATTTTTATCTAAGATTATAGGAAAAGTGCTACTATGCAAAACAGGAGCACATGATAGAATCTCTGCTTAAATGTTTGAGCTGATGATAAGGATAATATTCAAAGTGAAGATCAACTAGAGCAAAATTATCTTTAACAAAATATAAGAGAGCATCAAGAAGCCCAATATGGGAAGGATTATAAGCCTCTATTTGGTCCAAGCACTTCCTGACAGTCTCAATCTCAAGATTGGATCTAAGATCAATCACATAAGAAGAATGGACATAAGAATTCTAGTAAGATAGGATAGAGTATTAACAAAAAAGACACCAGTACTAGAGAAGAAGAAAGGGAGGAAGAAGAAAGTAGTGGTTGTAGAAGAAAAATCTTCCAGTGACTCTTAAGATTAGGGAAGCTCTAGCACAGAAAAACATAATGATGCAGCACCAAAAAATTCCCCAAGGACCTCTCCTGGTACTGGAGATCAGATGCAGGGGGAGAAAAGACCAAAGAAGGATCACATTGTAGTAGAGAACCCCAGTGATCTTCCAGACTTAGATAAAGTTACTGCATAAGATGTGCAAATGTCTGATAAAGAGAATGAGAATGCAGTCTCTAAGGATACTGAGGAAGAATTTTCTATGGATAAAGAAGCTGATATCCATGGGAAGTTACAGGATACACTCCCAGATGATCATTATTCTATTTCCTCATCATAACTAGAGGATGAAACCATGGAGAAACTCAACCTTGGTGAAGTTGGTATAAGGGTTGAGGGGGAGATAGCAGATCTGGCCCCACACACTGAAGGAGCTAAAGAGCGTACTTCAGTTTAAGTTGTCAGTTCTTCAGATTCTGATGAGAATGAAGCCTCACAGCTCAAGAAAAGGAAAATTGAGGAACTTAGGAAAAGGAGTAGGAGCTATAAGAAGACCATTCAATCTGGAACAACATTAGCTCCTCATATGGATTTCAGCTCCCTCTTAATTCAAATACAAATCAAGATAGACCAATAAAAGAGAGCCCTGGAAAAATATGTAGATCAAAGCACGAAGGAGGTACAGTTCCATCTAGCACAAGATATCAAATCCAATATATTTAAGGTCAACTTGTTGAAGAAGGATGTGATTGACTTCTTTCAAAGAGGAGCAAATGTTGTTGTCTACCTTGCTTAACAGTAGAAGGAGTCAAAGGAGACTCAAAAAGATATAGTTGTTAAACAAGGATAAGTCCTTGAGAATCAGATAAGAATTAATAACAACATGATAGCAATGCATGATATTTCACTAGTAAAGCTAGCTTAGCAAATAACAGCTCTAGAGACAAAGATAGGGTCTACTTCTACAGCTATTGAATCTAACCTCTCCACTCACATAGCCTCTATGGTTCAAGCAATCAAGGATTCTTGCAAAGAAATCGATGATCACTTGCTCAAAGTGAAGAATCATTTGTCCTCAGGGATTACTCATCTAGAAGGCCAAATCAGATTTCATAAAAATGACTTAAGGGATCATGTGGAGAGAGAAGTCATCAAGGGGGAGAGAATGATAATAAATTCAAGCTCTAAGCATGCTATTTGGACCTCCAATAGCATTAGGGGCACTCTAGGATTTCCTCCTCTCGATTATGATGATCAAACTGCTGAGTCTGGCTGCCAACCATCACAGTTTGAGGCTATTCACACTGTAGTATAGACTATGTACAGTCCTCCACCATAGGTTTGGACTGTAGTATGTGAGGAGGTGGAGATGGTTGCTCCTGCCTTGGTCAAAGAAAAAGAAGCTCAATTATCTAAGAAGAGATTTAGGGAGAAGGCTGAAACAAAGCTAGATTTTGAGATGTGGAGTCCAACTTCAAGATCTATTATACACACTTCATGGAAAGCAGTTAACAACAATATAGTTGAAAGGGGAAAATTGTACACAGAACAAGAATGGGTCTAACATACAAAGCAGCAGGAGATCATCTATAAATTCAAAAAAGATCTGAAGGCAGGGGAGATCCCAGCTAATTCTATTGAACATAGAAAGTATTTACATAAGCCCTATCATTATTTTGAAAGGCAAAATCTTAAGGAAGAAGAGATCTTGAAGGCCAAGGATGATAAGGAAAAGAAGAAGGTTGTTGAAGATAAGCTGCCTGAAGTCAAAGCCAAGATACAATCAGGAAAAGGCATTGTCATCAAAGAGCCAAAACAATCTTAGATTATTTCTCTTTTCTAGAAACTATGTAATTTTGTAATAGTACATTGTAAATTCAGAACTGTTTAAACACGGGCAAAAATGAAATGAAAAAGTTTATTGGCTCTTTACTATTTTTGTTTTATTGTTTTCATTTGTTTTGTATTTCTGTTACAGTACTTAACATTTACATCATAATTAACTTATTTTGATATTGTCGTGTATACCATTGAATTGGGTTTATGACTTCTCCAAATAGTGGGAGATTTTTGGGTACATTGAAAACAATGTACTTGATTTGAAGAAGCTCATTCAACTCAATGATATACACATAGTTGTATTTGATGTATGTTTTTGTTCATACATGCAGGTTAGTCTATGTCATATTGATTGGACAGATGGTCCAATTAACATTGATAGACGGACTCAAAGAAGCTGACTGGAAAGGCAGGAAATTGCCTAAGTCCACAAGGGTTGAGTGAAGCAAGCTCACTCAATGCAAAATATCAAGGTAGTTATAGTGAAGAAAATTGACTAAGTCCACAGGCATTGAGAGAAACCATTTCACTCAACGCCATACAGTTAATAATTCTAAGTGAAGTCAGGACAGTCAAAGCCTAGCAAGATGCAGCATAGAAGAAGTGACAAAGTACAAAAGTGTCGACACACTTCACAACTATGTCGACACCTTTGTAGTAAAAGTGTCGAGATCAGAAAGATACAACACAGTAGTGTCGAGACAATATAACTGTTTTGACACAATGAGGAACTAAAGTGCAGACTTAAAGATATCGATACCCAGTAGATAGTAGTGTCGAGACAATTCAACTATCTCGACATAGTGAAGATTTAAAGCAGATGTCTCGACACCTTTCAGTTTATAGTCTAATAACATTAAGTATTATTGTGTCGAGACACGAGACTTCTCGACACTTATGATTCTGAAGTTGTACAGAGTCAACACAGCTGAGTGACAAGTCAAGTCAGAAGTGTCATGTCAGTTACCGTTACTTGACATCTATTAAGAATCTATTCGAAGGAAAACTTGAAGTATGATGGCATATGATGATGTCATTAATCGGAAGCCAGTAACCAGTGAAGGCTATAAATAGAGGGGTCGTTTATACAGAACACAATCAATTCATTAATTAATCAATTTACTCATTCTGATTTTTTATTAAGTCAGAGAAGGGCGAAGACTCCTAGAAGAAGGAAGACACGGGTCTTCAAGAAAGTCTTCTGATCCTTTCAACAAGTCAATCAGAGGATTAAGTTGGATCTATTCAACAAGTTGTTCAAAGATTCAACCCGATCATCATCAAGAACATTAAAGATCCAGTGAAGTTTCATTTCAGCCAGTCTATTCATCAAGAATCAATCCCGTGTTGTTGTTGAATTGAAGAATCTGTTTACTCAGATAATTCTACTTGTTATTCCCTATTAAACCTGTAAGATCTCCTTGAGATCTAAGTGTGTAGGAGACTTATTCTCGAAGTTATAAGCTTGTGTTATAAAGGCTGAGGTAGGGTTCTTGAGGGACCTGAGGTATGTGATTTATGTTGGATCACTGAGGTGTAAGACTTGTATAGTTTGAGGTAGGGTTCTTGAGGGACCTGAAGTAGGATATTTGGTGGATCTCTGATGTAGAACCTGTTGGCCTGAGGTGTAGGTTTCTTAAAAGAAACTTAGTTTATAAGATATGTTAATCTGAGTTGAAGAGGAGGAGACATAATCTTATTTAGCACATTGCTAGTGAGGAAGAAGGGGAAAAGTAGATGTACCCTAGATAGGGTAACTATTATAAATCTTCTGTGTACTCTATGATTGTGTTTGTTGTGATGTGTGATTGTTTATTTTCAAGTATTTGCTAAAATATTAAGTATAAGTGCTAAAGATTTTAAAAGACACCTATTCACCCATCCCCCCTCTACTTGATTAACTACCCATAGATTTATCTTTCAATATGTGTTGAAAAGTTTTGAAAAAACGAGAAAAATGAAAAACAAAAGGGTGAAAAGAGGAAAATGGAAAAGAAAGTTAAAAATGAAAATGTTTGCTGGAAATATGAATTGGGAGTAGGCGATCACACACCCATGTAGTCAAGTCCAAGTCTACGAGTGCGGTGCACGCACGTGTATTTTTGGTGCTTGGATAGTCTCTTTTGCATTAGCTCATTTGGGTTAGGTGTGTTGAGTCATCATGTTTATCCTTATATATCCTACATAAACCCAAGCCTCATTATAAACCTAAAGTCCTACTGATTTGCATGTTGAACAAAACCAGTGACATGGAGAGAGTGTGGACGAGTGAGCTGATGGTAACATTGATGGATTTCTTTGGAGGTTGTCCCAAGCCTCGATCTTTGGCAATGCTCACCTCAGCGATCAGTTTATTTTCTCTGTATATGTGACAGGAGGATTCACTGCAATTCAATTTATAAGTAAAAATAACATGTCGATATGCAGGTTAGAAAGTTATAATCTAGTTTGCATTTTTAGAAGCTCTTTCTACTAAATTTCTACGTGCACAAGTATACGACTTCGCATAGTACATCACATTCTTAGTTTCTATGCTGCTTGTGTTTTTCTAATCCGCATGAGGGATGATTTGCTCAGAACGAATAAATGGTTAAGTCTATAGGTGTGATGAGTTCGATATTTATAGGGTTTTTCAAACTCATTTGGGTTAGTTTTCACTTACTCGCACTTAATTTTTAGATTATTATTGCTCATATTTCTCTTGTTCACATTTTATCACGAAGTGCACATTTTAGGCTCTTTGTGGTGTACAATTTGAGTACATGTTGTTTGGGGTAAGCACATAGTGCTCCCCAGCTTATTTTATGTTTTTTTTCTATTATTGTTTGTGTGTTGTAGGTATGCTCCAGGCTGCGTTATTGCTGTGGAGGTGGGCAGATCCTCATTGTTGCAATTTTCTTTCCTATAAGAATCACACAGTCGTGCAATTTCTTCGCGCACGATCGGTGCAACCGTGCGATGCCTACAGTGCCCTAATATGGTGATCTTCCCCAGGCCGTGTGATTTGTTCCCGTATGGGTTGTTTTGCCCTTGCGTTAACAAAATCGCACAGTCTCGTGTTTTTGTCTAAACTTTTTTTGTAGATTTGTCTGTGTGATTCCTCACGCATGGATGGACACGGGCGTGTCTGGGCTGAAAAGAAAATTGAACCTAAGGAGTAAAATGAGAAGTCTTATGATTATCTTGTAGTCATTTTGGTAGAAAAACTCACTCTGCATACAAATTAGTTTCTTACTTTTCTTATAATGTGTTTTCACTATTATTTTTACTTTTTAATCGATAATCCGTTAAATCTTAAAATTAAATTTAGGGAGAAAGTACCGTGTATACTAAGATAACATTGCACAAATCGAAGATTGACATACCCTTCAAATAAATCCATCAATGTCGATTGCCATAGGCTTTCCCTTTCACACTCTCGCCACGACACTAGTTTAACTTATAAGCACAAATCAATAGGACTTAACTAGGTTGAAACATAGACTTAGGTTTTCGGTTAGGAAAATCAAAGATAAAAATGATGGTTAGACACCTTCAAACCTAAAGAGAGCTTACACACAAAAAAAATTGTCATGGCTTAAAGGACACAGCTAATTCCTAAATCCCTTTGTTTCTTGAATTTCTCATCATGTTGAAAATTTTTCTACTTCCTCTTTTTTTCATGTTCTTTTATTTAGTATATTTTTTTTGGGAGGAGGAGAAATAAATCAACTCTTTTTTTTCAATTAACCACCAAAATAAATGGCTCCTAATCACTCACAAACCGTTTCTGTATTTGTTTTTTTTTCAAACTCGGTCTTAGGTGTGTAATTTGGATGCTTTTTAGGCTTTGGTAAAGTTCTTGGTGGAGCTAAAACAAAAGATAGGGTAATAGGCTCAATTTGGCTTAGCAAAGTTAAAACGTTAGGTACAGATGAAAATGCTCAAACTTGCCAAAAGAAGTTACTAAATCATATTTATGCTAATGAGTTTAACTTATGCAAAGTCTTGAGAATAGTTAGAGGGCAAGTTCTAGACATCGAGAAAGAATAGCACTTTCTTGATCCGTGAAATATCGCTCTAGTAAACTTCTACATACTCTCCTAAATTATTTCTAGATTTTACCGGTTTCAAAATGAAAGTAAAATAAAACATTTCCACACATTTCGAAAAATGAAAATATGATTGAATGCTGAATATTTAGTTCTACATAAATTCTACTGAAACGTAAACTTGACTAGGAACACAGCATGACCAACAGTTTTACTCCAAAATTCAAATTTCAATTAAAACATAAAAATCTTCTAAACACTATATAAAAGTTAAATTACTAGGAATTTCGCATGTGAATAATTATGGAAATAACGATTTCGCCAATTAAAACTTAATCCTAAATTTTTGTTTCTTAGACTTCCCAAGGACTACCTAGTTACTGGTTCGCAAGGTACTAGGCGATTTTGTGGGATGAAAGCCCAACACAGCCCTTTCTAAGAAGTTTAATGTTTTATTTTCTATTTTTTTCGTTTTAAATTTTTGAAAAACAAAGTACATAATATAATTTTTGAAATTATATATATATATATTTTTTAAGTTTTTAATTTTGAAAAATATAATTTTTTTGTGTATGATTTGCTTGAGAAATATCCCTCCCCCATACTGAAGCGATATATTGTCCCCAATGTATAAATGAAGAAAAGAAAGAAAATGAGACTTCCCTGAAGATGTCAAAGCAGCACCAAAAGGTCCTGTAAGACATTAGCAAAGCAAAACATTATATTTTATAGATTTTTCATAATAATAAAAACAAATACATGAAATAAAATCAAAGATACAGATATAGAGATAGGCGACCAACTACAAGTCCCAAGAAAAGAAAAGAAAGCTACTCCTAGTCGGGAGCTTCCCCGGTCTGCTGATAGAAAGTCCACATGGCCATGAACTCGCGGGTAATATGCTCCACGGAAGAAGCGTGACTCCTCTCCAACGTGATAAAGTGCGCATCAAAATGAGCAAAACGGTCGTCAAAAAGAGTCTGCATCTGGTCTAGGCAAGTGTGAATCAACCAAATTAATGATCCCAATAATTTGGAAGACCGTGCGCTGGGTTAGAGTGTTGCGGTGGTGGAGGAATCTGGGGAGAGTGATGAGTACTGCTGGGACTGGCTCCAAAATCAAGAACAATATCGCCACCACTAATGGCTGGAGGGATAGCCTCGTACTCTCCATCATGATGTCACGCTAGGCCAAGAGCCTGGAGGGTCTGGAACTGAAGGGCTTGTGGCGTCTACATGCAGGTCAGCCACAAAAGGGCATCCTAAAAGCAGATCTACTTGGCGAGGAAAGTAATAAAATTTTTCCATGAAATGCTCCCAACCTCACATTTTCAGCCTGATGATGAAAGAAAATGGCGAGAACATGACCAAGGTTCAGTGGAATCTGGTAAAACATACTATACAAATATAGTAAATCTGCCTGAGAGACCATGTCATGGCTGTCGCCGCCATCGGTAAGAGTAAAACTGAGGAGGTTGTGGAGAATACGCAAAGCAGGGGAGATGAGGTGGCTGCCTTTGGATTTCTTTGGAGTGTATGGGAGATGTTGTTACTGATTTCCAACCAAAAGGTAAGAAGATTGAAATAAGGAGGGAAATTAGTACGAAGATCGAGATAGGAGGGAGAATGGGAAAATGCCTCCGAGCAAAAACCCATGGCAACATTGAGTTGGCGTATAGTGAGCTGATGCATCACCCCACCCATGCAAAAGATGATAAAATCATAATTCGCTGCCCAACAGAACTCAAAGGAAGCCAAGAACTCAAAGATGAGCTCAAGGAAAGCAGGCTCCGAAATAGAGAAGAGGGGAGTCCATCCAGGGGTGGAGAGGAATTCCCTAACCAACTCCGCTGCTCCAAAGGTCACGAGGATGGCCCAGTCTATGATCCAGAAGACGCCAAAGGGTTTGACGCATAAGCGCTCGCTCCGGTCTCGCTGGATGGGGTTGTCAAAAATGAGCATAGCTTCCACCGCAGCTGGAAATGTGGGGTGCTCGGAGGAAGAGGCGGCGGAGCGAGGTTAGTGGCGAGGCATGATGAGAAAAAAATAAAGAGGAGTTTTTGACCATAAGGAGAAAGGAATATGTGGCTTGATGAGTGGTGGTGTGTAGATAATGCAAGGGGGTGAATTCCTATTTATAGGAATTCACGGGTCGGTCACGCCCCCCTGTCATGACCGTGATAGGGGGCGTGTCATACACGAGTTAATGCGGGAAGGAATCTGAGGCACGCCGCCTCGGATTCGCGGGTCATGCCCCAGATTCATGCTCGTTACTCTGGGGCATATAAGCGTTATACTAGGGGGATGCACGGGAATCCGAGGCGCTGGCCTCGGATTCCACTATCACGTCGCAGGGTCACGTCCGTGACCCTGAGCACGTCAGCCAAAATTAACACATCGCAGGAATCCGAGGTGCGACCTGTTCAGCGCCTCGGATACCCGCGATAGGGGCCAGAGTCATGCCCGTGACTCTGGTCCATGACAATGAATTTTAAAAAAATAAGTTCCGTTTTTTTTATGGGGGAGGCAGTTCGAGAAATCCCGGGCATGACACGCCCGTGACCATATCAGTCGCGCCTGTGTCACGTCTGAAAGATAGACAGGAAAAAATTGCGTACAAAACCATCTACGGGTTTCGCAAAATAGGAAAAACACGTTGCTGACACGCCTGTGACCTACAGGTCACGCCCGTGACAGGGGCATGTACGAGAAAAAAAAATTATGGTTGTTTTTGTTATATTATTTTTTTTTATTACTGTTTTTTAGATATTCAAATAAACTAGAATAAAACAATTGTTACCGACTTGAAAAATCACGTAAACTTGACGTTCGAGCTCGAGCGATCGTCATGCATCGATGTCCTTCAAACCTGAGCATTGGCATTGTTCACAATGACTTACATGGGTATGAGCATGTCACAACCCACATTTTCTTTGAATTTAATTTTTATCAGAGTACGAGAAAACGCGTGTCGTGATGCCACGTCGAGCACGGGATAACTGCCGACGCTCAGGAGAATCACTATCTACCCTCTTTTATGAAAATTAATAAGTTTATTAATTGTAAAATCAGTTATATTTTAAGGCCGTATCCCTTGGCTCTGTGGATCATCTAGTCCACACTTCAAAATTATACTTATATGTAGTGGAAAATACTTTATTCACTTTTTACCAACCTAAGAGAAATGCATAAGCATCCCCAGGGGACACCTTAGACTATGCAAGACCCTAGATTTAACTTATATTATATATATAGAAAAATGACCTTTTACGTCGTTTTGAAAGTAGTGTTTAAGCTTTTTAGAAAAAAAACATGCTGATTATGATTTACATATAATAATTGTTTTTTATAGGTTTTAAAGTAACTAGCAACCTAACATAAATCATCCCAGGAGCAAGCTTAATGATACCAAAAGCAATAAAACTAATATTATTAGCAAGTGCAAAGTATCTAAAAGATAAACCACTAGTGGGCGTCAAAGACTGACACGAACCCACTATTGAGTAGGTATGTCTATATTACAAGTCTAAAGAAATCTACCTCCCCAGACAAGAGGAAACAGAAGACCACTATAGTAGCTGAAACGCTAGAAAATCTCCAGGAGCGAACTAGCCACACAGTCGGCTAAATACCTATACCTGACGTATTCAGAAAAACGAACACCTCAGCAAAGATACTATCAAAAGGAAAAGCAAGGGTACAATAGATTTATACAGGAATTAAAAATAGGTCAGAAGTAAGTGAAAGTGAAGTAAAACAGGTACAGAAGAATAAGAAAGTAAGTGAAAATGGTAAAACTGATACGCAACCAAGGTGGGTAGAAAGGGAGTGCACCAAGAGCACGAATGAAGCCGAGCTTCAAGGATCCTTGCAAAAATATTTTTAGCACAATAATAAATTCCTAACACAAAGCTAGAGTGGAAAGAGTCGCCTAGTACTGGAGATGGACAAAATCAGTAAAAAGGGCTAGACTGGTGACCACATGTCAAACCAAGTATTTCAGGCCTAAATATCATCATGGTGCCGTGGTGGTGGCATCAGTCCACTCAGCCAAACAACCCATATTGTCTTAGTAAGACAAGATGAAAAAAGGGGTGGCGGTATCGGTCCAACTCTCCCCTACATCACATCCTACTCAAGTGCTAAGTGATACCGGAAAACCCTTACTGGTGGTTTCATGCACCAAGAAGTCAACACAACCCTATTTTATATAGAGCAACCCACCTAAGATCCCTATATGGACAAAACAGAATAGTGACTCGCTACTTAATATGTACAACCAGCTAAAAACTAAACACCCACAAGCAGTAGGACCTTGAACCACAGATATCACGGACAGGATCTGAGACTGAACGTCAACCATCTGCCTCGATAGAGCCTCATTGCTCTGCCTCATACTCTCCACAACTGCACCACTTTGAGCACCAGAACACTCGCCCTCAGATTGGGGAGTCGACCTCGTCACTCTACGCTTAGGCGCCATGCTAAAAAGAGTAAACAAGCAATCATCAGAACCTAGTTAAACTACTAGGACAAAACAAACAGGTACAGACAAACCTACATAAGTACTTGCTTTCACTGCCAACTTGCTCTGGGGTTTTATTTTTTTATATAAAAAGAAAATAATGCCATGCTTAACCTAAGATGGTTTACCATCATCACACTAACTCTTGTGCCTATATCGGGAATGCATGAATTTATATTCTTTTTGACTCAAAAATTATGTGTGTACACATATCATCATGCAAGTCTTTAGCTTGGCACGTTGTGCTTATGCAATGTTATGCTATGCATGCTTGTGCTATGCATTCTAAAAAGGCCCTAATGCATGTTATGAGCGGCGTATGCATGAGAATGTTATGCATCCCATAATACATAAAATTCTCATGCAACAAAAAAGAAAATGCGCTAGTCGCATCCATGTGGTGAGGTTATGCACCCCATAAATACATAACCCTCACATGTTGCCTCCTATGGTGGATCCATATACGAACACATATTATGCATCCCATTCTACATAATATGCCCCGTATACTTCATGTTATGCTATGAGTGTAGTGTTCGTGCTTCAGCCAAGACGTGTTGATGACATATCGGTGTGTGCATGATATGACTCTAAATATCTAATACTTACAAGGAAAGGTTGCCTGACAATTTGTAAAGCAATCTCCCTCTGATACCAACTGTCACAACCCGCATTTTCTGCGAATTTAATTTTTATTAGAGTATGAGAAAATGCGTGTCGTGATGCCACGTCAAGCAAGGGATAACTGCCGACGCTCAGGCGAATCACTATCTACCCTCCTTTATGAAAATTCATAAGTTTATTAATTGGAAAATCAGTTATATTTTAAGGCTGTATCCCTCGACTCCGTGGATCATCTAGTCCACACTTCAAAATTATACTTATACGTAGCGAAAAATACTTTATTCACTTTTTACCAACCTAAGAGAAATGCATAAGCGTCCCCAGGGGACACATTAGACTATGCAAGACCCTAGATTTAACTTATATTATATATATAGAAAAATAACCTTTTACGTCGTTTTGAAAGTATTGTTTAAGCTTTTTAGAAAAAAAAACATGTTGATTATGATTTACATATAATAATTGTTTTTATAGGTTTTAAAGTAACTAGCAACCTAACATAAATCATCCCAGGAGCAAGCTTAATGATACCAAAAGCAGTAAAACTAACAGTATAAGCAAGTGCAAAGTATCTAAAAGAGAAACAACTAGTGGGTGTCAACAACTGACCCGAACCCACTGGTGAGTAGGTATGTCAATACTTCAAGTCTAAAGAAATCTACCTCCCCAAACAAGAGGAAACAGAATACCACTACAGTAGCTGAAATGCTAGAAAATCTCCAGGAGCGAACTAGCCACACAGTCGGCTAAATACCTGTACCTGAGGTATTCAGAAAAATGAACACCTCAGCAAAGCAACTATCAAAAGGAAAAGCAAGGGTACAATAGATTTATACATGAATTAAAAATAGGTCAGAAGTAAGTGAAAGTGAAGTAAAATAGGTACAGAAGAAGAAGAAAGTAAGTGAAAGTGGTAAAACTGATACGCAACCAAGGTGGGTAGAAAGGGAATGCACCAAGAGCACGAATGAAGCCGAGATTCAAGGATCTCTGCAAAAAAAATTTAGCACAATAATAAAATCATAACATAGAGCTAGAGCGGAAAGAGTCATCTAGTATTGGAGATGGACAAAATCAGTAACAAGGGCCTAGACTGCTGACCACATGTCAAACCAAGTCTTTCAGGCCAAAATATCATCATGGTGCTTCGGTGGTGGCATCAGTCCACTAAGCCAAACAACCCATATTGTCTTAGTAAGACAAGAAGAAAACAGGGGTGGCGGCATCGGTTCAACTCTCCCCTACATCACATCCTACTCCAGGGCTAAGTGACTCGGGAAAACCCTTACTGGTGGTTTCATGAACCACCAAGAAGTCAACAACAACCCTATTTCATGTAGAGCAACCCACCTAAGATCCCTATATGGACAAAACAGAATAGTGACTCGCTACTCGATATGTAAACCCAGCTAAAAACTAAACACCCACAAGTGGTAAGACCTTGAACCTACGCCCGTAATTTAATCTCAAACTACACGTATAAAATTAATTTAATAACAAACCTACTCGGTTAATTTGATTCCATTACATCTACAAATAAATTTTATGCCAAGACATAAACAATCGGCCTCATAATAAAATGCTAGTCCTGACTTACACCCAAGGGGAATACCACAAGCTATACAATAAATTGAAATTAACAGGCTTTTAACAATAGCGCGTGACCGGAAGATTTAAACAAGTGTACGGGTTCTGACCGTGTATCTTGCACAAGCTCTAACGAATAAAATAGCTTTACTAGTAATAATTCCTACCAAGCGATGAGTTCTAACAAGAGTGCATTAGGATTAACACGTCTTAGGAAAAAATCCCAAAACCCCTAAAACGAAACCTTAATCCATAATTTATTTGAATAATTTCTACATCCTAACCCTATCATAACGAAGCCCTAACAAGAACAATTACGTACTTTAGAACGAAATAAACGGTTAACCAAGAGATTTCAGGTAGGGTTTTGGTTAGGTTTTCGGGTAGGAGAGATTAGTGTAACAATAATCTTAAATTAAAACGATGAAATAGAGTTAAAAAGAGATCAAAACGGCAAGGGTGAAGGGTGCACTTGCCTCGCTTTTTCACCAAAAAAACGGCCATCCCAACGCTCCGATCCGACCGGCCTCAAGCACACAAATACGCAGAATAATCTGAGAAGAACAACTCAATCAAAGCATGGAGAAAAGGGCGAAATCGCACCCCGATTCACGAAAAAATACACGGTGAAATCCCAAATAGATTACCTCAGAATGTAGATCTCGGGTAGAGGAGCGAGGATCCTTCCTCAAATCGAAAAATCGAGCGGATATGGGCCAGGTTTGGCCGGCCGGAGCAGCAGCAAGGCTGCGCCTCTTCCATTGCTTCCGCTCGGTTTCTATAGGGAGCCGCCGGGTTCAGGAGAAAGGGAGGAGAAAACCAAATTTACTAACCCAACCTATATATATCTTATGACCTATCTAATTAATTAACCCTATACTAACTTTAATTGACTCAAGTATTATGGCAGCCCCTAATTGAACCTATTAACTAAACACTAACTAGTCTACTATATATATATTATCTCATATATTTTAACACATATAGGTACATCAATATATTTACTTACACACACACATATATATATACGTACTAACACACCTCTATATATATACATACTAACACATAAACGTAGAGGTTATGCTAAAAAATGCGCCACCTTGAATATATGTAACACCCCTATCCGTCGCATAGCATATAGCAGTAGGTCCAGCCGGGGCCCGACGCCATATACTACAGACAGACCGGTTGGTTACGCGTTGAAACCATTCAACCAATCACCACGCCCTACACAACACCTAACGGAAGCAATTTTATACAGTTGCAAAGAGAACAAGAACCCTGCTACAAGGCATGAATGTCCACTACCAACTCAGGAATGTAATCATACACAAAAGAGAACTGGCCTTAAGGCCTTACATTGTTCACTTAACAAAAATAGTATTTTCATACTTCGGCTCGCAGGCCGGCCATACATGAAAAACGGGAAAGAAACATAAGCAACAAGGCCTTCGAGGGCCGGCACAGCAACAAGGGCTTTAGCCCGCTATTTCCCGCTCTGCTCCGCAGCACCTGTAAGCTACAAACCACCGCCCGGTGGCAAACAATAGCAACGGTCAGCAATGTTGACCAAATTATAACGATCCCGCCCCCACACTCGGGGCGGCAAAGCTCTTTCCCTGCACTTTATTAGCATAGGCAATTATATAAAGTATTTGCACTTCACCACAGGCGTAGGCTCGCACGGCCACACACCCCGTGCACTCAGGGCACATTCTCGGCGAACCGGCCAACGTCACGTCAATTCAAGCCATAGACGTTCCCAATCCACCACCGCCTCTTGTACGGTCATCCATATGAGCATTTTGCCTTCCTGGCCTTGGTCACGGCAATTTAAGCCATAGACCGCAGAAGACCCTCATCCATGCCAACGGTCCTACCGAACAACATAGACCGGGTACGGTTCTGCCTGACCCGTGCTCACACCGCAACGAAAATTTAAGCCATATGCGCAGGCCAAGACTCACCGAGTCCCGATTCCACCACAATAATCACATAACCCGGTTATGTTCACGTTGGCTCCCCAGCCACCGTGTTGGCAAAACCCGCTTTTGCCCAATTTTCTGGGTGCACCTTGGAGTTAATCTCCAAGGCTCCCTGATGCAATCTACCACGTAGAAAACCCGAAAAACGCCCAAACACCCGGAGTCTTCCCCGGTTCATATGCAATGCAACATCACCGATCCGGCTCTACTTGTCCGGATAGGCTTCACACACAATGCCTATGTCCGTTTTCGCATACGGACTCTACACAAGGGGGACTTTACATATCTACCCCAAGGAACGCTCCAACTCTTCGCTCACTCGCGAGAGAGGGCTTCCTATGCAAAGGAAAAGAGGGCTTCACATGCCCAAAGATGAGAAATCGTTACCCTTGCATTCTTCCGTGGCGCCATCAAAAACTATACGGTTGGAAAGCACCGCAACGGCGTCGCCTCTGCGAATCTGGACTCGGATCGCGATTCGGAGCTCCAAAGCTCTTCCGGCGGCCGGATCTTGGACTCCACCTTCCTCCTTGCTCTCCCTTCTCTCTAACTTTTAGAGAGAGATTGGCCAATGGAAAATGGGTTTCTAAACCCGATTTCCCGACCATAACCACCCAGGAGCAGCCCCCCACCGTTGGATCCAAAGCCAAGGAAACGAACGGCCCGGATTAAATCCAAAATCATAAAATCTGGGCCGAACACGAGTTGGCACACGGCCGTGTAGCTCATTCGCCGTCTCGACCAAATCTGAAAACCAGCACACGGCATGTGACACGGACTCCGACACGCCCGTGTCGGGACCCGTGTCACGCCCCCCGTGTGCAATTTATCAACACTTTGCAGTCAGAGGGGTACACGGCGTGGTGACACGGCATCAGACAAGCCCGTGTCAAACTAGACACGCCCGTGTTCGTGCCCGTGTCATTACCCGTGCACCCCACCACACAGCCCAGGTGTGACACGGCCTGGGACACGCCCGTGTCCTAGGCCGTGTTCCACCACACGACCATTGTCGACCTGCACTGGTCGACGACATGGCCAGCTCGACGGCTCGAGCTCGACACGCCCGACACGGCCTCCGACACGCCCGTGTCGGGTCCCGTGTCACCAGTACCAAAAATCTTTCTTGGCCAAATTCGATACCCGTCGCTCGTACAACAATTTGGGGTGTTACAATTCTACCCCCTTAAAGAATTTCGTCCACGAAATTAATAAAGGAAAAACAGGACTTAACGTAAAACAGTACCTGAGCGGAACAATTCCGGGTACTCCTCGAGCATAGTCTGCTCCCGTTCCCAAGAGAGCTCCTCTCGCCCGCAATTATCCCACCGGACCTTAACCATCCGGATCTCCTTGTTACGGAGTCTCTTGACCTCAACATCTTCGATACGAATGGGCTTGACCCTAGTCGTCAACCCCTCGTCCACCGGCACTTGGTCAACTGCGATCACCTACGAAGGCTCTTGCACCGCCTTCCGCAACACAGAAATGTGGAACACATCATGTAATCCACTTAATTCCACCGATAGCTTCAAACGGTATGCAGCTTCGCCGACTCGCTCCAGAACCTCAAAAGGTCCAAGGTATCTTGGGCTCAGCTTCTTCAAGCGTCTCACCCGCGAAACCCCCTTGAACGGCTTCACTTTCAGGTATACCCAATCGCCTACCACGAACTCCACGTTCCGGTGCTTGGCATTGTAATACTTCGCCTGCCGGTCCTGAGCGATCAACAAGCGCTCCCGAATGATCCGCACTAACGAGGTAGCACTCTCCACATCCTGCTTCTTGTACAACCTTGCCTCACCCATTTCAAGCCACGATAATGGCGTGCGACACTTCCTACCATACAGGGCCTCGAAGGGCGCCATTTGTATACTTGCTTGGTAGCTGTTGTTGTACGCGAACTCCACCAAATACAGGTGGTCTTCCCAATGCTTACCGAAATCCAGAACACACATGCGTAGCATGTCCTCCATCTTTTTATTAACCCTCTCGGTCTGCCCATCTGTCTGCGGATGGAAAGCTGTACTGAACTTTAACTTTGTTCCCAGCATTTGCTGCACCAACCTCCAATCATTTGACGTGAACTGCCCATCGCGATCACTCACAATGCTACGGGGCACACCATGCAGTCTAACAATATTGTCAACATACAACTTTGCCAGTTTCTCCACTGGATCATCCTTCCTATGCGGAATGAAATGCGACACCTTGGTTAGCCGATCTACGATCACCCAGATGGCGTCGTTCCCCTTCTGCGACCTTGGCAACCCGTGCACAAAGTCCATAGATATATCGTCGAATTTCCACTCCGGTATAGGCAAGGACTTCAGAAATCCTCCCGACTTTTGACATTCCGGCTTCACCAAGGCGCACGTTTGGCATTTTGCTACGTACAACGCCACATCTTTCTTGAGCCCCGGCCACCAAAACAGCTTCTTGAGATCACGATACATCTTCGTGCTCCCTGGGTGGATTGAGTACTTGGTATGATGAGCCTCGTACATCAACTCCGCCCGGAGGTTACCCCCACTCGGGACGCACAACCGATGATCCTTCCTTAATAAACCATCTTCCACCAAGAACTTGGAATTTGACCCATCCAGAGCGGCCTCCATAAGCTCCTTCATGGAGTCATCTAACTCCAATGCCTGTCGAACCCGGTCAGCCAGGTCATACTGCACTTTTGTCCAGTTTAACATTGCTTTGGCGCTCGTCTGCTTGTCAACGCAACAGATCTCAAGCTCCTCCAACTCCCGTACTAGCCGCTCATCATGCACCGACAACCAGTTGGCTTGGGCGGGAGCCCTGCGGCTCAGCGCATCCGCAACTGCGTTGCCCTTCCCGGGTACATAATTTATTTTGAAGGTGTAGTCCCCCAGGAACTCCATCCACCTCCTCTGCCTCATATTAAGGTCCTTTTGATCCAACAAGTATTTTAGGCTCTTGTGATCGGTGTATATATCGACCCTTACGCCGTAAAGGTAGTGCCTCCACAACTTGAGTGCAATTATCACGGCCGCTAACTCCAAGTCGTGCACCGGATAATTTCTTTCATGCACCTTCAACTAACGCGATCCATACGCTATCACGCTCCCATGCTACAACAACACGCAGCCCAAGCCACTACCTGAAGCGTCACTATACACCTCGAAGCCCTCGGTCCCACTCGGCGAACTAAGCACTGGCACCGTGGTCAACCGCCTCTTCAGCTCCTCGAAAGCTTGCACCCACTCGTGCGTCCACCAGAATTTTTGATCCTTCCTTGTCAACTTCGTGAGAGGTAATGCTATCCGCGAGAAGTTCTCTACGAAGCGCCTGTAATGTAACGGTCCAGGCCTGCCAACCCCGCGGGACCCAGCTGGCACCGCCGGCCTACCAGAAGTCCAGACCCGGGCCCACAACTGGTAGTCAGCCTAACACATCAAGCCTGCAGGCCAATGCACCCCAACCCCTCTCCATCCAGGCGGGTTGTTGGTGGCCGTAGCCCCCCTTAGATGAGTCAAACTCGATAGTCAAGCCCGCACTACGGGGACTTCCCAGGAGGTCACCCATCCCAGTACTACTCCAGCCCGAGCACGCTTAACTATGGAGTTCTTTCAACCTTCATCACCAATTGAGCTGCAGCTCAATTGGTGATGAAGGTTGAAAGAACTCCATAGTTAAGCGTGCTCGGGCTGGAGTAGTACTGGGATGGGTGACCTCCTGGGAAGTCCCCGTAGTGCGGGCTTGACTATCGAGTTTGACTCATCTAAGGGGGGCTACGGCCACCAACAACCCGCCTGGATGGAGAGGGGTTGGGTGCATTGGCCTGCAAGCTTGATGTGTTAGGCTGACTACCAGTTGTGGGCCCGGGTCTGGACTTCTGGTAGGCCGGCGGTGCCAGCTGGGTCCCGCGGGGTTGGCGGGCCTGGACCGTTACAAAAAATAAAATTTTGGGATAGTGAGGATTTGAACCGCTGACCTCACTTTGATAACTCACAATATTTATCCACACCACCAATTCACTTTTTGTGCTCCCTGGGGTTCTGACTCGACCAACCGACTCCTAGGGGTCTAGCCGGAAATGGGATGTTACAAATCCCAATAAACAAAACAAAAATTTCGTCCCCGAAATTGAGGTTGAGCCTATGGGGATTTCTATCGGAATAAATTAAACTTGTAACATCCCATACGATCTTTCTATTGGGTTCAGGCTACTGTTCGTCTGATAACGAAGACAATCTCCCCAATAAACAAAAGATTAGCCCCTACCTTTCTGATTAAGTGCGCATGCCTAGGTCCTGGATATTCCGTATCTAGTCTTAACATTCCAAAACAAGAAGGCAATCTATAGTATACCGAGAGGTGGTGAGATGTACCTGACTGAACAACTCCGGGTATCTTTGCCTCATCAGATCCTGCGGTTCCCAGGTGTGCTCCTCCTGACCGTGATTTCTCCACAGAACCTTGACTAAGGGGATCTTCTTGCGCCGCAAGATCCGCACTCCTTTGTCGTCGATCCGAACCGGCTCCAAGTGAACAGATCGGTCTGAAGCTACCGGCCCTTCGGTGGTCAAAATCCGCTGCTCCGGGCGTAGTAGAGCCCTTCTCAGCGAAGAGATGTGGAAGACGTCGTGTAGAGCTGCCAGCTCCGGTGGCAACTCTAGCTTGTAGGCTAGGGGTCCGATCCGCTCCAGGATCCGGTAAGGGCCCATATACCTAGGGCTGAGTTTCTTCCTCCGACCGCGCACCCGTGAGACTCCGTGCATGGGCCGGATCTTCAAGAACACTCGATCCCCTACCCGAAACTCCACCCGACGATGCCGGGCGTCATAGTATTTAGCCTGTCTGCTCTGCGCCTCCAACATCCTATCTCTGATCAATCTCACCTGAGCCTCGGTGTCTTCAACGAAATCTGATCCCAGCAGCTTCGGATCCTCGTCCTGAACCCAAGAAAGCGGGGTCCTACATTTTCGTCCATACAAGGCTTCATAAGGCACCATCCTGATGCTGGACTGGTAGCTATTATTGTAGGAGAACTCGACCAACGGTAACATCTTCTCCCACGGCTCCCCTCGGTCCAGTATACACAGTCGTAGTAGATCCTCCAACGTCCTGTTGGTGCGCTCTGTCTGCCCGTCCGTCTGAGGGTGGAAGGCCGTGCTAAAAGTCAACCGGGTGCCCAAATATGCCTGCACTGACCGCCACTCCCTGGATGTAAACCGTCCATCGCGGTCCGATACTATCGTCCGGGGCACGCCATGATATCGGACATACTGCTCCACAAACTTCCGTACCAGCACTCCCACCGAGTCATCCTTCCTGATCGGTACAAAGCGGGCCACCTTCGTCAACCGATCGACAATCACCCAAATCGAGTCGTTCCCTGTCCGAGACCGGGGAAGACCATGTATAAAATCCATCGCTATATCATCAAACTTCCACTCCGGCACCGGGAGTGGCTGTAACAATCCTGCTGGGTTCCTGCATTCCACCTTCACCAACTGACACGCCTCGCAATGGGTCACGAAGTACGTAATGTCCTTCTTCATGCCCGGCCAAAACATCGTCCTCTTCAAATCAGCGGTCATCTTTGTGATCCCTGGGTGTACCGAGTACCGGCTGCAATGCGCCTCCATCATAATATCCTCTCGGATCTGGCCTCCTGCGGGTATATATACTCTGCCTCTGAAGTGGAGCAAACCATCTCTCAGGGAATAATCTCCTGTCGAGCCTGCCTCCAAAGCTCGAAACATCGGCTCCGCCCACGCATCTGTCCTTTGTCCGTCCCGAATGCGATCCCGAATATCGTCAATGGCCACTATCGATGCCAGATACTCCCTATACAGATCTGGGTCATCCTCGGACACTAGGGATATCTGCATATCTCTGAATGACTGGACTAGCTCCATGGACATAACCTGGGGCCCAGCTTCGGAAGTGGCAGCTCTCCGGCTCAACGCGTCGGCCACCACGTTTGCCTTCCCTGGATGGTAGTGCATCTCATACTGATAATCTGCTAAGAACTCCACCCAACGCCTCTGTCTGATATTCAGCTCCTTCTGTGTGTCCACGTATTTCAGGTTCTTGTGATCGGAGAAGATATCGCAGTGGACTCCATAAAGATAATGGCGCCAGACCTTCAGAGCAAAAACGACCGCTCCCATCTCGAGGTCATGCACCGGGTAGTTCCTCTCATGGGTCTTCAGCTGGCGGGAGGCATATGCTATGACATGTCCGTTCTGCATCAGCACCGCTCCCATCCCTTGGTATGATGCGTCGGTATACACCTGGAATCCTTCCTTTCCAGATGGAAGGGCCAAAATAGGAGCTGAGATGAGTCGGTCCTTCAGCTCCTAGAAGGCCGCCTGGCACTGCGGGGTCCAAACAAAAGGTGCCTCCTTCTTTGTCAAAGATGTGAGGGGGAGGGCGATCCGAGAGAACCCCTCCACGAACTTCCGGTAGTAACCGGCAAGTCCCAAGAAACTGCGTAGATCGGTGGCTGTCCTCAGCTGCGGCCAATCGCGAACTGCCCGAATCTTTGCTGGATCTACTGATAACCCGGCTCCGCTGATGATGTGGCCTAGGAAGGCCACCTCCTTCAACCAGAACTGACACTTGCTGAATTTTGCATAAAGGCGATGCTCCCGCAACCTCTCCAAGGTCAGTGCCAGATGCCGAGTGTGCTCCTCCTCCGTCCTAGAGTAGATCAGGATGTCGTCTATGAATACTATGACGAACACATCCAAGTAGGCCTCGAAAACCCGGTTCATGAGACTCATGAACGCCGACGGAGCATTCGTGAGCCCAAAGGGCATCACGGTGAACTCATACAGGCCATATCTGCTACTAAAGGCCGTCTTCGGGATATCCTCCTCCTGGATCCGCAGCTGGTAGTATCCTGATCTCAAGTCCAGCTTCGAGAAATAATGAGCCCCCTCCAGCTGGTCGAATAATTCGTCTATCCGTGGGAGCGGATAGGTATTCCGGACGGTCAGCCTATTCAGTGCTCGATAATCGATGCACAGGCGTAGTGTCCCATCCTTCTTCTTCACGAACAGGACCGGTGCTCCCCATGGCGAGGAACTCGGTCTAACAAAACCTGCCTCAACTAATTCCTGCAACTGAGTCCGAAACTCTGCCAACTCCTTTGGGGCCATCCGATAAGGGGCCCTAGACGCCGGCTTGGCCCCCGGCACAAGCTGTATCCGAAAGTCCTGCTCTCGGTGTGGAGGTAATCCTGGCAGTTTCTCTGGAAAGACGTCAGCGAAATCTCGCACCACCGGGATGTCTGTCACCGACTCCTTAACTTCCTCCATCTCAAATAGAATCTGATAGACCTCCTCTCCCTGCAGATGGGCCTTAACGGCCTGTACCGAAGATAAGAGTATACGAGAGACAGGTCTTATACCTTCGATGGTAATGAAAGAGTCCCCGTGTCTCACGGTGATCCTCTTTGCCTGGCAGTCAATCTGGGCATAGTTCCAGTGCAGCCATACCATGCCCAGGATCAGGTCGTAGTCCGTCAGCTTCAAAATCATCGCTGGAGCCTCGAACGCTTTTCCACCAATTTCTGCCTCCATATTGCAGTGATCCGTGGTAAGGAGCTCAGATCCATCTGGCAGTCGCACCCTCATCCTCGAGCCTGTGAACCGCTCCACACCCTCCAGTCCTTCTACGAACGACTCCGATACAAAGGAGTGAGTGGCTCCAGTATCGAACAGCGTGCGGGCAGGCTTGCCGCTGATGAACACTATACCTGGGGTGATTAAATATCTTAGGGTTCTATAAAGAATTTTCTTTCCTTGTTAATCTATCTAGTGCGGTTCTGATTTTTAACAACTTAAAGGGAGATTCTATGAAAATAAAGAAATATTGCAGCGTACCTGCGATGACCTGCTCCGGATTTCGAGGCTGCGCAAGGTCCAAAGCATATACCTGCTCTCTTTCCTGTCTACGATCTCCCCACTGGTATCCACGACCACGGCCGCATCCTCGGCCTCCATAATGCTGAGCTGGTGGGCCGCCCTGATGTGCTGGAGGTGGTGCCCCCCTCATGGGGCAGTTCCTCCGAATGTGCCCAATCTGATGACAAAGAAAACACTCTGGTGGGGGATACGCCATTCCCCCAGGTCTCGGCATCTCCTGCATCCGAAGAGGGGGAGGGGCTAATACCACCTGTTCCCTCGGCTCCGGCCTCACGTCCTGACGAGGCTGGTCCTCTGTCCTCCTCCCCTCTGGTATAGCACCCCGCCGCTGGTCATTCCTACCTCTCCGTCCCTGATCCTCTGTTGGCCGCTTCCGGCCCCGGGTGGCGTGCCAATCTGCCTCAATCCTTTTGGCCATCTCCAAGATCCGGGAGATGGGCCCGTCAGATACGAACAGCAGAGCCTCCCTCAAGTCCTCCCGCAGGCCCTTATAGAACCTCCTGATATACCCTGCCTCGTCCAGCTGGTAGGAATCTGCGTATCGAGCCAGATGGTCAAACTCTCGATGGTACTCCACCACGGTCCGAGTACCCTGCTTCAGCTGTAAGAACCGCTCCTCCAAGTCATCCCTAGCCGACTGCGGAACGAAATGCTCCAGCAGTGCGGCCCTGAACTCCTCCCAAGTAATCTCCGCAACCTCCCTATCAGCAAAGGTCGTGTCCAACAGCGTCTTCCACCACCTCTTTGCATGAGACTCCAGGCAGGAGACAACCAGGGCCACCTTCTCCTCCCATGGACACCGAATCCCGGTCAGCATCTCATACATGATATCTAGCCACTCTTCCGTCCGAACAGCCGACTCTGTCCCCAAATAGGACGGGGGAGCCAGTCCTCGGAAGATGCTTAGCCAGTTGGCCCCCGGATTTGGCTGCGGGGCCGGAGCCTGCTGGGCCCTGAAGGCCTCCAGAATGGCAGTCAGGGTCTGTCCCATGTCTGACTGAAGGAAAGGAGTGGGGGCCGGTGGGGGTGGTGCAACATCCTGAGCCTGTTGAACTCCACCTTGTGGCGTAGTCCGTGCTGGAGGCTCCGTAACAAAAACACACGCTGAGAAAATGTTCAAATATTACATAAAAGTGGACAATTTATATGTGATCCCCATATGGGCATACCACTGCTTCCGCTGCTTAGTTTGTCCCCAAACTAAACTCGAGCGGGGGGTGACCTAGGGTTTGTGGACTGCTACTTCCTTCTGATCGATGTTTGCTCTGATACCACTTGTAAGACCCCCTTTTTTTTTTCTTTTTCAACCCGGGGTCTTAGGCCCAGAATCGCCGCTTTGCGGTGACACCTTCACGTCCTGAAGGGTCATCACCACAAGGCGCCGATTCTGCCGGCCAATTCGATCACAGAAGAGTAGCACAAAAACTGAAGTAAGAACAATGCAGTCCACAATAAATAAATCACACATATATATAATGAAATCTCCACGAAGGGAGTGTCCACAGAAAACATCAGAGTACGATGATACTAGAAATAAAAGGGCTCACGCCCGGTACATCAAGTCCTCACTACAATATCACTCATGCGGAAGCGAAAACAGAAACTACTCAAGGTCGAGACTCACGGTCCCGGCTGTATGAACTCCGGAGCTAGACTGCCCCATCTCCAGGCGCACCGATCTCTGGGGCTGCTCCTCCATGCTGGGCTCCACGATCCCCTAAATGATGTGGTTCGAAAACCGTTAGTCATAAAGACTAAGCCCTATCATCCCCTACCCCTTCCCCCATGGCTCCTAGGTACCGAGCGGAGAGGAAGAAAGGGAAGGACATGAAGGTAGAGATAATCATGAAACAGATGGCAGCGGAAACTAATCTAGCAAGGTGTATTCGATGAGCAGTTATATGAAGGTTATAATAGGTCTAGCAGTAAGAAAAGCAATTATATAAATATAAACCTTCACTTATGCGAGAACACATAAGCAAAGGGATCTTTTGCATGGCTCCCATCGTATAGAGTGTCCCATACCACTTATACGTTGGGGTGTCGGTTATCAAACAGCAATGGTTGTTATATATTGAAATTAACCTTTGATTTATAAACTTGCCCACACAAGCTTATAGACCAAGGGGTCGTTTTGCAGGTCCTAATGTATAAGCGTCCCATACCACTTATACTTTAGGTGTCAATGTTTAATGAATCGATGATGCTATGACATGCTAGTGGGTATGATGAAACATGCAAGTGCAACGCACACACCCGACTCTGTGCACACAGACCTTTAGTTCCCCCTTTCGGAGCCGTTACCTCCCAGGATACCTCCGTAGTGGCAAACGGAAGCGGTGGGTTGGGCCTCGCCCACCTCCAAAACCAGTAAAAGCACCACTGGTCTGACCTATCGTACGCCTCAACGCTTGGTGCACTAAGCGGACGCCTGCGTACTCTTGCCGGCTGGCGCACCGGACTTCTGTTGGCGAAGTGCTAATCACCCCGCCGAGTCAACGATATCGGTGTCGGTGCAATCGAACTCCCCGATATCGAAAGACCCACCACCTTAACTTTTCCTATTTTATGCACATGCAAGTTTAATCGTAAACACACAAAAACCGAGCCGAAGCTCCCCGGACCAAACGTCCGTCTCCAACCAACCGAGCCGAAGCTCCCCGGACCATCCCGTCCGTCTCCTAACCAACCGAGCCGAAGCTCCCCGGACCCAAACGTCCGTTTCCAAATCACCCGAGCCGAAGCTCACCTCAATCTTCCTGTGCCAATAGTGTTTGTGAAAAGTGCAAACCTAGTTACTAAGTTACTCTTGCTAGTTTATTATTACAGTTTACGTTAGCCCAGGACTGCCCCCGGTATACCCCGTGAAGGGCTCTCAAGGGGAACTAGGAACCAAGACGGTGCATTACGGCCCGAAGTTCCCTTTCGCAAGGCACTTATTGTTATTGGTTGTTTTCCCTTAGCCCGATTTCCTTCTCATATTACGATAGACTATCCTAGGGTGATTTTTAAACCTTCCACTCTTCGGAAAAAGCGATCTTTCGCCAAACCCGAGCACCTCTTAACTCTAACTATCACCACTACTCACTACTCTTTATATCTTCCTCAGATCATATCCTATTGCATTTCACAATTTACTAAATGCAGACCTACCTAGGCTACATGTCGAACCGGTTATGAAATGATCCATTACTCATCCAAATGCCCTAAATTATTTACTGGAGACTTACCATGACATAAATGACCTAAGTCCAAAAAATGGAAATTTTCCTAATTTATTTGGCATTTAATTATATTCCTCGAAAATCCAAGGACTACCGGTTTGAACATGAACTACCCTAAGTTCTCATGCAAGATGTCCAGCAATTTTATGATAAATACTAGATTATCTCAATAGGTTAAATCCTAAGTATCATAATTTTTCTATCATTAAAAGGGCATGAAAACTATTTTAGAAATAATCTCTAACTTCTATTGTTTATGAAGCATGTACAGAAAATATCCTTCCAAAAATTATAAGTAATTCATGACATGCAGATAAAGGCCTAAAATTAGCACTGGCCAAGTTTCATAATTTTCCAGCAAGTATTTTATCCATAATTAATTTTTAAACATAGAAGCCCCTTTCTATCATCTGTAAATAAGGTACTAGATTTACTCAACATAAAATTCTATAAAAATCCAGGGGTCATAGTGCTACTAACAAAGATCTAAATCCAGAATTTCAACTGATTATAATTAATTTTAAAGCTCCAAATAATTAAAATAATAATTCCGGCAATTAATCCTTTAACACATGAAGTATAATATTTAATAATCATAAAATTCCAGAAGATTTACTATAAGTCTAAAACATCCTAAAACCCCCTCCTCCCGAGTTTCATAATTCTTGGATTAGATTTAGTGCTTAAAACAACTAAATTACATTTCTAACCTATTCCGACATCTCAACTTTCGAGGTACCTAACTACCTCCAATTCCTTCACTATTTCAACCAGAGGGTTTTCATTATATCATCCCCCTCTCCTCCAAATTTCAAGGGCATGCAAGAGCTTTTGCTCCTATGTCCTTCACAAACCTCAAACTCCCACCCGTTGGATTTGAGCCAATCTCTTAGGGTAAAATCCACCCTAAGCCACACCATGTTACCCAAGAGGGTAGACATAGACCCAACAAATCAGTGGCCAACAACTTCAGCCTCTTTTGAGGAGATTTGTCCACTCCATCTCCAATCGTACTTTTCCCCAAAGTACCCCTCACCAAGACCTATCTAGGACTTGATACTTCCCTATTCAAAACTCGACCAATCGAGTTGAAATTTTGTACAGATCTTAATATTGATGCCAGGGACCACCACCCAAAAATTGGGGGAGTTTGGACTTAATTTCATCTCCTAATTAGTTTTATATTGTTTATTAAATTTTTACAAAAACTTTTGGCAAAAGTTCTCCAAAAATTCTCATTTTTGGACAGCCTCTCGATATACATATTATAGACCTCCAGTCCAAATTTCAAGTCATTTGGACATATTATGAACCGTGGGCAACCATTTTAATTTCTGGTTAGCCTAGGTCTTGATCCCACCAAAATGAGTGCTGTGTTCAAACCACTCACCCAAATTGAATAAAATCAATTTTAAATTAAAGTAGACCCAGAGGGCTACAACTTTTGTGACTGGTCATTTTTCCTAAATCGGCCTCTAAGTGCTTCGTTTTGCAGCCTCAAAATACATTCAAATAACCTATTTTTCCATTATGCACTATATAATAATCTAGGTATTATATATTAAATCCACTGTTCATCTTCTTCATGAACCCGAACAGACACAGGAAAACATTTTTCCTGTAAGCATTCCGTGGTTCGTCGCCGGCCGTTCGGTCAATTCCCTGGCCAGCCACCACCACCACCTCCTCCGTTGAGGCGACGGCTATCGGTCGGCAGTGGGTTGGCCGCCGGAGGTGGCGGTTTCCGGCGAACTCAAAAATACCATTTTCATGGTTTTCCCATGAAAACGAGAGACGGGTCCGGCTCCGTTGAGCGCGAACTTATTTTCTAAGAATCCTAAGATCTACCCATGAAAAGAAGGAGCAGAGGAGGACCTTGTTCGCGGTTTGAAGGCGAGAAGAACGTCGGGGTGCCATGGCGCGGTGGTGGTGTTTGCTGAACTTCTCCTACAGCAAGAACAAAGGTCTGTTCTGATTACTTGAGCGTGTAACCTTCTCCTCTTTCCCCAAGTGGGCTTTTATAAGTCAGATAGTGGGAAGATGAATGGGTAAAGCCATTATGGCCATGAAGGCTCCTCCCCTTAACGCTTCGGTTATGATGCAGGGATAAGAAACGGTGGAAAACTGAACCGGTGTGTCCAGCTGGCGGTTTTCTATTGGACCACCTTTTCCTCATTTATTATATAATTATAGAAGGAAAACGGCCGGAAGTTACCCCTGGTGTAACTTCCCACACCAGCATTTATTATCACGCGTGTTAGAATAATTTCGTGCCTGAACCGTCGTTTCGGCCAATGTCACGGGCGTGACACATAGGTCACGGGCGTGACAGGCCCGAATAGCCAATTCTGGGTTCGACGATCGTCGAACTGAGATCGACGATCGTCGATGATGGTCACGGGCGTGACACCTTGGGTCACGGGTGTGACAGGCCCGAATGGCAGATTTTGGGTCGACGATCGTCGAATTGAGATCGACGATCGTCGAAGGCTGGTCACGCCCTAGGTCACGGGCGTGACACTTATGTCACGGGCGTGACATGCCGGGCCGCAAGATCGACGATCGTCTTACGGCGATCGACGATCGTCGATGGGGTCACGCCCATAGTCACGGGCATGACACCTTGGTCACGGGCGTGACATGCCCAAACAGCACGTTCGGCGATCGTCTCGTGGAGATCGACGATCGCCGAAGTAGTCACGCCCAGGTCACGGGCGTGACGGGTCGGTCACGGGCGTGACCAACCCGTGACCCGAAAAATTGATCGCTTTATTTTCACTTTTTGTGCTCCCTGGGGTTCTGACTCGACCAACCGACTCCTAGGGGTCTAGCCGGAAATGGGATGTTACAAATCCCAATAAACCCTAGGTCACGGCAATTTAAGCCATAGACCGCCGAAGACCCTCATCCATGCCAACGGTCCTACCGAATGACATAGACCGGGTACGGTTCCGCCTGACCCATGCTCACACCGCAACGACAATTTAAGCCATATGCGCAGGCCAAGACTCACCGAGTCCCGATTCCACCACAATAATCACATAACCCGGTTATGTTCAGGTTGGCTCCCCGGCCACCGTGTTGGCAAAACCCGCTTTTGCCCAGTTTTCCGGGTGCACCTTGGAGTTAATCTCCAAGGCTCCCTGATACAATCTACCACGTAGAAAACCTGAAAAATGCCCAAACACCCGGAGTCTTTCCCGGTTCATATGCAATGCAACATCACCGATCCGGCTCTACTTGTCCGGATAGGCTTCACACACAATGCCTATGTCCGTTTTTGTATACGGACTCTACACAAGGGGGACTTTACATATCTACCCCAAGGAACGCTCCAACTCTTCGCTCACTCGCGAGAGAGGGCTTCCTATACAAAGGAAAAGAGGGATTCACATGCCCAAAGATGAGAAATCATTACCCTTGCATTCTTCCACGGTGCCATCGAAAACTATACGGTTGGAAAGCACCGCAACGGTGTCGCCTCCGCGGATCTGGACTCGGATCGCGATTCGGAGCTCCGAAGCTCTTCCGGCGGCCGGATCTTGGACTCCACCTTCCTCCTTGCTCTCCCTTCTCTCTAACTTTTAGAGAGAGATTGGCCAATGGAAAATGGGTTTCTAAACCCTATTTCCTGACCATAACCACCCAGGAGCAGCCTCCCACCGTTGGATCCAAAGCCAAGGAAACGAACGGCCCGGATTAAATCCAAAATCATAAAATCTGGGCCGAACACGGGTTGGCACACGGTCGTGTGCCTGTCCGTGTAGCTCATTCTCCGTCTCGACCAAATCTGAAAACCAGTACACGGCATGTGACACGTCCTCCGACACGCCCGTGTCGCCTGCGACACGCCCGTGTCGGGACCCGTGTCACGCCCCCCCGTGTGCAATTTATCAACACTTTGCAGTCAGAGGGGTACACGGCTTGGTGACACGGCATCAGACACGCCCGTGTCAAACTAGACACGCCCGTGTTCGTGCCCGTGTCATTACCCGTACACCCAACCACACAGCCCAGGTGTGACATGGCCTGGGACACGCCCGTGTCCTAGGCCGTGTTCCACCACACGACCATCGTCGACCTGCACTGGTCGACGACATGGCCAGCTCGACGGCTCGAGCTCGACACGCCCGACACGGCCTCCGACATGCCCATGTCGGGGCCCGTGTCACCAGTACCAAAAATCTTTCTTGGCCAAATTCAATCCCCATCGCTCGTACAACAATTTGGGGTGTTACAATATATGCTCACCTAAAGTGACGACTCGCTAACTAGCGATCGTCGAAAGGACGCGAAAAAAATAACGTCCTCAGATTTCGATCAAACTCGCACCGTTGCTAAATACTCAGGCTACGACAACATCGACGAAGTTGAAAACAACCTCTGATGATCACACACTCGGGCTAACCTCACCCGAAGCCAAAGCACAAGGATTTCCTGAAAGGCACAGCCGGGCCTCCAAAATAGATGTCGGCTAGCTGGGGAATCCTGCAAACAAGTTATAACCTCTAAGAACACCTAACGAGGTACTCTAACACGGCACGAGCAAGAAAACGCATCCACGTAATGCCAAAGGAATATTAAATAAATAAGGAAAAACAGGGGGTGTTACAGACACTCCCCCTAAAAGAAAGTTTCGCCCCGAAACTTTACGCACAAGCTTCTAACAAGGAAGAAATAGAAATAGCATAACAAAAGCTATAAAGGAGAAGGCAGAACATACCAGGCACAGTCAAGGGAAGAGATGAGGGTGAACCTTCCTCATCGCCGACTCTAACTCCCAAGTTGCGCTTTCCACCTCCTGGTTCCTCCATAAGACTTTAACCATGGGTATGGTCTTTCGCCGCAACACTCGATCCTGCGCATCCAGAATACAGATCAGCTTTCAACATAAGACAGATTTGGCTCCAACTGAGGCACCGCATCCAATACTTGCCTACTACTCTGCAAGCACTTCCGCAGCTGACTCACATGGAAAACATTGTGCACACCTGGAATGGTCGCTGGCAAATCCAACCTGTACGCTGCCACACCAATACGCTCCACAATCCTGAATGGGCCCACATACCTCGGATCCAGCTTATGGTTCTTGCCGAACCTCTTCACTCCAACCATCCGGGACACCTTCAAGAATACCATATCCTCCACCAAAAATTCCAAATCGGACCTATGCCGGTTGGCGTTCTTCTCATACCTCTCCTGAGCCACCCGAAGCTTCTCCCAAATAAGCATCATGGCAACCTCCATTTCCTCGAGCGCATTAGGGCCTTACAAAGGCCTCTCACCAGCCTAAGCCCAAAATAACGGTTTTCTGCAGTGCCTCCCATATAAGGCTTCAAAAGTAGCCATTTGCAGGCTCTCCTGATAATTATTATTGTATGCGAACTCCATCAGCCTTAAGCACTCATCCCATGCTCCCCCGTAGTCTAGAATATAACAGCGGATCATATCTTCCACAATCTGGTTGACGCGCTCCGTTTGCCCATTGGTCTGCGGGTGGTATGCGGTAGAGTATCTCAAGTCCGTTCCCAAACCCTCCTGCAAGCTCTTCAAGAAATAGGAAGTAAACCTGGAATCTCAGTCGGATATGATGCTAACTGGAACCCCATATAATCGGATGACTTCGCTCAAATACAGCTCCTCTATCTTACTCATCGGATAATCAATCTTATACGGCATAAAGTTGGCAAATTTCGTCAGTCTGTCCACTATCACCCAAATAGAGTCAAAGCCTCGCGGAGATCTCGGTAAGCTCGTAATAAAGTCCATCGAGATACTTTCCAACTTCCAAGTCAGGATCTCCAAAGGAGTCAACTTGCCACCAGGCCTCCTAGGGTCTTCCTTCACCTGCCTACAAGTGTAACATTCTGAAACATACTGAGTTATATCCCCCTTTATACCATACCGCCAGGCGATCTACTTCAAATCATGATACATCTTTGTAGATCCTGGGTGGTAGGAAACACTGGATCTATGAGCCTCTTTGCATATCATAACCCTGATGTCTCCAACCGCGGGGATGCACAACCTGCCGCGGTACTTCAAAGTACCCGAATCATCGATAGAGAAATCTGGCAACTCCCCTCTCTCAGTCCTGAGATACAGGTGCAATAAATTTGGATCATCCTTCTGGTGCAACCTTGTGAGTGAAATCCAAGATGGCTCTATCACTGCCAAACTGCTTTGCAAATCACATCATCCCACGGAAATGTCCATCAACTGGAACTCTTCCACCAAACGGGCTATAGTGAGGTTGAAGATCTTCCCCTTCTTGCGGCTCAGGGCGTCGGCCACCACATTGGCCTTGCCCGGATGGTACTGGATCTCCACATCATAATCAGCCACATACTCTAGCCACCGCCGCTGGCGCAGATTCAGCTCCTTCTATGTGAACACGTACTTAAGGCTCTTATGATCTGTGAAAATCTTGCACTGAGCCCCATAGAGTAGATGCCTCCACAGCTTCAATGCAAAAATCACCGCCGCAAACTCGAGGTCATGCGTAGGGTAATTCTGCTCATGAGTCTTCAACTGCCTCCTTGCATTTCTCGCTCCAAATGAACGTCGCATGCTTCTGCGTCAGCTTAGTCAAGGGTGCTTCCAAGGTAGAAAATCCCTCAACAAACCTTCTATAATAGCCGGCCAACCCCAAAAGCTCCTAATCTCCTTGGGTGTGCTCGGCCTATGCCAATCCATCACTGTAAAAATCTTCTCTGGGTCCACTGAAATGTCATCCTTGTTAACCACATGACCTAGGAATTAAACCATAGGCAACCAGAATTAACATTTACTCAGCTTGGCATACAACTGATGATCTCTCAAGGCAGATAACACCAACTACAAGTGTTGATCAGGCTCCGCAGCATTCCGAGAATAAATCAGAACGTCGTCTATGAATACGACCACAAACTTGTCCAGAAAATCTTTGAACACCCAGTTCATCATGTCCATGAATGCTTATGGCGCGTTGGTCAACCCAAAAGACATAACTAGGAATTCGAAATTTCCATGCCTCGATCGAAAAGCCGCCCGTGGAATGTCCGACTCCCGGATCCTGAGCTGATGGTAGCCTGATCGAAGGTCAATCTTAGAGAACACCGAGAAACCACGTAACTGATCGAATAAGTCGTCGATTCTTGGCAGTGGATACCTGTTCATGATGGTGACTTTGTTCAACTCCCTATAGTCGATGAAAAGGCGCATCAGAACCATCCTTCTTCTTCACGAAGAGAACAGGAGCACCCCAGGGTGACGAGCTCTACCTTATGAAACCCTTCTCCAATAACTCATCTAGCTGGGTACGCAGCTCCTCCAGCTCTCGCGGGGCCATCCGATACAGCGCCTTGGCAATCGGACGCGTACCGGGCTCCAAATCAATCACGGACTCAACATCTCTATCTGGAGGAAGACCAGGAAGATCGCTAGGAAACATATTGGAAAACTCTCACGTATCTGGAATCTCATCTAATAGCGCTACGTTGCTAACAGTCCCCAGTACCGAGACTAAGCAAACAAAACAATCAGAGCGAAATAACCTCTGAACACATACTGCATGAATCACCGAAGAGCCCTGGCATGAATCACAAAAAATACTCCCAGGCTGACCGATGTCCTTCCTGAAATCCAAGCGCTTACCCCTACACTGGATCAACGCATCGTATCTGGACAACCAATCCATACCCAGGATGATGTCAAAATCCTCCAAGTCTATAACCTTCAGATCTGCGTTGGCCAGAAAATCCCCCAACATAATAGGACAATCCAGAATGCCCTGATCCAATATCACATAATCACCCGAGGGGAATTTGATGCAAAAGGCATCACCGACACGATCAAGAACCAGTTGGAACAGGTCTACAAAGGCCCTAGCCACAAATGAGTGGGTAGCACTTGAGTCAAAGAGAACGCGCGCCCAACGGTTCATTACCTAAAAACTCCCTATAAATATATAAAAAGGGAAAAATGCACAATCATTTAAGAAAACAATAGCCAAACTAAACTGCAATAGAAGTAAAAAAGACTAGCGAGAAGGTTTACCTGAAATGACTTGCGTTGAAGTTTGAGCCTCCGCTGATGATATCACATTCAGCTTCCCTTTTCCCTTATCAACGGACTGAGGCGGTGGCAAAGATTGAAGGGGAACTAGTCGGAGCACAGACTGGAGCTGCGGACATCTGGCCTTGGTATGACTCTTCTGTCCGCAGTGATAGCAGACCTTGTCCTTCAACCAGCAATGGGAACCATCATGCCCCTCTTACTTGCAATGAGTACACACCACATTCTGCCTGGGAGCACCCTGAATAGCATGCACATGCTCCTTCTGCGCCGCCGCCCTCTTGAAACATCTCTCAGCTGGATGGCCCGGCCAGCCACAAAAACTACAGACCTTTTTTCTCCTCTTCCTCGAAGGAGCACCGGGCACTTGGGGGCTCTTTGCTTCAACAGCCTTCCTCTTCTCATTCCTCTCCTGCTATCCTCTTTGCTTCGCGCTTTCGATGTCCTCTACCTTCAAAGCAGCCTCAACCGCACCAGCATAACTCACCGCTCCATGAGCCATCGCAAGCTGCTGAACATCGCTCCTCGGGCCACCGAGGAAATGCTTTGCTCTATCCTCCTCTGAGCTCACCAAACTAGGGGCAAAGCGACTGAGTTTGCTAAACTCAATCTCATACTCATTGACCGAGAGCTACCTCTGCTTAAGATGTAGGAAGTCGTTCATCAGCCTGTCTCGCTCACTAACGGTAGAAACTTTCGAATTAAGATCTCCTTGAAGGAAGCCCATGTGCATCCTCCCACCATTCCCTCTTTCTCCCTCATCCACCAGCTCCTCACTAACCCCTTAAGCTGATAGGTGGCCAGCATCACCTTCTGATCCTCAGTCACTCCGGAATAGTGAAACATCTCCTCTATGGAGATCAACCAGTCATCGAATATCATAAAGTCCTCCTTGCCATCATAGGTAGGGGGTCACAGTCACTGGAACTGTGTGATGAAAGCCATCTCCGGGAGCACCACCACTGGAGGCACCAAAGGGGCTAGGGGTGCAGGAGGTGCTGGAACAGTTATACCCGCAGCAGGATCCTGCGCTCTCGGGGCTAGTCCTGCCACCATAGATATCAAGGACTGGATCTGAGACTGAATGTCCACCATCTGCCTCGATAGAGCTTCATTGCTCTACCTCAGACACTCCACAACTGCACTGCTTTGAGCACCAGAAGACTCGCCCTCAGATTGGGGAGTCGACCTCATCACTCTACGCTTAGGCGCCATGCTAAAAAGAATAAACAAGCAATCATAAGAACATAGTTCAACTACTAGGACAAAACAAATAGGTACAGACAAACCTACATAAGTACTTGCTTTCACTGCAAACTTGCTCTGAGGTTTTATTTTTTATATATATAAAAAGAAAATAATGTCATGCTTAACCTAAGATGGTTTACCATCATCACACTAACTCTTGTGCCTAGATCGGAAATGCATGAATTTATATTATTTTTTACTCAAAATTTATGTGTGTACACATATCATCATGCAAGTCTTTAGCCTGGCACGTTGTGCTAATGCAATGTTATGCTATGCATGCTTGTGCTATGCATTCTAAAAAGACCCTAATGTATGTATGAGCGGCGTACACATGAGAATGTTATGCATCCCATAATACATAACATTCTCATGCAACGAAAAAGAAAACGCGCTAGTCGCATCCATGTGGTGAGGTTATGCACCCCATAAATACATAACCCTCCCATGTTGCCTCCTATGCTGGATCCATATACGAACACATATTATGCATCCCATTATACATAATATGCCCTGTATACTTCATGTTATATTATAAGTGTAGTGTTCGTGCTTCAGCCAAGACGTGTTGATGACATATCGGTGTGTGTATGATATGACTCTAAACATCTAATACTTACAAGGAAAGGTTGCCCGACAATTTGTCAAGCAACCTCCCTCTGATACCAACTGTCACAACCCGCATTTTATCCGAATTTAATGTTTATCAGAGTACGAGAAAACGTGTGTCGTCATGCCACGTCGAGCAGGGGCTAACTGCCAATGCTCAGGCGTATCACAATCTACCCTCTTTTATGAGAATTCATAAGTTTAGTAATTGGAAAATTAGTTATATTTTAAGGTCGTATCCCTCGGCTCCGTGGATCATCTAGTCCACACTTCAAAATTATACTTATACGTAACGGAAAATACTTTATTCACTTTCTACCAACCTAAGAGAAATGCATAAGGGTCCCCAGGGGACACCTTAGACTATGCAAGACACTAGATTTAACTTATATTATATATATAGAAAAACGACCTTTTACGTCGTTTTGAAAGTAGTGTTTAAGCTTTTTAGAAAAAAACATGCTGATTATGATTTACATATAATAATTGTTTTTATATAGATTTTAAAGTAACTAGCAACCTAACATAAATCATCCCAGGAGCAAGCTTAATGATACCAAAAGAAGTAAAACAAACAGTATAAGCAAGTGCAAAGTATCTGAAAGATAAACCACTTGTGGGCGTCAACAACTGACACAAACCCACTGGTGAGTAGGTATGTCTATACTACAAGTCTAAAGAAATCTACCTCCCCAAACAAGAGGAAACAGAAGATCACTGCAGTAGCTGAAACGCTAGAAAATCTCCAGGAGCGAACTAGTTGCACAGTCGGCTAAATACTTGTACCTGAGGTATTCAGAAAAACGAACACCTCAGCAAATGAACTATCAAAAGGAAAAGCAAGGGTACAATAGATTTATACATGAATTAAAAATAGTTCAGAAGTAAGTGAAAGTGAAGTAAAAAAGGTAAAGAAGAAGAAGAAAGTAAGTGAAAGTGGTAAAACTGATACGCAACCAAGGTGGGTAGAAAGGGAGTGCACCAAGAGCACGAATGAAGCCGAGCTTCAAGGATCTCTGCAAAAAAAAAATTAGCACAATAATAAAATCCTAACACGGAGCTAGAGCGGAAAGAGTCACCTAGTAATGGATATGGACAAAATCAGTAACAAGGGCCTAGACTAGTGACCACATATCAAACCAAGTCTTTCAGGCCTAAATATCATCTTGGTGTTGTGGGTATGGCATCAGTCCACTCAACCAAACAACCCATATTGTCTTAGTAAGAAAAGAAGAAAATAGGGGTGGCGGCATCGGTCCAACTCTCCCCTATATCACATCCTACTCCAGTGCTAAGTGACTCGGGAAAACCCTTACTGGTGGTTTCATGAACCACCAAGAAGTCAACACAACCCTATTTCATATAGAGCAACACACCTAAGAGCCCTATATGGACAAAACAGAATAGTGACTCGCTCCTCGATATGTACAACCAGCTAAAAACTAAACACCCACATGCGGTAGGACCTTGAACCTACACCCGTAATTTAATCTCAAACTGCACGTATAAAATTAATTTAATAACAAACCTACCCGGTTAATTTGATTCCATTACATCTATAAATAAATTTTATGCCAAGCCATGAACAATCGGCCTCATAATAAAATGCTAGTCCCGACTTACACCCAAGGGGAATACCACAAGCTATACAATAAATTTAAATTAACAGGCTTCTAACAAGAGCGCGTGGCCAGAAGATTTAAACAAGTGGACGGGTTCTGACCGTGTATCTTTCACAAGCTCTAGCGAATAAAATAGCTTTACTAGCAATAATTCCTACCAAGCGATGAGTTCTAACAAGAGTGCATTAGGATAAACACGTCTTAGGCAAAAATCCCAAAAACCCTAAAACGAAACCTTAATCCACAATTTATTTGCATAATTTCTGCATCCTAAGCCTATCATAATGAATCCTTAACAAGAACAATTACATACAAGAGAACGAAATAAACGGTTAACCAAAAGATTTCAGGTAGGGTTTTGGTTAGGGTTTCGGGTAGGAGAGATTAGTGTAACAATAATCTGAAATTAAAACGACGAAATAGAGTTAAAAAGAGATCAAAACGGCAATGGCGAAGGGCGCACTTGCATCGCTTTTTCACCCAAAAAAAAACGGCCAGCACAACGCTCCAATCCGACCGGCCTCAAGCACACAAATACGCAGAATAATCTAAGAAGAACAACTCAATCAAAGCATGGAGAAAAGGGCAAAATCGTACCCCGATTCACGGAAAAATACACGGTGAAATCCCAAATAGATTACCTCGGAATGCAGATCTTGGGTAGAGGAGCGAGGATCCTGCCTCAAATCAAAATATCGAGCGGATATGGGCCAGGTTCGGCCGGTCGGAGCAGCAGCAAGGCTCCGCCTCTTCCTTTACTTTCGCTCGGTTTCTACAGGGAGCCGGCGGGTTCAGGAAAAAGGGAGGAGAAAACCTAATTTACTAACCCAACATATATATATCTTACGACCTATCTAATTAATTAACCCTATACTAACTTTAATTGACTCAAGTATTAAGGCAGCCCCTAATTGAACCTATTAACTAAACACTAACTAGTCTACTATATATATATATTATCTCGTATATTTTAACACCTATAGGTACATCAATACATTTACTTACACACACACACACACACACACATATATATATATATAGGGGCGGAATCGTATGAGAATACATCTTATATGCGAACTGTGCGAACTCCCTGATTTGGGCACCAAAATGGACATGTAAGATATGTTTTTTGACTGGCTCGACGAGACCTACAACTTTCATGTTGAACACGTTTTCTAATTTTGCACGTATAAGGCGGATTTTGGACCCGAAAATATCTAAAAAAACGAGACTAAGGATGCCCAGATATTTTTGGGTCCAAAATCCGCTTTATACGTGCAAAATTAGAAAAAGTGTTCAACATGAAAGTTGTAGGTCTCGTCGAGCCAGTCAAAAAACATATCTTACATGTCCATTTTGGTGCCCAAATCAGGGAGTTCGCACAGTTCGCATATAAGATGTATTCTCATACGATTCCGCCCCTATATATATATATATATATATATATATATATATATACTAACACACCTCTATATATATATATACATACTAACACATAAACGTAAAGGTTATGCTAAAAAATGTGCCACCTTGAATATAAGCTCACCTAAAGTGACGACTCGCTAACTAGCGATCGTCGAAACGACGCGAAAAAAATAACGTCCTCAGATTTCGACCAAACTCGCACCGTAGCTAAATACTCAGGCTACAACAACATCAGCGAAGTCGAAAACAACCTCTGACGATCACATACTCGGGCTAACCTCACCTGAAGCCAAAGCATGAGGATTTCCTGAAAGGCTCAGCCGGGCATCCAAAACAGACGCCAGCTAGCTGGGGAATCCTACAACAGGCTATAACCTCTAAGAACACCTAATGAGGTACTCTAACATGGCACGAGCCGGAATACTCATCCACGTAACGCCAAAGGAATATTAAATAAATAAAGAAAAATAGGGGGCGTTACAGAGCATCCTTGAAGATGCTTAGCCAAGTACTTTCTGAGACGTCTGATTAGCTTTATAATGCCCGTCGGCGGGTCCCTAGTGGCAATGTTTTAGGATTTGGTGGCCATCCTCATGAGAAACACACCTCTGCACTACTTGGTCCGCGCAAACACGAAAAAGAAAAGGATCCTCACAAAAATAATTTTTCAAATCGAAAAAGAATTTCTCCTTTTCTTGATAAGAAAAATCATTCGGCCAGAATCTCGCAACAAGATAGTTTACGATATCGGCGAACCAAGGAGGGGGAGAGTAATTACCTTATTAATAGCGAGAAGTCGCTCCTCGGGAAAAGTGTCATCAATTTCCTCCTCAATGAGCTCCTCCAAAATGGGATTCTCCAACCGAGAAAGATGATCAGCCGCCAAGTTGTCCGCTCCTCTCTTGTCGCGAATCTCCCAGTCAAATTCATGGAGGAATAAGATCCACCTAATTAATTGCGGCTTTACATCTGTTTTTTCTAGTAAATATCTCAAAGCCAAATGATCGGTAAAAACAATAATCTTTGGCAAGGTTAGATATGAACGGAATTTATCAAATGTGAAAATTACGGCTAATAATTCTTTTTCGGTGGTCGTGTAATTTTCCTGTACGGCGGTTAGTGTTTTTCTCGCATAATTTATAGGATGAAAATTTTTATTTATGTGTTTTCCTAAGACCACACCTACGACAAAACTACTAGCATCACATATGATCTCAAAAGGAAGTTCCCAACTGGGAGCTATCATGATAGGAGCGTTAATCAATTTTTCTTTAATAAGAGAAAAAGCATGCAAATAATTTTCATCAAAAAGAAAAGGCCCATCTTTTTCTAATAAGTGAGTAAGAGCCTTAGTTATTTTAGAAAAATCTTTAATAAACTGGCGATAGAAACCGGCATGCCCAAAAAAACTACGAACAGCTTTGACATTTGAAGGGGTGGTAGCTTTTCTATAGTTCCAATTTTATCTTTATCTACCTCTATGCCCTTGCTTGAAATTTTATGGCCTAATACCAAACCTTCCCGTACCATAAAATGTCACTTCTCCCCGTTTAAAACTAAGTTCGTGTCCTCACATCATTCAAGTACACGGTAAAAGTTTTTCAAACATAAATCAAATGAATCTCCAAAAATTGAGAAATCATCCATGAAGACCTCCATGATATCCTCTACTAGTTCGTCAAAGATTTCTAGCATACACCTTTGGAAGGTTGTCGGCACATTGCATAAACCAAAAGGCATTCTTCGATAGGTGAAGGTGCCAAACGGACAAGTGAAGGTTGTTTTCTCTTGGTCCTTGGGTGCGATTGGGATTTGGAAATATCTCAAAAGACCGTCAAGAAAACAATAAAATGAGTGACCGGATAACCGTTCAAGGATTTAGTCAATGAACGGCAAACGAAAATGATCCTTATGGGTTGTATCATTTAATTTACAGCAGTCGATGCACACCCGCCATCCTGTAACGGTTCGAGTAGGGATTAATTCATTCTCATCGTTAGGCACTACCGTTAACCCTCCTTTCTTGGGCATCACTTGGACTAGACTTACCCAAGTGCTATTTGAAATCGGATAGATGATACCCGCATCTAATAATTTTATTACCTCCGCCTTAACTACCTCCTTCAAGTTAGGATTTAGCCGACGTTGAGGTTGAATGGTTTTATGAGAGTGTTCTCCTAATAAAATTTTGTGGGTGCAAAAGGAGGGATTAATCACTCTCAAATGTGTGATCTTCCATGCAATTGCGTGGTGATGAAGTTTTAAAATATTGGATAATTTAATTTTTTTTTCTTCATTGATCAAGTAGGCTGACATAATAACTGGAAGTTTTGAATCCTTCGCTAAAAATAAATACTCTAAATGATAGGGCAATTGTTTTAATTCTAGCGTGGGAGGTTCATCATAAGAAGTTTTCAAACAATCACTACCAACTTCCAAAATTTCGAAAAAAGGCGCTCGAGTGATCGAAACATTATCATGATTTTATTGAGCAATTAAATCTAAATTTTCAAAATCAGCATCAAGATCAATAGAAGATAAAGAATGTTAAGAAAAAGGAAAGAAGTCTTCTTCAGGAGAAGTCTCCAAATAGTAACTTGAGTCGTCATTCGAGAGCGAATTTTTTATAGACGAGTCAATAGTAAAGGTAACTTCTTCATCTCCGACTCTAAGGAGAAGTTTACCATTACTAATGTCTATAACTGCGCGCGTGGTGGAAAGAAGAGGGCGACCGAGAATGAGTGGTACCTCGGTGTCCTCTTCGATGTCAAAGATGACGAAATCTACCGGAAAGATAAATTTGTCAACCTTGACGAGAACATTATCAATAATCCCCATAGGGAGTTTGACAGACCGATCCGCCAATCGAATGCACATTCTTGTTGGTTTAGGCTCTCCTAATCCAAATTTCTTCACTAAAGAATAAGACATTAAATTAATTGAGGCGCCTAGATCTGCTAACGCACGTTTTACTAATAAATCTCCAAATAAACAAGGAATAGAGAAACAACCCGGATCGGGTAATTTCTTAGGCAATTTATTAAGTAAAACTGTCGAACACTCCGCGTTCAACTGAACCATGGAGATATCCTCAAGTTTCTTTTTATTACATAAAAGATCCTTGAGGTACTTGGCATACTTCGGCATTTGTGTTATCACTTCGCAAAACGGTAAATTTATTTGAATTTGTTTAAACATATCTAAAAATTTACCGTGGTGCTTGTAATGCCCCAAAACTTAAAAGTGAAACGGGCGGTGTTCGAACCAAGTTCGGGTCTTGGTAGGGTGAACACGGCCTGTGACATGGGCGTGTCACATGGTCATGTCGTGCTCGGGTCGTCGAGTTGAGGTCGAAGAGCGTTGAGTGCTCGAACTCGGCCTAGGACACGGGCATGTCCCAGGGCGTGTCAAGCACACGGCATGTGATACGGGCGTGTCACATGGCCATGTACTCCTCTTGAAGTTTGGTCTTGTGCCGACTTGGGACACGGCCCGGATCACGGGCGTGTACTATATGACACGGGCATGTCAGATTCGGCACGGGCGTGTGGCCACCCGTGTCCACCAAGGGTCGTGACGGTTTGCGTGGCTATTATTCGTGACACGCCACTGGTCATGGGCGTGTCGATGACCCGACATGGGCGTGTATGGTTTGGACACAGGCGTGTCCTAACCCGTATGCTTTTCTATACTCGACAATCGTGTTTGGATCGAGGCACACGGCCTGGGACACGGCCGTGTGCAAAGCCGTGTTCGGCTCAGGATTAAGAGATTTTAGGCAAATCTGAGCCATTCGTTTTCTTAAAACAAGATCTGACGGCCCAGATGAGTTCCTGCTTTCTTAAGTCTGGGAATAGAGGATTAATTCCGCATTTCCTTTTAAGTTTTCTCTTTCTAAGGAGTTAGAGAGAGGAGAAAGCAAGGAAGAGGGAAGGGGAGGAATCCGGCCGCCGGCGGAGCATCGGAGCACGAAATTGAGAACCGAGACCAGATCTGTGGAGAGAATTCCCTTGCGAATCCTTTCATCCGGCCAGTTCTTCATGGCGCCAAAGCAGACTTCAAGGGTAAAAATTCTCAACTTGAGCATGTGAAGCTCTTCTTCCTTTGCATAGGAAAACCCTCTCGCACGAGTGTGCGGTGAGTTTGCAGTGTTCCTTTGGGTAGATATGTAAAGTCCCGCTTGTTTAGAGTCCAGAATCGTAGTACAGACATAGGCATTATGTGTGAAGCCTACCCGGACGTGTTTGTCTGGATCGGTGATGTTGCATTGCATGAGTAGCCGGAGACGACTCTGTGCCCTTGATTGTTTTCGGGTTTCTACGCGGTAAATTGCAGCAGGGATCCTTGGGGATTAACTCCAAGGCGCACCCAGATAACTGGGCGGAAATGTATTTATACAAACTTGGCGGTCGGGGAGCCAGCCTTGAACATAACTGGGTTATGTGTTCTTTGGGAATGAATTAGGATCCGGGTGAAGCTTGGCCCGCGCATACGTCTTAAAGTGACTAGGCGGAGTGAGCAACGGTCGGGTGGAAATGGACCTGGGCTTTGCGGTTCGGTGTTAGATGCCCTAAAGTGGAACTGGCCGTTTGCATAGTCGGGAGTCTTGGACTACGGTCAGAAAGACTCAAAAATGCTCACAATGTTTGCCGTCCCGAGGATGGTGATGAAGCCACAAAATTGACTGGATTCACCCAGAATGTGCCCAGAGTGCACGGCGTGTTTGGCCGAGCGAGCCTACACTTGTGGCGAATTAGACTTATGCACTTAATTATTTAGCTGGGCTAATGAAATGCCGAGAAGGAGCACCGCCGTCCCGAGTAAGGGGCGGGGTCGTTATAATTTGGTCAGCCTTAACTGACCGTTACTTTGTGATGGCGCTGACCCGGTTCTACTCGATGACGTGGAGCGCCACTACAATCTTCGGCCCAATACGAGGAGGGCCTATCGCAACATGAGCTGCGGAACAGTTAATTAGCCGCCAATTAATTTTATCAAACATTCTACACGTAGTTTAATTTTATCGTACTCGTCCGATCGACCGAAATGTTAGGTGGTCACGGACGTTCTTTTCTCCATTTTATTTCCTGCATTTTATTTTGGCTAAAACAATTGAATGGCTAGGATTAGAGAATTGTGATGAGGGGTTGTGAATACTCCTCTTGGGAGGTATTTATACCCCCCATTTTTCAGAATTAGGGTAATGAAGAAAAGAATTGGGTTTTCCTCTCTTGCGTCATTTCTCCCGTGATAGGAGCGATCCGTGAATCCCCCATCGGTGTGAAGCTGTCGACCGCCCTGGTGTTATACCGACGGCCCTATCTCTGGTGTGAGGCTGACATACTCTTCCCCGACAAACCTCAGACCGTTCGCAGCACCCGTCGCCCGCCAGCGCTCGTGTGCCAACCTGTCGCCGGCCGCCATTTCGGGTCGTCTGCTCCCCGTCGGCGACACCCGCTCCAACCTGGCCCAGCACATCGCGCCTTCGGTGTATAAACTTTCGTCCGGTTGGGGGTAACGACTTCCCGTCTCCACTCCATGTGATTCATGTCTTTGTTTGTTTTGTGTTCTTGTGGTTGTGAATGACATAGTGTACGGTTGGAAACTTCGAATGAATCGGAGAGTTGAGGGTGTGTCGCTCATCTCCAATCAATTGAACGAAGAAGGTTCAACACGCGGTGGCTTGTTGCTTGTTGGAGTTACACTCACCGGGAATAAATCTCCGCCCCAAATTATTGCTCTCACCGCGCTCATAGTATTGAGTTTTGGTTACGTAGTAGTTTCTAAGATTAATCTGTGCTGGTTAGCGCGTCGTGAACACTGCGTGTTTGTGGATTTACCTCACTCACACGCGGAGATTGTAAGCGTGTGCAACGTTATTCTCTTTAGGTGTTATTATTTTGTGCAAATCGACCGGATCGGGTAGGTCCCTTTCGCTCGATCGAAATCGGCTTCATATCCCTTGGGAGATCCATAGAGGCTTATCGAACCTTCGTAAGGGCGAGTGTTTCTCTCTTGCCCACTTTCGTCGCGCTGATGTGTGGGTGTTATCTACGGCTGTCGAATCGTCAGTATTAAGAGTGTCAATTGGCGTGTGCTGCATCAATTGGTATCAGAACTCGTCGCAAAGATTTCTTAATCTTTGACGATCCTCTCGCGTCTCTTCCCTTATTTTATGCACACACGCTCAGGGAATGAGTATCCCCTGATTTCATCCACCTCCACTAATATGGGAGACAATCCAGATAATCGTGAGGTTACTCAAGCACAACTAGCGGCCGTTCAACGTGATCTCACTGATCAAATCGCTCAACTCACCACTGCCTTTACCAACTTAACTCAGACAATCCAAAATGCAACACCAACCTAATCATGTTCCACGTAATCCATCGCCACGCCAACAATATCAACACAATGACTTTAGAGACAACGACCACAATGGCGCTTGGCACAACGACCTCACCCACAAAATAAAAATCGATGCCCCAACGTTTGACGGGTACGGCGACCCCACAAAATTTAACGATTGGCTCATGAAAATCGAATGCTATTTTGAGTGGCATAACTTGGATGACTACCAAAAGGTAATCGTCGCTCACAAGAAATTAGAAGGGCGTGCCAGAGTGTTTTGGCTCAATGAAGAGCGTCGTGTTGGGGGGATCCCCCACACATGGCCACAAATGCGCAATATTCTCACTAATCACTTTGTCCCTGCCGATCACCGAACAAATATGTTCGACAAATTCACCTCTTTACGCCAAGGCACAAAATCGGTGAGCGAATACATGGCCAAACTAAATGAATTAATGATCCGTTGTGACATCCAAGAGATGCCCGAGCTTACAGTCTCACGCTTCCGTAAGTGCCTTCGTCTTGAGATACAAAATTAAATTCGGCGATATGATCACCATGATCTGGACTCCGCCATGAATGCCGCCCTTAACATTGAAAAACATATTTCCATGACCACCACCCCGCGGGCGACTTCCTCCAAAGGATTTTTCCTTTCAAAATCAACTTCTACGCACTATAATAACTCCAAGGGAAAAAATATCTCCCACGACATTCCCAAATCCATCATCATCACTGCTAAAAAAGCTAATGACACATCAGGCGAGCGCATCCCCATAGGCAAGACTAGAAAAGCATAAGTCACTTGTTATGTGTGTAATCAACTAGGCCACTATGCGGTTGAATGTCCCACTCGCCGCAAGTTAGTCACCTTGATCGAACCTACAGCCGATGACGACGATCTCGTCTATGAGGAGCATAGTGACATTGAAGAGTCCGACATTCCGAGTGACATGGAAGAGAAGTTTTCCACCCATAACCTCTCGGTCATGCGATGTATCTTGAATACACCTCGTAGTAGCCATGATTGGAAGCGCTCAAGCATCTTTTCCTTATATTTTAAAAGCGGTGAGAAATAATGCAAACTCATCATCGACAGTGGGAGTTGCATGAATGTGGTTTCCAAAGCCGCTATTCTCCGAATGAAGTTAACAACCGAACCACACCCCACTCCTTACCAAGTCGCTTGGGTCAATAAGACCTCTATTCTGATCACCAAACGTTGTCTTGTTCCTCTAGTTATCAAGGAGTATGTCGACCAAGTCTGGTGTGATGTTATTTCAATGGATGCATGTCATGTCCTCCTTGTCCGCCCGTGGCTTTACGATTACAACGTCACCCATTTTAGTCGCGCCAATACGTATGAATTTAGGTTCAAAGATAAAAAAAAATAACCTTATGCCCCACCGCACTTAAGGACCTCAAGACAACGGACACCTCCCTTCTCGCAGTCAAGCAAACCTTAAGTTTACCAAACCCAAAAAAATTTGAACGAGAAAGCTTTTCTGGTGGTATGTTTTATGCTTTAGTTTTGCTCAAATCTCAAGGCGCACTTCCCCTCACGACTTCCTTGCCGATAGAAATCTTGACTCTCCTGGAAGAATTCAAGGATGTCCACCCCGATGACTTACCCCCCGGCTTGCCCCCCCCCCCTTCGGAGTATCCAACACGCAATCCATTTCATTCCGGGCTCTACTCTTCCTAACCTCCCGCACTATCGCCTTAATCCTAGTGCGTATACGGAACTCCAATCTCAAATTTCTTATCTCCTCTCCAAAGGCCTCATCCGGCATAGTCTAAGTCCATGTGTGGTCCCGGCCCTACTCGCCCCAAATAAAGATGGTTCATGGCGTATGTGCGTCGATAGTAGAGCGATCAATAAAATCACGATTAAATACCGCTTTCCCATCCCCCGGTTGGACGATTTATTGGATATGCTAGTGGTGCCACCGTATTTTCAAAACTAGATCTTCGAAGCGGCTACCACCAAATTAGAATTCAGGAAGGGGATTAGTGGAAAACATCATTCAAATCTAAAGACGGCTTATATGAATGGTTAGTGATGCCCTTCGGACTCTTTAATGCCCCTAGCACATTCTCCCTCACGATGACAACTCTTTAATCCTTTTATGGGCAAATTTTTGGTGATTTACTTTAATGATTTGTTAATCTATAGCTTGTCCGCACTTGATCACATTGACCATTTAAGGAAAATCTTTGAAGTTCTCCGTAAGGAGAAACTTTTTATCAATCTCAAGAAGTGTCAATTTCTTGACTCCTCCGTATCTTTCTTAGGCTATATTATTAGCGCGTACGGCATTAAGGTTGATCCCGCCAAGGTTCAAGCGATCTTAGATTGGCCGGAACCCCAATCTATTCGGGATGTTCGAAGTTTTCATGGTTTTACCACCTTTTATAGACGCTTCATTCGTAATTTTAGTACCATTATGGCCCCCATTATGGAATCTATGAAACTTGGCGACTTTAAGTGGTCTAAATCCGCTTCTTTGGCATTTGATCAAATTAAAAGATTGATGACTGAGGCACCGGTTCTCCGATTACCCGATTTTCATAAAGTTTTTGAGGTCTCTTGTGACACCTCGGGCGCGGGCATAGGTGGCATTTTAAGCCAAGAAGGTCATCCGATTAGCTTCTTTAGTGAAAAATTAAGCGGGCCTAAGTTAAATTACTCCAACTACGAACGTGAATTTTATGCTCTTGTCCAGAACTTCCGTCATTGGCGTCACTAGCTTCTTCCCCAAGAATTCATTCTCCTATCGGATCATGACGCCCTACGCTACATTAATTCAAAACATAAGCTGAGCCCACACCAAAACAAATGGGTCTCTTTCCTTCAAGAGTATACGTTTGTGATCAAGCATTGCAAAGGAAAACATAACCGTGTTTTCTATGCGCTTAGCCGCGTTAGTTTACTTCTACGTACACTAGATGTTAAAGTCTTGGGCTTTGAACGTATCCGTCGTGAATATGCTGAATGCAAGGATTTCAAGGAGATCTTTCACTCACATCAAGCGTCATCCCCCCCACACTATTTTCGAATACGTCATTCGTGACGGTTACTTATTTAAGGGACCACGTTTGTGCATCCCGGATTCCTCCCTCCAACTTTTTATCTTTTGGGAGATGCACGGCGGCGGTTTAGGTGGTCACTTTGGCCGTGACAAAACCCTCTCTTTGGTCGAAGAGAAGTTCTTTTGTCCCGGTGTCAAACGCATGGATAACCAAGTTGTGAATAGTTGTCGAACGTGTCAACTCGCTAAGGGAAACAAAAACAACATCGGGTTATACACTCCACTTCCCATTCCATCGGTGCCATGGGACGACGTTAGTATGGAGTTTATTTTGGGTCTTCCGTTAACACAACGCAAACACGATTCCATTCTCGTAGTCGTCGATCGTTTCTTTAAAATGCCGTATTTTGTTGCATGTAATCGCACTAACGATGCTTCTCAGATTGTCAAACTTTATTTTAAAGAGGTCGTTAGTCATCGCGGTCTACCCAAGACCATCGTCTCGGATAGAGATGTAAAATTCACTTCATATTTTTTGAAAACATTATGGATATTGGTCGTCACCAAACTTCTCTTTTATGCGGCTTAGCACCCCCAAACGGATGGCCAAACCGAAGTCGTACATAGGAGTTTGGGTAACTTGTTACGTTGCTTAGTGGGCAATCACAAAGGCACTTGGGACCTCATTCTTCCTCAAACACAACTTGCATATAATAACTCCAAAAATCGCTCCACGGGCCTTTACCTGAATGAAATTGTGCATGTTTACAACGCACGTGTGCCTATTGACTTGATCCTGTTACCTCCAGCGTATAAATCAAGTCAATTTGCCACTGACTTTGCTCACCATTTATATGTGTTGCACCACGAGATCTGCCACTGATTTGCCACTACGTACGATGCTTACCAATCTCACGCGAATGTGCACAAGCGGGTTCAAAGTTTTGATGTTGGAGATTTAGTCTTAGTGAAGCTAGTTCCTGAACGGTTACCCTCGGGCACCATAAAGAAATTTGCCAACCGGCGTGCCGGCCCTTTCAAAATTTCAAAGAAGTTGGGTGACAATGCGTACGTACTTGACTTACCTACCGATTGGGGCATACACCCCGTGTTTAATGTGTCTGACCTTACACTTTTTCATGAAACACCGCAAGAATTACTTCACCCCACTTATTCTTCTCCTCTCGGCCATTCTCTTTGGTTTGGGAGTGAAACCGCATCCCCCACATACTTCTACCTTGGAGCTTTCCCCCACACCTACTAGTGAGGCATCCGGGGAGACTATGCCTGTTACTAATGCTCTTTCCAGGTTTCCGCCGATTCTTTTTGTACCAAACCAGATTTTAGATGATGAGATCATTGCTTCCACTAATGGCGGCGTGCACCGCTACTTGGTCCGTTGGAAGGACCACCCCATTTGTGACGCCACTTGGGTGACCGCCGCGGAGATGGAGCGCCTTGATGATGAGCTTCTACACCGTTACCTCTTGGATCACTCATCGGTGACAAGTGGTCTTGAGCGGGGGAGGATTGATGGCGCCGACCTGGTTCTACTCGACGACACGGAGCGCCACTACAATCTTTAGCCCAACACGAGGAGGGCTTATCGTGACATGAGCCACGAAACAGTTAATAAGCCGCCAATTAATTTTATCAAACATTCTACGCGCAGTTTAATTTTATCGTACTTGTCCGATCTACCAAAATGTTAGGTGGTCACAGACGTTCTTTTCTCCATTTTATTTCTTGCATTTTATTTTGGCTAAAACAATTGAATGGCTTTGATTAGAGGATTGTGATAAGGGGTTGTGAATACTCCTCTTGGGAGGTATTTATACACCCCCCCCCCCATTTTTCAGAATTAGGGTAATGAAAAAAAGAATTGGGTTTTCCTCTCTTGCGTCGTTTCTCCTGTGACAGGAGCGATCCGCGAATCCCCCGTCGGTGTGAAGCCGTCGACCGCCCCGATGTGATACCGGCGGCCCTATCTCCGGCGTGAGGCCGGCATACTCTTCCCCGGCGAACCTCGGACCGTCCGCAACACCCGTCGCCCGCCAGCGCCCACGTGCCAACCCGTCGCCGACCGCCATTTCGGGTCGTCTGCTCCCCGTCAGCGATACCCACTCCAACGTGGTCTGGCACATCACGCCTTTGGTGTATCGACTTTTGTCTGGTTGGGGGTAACGACTTCCCGTCTCCACTCCGTGTGATTCATCTCTTTATTTGTTTTTTGTTCTTGTGGTTGTGAATGACATAGTGTACGATTGGAGACTTCGAACGAATCAGAGAGTTGAGGGTGCGTCGCTCGTCTCCAATCAATTTAACGGAGATAGGTAAACATGTGGCGGCTTGTCGCTTGTTGGAGTTACACTCACCGAGAATAAATCTCCGCCCCAAATTATTGCTCTCACCTCCCTCATAGTATTGAGTTTTGGTTGCGTAGTAGTTTCTAAGATTAATCTGTGGTGGTTAGCGCATTGTGCACACTACATGTTTGTGGATTTGCCTCACTCACACGCGGAGGTTGTAAGCGTGTGCAACGTTATTCTCTTTAGGTGTTATTATTTTGTACAAATCGACCGAATCGGGTAGGTTCCTTTCGCTCGATCGAACATCGGCTTCATAGCCCTTGGGAGATCCATAAAGGCTTAGCGAACCTTCGTAAGGGCAAGTATTTCTCTCTTGCCCGCTTTCGTCGCGCTGATGTGTGGGTTTTATATACGGCTGTCAAATCGTCAGTATTAAGAGTGTCAATTGGTGTGTGCTACATCACTTTGTTTGCCACCATGCGGTGGAATGTTGCTTGCAGGTGCTGCGGAACCAAGCGCCAAATAGCGGGCTGAAGCCCAAGTTACTGAGCTGGCCCTCGAAGGCCAAAGTGAACTGTATTTTTACTTTTGTCATGTGTGGCCGGCCTGTGAGCAGATGTATGTAAAACATTATATTGTCAAGTGAACATTTGTAAGGCCATAAGGCCAAGTACTCTTTTGTGTATTTGTTGTATTTCATTCCTGTGGTCTATAGTGGACATTCATGTCGTTGTTGTGCAAATTTTGGGTTATCTTAAATTGTTTAAAAGCTTCCTCTAAAATGCTCTGTGTTAGGGCGAGTAGTTGAGTTTTTGGTATTATTATGTAACCCTTCTGACTGTCCGTGGTATATGGCGTCGGGTTCCAGCTGGACCTTCTATTATATGCCATAGGACGGATGGGGATGTTATAGTGCTCATCTACCCGGTCTTTTTGTATTCTAGACGGATAGGGAAGAGGTGGTTGAAGAGCTTTTGGTTTATTATAATCAGAAGGCTTAAGTGAAGGAGAAGATGAAGAAATTATTACCTCAGTATCAACCGGAATTGGAGAAGTGGTCACCTCCTTCCCTCTTCGTAGAGTGATGGCTTTGGCTTGCTCCTTTGGGTTGGGCTCCGTATTGCCCGGTAGCGCTACTTGTTGGTGATCAGAGAGCATTTTAGCGATTTGCCCAATTTGTTTTTCCAAATTACGAAGAGCCGGTGAGATTCCGGATATTGGCATCATTTGCAGTCGTATATTTGGTGAACAACTCCTCGAGATTGTGAGCTTTTGGATCCTGTGGTGGAAAATAATTAGGTGGACTATTTTTGGTGGGCGCGGCGTGTTCCCCGAATTACTCCAAGAGAAGTTGGGGTGATTCCTTATACCCGGGTGATAAGTATTACCATAATTATTACTCTAATTAAAAGGTGGACGATTCGGATTACCCATGTAATCCACGTGTTCAGCAATAGGGAAAGGTTCACAAATTGGGGTTCACAGGTAGGTATAGACGAGGAAGCAGACATCTCGTTCATTTATTTTTTTAGTTTGTCAACCTGGAGATATAAACTAGAAACCGTATATATTTCGTACATCCCGGATGGTTTAGGTGGACGAGACCGGGGTGTACTCCACTAATACGTACTCATGGCCATACCTTCTATAAGTTCTTGGGCGGCCGCCAGTGTCTTATTGTTTAACATTCCACTGGCGGCGACATTAATATGTTGCCTCGCTTGTTGATTGAGGCCATTATAGAAGGTTTGCACTTGCAAACAATCAGGGATTGTATGATGCGGACAACGGCGAAGCAATTCCTAAAATCTCTCCCAAGTATCATATAACGTTTCCATATCAACTTAGGAGAAATATGTAATATCATTGCGCAACTTGGCTATCTTAGCGGGCAGAAAATATTTCGTGAAAAACTTTTTCGTCATCTCGGCCCAAGTAGTGATGGAGCCTCTTAGTAGAGAACCCAACTACTGTTTATCCTTGGTGCGCATAGAAAAAGGAAAAATCCTTAGCCGAATGGCATCATCGGACACCCCGTTAATTTTAAAAGTATCACATATTTCTAAAAAGATAGAAATATGCGCATTTGGGTCCTCATCTTGAAACCCATCAAATTGGACTAATTGTTGTACCATTTGAATGATGCTGGGCTTCAATTCAAAGTTATTGTTCGCAATAGCGGGTCAAACAATACTTGATTGCGCCTCATCCAAAATCGGTCGGGCATAATAGGACATAGTCCGTTCTTCGGCCATATTTGAATTTTGGTTACCCAAAATAGAAGAAAATTGAGAAGAAGGGGAAGTGGAAAAGGAAGAAGAAGAAGACGAAGATGAAGAAGAAGAAAAAGTGTTACCTACGGATTCCTCAACCAAATCTAGAGAATTGAGTTCACGGAGTCTTAGGTGTCGCCGTAAGCTTTACTCGATCTCCGGATCCATGTCAAATAGATTTGACGGATTCCCACGGGTCAGACACCAAAATAAAATAAAAGTAAAAGTTTTAAGATTAAAAATTTATAAAATAAAATTTCTCAGACTTCCAAGGGCTACCTAATGACGGGTTCACAAGGTACTAGGCAGTATTGCGGGATGAAAACCCGGCACGGCCCTTTCGCAAGAAACTTTAATTATAAAAAATTAAAGTTAAAACTTTTAAAGAAAACAAACAAAATAAATAAAAAATTTATAAAATTAATAGATTCTTGCTTTCAAAATATAAACAAAGATGTCCCCGGCAACGGCGTCAAAAACTTGATGATTACTTTCTCCATGCCAACGCGTGTTTCCAATCGATGAGGCAATTATACCTATCGTTCAGGGTATAGAATCAAGTGTCGTATTTTGACTCGGGGCTTGTCGAGTACTTGTACTCACAAGAAAAAACTATCATTTTATTGGATGAAAAGTTGGTTTTTTGTATATAACAGAAACTGAAGTGTTACACTAAGAAAGAGAAATTCGATGTTGGGGAGCTAGCACTTGATCTAGAATCCCCTTGGATAAAAATAAACCTTTTGAAAATTAAAGAAATGTGAGTTCTTAAATTTACTCACTCGACCGTGGAGGCTCCTAAAGTACAAAAGTGTCTCTCTCGAGCTCATTCTTTTGACTAACCTTTGGTTGATCGATTAAGACCTCTCGGGCAGTCAAAACCCCTAAGCTTGCTTTAGGCGGTGAACCCCACTATTGGACATGACTCCAATCCGGAAGATTTATGTCCTCTCTCGAGGAGTGCATGAAACTCCTTTTATCCTTGAGTGATCTCCTCGTATTCGCAACCTCTCGGTCATTTAGGATACGGATCTCAGATCGAAGAACATATCCATGAAATATGAATTCGACAAAATATAATTCAATGATAAATCGTTAGTGAGCAAGATTAAGAACAAGACATTTTTTGATAAAAATTGAAAAGTTTATTTTATTCCAAGGTTCATCATGATCAAGTGCTAAATGAGATTTAGCTACTAATCATGATTAGGGAATTACAAAATAAGGTAGGGAAAAACATGCTTGAAATAAAAATAACTAGAATTAAAGCTTAGACAATATTAATGTAGACTAGGAAATAGAAAATACAGCAAATAAAGTAGCAAAATACAAGACTCCAACTCCCAAAATTCCACTCTTGAGAATCTGAAGCTGTCTGGAATTTATTAAAAAAAAGTGCTGGTTAAACACGCCCATAGGTCACTCCCGTGACCTAGGGCACGTCAGGCTCGGAACCGTGGTCTTGAAACCCCTGAAACGTTGGAGGAGAAACTGCCAAAATTTATTTAACTACAGGTCACGCCCCTAGGTCATGTCCATGACCTAGGGCGTATCAGGTTTTTTACTGAAAACAACGGGAAGCTGAAAATGGCAGGAGTTATTCTGCAGTTGATGGAGAGGTCACGCCTCTAGTCATGCCCGTGACCAGGGCGTGTCCGGCTGGAATAGAAATCTGTCGGCAAACGGCAGGAATGGAAAAGTGATTGGCTGTAAACGCTCCATGTCACACCCTAGGTCACGCTTGTGACGCAGGCGTGTCAATTTAATCCGACGTGGCAGGCCCTCCCATTGGGGACAGCTGGCTGACATGGGAAGTGACAAGGGTCATGTCGTGGTGTCACGCCTTTGTCAGGATGAATACAGGCGTGTTTGGGCTGAGAATTTGGGAAATTCCTTTCTTCACTCCAAAAATTCTATAGATCAGTCCTACAAGATTGAAAATAATAATGTTAGCCCAAATAAATATAAAATATAAAAAGAAGTTAATTATTAGCTTAATATTATAATATAGATATATAATAGCTGACTATTAAATAGAAATTAATAAATGAAATATAGAAAAAATTAGAGTTATCAATTGTAACCTCAAAGAAAGCATCTGTGTTGAGCAACCCTCAGGTTTTATTGACTCTACACATCCTAATTATGATTATCTTTTATTAAGAGCTCTCTATGGGTTAAAATAAGCCCCAAGGGCTTGGTATGAGACTTTGTATAAATTCCTTCTAGAGAACAAATTCTCAAGAGGGAAAATAGACAAAACACTATTTCTAAGGGAAGTCTAAGGCAAGACTATCTTAGTACAAATATATGTAGATTACATTATATTTGGTTCTACTTATGAGTCACTTTACACAAAATTTGCCAAACTTATGCAAGGTAAGTTTGATATGAGTAGCATGGGTGAAATCAAGTTTTTCTTGGGTCTCCAAGTTAAGCAAACTACAGATGGACTTTTCATTAGTCAGTCTAAGTTCAACAAGGAGTTAATCAAGAAGTATGGAATGGAAACAGCCACTTCCATGAGAACTCCTATGGGATCTAGTATGTCTTTAGACAAGTATGGTATTGGCAAGTAAGTTGATTTCACCTTGTATAGGGGCATAGTTGTATCACTACTCTATCTAACTGCCAGTAGACAAGACATAATATATGCTACTTGTGTATGTGCTAGGTATCAAGCTTTCTCTAAGGAGTCTCATTATACAACAGTTAAAAAATATTGAGATATCTAAAGGTCACACCTAGTCTTGGCCTATGATATCCCAGGAATAGTGATTTTGAACTAACAGGCTTTCTAGATGCAGATTATGCAGGTTATAAAGAAGATAGGAAAATCACTTCAGGTTCATATCAGTTCCTTGGAAGAAGGCTAGTGTCATGGAGCAGCAAAAAAAGCAAATAAGTGTAGCAATATCCACTACTGAATCTGAGTACATTTCAGCTGGAAGTTGCTATGCACAATTGCTTTGGATTCAGCATCAAATACAAGACTACAATATTCGGCTAAGAAAAACTCCATTTTATTTTGATTCTGCTAGTGCCATTTTAATTGCAAATAATTCTGTTCCATATAGTAGAACTAAACATATTTAGATTAGATATCACTTTATTAGGGAGCATGTAGAAAAGGAATACATTAATCTAGAATTTGTTCCTACAATTAAACTGATTGTTGATATTTTCACAAAGAACCTAGATGAAGAGAAATTTAATTTTTTTAAGTTTGAACTTGCCATGTTAAATCTGGAATAATTAATGCATACATAAAGACTGATCAAAATAAGAATAAAATATTAATCAGTAATTAAGTTTACTTAATTAAATATCAAGTAAAAACATTTAAGTATCATGTTTCTATAGTTCAGGAGACAAAATATTGGCTAAGTCAAAAGTTGTGCACGATTCCAGAAAATGTGTTGAGACACCAAAGTAAGTATCGAGACATCAAAAAGTGTCGAGACCCTAAGGTATATGTCGAGAGAAATTATCCTTATGTCGACTTGTGTCGACACATCTCGACAGACAATTTTTCTAGTGTCGACACTAGGTCTTTTCCTAAAATTTGGAATAGTCTAAATTGAGCGCGCCTTTTCAACTTCAGGAGAGCCTAGACTATAAATATGTTTTGAGAATAGAGGTCAACTACACCTTTTTGAGATCTTAAGAGTTTGATTTCTGAGTGTCGAGACCTAGAACTCCATTTTGTCAACACACCTCTTTCGATTCCTTCTCTCCGCTGGAACCCAAAAGTGATAACAACGTCTTCGAAGGATATGAACTCGTTCGACATGGATTCGACTCGGCATCAAAAGAAATCAAGGATGAGATAACCCTTATCACAAAATCCAGATTAGAGTTTTTGCTCTCAGAATCATCCAATATCTTGAAACGAGAGGTTCTTGAGTTCTTTTCCAATGCCCAACTGGATTCAAATGCTGACAAGATTAAGTCCGCAGTAAATAGAACGAAAGTTAAGATCACAACAAGAAGGTTGACAAAGATATTCCACATACTCAAGGTTGATCAAGAAGATGACCTAGATTTTGCCAAGATTGCTGAAGCTTTGGAGTGGTTTGGATTAGCCCTAACCACAAAGCTTGTAAGCACCATGGTCAGGAAGGGAATGAATACTCAAGGAAAATTTCTATCAAAGATTATAAGAAAAGTGTTGATATGCAAAATAGGAACACATGACAGAATCCATGCTCAAATGTTTGAGCTGATGACAAGGATAATATTCAAAGTGAAGATCAATTAGAGCAAAATTGTCATTGACAAAATAGCAGAGAGCATCAAGAAGCCCAATATGGGAAAGATTATAAGCCTCGATTTGGTTCAAGCACTTCCTAACAGTCTCAATCTAAAGATTGGATCTAAGATCAATCATATGAGAAGAATGGACATAAGAATTCTAGTAAAATAGGATAGAGTATTAACAAAAAAGACACCAGTACTAGAGAATAAGAAAGAGAGGAATAAGAAAGTAGTGGTTGTAGAAGAAAAATCTTCCAGTGACTCTAAAGATCAGGGAAGCTCTAGCACAGAAAAACATGATGGTGCAGCACCAGAAAATTCTTCAAGGACCTCTCCTGGTACTAGAGATCAGATGTAGGGGGAGATAAGAACAGAGAAGGATCACATTGATGGGGAGAACCCCAATGATCTTCCAAACTTAGACAATGTTCCTGCACAAGATGTACAAATGTCTGATAAAGAGAATGAGAATGGAGTCTCTAAGGAGACTGAGGAAGAATTTCCTATGGATAAAGAAGCTGATATCCTGGGGAAGTTACCAGATACACTCCCAGATGATCATTATTATATTGCCTCAGCACAACTAGAGGATGAAACCATAGAGGAACTCAACCTTGGTGAAGTATGTATAAGGGTTGAGGGGGAGATAGCAGATCTGGCCCCAAACACTAAAGGAGCTAAAGAGCCTACTTCAGTTGAAGTTGTCAGTTCTTTAGATGTTTATGAGGAGGAAGCCTCTCAGCTCAAGAAAAGGAAAATTGATGAACTTAGGAAAAGGAGTAGGAGCTATAAGAAGACAATTCTGTTGGGTACATTGGAAAATGTGTACTAGATTTGGAGAAGCCACAACTTAGTCAATGATATGCATCAATTTGTATTTGATGGGAGTTTGAGTTTCATTGTGCAGGTTTAAGTATTTGAAGGAAAATATTCTAAGTATAAGTGTCGACACTTGTGAAGAAACTGTGTTGACAATCAGGAAACTTGTGTCGACACTCAGGCAAGCTGTGTCGACACACAAGCAAATTGTGTCGACACTCAGGGAAGTTGTGTCGACACCCATAATTTGTGTAGACACTTATAAAGAAGTTGTGTCGACACTCAAAGCTTTGTCGACATCTAAAGAAGCAGTTGTGTCGACATCCAGAAATGTGTCGACATCTGAAGCAGGACTTGTGTCGACACTTAAAACTGAAGCTATGTAGACATTCAGGAGATATGTCGACACCTGAAGCAATTATGTCGACACACAGGACTTGTGTCGACACACCAACTCCCAAAAGGTTGTGTCGAGTTCAGAAGTAATTGTGTCGACACACAGGACTTGTGTCGACACACACTCAACGCCATTTGACAAACACTCAACATCAACTGTCTGCAACAGAAATGTCGAGACAAGAAGCTATTGTGCCGACACACAGGACTTGTGTCGACACATACAACATAAGCAGTATCGAGAAGCAGAAGTATGACTGTGTCGATACTTGGAGAAATTGTGTCGACACCATGAAGACTTGTGTCGACACTTAGTCTATATGAGTCAACACATGTGAAGCAGTCTGCTGAGTGTTGTATGCTGAGTTGAAAAGACATTGAAAAACCTTGTGACGTGACTGGTGACTTGACAACTGTCATAACTAGCCGGTCTGACAACACTGTCAGAACTGTTAGAAGTTTGTTATGAACCGGATCAGCCGGTAACCATGAATCAAGCTCTATATAAGAGACAGATCGGAAACGACAATCGAGAAGATGAACAAAAAAATGTGAGGCATCAATAAGAAGAATTCTGACAGATCAAGGGCTATCTGCAAGAAAGATTCATAGTTCTATCTGAATTTAAGGAAGAAACTGATTGAAGATCATCTTCATCAACAAAAAAGATCCACCTTATTTTGTTCTAATCAAAAAGCTCTAAAAAGCTAAGTCAGGTTAGATTAGAAGGATCAGTCAATCCAAGAACTGAACAACAAGACAACATCAACAGAGAAATCTAGCTGGTGAAGTTTTCAGTTACTCTTTACTCACAAATTCTTGTAGGATCTACTGTTAGATCTAAGCTATAAGACTAAAATTATAAAGGCTGAGATAGGGCTGTGTGCCTAAGGTAGGACTTGTTGAAAGTCTGAGTTGTAAGCCTAATTATAAAGGCTGAGGTAGGGCTGAGGCCTGAGATAGGATTCTTGAGAAGAATCTGAGGTAGGACTTGTGTTAAGTTCGAGGTGTAGGAACCATCTTTGGTTCTGAGATTGTAAGATCTGAGGATCTGAGCAAGTGGAAGGAAGTTAAGCTGAATCCAGTTATCTGCTGGATAGGCGAAGGGGGAAAGTGGATGTACCCATATCTTGGGGAACTACTATAAGTCTTGTGTTTACTGTGATGTGTTTATTTTTTTTAGATTGATTAATCTGTGCTGAAAGTAATCTTATAACTATTTGCCTAAAAATTAAAAAGACACACAAAGATTAGAACCTATTCACCCCCCCCCCCCCCTCTAGGTGTTTAGGCTCTTGAAATAAAGTCTTTCAAGTGGTATTAGAGGGAGGTTCCTCAAAATTTTGACCTAATAGTAAGAGGATTTCTCCAAGGCAAATAATAGATAACAAAATTGGGTTCAAGTGAAAATCAAAATGAATTTGGATCTATGAAATTGCCCATATGCAGGAAAGAATCTTTTGGCATTTAGAAAGAAAGGGTCAGGCTGTTTATGGAAGCATCTGATCCAAGAATTTATATCCAATGAAGGTTTCAGTTCTTGATGCAAACATTCAAACTCCAAAGAGTTATTCAGAGATGACTAAGGATGAAATCATCTTGGCTACATTAGATAAAAGAGCTCAGAATATAATTGTAAGTGCCATAGATGATGCAGCATTTTAGAATCTTGTGCACTGTAAAACTTCCAAAGAAATATGGGATACACTGATTATCTATATGGAAGGCATAGAAGAAGTCAGAGAGGACAGAAAGTCTATGTTAAATCAAGAGTATGAGAGCTTTAGGCAGACTAAAACTGACAGCATAACTGAATGCTATAAAAAGTTTTTAAGAATAGTGAATGAACTGATGACATATGGAAGATTCTTCAGTACTTATGAACTGAATGACAAGTTTCTTAAGTCCCTAACAAAGGATTGGGACACTAAGATATGTGCCATCAGGGAAGTGGCCAAATTGGCTAACACACCACCACCTACACTCTTTGGAAAACTGCTTTCGTATGAAATGCAACTTACTACTAGGAAAGAGGAAGAGAAGGGCAGCAGATCTAAACATAAAGAAAAGACAGTAGTCTTCAAGGATGAGGGCTCAAGGAAGGGTAGGAGAAAATCTCCTTCTCCACTTAGAAGGAGTACTGAAGCAGAAGAAGGTGTTCCTGAAACAAGTACATCAGATAGTCATACATCTAATGAAGACTTTGCTGCTTTCTCAAGAAAATTCCAAAGGTTCATGAAGAAAAAGAATTGGAGAACCAGGACTTCATCTACATCCTATTCCAAGGATGAATACTACAGGAAGAAGAAAACACCTAAGGAGGACAGGTATGCTTCTAAACGTGGTAAATAATCTAATTCTAAGATTGTGTGTTATTGCTGCAATAGGTCTGGGCATGTCATAGCTGACTGTCCTGACAAAAGAAAGGAGTCAAAGGACAAGAAGAAGCAGTTGGTCAAAGTCAATAAGGAGAAGTCTCTAGTGGCTCAGAAGGAGAAGAGTTGCACAGACTCTTCATCTTCAGAATCTAAAGAAGAAGAGGCAGAAGCATATGTTGGACTCTTCTCAATATAAGAGGATTCTAGGGAACTAGAAATCCTACAGATGCTGGACTCCATAAATGGAGTGGAAGAATATTGTTGTAAAGGACTGATGGCTCAATCTGAATAAGATAAGTGCCAGGATCAGCCTGGACCAAGTAAGGTAAACAATTCACCCCTAGTCTCAGATTACTTTACTGGATCAGAATTAGAAGCATCTTCTTCAAAAGAAGTGGATGGATCTGAGTCTGAGGGGGATGTTCACCAACTCATTAATGAGTATGGTGGGTTGTTGCATGCTCTAAAGAAGAGAAAGTTTCTTGTTAAAGAGCAAGCCAAAGAGATTGAGTCTCTTAAGCTGGTTGCAGCAGATTCAGCAAAACTACTGGATCAAAAACTAAATGAGGTTACCAAATTATAAAACATCACAATTATTTAGATGGGCACAATCTCATTCAAAGAGAATCATATCAAGAAACTGGAGGGAAAACTTCAGCAAGAGAGAGCTAGTGGCTAAATTCTCCAAGCCAAAATCAGTCTTACCTTTGATAGATAAATTTGTTTCACAAAAAGGGAAGACTGGTGTAGGCTTTAAGGGAAGAACTAGGGCTACCAATTCTCATAGAAAAGGTAAAGCCACAGTTCAGCCTCTAGCTGATAATCCCCCTATTTTCTTTAAGAAGGTAGTGAATCCTACTAACAGGTATGATCATGACATTACACATGGTCACTGTGAGCATGAAAATTTCATGAGCAAGGGTGCTAATGCTAATAGACCAATCTATAGGCATGCCCATCATACTCAAGAGGAGTTCTTGAAGAATGCTATTCCAGCACCAACACTTAATAAGTCTACTGACAACAAAGTAAGAAGGCCTGTACCTAAGAATATGTATAATAGGTTTGAGTGTTGGTGTTGTGGAAGGTGGGCCACTTTGCCATGGATTGCTGGTTTAACTTAAGTGTTCAAACCAAAAGTAGGATTCCTGTTAAATAAGTCACAGGATTTCATACTAACAAGGACCTAGGACCCACTAGCAAGTTGGGTTCTAAGGGTAAGTGATTCTTTATTTGTTGCAGGTAAATCCAAGTGACCATACCCCTATATGGTACTTGGATAGTGGCTGTTCCAGACATATGACTGAAACAAGGAGAATGTTGAGGGACTATGTGCCCATAAAGAATTGACAAAAGTTATCTTTGGTGGATCAGAAAAGGGAATCATCAAAGGATTTGGTAACATATCTTGTGATTCAATTACAATCACTAACGTGGCTTATGTAAAGGGTCTAAAACATAACCTGATTAGTATAAGTCAACTTAGTGATCTAGGTTATGATATTTCTTTCCTCAAAGGGGAGTGCCTAGTAAAAAGGTCTAGTGATCAAGAGATCATTTTGACTGGCACTAGGAAAGGAAATGTGTATTGCCTTAACCTAGAGTGTGAGTCTAACAACTCACCAATTTGTTTGGTTGCAGGAGAGAAAGCTTCTTTATATGTCAAATGGCACAAGAGGCTAGCTCGTCTGAACTATAAGTAAATTGGACTGTTGTTCAGCATGGGATTAGTGAGGAATGGTCCTCAAGTTCAGTGAATAAAGAGGGTGTGTGCTCAGCTTGCCAAAATGGCAAGCAGACTAAGTCCTCTTTTCAGTCACTTGACATCAAAGATTCAAAGAGATGTTTGTATCTCATGCATATGGATTTGTTTGGTCCTATGCCAGTCCATAGTCTTGGTAGGAAAGCATACACACTTGTTGATGTGGATGACTATTCTAGATTTACATGGGTTTTCTTCTTGAGGCAGAAATCTGAAACCCCAACTATTTACCAGATTTTTGTCAGACAAATACAGAATGAATACAACTGTAACACCCCAAAAATCTCAGGAGGTCGGTTTGAGGTGCAAGCTGTTTGACACGGCCTGGGACACGGGCGTGTCCCAGGGCGTGTCGGGGGTACACGGCCTGGGACACGGGCGAGTCCCAGGGCGTGTTCAGGATAGTCGACGATCGGTGGTCGACTATTGTCGAGCCTGGGACACGGCCTTGGACACGGGCGTGTCCCAGGGCGTGTCACTCAAGAAATTGCCGGTTTGAGTCAGGGAAGTACACGGCCCGGAACCAAGCCTTGAACACGGCCGTGTCAAATTTGACACGGGCGTGTCCGATGCCGTGTACCTACCCATGTACTGCTTGTTGGGTTTGGAGCTCGTTGAGGCAGGGGTGACACGGGCGTGTCTCATGGCTGACACGGGCGTGTCAGGTTCGACACGGGCGTGTCTATGCCCGTGTTCTGGTAAAGTTCAGTCGGTACGAGTGACGCGTGTTCCGCTTAAGGGTACACGGCCTGTGATACGGGCGTGTCACAGGCCGTGTCAGCCAAAAAAAGTGGAATTTTGGGAAAATCGTGTCCATTCCTTTTCTCTATTTGGATCCAAGGGCTCAGGTGATTCCTGGCTGGATTAAGTCAGCAGAGGCTTGATGAAGAAATCATTCTTCATTTGGCTAAGTGAAGAGAGAAAGAGAGAGGAGGAGAAAGAAGGAGGAGGAGATCAAGCCACCGGCGGAGCTCCCGTGGTCCGATTCGAGATCCGAGGCCAGCGCTGTGATGGCAAAGCTGTTGCGGTTCTTTCTCACCGGCTAGTTTTTGATGGCTCCCAAGAGATCGTCAAGGGTAACGATCTCCCTTCTTGGACATGTGAAGTCCTTCTTTTCTGCATTGCATAGGGAAAACCCTTCCCCGCAAGTGTGCGGTGGGTTATGGTGTCCCTTGGGGTAGATATGAGAAGTCCCCCTTATTAGAGCCCGGAATTGGAGTACGGATCTAGGCATGCTGTGTGAAGCCCATCTGGACATGTTGGTCTGGATTGGTGATGCTTGTTTGCATATCGGAGAAGACTCCGTGGTTATGGCTTGTTTGCCTTGTGCCTACTTGTTGCTTGGTGCAGCAGGAAGTACTGGATGAAGTCCAGGAAATGAAGAGGGTTGGATGCAACTCTTGTGGCCGTGCGTTGCCACTTTGTGTGTGGTTGAGCCGTTGGGCTGCAACTCGATGAAAAGGCAGATTGCCGAACAGGAAAGGTGAAACCGACCCGCGCCTATAAATTACCATGGATACTTCCGTATTCGAGGTGGCACGGCGACTTGAGCAACAGGGGGTGGCTGATCCGTACCTGCGTTATGTCCATCCGACTTGGAAGCCTGGTTATAGGTTTCGTTGGAGCGCATAATGAGAGTCTTAGGCTCGTGCGCCAAAAAGACTAGAATGCTCAATACTGTGTAAACGGTGGTGTTGACCCTGGTTTTCCGGTGCACCAAGAATGTGCCCTGAGTGCACGGACTGTTGGGCCGTGTGGCCGACGGTTGTGATGGCTTGAGTGTGCCTGCGAGCACATATTTGCTATTGTTGATACCATGCTGTGCAGGGAAGGAATGCTACTGCCCCGAGAAAGGGGTAGGATTGTTATAATTGGGTCAGCTAAATGCTGACCGTTGCCGTGTTTGCCACCGTTTGGGTGGATTGTCCCTATGCAGGTGCTGGAGAGCCAAGTGGTAAATGAAGGGCTGAAGCCCTACTGCTGTTGCTACTGCTGCTGCGGCTAGCCCTTGAAGGCTGTGCGAATGGTTTTGTTTGTTTTGCTTTCACTCATGTATGGACGGCTAGCGCGCCGATGTTTGTAATCCATGATGTGTGGAAAGAGGAACTGTAAGGCCTTAACGCCAACCCTTGACCTTTGTTGTACATTCCGTGGCTGTATATATAACTGTGGTTTATATATTGGACATTCCTGGTTAGAGTTCAATTTACAACTTAAATCTTCCGCTAGCATGCTCTGAGTTAGGATACGTGTATGGTTTGGTATTATTCTGTGACCTCACCGTCTGTTTGTGGCATATCGTGTGGGGCCCCGGCCGGACCTTCTACGATACGTCATGTAACGGATGGGGTCGTTACATTTTGGTATCAGCTTCGTTCGGTCTTCCTCTTTCGAATTCGTGGTCGAATTCTTTCGTGGGGTGGCGAGCGCGTGTTTGTGCGCCCTGCTGTAACGCTAATGAACTCTGGAATGTCTACTAAGGAATGTACATAATCTTGTTTGAGGAATCTGCGCGTTCCTTTTCTGTTGTTTTTGCTTGCATGCTATCGCTAATGTGTGTCTTATCCACCTATAGGTGACGCGTAGTGGTGCTGGGCAGTCTGAGCCCCAGCGCTCTGATGAGAGTGCGGCACCAGCTGAGGTGACAACACCTCCTCCATCTGCGGAAACTGTTCGCTTAGTTGCTGAGGCTCTATTTGCCATGATTCAGCCGACCGGGCAAGCGCAGCCGGCAGTAGAACCAGTTCGTGTTGTTGTAAGACCCGAGCCGGTTGAGGCTGTAGATCCACGAGCAGCTGACCGACAGTTGAAGCAATTCATGAGCTTCAGTCCGCCTACGTTTACGGGACTGGGATCCCCAACGCAGGCAGAGGATTGGTTATCGCGTGTCAAGCGGATAATGATAGCGATTAGGGCGGAGGAAACGTTAAAGGTCACCTTGGCCACCTTCATGCTTGAAGGAGAGGCACGGTTGTGGTGGGACGAGGTTGAGGTACACCATTTGGCGGGCAGGCAATTAACGCAAGTATCGATTGAGGAGTTCTCTCAAATATTTCTGGCGAAGCATGTCCCAGCGGCGCAACGCATTGCCATGGAAAATGAGTTCCAATGGTTAAAGCAAGGAGAAGATAGCGTGGATACCTACCTGCATGAGTTTACCAGGTTGGGGCAGTATGCGGGAACAATCTTCGCGGATGACCAAAGGAAAACGAATAGGTTCTATGAAGGATTGCGGGATGAGTTGAGGTTCCTGCTTTCGAGTTCAGTGAACCAAGGGTTTCAAGCGTTGGTTGATACTGCATGTGCGTTGGAGAAGGACATGAGACGGGTGCAAGGGAACAAGGGCTTGGTTGTGTCAAAGCCAGAAGTTCAAGCACCTCGCCCTAGCAAATCGTTCTACCAGAAGAAAGGGGGCAAGAGGTCCAAGTCGTCTGGGCAAGTGGCTACGACCATTGTGTCGGGGGCGACGTCAAGGCCGGAGTCTCGTACATGCTTTACTTGTGGCCGGGTGGGGCATCTGGCCCGTGATTGTCGGGTTGTTCAGCCCAAAGGGGAAAAGAAGACGGGTGCGTCTTATGTTGAGAAGGGCAAAGTAGTGGTTGAGTCCTCTGCGTCCCAGGCACAGCCCCGAATCTATCACCTTGGCTAGCAGGAGGTGATTAAGCAAAGTGACGTCGTCACAGGTACGAGTGAATATAGAGTATTTGCTTACGTGCTATTGCTTTTGGTTATGTATAGCTTGTGCATGATGTGTATGTGCTGCAGGCTTTGTCCTGATTCGGAATAATCTGGCGAGAGCCCTGTTTGATACGGGTGCTTCGCATTCTTTTCTGTCTGAGGACTTCGTATCTCGAATTGGGGTGCCGAGTCATGTGACGGTTGATAGTACAAGGGTGCTATTACCGAATGGCTGTGTGATGCTTGCGGTTAGGGCTTGCGATGTGGATGTTCAAATAGGAAGTCGGGATTTCGGTTTGAGTGCAGCTGTGCTACCGTTATCGGAGTTTGATGTGATCTTTGGCATGGACTGGCTCTCGGAGCAGCGTGCCTTTATTGATTGCAACTCCAAGGAGATCACACTGGGCCAGAATACCGGACTTGTGACGAAGTTCGCTGTTATGCGAGGAGTTGGCGGGATTTTATTGTCTGCGCTCCAAGTCGTCAATGCTGTTCGGAAGGGCACGGAGTTATTCTTCACGCTAATTCAGGCTGTGGAGCCAAAGGCCAGTGTCGGTGAAGTTTTGGTTGTGTCAGAGTTTGCTGATGTGTTTCCTAAAGATCTTCCTGGGTTACCACCCCAGCGGGAGATTGACTTCTCTATTGAGTTGGTACCAGGTGCTAAACCTGTGGCCCGCTCACCATATCGCGTCGCGCCAAAAGAGATGGCTGAATTGAAAGTCCAATTGCAAGAGTTATTGGAGCAGGGATACATACGCCCAAGCATGTCACCTTGGAGCGCGCCTGTTCTATTTGTGAAAAAGAAAGACGGTAGTTTGCGGTTATGTATTGACTACCGCGAATTGAATAAGCTGACGGAGAAAAACAAATATCCGATTCCACGGATTGATGACCTATTTGATCAGCTGGCAGGATCAACGGTCTATTCCAAGATGGATTTGAAATCGGGATATTATCAGTTGCGGATTCGGGAAGGTGACATTCCCAAGATGGCGTTTGGAACACGCTACTGTCATTATGAGTTCACGGTAATGCCGTTTGGCCTATGTAATGCGTCTTCGGTATTTATGGATCTAATGCATCGAACGTTCCGAGAGTACTTGGATTTGTTCGTAATTGTGTTTATCGATGACATCTTAGTATACTCTCAGTCGGAAGAGGATCATGCAAACCATTTGAGGTTGGTCTTGCATACCCTGCGGAGGAATAAGCTTTATGTCAAGTTCTCAAAGTGTGAGTTATGGCTCTCTTCAGTAGCCTTTTTAGGCCATGTGGTAAGTGGAGAAGGTATCGTGGTGGATCCGTTGAAGATAAGTGTCATTCGAGATTGGCCAGTGATGTCTTCGGTGGCCGAGGTCAGGAGCTTCCTTGGGCTTGCGGGCTACTATAGACGGTTTGTGGAAAACTTCTAACGGATTGCTTTACCTCTGACCACGCTGACGAGAAAAGATCAAAGGTTCATTTGGACGCCGGAGTGCGTGCGAGCTTTTGAAGACCTGAAGAGTCGTTTGACCACGGCGCCTGTGTTGACATCTCCATGTGGTACAGATGGCTATGAGGTCTATAGTGATGCTTCCGGGAGCGGCTTAGGTTGCGTTCTTCTACAGTTTGGTAAAGTGATTGCTTATGGCTCGCGCCAATTGAAAGTGCATGAGCGGAAGTACCCCGTCCATGATTTGGAGTTGGCGGCGGTAATCTTTGCGCTCAAGTTGTGGCGGCACTATCTTTATGGCGTTAAAGTGGACATCTATACAGATCACAAAAGCCTAAAGTACTTGTTGGATAAGAAGGATCTGAATATGCGACAACGAAGATGGATGGAGTTCCTTGGGGACTACACCTTCGAGATTCACTATACGCCCGGGAAGGGAAATGTGGTCACTGATGCTTTGAGTCGGAAGACTCCGGTACGGGCAAGCTGGTTGTAGTGGCATGATCAGCGTTTAATCCAGGAATTGGAAGCAGTGGAGATATCTTGTGTTGACAAGGGTTCGTCGACCGATGCATGCTTGAACTGGACGGAGGTTCAATATGACCTTACGGACAGAGTTCGGCGAGCAACGGAGCTTGATGAAAGTCTCCAGCGCTATGCTAAAGATGGGCCGGACGACCAGTTCTCTTGGGATAACGGTTTGTTACGCAGAAATGGTCGAATGTGCGTTCCGAATGTGGGTAAATTGAGGGAAGAGTTGATGTATGAAGCTCACTTTGCAAAGTACTCAGTTCACCCAGGGAGCACAAAGATGTACAGAGATCTGAAAAAGCTGTTCTGGTGGCCCGGACTAAAGAAAGATGTAGCACGTTATGTGGTGGAATGCCATACTTGTGCGTTGGTGAAAGCAGAATGCCAGAAGCCTGGCGGTTTCCTGAAGTCGTTACCCATTCCGGAGTGGAAGTTCGATGACATTTCGATGGATTTCGTGCACGGGTTGCCGAGATCTCAACGCGGTCATGATTCAATCTGGGTGATTGTGGACCGGTTGACAAAGGTGGTGCACTTCCTTCCAAACAAAGGAGACGATTCAGTGGAAACCTTGGCCAAGCTCTATGTGGAGCAGATTGTTCGACTGCACGGTGTTCCTCGGAGCATCGTTAGTGACCGTGATGGGCGATTCACATCGAATGATTGGCGGCTAGTTCATCAAATGTTGGGTACAAAATTAGCGTTTAGTACGGCCTTTCATCCCCAAACGGATGGCCAGACTGAACGAACCAACAGGACGATGGAGGACATGCTCTGCATGTGCGCCCTAGACTTTGGTAAGAGATGGGAAGATTATATTTTTCTTGTAGAATTTGCCTATAATAATAGCTACCAAGCGAGCATCGGTATGGCACCATTTGAGGCTTTGTATGGTCGTAAATGTCGTACACCGTTAGCTTGGGCAGAAGCAGGCGAATCTAAGCTGAGGGGGAAAAAGGAAGTCGAAGAAGCTACCTCGTTTATACGCTCTATTCGAGAGAGGCTATTAATAGCCCAAGATCGTCAAGCAAAGTACTACAATGCCAAACATCGGGACGTGGAGTTCGCGGTGGGTGATTGGGTATATTTGAAGATCAAACCCTTCAAAGGCGTGTCCAGGATTCGGCGTTTGAAAAAGCTAAGTCCGAGGTATCTTGGTCCATTTGAGGTGGTGGAGCGAGTTGGGGAAGCTGCTTATCGACTAGCACATTCAGCAGACTTGGGTGGATTACATGATGTATTTCACATCTCAGTACTTCGTAAGGCTGTTAAGGATCCAGCTCAAGTAGTAGAGAATGATCGGGTACCGGTCGAGTATGGGCTAACGACGAGGGTTCGACCCATTCGGATCGAAGATCGAGCCGGGAAACAGTTACGGAACAAAGTGATCGGGATGGTCAAAGTCCGATGGGACAATTGTGGCCGTGAAGAGCTAACATGGGAGCGAGAGCAGACCATGCGAGCTGAATTTCCCGAGCTATTTGTATAAATTGTAGACCGTGTACCTTTTTGTTATAACAGAGGTATCAAGTTATAGCATTGTATTTGCTTGTTTCCTTACCGTGTCAAATTTCGGGACGAAATTTTCTTAAGGTGGGGAGGATTGTAACACCCCAAAAATCTCAGGAGGTCGGTTTGAGGTGCAGGCTGTTTGACACGGCCTGGGACACGGGCGTGTCCCAGGGCGTGTCGGGGGTACACGGCCTGGGACACGGGCGTGTCCTAGGGCGTGTTCAGGATAGTCGACGATCGGTGGTCGTCTATAGTCGAGCCTGGGACACGGCCTTGGACACGGGCGTGTCCCAGGGCGTGTCACTCAAGAAATTGCCGGTTTGAGTCAGGGAAGTACACGGCCCGGAACCAAACCTTGAACACGCCCGTGTCAGATTTGACACGGCCGTGTCAGATTTGACACGGGCGTGTCCGATGCTGTGTACCTACCCGTGTACTGCTTGTTGGGTTTGGAGCTCGTTGAGGTAGGGGTGACACGGGCGTGTCTCATGGCTGACACGGGCGTGTCAGGTTCGACACGGGCGTGTTGATGCCCGTGTTCTGGTAAAGTTCAGTCGGTACGAGTGCCGCGTGTGCCGCTTAAGGGTACACGGCCTGTGACACAGGCGTGTCACAGGCCGTGTCAGCCAAAAAAAGTGGAATTTTGGGAAAATCATGGTCGTTCCTTTTCTCTATTTGGATCCAAGGGCACAGGTGATTCCTGGCTGGATTAAGTCAGCAGAGGCTTGATGAAGAAATCATTCTTCATTTGGCTAAGTGAAGAGAGAAAGAGAGAGGAGGAGGAAGAAGGAGGAGGAGATCAAGCCACCGGCGGAGCTCCCGTGGTCCGATTTGAGATCCGAGGCCAGCGCTGTGACGGCAAAGCTGCTGCGGTTCTTTCTCATCGGCTAGTTTTCGATGGCTCCCAAGAGATCGTCAAGGGTAACGATCTCCCTTCTTGGACATGTGAAGTCCTTCTTTTCTGCATTGCATAGGGAAAACCCTTCCCCGCGAGTGTGTGGTGGGTTGTGGTGTCCCTTGGGGTAGATATGTGAAGTCCCCCTTGTTAGAGTCCGGAATTGGAGTACGGATCTAGGCATGCTGTGTGAAGCCCATCTGGACATGTTGGTCTGGATTGGTGATGCTTGTTTGCATATCGGAGAAGACTCCGTGGTTATGGCTTGTTTGCCTTGTGCCTACCTGTTGCTTGGTGCAGCAGGAAGTACTGGATGAAGTCCAGGAAATGAAGAGGGTTGGATGCAACTCTTGTGGCCGTGCGTTGCCACTTTGTGTGCGGTTGAGCGGTTGGGCTGCAACTCGATGAAAAGGTAGATTGCCGAATAGGAAAGGTGAAACTGACCCGCGCCTATAAATTGCCATGGATACTTTCGTATTCGAAGTGGCACGGCGACTTGAGCAACGGGGGGTGGCTGATCCGTACCTGCGTTATGTCCGTCCGACTTGAAAGCCTGGTTATAGGTTTCGTTGGAGCGCATAATGAGAGTCTTAGGCCCGCAGGCCAAAAAGACTAGATTGCTCAATACCGTGTAAATGGTGGTGTTGACCCTGGTTTTCCGGTGCACCAAGAATGTGCCCTGAGTGCACGGACTGTCGGGCCGTGTGGCCGACGGTTGTGATGGCTTGAGTGTGCCTGCGAGCACATATTTACTATTGTTGATACCATGCTGTGCAGGGAAGGAATGCTACTGCCCCGAGAAAGGGGTAGGATTGTTATAATTGGGTCAGCTGAATGCTGACCGTTGCCGTGTTTGCCACCGTTTGGGTGGATTGTCCCTATGCAGGTGCTGGAGAGCCAAGTGGTAAATGAAGGGCTGAAGCCCTACTGTTGTTGCTGCTGCTGCGGCTAGCCCTTGAAGGCTGCGCGAATGGTTTTGTTTGTTTTGCTTTCACTCATATATGGCCGGCCTGCGCGCCGATGTTTGTAATCCATGATGTGTGGAAAGAGGAACTGTAAGGCCTTAACGCCAACCCTTCACCTTTGTTGTACATTCCGTGGCTGTATATATAACTTTGGTTTATATATTGGACATTCCTGGTTAGAGTTCAATTTACAACTTAAAGCTTCCGCTAGCATGCTCTGAGTTAGGATACATGTATGGTTTGGTATTATTCTGTGACCTCACCGTCTGTTTGTGGCATATCGTGTGGGGCCCCGGCCGGACCTTCTACGATACGTCATGTAACGGATGGGGTCGTTACAACAACAGCTCAGTGGTCAAAATCAGAAGTGACCATGGAACTGAATTTCAGTCTTAATGTATGACAAAATTCTGTGAAGAACTTGGGATTCATTAGGAATTCTCTTCACTTAGAACTCCTAAACAAAATGGTATTGCTGAAAGAAAGAATAGGACTCAAATTGAAGCCAGTAGAACTCTACTGAATAACACTACTCTCCCTGAATACTTCTGGGCTGAGGCAGTAAATACTGCATGTCATGTGCTCAATATGGCCTCCATCAACAAGAAACACAAGATGACTCCCTACCAGATTTTGAAATGCAGAAAACCAAACATATCTTATTTCAGAATCTTTGGTAGTAAGTGTTTTGTACTAGTCAATGGTAAACACTACCAAACTAAGTTTTCTGCCAAATCCCTAGAAGGGATATTTATTGGGTACAATAACCATAGTAGAGCATACAGGATCTACAACTTGACTACTCAAGTAGTAGAAGAATCTGTGCATGTTGTATTTGATGAGTCAATGTTTATTAACTGTGAATTGTCTAGTTTTTCAGTTTGTTCTACAGGTCTAACAAATAAGCTGGACAAACTGACCATCAATTAAGATGTTCTTGCTAAACTAGATGAGGATAAAGATGTCAGCTATCCAGGGGGATATCAAGTCCCTCTGGATGAAGAAGAAAATGTAGAGCATCAAGATGAGGATACTGGAGATAGCCATAATGCTGATAGAATTCCTCCAGTAAGGAGACACCTGAAGGATCATCCAGCTCACCAGATCATTGGTGATGCAAGTCAGGGTGTTCTAACAAGGAGTAGGAGCATGAACACAGTTTTATGTTTTAGCTTCCTGTCTCAGATAGAACCCAGGAAGATTGAAGAGGCCATACAAGACACAAACTGGATTGATGCAATGCAAGAAGAGCTCAGGTAGTTCAAAAGGTGTAAGGTCTGGGAACTGGTACCAAAACCTAAGGATCACAACATAATAGGAACTAAGTGAATCTACAGGAACAAGCTTGATGAGAATGGCACTATAGTCAAGAACAAGGCTAGAGTGGTAGCAAAAGGCTACAGGCAAGAGGAAGGTATTGATTTTGATCAAACCTTTGCTCAAGTGGCAAGGCTGGAGGCAATAAGGCTGTTCTTAGCCTATGCTGCCTATCAAGGGTTCAAAGCATATCAAATGGATGTGAAATCAGCATTTCTGAATGGTGATTTAAAAGAAGAAGTCTATGTAGAACAACCCTCAGGTTTTGTAGACTCTCACTTTCCTAATTATGTATATAGTCTTAGGAAAGCACTATATGGTTTGAAACAGTCTCCAAGGGCTTGGTATGTAACATTATCTACCTTCCTCATTGAGAATAAATTCTCTAGAGGAAAGATAGACAAAACTTTATTCTATAGGGAATCAAAAGGCAAGATAATACTAGTCCAGATATATGTGGATGACATTATCTTTAGTTCTACTGAAAACAGCCTTTGTAGGAAGTTTGCCAAACTTATGCAAGAGAAGTTTGAGATGAGCAGTATGGGTAAGCTGAAGTTTTTCTAGAGACTTCAAGTTAGATAGACTGAGAGTGGGTTATCCATATCCCAGTCTAAGTTCGCCAAGGAGTTGATTAAGAAGTATGGTTTGGACTCATCTCCTACTATGAAAACTCCAATGGGAACAAGTATGCCTATATGCAAAGATGAAGCAGGGAAACCTGTTGATGAGTCTTTGTATAGAGGGATAATTGGCTCCCTACTATACTTGACTGCTAGTAGACCTGACATCATGTATGCAACATGTGTCTGTGCTAGGTATCAAGCATGCCCTAAGGAATCTCATTATACTGCAGTTAAAAGAATTTTGAGATATCTTAAGGGCACACCTAATCTAGGCCTTTGGTACCTTAAGAATAGAGATTTTCTACTAACAGGTTTCTCAGATGCAGATTTTGCTGGATGCAAAGAAGACAGAAAAAGTACCACAGGAACCTGTCAATTCCTTGGTGGGAGACTGGTGTCATGGAGTAGCAAGAAGCAAACCAGTGTAGCTATATCAACAGCTAAATAAGAGTATATAGCTGCAGGTAGCTGCTGTGTATAATTGATGTGGATAAAGCATCAACTAGAAGATTATGACATCCAGGTAAGTAGAATACCACTATTTTGTGATTCTACAAGTGCTATTTCTATTGCTAAGAATCTTGTATCACACAGTAGGACCAAGCATATAGATATTAAGTTTCATTTTATCAGAGAACATGTAGATAAGGAAGATATTAATCTAGAGTTTGTAAAAACTGATAATCAAATAGCTGATATTTTTACAAAACCACTGGATGAAACTAAATTCAATAATTTCAAAATTGAATTAGGTATGTTGAACCTAGACTCGGTTAACACAAGTTTCCATTAGTAGCATATGTAAGCACCAAATTTCTGTTGAAATTTGGCTAAGTACAAAGTTTGTGTCGACACAAGCAAGTTGTGTCGACACACTCAGTGTGTTGTGTCGACACAGAACAAGGATATGTCTATACGGAAACAGTATCTGTGTCGACAAAAGAATACATGTCGACCCAACCTTATCGAGACTATATGTCGAGAGGATATCTGTGTCGACACAAAAAGTTGATGTCGACACAACTCTATCGATACTAAAGTGGTCAGTGTCGACACAGACATTAGTATGTCGACACAGACTCAAGTATGTCGACACATAGATGTGTCGACTTAAAATTCATTTTGTCGACTTAGACATTAGTATGTCGACACATAGTCGTGTCGACGTAACTTAAGTTCTGTCAAGACCTAGGTCAATTTTGTCGACACAAAAACTGATTGGTCGACTTATGCCCGACTTTTGATCTGCCCTTTACTCAAGTACTATAAATAGGTGGAGCCAAAATTTGGTCGACTACGCAATCAGAATTTTTGACTCTACACCTTCTGTCGACATAGACCTTCTCTTCTCTTCTCCTCTAGCACTTACGTAAATGGAGCCAAACCAAGAAGATAAGGTTAATGAAGGTTATGAGCTGGTTCGCGAAGGATTCACGACTGCTTCTGATGAAATTCAGGGAGTTATTGCCCTAATTTCTGAAAATGGATTAGAATTTTTGGTCTCCGAACTGACCAAAATATAGAAAAAGGAAGTCATGGAGTTCTACTCAACCTATACTGTGGACACAGAAGGAAAGAAAATCAAGGCGTCTATTCAAGATACCCAGGTGAAGCTCACATTGAAATCTATCAGAAAAACACTACATCTACCATTGATCAAGGATACAGACAAAATATCTCCTTCCCAGATAACTGAAGCTTTATACTGGTGTGGACTGAGTCCCAGTATTAAGATTGGATCGTCTATCAATAGAAAAGGGATGAATTCCCAAGGAAAATTTCTTTCAGAAGTTGTGGGCAAAGTGATTATCTGCAAGACTGGTGGACATGAAAGGATTTCTGCCCACATGTTCAATCTTATGGTAAGGATTATACTCAAGATAAACACTGACTAGGCAGCAGTAGTGTTTTATAAAATACAAGAAGGAATTATGAAACCTAACCTGGGAAGGATCCTCAGTTTATGCTTTACATCAGTAATTCCAGATGTTCTAAAACAAGCAAATGGCTCTAAGATAAATCACATGAGGAAAATAGATGTGAGGATACTGTCAAGATGGGACAGAGTTCTGACCAAGGAAATCCCTGCTCCTAAGGAGCAAACTAAGAAAGATAAGAAGAAAAAGAAGGTGGTTGTACAGGCTGACTCCTCCAGTGATTCTGAAGAGGAAGTGGTCTTTAATTCTGATGAAGACCAGCACCAACAGGATGTTCATAATCAAGTAAAGGACAATGAGCCCCAGGAGCAACAAGTTGACTCCACTCAAGGGGGAGAACACTTTGAATAATGAACTGAGGTGCCTGCCCAAGGGAGAGGTATTGATGATGCTGTCCTAGACAGTGATTTAGCTGTAGATATAATCATGAAGGTAGTATCTGAAATCAACACTGAAGTTGAAGAAACTGATAAGACTGATGCTCAAAATGAGCCAGTAAGTATCTTCTCCACAGTCTAGTGATATATGATAGTATTCTTCTCAATAATTGTTCAGGGGGAAACTTTTGTGTAAAAATAAAGTCAATAAACCAAAACAAATCTTATTCCTTCTGTACAGATTCAGCAGGAATTTACAATGGAAGAATTCTTTCCTGATCTTCCTCCAGATAGGACTGAGGGGGAGCATATTGAGAAAGGAAAAGATATTCCAAGGACTGAGTGGGAGTTATCAAAGGATATTGAGGAGGAAACCCCAACTAAGGAGAATATTATTAATATTCATAGTACAACTGAATTTTCTGAAGATGAAGAAGCCACATTGGCTAAGAAAAGGAAGCTAATTGTTTTAAAGAAAAAGAGTTCTGGATACAAGAAGGCTTTGCAAGTGGGAACAGCACCATCTACATCAAGTGTGGACTTCAGTTCTTTACTAGTCCAGATACAAATAAAACTGGATAATCAAAGACAGTCTCTAGATCAATATGTGGATGAAACTCATAAGGAGTTACAGTTTCAATTGGCCTAGGACATCAAATCCGTTAGATTTGACGTGAATAGAAATAAGAAGGAGATGACAGATTGCTTCCATAAAGGAGGTAATGCTGTGGTGTTCCTGGCCAAGCAATAACAAGATATCTAAGCTAAAGTGGATGAAATTGAAGTGAAGCAGGGATATGTACTGGAGAATCAGTTAAGGATGAATGAAAATTCAAGGATTCACATCATTAAATATTGACAAAGCTCACTAATTCTTGCACTACTTTGAAGGCTGAAATCTCCAAGCAAATACAGGAAGATATATCTGCTGTCGAAGCCACATTTCAAGAATCTCAGGAGAAAATTAAAACTTTCTTGACAAAATTCAGAGCTTATTTTAAAGAGGAAACTGAATATATAGCTGATCAAGTCATATTCAAGAAAGAAGATTTAAGAGATCATATTGCAAGAGAAGTCATAAAGGGGGAGAGATTACTAGTCAAAGTCAGCTCTGACCATGCTAAATGGACTACCAATAGCATCAGAGATACTCCTGGATATCCTCCTCTTTGTGATGATGCTAATGTAGCTGAGTATGGGATACAACCTTAATATTTTGAAGGAGATCAGCCTGAAGTTGCTCAGGTGATCTACCCCCCAGGTTATTTTGAGATGGTTAAAGAAGAAGTGCTAAAAATGTATAGTCCTCCACCAGAGGTACAAAATGTAATTCTGGAAAAGGTTGAAATGTCATAAGCTGCATTAGAAGCTCAGAAGGAAGCTCAACTTTCCAAGAAGAGATTCGTAGAGCAGGCTGCGCTAAAGCCAGATTTTGAGCAGTGGAGCCCAACTTCTAGAAACATCATACTTATTTCCTGGAAAGCTGTAAAGGATAAAACCCATGACATGGGAAAGTGGTATTCTGAACAAGAGTGGAATAAATATCAAGCAGGACAAGAAGCAATTCTTCAACATAGAAGAAGTGCTAAGGCTGGGAAGCTACCTGCTAAGTCTCAAGAGCAAAGCAAGTACTTCCCCAAACCTTTCCACTATTTTGAAAGACAGAAGATCAAGGCTGAAGAATTAAAGAAGAAAGCTCAAAAAGGAAAAAAGCTAGCTGAGGTTGATGAACCTTCTATGACGGCTAAAATCAAGTCTGGCAAAGGAATAGTTATTAAGGAACCTAGTCAGTAATAGGATTGCTAAATTTATGTAATAGAACAATGTACTAATTTGTTTCTTTTGTTCTATAAGAAATTCATGTAAACCAAAGTTTTTCTGATTAATGAAATCTGTTTCAGTATTAAGTGTTTGTTGTTTACAATGATTATGTGATAACCTGCTATTAAATGTTTTTACTTCTATTACAATTTTGTTTTATCTTAAGAGATGTATATCTTTGACTAAGGGTTATGACTTCTCCAAATAGGGGGAGATTGTTAGATACATTGGAAAATTTGTACTAGATTTGGAGAAGCCACAACTTAGTCAATTATATGCATCAATTTGTATTTGATGGGAGTTTGAGTTTCATTGTGCAGGTTTAAGTATTTGAAGGAAAATTTTCTAAGTACAAGTGTCGACACTTGTGAAGAAACTGTGTCGACACTCAGGAAACTTGTGTCGACACTCAGGCAAGCTGTGTCAACACACAGGCAAATTGTGTCGATACTCAGGGAAGTTATGTCGACATACAAAATTTGTGTCGACACTTATAAAGAAGCTATGTCGACACTCAATGCTTTTTCAACACCTAAAGAAGCATTTGTGTCGACATCCAAAAATATGTCGACATCTGAAGCAGGACTTGTGTTGACACTTAAAATTAAAGCTATGTCGACATTCAGGAGATATGTCGACACCTGAAGCAATTGTGTCGACACACAGGACTTGTGTCGACCCACCAACTCTCAAAAGGCTGTGTCGAGTTCAGAAGTAATTGTGTCGACACACAGGACTTGTGTCGATACACACTCAACGCCATTTGACAAACACTCAACATCAACTGTCTGCAACAAAAATGTCGAGACAAGAAGTTGCTGTGCCGACACAAAAGACTTGTGTCGACACATACAACATAAGCAGTGTCGAGAAGCAAAAGTATGACTGTGTCGACACTTGGAGTAATTGTGTCGACACCATGAAGAATTGTGTCGACACTTAGTCTATATGAGTCGACACATGTGAAGCAGTCTGCTGAGTGTTGTATGTTGAGTTGAAAAGATGAAAGTCCACCTAGTGCCAACTACCTTCACCTATGGGGGGGGAATAGGTGTCTAGCAGCGTTTTTGCGGAATTAGAATTGTACCTGCACAAATAAACCAAACAACACAGCATAGAAAGACACAGGCAAATTATAGTGGTTCCCCGATTTGGGTACGTCCACTCTCCCCCTTCGACCTATCTCCCAACCAGGGACGACTCGGTCACTTCACCAACAGGATTGAAATCCAATCCTCACACTAACGGAAAGAACCCTTCCAAACGAAGGAGTCACCACTCCTACACCACGGGTTGCACCCAACCCTTACAATTAGGAACCAATGTTCCTTTACAACAAAATTGAAAATGGAGTGTATTAGAAATACAAACTACTTCTGGAGAATAAGGTGTCCCTCTTCGTTCGACGACGTGTTCTTGAAGTCGACGAAGATTCCACGACCCTAGATCTCACTTGGAGAGAATCTCCCCGAAATCGGCAGCGGCAAGAAGGGCGGCGGCTTGGCTCTCGGGATTGGCGGCGACAACGGAGTGCTGCGGTTGTTCTTTGGTGATTCAACCTTCGTAGCAAATCTAGCAAGGTCTTCCAACGGTCACACTAGGATCGATCGTCTCGATCGATTCGGAAGGGGAAGGTTTTCCCGATCTACGAATCAAGAGACAAAGGATCTCTGGTTAGACGCGTGAGACGCTGTGCTTAGCTGAGCTTCTGTAGTCGGGAGATCTGGAAGAAACCACAATCAGCGACGGCAATCAACTGGCACGAGCGGCGACAGCGGCGGAGCAAGATTCATGATCTAGGTCACGTCGGTGGCTCGTATTTTTGAATCCGTGTATTCGTATTTCTGCTGCTCAACAATACCGATGTATTTATACATTAGGTCATCCAAAATGACCGTTGTGGGCCCCACCAAAAAGAAGCCCTAAGACCGGCTCCAAACAGCGCATGTTAACTTGGACCGGTCCAGAGAGAAGCAGAAATATGCCTAAGTCAAATTCGGCGAGAATCGTAGGTGATTCTCGATGAATCGACGAGAATCACCTACGATTCTCGCCGAATTCCACTTAGCTGAATTCTAGCTACATAGAAATAGCAAGCCGGAGAGAATCGGCGGGAATCACAATTGATTCTCGCCGAATCGGCGAGAATGCAAGATCATTCTCGACGTTCGGCGAGAATCACTTAGTGATTCTCGCCGATTCTGCCTTAGCAGAATTCAGGGCGGCGTTGAGACGGCCGGCTGCTTTCGGCGGGAATCGACGAGTGATTCTCGACGATTCGGTAAGAATTCTCGTCGAATAGGCGAGAATCACTTAGTGATTCTCGTCGAATCTAACTTAAACGATTTCTCGTATTTCTTCCCGTGAGTTGCTTTGACCCATCCTTGCTCCTTGTCTCCTCTTGATCTGTCTCAGCCCTGTACTTGAAAATAAGTACACTCCAATAGAGAGAGTACACGTAAGCCGACAAACTGATCTGCTCAACGAGGGATTACGTTGCGCAGACCTGTGTATATTGACCCACTGCACCCTGACATTGGTGTGTACTTAGCGTTGAATAACTGCAAGCACAACTTGAAGACAAGTGATCAAATACAATGTCAATTCACCTTAACTGGTCCAGGGGCTTCTTCAAATCAGGTACATTGTGGATACAATACTCAACAAAAGACATTGAAGAACCTGGTGACGTGACTGGTGACTTGACAATTATCATAACTAGCCGGTCTGACATCACTATCAGAACTGTCAGAAGTTTGTTATGAACCGGATCAGCCGGTAACCATGAAGCAAGCTCTATATAAGAGATAGATCGGAAACGACAATCGAGAAGATGAACAAAAAAAAATTGAGGCATCAATAAGAAGAATTCTGATAGATCAAGGGCTGCCTGCAAGAAAGATTCAGAGTTCTATCTAAATTTAAGGAAGAAGCTGATTGAAGATCATCTTCATCAGCAGAGAAGATCCACCTTATTTTGTTCTAATCAAGAAGCATTGAAAAGATAAGTCAGGTTGGATTAGAAGGATCAGTCAATCCAAGAACTGATCAAGAAGACAACATCAACAGAGAAATCTAGCTGGTGAAGTTTTCAGTTACTCTTTACTCACAAATTCTTGTAGGATCTACTGTTAGATCTGAGTTGTAAGCCTAAAATTATAAAGGCTGAGGTAGGGCTGTGTTACTGAGGTAGGACTTGTGGAAAGTCTGAGTTATAAGCCTAATTATAAAGGCTGAGGTAGGGCTTAGGCCTGAGGTAGGATTCTGGAGAAGAATCTGAGGTAGGACTTGTGTTAAGTTTGAGGTGTAGGAACCATCTTTGGTTCTGAGATTATAAGATCTGAGGATCTGAGCAAGTGAAAGGAAGTTAGGCTGAATCCAGTTATTTGTTGGATAGGCGGAGGGGGAAAGTGGATGTACCCATATCTTGGGGAACCACTATAAGTCTGGTGTTTACTGTGATGTGTTTATTTTTTGTAGATTGATTAATCTGTACTGAAAGTAGTCTTATAACTGTTTGCCTAAAAATTAAAAAGAAACAAAAAGATTAGAACCTATTCACCCCCCCCCCCCTCTAGGTGTTTAGGCTCTTGAAATAAAGTCTTTCACATTCAATCTGGAACAACATCAGCTCCTCTTATGGATTTTAGCTCCCTTCTAATTCAAATACAAATCATGTTAGACCAATAAAAGAGAGCCCTGGATAAATATATAAATGAAAGCACTAAGGAGGTACAGTTCCAGCTAGCATAAGATATCAAATCCATTAGATTTGAGGTCAAATTGTTGAAGAAGGATGTGATTGACTTCTTCCAAAGAGGAGCAAATGTTGTAGTCTACCTTGCTCAACAGCATAATGAGTCAAGGGAGACTCAAAAAGATATAGCTGTTAAATAAGGATATGTACTTGAGAATCAGATAAGAATGAATAACAACATGATAGCAATGCATGATATTTCACTAGTAAAGCTAGATGAGCAAACTACATCTCTGGAGACAAAGATAGGGTCTACTTTTATAGCTGTTGAATCTAACCTCTCCACTCACATAGCCTCTATGGTTCAAGCAGTCAAGGATTCTTGCAAAGAAATCGATGATCGCTTGCTAAATGTGAAGAATCATTTGTCCTCAGGGATTACTCATCTAGAAGGCCAAATCAGATTTCATAAAAATGACTTAAGGGATCATGTGGAGAGAGAATTCATAAATGGGGAGTGAATGATAATAAAGTCAAGCTCTGAGCATGCTATTTGGGCCTCTAATAGCATCAGGGGCACTCTATGCTTTCCTCCTCTCAATTATGATGATGAAACTGCTGAGTCTGGCTGCTAACCATCTTAGTTTGAGGCTATTCACACTACAGTACAGACTATGTACAATCCTCCACCACAGGTTTAGAATATAGTATGTGAGGAGGTGGAGATGGTTGCTCCTGCCTTGCTCAAAAAAAAGAAGCTCAATTATCTAAGAAGAGATTTAGGGAGCAGGCTGAAGCAAAGCAAGATTTTGAGTTGTGGAGTCCAACTTCAAGATCTATTATACTCACTTCATGGAAAGCAGTTAACAACAATATAGCTCACAGGGGCAAATTGTACTCAGAACAAGAATGGGTCAAGCATACAAAGCAGCAGGAGATCATCTATAAATTCAGAAAAGATCTAAAGGTAGGGGAGATCCCAGCTGATTCTATTGAACATAGCAAGTATTTCCATAAGCCCTATCATTATTTTGAAAGGAAAAATCATAAGGAAGAAGAGATCTTGAAGGCCAAGGATGATAAGGGAAAGAAGAAGGTTGTTGAAGACAAGCTGCCTGAAGTCAAAGCCAAGATACAATCAGGAAAATGCATTGTCATCAAAGAGCCAAAACAATCTTAGATTATTTCTCTTTTCTAGAAACTATGTAATTTTGTAATTGTATATTGTAAATTAAAAACTGTTTAAACACTGGCAAAAATGAAATGAAAAAGTTTATTGGCTCTTTACTATTTTTGTCTTGTTTTTTTCATTTGTTTTGTATTTCTATTACAGTACTTAACATTTAAATCATAATTATCTTATTTTGGTATTGTGGTGTATATCATTAAATTGGGGTTATGACTTCTCAAAATAGGGGGAGATTGTTGGGTACATTGGAAATAATGTACTTGATTTGAAGAAATCCTTTCAACTCAAAGATATACACATAGTTGTATTTGATGTATGTTTCAGTTCATGTATGCAGGTTAGTCTATGCCATATTGATTAGACAGATGGTCCAAGTGACATTGACAGATGGACTTAAAGAAGCTGAAAGGAAAGGAAGGAAATTTCCTAAGTCCACAAGCGTTGAGTGAAGCAAGCTCACTCAACGCCAAATATCAAGGCAGTGACAGTGAAGAAAATTGACGAAGTCCACAGACGTTGAGTGAAGCCAGTTCACTCAATGTCATACAGTTAATAGTGCTGAGTGAAGTCAGGACAGTAAAAACCAAGTAAGTTGCAGCGCAGAAGAAATGACTAAATACAAAAGTGTCGACACACTTCACAACTATGTCAACACATTTGTAGGAAAAGTGTCGAGATCAGAAAGATACAAGACAGTAGTATCGAGACAAGTCAGATATCTCGACACCTTAAAGCTCGGGATAGTAGTGTCAAGACAATAAAACTACTGCGACACAATGAAGAATTGAAGTGAGGACTTAAAGATGTCGACACCCAACAAACAGTAGTGTCGAGACAATTCAACTATCTCAACACAGTGAAGATTTAAAGCAGATGTCTCGACACCTTGCAGTTTACAATCTAAGAACACTAAGTATTATTGTGTCGAGACACTTGAGACTTCTCAACACTTATAATTCTGAAGTTGTACAGAGTCAACACAGTTGAGTGACAAGTCAAGTCAGAAGTGTCATGTCAGCTACACTGACTTGATATCTCATTAGAATCTATTTGAAAGAAAACTTGAAGTATGATGGCATATGATGATGTCATCAATCAGAAGCCAGCAACTAGTGAAGGCTATAAATAAAGGCGTCGTCTACACAAAACACAATCAATTCATTAATCAATCAATTTACTCATTCTGATTTTCCTAAGTAAGAGAAGAACGACAACTCCAAGAAGAAGGAAGACACATGTCTTCAAGAAAGTCTTCCGATCCTTTCAACAAGTCGATCAGAGGATTAAGTTGAATCTATTCAACAAGTTCTTCAAATATTCAAGTCGATCATCATCAAGAACATTTTGGGTCCAGTGAAGTTTCATTTCATCCAGTCTATTCATCAAGAATCAATCCCGTGTTTTTGCTGAATTGAAGAATCTGTTTACTCAGATAATTCTACTTGTTATTTCTCTATTAAACCTGTAAGATCTCTTTGAGATCTGAGTGTGCAGGAGGTTTATTCTTGTAGTTACAAGCCTATGATATAAAGGCTGAGGTAGGGTTCTTGAGGGACCTGAGGTAGGTGATTTATGTAGAATCACTGAGGTGTAAGACTTGTATAGTTTGAGGTAGGGTTCTTGAGGGACCTGAGGAAGGAGATTGGGTGGATCTCTGAGGTAGGACCTGTTGGCCTGAGGTGAAGGTTTCTGGAAATAAATTGAGTTTGTAAGATCAGTTGATCTGAGTTGAAGAGGAGGAGATATAATCTTATCAAGCCATTGCTAGTGAGTAAAAAGTGGGAAAGTGGATGTACCCTAGATAGGGGAACCATTATAAAGCTTCTGTGTACTTCGTGATTGTGTTTGTTGTGATCTGTGAATGTTTATTTTCAAGTATCTTGAAAGTGAGACAAAGATCAATCTCAACTCTAGAGGGGGGGTGAATAGAGTATTTTTAAAATAACTTTACAATTTAAACAAGCAAAACAATTAAGATTTAATTTATGTATAAGTGTAAGGTGCCTTGCTATATAATTTAAAACTAAGGCAGCAAAAAGAAAATCACAGCACACAGCAAAGAAAATACTCAAGCAACCAGAAGACACAAGGAACTATAGTGGTTCCCCAAAAACCTGGGTACATCCACTCTTCTACCACCCTTGGTAGGAATCCACTGCAGGATGAGTTGATCAGGTGTCCTGGGCACCAATGAGCTTTTGATAAGGTGCTCAAAAACCACACTAGATTTTTTGATCAGGTGTCTTGCCACCACTGAGTTTTGACAAGGCTCTCAGAACCAGAATCAAGACTTTTGAAGGGAGTTTTGATAACCCTTTTACAGCAGGAAAGAAAAAGGAAAAGAGTGAAGTTGTCTTCTCTGTCTCAATCAAAGAGAGAAGCACAAGTGGATTGATTGTGTTGTCAAAGCTCCCCCTGAGATGTAGACTAGTTCAGGAGTAGGAGCTTTTCTTCAGTATGATAGGTCTTCAGAAGCTTCAGATCTCCAGCAGAAGATGGTTTCAGCAGAGGCTGAGAAAATTGAATTGTCTGGAGTCCTTGTGATGAAGCTATGATCACTTTTTCAGTATGCCAAAATGTTCAACTGATTCTTCAGGATTGATCACTTGAATGTGTTGATCAAACTGTCCTGTGAATCTGTACTGAAAAAAAATATCTCTTTTCTTTTTCTCCCTTTTTTTAATGTCTGTCACTGTAAGTTTTTTTTGTTGTGCTATATGTGTGTCTGACTGGAGAGAAAGGAGAAGAACTTATTCTCTGAAGATTCCTTGTCCAAGATAGCCGTTAACAGACATTAAATGTCCTCCATAAAAGTCTTGTCTTCTAGAGGAAAGTCTAATAAATATTCTCAAAAAGAATTCCTTGAAACTTGCTCCAGAATAAAGGAAAACGGCTGGCAGATCTCTTGAAATAAATGCTGAGAGAATTTGAAAATCATTCCAAAAGCTGACTGAATTTGAATCCTCAAAGTCGTCAATCTCTCAGGAAAAACATCGATCTGAGCTCTATGATCGTCGACCTGAGCTCAGAGATTGGAATGAAGATCAGACAGAAAACGTCGACCTGAGCTCGAAGATCATCGACCGGAGCTCAGCGACCTGAAGGACAAGCCGAAGACAGATCGTCGATCTGAGCTTGAAGATCGTCGATCGAAGCTCGACGATTTAGCAGAGTTGAGCTCAGAGAGCGTCGAACGGAGTTCGACGTTTCGTTGACCTAAGCTCGACGATAATTGTCTTTGCCTCAGCTTTAAGTCTGATTCCTTGAAAGGTCCTTGGGGCAGCTTCAAACCTAAATTCTAAGCCCTAAACACATTCTAATGTTGACCTTTTTAACTATATATTTAGGTCAAACAGGTTTCCTAAGACAAACATAGTGATCCTTGCCCAAATTAGTAATAGGGTGTTCCAACAATCTCCCCCTATTTGGGTTAGGATTACTATTTACAGATCTCAGAAATAAAAACAACAACAATATACAGAAGAGCAATAAAAAAAACAAAAGAACAGAGCAAGCAACAAAGCAGCAGTCATATGAAATATCAGCAAAGCTTCAGAATGATTGTATTGTCTGCTTACAGATATTACTTATTTTCACTTCCTTTCTTAAATAGAATTTCCCTGTTGGGATTAAGAGCTTCCTTCTTTGACCTTCTATCATCCTCTGCACCTAAGGAGGTTTGAGATCTAGCCCTGGGAACCACAGCCTCAGGATGCAATTTCATGTAGTCCACTAGGTCAAAGAATTTTCTTGATGTATACCTTTCCAGTTCTACTTTTCTCTGATCTGATAAAGTAGTAATATTGGAAGAGTCTTTTCCTTGTTCTCTGGCTTTCTTCAACTGATCTAAAGCAGCAATTTCTTTCATCCTAGTAGTCCATGATAATGGATTGTTCTCTGGATCTTCAAAAGGAACTGCAGGCTCATATCTGTTTATAGTTTCTGAAGCAGTAGGAATTCTAGTATCAACATTTTCTCTGAGTTTATAAGGGAAAGGACCTTGAGTTGAGTCCATGTGCCTTTGTCCTTCCCTTGCTTGAAATCTATGTTCTCTTTGATTTCCTCTATACTGTCCCCTTCTGGACTGATAACTCCTTTGGTATTGTCCCCTGGGATGATATCTTTGTGAGGACTGGGAGGAACTTTGCTTTGAAGCTGGGGTTTGAGAAGTTGAGCCTCCACCTGATCCTGAATCTGGAGGAGGAGGAGGAGGAGGCTGAAACCGAGAAGATCCTTTCTCATATCTATCCAATTTTCTTCTTTTCTTCATAGCTTTTAATTGATTTTTGGAGAATTGCATCCATGGCTCATAGATTGGACAGTCATGCAGAATATAGTATAGAATGTCATTGGCATCTTTGGCTTGAGCAGGAGGAACCTTCATCATGGCCTTGCTTCTGGCCTTCCTTTTCTTGGCAATAGTACCAGAAGAGTTATCAGATTCAGTGTGAAACTGATCACTTTTTGAACTTTGGGGTCTATCATACAAATCATCAATGCTCTTGATATATTTCTCTTGTTGTTTCAATTGATCAGGAGTCAGAGCAGGAACAGCAGCAGCAGCAGAAATTGGAGCAGAAGCAGGAGCAGAAGTTGGAGCAGCAGCAGGAGCAGATTCTTCCAGATATGTAGCAAGTTCTTTAGCAGCAGTATCATCAACAATAGGCAACATTTCAATATCAGAAGATTCAATGGAAGCAGTGGCAGCAGCAATAGAGATGGAAGCAATAACATCCACAGCCTTGAAAGAATTGACATATGAGGCAATCAGGTTGGGATCACATACTGAGATAGGCACAATGGCCTCAGTAAGATCTTCAACTTGTTGCACTGGCAGAGAACTGAAATACACAAGCAGCTGAAGATCCACTGCAAAGACAGGAGCAGGAACTGAACCTTCAGCAGCCTCAGGCACAACCAGAGCTTCATAAGGCATCTCCCCCTGCCTGGATTCAATGGTAACTGGATCAAGGCACCCAGAGGAAGGGATTGCCTGACAGGAGAGGAAGGGAGAAAGCCTGGTAGACAGCTCATGAACATGTTTCAGGAGTGGAGCCAAGGTGGTCTCCAGCAATGAGGTTAGCCTAGGGGCTAGCAGCTCATACAGCCTGTCTGCCAAAGCTGAAAGATCTACATGCTCAAGAGGGGCTTGAGTAGAGGTAGGAGTTGAAGTGGCTGGAATGAAGTTGGCTGGAGCTGATGGAATGGAGAATGTGGAGGTAGGAGGTGTAGGGATGGATGGCCTAGGGGTAGGAGGTGTTGAGATTGATGTAACTGGGTTGGAGATAGATGAGATGGTAGGGGAAAAGAATGGGGTGAAGGATGGTTGAGAGAGTATGTCCTGAAGAAGTTGTTGGTAGGAGGATGTAGATGGAAGCTCAGGAGGAGTGGGAGGAGAATCATCCATGAAGGAGTCATCCAAGAGAGAAAATGATGGAGTGGTGACAGGTGGATAGTAGAATAAAGGATGGAATTGTTCTGAGGTAGTGGCTGGAGGAGGTGAGATTGGTGATGAGATTGTAATGGGGGAGGATATGGCTATGGTGGAGATTGGTGGTGAGGTTGAGATGACTGAGGCAGAGACAGCTGGAGGAGGAGGAGAAGCAGGCAAATCTTCTGCTGGGGCAGAGACCTGAGGAGGAGTGACTGAGGCAGTCCTTGTGCCTGAAGCAGGTGTTGCTGCAGCAGCCCTGTTGGGGTTTATGATCTGCCTGTCCCACCTGCTGAAGAGGGCACAGGTAAGTCTTTTGGATGCATTGATGTACATCCCACTTGAAGTCAGCAGTTCAGGGCACCTGGAGTGCAGGTAAACCCCTAAGATCCTCCCAAAGCTTACACAGCTTTTGCTAAGTTTCTTCCTTATCAAATTAAAGAAGATGGAGCCCCAGTCCAGATGTTTTTTGTCAACCAATGCTCCCATTAGACAGAACTAGTATCTTGAAATTGTGTCATGAGCTGAGTGCTTTGCCAGAAGCACTTTCCCAACCACATCAGCCAAAAATTGAAATTCAATTGATAAATTCTTTTTCAGCAATTTATTAGGGTTCACAGCAGAGTAACCCATTCTATCTAGCATTGAATCAAACTCTTCTCCAGACAAATCAATAGAATCATTTCCAGTACTGAGGTTGAAAACTTCTATTAGTAGAGTGGGGGACAATGGTACCTGAGTCTCTTTGATCGAGCCGACTATAGAATTCTCATTCTCATTTGTGGCAGAAAAACACCATTCTTTTATTTCGTCTGCTGCAATCTTCACTCTGATGGACATAATCTGAACTAACCGTTGTTCTCGGAAAAGATTTAAGATGTCTTTGAATCTCTGGTCGCTTCCATCGAAAGAATTCATGTCGATGTCGAAGCCTGTATCAAATTTCATTTTTTAAAGAGCAGCAACTAACGCAGGCATCTGTACCTTCAAAGATGGAGCAAACACGACCAAGTGTAGAAAGTTTGGAGGGAAAGAGTTGCAGAGAGTATGAAAGCGTAAACGACGAGCGACGGCCGAAAAATGATTTTATATTAGGGTTCGACGCGAAAAAGGAAGGATCGTCGATCTCCGTTCGACGATCAGGACTCCTGATGGAAGCTGAAAGGTCTTCAATATCGTAGATCTCAGTTCGACGATCTAGGGAGAACGTCGAGCTCAGTTCGACGATCGAAGGCCTGAAAGAGATAGTATACAACTATCTGACACGCTCTGAACTCAGGTCGATGTTTTGGGAAAACGTCGATCTCCGTTCGACGTTTCTCTAGTAATCGTTGATCTCCATTCGACGCTTTCTGGGGAAAACGTCGAGCGCAGTTCAGAGATAGAAGCTATCCTACAGACACAAAAAGAGATGAGTTTTTAGCCTAATCTTGGTCTGTTTTTAGCTTTTCAAAATCTTGTAATTTACTTTAGGCTTCCTCCATCTAACATGTCTAACTGATTGAGGAAGAAGTTGTGTTTCTTTTCATCCAAGGGCTTGGTGAAAATATCTCCCCTTTGCAAATCAGTTGGGATATATTGAAGTTCAATTTTATTTTTCTCAACATTATCCCTTAGAAAATGATGCCTAATTTTTATGTGTTTTGTCCTACTATGGAGGATTGGATTTTCTGCAATGGAAATAGCACTGGTGTTGTCACAAAATATTTTAGACTTCTCTAAGTTGTAACCATAGTCTAGGAGTTGGTTTTGTATCCACAATATTTGTGAACAACAACTGTCTGCAGCCATATATTCAGCTTCAGCAGTTGAGGTTGACACAGATGTTTGTTTCTTACAATACCATGAGACAAGTCTATCACCAAGAAACTGACAAGTTCCACTGGTGCTTTTCCTGTCTATTCTGCATCCAGCATAATCAGTATCTGAAAATCCAGTTAAGTCAAATACTGAATCTTTTGGATACCAGAGACCTAGATTTGGACAGCTTTTAACATACCTAAGAATCCTCTTTACTAAAGTTAAGTGTGACTCTCTAGGGCTAACTTGGAATCTAGCACATATGCATGTAACAAACATTATATCAGGCCTGCTAGCTGTAAGGTACAGTAAAGAGCCAATCATTGCTCTATATATTGTCTGATCAACTGGTTTCCCATGTTCATCAGCATCCAATACAGCATTGGTAGGCATGGGTGTTTTCATACATGATGCATCAGACATACCAAATTTCTTAACCAGCTCTCTTGCATACTTGGTTTGAGAAATGAATATGCCTTCAGCATATTGTTTGACTTGCAATCCTAAGAAGAAGGATAGCTCACCCATGCTACTCATTTCAAATTTAGAGTGCATAAGCTTGGAAAACTTTTTGCACAAGTTTGAATCAATAGACCCAAATATAATATCATCTACATAAATTTGTACTAGTAGGGTATGGGACTTATGGGTTCTAATAAAAAGAGTTTGGTCTACTCTCCCCTAACAAAATCATTCTTCAGCAGAAAGCATGCTAGGGTCTCATACCATGCTCTAGGAGCTTGCTTGAGACCATATAATGCTTTGTATAGTTTAAAAACATAATCTGGATGAGTTAGAGAGATAAAACCTGGAGGTTGTCTGACATAGACTTCTTCTTTGATCTCCCCATTGAGAAAAGCACTCTTGACATCCATTTGGTAGACTCTGAATCCCTTGTGAGCAGCATAAGCTAGGAAGATTCTTATGGCTTCTAACCTTGCAACTGGTGCAAAGGTCTGGTCATAGTCTATCCCCTCTTCTTGAGAATACCCTTGAGCAATCAGTCTTGCCTTGTTCCTTACAATAATTCCTTGATCATCTAGCTTATTTCTGAACACCCATTTTGTTCCAACAATGGAATGATCCTTTGGCTTAGGCACTAGTTCCCAAACTTTGTTTCTTTCAAATTGATGCAACTCCTCTTGCATTGAAATGACCCAGTGTGGATCTTGCTCAGCATCTTGAATGGTTTGAGGTTCAATTTGAGAGAGGAAGCAAGTGTGCATCAGGTTCTGGTTGACCTGATTTCTGGTTTGCACACCAGCTGAGATGTCTCCAATCACTTGGGAGATTGGATGATCTCTTGTTGTTACTAGATCAACAGGGGGTGTTGATTGTTCACCAACCTGTGTTGTTGTTTCCTCTTGTGGGACAACAACTGGCTCTTCAAGAAGATTTTCTTCCAGATGTGGAGCATCTTCTTCTTCTTCACTACTTTCATCCTTTTGAGTAACTTGTAATCTGTCCAAGTCTTCAGCTAGAGAATGCACCTGCAAATGTTCTATGGTAGAAGTATTCTTCTCCTTGAAAGACATATTAGTTTCATCAAAGGAAATGTGGACAGATTCTTCTATTTTTAGAGTAGTTTTATTATAAACCCTATAAGCTTTACTGATCATGGAGTATCCCAGAAACACTCCTTCATCAGCTTTTGCTTGAAATTTTGCTAAATATTTCTTGTCATTATTGTGAATGTAACAAGTGCAACCAAAAACTTTAAAATAGTCTACTTTAGGTTTCTTCTCTTTGAGCAATTCATAGGGAGTCTTGCCCTTCAGTTTATGTATTAGACTTCTATTCAACACATAATTGGAGGTGTTCACTACCTCAGCCCAAAAGGATAGAGGTAGGTGAGCATCTGTCAATAATGTAGTTGCAGATTCAATGAGGGTTCTATTTTTCCTTTCAGCTACCCCATTTTGTTGAGGAGTTCTAGGAGCTGAGAAAGTATGTCTGATCCCTTCACTTTGACAGAACTCTTGCATGAGAAGAAAATCAAACTCTGTCCCATGATCACTTCTGATCAGGGCAATGTGAGTATTGAACTCAATCTGAATGCATTTGAGAAACTCTGTCAAACACTTAAAGTTATCAGACTTTTTCCTCAAAAATAATACCCATGTGAATCTTGAGAAGTCATCTACAATCACTAAAGTATAGGATTTCCCTCCTAAGCTTTGTACTGTAATGGGTCCAAAAAGATCCATGTGTAACAGATACAAAATCCTAGGTGAATCACTCTTGTTAATTGATTTAAAGTTATTTTTAGTTTGCTTGCCTAATTGACAAGCCTTGTAGAGTCCTTCTTTCTTGTAGGGTCCTTCTTTCTTGTAGGGGCCAGAAGGCAGTCCTCTGACAAGGTTGTCCTTGGATAGCCTAGCAATGGTTCTAAGGTTAATATGTCCTAGTCTCTTATGCCATAGAATATTAGGTCTAGATATGGAGTTAAACAGGCAAATATCTACCTTAGATGAATGAAAGTCTACTAAGTAAATATTACCTTTCATGTTACCTGTCAACACAGTTGTGTTGTCTTCTGACTTGATCTTGCATATTTCTTTGTTGAAAGTCACTTGATATCCTTCATCACACAGCTGACTAATGCTTATCAGGTTGTGCTTGAGTCCTTCAACATAGGCTACTTTCTTGAAGGTTATTGTCCCAATTTGGACTGCACCATATCCTTTTGTAGTTCCAAAGTTTGAATCACCAAAAATTACTTTGGGTCAAAGCTTGGCTTTAAAGGATGTGAAGTTGTCCTTATTCCCTGTCATGTGCTTTGAGCACCCACTATCCAGATACCATAGCTGGTTTGATGTTGGATAGGTCTTCACCTGCACATAAACAGCTTACATGTTTTTGACCCAGTTTACCTTGGGCCTAGGTTGATATCCCTTAAATTCAGAAATAAAAGACATCCCAGGTTGACTCTTATAACCTTCAGGATGGTATCTCCTAGGAGGTATTATCCATTCAGTATAAGGATTAAAGCATTGAGATGAATCACTTCTAGGATTGAATTGAGATTTGCCTCTGAAATAAGGTTCAAAGCTCTGAACTCCGTTCGACGATCGTCGAGCTGAGTTCAACGATCTTGGGTAAAATCGTCGAGCTCCGTTCGAAGATCGACTGTGAGGGAGTTCAGAGTTCAGGAATCGTTAAGCTGAGTTCAACGTTTCAGCCTGAGATCGTCGATCTCTGTTCGACGATCGTCGACCTCTGCTCGACGTTTTCTGTTGAACTTTGCTTTTCTTAGGTAGATCTGAATTCTTCCTAGCTACCTCTACAACACCCTTCCCTTTATCAGAAATAAACTTGATTGGGGTTGTTAATACTATGGGTTGGCTAGATGAAGCACCCAAGCCCAGTGTACTATTTAATCTTGAGTTCACTGTGCTTGTGATGTCCATTAATTTGATACTTCTCCCATTAAGGGATTCTTTAAATTGCTTGGCCTTGTTATATATCACTTTTCAGTGAGGCTATCTCCTCTCTATAGCATTCTAACTCTTCAGAGAGTTTGAGGTTCTCTGATTTTAAAGTGCTATACTCAGACAGTTGTTTTCTGAGGGAAGTGATTTCCTTCTCAGACTCCAATAGATCTAGGCATAGTACTTTAAACTCATGTTTAAAGTCCTCAGAACTGAAATCAAATGAATTGATTATCTGATCTTCTTCTGGTTGAGCTTCTGAATCTGATTCTGACTCTTCTGCTTCTGAATCTGTTTGAGAGGCATTGATAGCCATCATGCAAAATTCCTTTTCATCAGTATCATCCTCATCATCACTAGAGCTGGATGAGGCTTCGGAGTCCTCTTCAGTTTCACTCCATGTCTCAGCAACAAATCCCTTCCTTGTATGTTTGTTCTTGCTGGAGGAGGGTTTGTCTGAGCTGTTCTTTCTGAAGTCTTTCTCCTTTCTTCTTTCTCTTTTATCTTTCTTGTCCTTGTTCTTGTTTTCTGGACAGTCAGGCACAATATGGCCTGGTTTCCTGCAACCAAAACATATAATTTCTTTATTGTTATTTGATTTATCATACCTTGGCTTATCATGTCCCTTGTATGATCTTTTTCTGAAGTCTTTTCTGGCCATCTTGTAAAATCTTTTGGCCAGTAGACTTAGGAGCTCATCATTTCCTGTAGCTTTATCTTCAGGCTCCTCTTCTGTAGCTTTGAAGGCTATGGTCTTCTCTTTCCTTGTGGCTGGTGATGCAGCCTTCTGTTCTTCTTCTCTATTTTTAATAAGCAACTCATAAGATTTGAGCTTGTCAAGGAGAGCTTCAGTTGTAATCTCATTTAGACTTCTGGCATCTTTGATTGGCTAGATTCTTGAATCCCAAGTGCAGGGGAAGCACATTAGGATTTTGTCATTCAGCTCAGTCAATGAGACTTCTTTATCCAGAGTCTTTAACTCATTGACAATAAGACTTAGTCTATTGTACATGTCAGCCACTGATTCAGCTTCTCTCTTTTTGAAATTCTCATATTGGCTTATAAGATGGGATCTCCTGTCTTTCCTTTCATCAGCAGATCCTGAGACAATTTCAGAGAGCTTGTCCCAAATTCCTTTGGCTGAGTTGTATTCAGCTACCTTCTGAAATATCTCATCAGACATTATCTGAGCTAAGATGTTCATGGCCTTGGCATCTGCAGTCTTCCACTTCTTTATTTCAGCATCTGTTCCTGAAGGAGGTGGAACAGCATTTGTACATGAGCTTGCTGGTGGACTTGGGCACACTGTCAAAACAGAATTAAATATGTCTTCATCAATAGAGTTCATGTAAAGTCTAATCCTTGCTTTCCAAAGTACAAACTTGGATAGATTGCACACTGGAGGCTTGGTGCTTGCATAATCTTTATTCTATGACATGTCTTTATATAAAATTAAATATAATGAAAATAACCCTCTTAAAAGATTGATCTTATCAAGGATCTTTTGGTTCAGGTGTTAGCCTATATGAACAACCAACCTGCCACTGATACCAATTAAAAGTGAGACAAAGATCTATCTCAACTCTAGAGGGGGGTGAATAGAGTATTTTTAAAATAACTTTACAATTTAAACAAGCAAAACAATTAAGATTTAATTTATGTATAAGTGTAAGGTGCCTTGCTATATAATTTAAAACTAAGGCAGCAAAAAGAAAATCACAGCACACAGCAAAGAAAATACTCAAGCAACCAGAAGACACAAGGAACTATAGTGGTTCCCCAAAAACCTGGGTACATCCACGCTTCTACCACCCTTGGTAGGAATCCACTGCAGGATAAGTTGATCAGGTGTCCTGGGCACCAATGAGCATTTGATAAGGTGCTCAAAAACCACACTAGATTTTTTGATCAGGTGTCTTGCCACCACTGAGTTTTGACAAGGCTCTCAGAACCAGAATCAAGACTTTTGAAGGGAGTTTTGATAACCCTTTTACAGCAGGAAAGAAAAAGGAAAAGAGTGAAGTTGTCTTCTCTGTCTCAATCAAAGAGAGAAGCACAAGTGGATTGATTGTGTTGTCAAAGCTCCCCCTGAGATGTAGACTAGTTCAGGAGTAGGAGCTTTGCTTCAGGGTGATAGGTCTTCAGAAGCTTCAGATCTCCAACAAAAGATGGTTTCAACAAAGGCTAAGAAAATTGAATTGTCTGGAGTCCTTGTGATGAAGCTATGATCACTTTTTCAGTATGCCAAAATGTTCAACTGATTCTTCAGGATTGATCACTTGAATGTGTTGATCAAACTGTTCTGTGAATCTGTACTGAAAAAAATATCTCTTTTCTTTTTCTCCCTTTTTTTAATGTCTGTCACTGTAAGTTTTTTTTGTTGTGCTATATGTGTGTCTGACTGGAGAGAAAGGAGAAGAACTTATTCTCTGAAGATTCCTTGTCCAAGATAGCCGTTAACAGACATTAAATGTCCTCCATAAAAGTCTTGTCTTCTAGAGGAAAGTCCAATAAACATTCTCAAAAAGAATTCCTTGAAACTTGCTCCAGAATAAAAGAAAACGGCTGGCAGATCTCTTGAAATAAATGCTGAGAGAATTTGAAAATCATTCCAAAAGCTGACTGAATTTGAATCCTCAAAGTCGTCGATCTCTCAGGAAAAACGTCGATCTGAGCTCTACGATCGTCGACCTGAGCTCAGAGATTGGAATGAAGATCAGACAGAAAACGTCGACCTGAGCTCGAAGATCGTCGACCGGAGCTCAGCGACCTGAAGGACAAGCCGAAGACAGATCGTCGATCTGAGCTCGAAGATCGTCGACCAGAGCTCGATGATTTAGCACAGTTGAGCTCAGAGAGCGTCGAACGGAGTTCGACGTTTCGTCGACCTAAGCTCGACGATAATTTTCTTTGCCTCAGCTTTAAGTCTGATTCCTTGAAAGGTCCTGGGGGCAGCTTCAAACCTAAATTCTAAGCCCTAAACACATTCTAATGTTGACCTTTTTAACTATACATATAGGTCAAACAGGTTTCCTAAGACAAACATAGTGATCCTTGCCCAAATTAGTAATAGGATGTTCCAACATATCTGCTAAAATATTAAATATATGTGCTAAAGATTTTAAAAGACATCTATTCACCCCCCTCTAGGTGATTAATAACCCATAGATTTATCTTTATATATGTGTTGAAATGTTTTGAAAAATGGGAAAAATGAAAAAAAGGGGTGAAAAGAGGAAAATGAAAAAGAAAGTTAAAAATGAAAATGTTTGCTGGAAATATGAATTGGGAGTAGACGGTGACACACCCATGTAGTCAAGTCCAAGTCTAGGAGTGCGGTGCACCCACGTATATTTTCGGTGCTTGGATAGTCTCTTTTGCATTAGCTCATTTGGATTAGGTGCGTTGAGTCATCATGTTTATCCTTGTATATCCTACATAAACCCAAGCCTAATTCTAAACCTAAATTCCTACTGATTTGCATGTTGAACCAAACCAGTGACATGGAGAGAGTGTGGACGAGTGAGAATATGGTAACATTGATGGATTTCTTTGGAAGTTGTCCCACGCCTCGATCTTTGGCAATGCTCATCTCAATGATCAGTTTATTTTCTCCGTACATGTGACCGGAGGATTCACTGCAATTCAAATTACAAGTAAAAATAACATGTCTATATGCAGGTTAGAAAATTATAATTTAGTTTGCGTTTTTAGAAGCTCTTTCTAGTAAATTTCTACGTGCGCGAGTATACGACCTCACATAGTACTTCGCATTCTTAGTTGCTATGCTAGCTTGTGTTTTTCTAATCCGCATGAGGGATGATTTTCTCGGAACAAATAATTGGTTTAAGTCTGTAGGTATGATGAGTTCGATATTTATAGGATTTTTCAAACTCATTTGGGCTAGTTTTCACTAACTCGCACTTCATTTTTAGATTGTTATTGCTCATATTTCTCTTGTTCACATTTTCTCACGAAGTGCACATTTTAGGCTCTTTGTGGTGTGCAATTTGAGTACATGTTGTTAGGGGGAAGAACATGGTGCTCCCCAGCTTATTTTATGTTATTTTTCTATTGTTTTTGTGTGCAGTAGGTATGCTCCAGGCTGCGTTATTGTTGTGGAGGTGGGCAGATCTTCATTGTTGCAGTTTTCTTTCCTGTAGGAATCGCACAGTCATGTATTTTCTTCACGCACGATCGGTGCAACCGTGCGATGCCTACAGTGCCCTAATATGGTGATCTGCCCACGGCCGTGCGATTTGTTCCCGTATGGGTTGTTTTGCCCTTACGTTAACAAAATCGCACAGTCTCGTGTTTTTGTCTAAACTTTTTTTATGTAATTTTGTCTGTGCGTTTTCCTCACGCATGGTTGGCTTCAACCGTGTGCGGACAAAGCACACAATCTGCTCTATTTGTACTAATTTTCAGTGATCTATCGCTAACTGTGTGATTTGTTCTTGCATGGGCTATATCGCCCGTGCGTGCTCAAAATAGCAAGACCAACTGCTGTTCCTGGCTAAGTGATTTCTGTGCATTAATTATCGCACGATGCACGCACGGTTGTGCATTCGCCCGTGCGTGCCCATTTTCTATCGCATTTTTCTATTTAAGTCGCAAGTTTCGCCCTTTAAAATCATCTTCTTTCTTCGCAAATCCTTCGGCCGCAAACCCTAGGGGAGAGCTCTAGTTCCTCCTCCCTCTGCCATCCATTATGGCTTTGGCCCTAGGCTACCTCCATCTTCAAAGAGCTTCCAAGGAGAAGATGTTGAAGTTATATTTATGTCAAGTATCATTGCATATAGAATGCTCTCGAGGAGAAGATGTTGAAGGTGGAGAAAGTCCATGCTGATGACAATCCTTCAAACATGATGACGAAGACTGTTTCAAGAGAGAAGCACGAGTTATGCTGGTTTCTAATCGGTACGATGTCCATCTGAAGATGTCAGATGGGAGGACTCCTCTTTATGGTATGGAGTGGCAGTCTGTTATGGTCCATCCCTTAAAGAGTGAGTCTCGGTAGCATGTCGACGAGATGAAGGTAGCTTGTCGACGAGATAGGAGTGGTGTGTCAATAATACAGGGTTTTTATCGATGAGTTGCTTGCTCTTGTCGACGAGAAGCCGAGGGATGTCGAGGAGATGTGTAAGTAGAGGAATGTCGACGAGATGTTGATTCTTCTCGATGAGACGCACTTCCCTTGTCGATGAGATGTTCATTCTTATCGACGAGACGCCCTTCCCTTGTCGACGAGACATGGTTCTTATCGATGAGACGTGCATCTTGTCGACGAGAAGGTATCGCAACGTGGTAGTTCGCGGGCTGTCTAGGTTGTTTAATCTCGCATTTTTGTCCATTGGATCTCAATCTAATCCCATCGTACGATTGCTGGGATGCACCTGTGTGTTTTTAATAGGGCGGTTGAACCCTATTTTATTGGGGATTAAAAGATAAGCTGAAACCATAGCCGCCAGTTGCGACAATTTGAACAGAGGCTCGCAAAGAAGTTCTTCGAGGGAGAAGAACGGAGGTCCACCGCCCTTTGCAATCGTCTTCGCAGTGAAGAAGTCCAATCTTGTCTTTCACGCCAGGGAGTGCTAGAAGAGAGATTGAAGGTTGTTTTCTTTCTTGAAGAGAAGGGTGTGTGGGGAGATTCGGCCTGTCGAATCTTGTGGGGTTGATTCCCATCATCGCATGTTTTAAACTCAAGGCATGTCCCAAATAGGTCTCCAATTTATGTAAGTTCGGGTACATTCGAACCAATCATGTCCCCAGCACGTATCGGTTCCCCACGCCTACACTAATAGATCTAGGCATGCTTTATATTTTGCATGTGCCTAAAGGCAAATCTCAAACGAAGAACATTTTTTAAGGGTTCTAACCATCCATAACTTACTATATGTGTTTCCTTCATGAGTTCTAAGAGGTTCGAGGAGTGCAAAAATTCTATCTTTATCATGAATCGGGCATTCACACCTTCGGATCACTTCTTCACCAATTATCAACTTGCATCCAACTATACATTCATAGGGCTTATCGAATTTTTATGGTCTTCTTCCATGTCTTCTTTTATATCAAGCACACTATGAAATCCTAACTTAAGTTTAGTTTAGTGAATTTCATATCAATTGACTTGTTGTAGCTGTGTCCAAAAAGTCCGATCGGACCGGGCCGGGCCGGTCGGGCCCTGGCTTTTTTCCAACCGGGGTCGGCCTGTGCTCATTTTGAGCCGGGCCGGATTCGGGCTCCCTCTCAAAGAGGGGGCCCGATAAGGCCCATCCCGCCTAGGGATTTTAGGCGGGATTTTTGCCTTAGCCCGAGTGTTGGGCTCAGGCTAGCCCGGCCCGACACGGGCACCAGGCCGGGCAACCGGCTAAAATGGGGGCCCGGTAAGGCCCCCAAGCACGGCCTTGGCCCGAGCCGGGCTTTTCCCGGGCCGGGCCTAGTCGGGCTTTTGCCGGGCCGGGCAAGGCTAGGCTTTTTGCCCACGACTAACTTGTTCTAACAAATCTTCTAGCCCAAACAATGCATATCTATTTTGATGGTACCCTTATTCAGCGTCTAGTAGTCAACACATTCTCTAGCTGTAATCTTTCATAAGAACCATCACAATATGAGATCCACTTGAACTATTTAATTCAACAACGAACTCCTGTGTGCAATTGAGAATCAGTAAAAATTTGATTCTTCAAATGTACTTGATGTCAGATATCTAACCGTCATAATTTTGAAAAAATTTCAGCTATATTTAGGCTCCATTTGGGGAGACTTATTTTCACCGGTCAAGCGGTTACGACCGCATTAACCGGACCTTAATTATGATCCTGTTCATGCGGTCGTAACCGCTTGACCGGTGAAAATAAGTCCCCCCAAACGGAGCCTTAAAATACTAGGTATTAATATTATTATTGAATGCCACAGATACATCGAACTCCTGTGTAATTTCTAGATCTATAGTGCAACAATGCATCTTTTGAAAAGTTATTTTTGCCAAAATTTAATAAAAAACTTGCTAGGGTAACAACAAAAAACAAATTAATCACAAATGAGACAAATCTATATAGAAACTCAAAAGATTGACTGATAGTTATAAAAAGGAAAATCATCTACTTGTACAAAACATGTGGTAATGGATGTAAAGAGAAATAAATTTTCAAATGAAAAAACTAAAATATACATCTCATCAGAAAACTTCAGACAATGTTGCATCTTCCTTTATCTCTAAATTTAGGCGAAAGAGGAAAGTTCCTTCCAGAAAACAATATTTATGAGAATTGCACATAAAACCTCTATTAAGAATAAAACTTAATTTAGAATGAAGCCTTTACATATTATCTCGTTCAAATTCTGCTTGCAATGCGACTTTGACCATATTATGGAAAGCATAATCAATGTTATAATTATCCTTTCCGAAGTTTCAAAGTAAGCGATATTGCCCTTAGCAGCACACCAACCCATTGCTGATGCTCTGTATACCTATATGTAACAAAATCAAAGAACTTATTCATCATATCAAGAGGCACAATGAAAATTTCAAAGAAGCTTCTTTCCTACCTCTCTTTTATCATCAAGATTTGTGTCAATCTTGTTGCCAAGTAGCATGAATGGAAAATTACCGTGATGTGAAGGATTGACCTGAAAGAGATTTCTTTTACGTTAAGAGTGGGTGCAACAAATATATAAAATTATGCATAAAGAAAACAAAATTTATGTGGTTGAATGATAAGGATCTATATACAATGAAAGTAGAACTAAAAGAAATTACTATTGCATAGGGATCAATTAAGAAATTTTCCCTAATGATCCCTTCGTCTCAACGACATTGATATTAAAGTATTGGCTTTAAAAAAATAAAAGTCATTTCCGCTGTTCGTATCAACATTTGTAGAGTGGAATTGACTTTCTGGTGGAAAGCCGTAGATATTCACACAAAACTAAAAACTCATTGGTTCAATGTCTATCTCCAGGTGCGGATATTGAGATTGCCAACATCGGTTTTTGAAAAAAAGAATAATTTTTTCTGCATGAATGCGATTTTATTGAACCACGCAAGATTTTTTCCCCCGAACGCGACTTTTTAGCACGGCCGCGATTTTCTGGCCAGGACGATATTTTTTCATCAGGATGCAATTTTTTCGCTCGGACGCGATTTTTTCCCCCGTGCGGGATTTTTTTGTACGGACGCGATTTTTTTCTCCCAAATGTATTTTTTTCCCCCACAAGCGATTTTTTCGCCCAGGAGCGGTTTTTTCGCCCGGACACGATTTTTTCGCCCGTGCGCGATTTTTCTGCCTGGGCGCGATTTTTCCGCCCAGACGCGATTTTTCACCCGGAAGTGATTTTTTCGGCCGGACGCGATTTTTTCGACCGGACGCGAGTTTTTCGCCCCGAAGCGAAAATTTCGCGACGGGTCGAAAAAATCGCGTCCGAATGAAAAAAGTCGCGCCCGGGCGAATAAATCGCATCCGGGCGAAAAAATTGAGTTCGAGCGGAAAAATCGTGCCCAGGTGGAAAAACACGCCCGGGCAGAAAAACCGATCCCGGGCAGAAAAATCGCACCTGGGCGAAAAAATCGCGTTAGGGCGAAAAAATAACTTACGGGAGAAAAATACGTCCACGGACAAAAAAAACGCGTAGGGGCGAAAAAATCGCGCCCGGGCTTTAAAATCGTGCCCGGGCGGAAAAATCGCGCCCGGGCGGAAAAATCTCGCTCGAGCATAAAAATCACTTCCGGGCGAAAAAAATGCCCACGAGCGAGAAAAACACCTCTGAGCGAAAAAAATCGCATTTATGAAAAAAATTGCGTCCGGGCAAAAAAAATCGCGTCCGGGCGAATAAATTGCGTCCGTACGAAAAAATCGCGTTCGGACGAAAATTTTCGCGTTCGGGCCAAAAAAATTAAATCTGGGCAATAACATCGAGTCATGACAAAAAAATCGTGTCCGGGCGATAAAATTGATCCCGGGCGAAAAATCCGCGTTTGGTATTTTTAATTGAGAGCATTGACCAATGTCAATTCCTATAATTGAAAATCTTTCTGCAAACGAACAATAAAAAATGATTAATGTCAATTCCTATGACAGAAAGCCATCTTACAGCCGAACAAAAGAATTGGATTTAAACACAATGTCATTTCCCATGTGTATTTATATTGGATTAAAAGCCAATACTTCAATATCAATGTCTTTGAAACCAACGGACCCTAAGAGAAGTGGATCAAGAGTCTCCACAGTCATAGAGTTTTAAGATAATAGAGGATGAAGAATGGAAATAAAAAGTACTTTAAACTCAAAGATAAGCTCCTAACCATCTGTAAGGTGCTAAATGGCTTCTCGGACTTTAATATATCCTTCTGTCTACGGAATTAGCTTTATTTGGAATGTAATGTTTCATTCGATCAGAAACAGCCTACATTCAGGGAGGTTTCATTAAAATCCGAGGAAAGTATAAGGGTCACTAGAACTAGAAACTAAAAAATGCAATCAACAAAGCGGAACAAAATAACTTTTATATATCCAGGATTTTACAATGAAAAAAAAATTACCCTGATACTGGTGCAATCTATACTGATTTTAATGATGGACTCGGCTTCAACGAGAAAGTAGAATACAAGGGTATCCCCAGCAGCACAGAAACACGATAAAATAATCCATATAATGGCGCTTTTATCTCAGAATGACCATAAATATTGTTTAGAAATTTTACTCTCATATCCTCAATAACACTATGATAGGAGCTCTGGAATGAAAACTCGTTTGTGGCCGTGAGAGGTGAAAGTTGAGGAGATAAGAGTTCCCCTTCTTACATCCGTGGAAACCCACGGTTGAAGTATTGGAATTTTGTGATCTGCGGAAATTGGATGGTTTGATCAAGGTGGTTTATGTTATACATCAAACATCTTAGTGTTTATACTCCTCAGCAAAATGGTGTTGCTGAACACAAAAATCGTCATCTTCTTGATGTTGCTCGGTCCTTAATGCTTCAAATGCAGGTACCCATCGAATACTGGAACTTTACAGTGTCGACTGCCTTTAATCTCATCAACTGTCTGCCTTCCTCCGTTCTCAACTTCGCCACTCTGTTTAACCTCCCCCTTCCCTCTCAATCTCTATTTCCTCTCACTCCTCGGGTTTTGGTTGTGTATGCTATGTTCATAATCTTGGTCCGCCTCCAGATAAATTTGCCCCACATGCAACCAAATGTATGTTCGTGGGATACTCTCGCACTCAAAAAGGTTATGTATGTTACTCTCCAGTCGATCGGAAAGTGGTTGTTTCTGCTGATGTTACTTTCCTGGAAGACCAACTCTTTCACTCATCAACTTCAACCCCTCCACTTGTGCAACCCATGCCTCGTCCTACTATCCCAGTCACGACTTCTCTACCTCCACTTCTTCAAACACCCCACTCGGAACCACAAGCACCCAAACCACCTCTCCTCCGTGTCTACACTCACCGTAATCCGAACTCCGGAGCCCAACCATTTCTACCGTCTATCGGTACTATATCGCGGCTAGCTGATCCTGCCTCCATTTCAACGGCTCATCCACTCGCAAACTATATTTCGCTACATCGGCTCTCTCCTCCTCTGCTCAAATTTGCTCTTTCTCTTTCCTCTATTTCTATTCCTAACATTGTGCATGAGGCTCTTCAACACCCTGAGTAGCGTGCGGCAATGGATGCTGAGATGTCAGCCCTTTTGGCTAATCACACTTGGGATCTGGGACCTCTTCCTTCCGCCCAATCTTGCGTTAGCTATAAATGGATCTTTGTTATTCAACATAATCCGGATGGGACAATCGACCACATCAAAGCCCGTCTTGTGGCTCGTGGGTTCACTCAGCAACAGTGCTTGTACTTATGAGGAGACCTTCTCCCCTATCGCCAAACTAAACTCTGTTCGGGTCCTTATTTCACTTGATGTTCACCGTCACTGTCTCCTACATCAGCTGGAAATTAAAAATGCCTTTCTTAATGGTGATCTTCATAAGACTGTTTTTATGCACCAACCTCTCAGGTTTGAGTCCACGGGGGATTCTCGGGTGTGTCGTCTGCGTAAGGCTATTTATGGTCTCAAACAGTCCCCTCGAGCTTGGTTTGAAAATTTTAGCAAGGTTGTTCGTGATATTAGCTTTCAACAGAGCTCGACTGACTTCTCACTTTTTATTCGTCATCAATCAATAGGGACTGTTATTCTCTTAGTGTATGTGGATGATATTTTGTTAACTGGTGATGACTCCACCAGGATATACCAGATCAAACAACACTTAAACTCTGTCTTCCAAACAAAAGATCTGGGAAACCTTCGATACTTCCTTGAACTTGAGGTTGCTCGTCGAGCTGATGGCATGGTCCTATCTCAACAGAAATATTATCTTGACCTTCTTCAGGATGCTGACTATTCCGGATGTAAACCTGCGGAAATACATATGGATGTCAACCACAAGCTAAGTGTCCATGGAACAGAATCAGATTCTCTGCTTACAAATCCCGAATATTATCGGCTCCTTGTAGGAAAACTTATATACTTAACTATTACAAGGCATGATATCCCTTTTGTTGTTGGAGTGGTTAGTAGATTTATGCATTCACCAAGGGTCTCTCATCTATAGGTTGTTGAGCGCATCCTCAGGTACTTGAAAGCTGCCCCGGGACGAGGGTTGGTATACAAGCCATCCTCATCCCTATCACATGTCGCGTACACTGATGCTGATTATGCGGGCTCACTTAATGATCGACGGTCCACCACTGGTTTTTGTACCTACTTTAGAGGGAATCTCATCACATGGCGTGGCAAGAAGTAATTGGTTTTTGCTCGCACTTCTGCTGAAGCCGAGTATCATGCAATAGCTGCTGTAGTTTCTGAACTTACCTGGTTGGAGAGCCTTCTTTGTGATTTAGGTGTCAAACTCTTCTCACTGACAACTCTGTTCTGTAATAGTCAGGTTGCTATACATATTGCAAAGAATCATGTGTTGCATGAGCGAACAAAACACATTGAGGTAGATTGTCACTTTGTCTGGGAGAAGGTCCAACTGAAGAAACTTGAATTGGAATATGTTCCAGCCTCTGAGCAAGTTGTCGACATCTTTACTAAGGCTCTACCTCGGTCATTGTATCTGCAGTTCTTATCCAAGCTTGGTGCTTACGATTTGTATGCTCCAGCTTGCGGGGGAGAGTTAGAAGATAGTAAAAAGATATGTAAAAGCTCATTTTAATTGTGGCCTATTTAAGCCCATGTGTGTCTTATGTTTTGTCCTACATTGTAATTTTTGGGACTTCACTCTTCTTCTCTTCCTATATATATGCACTCATACTTGAAGATTAATACAAGAAATACAGCTCACAGGTTTTAATACTCTGTTTCTCTACAGATATAAATAAAACACATATATATTTACATATACATTAGTTGGTATATGGTTAATTAGGAATTAATTACTAAGGATTTTTTTTCGATTATAAACCAATGAAGTAATTCCTGATACCATAAAAGCCTCTTTTTCGATTTGTGAAATCTCACTATCTCTAATATCTAATAATGTGTAGTTTTGGAAATTACCTGAAAGTATTTAGCGTTTACCTAAATAACCTAGAGGGGGGTGAATAGGTGAGGTCTGTGTCTTTTTGCGGAATAAAAATACTTTTAAAATAGAAACACATAGAGCACAGAGATCTATAGTGGTTCCCCGAATTGGGTACGTCCACTGTCCCGCCTCGCCTATCTATCACGAAGGGATAGATTCGGCTATTTCACCATTCTCATATTTCAACAAATCTTACACCTCGGAGCCGCAACTCCTACAACTCAGAGACGACGCTCCTACCACTCGGAGAACAACCTGTCCTATAACTCGATCCAAAACCGGATCTACAACTCGATCAACGAACGAATCTACAACTCGGAGGGAAATCCTCCTACAAATGTAAAAGTGTTTACACACAATAATTACAATTAATCTAGGCAAGATCTAAGGTCTTCGAGTCTTCGTTCTTCGATAATGGATGAACTTGAATATCTTGAAAAACACTTGAACCCGAAACTTTGAGGAATTAGATCTTGAACCTTGGATCGACTAGATCTAGGAGAATAGAAACCTTCAGAAAGCACGGATCCAGTCGAATAGGTCAAAGACGAACGAATCATGCAGCAACGTGCGTCGGCCGATCGGAATTCGCGAGAACGTGTACGGGAGCCGACGAGAAAAATTTGCACAGGATCTTTCTTGGAATATGTTGAGCACGATTAGGGTTGATGATAAATCCACCCTAAGCATTTATAAAGGTCCTCAATTGCAACGGCTATAAAAGAACTTCCAAAAACCTTCGAAAACACTGTACATGGCGTATTGTTCAACCCGAGCTGAATTTTTAAAAACCATACGGAAAAAATAACCCAAGTAATTTTCGTCGAGTATCGTCAAGTATAGCTGAGTATACTTGCCAAAGTAGTAGTGATATTTGACGAAATTCACTTAGAGAAATTTAGCTTGTTCCAATTTACCACTCGACGTCAGGCAGAAGTCATACTCGACGAATTCGACGAGTATCGGCTAGTATACTCAACGAATTCGACGAGTGTTAGCTAGCTCACTCGACGCATTCGACGCTTGACCCAGTGATAGTCGACGAATTTGACTTAGAAAATCCTGAGAAGCAAATTCGAATTAACTCGACGAATTCGTCGTGTATCGACCAGTATATTCGACGAATTCGGCGAGTATCGTTAGATACATTCGACAAATTTGACGAGTATACACGGGAATACTCGATGATTTTTACTTGGCGGATTTTCCAACTCTCAGAGATTTTACCTCAAGTACAATATGATGAATTCGACGAGTATTAGTAAGTATACACGACGAATTCGACGAGTATCAACGAGTATACTCGACGAATTCGACGAATATCCCTTATAATACTCGACGAATTTTACTTGGGTAAAATTTATGTTCTTCTGATTCCAAGTCCTTCTCTTTCCTGGATTCTCATGCACTTGGGATAGAAGTACACCCCAATAGAGAGATTACACGTGAGTCAACATAATGACCTACACAATGAAGGATTACATTATATAGTCATGTGTTTACTGACTCACCGTAACCTGACATTGGTGTGTACTTAGCAATGTAGACAAGCAAATACAATACTTAAAATACAACATCAAATACAATCTCAATTCATCTTAGCTTAACGGGACCCTTCTTCAAATCAGGGTTATTGTGGATACAATACCCAACAATCTCCCCCTATTTGAAGAAGTCAGAATCCTATAAGCTAAGGTGAATTGCACAACAATAATAATAAAGCATAAAATTGAAAAGATATATGAATTAAAGAAAATTAAACAAAGCGCACATTCAAGTCAAAACATTTAAATCATATATATATATATATCAAAGAGTTCAATGTTTGGTGCAACCACATCAACATATAACAACAAAAGATATATAAAACCATCATCCCTGCCTGCCCTGACTCTTCTGACGTTGTCTAGAAAAATATGCCCTGGGCTTTGGATAGTATCTTGGAGGGGCTGGAGGTGCCGTTGGATCATCATGCCTGTGATTTCTGAAATGAATTCTTCTCTTTGAACTGGTCACCTCATACTTCTGCCACTCGTCTCTATCATAGTATGTCCACCTATTCTCATTAGCAAGATCAACTAAAGTAAAGGTGTCCAAAATAATCCCTTTGGAGATCGAACTCAAGACATTTCTCAGTTTGGCATATCACTGACAAGCATGTATCTGACTGGCTCTGATCTCACAGCAATGGACCTTCACCATGTTTTCTTCTCTTATGTGTTGGTGGAGGAATGTCTTCAACCACTCGAGCATCTGGAAAATCAACAGCAGCAGCAGGTCTGTCCTGAGAAAAATCCTATGAGTCTGACCAGTATTGTGAGTAATCCTGAGCAGGATGAACTTCGACATCTACTGGTCCAGACCCAACAGGTACTGGAAAACTTACATCAACTTGACCCTGTCTGCCAAAAATCTCATTATGTAGCCAAGAGAAGTTGTCATAACTGTACTCATTGATTCCTTTAAAGTTTCCAACCATGGCAGCCTCAATAACATCTACCTTAGCTTTCAGGGTATTCTCCCCCTTTCTGACTTCAAAAGTTATAGCATTGGCATTAACTTCCATCGTCGTGTAAAAATGAGTCATTGATCTATTGTGAGCATCAATCATAGTCACTGAATTCTTATCAACATTCACAAGAACGTCCAGATTACTTTTGAGCCCGACCATGGTATGAACTAGAGCATGTCTACCCTGGATGAACCAAGAATCCAACATTGTATCTAATTTGTCAAAACACACCTTGACAGCTGCAAGGTCGTTGTTCAAATCTTTCTCAGTCTCCTTGACCTTTTGCAGAACTTTCTGTATTGAGGAGTCAAAATGTGCTTATTGTTTAGCCAACATGACTTCTATCGCCTTCAAAATAGAACTATCTAAACTGGAGCTGGGAACATATTCAGTAGGAACACTGGGAAGAGAGGGAAGATCTGCATGGATTTATGAATCACTGGAGGACTCATCTATCAGAGATAAATGAACTTTAGCCATCAAACTGAGATCTTCAGCAGGTAGGACAGGAGTATGCTCCTCCGCATCTCTTTCCTCGTCAGAAATAGTGACTACGTCCTCTAGAACAACTGGAGGGGCACCTAACATCTTGCCAATAATTTTCTCAAGTTTGCGGATAAACCTGTCAACCTGATTAGAGGTAGAGATTAAGGACTGAGTTGCCTCCCCCTCAGATACTTAAGCAGGATCAATTTCTGGAATATGTATTATCATGCTCTCTGCTGAATCTTGATCAGAACCATCATTAGCATTATCATCAGCTTTGGACTCTTCAGCAGCATCCATAACCTTATCAGCATCCACCTCATAATCAGCAACAACTAATTCATTATCAGCAGCAGCATCATCAATCTCAATATCAGAGGAGACTTGAACATCATCAGCAGTCTCATCTTGAGGCACATCAGCCACTATCTTAGCAGCAGCCTGGCCTATAGCAGCAACCTTAGAGAGAAGATCAACTGTCTCTTCTTCTGTAACTGTAGCAGTTGGAACTGACACTGAAACTAGAACCTCTACAGATGGGACTGGTGTCTCTAACTCAGAGCGGATTATGACATTTAGAACTTGAACTGAAGGAACACTCAAGGGTACTGACTCAGTAATCGCTTGTGTATCGACGGTCTCTCCCCCCCTCCCCCCCCAACTCCTGCACTCAATCTATCAGGAGTTTCTTTGGGGGTGGAAGTAGGAATCCTATCAGTAATAACATCCTCTTCCTCTATCTCAGGTAGATCTCTGGCTCCCTCTGACCACTGGATCCTCCCATCCCACCTCGAGAATATAAAAGAGTCGATTTTCTTTAGGTGATGGATAGGCACACCTTTGGTCATATCAAACTTGTCTCTATCTATTTGGTTCAAGAAGAAGCTGATAATCCTTCCAAAGTTGGGAATTTGGAGACAGTCTTTGATCTTAGGAAACAGCACCGCACCCCAATCCAGTTTCTTCCTACAGATAATAGCCACCAGGATCTTGAACATCTCTGAAGATAGATAATCATGCGATCTTGTCTTGCATAGGAGAACTTTATCGATGATATCTGATAGTAACTTTCCTTCCTCATTCATGCATTTGCGCTTCACTGCCTTAGTACCCCTGGGCAGACCATATAACACCATAGCTCTAGTGAAGTCCTCCTCTTCGAGCTGATCTGCCTCAACATAAGTTGGAAGCCTCAAAAGCCTGGTAAGGAGAGAAGCTTTCACATTAACCTTTGTCTGTCAAACTTTGCTCTTTATCACAGAATGCTCCCTGCAGAGTTTAGCATTCTGAAAGAATTCCAGGACATCATTATCTAGAATTTGCATGGGTGTTCTAGTACAAAGCAAAGGCCGGCAGATTCCAACATTAGGATAACATTTCTGAACTCATCGGATGCAGAGGAAAATCCTGTACGAACCAATTCTCCAACGCCTAGCAAGCCGATGGTGCTTCGAGGAGCCATGGAGGATATAAATCTGAAAACTGAGGATTCGATTCTGGACTGAACTGTCGGCTTGGAACTTGATTGTTGTCACGACCGGAATCGACAAGGAAAGAGTTTTCTGGATCAAAGCTCTGGAAGAAATCGGCGGGAGAACTCTGCTGGACTGTCGGTTTTGTCTTGCACTGACATAACCGACGAAGAATGAGGGCAGCACGTCGGAGGAAGACGATGAACACTACTGAAAGAGGAATCGTCGGGAGGACTGTTCGGCGAGTCGGCTACCTAGTTTCGACGAAATGGCAAAGGTTTGCCCCAACCCCTTATACACATTTATATATATAATTTAAATTTGACAAGGGAAAGGCACGTACCTGATAAGCCGTTACTCTTCGGATCCAATATAGGAAAGAAAATTTGACCTAGGTGAAATTCAGCGAAATTAACCTAACACAGAGTAAAATTCGTCAAGTTTAGGCGTGTATATCCAACGAATTGTCGAGTTCTGCTGACCGATATTCGACGAATTCGCCTTGGACAAATTTTTCTGCTTTCTGAAGTACTTCCCGAGTGAATTCCTGTCTTCTTAGCCATCTTCACGAGTCCTTGTTCAGCATACCCAATTCCATTTTGAAAAACGAGAACTTGGCCTCGTCCAGTGGCTTCGTGAATATATCTGTGACCTGCTTATCCGTCAGGACATAGCTGAGGGCTTTATCCTTATTCTCCACATGCTCCCAAATGAAGTGATATCTTACTTCAATGTGCTTTGCCCGGCTGTGGGAGACTGGATTGTTTGCAATCTCTATTGCACTGGAAGAGTCGCAGAACATCGGAATCTCTTTAAACTTCAGGTTTTAGTCCTTAAGTTGATTCCTGATCCAAAGAAGCTGTGCGCAACAACTACCAGTAAAGATGTACTCTGACTCGGCAGTTGATGTTGCGACACAATTTTGCTTCTTGCTACTCCATGAGATAAGCCTTCTTCCGAGGAATTGGCACATCCCGGAAGTGTTTTTCCTGTCATCCATGTTGCATGCAAAATCTGCATTTGAAAATCCAATTAGCTCGACATCATTACTTCTTGGGTACTATAAGCCAAGATTAGGTGTATCCTTAAGGTATCTTAAAATTCATTTTGCAGCGACGCAATGAGATTCTTTCGTGTTCACCTGAAATCTAGCACACACATATGTTGAAAACATTATGTCGGGTCTACTGGCAGTGAGGTAGAGCAAGGATCCAATTATGCATCTGTACTTGGTTTTATCAAAAGGTTTCCCTTTCTCATCCTTGTCCAAAGACATAGTTGAACTCATTGGAGTCCTCATCGAGTTTGCGTTCTTCATTCCAAATTTCTTAAGTAACTCTTTGGTGAACTTCATCTGAGAGATGAAAATTTCATCTTCAGATTGTTTCACCTAAAATCCTAAAAAATACTTCAGCTCTCTCATACTGCCCATTTCAAACTTTTCTTGCATAAGTTTGGAAAACTTCTTGCAAAGGTTGTCTTCCGTAGAGCAAAAAATAATGTCGTCGACATAGATTTGCACTAGCAAAATCTTGCCTCTTACTTCCTTAAGAAATAACGTTTTGTCTATCATTCCTTTATTTGAACTTGTTCTCAAGAAAAAAGCTAGACAACATTTCATACCAAGCTCGGGGAGCTTGTTTTAAGCCGTAAAGAGCTTTATTAAGAAAATAAACGTATTCAGCGAAATTATAGTTGACAAAACCTGGGAGTTGTGCAACATAAACTTCCTCTTTCAGATTTCCGTTGAGGAATGCCGATTTTACGTCCATTTGATATACCTTGAAACTTTTGAGGGCAACATACGCAAGAAACAACCTGATCGCTTCGAGCCTGCCCACTGGAGCAAAGGTCTGATCGAATTCGATCACTTCTTCTTGTCTGTACCCTTGAGCTACAAGCCTGGCTTTGTTCTTGATAATAACTCCATGTTCGTACAGCTTGTTTCTGAAAATCCATTTGGTGTCGATCACGTTCTGTCTTTTGGGTCTGGGCACCAACTCCTAGATTTTGCACCTTTCGAACTGGTTGAGCTCCTCTTGCATTGCCATGATCTAAGAGACATCCTTGTTTGATTCTTCAAACTTCTTTGGCTCAACCTGAGACAGAAAACTAAGATGCAATATCTCGTTAGTTGTACCTCTTCTGGTTCTAACACCATCGTCCGGCTCTCCAATGATTTGATCAGCTGGGTGATCTATGAGGTGTCTGAACACTAGGTTTCTTCCTCTTCCACCATCAGGTTCTACCGCATTAGGTGCATCCTCTGTGGTTGGTTCATCTTATTGGAACCCTACTTGAGATTTGAGCTAGGTTCACTATTAGGTTTGATGACCCAACATGTATAGTGTAGGGTCATTTGTTTGTTCCAGGGTTAAGGTTAGTCACATTAGGTTAGATTATTGAAAGCTTCCTTCAGAATACTTCAGAGACACAAGAATTTAGAGACAAGACAGTTTAAAGATTGAAAAAAAGGATGTTCGACGAAAGCTGAACTCAGCTCGACGAACTCAGAGTTCCTTCTCTGAGTTGAGCTCGATGAAAGTCTAGCTGAGATCGACGAACTGTGAGCTTATATCAGAATCTCAGCTCGACGAAGTACCATCTCAGATCGACGAACTTAGAGCTCAGATTGGCAAGTATATTTTCAGCTCGACGATCTTCGAGTTAAGCTCGAAGAAAGAGAATTCTTAGCTCGACGAACTGGGAGCTCAGGTCGATGAAATCTTTGCTGAGTTCGACTACTCTTTCCAGGTTCTGCTCGACTATTCTTCTCTGCAGTTTTCTCAGTTTGACCATCAGTCTGATTTCAAATTCTATGATATTAAGACAGTAATGCTCTGATAATTAATGCTAAATATTCTCAAGAATATAGTCGTTTCCTGGCAGTATTAATTATGGTTTTCCCGGGGTTTTACACTACCATACTTGCTGGGACAGTTAGGGAAATACATTCAAGACAAAAATCAAACCGTTCAGGATTCCAGAATTTCTGCAGAGGATTTCAGGAAACAATTTGAAATTCAAATGGTCTTGAATCGAAAACGTATATAAAGAAATTTTCTTTCAGAAGGACATTATCATTGAAAGATATACAGATAATATTTTTTGGTAATCAAGCACAAGGAGAAGAAGAAAGAGAACATCTGCAAACAGAGAACAAGAGATAGAGACAAAAAACATCTTGTTCATCATTCTTCTTCTTCAAGCTTTTCTTCCAGCAACACATATTCAATCTGAGACAAAAAGTTCAATCTCTCAGAATCATTCACTTGAAGAAGAAGATTTCATCTTTGAAGGCCTACACCTTGTAGCAAAGCTTCCACTCCTGATCAGATTTCTATAACTCAGGTGGAGCTTTGACAACATCAACAAAATCCATTAGTATTCTCAGAGCTTTGAGACAGAGAAGACAATATCATTTTTACTTTTCCATTTCCTGTGTACAGGGTTTTAACTCCCTTCAAAAGTTAGCCCCTTTTATTTGTTAAGTCTCCTGATCAAAAGACTTAGATTGGTTTTTGGACACCTGATCAAAAGCTCAAAGGGTTATTAGATCTCCCTTATAAAATAGATCTTGTGGTGACAGGGCACTTGAGTAAAAACCTATGGTGGAAGGACACCTGATCAAAAACCTGTAGTTGATTCCTACCAGGGTGGTAGAAGAGTGGATGTAACCAGGTTTATTGGGGAACCACTATAAACTCTTTGTGCCATCTGGTTTGCCTTTATTTTTTGTTTGTGTGCTGTGATATTTCTTCTTACACTTATATATATATATCACCTATTTTAATCCGCTATAAAAAAACTTAATAAATTTTTAATACTTTATTCACCCCCCTCCCTTCTAGAGTAAAGATAAGATTTATCCCTCACTTTCAATTGGTATTAGAGGGTAAGGTTGTTTGGTTTCAAAGGCTAACACCTGAACCAAAAGATCTCTAATAGATCCTATTTAACTATAGTTGTCTTTTATATCATGGCACAAAACAAAGATTATTCAAGCACCAGACCTCCAGTGTGCAATCTGAATAAGTTTGTACTTTGGAAGGTAAGGATCAGTCTTTATATGAATTCTATTGATGAAAACATATAAAATTCTATTTTGACAGATCCCCCTACACCAACTGCAACAACAAGCACAAGTGTAGTTCCACCCCCTGAGTGGACTGATGCACATAAGAAGGCCAAGATTGTTGATGTTAAGGCAATGAATATTCTGGCCCAAATCATGTCTGATGACATATTCCAGAAGGTTGCTGAATGTACTTCAGCAAAGGCTATTTGGGACTCACTAAATGCAATGGTAGCAGGATCTGTAGATGAAAGAAAAGACAGGAGATCACACTTGATCTCTCAGTATGAGAACTTTAAGAAGGAAGAGTCAGAGTCAGTTGCAGACATGTACAATAGACTCAGCCTCATAATTAATGAGCTGAAAAACTCTGGACAAGGACATCTCATTAACAGAGATAAATGACAAGATTCTTATGTGCTTCCCTAGCACATGAGACTCTAGGATCTGGCCAATCAAAGAAGCCAGAAGCCTAAATGAGATCTCCATGAAAACTTTGTTGGGCAAGCTCAAGTCTTATGAGCAGCTCATACAGACCAGAGAAGCTGAGCAAAGGACCACTTCATCTACAGCAAAGAAAGAGCAAAGTATTGCTTTCAAATCAAGTGATGAAGAAGAAGCCACTCCAAATAATGAAATCTATTGAGTCTCTTGGCTAAGAGATTTTACAAGATGGCAAGGAAGGATTTCAGAAGAAGATCTTCCAGAAAAGAAGACAAGTCGAGCTCAAATTTTCAGAGAGAGGATTTATAGCTGAGACAGGAAGAAAGAGAGAGGAAGAAATACAGGAAGAAAGAGAGAGGATTTGTAGTTGAGACATGGAGTGACTCAGAGTCAGAATCTTCATCCAGCACCAGTGAGGATGAAGAAGAAGCTAAGACAAGAGAGCTCTGTCTGATGGAAATCAATGCCTCTTGCAGCAACTCTCAAACTGCAAATTATGAAGCTGAAATTCTAAAGAATCTGAATTTGAATCAGAAGAAGATCAGATAATTTCTTCTTTTGATTTTATTTTAAATCAATTTAAAACTGAATTCAAGTTATTATGCAATGATCTAATTAAATCTGAGAAGGAAATCAAACTTCTCAGAGAGAAACAAATTTAATTTGAAAATATTTCTTCTGAAAACTTAAAACAGAAAGAAGATTTACAAACTGCTAACAATCAAAAAATTTCCTTAGAAACTAAATTAAATGAGGCTAAAATATTTGAAGAATCCCTTAATAGGAGAAGTATCAAATTGATGGACATCACAAGCACAGTGAATGCTAGATTAAATAGCAAACTAGGCTTGGGTGTCTCATCAAGTCAGCCTCTTATTCTTCAGAAAAAATTTTTATCAACCCCCATAAAATTCATCTCTGTTAAAGAAAAAGCAAAAGAAGTTTTACAACTTACAAATAAAAATACTGAAATCTTACAAAAGAATAAATCAAAGAAAAATAAAAAAATCTCATAAAAATAATGTTCAACAAAATTCGTCGAACTCAGATCGACGAAATTAGTATTATGCGTCGAACGACGTTCGACGAACTCTGAACCCAGAATTTGGGTATGATTTCTTAACAAAGGGTGATCGACGAAATCAACATGTTTCGTCGAACAGAGATCGACGATCGTGGAACGCAGAAAATTAGTATTATCATTCTGTGAACCGAGATCGACGAAATCAATACTTTTCGTCGACCTCAGATCGACGAACTCAACTAAATTCGTGGAACTCAAAATTTTAAAACAGAAATTTTAATCTTTATCAAACTTATAATTAGAAACCAAAACTTGTTAATTCTTTTACTCAATGGATAATCCCTCCTAGGAGATATCATTCAATAGGTTATAAGGATCAACCAGATTGTTCTTACATTTCCAGTTATAAATTTGAAAGAAATCAAGGACCTAAGGTTACCTGCATCAAGAACAACTAATCTTGTTTTCTATAGGTAAAGTACTATCCTAGCATAGAGCAATAGTGGTATCTGGATAGTGGCTGTTCAAAACACATGATAGGAAGAAAAGACAACCTGACTGATTTAAAAGCAAAGCTTGGACCAAAGGTGATATTTGGAGACTCCAACTCTGGACAGACAGAAGGATATGGAAATGTAAAAGTTGGAGCAGTTACCTTTAGGAAGGTAACCTATGTAAATGGTCTCAAGCATAACCTAATATTAATAAGCCACTTATGTGATGAAGGTTATTAGGTATCATTCAAACAGTCATCTTGCATTATTACTTCTAATAAGAACAAAACTGTTTTAACAGGAATTATACAAGGTAACATTTATGTAGTTAATTTCAAATCAGCTAATTCAGAAATTTGCTTATTTAATCAAATTAGTTCAACTAATGATTTATGACATAAGAGATTAGGACATGTAAACCTTAGGACAATAGCTAAATTATCTAAGGACAACCTTGTTAGAGGACTATCTTCTGGCCCCTACAAGAAGGAAGGAGTCTGCAGGGCTTGTCAATTAGGCAAGCAAACTAAAAATAGTTTCAAATCCATTAATAAAGGTGATTCACCCAGAATCATGTACTTGCTACATATAGACCTTTTTGGACCTATTGCAGTACAAAGCATGGGAGGGAAGTCATATACCTTAGTGATTGTTGATGATTTCTCTAGATTCACTTTAGTTTTCTTTCTGAAAAACAAGTCAGATAACTTTAAAGTTCTTACAGACTTTCTTAAGAGCATACAAATGGAGTACTCTACTCAAGTTGCATTGATCAGAAGTGATCATGGCACTGAGTTTGAATCTCTTCTCATACAAGAATTCTGTGAGAAAGAAGGTATCAGACATTGTTTTTCTGCTCCTAGAACTACGCAACAAAATGGGGTAGCTGAAAGGAAAAATATAACCCTAATTGAATCTGCAGGGACATTACTTGCAGATGCTCACTTGCCCCTATCCTTTTGGGCAGATGCAGTAAGCACAACAAACTATGTTCTGAATAGAAGTCTAATTCATAAACTTAAGGGTAAGACCCCCTATGAATTACATAAAGGGAAGAAACCTAAAATAAACTATTTTAAAGTATTTGGTTGTATATGTTATATTCATAATAATGACAAGAAATATCTTAGAAAGTTTGAAGCCAAAGCTGCAGAGAGAATTTTTCTTGGATATTCCCAAGTTAGCAAGGCTTATAGGGTGTATAATAAATCAACATTAAAAATGAAAGAATTTGTATATGTAACTTTTGATGAGACTAACATGTTTTATAAGGATAATGATTCTTCTACCAGAGACTCTTTGCAGGTACCCTATCTGTGTGAGAAGTGTGATGATTTAAACCTTATCCAAGAGGTTACATTGTATCCTTCTCCGCATATTGATGAAGACAGTGAAGAAGAAATTGATGAAGCAATTGAACCCAGGACAGCAGATGTAATTCCACAAGAGAAATTAATTCCACTAGCTGTTGATGTACCTACTCTACCCACTAATCTTGTCACACTTAGAGATCATCTCATATCTCAAGTGATTGGAGACATATCAGTTGGTGTGCAAACAAGGCATTAACACAATCATGATCAGATACATGCTTGCTTTCTTTCTCAGATTGAACCTCAATCCATAAAAGATGCAGAGCAAGATCCCCACAGGATTATTGCAATGCAGGAGTAACTCAATCAATTTGAAAGATGTAGAGTTTGATATTTATTTCCTAGACCCAAAAACTACCCAGTAATTGGAACTAAATGGGTATTTAGAAACAAGTTGGATGCACAAGGAGCAATTGTAAGAAACAAAGCCAGATTGGTAGCCCAAGGCTATTCACAGGAGGAAGACATTGATTATGACCAGACTTTTGCTCCTGTTGCAAGGCTAGAGACAATCAGGATTTTTCTTGCTTATGCAGCATATCAGAAATTTAAAGTCTATCAAATGGATTTCAAGAGTGCATTTCTCAATAGAGAACTCAAAGAGGAAGTATATGTTGAACAACCACCAGGTTTTATCTCTTCAACTCATCCCTCTTATGTTTTTAAATTACATAAAATTCTCTATGGTCTAAAGCAAGCTCCAAGAGCTTGGTATGAAACCATAGCTAGCTTTCTTTTAGAGCATAAATTTTCTAGAGGCATTGTAGTTAGAACTTTATTCATCAAACATCATAAGAAAAAAATTTTCTAGTTCAAATTTATGTAGATGATATAATATTTGCCTCTACTGATTCCAAACTTTGCAAAAGGTTTTTTGACCTGATTCATTCAAAGTTTGAAATGAGTAACATAGGTGAACTATCCTACTTCCTTGGTCTCCAAGTGAAGCAATCCCCTGAAGGCATTTTTATATCACAATCTAAATATGCTAAGGAGCTTATAAAAAGATTTGGGATGTCTGATGCTTCAGCCATGAAAACACCCATGCAATCCAATGTTATAGTTGATCTTGAGGAACAGGGAAAGCCAGTTGATCGGAAAACATATAGGGCTATTGTCGGGTCTTTATTGTATCTTACAGCAAATAGGCCTGATATTATGTTTGCTACATGCATTTGTGCTAAGTTTCAAGTAAATCTCAAAGAATCTCACCTAATTTTATTAAAAAGAATTTTGAGATATATAAAGGGTTGTCCAAATCTAGGACTTTGATATCCAACAGAGTCAGAATTTGACTTAACTGGATTCTCATATTCTGACTATGCTGGATGTAGAGTTGATAGGAAAAGCACATCAGGAACTTGTCAGTTCCTTGGTGATAGGTTTGTGTCCTGGTTTTGCAAAAAGCAAACATCTGTCAACATCCACTGCTGAAGCTGAGTACATGGCAGCTGGTAGTTGCTGCTCACAGATATTGTGGATTCAAAATCAACTACTGAATTATGGTCTCAACTTAAATAATTCAACTATCTTTTGTGATAATACCAGTGCTATTTCAATTGCACAAAATCCAGTGCTTCATAGTTGAACTAAGCATATAGAGATTAGACATCATTTCATTAGAGATTGTGTGGACAAAAATAAAATTAACCTTGCCTTTATCTCTACTGATTTACAAAAAACAGACATCTTCACCAAACCATTGGATGAAAAGAAACATCTGTTCTTCCTAAATCAGTTAGGTATGATTAATGGAGAAGGTTTAATTTGATTTCTGTCTGAGGTCGAAGAATTGGTCACTTTTCGTCAAACAGAGTTCAACGATCTATGAACTCTTCTTGAGATTTTTCGTCGAACGGAGATCGACTAAATCTCTTTGTGAACGTTTTTCGTCGAACGGAAATCGACGATTTTGCTTTAGAAAATTTTTCGTCGACCTGAAAATGACGAACTATTTTCCCCCTCTTCAAACTGAGATCGACGTTTTTATTTCTTCATGAAATTTTTTTGTCGACCTGAGTTCGAAGCTTTTCTTTTGCGTTGGACGGAGTTCGCCGTTTCATCTTCTGAAAATCTATAATTAGGCTTTCATCGAACTCCATCTCGCGCTTTTCTGTTCTCTTGGACTTGATCTTTTGTTTTTGTAGGCATGGCGATTTCAGCAGCAACCTTCTCTGGAATGAAGTTTAATGCCGGATTCGATATTGACATCAACTCTTTCAACCATTATGATCAAATCTTCAAAGACATTCTTCAGTTATTTGAGGCTAATCAGTTGAGAAAGTTTATGACCTTCAGGATCAAGCTCCCAGTATAGGAAATCAAAGAATGGGTTTTCACAGCAACATTTCCAGAACCAACATCCATCTCTAGATTAATCTCTGGTCATCAGGTTTTTCTTACCCCCGATATTCTTACAGAAGTTTTTGGTTTTGTGAATGGGAAAGATGATTTTGATCTATCTAGCAATGAGTTTGAGGAAATGCTAGTTATTATGGGTCACTCCCAGGGAAACCCTAAAAAATTGCTGAAAAAGAACTTGACAGTTGAATACAAGTTCTTGGCTGATGTGGTTGGCAAAGTCATCTTGGGCAATCACTCTGCCCATGACCACATTATCAAGCATCAATTTAATTTGATGACTGCTTTGGTAAAACAGAAATCAGTAAACTAGGGTAGTGTTTTGTTCGATTTGATTAAAAAGAAAATCAGTAAAAAGGATGTGTGTTTTGGAAGAATTCTGATCATTTTCCTGCAGGCAAAGGTGCCAGAACTGTTGGTCTCTCAGACCATCTTTATAAATGCCTCTAAGAGGCTTACTTCTGCCCTTTTTGGAAGATGGGAGAGGGTAATCCCAAAGCCCTCCAGGGCTTCCTCTTCCTGGATAGCTTCAGAGGACACCAGGGCCGAAACAGCCACTCTCTCAACCCCTGAAAAAGCTCCTGCTCCTTCCTCTCCCTCATATACAATCCACTATTAGTACAGACACACCTTCTACCTCCATCCCTCCTGTTTCACCATCTCAATCTCCATCTCAACCTCAATCACCAATCCATATTCCTAAGGCTATATCACCTCCTCCTCAATCACCTCAACCATAACATATTGTTGATATTCCATCCACTTCTACTTTTTCAGATCAACCTCTGTCATTCCCTACCTTCAATCTACTCTCATCTCCATCTCCTGAACCCTCACCACAACATTCACCTCTTCAAGATGAACTTCCTGATGCAATCCCTCCACATATTCCATCAACATTCCCAATATTCTTACAATCTGACCTACCTCAATCCACTTCCATCTGTTCCAACTGTGGTCACCAATCCATTTATACCCCTTATACTCCTGAACCACTATATATAAAATTCTCTGACATTTCTAATGATCTTCTCAAATTCATCACTCCCTCTCTGAAGAAGCTAATAGATAAGGTTGTTGCCCCTCTTGCTGCCTCCATTTCCATTCTATCTGCTCAACTTACTTCCTCCTTCTCTGTCCCTTCTTTTAGGGGCCTGGGTTCAGATCTCTCTGAAACCAGGTAGGGGGAGATGTCCAATGAAGAAGCTCCTCCAGCAGCAGCAGCAGCAGTAGGCATTCCAGCAGTTGAAATAGTTGAAATTCTTGATAAAGATACTGAAATGATTTGTTTTGAAGATACTGTAATTATCACTATTGGTGATTTCTTCATTAATCCCATAGTAGACCTTCCATCATTACTTCACTCTTTTGATAAAGTTTATAGAAGAAATATACCAGTTGATACAGTTTCATATTATTCTAAAGCTATAGTTTACTACACAGCACCTATAAGTCCTGTAGTTTTGGAACAACTAAGGACAGGTTTTTCAGTTAATGAAAATATCATAGAGCAAATAACTGACACAGAGCCAAAGGCTTTCTCACCTCCAAGTTTTGGCTGGGCTGAGTCCCCTATGCCAGACCTTGATGAGATTATGTTTCAAGACATGGAACCAGAAAGTGACAGTACTCAGGCTCAAGATATTATAGATATTGCATGTAAAGAGCCAGAAGTTTCAGCTATAAATCAAGCTGATTTGTTTAAACAAAATGATGAGTTATATGATAATACTGCTAGTGATTCAGATGATGATGATGATGATGATTCTGATGATTCAAAAAATTTTGGTTCTAAGAAGAGAAAAGCAAAGAAGAAGGCTCCAATCAAGGCTACACCAAAACCAAACCTCACTGCTGACACCCCTTACTATATTCTATATAACATTACTCTCACTCCAGACACTCCTCACTGGATGAGGTATTCAAAGAATGAGATGAAAGCAAGGAAGAAGAGTAGGAGATACTCTCCACCACCATAATTTAGGAGAGGTCCTCCTCCTACTCCTCCTCCTGCAGCAGGATCAGCAGGAAATGTTTCTCAAGTTCAAAGGTCTTCAACTTCTTGTCATTCCAGACCATCTTACAGCAGCAGCAGACAACAACACAACTCCCAAAGCAGCAAACAACAATAACATAAGAAGAAAAGCAGTCAACAGCAGACATCTGAAATAAATCAGCAAGACAAAGCAAGTCCAGAAAGGCCATTATCTCATGTATGTGATCCAGAAATGGATCCTAATTTTAGAATGGACAGATTCAAGGAGATTATAGCACTTTCACAGATCAAGAAAGCCAGGGAAGAAGGAAAAGATACTTCTCAGTATTCAACCATGTCTTTCTACAGGAAGAAAGAGAGAGAAAGGTATGAAAAGAAAAATCTCTTTAATATTGATACTTATATGAGTCTTCATCCAGAGGTTGTAGTGCCTAGAGCTGTATCAGTCAAGATTCTTGGTGCTGAAGACATGAAGATGACTCGAAGAGAAGCAGAGGATCCTAAGAGAATAATGGTCTTCTCAAAACCTTCTCCTTATTCAGATGCTTCAAAGGATAATTCTTAATCCTCTAATTTTGTATTTTGAATTTTATTATTGTTATATATATTCACAAGGCACATTTGTTCATATCTGCTGAATGATTTAAAATTCTGTCAGATATTTTTATTGCTTTGTGATTTTCTTTATTTTTATTTTGTATAGTGACCTCACCCAAATATGGGAAGATTGTTGGAACCCTACTTAAGATTTGGGCTAGGTTCACTATTAGGTTTGATGACCCAACATGTATAGCCTGGGGTCATTTGTTAGTTTCAAGGTTAAGGTTAGTCACATTAGGTTAGATTATTGAAACCTACCTTCAGAAGACTTTAGAGACACGAGACTTTAGAGACGAGACAGTTTAAAGATTAAAAAAAGGTGTTCGACGATAGCTGAACTCAGATCGACGATCGTCGATCTCAAATCGACAAACTCAGAGTTCCTTCTCTGAGTTGAGCTCGACGAAAGTCTAGCTGAGATCGACGAACTGTGAGCTTATATCAGAATTTTAGCTCGACGAAGTACCTTCTCAGTTCGACGAACTTGGAGCTCAAATTTGCAAGTTTATTTTCAGCTCGACGATCTTGGAGCTCAGCTCGATGAAAGAAAATTCTTAGCTCGACGAACTTGGAGCTCAGGTCGACGAAATCTTTGCTGAGTTCGACTAACTCTTTCTAGGTTCTGCTCGACTATTCTTCTTTGCAGTTTTCTCAGTTCGACCATCAGTCTGATTTCAAATTCTATGATATTTAGATAGTAATGCTCTGATATTTAATGCTAAATATTATGAAGAATATAGCTATTTCCTGGCAGCATTATTTATGGTTTTTACAGAGTTATTACTCTATCATACTTACTGGGACAGTTAGGGAAATACATTCAAGACAAAAATCAACCGTTCAGGATTCCAGAATTTTTGTAGAAGATTTCAGGAAACAATTTGAAATTGAAATGGTTTTAAATCAAAAACATATATAAAGTAATTTTCTTTTAGAAGGACATTATCATTGAGAGATATACAGACAATATTTTTTGGTAATAAAGTACAAGGAGAAGAAGAAAGAGAACATCTGCAAATAGAAAACAAGAGACAATGACAAAAAAAACATCTTGTTCATCATTCTTCTTCTTCAAGCTTTTCTTCCAGCAACACATATTCAATCTGAGACAAAAAGCACAATCTCTCAAAATCATTCACTGGAAGAAGAAGATTTCATCTTTGAAGGCCTACACCCTGTAGCAAAGCTTCCACTCCTTATCAGATTTTTATTACTCAGGGGGAGCTTTGACAACATCAACAAAATCCATTAGTATTCTCAGAGCTTTGAGACAGAGAAGACAATATCATTTTTACTTTTACATTTCCTATGTACAGGGTTTTAACTCCCTTCAAAAGTTAGCCACTTTTGGTTGTTAAGTCTCCTGATCAAAAGACTTAGATTGGTTTTTGGGCACCTGATCAAAAGCTCTAAAGGTTGCTAGATCTCCCTTAGAAAATAGATTTTATGGTGACAAGGAACTTGAGCAAAAACCTGTGGTGGCAGGGCACCTTATCAAAAACCTGTAGTGGATTCCTACCAGAGTGATAGAAGAGTGGATGTACCCAAGTTTATTGGGGAACCACTATAAACTCCTTGTGTCATCTGGTTTGCCTTTATTTTTTGTTTTTGTGTTGTGATATTTCTTCTTATACTTATATACATATATATCATCTATTTTAATCCGCTATAAAAACAACTTAATAAATTTTTAATACTCTATTCACCCCCCCCCCCCCCTTCTAGAGTAAAGATAAGAATTATCCCTCACTTTCACATCTAGTTGTTCTTCATCCAACATACTTGGATCGACGACCTTGACTGAGCTTGGAGTGTCTTCCTTGACAGCTTCATCCAAGCTTAGTTCCTTGAACCTGGTACCTGCATCTGCACCAACAACACTAGACGAGCTGCTATGGAGCATGCTTGTCTCGTCAAATACAACATTAATAGACTCCTCTACAACTAGGGCTTTCTTGTTGAAAATCTTATACGCCTTACTATGGCTACTATAGCCTACAAAAATACCTTCAAAACATTTATCACTAAACTTTGTGCGATAACACTTCTCATTATTAAGTACGAAGCATTTACTGCCAAAGATCCTAAAGTAGGACAGTCATTTTTCTACCCTTCAATAGCTCATAGGGAGTCATACGATGGGTTTTTTATTAGAGCTCTGTTTTGCACGTGATAAGCTATGTTGACTGCTTTGGCCCAGAAGTACTCTGGTAGTGAAGCGTCATTCAGCAAAATTGTACATCTTTCAATTAAGGTTCTATTCCTTTTCTCGGCAACTCCATTTTGCTGTGGAGTACGCAGGGAGAAAAACACATAAAAGATACCTTGACTTCCACAGAATTTTGTCATGGCATCAGACTCGAATTCTATTCCGTGATCACTTCTTATTTTGACCACTGAGCAGTTTAATTCGTTCTGGATTTGCCGGACAAAATTAGTGAAAGAATCAATGATGTCTTACTTGTGTTTCAGAAAGAACACCGAAGTAAAACGAGAATAATCATCAACAATTACCAATGTATATACTTTACCTCCTAAACTGTAAATTGTCATATGATCGAATAAGTCCATTTGAAGTAAGTATAAACTCCTAGAGGAATCTTTTTCAGAAATGCGCTTAAAGGTAGCCCTTGTCTGCTTACCCGTCTGACATGCGTGACATGGAATCTCTTTAAGGCACTTAATGCTGGGGGGCATCACGCACTAAGTTTTGAGAAAATAACAAGTTTATTGTTTTGAAATTAATATATGTTAATCTCTTGTGTCATTGGTCACAAAGAGACGCACTACTTTTAGTCAAAAAGTACACTGGTGTAAAGTTGTCTAGAGATAGAAAATTTAAACAAAAGATATTTCTACTCTGAGTGCCTGTTAAGACAGTCTCCAAATTAACAGACGATTTTATCAGGCACTTATCCTTGTAGAACTCAACGATATAGTATTTGTCACATAATTGACTTATGCTTATCAGATTACATTGTAATCCTTCAACATAAGTCACGTCTGTGAAAGAGACTATGTCATTGGAGGTCATACCGTAGCCTTTCGTAATTCCCCTGTCAGAACATCCAAAGATAACTTTTGGTCCGTCTTCAACTGGGGTGAATTCTCGCAGTAGGCTTCTTGTCCCGGTCATGTGCCGAGAGCATCCACTGTCCAAATACCAGATCAGAGTTTTATTGGCTTTTGGACATACCTGCAACCATAAATCATTTTATCTTAGAAACCCAAACATATTTGGGTCCTGGGTTGTTTGTTAGTTTGACACTACTGGGAACATTAACGTTGCGAGTGGTCAGTCTCGCACTGTTAACTCGTGGAGCTTCAAAATTAGTAGTGTTAAACCAAAATCTGCACCAAAATGACCAATTTTGTCGCACCACCAACAGTCAAATCTGTTATATCTTCTCTTGTGCTCCTGCTTTACCTTTTGAATTTTAGGTCGAGCAGGGGCTACAGACTTAAAGGTGGAAGCCTCCTGATTGCAGCAAACATAAGGCTTCTCATTCTCCTTAGCCTTGGATACAATAGGTTTGGCTTTCGTTGCCTTTTTATAATTAGGTCCATGAACATAAGGACCATACTCTTTTAGAGTTATCTCTTCGTAAGGAGCTCTCTTCATAAGGAGCCTTGAAAACACTTGCCCCAAAGTCTCAGGGACGGGTCCATCCTTGATAGCGCTTCTTAGGCTCTACATAGGTGGGTCTAGCGAAGTGCCCATGGGACATCTCAAAGTCATATTTGTTTTTGAGGAAAAACACTTGCCCCAAAGACTCTGAGGTGCCTTCCCTTTACCTTTGGTGGCAACTTTCTTAGCAGTCTTACCTTTCTCAGCTACGTGGCCAAGACCACTACCCTTCTTTGGAGCGGAAAAATCATCGATGAGAGGGAGAGGAAGTAATTTTACAAGTTCCTCCTCCAGGCTTGTTTCAACTGCCTTGAGGGAGGCAATCTCTTTTGCTTGCCTTTTGACTATCTTGCAACATTTGTCAAAAGCTTTAAAAATTTCCTGATACTGAGCCATCAAGTTGGAATCGTCTTCCTCAGAAGAATAGACTTTATGACCATTAGTTAACATTTCCGATTCAAAGTATCATGTGCGAGTTTACCTTCCCGTGATACTCGGAGTCGTCAACTTCCCCGTCTAATCGAGCCATAAGCCCGAAGTAAGCTTCTTTATTCTCTGAACTGGATTCGCTTGAGTTGTTGTCACTAAGAGTCTTTGACTTCTTAGCGACGAATCTTTTCTCTTCCTTCCTCTTGCCCTTTAAAGATCTCTTCACTTTTTTCTTGGATCATTCCTTCTTTTTGTACGGACACTCCGCAATCATGTGTCATGTCTTATTACAATAATAGCACACAACGTCAGATGAAGAATGCTTATTCGGTTTAGATTTATACCTGTCCTCTCGGTTGTAGTTCTTCTTGGAGCGATCACTATCACGATGTGATCTTCTGAACTCAGAGGAGGTTGACTGATTCTTCATTTGTCTTCTCTTGCTGAGCAATCTTTTGAACTGCTTAGAGATGAGTTAGAACTTTCCATCAGATAGCTCAGAGCCTGACGTGCTTGGCTCAGAGTCCTCTGGGGTGTCTAGAGCACGTGTCCTAACTGGTGACACAGTTTTAGACTTTCTCGAACCTTCAGCCTTTAGAGCTACCGATTTCTCTTTGCTTGAAGTCCGGCTACTTTGATCCTCCTTTCTGGTATTCATCTGGATTTCATAGGAGAGCAATTTTCCAAAAAGGTTTTGAGGGTCAATCTATGGAAACTTCCCAAACTCCCTAATGGCTACAACTTTTGTGTCTCAGTCCTTTGTCAGGGATCTCAGAAATTTGTCGTTGAGCTAGTCATTAGTGAGTGTGCGACCATAGTTTCTAAGGCCGTTGACGATCTTGAAGAATTTCTCGAAGCTGCCTGCAATAATATCAATTGATCCTTGCTTGAACGCCTCATATTCTCTATTGAGCAACGATCTGCGATCATCTCGAACTTCTTCGGTACCTTCCATGAGCACAACCAGACAATCCCACATCTCCTTGGCAGATTTGCAGTGGAATAAGTTTTGAAGCATAGAGTCGTTCACTGCACTGGCTATAATATTCTTTGCTTTCTTATCTAAGGAGAGCAAAGCAATTTCATCCTTCGTCAGATCCATCATCTTCTTAGGGATCATGATGGCTGAATTCAGAGCTGAAGGCTGAGTAGGAATATGAGGTCCTTCTTCAACAATCTGAAATATTCTGGAATCTGCGGCCTCCATATAGAGTCTAACTCTTTCTTTCCGGATAAGAAAGTTCTCTTTAGTACATGTAGAAGGAAAAAAAAAGGAACCTTATATATATGTTCACTTGTGTCAAATACAAAAAATGATTACATATTTATAGGAGGGAGAAAGAGAGAGGAAGGTCCTATACATGATGTGGGACTAAAGAGAAGAGAGAAATAACAATAAAAAATACATAATGGGCTTTTGTCAAATGGGCTTCTCTAACACTCCCCCGCAAGCTGGAGCGTACAAGTCATATGCACCCAGCTTGGACAAATACTCGTAAAATAAGATACTTGATAAAGCCTTCGTGAGAATGTCAGCAACTTGATCAGTGCCCAGAATAAAATGACAGTCTACCTCGATATGTTTTGTACGCTCGTGAAACATCGGATTTTTTGCTATGTGTATGGCCGCTTGACTGTCACAAAATAGAACAGCAGATGAAGGAAGTTTTACTCCCAGGTCAGCAAGGAGGCTTTCAAGCCATGTGAGTTCTAAGACAACCGATGTCATCGATCGGTATTCAGCTTCCGCGGAGGATCGAGCAACCACAACTTGTTTCTTACTTTTCCATGTAATGAGATGACCGCCAAAATATGTACAGAACCCACTGGTTGACCGTCGATCATCCATGGAGACAACATAATAGGCATCTGAATAAGCAACCAATGATGTAATAGAGTAGGAGGTTTTGTAAACCAGCCCTTGACCCGGAGCTGCCTTAAGGTGTCGGAGAATCTGTTCAACTGCCTGGAGATAAGAAACCCGAGGAGCATGCATTCATGGTAGATAGATGAGGCGGGACAGTGAACATACCTAATTCGGGGAACCACTATAGATCTCTGTGTTCTGTGTGTTTCTATTTTTAAAGTATTTTTATTTTGCAAAAAGACACATACCTCACCTATTAACCCCCTCTAGGTGATTTAGGTAGACGCTAGATACTTTCAATTGGTTTGAGCGGGGTGTTTTGTTCGGTATATGGTTAACACCTTGAACAAGATCTCACATCTAGTGTCAAGAGATTCCGTTTCGTGGCTATAGACAAAAGCAAAGATATGTCGTCTATGAAGCTACCAGTGTGTACAGTTAGAGAAGCCCATTTGACAAAGGCCCATTATGTATTTTTTATTGTTATTTCTCTCTTATCTTTAGTCCCAACTCATGCATAGAACCTTCCTCTCTCTTTCTCCCTCCTATAAATATGTACTCATTTTTTTTTATTTGACACAAGTGAATATATATATATAAGGTTTCTTTTCCCTTTTACATGGTATCAGAGGGACTGATCCTCCTTGGGCGACTTCTTTTTTCTTAACCGCCTACCTTGGGCGGTCTCCTTCCTCTTCTGCGGCCTGCTGCTGCCTGCTGTGGTCTGCTGCGGCCTGCTACCTCTGTCCTCTCCCCTCCCTTGCCGCTCGGTTTCCTATGGCCTCCCTTTCTATTTCCACTTCCTCTTCTCTCTGTGGTTCCACCCTCCTCCATGGGCTTCTTATAGCCTCCTCCGCTCTGACCCGTGGGGCCCACTTCTCCCCACTATTCTCGCTCTGTCCGCAGCGGGCTCTACTTGTCCGCCGCGGTCTCTCTCTACTCTTACTCGTCGCGGCCTGTTTCAGCTCGCCGCGATCAGTTTCTCCTATCCGCTGCCTTCTCTATTCGCTCGAGTCTTTTTACTCGCAGTTTCCTCTCCCTGTCCGCTCGCATTCCTCTTGTGGCCTCCTTTGCTCTGACCGATGCTGTGCTCACCCAGACCATGCGGACTATCTTCTTTCCGCACTTTGGTCGTGACGTCAGACCGTGCGGACTGTTTCCTTTAAGCATTTAGGTCGCGGTCTTCTCCTTCCCTCCATGCCAAGCGGTCTCTGGCTCTTCTCGTTGCGGTCTCCTCTTGCTGTCTCCTCTTTCCTATCCGCTGCGATCTCCTCGCACGGGTTGTTCCTTCTGTTTGGTGAGGATTGTTTGTTTCTTTGGTCGTGGAATCTCTTGCCGCAGGTGTTTGATCACCGTGACCACTGCAACATTCTTCTTTCTACACTGCAGTCTGTCCGCGCGGCCTGTTTCTATCCGTTGCGGTCTCCTCGAGCAGGTTGTCTCTGCCCGCAGCGTTCTCCTTCTTCTGGCTTCCGCACTTTGGTTGCGGCCTTCTCCTTGCCGCTGTTGTCTTCACACCGTGACCGTACGGTCTCCCCTCTAGTCGCGCGACTTCCTTAGCCTTGCGGCCTCCTCTGTTTAATGTCTAGCCGCGGTTCGTCTTCATGACCTCTTCTACTGACTCTACCGGACCGGTGGTTTCTCCAACAGACCGTCCGGCCTCCCTTCTGGATATTCGTGATGAGCTCCGGATTTCTACTATCTCTCTGACCGGTAATAAAAATTTTGTGTAATGGGCGCAGTATGTTCGCCGGGTCTTGCAGTCGAAGGGGTTTCTTCCTCACTTGACTCAGGTCATTACCAATGCTCCTACTGACGACTGGTTACGCAATGACAGTCTTGTTCAGACATGGATCCTCAACTCTCTTGATGGCGAGTCTTATCGTCTGACTATGTACCACGAGACGGCCAAGGGTATGTGGACGAGCTCCATACCCTCTATTCCGACAAAGATAGTCTCCATCATTTGTATGACATCATCACTGCTCTTCAAGCTCTTGATAGTGGTGGGGCGGCCGATCTGACCTCCTTTATTGCCCAGGCTCAGTCTCTGGTTGAAGATTGGATCCAACATCAGCCTCCTACTGTGGACCTTGCTGCCCAACGTGCCTAGAAGGAAGCCGTTGGTATCGCCATGATGATGGATCGGATCCCGCATCACCTTCACAGTGTACGGGCTCAGATTCTCTCCTCTATAGTTACCCCATCCTTCTCGGATGTGTGCTCGATGCTTCTCAAGGTATCCTCGTCTCCGGCTCTTCTCCAGCATGCCCCTGCACCTTTACTACCTCTCCCTTCTTCAGCTCGTGGGGGCTGTCTTGATTCTCGGGGACGTGGTCGGGGTGGCCAGCCGCGACCTAAGTGTTCCTTCTGCGGAAAAGACGGGCATCTTGAAGCCACGTGCTATCGCAAGAATGGTTGTCCTCCTCGTCCGCAGTCCTCTGTTGCTGCCACTGACTCCTTTCCCACTCGTATTGACCTCGACGAGGTTCGCCTTCAACTCAAACTTCTTCATGGCCTATTCAGCCGCCCGTCGGCCTCGGTTGCCTCGGCCGCCTCCATCTACAATGAAGGTATCGCCTGCCTCTCCACTGGACCGTGATGGATCATCGATTCTGGTGCCACTCATCATATCACCTCTATTCGACCGCCTCAGTACTTGTCTTCTCCTCACCCGAAGTACATTACTGTGGCCAATGTGGCAGCCATCCCTGTCTCTGGCTGTGCTGATATTCCTCTCGCCTCCTACCTTATCCTGCGCTCGTCTCTTCATGTTCCAGGCTCTCCTTTCAATTTACTTTTTATTGGTCACCTTACTACTGACTTACATTGCTCCGTGACATTTACTTCTTCTTCTTTTCTGATACAGGATCAGCAGACGCGGACTATCATTGGTTGGGGGCGATTGCAGAACGGGCTCTATCTTCTTGATGACTCTCCTACTCTCCTCGCATCTGTCTTCTCTTCGGATTGGCATCGATGTCTTGGTCATGCTCCTCTCCCAGTCCTCCAGAAGGCTCTCTCGGATATATCTCTTCCTGCTTTTCAGTGTGAAATATGTATTTTTGGCAAGCAGCCACATTCATCGTTTCCTTCTCATTAAACTCGGAGCTCTGCTCCTTTTGTTTTGGTACACTCCGATATATGGGGTCCGTACAAGATTCCTAGTATTTCTAGCTATCGTTATTTTCTTACATTTATCGATGATTATTCTCGCATGACATGGTTGTATCTTCTTCGTGGTCGTTCTGAGCTTCCCCGCGTCTTTCGGACCTTCATTTTTGAGACTCGCACTCAATTCTCTGCGCCTATTCAAACTATTTGCACTAATAATGCGCGCGAGTACACTAGCCATGACTTCGCGAGCCTCTTCTCCTAGTTTGGGGTTATTCACCAAACGTCTTGTATATATACCCCACAGCAGAATGGTGTCGCCAAGCGCAAAAATCGTCATCTCCTTGACGTGCCTCGCTCTCTTATGCTTCAAATGCGGGTTCCCAAACCATACTGGAACTTTGCGCTTTCCACGACCTGTTTTCTTATCAACCGTCTACCGTCCTCTGTCCTCCAGAATTCTACTCCATTCGGCCTCCTATTTCCCTCCACTCTGGCCTTCCCTCTTTCTCCCCGCGTTTTTGGGTGTGCATGCTACGTTCACCACCTCAGCCCATCTACATACAAGTTGGATCCCCGTGCGGCCAAATATGTCTTTGTGGGCTACTCGTGCACTCAAAAGGGCTATGTGTGCTATTCGCCCACTACCCGCAAGGTGACTGTTTCTACGAATGTAACTTTCCAGGAAAATCTTCCCTTCTTCTCTGCTCTTGATCTCGCTCCTCTTCCAGAGACCGTCGTGCGCCCTCTCATCTCAGTTCCTCGTTCTCCCCCTTCTCCACTTCCTGCCTAGCCTCCTGCTCAGCCTCCTTCCAAGACTCCGGCCCTTCCCCAGACACCTGCCATCCGGGTCTGTTCTCGTCGTTCCCCTCGTCCTGTTGCCTTACTGCAGTCGGCTTCGACCTCTAACGCTCTGCAGCCTGCTGCTCCGGCTCCAGCCTCCACTGCTCATCCTATGACGAATTATGTCTCTTTTCATCGCCTTTCACCGCAACTTCTTCACTTTGCCACATCATTATCCTCAGTTTCTGTCCCTAACTCTGTGCAGGAGGCGCTCCAACATCCAGGCTGGCGGGCTGCCATGGACGAAGAAATGACGACCCTATGGGCAAACACGACCTGGGTCCTTGTCCCTTTACCTCTTGGTAAGCACCCTGTTGTGTGTAAATGAGTTTTCGTCATCAAACATGCTCCTGATGGCACTATTGACCGTCTGAAGGCCCGTCTAGTGGCCCGTGGCTTCACTCAACAGCAGGGCCTTGATTATGAGGAAACCTTCTCTCCGGTGGCCAAGCTCAACACCGTTCGTGTCCTTCTCTCTGTAGCTGTGCATCGCCACTGGCCCCTTCATCAGCTGGATATCAAGAATGCATTCCTGAATGACGATCTTCAAGAAATCATCTACATGCGCTAACCTCCTGGGTTTGAGACCACGCGTGTGTGTCTTCTGAATAAATCCATCTATGGTCTCAAACAATCTCCTCATGTGTGGTTTGACAACTTCAGCAAGGTTGTTCGGGACATGGGTTTCACTCAGAGTTCCGCATACTTCTCCCTATTCACTCGACACCGGGCAACAGGAACGGTCCTTCTGTTAGTTTATGTTTATGACATCCTACTTACTGGGATGACTCAAAGGGGATTCAAGCGGTCAATCAGCATCTGAGGACCGTGTTTAAGACCAAAGACCCGGGGCATCTTTGCTACTTCCTCGGTCTTGAGGTCGCACGACGTCCGATTGGGCTTGTCCTCTCCCAACGGAAGTATTTTCTTGATCTCCTCAAAGACACTGACTAGTCTAGTTGCAAGCTAGCTATTACTCCGATGGAGGCAAATCACAAGCTATGTGCTCATGCCTCTGATGATGATCTGTCTCTCCAGAATCTTGAATACTATCGACGCCTTGTGGGAAATTTGATCTACCTAACGGTTACGAGGCCTGATATATCGTTCACTGTTGGGATTGTCAGTCGGTTAAGGTCTTGATTCAGCTACTTCACCTTTCTCAGATTTCAACAATTCTTACACCTCGGAGCCGCAACTCCTATAACTCGGAGACGACGCTCCTACCACTCGGAGAACAACCTCTCCTACAACTCGATTCAAAACCAGATCTACAACTCGATCAACGAACGGATCTACAACTCGGAGGGAAATCCTCTTACAAATATAAAAGTGTTTACACACAATAATTATAATTAATCTAGGCAAGATCTAAGGTCTTCGAGTCTTCGTTCTTCGATAACAGATGAACTTGAATATCTTAAAAACACTTGAACTCGAAACTTTGAGGAGTTAGATCTTGAACCTTGGATAGACTAGATCTAGGAGAATATAAACCTTCAGAAAACATGGATCCAATCGAATAAGTCGAAGACGAATGAATCGAGCAGCAGCGTGTGTCGGCCGATCAGAATTCACATGAACGTGTACAGGAGCCGACGGAAAAAATTTGCACGGGATCTTTCTTGGAATATGTTGAGCACGATTAGGGTTGATGGTAAATCCAACCTAAGCATTTATAGAGGTCCTCAATTGCAACGACTATAAAAGAACTTTCAAAACGAGACCTTTGAAAACACTGTACATGGCGTATCGTTCAACCCGAGCCCAATTTTAAAAAACCAGACGGATAAATAACCCAAGTCATTTTTCTCGAGTATAGCTTAGTATACTCGCCGAACTAGTAGTGATATTTGACGAAATTCACTTAAAGAAATTTAACTCGTTCCAACTTGCCACTCGACGCCAGGCAGAAGTCATACTTGATGAATTCGACGAGTATCGGCTAGTATACTCGACGAATTCGAACGGTATCGGCTAGCTCACTCGACGCATTCGACGCCTGACCAGTGATAGTCGACGAATTTGACTTAGAAAATCCTGAGAAGTAAATTCGAATTGACTCGACGAATTCATCTTGTATCGACAAGTATATTCAACTAATTCGGCGAGTATCGATAGATACACGATGAATTCGACGAATTCGACTAGTATACACGGGAGTACGACGAATTTTACTTGGCGGATTTTCCAACTCTCGGAGATTTTATCTCAAGTACAATATGATGAATTCGACGAGTGTTAGTAAGTATACATGACGAATTCGACGAGTATCAATGAGTATACTCGACGAATTTGACGAATATCCCTTACATTACTCGACGAATTTTACTTGGGTAAAATTTATGTTCTTCTGATTTCAAGTCCTTCTCCTTCCTGGATCCTCCTCATGCACTTGGGATAGAAGTACACCTTAATAGAGAGATTACACGTGAGTCAACACATTAGCCTACATAATGAAGGATTACTTTGTATAGTCCTGTGTTTACTGACCCACCGTAACCTGACATTTGTGTGTACTTTGCAATGTAGACCTGCAAGTACAAAACTTAAAATACAACATCAAATACAATCTCAATTCATCTTAGCTTAACGGGACCCTTCTTCAAATCAGGGTTATTATGAATATAATACCCAACACAACCAGAATGGCTTTTGGGCAGTCTTGAGAAAGGCACTCTGATTAGAACTTCCAAGACGGTCTTGGAGAAAATATTGCAGTCACTCGTATTCTCATTCCAATTGTGAGAGAATGACTGAGAGAGAAAAGGAGGAAGAAGAATATATCTGCAAAAATGGAAATAGGATTACGCGTAGAGAAAGACGAACATCTTCCAGCTCCGAGCACATTGAACGGACTGTGAGGCATTTTTGTCGTTTGTGAAGATACCTCAAAAGACGCTGATACAATTCTGCGTTTGAACTCAAATGACGATTATGCTTCTCAAAATCTAAATTCGATACAGGTAAATCTAGCATTATGTCGTTTGGACTCGTTTCTTGATTTGCAATGCTTCACATAAATTCTGTCGAGTATTTCTTATATTTTCGCTAAGTTTATGATGCTCATAAAACTCAACCGTGGTATCAGAGTAGGTTGTGAAATCACTCATTCAGAGTCGATTTATATATAGGCTAGAATTGAGGAATTGATGTGCGACTTAAATCGATATCCTACTCGACGTATGTCAATTTGTATACAGGATAGAAATCAAGGCACTAAGTAATTGACGTAAGTCGATTTCCTATTTGATGTAAGTCGATTAGTATAGAGGATAGAAATCGACACACAAAGTAAACGACGTATGCCGATTTCCTACTCGACTTAAGTCGATTACACATTTCGACACATGGAGAAATTGGCGTAAGCGCGCATAAATCCAGTAGTTTAGAATAGTTTAGAATGGTTTAGAGTGGTTTTGCCCCTAAGACCCCACCAGAGGCAGTGTAAGACCCCCCCTTTTTTTTTTCTTTTTCAACCACCGGGGTCTTATGCCCAGAACCGCCGCTTTGCGGTGACACCTTCGCACCCGGGAAGGTCGCCACTACAACGCGCCGATTCTGCCGCCTTTTCGATCACAATAAGTAGCAAGCAAGAGAGAAGCAAGTCCACCAAAAGAGAATATCACATAAAATAAAACTCCACGAAGGGAGTGTCCACAGAAAATCATCAGAGTATAAATAGTCTAGAAATAAAAGGGCTCATGCCCGGTACATCAAGTCCTCACTACAAAATCACTCAATGCGGAAGCAAAACTAAATCTCTACTAAAGGGCCGGGACTCACAGTCCCCGTAGTCTGGACTCCCGTGCTAGACTGTCCCATCTCCAAGCGTACCGGCCTCCTGGGCTGCCCCTCCATGCTGGGCTCCGCGATCCCCTAAAATGATATGGTTCGAAAACCGTTAGTCTAAAAGACTAAGTCCTATCATCCCCCACCTCTTCCCCCACGCTCTAAGGCACCGGGCGGAGAGGAAGAAAGGGGAGGACATGAAAGTGGAGAGTAGTCAAAAGCAGATGACGGTGGACCTAACTAACAAGTTATAACGGGGGAGCAATATAAATCTTAAGTGTTGTAATAGGTCAAACAAGAAGGAAAATAAGTAAGGTAATTTAAACCTTCACTTATGTGAGTACACATAAGCCAAGGGATCTTTTGCAAGGCTCCCATCGTATAAAGTGTCCCATACCACTTATACGTTGGGGTGTCGGTTATCAAACAGCAGCATATATATATATTGAAATTAACCTTTAATTTATAAACTTGCCCACACAAGCTTATAGACCAAGGGGTCGTTTTGCAAGTCCTAAAGTATAAGCGTCCCATTCCACTTATACCTTAGGTGTCAAGGTTGTTATGAATGATTATGGCATGCAGCTATATGGTGGGTATGATGATCAAGCAGTGCAACTCACACACCCAACTTTGTGTACACAAACCTTTAGTTCCCCCTTTCTGGAGATAACTCCCAGGATACTCCCGTAGTGGCAGACGGAAGCGGTGGGTTGGGCCTCGCCCACCTCAAAACCAGTAAAAGCACTACTGGTCTGACCTATCGTACGCCCTCAACGCCTGGTGCACGAGGCGGACTCCTGCGTACTCTTGCCGACTGGTCCGCCGGACTTATCCTTGGCTCAGTGCTAGTCACCTTGCCGAGTCAACGATATCGGTGTCGGTGCAATCGAACTCCCCGATATCGAAAACCCACCACCTTAATCTTTCCTATTTTTATGCACATGCATCCATTTAATATATAACAATTTTAAAGTGTCAAACTCCCGGACTAAACCGTCCGTATAAACCACATCCGAGACCAACTTCCCCGGACTAAACCGTCCGGCTCATCCCCAGACTTCATCCCTTAGAGCACCACGGGACGGCGTCCCCTTGAACACCTCGGGACGACTTAACCATTACCAACCCTAACTAATGAGTGTGTGCAATGTGAATCCCTATTAGGCTAATTACTCTTCCGTTTGTTTTAAGATTTACGTTAGCCCAGGACTGCCCCCGGCATACCCCGTGAAGGGCTCTCAAGGGGCACTAGGAACCAAGACGGTGCATTACGGCCCGAAGTTCCCTTTCGCAAGGCACTTATTATTGTTGGTTAATACCCCGTTCCCAAACCCTTAATGTTACTCTGGTTCTAACCCTAATGTGTTTTAACTCCTTCACCCGCTCCCAGGAAAGACGATGTTCCGTCGAACCCGAGCTCCACCCATCCTTAGTTAACCTAACCACTATCCCATACCCAATTTCATTGATAACCTCCGAATCATCTTGCCACGGCATTTACACATGATTTGTCGCCCTATGACCATGGTATTACAATTTCTATGATTTCACTATATGCAGACCAACTTGAGCTAACAACAAGTATGATAGGAAGTGCATCAATTTCTCATCCAAACACCCTAAGATAATTACTAAGGGCCTATCATGACTTTTATAACTTAAATCCAGCACTTCCAAATTTTTCCTAAATAATTTAATATTTATTTAATTATCCAGAAATTAAAGCCATGAGTGATTTTGAGCATGAGGTACTACATTCATTCATCATAAAATTATAAGAAAATTACCAGGGCTCTACAATGTCCATAAATGTTCACTGACCAAAAATTATAATTTTACAAGGCCTAAAAATATTATTTAAAAATCATTTATAAATTCTACAAATTGCAAGCCTTGTGAATCAACCCCTATGATTATAGATCCAAAAATTCTACAATAATTACCAGAGATGTAAGAGGTCATAAAAACTCATTTGCCTAAGTTACACCAGATTTCAGTGAGGGAACATCCCATAATAATTATTTGACTATCTTTAGAAAATCAATGGCTTGTGAATGAAGTACTTAAAATAATCAGTTAATAATTCCAGCAAAATTCAAGCATATGTATAAGAATCTAAAAAGCTCTCTGCCAAAATTTCATATCCATTAATCAACCAGAGAAATCAAATTAATTAAAATACCCAAAAGCCTATTTTTGTGAGATATGAAGGAACTATCATGTATTGAATTCCAAGGCTCTCAATATTACTTCCCAGAGACTTCCCTAAACCCAAGAAGTACACTACCCAAGTTTCATGGCCTTTAGGCAAGTTTTGGTGACCTACTTTACCTTAACAAAGGAGGTGTCCTAAACTAGGGTTAGGGTTTAAGGGAGGGTAACCCTCTCCAAATCTTCCAAGACTTTGGTAAGGGGTTCTAACCTCACTAGTCTCCTCTCCACCAAAAATCACTTCCATTCAAGGTCATTTGACCCCATGCCCTTCACAAGCCCCCAAAGTCCAACCTAGGGGTTTGGACTTGGGTCCTAGGGCATACTCACCCCAAACCACTCCATACACCATAAGGGAGTGTTAAAGCCCATTACAAACCAGTGGACCAAGTTTCAGCCTCTGGTGAGGGAGTTTGGTCAACTAAAATCACTAAGTGCACTTTTGACCTATTTGCCCCTTAATGGGCTAACCTAGGATTGGGTAATTACCCACCCAAAACATCTCCAAATTAAATGAAAATTTATACAGAGCTTCCCTAGGTCCCTAAGGACCTCCCACCAAAATTTTGGGGGATTTGTAGGTCATTAGACCCCTTAATCACTCTAAGATATGATTATTAAATTTTAGCAAAAACTATAGAAAAATGTTATCCAAAAATTACCATTTTTGGATATGTCATAGGTGTGGGTACGAATGACCCCTACATAAAATTTTAAGTCATTTGGAGGTCTGGTTTGATGTGGGCAACCAAAATGGTGTCTGACCTAGCCTAAGGACACCTTCCACCAAACTGAGTGCTGAGGTCAGCACAGTTATCCAAATTGGGTGAAATCAATTTTAAAATAAAGTAGACTCAAAGGGCTACAACTTTCATGTTCACTACTTTTTCTGTAGAGGGCTCTAGGTATTTTTAATAAATACAAACATTAAGAGGTAAAACTGTGACAGAAATGCAATTAATGTATCCAAACTATACTATCATGATTTTTACTGTTTGCACGGATCTTGAAACGATTTGGATGGCATCCATTCATCTCCTACCTCCAGCCAAGGGTGGGGATTCACCCGACCTGGGTGATATTGCGGGAGGTTTTCCCGGCCACCCGGCCACCTCCCCAGCCGACCACCACCACCACCACCTTCGGGGAGGTGGGGGCTACCCCTAGCCGGCGGCACCGCCGCCGGAGAGCCTTTTTCCGGCGATCCCGCAAGCCATTTTTTGGCAAAAACCGTGAAAAACCAAAGCTATGGATCGGGCTCAATTGAGCCCGATTCTTGTTCTAATGGATTCCTAGGATCTACACATGAGTAAAGAGGAGGAGGAGGACCTGAGTTGCGGCTTGTAGACGGGCTGAACTCCTCCTTGCCATTTTCGGCCACCAAGCTTGAGCTCCTCCCCAACTTCTACACCAACCTCTCTGGAATTGGAAAAGGAACGGGGGAAAAGCTTGCCCTTGCTCTGGTGAAGCTTCTTAATGGAGGAATTTGGGAGAGGAGAAGTGTAACTCCCCAATTTTGAATTTCCCCATTAATGGCCATTAAGCCTATTTTCATTTTTCCTCCAATTGGTGGGGCTGAGCCACCCCCTTAGCTGGCCACCTTAGGGAAACTCTTCCCCTCCACCAGAAGAGTAAAAGCCCCATGATGGTGGGGGGTTATGGAGCCTCCATGGCCATGATGGCCATTAAGCCCCTCTTTCTCTCTCCTCCAAATTGGGGAAAATTTGCATTCCTCTCTCCTAGTCACCCCTTTCTGAATTTGGTGGGCCCAAACATGTCTCATTATTTCCTAAAACTCATGGGCCACACTACATGGGCTTAGCCCACTTGAAATGGGCTAGGTTAACCTTATAAAGCCACTTTCTCTCTCTTAAATAATGGGGAAAATCCCATTTTTCTCTCTCCTAATCATCATGGATGATATTGCTGGTGGGTCCAGCCTAAATACACCCACTTTTAAACTCATCAAACAAGGTTAGCCCAAGTGGATTGAGCTTGGACTTGAGTTAGCCTATTTGGGCTAGATTTGACCTAACCTAGCCTAGGGTTGACCTTGGTCAAATTGGCCTTTTGGGTCACCACCAATGGGTCCTTGGTGACCTATTAGCCTCCCCTAAAGTCTAGGTAGGGGTGGGTAGGGTTGTTAGGGCATCTTGGAGGTCACTTGCCCCTTAGTAAGGGCACTTTGACCATTTTAGTGCTAGAGTTGACTTTGGTCAACATGACCATTTGGGTTGACCCCAAGGGGTCCTTGGTGACTTATTGAGCCCACATTAGGTCTAAGGGGATTTTTAGAGTCAAAATGAACCTACTAGGCCACCCAAAATCAGAGTTTTGAAAATTGCTATTTGCAGACCAAGTGAGTCTCAACTAGGTTTTTAGGTCACTTGGTCTCCTGGGCTCACCTAGGTTAACTCATAGGACCTAGTCATGCTCAAGTCACTCCTAGGGGGGGTCCAATTTGAAAATGGATGTTACAAATCCCAATAAACAAAACAAAAATTTCGTCCCCGAAATTAAGGTCAAGTCTACGGGGATGTTTTCTACTGGGTTAAGTTAAGCTTGTAACATTCCATAAGGGTTGAAGTACCTACTAGATCAATGATTAAGGGCTAGCCCCAATAAACAAAAGTTTAGCCCATATCTCCTGGAATATTCTACTAGTAATTGCAATTATGGAGAAAACTTTAAACCACTTGAGGAGTTGCGAGGTATACCTGACTGAAGAGCTCCGGGTACTTTTGCTGCATCAAGTCCTGTGGTTCCCAGGTGTGCTCCTCTTGTCCATGATTTCTCCACAAGACCTTGACCAGCGGAACCTTCTTGCGTCGTAAGACTCGCATCCCAGTATCGTCTATCCGGATCGGCTCTAGGTGCACCGATCGATCGGAAGCTATGGGCCCATCCGTAGTCGAAATCTGCTGCTCCGGCCGAAGTAGAGCTCTCCTGAGGGAGGAAACGTGGAAGACGTCGTGCAAACCCGCTAGCTCCGGTGGCAGCTCCAATCTATATGCCAAGGGACCGATCCGCTCCAGGATCCTGTAAGGCCCCATGTATCTCGGACTGAGCTTTTTCCGGCCACGCACCCGCGAGACTCCATGCATCGGTCGTATCTTCAAGAATACCCGGTCTCCTACCTGAAACTCTACTTGACGATGCCGAGCGTCATAATACTTCGCTTGCCTGCTCTGCGCCTCTAACATCCGATCCCGGATCAGTCTCACCTGAGCCTCGGTGTCTTCCACAAACTCTGAATCCAGAATCTTCGGATCCACGTCCTGCAGCCAAGATAACGGTGTCCTACACCTTCTCCCATACAGGGCCTCGTAAGGAGCCATCCGTATGCTGGACTGATAACTGTTGTTATACGAGAACTCCACCAATGGCAGCATCTTCTCCCAGGGCTCTCCGCGGTCTACAATACATAGTCTCAGAAGGTCTTCTAGCGTCCGATTGGTACGCTCCGTCTGCCCGTCAGTCTGGGGGTGGAAGGCCGTACTGAAAGTCAGTCGGGAGCCAAGGTACGCCTGCACCGACTTCCACTCTCTGGACGTAAACCGCCCATCTCGATCTGATACGATCGTCCTTGGCACGCCGTGATAACGAATATACTGCTCCACGAACTTCCGAACCAACACTCCAACAGAGTCGTCCTTCCTGATCGGGATGAACCTAGCCACCTTCGTTAGACGGTCCACGATCACCCAGATCGAATCGTTTCCCGTCCGTGATCGAGGTAGGCCGTGGATGAAGTCCATCGCGATGTCCTCAAATTTCCACTCCGGCACCGGGAGTGGCTGCAATAAACCAGCGGGATGCCTACACTCTGCCTTCACTAACTGGCATGTCTCGCAGTGGGTCACGAAGTACATAATGTCTTTCTTCATCCCTGGCCAAAACATCATCTTCTTCAAGTCTGCCGTCATCTTCGTGATCCCCGGGTGTATAGAATATCTACTACAATGCGCCTCCGCCATGATGTCCTCCCGAACCCGGCCTCCTGCGGGTATATAAACCCTGCCTCTGAAATGTAGCAATCCGTCTCTCAGGGAATAATCTCCTGTCGAACCCTCCTCCAAGGCTCGGAATATCGGCACTGCCCATGCATCTGTCCTTTGTTCGTCCCGGATGCGGTCCCGAATATCATCAATAGCCACCATCGATGCCAGATACTCCCTATATAGCTCTGGGTCATCCTCGGACACTAGGGATATCTGCATATCTCTGAAGGTCCGAACTAGCTCCATGGACATAACTTGGGCCTGGCTTCGGAAGTGGCCGCTCTCCGACTCAACGCGTCGGCCACCACGTTTGCCCTCCCTGGGTGGTAGTGCATCTCATATTGATAATCTGCTAAGAACTCCACCCAGCGCCTCTGCCTGATATTCAGCTCCTTCTGCGTGTCCACATATTTCAAGTTCTTGTGATCGGAGAAGATATCGCAGTGGACTCCATAAAGATAATGGCGCCAGACCTTCAGAGCAAAAACGACCGCTCCCATCTCGAGGTCGTGGACCGGGTAGTTCCTCTCATGGGTCTTCAGCTGGCGGGAGGCATATGCTATGACATGTCCGTTCTGCATCAGTACCGCTCCCATCCCTTGGTATGATGCGTCGGTATACACCTGGAATCCTTCCTTTCCAGATGGAAGGGCCAGAATCGGGGCTGAGATGAGTCGGTCCTTTAGCTCCTGGAAAGCCGCCTGGCACTGCGCGGTCCAAACGAAAGGCGTCTCCTTCCTTGTTAAAGATGTGAGGGGGAGGGCAATTTGAGAGAACCCTTTCACGAACTTCCGGTAATAACCGGCAAGTCCCAAGAAACTTCGTACATCGGTGGCTGTCTCCAACGGCGGCCAATCTCGAACTGCCTGAACCTTTGCCGGATCCACTGCCAACCCGGCTCCGCTGATAATATGGCCTAGGAAAGCCACCTCCTTCAACCAAAACTGACACTTGCTGAATTTCGCATAAAGATGATGCTCCCGCAACCTCTGTAGAGTCAGTGCCAGATGCCGGGTGTGCTCCTCCTCCTCCGTCCTAGAGTAGATCAGGATGTCGTCTATGAACACTATAACGAACACATCCAGGTAGGCCTCAAAAACCCGGTTCATGAGACTCATGAACGCCGACGGAGCATTCGTGAGCCCAAAGGGCATCACGGTGAACTCATACAGGCCATATCTGCTACTAAAGGCCGTCTTCGGGATATCCTCCTCCTGGATCCGCAGCTGGTAGTATCCTGATCTCAAATCCAGCTTCGAGAAATAATGGGCCCCCTCCAACTGGTCGAACAACTCGTCTATCCGGGGGAGCGGATAGGTATTTCGGACGGTCAGCCTATTTAGTGCTCGATAATCGATGCACAGGCGAAGTGTCCCATCCTTCTTCTTCACGAATAAGACCGGAGCTCCCCATGGCGAAGAACTTGGTCTGACAAAACCTGCCTCAACTAATTCCTGCAACTGAGTCCGAAACTCTGCCAACTCCTTTGGGGCCATCCGATAAGGAGCCCTGGATGTCGGCTTAGCCCCTGGCACCAACTGAATCTGGAAATCCTTCTCCCTGTGCGGAGGCAATCCTGGCAGCTTCTCTGGAAACACATCGGCGTAATCACAAACCACCGGTATATTGGCAATCCGGTCCTTCTCCTCGGTCATCTCGAACAGTACCTGATATACCAGGTCTCCCTGTAGATGGGCCTTAACGGCCTGAATAGAGGATAAGAAAATATAGGACGCAGGTCTGATACCTTCCATCACGATGAGAGAATCCCCATATCTAAGGGTAACCTTCTTGGCCAAGCAGTCAATCTGGGCATGGTTCCAGTGGAGCCATGACATACCCAGAATCAGATCATAATCTGGCAATGGCAAGATCGTCGCTGACGCTTCGAAAGGTTTCCCGCCTATCCATGCCTCCATATTGCAATGGGATGAGGTGAACAGCTCCGACCCGTCAGGTAGCCGTATCTTCATCATCGACCCCGTGAATTTCTCCACGCCATCCAACCCTTGGATAAAAGTCTCCGACACAAACGAGTGCGAGGCACCCGTGTCGAAGAGAGTGTGTGCGGGTTTGCCGCAAATGAAGACAATGCCTGAGATTGTGACTTAACTTAGAGTTTTATTCTTGGTTTTTACTACCTAATGCTAAAAACAGTTAATTCCTAGGAAAGGATGGAAAAAGATTTAAGACAAAGCAAACAAACATAGTCGTTCCTGTGATCACTTGCTCAGGTTGTCGGGGCTGGGCCAGGTCCAGTGCATATACCTGCTCCCTTTCCTGCCTACGGTCTCCGCCCTGGTATCCTTGTCCTTGACCGCGTCCTCGACCTCCATAGTGCTGAGCAGGTGGGGCAATCTGTGGCGCTAGTGGGGGCCCCCTTCTCATAGGGCAGTTCCTCTTGATATGCCCCACCTGACGGCAGTGAAAACACTCTGGTGGAGGGTAAGCCCTCCCTCCTGGTCTCTGCAAATCCTGCATCTGTGGTCTTGGTATCTCCCGCATCTGGAGGGGCTGGGGAGCTAGAGTCACCTGCTCCCTCGGCTCCTGTCTCACCTCCTGACGAGGCTGATCCTCCATCCTGCCCACATCTGTAACACGACCTCGTCGCTGCTCATTTCTTGCTCCACGATTCTGATCCTCCATTGGCCGCTTCCGGCCTCGGGTAGCGTGCCAGTCTGCCTCGATCCTCTTGGCCATCTCTAGCATCCGAGGAATAGGCCCATCGGACACGAACAATAGGGCCTCCCTCAAATCCTCCTTCAAGCCCGTGTAAAACCTCTTGGTGTACCCGGCTTCGTCCAGCTGATAAGAATCTGCATATCGGGCTAGATGATCGAACTCCCGATGGTACTCCACCACCGACCTGGTGCCCTGCTTTAGCTGTAAGAACCGGTCTTCAAGCTCATCCCTGGCCGATTGCGGAACAAAATGTTCCAACAGCGCGACCCTGAATTCTCCCCAAGTGACCTCCGCAACCTCCCTGTCAGCATAAGTCTTGTCCAGGAGTGTCTTCCACCACCTCTTGGCATGGGACTCTAGGCAAGAGACCACCAACGCCACCCTCTCCTCCACCGGGCATCGTATCCCAGTCAGCATCTCATGCATGATGTCCAACCACTCCTCTGTCCGAACTGCCGTCTCTGTCCCCAAGTAGGACGGGGGAGAAAGTCCTCGGAATATACTCAGCCAGTTGGCTCCCGGAATCAACTGCGGAGCCGGAGCTTGTTGAGCCCTGAAGGCTTCTAGGATGGCTGTCAAAGTCTGCCCCATGTCCGTCTGAAGGAAAGGAGCGGGAGCTGGTGGAGGTGGTGCAGCATCCGGAGTCTGCAAAACTTCACCCTGAGGAGTAGGCTGCGCTGAGGGCTGCGAAAAGAAAATTTTTATTATGAGAAAACGGTTCGAAAGAACTAAATGTGGACAATTATATATGATTCCCCTTATGGGCACACCACTGCTTCCGCTGCTTAGTTTGTCCGCAAACTAAACTCGCGCGGGGGTGACCCAGGGATTTGTGGACTGCTACTAATCCGATCGATGTTTCCTCTGATACCACTTTGTAAGACCCCCCTTTTTTTTTTTCTTTTTCAACCACCGGGGTCTTATGCCCAGAACCGCCGCTTTGCGGTGACACCTTCGCACCCGGGAAGGTCGCCACTACAACGCGCCGATTCTGCCGGCCTTTTCGATCACAATAAGTAGCAAGCAAGAGAGAAGCAAGTCCACCAAAAGAGAATATCACATAAAATAAAACTCCACGAAGGGAGTGTCCACAGAAAATCATCAGAGTATAAATAGTCTAGAAATAAAAGGGCTCATTCCCGGTACATCAAGTCCTCACTACAAAATCACTCAATGCGGAAGCAAAACTAAATCTCTACTAAAGGGCCGGGACTCACAGTCCCCGTAGTCTGGACTCCCGTGCTAGACTGTCCCATCTCCAAGCGTACCGGCCTCCTGGGCTGCCCCTCCATGCTGGGCTCCGCGATCCCCTAAAATGATATGGTTCGAAAACCGTTAGTCTAAAAGACTAAGTCCTATCATCCCCCACCTCTTCCCCCACGCTCTAAGGCACCGGGCGGAGAGGAAGAAAGGGGAGGACATGAAAGTGGAGAGTAGTCAAAAGCAGATGACGGTGGACCTAACTAACAAGTTATAACGGGGGAGAAATATAAATCTTAAGTGTTGTAATAGGTCAAACAAGAAGGAAAATAAGTAAGGTAATTTAAACCTTCACTTATGTGAGTACACATAAGCCAAGGGATCTTTTGCAAGGCTCCCATCGTATAAAGTGTCCCATACCACTTATACGTTGGGGTGTCGGTTATCAAACAGCAGCATATATATATATATTGAAATTAACCTTTGATTTATAAACTTGCCCACACAAGCTTATAGACCAAGGGGTCGTTTTGCAAGTCCTAAAGTATAAGCGTCCCATTCCACTTATACCTTAGGTGTCAAGGTTGTTATGAATGATTATGGCATGCAGCTATATGGTGGGTATGATGATCAAGCAGTGCAACTCACACACCCAACTTTGTGTACACAAACCTTTAGTTCCCCCTTTCTGGAGATAACTCCCAGGATACTCCCGTAGTGGCAGACGGAAGCGGTGGGTTGGGCCTCGCCCACCTCAAAACCAGTAAAAGCACTACTGGTCTGACCTATCGTACGCCCTCAACGCCTGGTGCACGAGGCGGACTCCTGCGTACTCTTGCCGACTGGTCCGCCGGACTTATCCTTGGCTCAGTGCTAGTCACCTTGCCGAGTCAACGATATCGGTGTCGGTGCAATCGAACTCCCCGATATCGAAAACCCACCACCTTAATCTTTCCTATTTTTATGCACATGCATCCGTTTAATATATAACAATTTTAAAGTGTCAAACTCCCGGACTAAACCGTCCGTATAAACCACATCCGAGACCAACTTCCCCGGACTAAACCGTCCGGCTCATCCCCAGACTTCATCCCTTAGAGCACCACGGGACGGCGTCCCCTTGAACACCTCGGGACGACTTAACCATTACCAACCCTAACTAATGAGTGTGTGCAATGTGAATCCCTATTAGGCTAATTACTCTTCCGTTTGTTTTAAGATTTACGTTAGCCCAGGACTGCCCCCGGCATACCCCGTGAAGGGCTCTCAAGGGGCACTAGGAACCAAGACGGTGCATTACGGCCCGAAGTTCCCTTTCGCAAGGCACTTATTATTGTTGGTTAATACCCCGTTCCCAAACCCTTAATGTTACTCTGGTTCTAACCCTAATGTGTTTTAACTCCTTCACCCGCTCCCAGGAAAGACGATGTTCCGTCGAACCCGAGCTCCACCCATCCTTAGTTAACCTAACCACTATCCCATACCCAATTTCATTGATAACCTCCGAATCATCTTGCCACGGCATTTACACATGATTTGTCGCCCTATGACCATGGTATTACAATTTCTATGATTTCACTATATGCAGACCAACTTGAGCTAACAACAAGTATGATAGGAAGTGCATCAATTTCTCATCCAAACACCCTAAGATAATTACTAAGGGCCTATCATGACTTTTATAACTTAAATCCAGCACTTCCAAATTTTTCCTAAATAATTTAATATTTATTTAATTATCCAGAAATTAAAGCCATGAGTGATTTTGAGCATGAGGTACTACATTCATTCATCATAAAATTATAAGAAAATTACCAGGGCTCTACAATGTCCATAAATGTTCACTGACCAAAAATTATAATTTTACAAGGCCTAAAAATATTATTTAAAAATCATTTATAAATTCTACAAATTGCAAGCCTTGTGAATCAACCCCTATGATTATAGATCCAAAAATTCTACAATAATTACCAGAGATGTAAGAGGTCATAAAAACTCATTTGCCTAAGTTACACCAGATTTCAGTGAGGGAACAATCCCATAATAATTATTTGACTATCTTTAGAAAATCAATGGCTTGTGAATGAAGTACTTAAAATAATCAGTTAATAATTCCAGCAAAATTCAAGCATATGTATAAGAATCTAAAACGCTCTCTGCCAAAATTTCATATCCATTAATCAACCAGAGAAATCAAATTAATTAAAATACCCAAAAGCCTATTTTTGTGAGATATGAAGGAACTATCATGTATTGAATTCCAAGGCTCTCAATATTACTTCCCAGAGACTTCCCTAAACCCAAGAAGTACACTACCCAAGTTTCATGGCCTTTAGGCAAGTTTTGGTGACCTACTTTACCTTAACAAAGGAGGTGTCCTAAACTAGGGTTAGGGTTTAAGGGAGGGTAACCCTCTCCAAATCTTCCAAGACTTTGGTAAGGGGGTTCTAACCTCACTAGTCTCCTCTCCACCAAAAATCACTTCCATTCAAGGTCATTTGACCCCATGCCCTTCACAAGCCCCCAAAGTCCAACCTAGGGGTTTGGACTTGGGTCCTAGGGCATACTCACCCCAAACCACTCCATACACCATAAGGGAGTGTTAAAGCCCATTACAAACCAGTGGACCAAGTTTCAGCCTCTGGTGAGGGAGTTTGGTCAACTAAAATCACTAAGTGCACTTTTGACCTATTTGCCCCTTAATGGGCTAACCTAGGATTGGGTAATTACCCACCCAAAACATCTCCAAATTAAATGAAAATTTATAAAGAGCTTCCCTAGGTCCCTAAGGACCTCCCACCAAAATTTTGGGGGATTTGGAGGTCATTAGACCCCTTAATCACTCTAAGATATGATTATTAAATTTTAGCAAAAACTATAGAAAAATGTTATCCAAAAATTACCATTTTTGGATATGTCATAGGTGTGGGTAAGAATGACCCCTACATAAAATTTTAAGTCATTTGGAGGTCTGGTTTGATGTGGGCAACCAAAATGGTGTCTGACCTAGCCTAAGGACACCTTCCACCAAACTGAGTGCTGAGGTCAGCACAGTTATCCAAATTGGGTGAAATCAATTTTAAAATAAAGTAGACTCAAAGGGCTACAACTTTCATGTTCACTACCTTTTCTGTAGAGGGCTCTAGGTATTTTTAATAAATACAAACATTAAGAGGTAAAACTGTGACAGAAATGCAATTAATGTATCCAAACTATACTATCATGATTTTTACTGTTTGCACGGATCTTGAAGCGATTTGGATGGCATCCATTCATCTCCTACCTCCAGCCAAGGGTGGGGATTCACCCGACCTGGGTGATATTGCGGGAGGTTTTCCCGGCCACCCGGCCACCTCCCCGGCCGACCACCACCACCACCACCTTCGGGGAGGTGGGGCTACCCCTAGCCGGCGGCACCGCCGCCGGAGAGCCTTTTTCCGGCGATCCCGCAAGCCATTTTTTTGGCAAAAACCGTGAAAAACCAAAGCTATGGATCGGGCTCAATTGAGCCCGATTCTTGTTCTAATGGATTCCTAGGATCTACACATGAGTAAAGAGGAGGAGGAGGACCTGAGTTGCGGCTTGTAGACGGGCTGAACTCCTCCTTGCCATTTTCGGCCACCAAGCTTGAGCTCCTCCCCAACTTCTACACCAACCTCTCTGGAATTGGAAAAGGAACGGGGAAAAGCTTGCCCTTGCTCTGGTGAAGCTTCTTAATGGAGGAATTTGGGAGAGGAGAAGTGTAACTCCCCAATTTTGAATTTCCCCATTAATGGCCATTAAGCCTATTTTCAATTTTTCCTCCAATTGGTGGGGCTGAGCCACCCCCTTAGCTGGCCACCTTAGGGAAACTCTTCCCCTCCACCAGAAGAGTAAAAGCCCCATGATGGTGGGGGTTATGGAGCCTCCATGGCCATGATGGCCATTAAGCCCCTCTTTCTCTCTCCTCCAAATTGGGGAAAATTTGCATTCCTCTCTCCTAGTCACCCCTTTCTGAATTTGGTGGGCCCAAACATGTCTCATTATTTCCTAAAACTCATGGGCCACACTACATGGGCTTAGCCCACTTGAAATGGGCTAGGTTAACCTTATAAAGCCACTTTCTCTCTCTTAAATAATGGGGAAAATCCCATTTTTCTCTCTCCTAATCATCATGGATGATATTGCTGGTGGGTCCAGCCTAAATACACCCACTTTTAAACTCATCAAACAAGGTTAGCCCAAGTGGATTGAGCTTGGACTTGAGTTAGCCTATTTGGGCTAGATTTGACCTAACCTAGCCTAGGGTTGACCTTGGTCAAATTGGCCTTTTGGGTCACCACCAATGGGTCCTTGGTGACCTATTAGCCTCCCCTAAAGTCTAGGTAGGGGTGGGTAGGGTTGTTAGGGCATCTTGGAGGTCACTTGCCCCTTAGTAAGGGCACTTTGACCATTTTAGTGCTAGAGTTGACTTTGGTCAACATGTCCATTTGGGTTGAGCCCAAGGGGTCCTTGGTGACTTATTGAGCCCACATTAGGTCTAAGGGGATTTTTAAAGTCAAAATGAACCTACTAGGCCACCCAAAATCAGAGTTTTGAAAATTGCTATTTGCAGACCAAGTGAGTCTCAACTAGGTTTTTAGGTCACTTGGTCTCCTGGGCTCACCTAGGTTAACTCATAGGACCTAGTCATGCTCAAGTCACTCCTAGGGGGGGTCCAATTTGAAAATGGGATGTTACAGGCAGCCCCCTTGGAACCCTTCCAAAAGTGTCTTATATTTTGATGTGTATTTTAGGTATATCTGAAATGTGACTTGTAATATTTCATACTTCTATTTAAATAGTTTAAATAAGCACTTGATTAAACCGTTAATCATATATATTATATTTAAATAGTTTAAAGAAGTGAATGATTAAATGTTAATTATCAATTTTGTTTAAAAGGTTCAAACATGCGCACAATTAAATGTTAGTCATATTTCATGAAAATCCCATAAATAATATTAAATGTTTTGATGTTTATTGACGGATAATGCTCTTCTTGGCTTGATCGATGAAGTTTGAGCTTATCTAAGGTGCATCAATCTATCTTGGCGGGAATATTGGCTATTCACCAACCATACAAAAGTTGTATGATATGCAATTGACAAAAGTTGTCTACTTAAATAGCCATGTTGTGGGTGATCAACAAAAGTTGACTCATGATGGTGGTGAAATATGAAACTTATCCCACTAGAGAGTTGCTCGCTTAAACTCTCTAAATTGATATGAATGGTTATTAATTTGAAAAAAATAGTGGGAGTATTATAATAAAAGACCTTAAATAAAATGTATTTTGAAAATAAAAGTACTAAAAAAATTTCATTACTTTTGTAGAATATCTACGGCAAGTAATACACATCACACATCAATGTGATCAGTTCTTAAGAAAGACAAACTCAATCGAACAAACTTCTTACACTGGTATAGGAATTTGAGGATTGCCCTCAAACAGCAGTGTAAGCTCTATGTCTTAGAGGAAATCCCCCCGAAGAGCCACTAGGATCTGCCTCTCGTGCAGATAAAGATTCTTACAAGAATTATCATGAGGACTCCTTGAACGTTAGTGGATCATACACACAAATATGAACTCTAAGCTTCGGAAAGAACATAAGACCATTTGTGGTATGGGATAGTCGAACACCTTAAGAAAATATTTCAGGGGAAAGCTTGACAGGAGAGGTACAACGTATCAAGGGCATTATTTCAGTGTAAGAAGAGAGCTCGTGACCTTGTAGGAACACGTGTTCTCAAAATGATGAAGTATTTTAAGAACCTAAAAAGATTCGATTTTTCGTTGGTGAAAGAATTGGTTATTGACTTGATCCTACAATCGTTATCGAACAGTTATGGCATGTTGAGAACTACCAGAATAAACATGAAGAAGGTTAAGCCTAGTAGCCCTATAACTGATGGTTCATAAAAGTATGGGCAAGACTAAGGATTTTAGTAAGACTAAGATTGGATCTATATATTACCTTAATAGTATTCTGTTGGGTATTGTATCCACAATGGACCTAATTCGAAGAAGCCCCAGAACAAGCTAAGCTAAATTGATAATGTATTTGACGTTCTTCCATCAAGGTGTGCTTGCAGCTATTCCATGCTAAGTACACACCAATGTCAGGGTGCAGTGGGTCAATATACACGGGTCTGCGCAACGTAATCCCTCGTTGAGTAGATCAGTGTGTTGACTCACGTGTGCTCTCTCTATTGGAGTGTACTTATTTTCAAGTACAGGGTTGAGGTAGATAAAGAGCAGAAGAGGAGCAAAGATGGGTCAAAGACCAAGTCTTCAAAGGAAGGAAGAGAAATTCTTCTAAGTAAAAATCGACGGGAATCACTAAGTGATTCTCGCCGACTTCGACTAGAATCGCTAGTGATTCCCGCCGATTCGACGAGGATCAATCTGCATTCCTGCTGACTTCCTTCCGGCTGACAGTTATCTAACAGGAATTCTGCCAAGGCAGAATCGATGGGAATCGCAAGTGATTCCCGCCGACTTCGACGAGAATCTGTCTGCATTCCCGCCGATTCGGCGAGTATCAGCTAGTCTCTCCCGCCGATTTCTTTCGGCTGACTACTTTCCAGACAGGGATTCTTCTAAGGCAGAATCAACGGGAATCGTGAATGATTCTCGCCGACTTCGACGGGAATCACCAACGATTCTCGCCGATTTTGCCTAAGGAATTTTTCCTCCGTTTGCTGGACCAAACCAAGAGGTCGTGCGTTGTTTCGGCCGGGGCTAAGGTTTCTCCTTGTGTCTCCCACAATGGACTTTAGAGTTGGCCTCAGGTATAAATACTCGTGTATTTTGAACTTCTACAGTAACTATTCACGAGAAATCAAAAGCAGCCGACGTCGTGCCCTAGCCGATCGCGGAACCGCCGATCGCTTGTCGCCGCTCGCAGTTTGTCGTCGCCGATAATCTCCGGTCATCTTTGATCTTCCGGCGACAGCACCGAGGCTAGCAGTGCGTCTAACGCATCTCTCTTAATCTCTTGTCTCTCGATTCGTTGAACCAGACTAGTTCTTCATTTTGAATCGGTGAAGATGACTGATCCGACTGAGATCGTTCGTAGACCTTGCTTGCTTCGTAAAGAAGTTTGGATCTACAAAGTATCGCCGCCGCATTCACTTGCCGCCGCTGATCTTGTCATGATCCTCTCCAAGAGACAAATCCGGTTGTGGACTCTTCGTTACTTTCAAGAAAGCCTCAACGAATGAAGAAGGACATCAGATTCTCCATAAGCGTTGTTTTTATTTTCTTATACATTCTATTTTGGTTTGGTTGTAAAGGAATTTTTATTCCTAGTTGTAAGGGTTGGGTGTAACCCGTGGTGTGGAGTGGTGACTCCTTTGTTGGAAGGGTTCCTTCCATAGTGTGAGGATTGGATTTCAATCCATTTGGAGAAGTGACCGAGTCGTCCCTTGGTAGTAGATAGGTCGAAAGGAGAAAGTGGACGTACCCAAATCGGGGAACCACTATAACTCTTTGTGTATTTTCTGTGCTGTGTTTGTTAATTTGTGCAGGTTAAATTAATTCCGCAAAAGACCGCACGGCACCTATTCCCCCCCCCCATAGGTGGATTTAGTCGACACTAGAGATTACATATTCTTCATGAAAAAGGTAAGGACTGGCTAAGGAAGGGAAATGTGACAATTGTGGAAAGACATGGCAATTGTAGATAATTGTCCTCAATACATTAAAGATCTGAGAAAGAGAGAAGGAAGTGAGACTAACGCTCCAAATATATTTATTATAGAGGTCAAACTTTCAACTTTTTCAACTTGAGTATTTAATACCGAATATGGTTCTCACAATTTTATAAATGTGCAAGAACTGAGAAGGTGAAAATGTTGGCTAATAGAGAGAAGGAAGTGAGACTATCGCTCAAAATATATTTATTATAGAGGTCAATCTTTCCACTTTTTCAACTTGAGTTTGAATACAAGAATATGATTCTCACAATTATATAAATGTGCAAGAACTAAGAAGGTGAAAAATGTTTGGCTAATAGCAAGGTTGACCTACGAGTTAGAAATAAAGCAAAGCTTGTTGTCATTTCCATAGAGACTTATCTATTTTTGCCTACTGGATATGTAATAGAGTTAGAGTACTGTTATTACGTTCATTGATTACACGAAACATTATATCTATTTCTTGTTTCGACTTAAAAAGGAATTGCGATCATTATTAAGAATAATTGTTGTTTTATATATTTGAATGATATTTATGTTGAAATTATGGAAATTTTAAATAATCTTTATGTTTTAAACTGAGATCAGTCCTTCTATAATATTAATGATACTAAGAAACTAAAAATAAATGACTTTAATCATACGTATCTCTAACATTGTCGTTTGGGTCATAGAAATGAGAAACAGATTTTGAAATTTCCATAGACATAGGTTTTTGGACTTATTTAATTATAAATTAATTGAGAGATGTGAATCTTGTTTGTAAGGAAAAATGACTAAACCCTTTTCATCGGGCATACTGAGAGGGCGTATGATCTCTTAGGTATAATATTGATGTATGCAGAACCATGAGTTCTATGGCTAGAGGTGAGTTTCACTAAATTCATTATATTTACTGGTGATTTCAAATAGATTTGTATATATATATCTTATGAAGTACAAATCCTGAATCATGTACAAAGTTCGAGGAGTTTAAGAATGAAGTACAAAATAAATTAGAAAAAATAGTTAAAAGAACTCTGATCTTATCGAGGTGTCAAATACTTGAGTCAGGAGTTTTAAGACTATCATAAGAGAGTGTAGTATTGTATCCTTGCTCACTCCACCTAGGACACCACAACATAATGGTTTTGCAGAAAAGAGAAATTGTACCTTGTTTGGATATAGTGTGATCTATGATGAGTCAATATAGATCTGTCTCTTTCCTTTTGAGGATACACTTTGGAGACAACTGTTTTTAGACTTATGCAGTGCTCCAAATCTAGTGCACGTGTTCTTTAGTAAGAATAGATCTAAAGTTAAATTCTTCGCATACACTTAATTAACATGCTTTTTATTTTTTATCTACGATTCGATATCCACTTCTTGATTGAACACGATCGTTTCTGAATGCTAGTGTGTAGCTGTCCCTGGAATACATTATTGGGAAAAACTCTTATGATTTAGCTTAACAAATTATATTAAGTGATTTTACATCCTAGGTTTATTACATATGATGTATAAAGAGGGTAATTTTGCCTTAGATGACTTTGGGTATCATATGATATAAAGGATATATACAAGGCATACTGAATTGAAGAGAAAAATCATAAATTTCTAGCATGCATTCGACTAGATCTCGATGCAACGTCGACTGGAAGTCGACGTTACTTTGAATAAAAGTCAGAGCAACCTTAAGGATAAGTCGACGACACTTAAAGATTAAATCGACGTATGCTTCAACATGATATCAACGGAACGTCGACTATAGAGATTTTCTTACATAACAGTCAGAAATCAATGTTGCTTTCGACTAGAACTCGACGTTACGTTGATTAAGATTTCTTAACAGAATTTGTTTTGTGACTTCAATCTGATTTAAATCAACAAGGTGTTTAAATAACATATTGTTGAAGATGTTAGAGCCATTCGATCTATATATATGATGAGTTACAAAGAAACATAAACAACAGATAAGAGATCTATCACGGTTTAACAAATTGATTATCAATCAGTAGATGATCAAGAAAATAAATATCAGATTCGTGAGAAAATTGAATCTGACAGAAATCTTGGAAGAACATCATCATCAATTGAATTTCTTCAAATATCAGCCGATTGGTTTGATTAATTGTTCAGTCTGATTAGAGAATTTGTACTTCTTTTTCTCGAGAGGAAATTGTATCAGATTCAGAGAAGATTTTGAAAGATCATCTCGAGATTGGACTTATAGTCTCTGATATTTTGATATTCAGAGATTCATCAGAAGTTTTGGAGATCATCATTGATTGTCCTCAGAGATTTGAAAAGAGGACACAAAGAAGAAGAATCATTATAACTCAAATCTTCTCTTATTTTCCTTTTTGTATTAAGAGAAAAGAGTTTTGTGAATCCCGCATCAAAGGATTCTATGAGAGGTTCTAAGAGTCTCCTTGAGAAAACACTCAGATTGTAATTGGTTCAAGATCTTCTTATCAAAAGATCTAGTGTGGTTTTAAGAATCTCCTGATCAAAATACTCAGACACTATGATAGTGAATTTATACTAAAGGGGTAGAAGAGTGGATGTACCCAGAAGGAGGGATTAACTACTATAATCCTTGTGTCTTCTGTGATTTTGTTTTAGTCTTATTTTTTGTGGTGTTGTGCTGTGATTTTACTTTACTGTATCTGATTCTGGATAATTGTTTATGTGAATACAAATTTTGTGATTAGAATTAAAGTATTTTAAGATAATTTTTAATTTCTATTCACACCCCTCTCTAGAGAAAACTCCTGAAGATTTATAATAACTGTATTCCTCATTTCAACTGATATCAGAGGGAGGTTAATCATTAATAGGCTAATCTATAGGAGATTAATCTATAATAAGGTTAACAACTTGATAAAAAGATCATTTACGTTGCAACAATATATTCGCATACACATTAATATGTTGGCTTCAAATTCTTTCAAAAGATTTGCATCAACTAGACCGTCAGTGTGTAATATTGATAAGTTTACACTCTGGAAAGTCAGAATTAGATCGTATATGAACTCTATTGATGAAATAATTTTTGAATCAATTCTATGACAGAACCACCAATGCCATATAGAAGGGATGTTGAAGGCAATATAATTGCAGAAACCAGTAACAAGAAATGAATGGGCTGATGTGGAAAAGAGAATTAAAGATTGTGTTGCAAAAGTCATTAATATCTTATTCTCTACCATATCAGGTGATATATTTCAAAAGATTGCAGAATGTCTCTAAGCAAAAGAGATATGAGAATCTCTATCAAGAATTGTTTGATGGAAGTGCAAATGAAAGGAAGGACAGAAGATGAACTTCTAATCTCACACTATGAAAATTTCCAGAAGAAATCTGATGAATCTGTAGTAGAGATATATGACAGATTCAACATGATAATTAATGAGTTCAAAGTATTGAACAAAGAGATATCTTCTTACAGAAATAAATGATAAGTTACGCATGTGCTTCCCTAGTATATGAGACACTAGAATTTTGGATAATAAGAGAAGCTAGATGTGATAAATAGATATTATAGACGATCTACTTGGAAAGCTGAAATCATATGAAAAGCTATTAAAAATTAGAGCTAAAACTGAAGCAAAAGAGAATAGCCAATCATAAAAAGAAAAATTAGTAGCATTCAAAGTTTCTGAAGATGAACCATCTATTATAAAAAATGAAATGTTCAATATTCTAGCAAGAAAATTCAAAAAATAGATTAAACCAGAAGGTTAAAGAAGAAGTGACAGAAGTATGGGAAAACCAAAGTTTTACAAAACTCTTAATAAGGAGATAATTTTGCTTTACCTGCAGAAAATCTGGATATATTTCAACTGAGTGTCCAGAACAGCAAAAGAAAAGATCTAGCTCAAAGGATCAAAAGAAAATGTATCAGAAGAAGAAGGATAGGAGAAAGGGAAAATGTTTCATTGTTGAAACCTTGGATGACACAAGATCAGATTTCAGTTCTTCATAAGATATAGAAGAAGAAAAGGTTGCGGAGGAAGCATGTCTTCATGACACTGGAGCTAGAGTCTGATCATGATTCAAATGAGGTGCTAAAATATTTTGATGATATAGATTTTACTTCTAATGATTTTAAAATATGTTTTAGAGAATTGTGTATAGATCAGATAGAATCAAAACACCAGGTTGAACTCTTAAGAAAAGAATAAGATAATCTTATATCTGGAAGTCATTATCATAAAAATTATAACTATAGGGTTCAATTAAGAAGATTTGAAAGTCAAAAAGTAAATTTGATTATTGAAAATAGTGAAATGCAAGTCAATCTAGCTAAGATAAAAGATTTAAATAACATTGTGAAGGTAAGAAATAAGGAGGAAAATCAAACAAATGATGTATCAAATGACATTATGCATAATAAAACATCACTTTTCACTAAAAATAAAAAATAATCAATGCGCAAATAAAAGAGTAAATGAAGCATTGATAGAAAACAATATAAGTATTTTGAAAAAGAAATCTTAGATTATTCATCCTTTGAAAATCACAGACTGGAAATAAAAGTAATCAAAATATAAATCAAAATTAACCAAAATAGAATTAAAAAGTGTAGGATTTAGGTCTTATCAGAGAAAATTTCAAACAAACAACAAGTCCCACCTCAACGAGTTTTGTGAAGAATCATTTGAACTCAAATTTTCTCTTATTTTTTACTTTTTGTATTAGAGAAAAGAGTTTTATGAATCCCTCATCAAAAGATTCTGTGAGAGGTTCTAAGAGTTTCCTTAAGAAAAAGACTCGGATTGTAATTGGTTCAAGATCTCCTTATCAAAAGATCTGACGTGGTTCTAAGAGTCTCCTGATCAAAAGACTTCGACACTATGATAGTGAATTCCTACCAAGGGAGTAGAAAAGTGGATGTACCCATATTGAGGGGGAACCACTATAATCTTTGTGTCTTATGTGATTTTGTTTTTGTCTTATTTTTGTGGTGTTGTGTTGTGATTTTACTTTACTGCATCTGATTCTGGATAATTTTTATGTGAAAACTCTGAAGAATATACACAACTTAGGATTAACTCTATCAAAAATGACTAATGGCTTTCCTTGGTTAGTTTAAGCCTTTGTATCCTACCCACAACGTCAATCATTACCGAACTAAATAGTGTCTTTCAGCGATTTTTATTGATGTTACCACCATCAACACACCACCAAGACCAAATTGCCGATCCTAAATGTTCACACTTTATCTGAGCTTAATCCAAAATCTCTCTTATGATTATTATTGTGATGTTGTGGTTGGTTTTGTTTGATTGTTGGTGAAGAATGCAAGTCATGAATGTAGTAGGAGGAGAAGATTCAGTACAACATTTTTCATATACGATGCAGATTTTTGAATGAAAATAAGGAAGAAAAAGAAATGAATGATGATTAAAAATAAATTTTGAGAAAAGAAATGAAAAGTATAAAAATCTATTTGGTTTTATAGTTAATGTTGTATGGCATAGTTGGGAGTGACCCCATATTCAATGTTCAAGTTTGGGGGTGTCACTCCCACCTCTCTTTGCTTGGTTGTATTTTTTATTTTCGATGTCAAGCTCACATTTTGATTTAAGTACGAATTAAGCTATCACGTTTATTTTTGTGATTTCCCCTCCTTAAACTCAAGCCCGCACGTTCCATCATAATTTAAGCTCTTTACTATTGGTATTGTTAACTTCTGTTAGTGTAGTGGAGAAGGTGTGATAGGGCGAATCTATGCCCATCATCATTGATAGATTTCTTAGAAGGTCATCTTGTAGTCGTGAGAGTATAAAGCTTATTTGAGAGTTCACACTTCTTTCGAGTTGCACTAGGCTTTGGACGGATCGATTTGTTCTTTCATAGAAGTGGATATAACGTGTTTGATAAATTGCTTAGAAAATTTGTAATTAACTTTGTATGTTTAGAACGTTTCACTAGGCCATTTTTACTCACCATGAGATTGAGGTTTCTCTGTCCACTACCCACTTTTAAAGTTTACTTTGTAATTAGTCTCTCATACTCCCCGCGGGTAGAGGATTTTCTCAGGACGAGCAAAGGTTCAAGTTTAAGGGTATTTAATGAGCGTAGTTTATATAACGTATTTGGCTCTTGTTTAGCTTGGGTTTCGTTAGTTTTCGCTCATTTTTATTTGGTTTTAGCATAAAATCTCTTAAAACTGAATTCTATATTATATGAGCAATACACGCCAAAAGAGTTGTTTCATGCATTTTTCATGTAGGAGGGGGATCATATCCCCCTCTCATTCTCGACTTTGCTTTTATATTTGCTGTCTTGTGTTGTTATTATGCTTATTCTGGAATGTTTTTGTGTGGGTCCAGCAGTTTGTAGCTTCTTCAGGGTGTTTGTGCCCTATTTCGTTAAGGAGGCCACTAACCCTGCATATTTTTTAACACACATTCATGGACAAGTTCACGCGTGACCACTATTCGTGTGGGCTTATTTGCCCAGGTTCAACCGTAAAACCCAATTTAAATGCATGGGTTGGCGCACAGTTATCGGCCTTTTTTCTTGCACGACCACTATTCATGCAAGTTCACTGTTTCCCCTCCAGGTATTCTTTCCTTAGCACACAGTTAACGACATTTCCTTCATGCACAGCCACTAGTCAAGCTCCTAACCGTGCGTGGTCAAAAATTCAGCTCAATTATAAATATGAAACCTAACGGGATTTCTGGATCGCACTTCTGGAGGGAAAGCTATTTTCCCAGTCCGTCGTCTAGAGCTAAGGAATCCATCCCTAAGCCTCTCCCCATCATCCTGGAGCTTAACAGAAGGAATTTCGTCAAATATTGGACATCGATTTTCTTCCTGGAGCTTCACTCTAAACAACAAGAAAATGGATGATTTGATATGAACGGTGCAATACCATTGAGAAAATGGTCACATTAGAGTTTGGTGACAACAAACTCTGAGCTTCGGATGAAAAATGATGATCGAGAGGACCTCCTCCACATCCATAGGTAGTCTTGAGCACTGTTAGTATCTTCTTCTTATTCCTCCCCTCTAGATTGGACTTTGGATTTTTCTTCATATAATAATGATGGATGGCTTGAATGGTGTAATGAACATATTCATTTTAATCTTGTAATAGTTTGTGTTCATCTTCTCATTCATATCTTGGAGTATGGCTTGGTGAAATTTAGTTTTCATTCTCATGTTAAGTTGTCTTGTTTGAGTTTCTCATAAGATAATGAGGCTTTGAGCTCGTGAATGCGAAGTGAACGAAAAAGTGAAGGTGACCTGCAAGTGAGTGAAGTGAGTGAAGAGGTGAATATGACTTGCAAGCGAGCGAAGCAGTGTATGCCACCCGCATTAGCAAAATTTTACTTTTTTATACTTTTAATTTAAGAAAACCCACAAATCAATGAATCGTATTTCTATTTTTCTTCCTTTATTTTCAGCTTTTCTTAAATCCTACGAATCGCACGAGCGTTCTGTATTCCTCTAGAGATTGATACTCGGGGGGTTTTGCTCCCACATTATATTTATTACATGGATGACTGGTGCACTTGTCGTGCTAATCACCTGAGGTATCTCAGGACGCATCAATTTACTCTTCAAACATATCGACAAATAGGCCCAAAGTTTCATTATTTTCCTGCTTCATTTGGAAGAGGTCATGAGGACCACTCTTCCAATTTTTGAGGTGACAAACCTAAGAAAAAGTTTTTCATAAATCTCCAAAAGAAGCCACTGTTTGAGATGGAAGCTTGTAAAATCGTTCTCTTGTTTTGTCACCAAGGTGGTTGAAAACAACACGCATCGGATGCCATCAAAGAGAGTTCTCATAGAGGTTGCAGACTCAAAAGAAAGTAGATAGAAGGAAGTGATCGTCCCTCTTGGTGAAGTGGGGGAGCCGAGGCTCTCTGAATCCGTGTGGAACAGATTCTAAATGGACAATCAGAAAAGGAAGAGTGAACTTCTTTTTCATCAATGGGAGGGTGGCCATACTTGTCCTAAAAATTGAGTACCCCTTCTGGACTGGATGCCGCAAACACTCTAAAGAAATCGTGGCAAGCAGCGGCGAACTCTGCCTCTGGAGGCCACAGAGGTGGCGTTGTCATAAATGCATTCAATTAGTTAAAGGTAGTTGTGTCGTCCCCAGTTGGTGCATTACCTGCTGAGGTATCATCTGAGTGGCGTCGTGCATCATTGTGTTGAATTTTCTCTCAATCTTACTGTCGAGAATCCGCTCAAGATCATCTCATGAGACCACTCCTATAGAGCCAGGGCGGGACCCTTCAGGCGGACACCCTAGGAGTTCGTGATCGCCCATGTTGACCAACTATTCTTTGACGAATTTAAATCTAAAGGTTGCGTGTTCGTTCAGATGGTGTGGAAATTGCACTCCATGATCTCACACTTTGGTAAAAGAGAAGCGGAGGTAAACTGAGAGCAGTTGACTACTTTACGGTTGTCACTGATGAGCTGAAGAGAATAAGAGAGAGTGTCGCAAGTAGATAGGCAAAACTTTTCGAAAATGTAACTCTTTGGTGTGGGTGATCATATTGCTTACTTAAATATGGTTACACAAAAGAGGCCGCCAATAAGAAGAGCTCGTAGTGACTAGAAAGAAACAAATCTGAGTATGCACAGGCAGAAGTTAGGCCTCGGATCCCTTTCTCAGTACTCTTCACCCCTATTTATACTAATAAGTGTTGCTCGAACTGGCTGTTATAAGTAAAAGTGCTTCCTATGTTACATGAGAGTCGAGCAGGGAAGATAGGTTACATGATGTGTCAATAGCCTAACAAGCTAGAACGTGAAGACACAATATGATTGTCCACACGAGCTTAGGAAAAAAATATCACTAAAGAGAATAGATCTAAGCTAATTATAAGGTCGAGTGGTATTTAAAGGGTGACCTCCCAAGCTAAAAAGGAAGAAGTTGTCTATCCTGTAAAGGTTGGAGCTGTCGGGCAGTGCAGGCGAGAAATATCTATCTACCGAGGACGCTGAGGAAGTCAACGACTTGTTTACAGATAGTTAGAGCACTAGATCGAGCGGTCTCCTTAGGAGTGACTGCCTGATCATCTGAAGAAGGATACATTGTGACTTCCATACAAAACACAAAAGTTCACGTGGTCTCAACAGCAGAGTTACGTTGTTGTAAGACCATTTTGAGCTACGTATATAAAACCAAAATGTGGGATTGCGCTATTGACAGACAAGACTTGGAAAAAAATAAATAGAACCTTATGGGCACCCAGGGAGGGGGACTTCTTCTTCTTGCTTCCACCTCCCCCAAGGCTGAATCCGTTCGGAGAGTGCTCTCAAGGCCCTCCAAGGTGCCCAGCTCAGTATTAGAGAGGGAGGGGAAGCTCTCTTTGATCTTCTTGGTGTGTGGCGGGACCTCCTCGCTCTAGCTCGGGGTATGTCTCTTAGTTCCAAGCAGCTTGTTAGATGCTCTCGCTTAAAAGAAGTAGGTGCAAGCTACCCCCCTTGGGTCCGAACTCCTCAAGAAATCGAGTTCGGGTTTCAACAAGGAGGGTCCAAGTTGACACACAAGTGTTATCCGCATATGCCGCTAAAGAACTCTCCTGAGGTCCCAGGATTTCAGGTAAACAATAATAATCTCTAAAATGATAACGATTATTAAACATCATAAAATTAATTAAAAGACAATAATAAACGAAGGAAATAAATAAAGCAATAAAAGAGAGGAAAAACAAATCTTGATAAAGATAAGCAATCGAAATCAGCAAATGGTTGTATGAGAGGTCGGCGAAAGAATATAAGGGGCGAAGAAATCAATTATAACAGGTTGTTGGGGGATCAATTAAAAACACACAATAAGGATGAAACTTGATAAAGATCAAGTCGATTATAGTAGTTATGCAATCAGTTGGTCAATTAGGAAATTGGAGTCAAATGAAGCGGTCAGCAAACAAAAGAAGGGGTCGACAATCAGCGATCCAGAAAAAGGAGCTTTAATGAGATAAAAGGCATTCTTTTCATGAAGGATTTCCCTCCAAATCGATTAACGATTAGCTATAAGGGGCGATTAGTATATAAAATCAATTATACGGACAACTGGTTGGTTAGGAAACCATTCAACCAATCACAACGTACACAGCACCTGGCAATTATTAATCAATTAAGAACCCTGCCAACATGATCCACGCAACTAAAAAATAAGAAATGTTTAATACATTATTGGCCTTAAGCCTTACAAGAGCTTAATAAAAAGTCTTCCAACCTCGGCACGCAGGCCGGTCACACATGATAAAAAGAAAAAACACTCAAAAGCAGGGTCGGCATACTTGGGCTTTAGGCTATTTACCTCTCGGCGGTCGCAACAACAATTAAACAAATCACGGTCATTGTCAAATTATATCCGCCCCCAAACCGGGGCGAGCTTCTTCCCTGCTTGTTAGCAAAATAAGCAACCATGATCGATGACCCGTGCTCTTAGGGATTCGGCGAAGACATACCCCGTCCGGTCCTCGACTCAACCACCACCCCCAGGGTGGCAATCTTTTGCATTTAGTCTTCTCAGCCACAGCCAACTATCTCCAAACCTCGGTGAGTAAAACAGTTAACCGAGCAGGTGGAGCGGTTAGGGGCAAGCCCGTTGCTCACCCCGACAGGCCTTTGATGCGGACTAGCTTCCCCAGTCCCAAATGATCATGGTACAAAGCCCCGCGATCGGCCACCAATATCAAATGCGTTTGTCAAACGGTTAATCCCTCAATTCCCTCGCATACTACCGTAGCAACCCGAAAAAAATCAAAACGCTCGGAGTCTTCTCCCATAATCGCAAAACATCACCGATCCAGCAACGTCCGGGTAGGCTTCACACAAGCGGTCGACGACTCTAAAAAGGGGGCTTTCAGAATACTACAATCTCGGATCCGGGAGAGGGGTTTTCCCATGAAAAAGGCTTCACAGCAAGAAGTGAATTTACCCTGGCGTTCTTCCGTGGCGCATGGTGAGATCGCAACGGCGTCGCCTTCTCGGATCTGGAAGAGCATCCGAAGCTCCACCGGCGGCCATTGGCCTTCCTCCTCGTCCTTGCTCTTTTCATAGAAAGAGAAGGATGAGGGATTGCAAACCCTCCGGGTTTAAAATGCCAGCACCCACCCCCAGCCATTCCCAAGCCAAGGAAATCGAACGGCTGAGCATAATTTTACAAAATTGGGCCGAACACGGCCTACACGCGCGTGTCAGGGCCGCGTCGCTCATTCGCCGTCTTCGACGCGATAACCAGCACACGGTCGACACGGTCCGAAAGAGTTCACGGCCGTGTCAATGTCACGCCCCTTGTGCAACAACTTGCTTCCCGAGGAGGAACGGCCTGCGAAACCTGGCAGCTAAAACGCCCGCGAACCGTGTCATGGCCCAGTATCAGAAAACTCCCTAGCGTGAACGCCCTAGACGCCCGTGTCCCAGGCCGTGTGCCTCAAGATCACCGATTCAAAACGTCAACAATTTAAACTCACACACCTGCTTCAAAACTAGACTTGGCTTAAGCTTTTGAGTTTCGGGGGTGAATTAAGCTTTTGTATGAGTTTAGCAACTGATGTATCTCATCAAATATAATTTCCAAGCCTTTCATTAAATCCAAAGAGAGAAAGCCACTTCATTCAAAATCATGAGATATAATTCGTGTATAACTTACTTTGTCAGTTAATCACAGCTGAATTTAGTTAGTAAGTGTAAATCAATCAACTGAATAAGCTTCGAGCATGCGAAATCTCTTGGTTACTACTAAATTACAGAAAAGAAGATCAGTGGTAAACAAAATACCTGTTCAAGAATATTTGAATGCCATTTGTTAAGTGTTTCAAATGTCTTCTTAATATTGACATCAAAGACAAGTATACAACCATCAAGCCATGCATAAAATACTGCAAGATTTTGAAATATCTCTTGCCCAGGAATATCCCAAATCTATAGAAATAATAATATATAATATCATTTGACAAACCTCTAAAACTAGAAATGGAAGAAAATAATTTCAAAGAAGAAAAGCAGAAGCAGAATGACGCTCACATCTAGAGTTACAGGCCTTTCAGCAATTAATATCTCCTTTACGACAAGGTTATCAGTAGTTGTAGGCTTACAATCCAAGTTGAAACTCTTATGCACGTATCTAAATACAAAAGAAAGGAGCAAATGCAAAACAAAAACCCAAATTTTAGATTTCAAAAAACACAATACAATTGGAATAGAGATGCTAGAGAATTATAAGAAAACAGCTAATAAATTGAGCCAAAATTAACACTGGCAATTTTAATCTTGATGATTCTTTAAAACCCAAACTAGCAGTTATGTACGAGTCCTCTCGTATGTAGTGTGCGGTGGTTTCAATACCCGAATGCTACTCGAGCAATTTCAAAGAGCTGCTGTAGCTGCACACTGCACATGTTTACCAATATCTATAACAATTTTTGTACATATATAATATTTCATACAAGCCTATTTATTAAAAAAATCACATTCCATTAGAGTAAGAAGATTAACGTTTAATAGTCTGATTTGAGAATCATGAACACCCAGCTTTTTTAATAGATTATTATTATATTGAAGATAAAACAATTTCAAAGGAAAGAGAGTTCAAGGCAAACACAAAAAATGAAATACTTAGAAATTTCTAGGTGCGTTTGGTGCCGTGTTTTTGCTCTGGTGAGTTTGGAGAAAAACGTTACAGCGATAAAATATGTGTTTGACATGACAATGTTTATGATGGCCACCAAAAACAAACTAAAACATAACTACTGCGTTCATGACAGCCAACACCGTACCAAATGGACCCTCTGTCTTCGAGAAATGAAAGATACAATTCCACCAATTTTATAATCAAGAAAATGGGAAACTAAACTCCAAGCTTTATCAAGAAAGCTTAGGGTTCTGTAAATTTTATGACAGGAACATGATACAACCCAGAACAGAAATGCTAAAAATCTACAATGAAGATAGGACAATGCAGGAAAAATAACCAACAATAATTTCAAGAAAGCACCAAAGAAGTTTATCCTCTATTCCAGAACCATATAAAAATTGAATAGAAAAGATTTCGCATAATGTCTCCGCATTAGAGGCATAGAGGATACCGATTCACCAGCGAGGTTTTTCAAACTCTGAAGAAGAACATTGGTCAGGAATGGAAAACCAAACACAAAAATTACTAGAAAAGAAATAGGAGGATAGGAAGAAAGCTCACCCAATGTCACCAATAAGGATGAGTCTGAGTCGAGCGGAAAAACTAGGGTCCGCAGTGCCCTCGGTAGAGGTCGAGGTGGCCGCGTCAATGGCAGTTGGCGGGAATGGTCGTAGAGAATAAAAAAACCGGAGGGAGGAGGAGCCCAAGTGTTGTAGGGGATTTTCGGGATGTCGTTGTTCGCAAATTGCCAAAGAATTTAAATAGGATGAGAATTTCTTCCAGACCATTGGAGTCGTAGGGAGTGTGAAATTGAGGAGTTAAAGCCTCCGCGCGGCCTCCAATATTATTGGAAATGTCATTTCCACGAAGCCTTAACTGAATAATTTGTTTTCGGGCATTTCGTATAAAATGCGAAACGTCCACACCACTTGGGCTCTCGAGCCTTTGGTCCGTTTGGCATCTGAAGGGACTGGAAAAAAATTTTTCATGTGTGTAGCGCTTTTGTGTTAGGAGTACTATTAAATAGAATTTTTTTAAAAAAAGGCTCACTTCTTTATTTGTTTTCCCAACTCTATAAACTCTTCTTCCTTATCCTAGGCGACAGAAGTGGCGTGATCACCGACACAATACCAGGCGAGGCAATCTCTGCAGTTTTCCTCTTTGCCGACGACGTACTCTTCCTCTCTGCGGACTCCCGATCGGGCTCATCTCTTTGCATCTCTTTGCATTTGTTGGAAACAAAGCTTATCTCTGCAATTTTCATTAAACAAGGTATGGTTGGGTGATTACAAGGCAAGTTCAAGTTAGAACTGTTTTTCAAGTTTGTGTTTGTGCAACTGTATTTGATGTTTAATGTACGACTGTATTTGCAGTTAGTGAATGTAAAACTGTATACAAAACTGTTTCTTTTTTGGTCAACTTCATCTACAATAGTTGAGACCAATAGTGGTGAAATTGAGGAATACATTGATGTAAGCCTTTCTTTCGTGACTTGAGAAAGGGAGTCTTTCTTGACTTGAGAAAGGGAGTACAACTGTATTAACATATTTATTTTAACCTGGAGATCAAAAAAGAACATATGTGCTTCCCCATTGTTCATTCGGAGGAAGAAACATATGCTTTGTATTGTCAGTACGCTAACAAAACCAGATTTAATGTTCGTAGGCAACACATTATTTATTACACACACCAGAATTATCAAAGTACGTGAATACAACTACTCAAAGGCGGGAAAGAAACACAAAAAACCGTCATTGATTAAATATCGCAAATTAGATACTCAGCCCGGTTGTCTTGCATGGTGTCATTTTAAATCAAATACAAATGGTAAGAACTTGACGATTGTAAAGTTTGTGGAGGAACACAATCATCCCCTTACATCTGAGAAAAAATAGCATTTATTGAGGTCGAATCGAAAGGTATCAGATATGCAGTGCAATCTATTAAAAAATATGTCAGAGGCTGGTATAAAAATAGTACATGCGTACAATTTTCTCTCCGAAGAATTTTAGGGTGTTCAAAACGTCGGTTTCACCAAGGTCGATGCCTATAACTATGTCCAATGTGGTAATAATGCTTTGATTGAAAGTGGCGATTTGATTAGTTTACTGAAGATTTTACAAGCAAGACAACTTGAGGATATTATATTCACATATGAAGTCCAGACAGATGAACTAAATAGGTTGATCGGGTTTTTTTGGATTGATGGGCGTGGTAAGATTGATTATGATTATTACGGTGATGTTAATATTTTTGATAAAACCTACAGATTAAATAAATATAATTTGACGTGCGCTTCAATTATTGGTGTAAACAATCATTGGCAGAGTGTTTTTGTTGGTTGCACTTTCATTGCAGAAGAAATGATTGTTTTTTTTGTTAGGTTTTTGACGCATTTCTTAAGTTTGTTGGTAGTAAACAACCTACAACTATTTTTACTGACCAAGATCAGGCTATGGAGGTTGCTATTGAACGTGTTCTCACCACCAGCCGACATCGATTGTGCCAATGACACATCTCAAAGAAATCTCCTTCTAAAGTCCATTGTTTCAACCATGACAAATGTGTTCGAGATTTATTCCACCAATGCATGAGCAAGTGTGACTGTGAGTACCAGTTTGATCATTATTGGAATGAGATGATGTTGAAATGAAGCGTACAAGATAACAAATGGTTGAGAGACCTATATGTAGTTAGGAGGAAGTGGTCAACTGCGTACAACGAGGATGTGTTGGATCTCGGCATTTTGTTGACTCAAAGGAGCGAATCGACAAATCATGGATTGCATGGTTGTTTCAAGACAAGCAGCTCTATTGTAGAGTGTTTTGTTGGGTTGGAGAAACTAGTTTCAACATGGCAGAGAGCTGAGTTTGATGAAGATTTTAAGTGCATGCATGGTACTATCGAGTTAAAATATAAAGGTTTCATACAACTGAAGCAGCCTTCGAAGGTTTACACCAAGAAAATGTTTTCTATCATCGAGAAATCATTCATGGAGGGGGTTGTTGGGGTCAGCATAGTCGATGAGACGAGATACACGAATAATATTATTTCATATGTGACCTCCCAGTGTGACAAAGGTGTTGACGGTAAACGATGGTTTGTAAACTTCAATGTTATTACCGGCGAAGTAGAATGTTCTTGTCGAGGCTTTGAAATCAAACGTATTATATACAAGCATATTTTGTGAATATTCATAGAAATGTAAAGCAAATTCCCGACCAATTTTTGCTCAAACGATTTAGTTTGCATGCTAAGAAAGACATTTACCTTCCCTACTCACCTTCAATATCTCAATCCAATTCAAATGCAGTTTTCAGGAACCATTTCGTATTTTGGATTCTGAAGAGCGTGTGTTGCGAAGAAAGACCATCCCTATGGTCAAGATTCTTTGGAGAAATCAAGACGTCGAGAGCACGACATGGTAATTGGAATCAGCAATGAGAGAATCTCATCTGCACCTCTTCTCTTAGTTTCAGGTATGTCGTTATGTTTTCAGTTATGTTTGATTTTATCGTTTTGATTTGGTTTTGGAGTTTTGTTAAGATTCGAGACGAAACTTCTTTTTGGGGGAGTGACTATAACACCCCCGATTTTTCGATGATTTTATTTAAATGGGCAACACCATATTTGTGACGTTGTGGCGTTACTTTTAATGTCGAGTTGAAGGCGCAATGCCGTTGAGGCATTTTCGCGTCCATGCGGTCGAGTCGGCCGAATTCTTGTTGTTATGGGAAATTTTGCTTTTGGAATTTAAGTTAAGTAATTTTGGACTTGCTCATCAAGTTTTGTCGCAATTCGAGCATTTTTTGAGTCTCGGCGCGCGATTGAAGTTTTGGATTGTTTATGTTAGCCGTATACTTTGAAGATTAATATCTCGGGAATGGCTCGTCGGATTTTGGTTTTGACTTCGTCGTTGTATCCATAGCGTCCATGCAATCTCTTTTAAAACTAAGTCACTATTTTCCTGGCTAGCATAAAGACTTTTCATATACTTATTGTAAATCTAGAGTCTGTTTAGAATGAGTTGTTCCTCGGGGACATTTATACTCATGTGGGATGTTAGAGTCAAATTAAACAAGTATCTTCCGCAAGCTTAATAAATTATATTTTAAATCGTGGACTAGATGATCCACTAAGCCGAGAGATACGACTACCATCATAACTTAAACCTGATTTCATCCATAATAATTTATGTTTTCTTTCAAAACTGTAGAGTTTGGAGTCTTGCCTAAACGTCTGCAGTTATCCCCTGCACGGTGTGGCATCACGGTGCGTATTTTCCCCCTGCTTTGATATAATTAAATTGTTGGGAAAATGCGGGTTGTGACACCTTCCCTACTCACCTTCAATGTCTCAATCCGATTCAAATGCGGTTTTCAGGGACCATTTAATGAGGTTTACACATGAATTAGCCATCCAAATTTAGAGATGTCAATTGGCAAAGGAACTTTTTATGACTTCCATGAATGATTTTGCTCAAATGGTTCAAGTTATGGTTAATGGGGGTGGGGGTGTCAATCAGAATGGGAGAAATGAAACATTATTAAGTGAGCCGCCGATAAAGCGGACGAAAGGCATTTCAAACGCACAACTAAAAGGACATTGGGAGAAAAACAATAGAGTACCAAATACTACTTTTTTATCTTAATAGTTCCAAAAACAATTTCTGTACAACTAATGATTCTTATGTTTCCAAAAATAACTTCATTACTACAAGTAAAATAATACTCATGTTTTCCAATATAGGAAAGAAAGCTGAATTGAAGAGAAGAGCAGTCCCGCTGAATGATAATCCATCGAAAACAAAGATCTACAACTTCTTCGATTCTCCAGAACATGTGCACTAGTCAACCCCACAGGCCACTCCTGCAGATATCGATTCTCAAGAGGACTTTGACTTAGATTTGTCTTTCAATTTTTCGAGTATCCTAGATGTTTTCAAACCTTTACGTGAATCATGTGCCATAATAGTTTGAGTATTTACTATTTTCGGTACATTCTAGTTCTTGCAAATAAATATTTACTAGTAGTAAAGGATTTGTGAACTTGCGGTGGATTGCATGTACATTCTTGTTCTTTTATTGTTATGGACTTGCTGTGAACTGTGAACTTAGTAAAGGAGTGCATTCTTTCTACGTACTTGTGCATTGTGAGGCTGCAGTTGAGTTAAATTAAAGAGAAGAATATAAATTTTCAAGAAAATGTCATTTTTGTTAACAAAATCTTAGTTTTAACTATCAACATATTTAATTGTGAACCAAAACGTCATAGAAATTAACATGCATGAGCAGGCAAAACAAATTTGATCAGCAGTTAATTAACAAAAATCTCAGTTTTTACCCACTGTTTTTAGGCCACAAAATCTGTCCAGTTCAGAATGTCATATCAATTAATTGTTCAATTTGTCCTCTCTCAAACCCTTACAATAACAAAATCACTAGTTATTAGTACTAATTATGTTAGAAAATGCCCGAAAAATGTCCGCTACAATTTCTGTGTGAAATCGTGGCATCTCTTTATACCAATTCTTTTTTCTTGTCATGAAATAGTCTTGATCAACAATGCCTTCTCCATGAATTTCATCACGAACACACCGCAATCATCCCTGTTATCTTGTTACGGAAAATTAGGAACCTTGTTTATGGGCTAATTGATAATATCATTTGGAAATGATTCACTAACCTCCTCGTATAAAATCGTAACCTGCATGATACATTAATTGTCAGAAAGCATATAAACTCAACTTTCATATGGGTGTGTAATGTAAGACCCCTTTTTTTGCTACGCTACCGGTATCTTATGTAACATCCCATTTCCAACTAGACCCCTAAGAGTGGTTTTGTCATGACAAAACCCTAGGAAGCCCAAGAAAGAGTCAAGTGGACCTGGTGGTGTGGATAGAGGCACTATGGTTTGCAAATAGTAAACTCCAAAACCTTGGTTTAAGGTGATCATGAAGCTTCACCAAGACTCCAAGACCCCACCCATACCTTTATAACCCTAGTAAGGGGTCAATGGGTCACTAAGGACCCAAGGAGGGCAGTCAAAGGACCTGAGTTGACCAAAGTCAACTCTAACCCTAATTGGGTCAAACTGACCTACACAAGGGTCAATTGCAGTCTCTTAGCCAAATGGACCACCCCTATACCTCCATAACCCTAGTGAGGGGTCAGTGGGTCACTAAGGACCCATGGAGGGTAGTCAATGGAGCTAAGTTGACCAAAGTCAACTCTAACCCTAATTGGGTCAAACTGACCTACACAAGGGTCAATTGCAGTCCCTTAGCCAAGTGGATCCCACCCCTACCCTCATAGACCTAGTGAGAGGCCAATAGGTCACCAAGGACCCATTGGGACCAATCGAAAAGGCTAGGTTGACCAAAGTCAACCCTTGACCTAAAATGGTCAAAGTGCCCTAGTTAAGGGTCAAGTGACCTCCAAGGGCCAATCCAACCCCACCTTGACCCTAGGGGAGGCTAATGGGTCACCAAGGACCCATTGAAGAAACCTCAAGGACCAATTTGACCTAGGTGGGCCCTAGTCCAACTTTGGGTCAAGTTAGCCCAAATGGGCTAACTCAAGCTCAAGCCCATTGCAATTGGGCTAACCTTGACTTAAGTGACCAAATGGACTTGTGGGCTGCCATAGGATAGGGAGGAGCCAAATTTCAGGCTTGGTGACTAGGAGAGAGAAAGCCACCCATGGAGGAGAGAGAAAGAGAAGGAAGAAGAAGGAAGGAGGACTTTGTGCTCCTCCTCCCCCCTCCCCAACCTCCCCATTCAATTCAAAAGAACAAGGGGGAGTGCAGCTGCCATTTTGGACTGGTTAGAGCAAGCTCCACCCCCTACCAACCAAGCCACCATTGTTGACCATGGCCAAAAATGGCACAAGGCATTCAGCCACCTAACTCCCTCCTCTCCCTCTTTAAAAGCTTCACTGAGGTTCAAGGAGCATTTCCCACACTTTACCTGAAGGAGCCAAGCAATTTCCTGCATTTTTTGAACAAGCCGACCACCACCGGCCACCACCATGCCAATCCGGCGATCAGCACGGTTACAGCCGCCACCACAGGTCCTCCTCCACTCCTTCCATTGATAAATCATAGCAATCCTTAGGTCCAAGGTTCAGGCTCAATTGAGCCCGATCTAATTCAAAAAAATCCTGGTTTTTCCATGGATTTGAGATTGTCGGGATCGCCGGAATAGGGCTTCCCGGCATCCAAGCCGCCGCCTGGAGATAGCCCCGACCACCACGAAGGTGTTGGCGGCGGTGGCCGGCCGGGGAGGTGGCCGGATCGCCGACGGCAGCGGCTGGAAATCAGCCCAGGCAGGAGAAATCCTAGCCGTCTGCTGGAGGAAGAAGACGATGGGATGCCGTCGACTTTGCGTCAAGATGCGTGCGGGATTGATAATAAACTATGGGTTATAATATTAGAAACATTTCATTTCTGTCACAACAATTATATTTAATGTTTTTAATTGTTAAAAATACCTAGAAGCATTTTCAGAGAAAATGTTCAACAAATAAATTGTATCCCTTTGAGTCTGCTTTCAAACAAAATTCGTTTGAACCAATTTGGGTGATTGGTTTGACCAGGGCACTCATTTTGGTGGGGTCTATACATATGTCTAGGCAGACATTAAATAGAGTGCCCACACTTCATCCTTAACCCAAATTAGTTGAAATTTAGGCAAGGTGTCATACTAACTAATATCTATACCTTGCCCAAAAATAGGAATTTTTGGAGATAATTTTTCTATTGTTTTGTAAATAATTTAATTTATCTAGGGTAAATTAATTTATGGGTCAAATGAAGTCCAAATTCATCCAAATTTTGGTGGGAAGTATATGAGGTCAATATAGACCTCTGGTTAAAATTTCATTAAGTTTGGAGGTGATTTGAATGGAAATCATGCAAACCCTATTTTTGACCTAAGAAGGGCATTTTGGTCCAAAATGTAATTTTTGCTTAGAGTGTCCAATTCACCTCAACAGAGGTTCAAATTTGGAAGACTGACTTTTCCTGAGCTTTTGCACCTTCCAATGAAATATGGGGAGGTTTGGAATTGATTTGCCCCAAGATCCTAGGTCAAACCCAAAGGAAGGGCTTTTGTACCTTGTGAAGGGCATATGGCCAAAACACCTTGTATGACTATGAAATTTTGTAGAGAGGGTATTTGGGTAATTATAACCCTCTGGACAAAATCTTAGGGTGTTTTGGAAAATTTGGGACCCACAAAATCCTAACCCTAGTTTAGGGAACAAACATTGTAGGGTTGATATGGGCTAGCTAAAGTCCTCAAACTAAGAGGAAATTTTGGTAGATTGGTCATAAGGATATTATGAGCCTCTGGCAATTTAATTTGGAATTTTGGGATAGTAATTATAGTACTTCATTTGTAACACAAGGGATGCCTCAATTTTAATAAATTGAACATTATGGTCTCTCTGACCCTTGGGAGGTCATGAAAGTTTGGCAGACAAAGTTTTGAATCATTATATGCATATATAAATTTTATGAAAATTTTTGGATACATATTTGAGGTACTTACTTCACAAGCTTGTTAAATGAGGAAATTATTCAATAATTTAATTAAGAATATTTACTGATAAATAAATTATGAAATTTCGCCCAAATCATTTAAATGCCATTAGAATCATACTGGAATTTTCTCTGAATTTTTGGAAGCAATATAGTTTTTTATATTTCCTTAAATGAATTTTCAAGGGTTAAAATGAAATAGGAATTTTGGGATAAAACCTTACTGAAAAATTTAGATATTTTGTAAGATAAGTTAAATCATTATTTTAAATATCATATAAAATTAGTGGAATGATATCTTGCCTAAAAATGGTACTTCATGTTCATTATTGGAAATTTTAGTCACTAGAATAATTAAATAAATTATTAAATAAATAAGGAAAATTTTGGGTCTCTGGATTTAGGGCTTAAAGGTCATAATGGACCACCATAAATTATTATAGGAGTATTGGATGATCATTCGATGTACTTTCCATTTTACATGAAATTTAACCATGGTGGTCTGCATTTAGTAATTTTGGAAAATTGTTCATGATTTTTGTTTGAGGCTTATCACTCCTTAATCACTTATGATATTTGACCCAGAGCATTTATATGCTCTTGCAATCAGGTTAGAGTTTTCCTTGAATTTTTAGAAATAATATTGCACTATTTATCTATTTTAATAAATTATTGCAAGTTACCTTTAAAATAAAATCATTGGCCTAAACCTTTCTGAAAAATTTAGGAGACCTTGGATCTTAGGTTAAATGTTTATAATGAGTATAACATAAATCTGGGGGAATTATATCTTGTCTAAATTTGGTACCTCCTGTTCAATCTCGGAGACCTTGGCCACTAGGAATATTTAATAAATTACTAGATAAATAGAAAAAATTGTGAAATTCTGGATTTGGGCAATAAAGGTCATAATGAACCCCCATTAATTATTATAAGGGTATTGGATGATTACTTGATGTACTCCCCATTATACATGATATTTAACCATGTGGTCTGCATTTAGTAAATTGTTGAAAGTAAATAATTTGGCATAGTTAGGAGTTAGCCATCTTGCTGGATTTTGTAGATATGGATGAGTCATCCTAGAAGTTTAGGTTAAGTAATGAGATATGAGTCGGTAGTGTTGAGTAGTGCTTGGGGGTCGACGAAAGATCGTCTTCCCCCGCAGAGTGAAAGGTCAAAATCACCTTAGGTTTAGTCTACCGTAATATGAAAAAGATATGTGTAATGGATATGGGATTAGTTACCAACCAACAAGAATAAGTGCCTTGCGAAAGGGAGCTTTGGGATTCACCCCATCATAGCTCCTACTGCCCTCGAGAGCCCTTCACAGGGAATACCTTGGGCAGTCCTGGGTAAAACCTAAGTCGTAGGTTTAAAATCGCCACAAGAGTAAATAGTAAACTTAGGATTTCACACTCTCACACCCCAATGACCGGGAGATAGTTTGGGTTACTCGGGCAATAAGCCCAGTGGTTATGGTGATGGGCATGGTGGCCCGGCGAGCTTCGGCTCGATTGTAGAATATGACGGACGGGATAGCCGGAGAGCTTCAGCTCGGTTGTTGATTATGACGGACGGGATAGTCCGAGGAGATTCAGCTCGGTTGTTGATTATGACAGACGGGATAGTCCGAGGAGATTTGGCTCGGTTGTTAGGACTCATAACTATTGCATGTGCATAAAAGGTATAAGGTGGTGGGTCTTCGGTATTGGAGGGTCGATGCACCGATGCCAATACGCTGACTCGGCAAGTGTGGTTAGCACTTCGCCAACAGAATTCTGGTGCGCCAGCCGGCAAGAGTACGCAGGAGTCCGCTTAGTGCACCAAGCGTTGAGGCGTACGATAGGTCTGACCGGTAGTGCTTTACTTATTTAGAGGTGGGCGAGGCCCAACCCACCGCTTCCGTCTGCCACTACGGAGCTATCCTGGGAGGTAACGGCTCCGAAAGGGGGAACTAAAGCTCTGTGTACATAGAGTCGAGTGGGTGAGTTGCACTTGCATATTCACATCACAGCATAATTGTATTTCATATCATAACCATTGCATATAACCTGACACCTAACGTATAAGCGGTATGGGACGCTCTATACATTAGGCCTTGCAAAACGACCCCTTGGCCTATAAGTTCGTGCGAGCGTGCTTATAGGTCAAGGTTCTCTTTCAGTATTAAATATTTAAGCCTGCTAGTAAAACCGACACCCTATCGTATAAATCGGTATGGGACTTTTTATACCATAGGAGCCCTGCAAGAGATCCCTTAGCTTATGTGTATTCATATAAGTTAAGGTTACTTATTCTAAATTTGTATCATTATTACCATACTTAGAACTGCTAGTCTAATTCCGCTGCCATTGCTATTTGACATTCTCCACCTTCATGTCCTTTCCTTTCCTTCTCCCCGCTCGGTGCTTAGGAGCCATGGGGGAAGGGACGGAGGACGATAGGACTTAGTCTTTTAGACTAATGGTTTTCGAATCACATCATTTTAGGGGACCACGGAGCCCAGCATGGAGGAGCAGCCCCGGAGGTCGGCACGCTTGGAGATTGGACAGTCTAGTACCGGAGTCCAGACAGCAGGGACTAAGAGTCCTGACCAGTAGTAGTTATATTAGTTTACTTCCGCAATGAGCGATTTGTAGTGAGGAAATGTTGTACCGGGCATAAGCCCGAGATTTCTGTTATATGTACTATCTGTGGACACTCCCTTCGTGGAGCTTATTTTCTATACCTGTGATTTTCTATGGACCTGCTTTTATTCTATTGCTTCGGTTGTGATCGATTTTGTCCGGCAGAATCGGCATCTTGTAGTGATGACCTTCCCGGGTGCGAAGGTATCACCACAAGGTGGAGGTTCTAGGCCTAAGACCCGGTGTCGAAAAAGAAAAAAAATGGGGGTCTTACATCTTATGCCCAAAATTACCATTTTGCAGGTGACACCGACACTCAGGAAGGTCTCCACTACAAACGCCGATCTTGCAGACGTCCTTTAAGGAAAACACCAAAGAATAGAAGTTTACAGTTAAAATACTATTAAGTAAAGTACACAAATCACATATAATATATGAAATAGAAATCACAGCAATGTCCATAAGGAAAGTAACCATATCTTATAAGCATGCCCACACAAGCTTATGAACTATGAGATCGTTTTGCAAGGACTATCGTATAAAAAGTCTCATACCAAATTTATACGTTAGGCGTAAGGGTTGAAGTATGATGATGACATGATAGGCTATATTATGTGGGTTAATGATATGTCATGCAAGTTGATAACTCAAATTATTCTTATTTTTATTATCTTATTTTCTATTAATAGTTCGATATTATATATTAATTTTATAATATAAAGTTTTTAAATTAACTACTTTTTATATTTTATCTTTATTTGATCTCACCAAATCATTTTTAATCTTGCAGGGCTAATCTATGGATTATTTAGAGCAGAACTGGGATTTTTCTTTTTTTGGCCTAGACACGCCCTATGACACGCCCTCTATTGGGCATGACCATAGGCGTGACACCAGGGGACTTGAGAACATTGACCACAGATCGACGAAGCTGCGACCAAAGAACCTCGACACGCCCTGCGACACGCCCTCCTTGGGCGTGTCTCATAGGCGTGACGCCTTTACACGAGGCTTTCCGGACCGTTGGAAGAATTATTGTACCATGCCACGTCAGATTAAAATGACATGCCTGGGTCATGGGCATGACCCAGAGTGTGTTAGGGGCGTTTCCAGCCAATTACTCCGTGCCATTCTGCCGTTGCCGCCTAGCTTGAAGTTTCCAGCTTGACACACCCTACTTACGGGCGTGACCAGGGGGCATGACACCTCCATCAACTGCAATTTATTCCCGCCGTTTTCAGCTTCCCACCATTTTCAAGAAATGGACTTGACACGCCCTTGGTCACGGGCATGACCTAGTGGCGTGACCCACAATTGCTATTTTTGGTCGTTCCTCCTCCAACGTTCCAGGGGCTTCAAGACGACGGTTCCGAGTCTGACACGCCCTAGGTCACGGGCGTGACCTAGGGCATGACCAACCAACAAATTTTCCTATAAGTTTCAGACAACTTCAGATGCTCAGCATCTATTTTTGGGAGTTGGAGTCATGTATTTTACTGCTTTTAATTACTGTATTTTTCATTTCCTAGCCTAGATTATTATTGTGTAAGCTTTTATTCTAGTAGTTGTTATTTCAAGTATGTCTTTCCCTACTCTATTTTGTAATTCCTTAATCATGATGAGTAGCTAATTTTCATTTAGCACTTGATCATGATGAACCTTGGAATAGAATAAACTTTTCATCTTTATCAAAAATGCCTTGTTCTTAATCTTGCTCATTTATGATTTATCTTTGAATTATATTTTGTCGAATTCATATTTCACGGATATGGTTTTCGATCTAAGATTCGTATCCTAAATGTTGGGTATTGTATCCACAGTGGACCTGATTTGAAGAAGCCCCTGAACAAGCTAAGCTGAATTGACAATGTATTTGACGTTCTTCCATCAAGTTGTGCTTGCAGCTATTCCATGCTAAGTACACACCAATGTCAAGGTGCAGTGGGTCAATATACATGGGTCTGTGCAACGTAATCCCTCGTTGAGTAGATCAGTGTGTTGACTCACGTGTGCTCTCTCTATTGGAGTGTACTTAGTTTCAAGTACAGGGTCGAGGTAGATCAAGAGCATAAGAGGAGCAAAGATGGGTCAAAGACCAAGTCTTCAAAGGAAGGAAGAGAAATTCTTCTAAGTCAAAATCGACGGGAATCACTAAGTGTTTCTCGCCGACTTCAACGGGAATAGCTAGTGATTCCCGCCGATTCGACGAGGATTAGTCTGCATTCTCGCCAACTTCCTTTCGGCTGATAGTTATCCAACAGGAATTCTGCCAAGGCAGAATCGACGGGAATCGCAAGTGATTCCCGCTGACTTTGACGAGAATCTGTCTGCATTCCCACCGATTCGGCGAGTATCAGCTAGCCTCTCCCGCTGATTTCTTTCGGCTGTCTGCTTTCTAGACAGGGATTCTGCTAAGGCAGAATAGACAGGAATTGTGATTGATTCCCGCCGACATCGACTGGAATCACCAACGATTCCCGTTGATTTTGCCTTAGGCATTTTTCCTCTGTTCGCTGGACCGAACCAAGAGGCCGTGCGTTGTTTCGGTCGGGGCTAGGGTTTCTCCTTGTGGGTCCCACAACGGACTTTAGGGTTGGCCTTAGGTATAAATACTCGCGTATTTTGAACTTCTACAGTAACTATTCACGAGAAATCAAAAGCAAGCCGACATCGTGCCCTAGCCTGATCGCGGAAACCGCTGATCGCTTGTCGCCGCTCACAGTTCGTCGTCGCCGATAATCTCCGGTCATCTTTGATCTTCCGCGCGACAGCACCGAGGCTTAGCAGAGCGTCTCACGCATCTCTCTTGAGATCTCTTGTCTCTCGATTCGTTGAACGAGACTAGTTCTCCATTCCTGAATCGGTGAAGATGACTTGATCCGACTGATATCGTTCGTAGACCTTGCTTGTTTCGTCAATGAAGTTTGGATCTATACAAAGTATCGCCGCCGCATTCACTTGATGCCGCCGATCTTGTCAAGATCCTCTCCAAGAGAGAAATCTGGTTGTGGACTCTTCGTTACTTTAAAGAAAGCCTCAACGAACGAAGAAGTACATCAGATTCTCCATAAGCGTTGTTTGTATTTTCTTATACATTCTATTTTGGTTTTGTTGTAAAGGAATTTTTATTCCTAGTTGTAAGGGTTGGGTACAACCCATGGTGGTGGAGTGGTGACTCCTTTGTTGGAAGGGTTACTTCCGTAGTGTGAGGATTGGATTTCAATCCGTTTTGGAGAAGTGACTGAGTCGTCCCTTGGTGGGAGATAGGTCGAAGGGGGGAAAGTGGACGTACCCAAATCGGGGAACCACTATAATTCTTTGTGTATTTTCTGTGATGTGTTTGTTAATTTGTGCAAGTTAAATTAATTCCGCAAAAGACCGCACGACACCTATTCCCCCCCCCCCCCATAGGTGGATTTAGTCGACACTAGATACTTTCAAGTGGTATCAGAGCGAGGTTACTCATCAATAAGGTTAACACCTTGAGTAAGATCCTGTGTCTAGTGTCAAGAGGAAAGAAGATCTCGAGGAATGGATGGAACTCAAGTATTCAGGAAAGATCCCAGTATGCACCAAGCTGAACTTTCCGTCTGGAAGGAAAGGATCAGGTTCTACATGGAAGCAGTCGACCCTCGACTCTTCATGGTAGTGTAGGAGGGCCCTTATATCCCCAGTAAGGCCTCCACCATTTATCCTACCAAGATGGTTCCCAAGAATCTCTCCGAAATGGATAAGGATGAGATGGTGCTTGTCGGACTAGAAAAGAAAGCTCAGAACATTCTTGTAAGCGTCGTCGATGATTCCATGATGCAGAATTTCAGCAACTGCAGGACTGCCAAGGACATCTTGCATTGCCTGATCATCCTGATGGAAGGCATAGATGAAGTAAGAGATGATCGAAGATCCCTTCTGAACCAAAAGCATGAGGCCTTCAGGCAAGGTCCTAAGGAAGAAATCGGAGTGACATTCGAGAACTTCCTGAAGATCGTCAATGCCCTGAAGGGTTATGGCAGAGTGTTCACCGATGGTGAACTAAATGACAAATTCCTTAGATCTCTTACTAAGGAATGGGACACCAAGATCTGCGCCATCAGAGAGTTTGGCAAGCTAGCAGAAACTGATCCCCAGATTCTGTTTGGAAAACTTATGTCCTATAAGCTTCAGCTGAACACCAGAAAAGCTAAAGAAGAAGCCGATAAAGTCGCTGCCAAAGAAAAGACTATACCCCTGAAAGCCAATCACTCAAGGAAAGACAAGGGTGCAGCCTCGTCCCGCTCCTGGAAAAGGGACGAGGAAGAAGACTCTGATCCCTTCTCTTCCGGCTCATAGCTATCTAAAGAAGAATTCTCCTTCATCACTCGAGAGTTCAAGAAGTTCCTCAAGATGAGGAATCAAAGAAAGAGAGATGACTCCTCCTCCAAACATAAGAAGAAGAATTACTCTTCTGACAGGTATGAATCTAAACAGAACAAACATCATTCTACTGACATTATCTGCTTTGGATGCTATAAGCCAGGCCACATCGTTGCTGACTGCCACCAAAACAAGAGAGATAAGGGGAAGGGAGAGGAGCACAAGTCCTCTAGAGATAAGAAGAAGGAGAGGAGCTACATTGCTAAAAAGCCAAAGACACTGAGTGAGTCTGACTCTTCAGACTCAGGTGATGATGAGGAAGCCTACTTTGGGCTAATGGGTCGCTCAGACTCAGATGGAGACTGTCCCCCATTTACTGGGAAGGCAAAAGATCGCACCCCCCTCTCTGAATCTGACTCTGACTCTGAGTCTGATGAAGATGATCACGAGGACAGTCCATCTGCCTGTGAGGCTGAACTCCTTGAAAAGTATGAGCTTCTGCTCAATACTTTCGATGAGTGCCGAAAGAGGTTGAGGGCTAAGAAAAAGGAAGTCAAATTCCTTAAGGATAAGGGTGTGTCCCTAAGAGAAGCGATCACTAGCTTGATTTCACTCCGACAGGAACACCTGGACCTGACTTCTGAGCACTCAGATTCTCTAAGGCTCCTTGACCAAAAACAGGAAGAAATCAACAATCTGGAAGAACAGCTTGCGGCAGAAAGGAAGATTGTCAAAAGCTTCTCTTTGCCCAAGACCGTTCTTCCTCTGGTTGTTGAATTCTCTGCTCAGGCTAAGGGGGCTGGCTTAGGGCATGTTGATGTGCCTGGAAAATCATCCAGGAGAAACAGAAATCAGAGGAAAAATAAGGCTGCCAAGAATGCCTCTACTGCAGAAAAGGGAAAGGCCCCACTCGGTCCTGTTTCATTCAGAAAGCCTGGCTTTCCTTGCAATGAGCAGGACTTTGAGTCAACCTATGGACACTTCTTCCGGCCCTCGGTTAAAAAGCCCAAGAGCCGGTATGATTGTTGGACCTTCCCCCGCAACTACGGTGAGAGTGTCTTCAAGACACCTTATGAGGAAATCAAGGTGGAGAATTATGGTCATTTCTCTAGCGACCATAATAGGAAGCAGGCACCAAAGGCCAATCCTGTCATACTGAAGGAATAGGAAGTGAAGAAGTCATGTGACTGCTTTCATCATGATGCCTCCACCTCCGGATCCAAGGCCCCGCCTGGACCCACCGTTCCAAGGGTGAATAAGGAGCCTAGGAAGCGGTACAATAGGTTTGACTGTTGATGTTGTGGTAAAGTTGGTCACTTTGCCGTGGATTGCTAGTTTAATCCAAGATACAATGAGACTCCTTTTGTTAGCAATGCGAGGCCGACTACTCGTAGGGTTAACCAATAGAGGGGGAGTGTGCTAACAAGGAATCTAGGACCCAAATTCGATTGGGTTCCTAAGGGAAACTAATTTTGTTTTGCAGGTATGTCCAAAGGCCACAAAAACCCCAATCTGGTACTTGGACAGTGGATGTTCCCGGCATATGACTGAGACAAGAAGCCTTGAAAGTGAGATCTATCCTAGAGGTTAGAGCAAACACACATCAAGAATAATAAAGAAAAGAAACAAAGGCAAACCAGACAACACAAGAATTTTATAGTGGTTCCCCTAAACTTGGGTACATCCACTCTTCTACCACCCTGGTAGGAATCCACTGCAGGATGAGTTGATCAGGTTTTCTGGGCACCAATGAGCTTTTGATAAGGTGCTCAAAAACCAGATCTAGATTTTTTGATAAGGTGTCTTGCCACCACTGAGTTTTGACAAGGCTCTCAGAACCAGATTCAAAACTTTTTAAGGGAGTTTTGATAACCCTTTTAAGCAGGAAAAGAAAAAGGAAGAGGTGAAGTTGTCTTCTCTTCTCTATCTTAATTGAGAGAAGACTTAAATTGATTGTGTTGTCAAAGCTCCCCCTGAGATGTAGATGGTTCAGGAGTGAGAGCTTTGAGGGTGATAGGCCTTTAGAAGCTTCAGATCTCCAGCAGAAGATGATTTCAGCAGAGGCTGAAATATGAGTTGTCTGGAGTCTTTGATGTTGAAGCTTTGAGCACTTTTCAGTATGCTAATTTTCAATCTAACTCTTCAGGATTGATCACTTGATTTTTCTCTGAGTTGATCTCACTATCTGTGTATGTCTGTATTGAGTGTGATTCTTCTCTTGATCTGCTGTGGTGTATTTTATTCTCTGATGATCCTCTGTCCAAGATAGCCGAAGCAGTCATAAATGTCTTCCATAAATATTTTGTCTTCTAGAGGAAAGTCCAATAAACATTCTCGAGAAATCCCTTGAAACTTGATCCAGAATAAATGAAAACGGCTATCAAATCTCTTGAAATAAATGCAGAGAGAATTTGAAAAACATTCCAAAGGCCGATTGAATTTGAATCCTTAAAGTCGTCGATCTCTCAGGAAAACGTCGATCTGAGCTCTACGATCGTTGAACTGAGCTCAGAGATTGGATTGAACATCAGACAAAACGTCGAACTGAGCTCTACGATCGTCGTCAAACTGAGCTCAGCGACCTGAAGAATAAGTGAGGATAGATCGTCGAACTGAGCTCAGTGACTTGGAAGCAAGCTGAAGGCAGATCGTTGATCTGAGCTCGAAGATCGTCGACCGGAGTTTGACGACTTAGCAGAGTTGAGCTCAGAGATCGTCAACGGAGTTCGACGCTTCGTGGACCTGAGCTCAGAGATCGTCGATCTCAGCTCGACGCCTGAACTCATCTCATCGATCTGAGCTCGACGCCAAGGTTGATTTCTGATTTCTTCTCTTGACTGTTTTCTCTTGGCTGATTTCTTCAATCTCTGAGAGCCTCTGACTTAGCACATCCTATGACCCTTAGACCCTTATCTATACATGGATGGGTCAATCTAATACTAAAGACATAGTGATCCTGACCCAAATCCAAACTAGGGTGTTCCAACAAGCCTGTTGCGTGATTACTCCCCAGTCAAAAATTGACCCAAAGTCATCTTTGGAGGATCTGATCAAGGAGTCACCAGGGGTTATGATATGATTTCCAACGGCGTACTCTCTATCACAGACGTGGACAATGTTGAAGGGTTAAACCATAACCTGATCAGTGTAAGCCAGTTGTGTGATAAAGGATACGAAGTTAAGTTATGCAAGGATAAGTGCTTGATAATATCGTGTGCCTCTTCAGAGACGGTATTAACTGGCATTAGGAGAAAAAATATCTTTTGCTTAGATTTTCTTAGCTTAGACTCTTCTACCCTCGTGTGCCTAGTAGCAAAAGGCAGTGCATCTCTTTGTGAACAATGGCATAAGAGATTAGCACATATTAATTTCAAGACTATTAATATGTTGTTTTCCAAGAATTTAGTAAGGGATGCCCCTACTATTAAGTGCATCAAAGATAGCCCTTGTCCTGCATGCCAGAAGGGAAAACAGTCTCGGGCTACCTTTAAGGGCATTACAGACAAAGACTCCTCCAGATGTCTTTATCTTCTGTATATGGACTTTTTCGGTCCAGTGCAAGTTCATAGCTTAGGAGGCAAATCGTATACGCTAGTGATTGTTGATGATCACTCTCAGTTTACGTGGGTGTTTTTCTTAAAATGAAAGTCAGATACGTTTGACATCTCACTAATTTTATCAAGCAGATTCAGAACAAACTTAACTGCTCCGTGGTCAAAATTAGAAGTGACCATGGAACAGAATTCGAGTCTGGTGCTATGACAAGATTCTGTGAAGAACATGGTATCTTTCATGAGTTTTCCTCCCCGCGTACTCCTCAGCAAAACGTAGTTGCAGAGAGGAGAAATAGAACAATGATTGAAGCATGTACGTCAATGTTGAATGATGCTTCTCTTCCAGAGTACTTCTGGGCAGAGGCTGTCAATACGGCTTGTCATGTGCAGAACCGAGCATTGATCAACAAGAATCATCGTAAGACGCCTTATGAGCTATTGAAAGGCAGGAAACCGACCTTGTCCTATTTAAGGATTTTTGGCTGCAGATGCTATGTACTCAATAATGGGAAGTACCCACGTACTAAATTCGGATAAAAATGCTTCGAAGGCATCTTCATGGGCTATAGTAGCCATAGTCGGGCATATAAGGTTTTCAATAAAAAAACCCTAGTGGTAGAGGAGTCCATTAATGTTGTATTTGATGAAGGAAGCTTGCTTCACAAAAATTCTTCCAGTGGCATTCTTGAAGATGCAGGTGCAAGGCTTGAACAGCTATGTCTCGATGAGACTGCTAAAGATGGAACTCCCAAGTACGTCAAGATCTCTACCTAACCGCCAACTGGAGAAGATGGCGATCAGGATGGAGAAAATCTCCCAGAAGAGGGAGGAGCCCGAGAAGCTGTTAGAGCTCCAGATGCAAGACTCTTAGAGCTCCGACACGTGAGGGATCGTCCTAGAGATCAGATCATAGGAGATCCTCGTGACGGTGTCAGAACTCGTAGAGGTACAATTAACGAGATTCTGCACCTTAGTTTTTGTCACAGGTTGAGCCAAAGAAGTTCGACGAAGCGAACAAAGATGCGTCTTGGATATTGGCCATGCAAGATGAACTGCATCAATTCAAACGATGCAACGTCTAGACGCTTGTTCCCAGACCAAAGAAACAGAATGTGATCGACACTAAGTGGATCTTCAGAAACAAACTGGATGAACACGGTGTCATCATCAAGAACAAGGCCAGACTGGTGGCTCAAGGTTACAGACAAGAGGAGGGGATTTACTTTGACCAAACCTTTGCACCGGTTGCAAGGCTCGAGGCGATCAGGTTGTTCCTAGCATATGCCTCTCACAAAGGATTCACTGTCTATCAAAGGGACGTGAAATCTACGTTCCTAAATGGAAATTTGAAAGAGGAAGTATATGTTGCGCAACCCCCAGGTTTTGTTAATCCAACATTCCCTAATCATGTTTACTTTCTTAATAAGAAATTATATGACTTAAAACAAGCTCCTCGAGCTTGGTATGAGACTCTGTCTAGTTTTTTTCTTGAGAACAAGTTCTCAAGAGCAAAAATAGATAAGACATTGTTTCTTAGGGAAGTCAAAGGCAAGATTCTGCTGGTGCAAATCTATGTCGATGACATAATTTTCGGCTGAACGGACAACAATCTTTGCAAGAAGTTTTCTAAACTTATGCAAGGAAAGTTTGAAATGAGCAGCATGGGAGAGCTAAAATATTTCTTGGGACTTCAAGTGAAACAGTCTGAGGATGGAATTTTCATTTCTCAAACGAAGTTCACAAATGAACTCCTCAAGAAATTCAGAATGGAGAATGCAACCTCTATGAGAACTCCAATAGGATCCACTGTGTCTCTGGACAAGGATGAGAAAGGGAAACCTTTTGATGAAATCAAATATAGAAGAATAGTTGGATCCCTGCTCTACCTTACTTCTAGTAGACCGGATATTATGTTTTCCACATGCATTTGTGCTAGATATCAGGTGAACACTAAGGAGTCTCATTATGTCGCTGCAAAGCGGATTCTTAGATACCTTAAGGGTACACCAAATCTTGGCTTGTGGTACCCAAGAAACAATGATGTCGAGCTAATAGGCTTTTCAGATGCTGACTTTGCAGGAAGCAGGGATGATAGGAAAAGCACTTCCGGGACGTGCCAATTCCTCGGAAGAAGGCTTATTTCGTGGAATAGTAAAAAGCAGAACTGTGTCGTAACCTCTACGGATGAATCTGAGTACATCTCAACAAGAAGCTGTTGCGCACAACTTCTATGGATCAGAAATCAACTTGAAGATTATGACTTGCAGTTATGAGAAGTTCCTATGTATTGCGACTCCTTGAGCGCAATAGCATTTGCGAACAATCCAGTGTCGCACAGCAGAACAAAGCATATTGAAGTGCGCTACCACTTCATTCGGGAGCATGTGGAAAACAAAGATATCTCTCTCTGCTATGTCCCCACGGATAAGCAGATTGCAGATATCTTCACAAAGACCCTAGACGAGGCCAAGTTCAGTCTCTTCAAAACTAAACTAAGCATGCTGAACTATGAAGGTTGATGACTGAAGTGCTCCCGGCTCTTGGATCAAGGGGGAGCATCAACGAGGACCTCAAGATCGGGCACGGATGCAAGAACTGAGGGGGAGCTTTGTGCTCCAAGTTAAGTTCCAGATTTGCAGAAGCCGAAAAGGGGGAGATTACCCTCTCGGCTAAGGTTAAGGTTTCAAGTCCCAGATGCTGAACTATGAAGGTTAACGACTGAAGGGCTAAGGTTTTGTTGTAAAGAAATTTTTATTCCTAGTTGTAAGGGTTGGGTGCGACCCGTGGTTGTTGAGTGGTGACTCCTTTGTTGGAAGGGTTCCTTCCGTAGTGTGAGGATTGGATTTAAATCCGTTTGGAGAAGTGACCGAGTCGTCCCTTTGTGGGAGATAGGTCGAAGGGGGAAAGTGGACGTACCCAAATCGGGGAACCACTATAACTCTTTGTGTATTTTTTTTGCTGTGTTTATTAATTTGTGCAGGTTAAATTAATTCTGCAAAAGACCGCACGACACCTATTCCCCCCCCATAGGTGGATTTAGTCGACACTAGAGAATTACATATTCTTCACGAAAAAGGTAAGGACTGGCTAAGGAAGGGAAATGTGACAATTGTTGAAAGACATGGCAATTGTAGATAAACTGTCCTCAATACATTAAAGATTTGAGAAAGAGAGAAGGAAGTGAGACTACCGCTCAAAATATATTTATTATAGAGGTAAAACTTTCCACTTTTCAACTTGAGTATTGAATAGCAAATATGGTTCTCACAATTGTATAAACGTGCAAGAACTGAGAAGGTGAAAAATGTTGGCTAATAACGAGAAGGAAGTGAGACTACCGCTCAAAATATTTTTATTATAGAGGTCAAACATTCCACTTTTTCAACTTGAGTTTGAATACCGAATATGATTCTCACAATTGTATAAATGTGCAAGAACTGAGAAGGTGAAAAATGTTTGCTAATAGTAAGGTTGACCTACGAGTTAGAAATAAAGCAAAGCTTGTTGTCATTTCCATAGAGACTTATCTATTTTTTCCTACTGGATATGTAATAGAGTTAGAGTATTGTTATTACGTTCATGTGACTACACGAAACATTATATCTATTTCATGTTTCGACTTAAAAATGAATTGTGATCATTATTAAGAATAATTGGTTTTTTATATATTTGAATGATATTTATTTTGAAATTGTTGAAATTATAAATAATCTTTACGTTTTAAACTGAGATCAGTCCTTCTATTATATTAATGATACTAAGAAACTAAAAATAAATGACTTTAATCATATGTATCTCTAACATTGTCGTTTGGGTCATAGAAATGAGAAACAGATTTTGAAATTCCATAGACATGGGTTTTTGGACTCATTTAATTATAAATTAATTGAGAGATGTGAATCTTGTTTGTAAGGAAAAATGACTAAACCCTTTTTCATCGGGCATACTGAGAGGGTGTATGATCTCTTAGGTATAATAGTGATGTATGCAGAACCATGAGTTCTATGGCTAGAGGTGAGTTTCACTAATTCATTATATTTACTGGTGATTTCAATAGATTTGTATATATATATCTTATGAAGTACAAATCCGAATCATGTACAAAGTTCGAGGAGTTTAAGAATGAAGTACAAAATAAATAAGAAAAAATAGTTAAAGAACTCTTATCTGATCGAGGTATCAAATACTTGAGTCAGGAGTTTTAAGACTATCATAGAGAGTGTAGTAATGTATCCTTGCTCACTCCACCTAGGACACCACAACATAATGGTTTTGCAGAAAAGAGAAATTGTACCTTGTTAGATATAGTGTAATCTATGATGAGTCATGTAGATCTGTCTCTTTCCTTTTGAGGATACACTTTGGAGACAACTGTTTTTAGACTTATGCAGTGCTCCAAATCTAGTGCACGTGTTCTTCATTAAGAATAGATCTAAAGTTAAGTTCTTCGCATACACTTAATTACATGCTTTTTTTTATCTACGATCAATATCCACTTCTTGATTGAACACGATCGTTTCTGAATGCTAGTGTGTAGCTGTCCCTGGATACATTATTAAGAAAAACTCTTATGATTTAGCTTAACAAATTATATTAAGTGATTTTATATCCTAGGTTTATTACATATGATGTATAAAAAGGAAATTTGGCCTTAGATGGCTTTGGGTATCATTGATATAAAGGATATATACAAGGCATACTGAATTGAAGAGAAAAATCATAAATTGCTAGCATGCGTCGACTAGATCTCGATGCAACGTCGACTGGAAGTCGACGTTACTTTGAATAGAAGTCAGAGCAACTTAAGGATAAGTCGACGACACTTAATGATTAAATCGACGTATGCTTCAACATGATATCAACGGAACGTCGACTACAGAGATTTTATTACATACAGTCAGAAATCGATGTTGCTTCGACTAGAACTCGATGTTACATCGATTAGATTTCTTAACAGAATTTATTTTGTGACTTCAATCTAATTTAAATCAACAAGGTGTTTAAATAACATATTGTTGAAGATGTTAGAGCCAGTCGATCTATATATATGATGAGTTACAAAGAAACATAAACACAGATAAGAGATCTATCACGGTTTAACAAATTGATTATCAATCAGTAGATGATCAAGAAAATAAATATCAGATCGTGAGAAAATTGAATCTGACAGAAATCTTGGAAGAACATCATCATCAATTGAATTTCTTCCAATATCAGCCGATTGGTTTGATAATTGTTCAGTCTGATTAGAGAATTTGTACTTCTTTTTCTCGATAGGAAATTGTATCAGATTCAGAGAAGATTTTGAAAGATCATCTCGAGATTGGACTTATAGTCTCTAATATTTTGATATTCAGAGATTCATTAGAAGTTTTGGAGATCATCATTGATTGTCCTCAAAGATCTGAAAAGAGGACACAAAGAGAAGAATCATTATAACTCAAATCTTCTCTTATTTTACTTTTTGTATTAGAGAAAAGAGTTTTGTGAATCCCGTATCAAAGGATTCTATGAGAGGTTCTAAGAGTCTCCTTGAGAAAACAATAAGATTGTAATTGGTTCAAGATCTTCTTATCAAAAGATCTAGTGTGGTTTTAAGAATCTCCTGATCAAAATACTCAGACACTATGTTAGTGAATTTATACTAAAGGGGTAGAAGAGTGGATATACCCAGAAGGAGGGGTAACTACTATAATCCTTGTGTCTTCTGTGATTTTGTTTGTCTTATTTTTTGTGGAATGTGCTGTGATTTTACTTTACTGTATCTGATTCTGGATAATTGTTTATGTGAATACAAATTTTGTGATAAGAATTAAGTATTTTAAGATAATTTTAAATTTCTATTCACCCCCCTCTAGAGAAAACTCTGAAGATTATAATAACTGTATTCTCTTTTCAACTGATATCAGAGGGAGGTTAATCATTAATAGGCTAATCTATAGGAGATTAATCTATAATAAGGTTAACAACTTGATCAAAAGATAATTTACGTTGCAACAATATATTCGCATACACATTAATATGTTAGCTTCAAATTTTTTCAAAAGATTTGCATCAACTAGACCGTCAGTGTGTAATATTGATAAGTTTACACTCTGGAAAGTCAGAATTATATCGTATATGAACTCTATTGATGATAGAATTTTTGAATCAATCTTGACAGAACCACCAATGTCATATAGAAGGGATGTTGAAGGAAATATAACTCCAGAACCAGTAACAAGAAATGAATGGGCTGATGTGGAAAAGAGAATTAAAGATTGTGTTGCAAAAGTCATGAATATCTTATTCTCTACCATATAAGGTGACATATTTCAAAAGATTGCAGAATGTCTCTAAGCAAAAGAGATATGAGAATCTCTATCAAGAATTGTTGATGGAAGTGCAAATGAAAGGAAGGACAGAAGATCACTTCTAATCTCACACTATGAAAATTTCCAGAAGAAATCTGATGAATCTGCAGTAGAGATATATGACAGATTCAACATGATAATTAATGAGTTAAAAGTATTGAACAAAGACATATCTCTTGCAAAAATAAATGATAAGTTACTCATTTGCTTCCCTAGTATATGAGACACTAGAATTTGGATAATAAGAGAAGCTAGATGTCATAAATAGATATTATAGACGATCTACTTGGAAAGCTGAAGTCATATGAATAACTATTAAAAATTAGAGCTAAAACTGAAGCAAAAGAGAATAACCAATCATAAAAAGAAAAATTAGTAGCATTCAAAGTTTCTGAAGATGAACCATCTATTACAAAAAATGAAATGTTCAATCTTCTAGCAAGAAAATTTAGAAAATAGATTAAATCAGAAGGTTAAAGAAGAAGTGACAGAAGTATGGGAAAACAAAGTTTGACAAAACTCCTAATAAGGAGATAATTTGTACTTTACCTGTAGAAAATCTGGATATATTTGAACTGAGTGTCCAGAACAGCAAAAGAAAAGATCTAGCTCAAAGGATCAAAAGAAAATGTATCTGAAGAAGAAGGATACGAGAAAGGGAAAATGTTTCATTGTTGAAACCTGGAGTGACACAAGCTCAGATTTCAGTTCATCATCAGATATAGAAGAAGAAAAGGTTGCTGAGGAAGCATGTCTCATGGCACTGGAGCTAGAATCTGATCATGATTCAAATGAGGTGCTAAAATATTTTGATGATATAGATTTTACTTCTAATGATTTTAAAATATGTTTTAGAGAATTTTGTATAGATCAGATAGAATCAAAACACCAGGTTGAACTCTTAAGAAAAGAATTAGATAATCTTATATCTGGAAGTCATTATCATAAAAATTATAACTATAGGGTTCAATTAAGAAAATTAGAAAGTCAAAAAGTAAATTTGATTATTGAAAATAGTGAAATGCAAGTCAAGCTAGCTAAGATAAAAGATTTAAATAACATTGTGAAGATAAGAAATAAGGAGGAAAATAAAACAAATGATGTATCAAATGACATTATGCATAATAAAACATAAGTTTTCACTAAAAATAAAAAATTATCAATGCGCAAATATAAGAGTAAATGAAGCATTGATAGAAAACAATATAAGTATTTTGAAAAAGAAATCTTAGATTATTCAACCTTTGAAAATCACAGACTGGAAATAAAATTCATCAAAATATAAATAAAAATTAACCAAAATAGAATTAAAAAGTGTAGGATTTAGGTCTTATCGGAGAAAATTTCAAACAAACAACAAGTCCCACCGCAAAGAGTTTTGTGAAGAATCATTTTAACTCAAATTTTCTCTTATTTTACTTTTTGTATTGGAGAAAAGAGTTTTGTGAATCCCTCATCAAAGGATTCTGTGATAGGTTCTAAGAGTTTCCTTAAGAAAAAGACTCGGATTGTAATTGGTTCAAGATCTCCTTATCAAAAGATCTGACGTGGTTCTAAGAGTCTCCTGATCAAAAGACTTAGACACTATGATAGTGAATTCCTACCAAGGGGGTAGAAGAGTGGATGTACCCAAATTGAGGGGGAACCACTATAATCCTTGTGTCTTATGTGATTTTGTTTTTGTCTTATTTTTGTGGTGTTGTGTTGTGAGTTTACTTTACTGCATCTGATTCTGGATAATTTTTATGTGAAAACTCTGAAGAATATACACCACTAAGGATTAACTCTATCAAAAATGACTAATGTCTTTCCTTGGTTAGTTTAAGCCTGTGCATCCTACCCACAACGTCAATCATTACCGAACTAAATAGTGTCTTTCAGCGATTTTTATTGATGTTACCACCATCAACACACCACCAAGACAAATTGCCGAACCTATATGTTCACACTTTATCTGAGCTTAATCCAAAATCTCTCTTATGATTATTATTGTGATGTTGTGGTTGGTTTTGTTTGATTGTTGGTGAAGAATGCAAGTCATGAATGTAGTAGGAGGAGAAGATTCAGTATAACATTTTTCATATACGATGCAGATTTTTGAATGAAAATGAGGAAGAAAAATGAATGATGATTAAAAATAAATTTTGAGAAAAGAAATGAAAATTATAAAAATCTATTTGGTTTTATAGTTAATATTGTATGGCATAGTTGGGAGTGACCCCATATTCAATGTTCAAGTTTGGGGGTGTCACTCCCACCTCTCTTTGCTTGGTTGTATTTTTAATTTTGATGTTAAGCTCACATTTTGGTTTAAGTACGAATTAAGCCGTCACGTTTATTTTTGTGATTTCCCCTCCTTAAACTCAAGCCCGCACGTTCCATCATAATTTAAGCTCTTACTATTGGTACTGTTAACTTCTGTTAGTGTAGTGGAGAAGGTGTGATAGGGCAAATCTATGCCCATCGTCATTGATAGATTTCTTAGAAGGTCATCTTGTAGTCGTGAGAGTATAAAGCTGATTTGAGAGTTCACACTGCTTTTGAGGTTCACTAGGCTTTGGACGGATCGATTTGTTCTTTCATAGAAGTGGATATAACGTGTTTGATAAATTGCTTAGAAAAGTTTTAATTAACTTTGTATGTTTAGAACGTTTCACTAGGCCATTTTTACTCACCATGAGATTGAGGTTTCTCTGTCCACTACCCACTTTTAATTTTTACTTTGTAATTAGTCTCTCATACTCCCCGCGGGTAGAGGATTTTCTCGGGACGAGCAAAGGTCCAAGTTTTAGGGTATTTAATGAGCGTAGTTTATATAGCGTATTTGGCTCTTATTTAGCTTGGGTTTCCTTAGTTTTCGCTCATTTTTATTTGGTTTTAGCAAAAAATCTCTTAAAACTGAATTCTACATTATATGAGCAATACACGGAAAATAGAGTTGTTTCATGCATTTTTCATGTAGGAGGGGGATCATATCCCCCTCTCATTCTCGACTTTGCTTTTATATTTGCTGTCTTGTGTTGTTATTATGCTTATTCTGGAATGTTTTTGTGTGGGTCCAGCAGTTTGTAGCTTCTCCAGGGTGTTTGTGCCCTATTTCGTTAAGGAGGCCACTAACCCTGCATATTTTTTCTCACACGTTAATGGACATGTTCACGCGTGACCACTAGTCGTGTGGGCTTATTTGCCCAGGTTCAACCGTAAAACCCCATTTAAACGAATGGGTTGGCGCACAGTTATCGGCCTTCCTTCTTTCACGACCACTGTTCGTGCATGTTCACTGTTTCCCCTCCAGGTATTCTTTCCTTAGCACACAGTTAACGACATTTCATTCGTGCACAGCCACTAGTCATGCTCCTAACCGTGCGTGGTCAAAAATTCAGCTCGATTATAAATACGAAACCTAAAGGGATTTCTTGATCGCACTTCTGTAGGGAAGGTTATTTTTCCCAGTCCGTCGTCCAGAGCTAAGGAATCCATCCCTAAGCCTCTCCCCATCATCCTGGAGCTTCACGGAAGGATTTTCGTCAAAGATTAGACATGGATTTTCTTCCTTGAGCTTCACTCTAAATAATAAGAAAATAGACGATTTGACATGAACGAGGCAATACCATTGAGAAAATGGGCACATTTGAGTTTGGTGACAGCAAACTCTGAGCTTCAGATGAAAACCGATGATCGAGAGGACCTCCTCCACATCCACATGTAGTCTTGAGCACTGTTAGTATCTTCTTCTTCTTCCTCCCCTCTAGATTGGACTTTGGATTTTTCTTCATATAATAATGATGGATGGCTTGAATGGTGTAATGAACATATTCATTTTAATCTTGTAATAGTTTGTGTTCATCTTCTCATTCATATCTTGGAGTATGGCTTGGTGAAATTTATTTTTCATTCTCATGTTAAGTTGTCTTGTTTGAGTTTCTCATAAGCTTATGAGGCTTTGAGCTCGTGAATGCGAAGTGAACGAAAAAGTGAAGGTGACCTGCAAGTGAGTGAAGTTAGTGAAGAGGTGAATACGACTTGAAAGCGAGCGAAGCGGTGTATGCTACCCGCATTAGCAAAGTTTTATTTTTTATACTTTTAATTTAAGAAAACCCACAAATCAATGAACCGTATTTCTATTTTTCTGCCTTTACTTTTAGCTTTTTTGAAATCCTACGAATCATACGAGCGTTCTGTATTCCTCGAGAGATTGATACTCGGGGGGTTCTGCTCCCACTTTATATTTATTACATGGATGACTGGTGCACTTGTCGTGCTAATCACCTGATGTATCTCAGGACGCATCAATTTACTCTTGAAACTTAACGACAAATAGGCCCAAAGTTTCATTATTCCCCTTCTTCATTTGGAAGAGGTCATGAGGACAACTCTTCCAATTTTTGAGGTGACAAACCTCAGAAAAAGTTTTTCATAAATCTCCAAAAGAAGCCACTGTTTGAGTTGGAAGCTTGTAAAATCGTTCTCTTGTTTTGTCACCAAGGTGGTTGAAAACAACTTGCATATTATGCCATCAAAGAGAGTTCTCATAAAGGTTGTAGACACAAAAGCAAGTAGATAGAAGGAAGTGATCGTCCCTCTTGGAGAAGTTGGGGAGCCGAGGCTCTCTAAATCCGTGTGGAACAGATTCCCAATGGACAATTAGAAAAGGAAGAGTGCACTTATTTTTCATCAATGGGAGGGTGGCCATACTTGTCCTAAAAATTAAGTACCCCTTCTGGACTGGATGTCGCAAACACTCTAAAGAAATCGTGGCAAGCAGCGGCGAACTCTGCCTCTGGAGGCCACAGAGGTGGCGTTGTCATAAGTGCAGTAAATTAGTTAAAGGTAGTTGTGTCGTCCCCAGTTGGTGCATAATCTGCTGAGGTATCATCTGAGTGGAGTCATGCATCATTGTGTTGAATTTTTGCTCGATCTTAATGTCGAGAATCCGCTCAAGATCATCTCATGAGACCACTCCCATAGAGCCAGGGCGGGACCCTTCAGGCCGACACCAGAGGATTTCGTGATCGCCCATGTTGACCAACTATTCTTTGACGAATTTAAATCTAAAGGTTGCGTGTTCGTTTATATGGTGTGGAAATTGCACTCCATGATCTCACACTTTTGTAAAAGAGAAGCGGGGGTAAACTGAGAGCGGTTGACTACTCTACGGTCGCCACTGATGAGCTGAAGAGAATAAGAGAGAGTGTCGCAAGTAGATAGGCCAAACTTTTCGCAAATGTCACTCTTTGGTGTGGGTGATCATATTGCTTACTCAAATATGGTTACACAAAAGAGGCCGCCAATAAGAAGTGCTCGTAGTGACTAGAAGGAAACAAATCTGAGTATGCACAGGCAGAAGTTGGGCCTCGGATCCCTTTCTCAGTACTCTTCACCCCTATTTATACAAATAGTGTTGCTCGAACTGGCAGTTATAAGTAAAAGGGCTTCCTATGTTACATGAGAGTCGAGCAGGGAAGATAGGTTACATGATGTGTCAATAGCCTAAGAAGCTAGAACGTGAAGACACAATATGATTGTCCACACGAGCTTAGGAAAACAATATCACTAAAGAGAATAGATCTAAGCTAATTATAAGGTCGAGTGTAATTTAAAGGGTGACCTCCCAAGCTAAAAAAGGAAGAAGTTGTCTATCCTGCAAATGCTGGAGCTGTCGGGCAGTGCAGGCAAGAAATATCTATCTACCAAGGACACTGAGGAAGTCAACGACTTGTTTACAGATAGTTAGAGCACTAGATCTAGCGGTCTCCTTAGGAGTGACTGCCTGATCATCTGAAGAAGGATACGTTGTGACTTCCATACAAAACACAAAAGTCCACGTGGTCTCAACAGCGGAGTTACGACATTGGCAGACCATTTTGAGCTACGTATAGTAAAACCAAAATGTGGGATTGCGCTATTGACAGACAAGACTTGGAAAACAATAAATAGAACCTTATGGGCACCCAAGGAAGGGACTTCTTCTTCTTGCTTCCCCCTCCCCCAAGGCTGACTCCGGTCGGAGAGTGCTCTCAAGGCCCTCCAAGGTGCCCAACTAAGTATTAGAGAGGGAGAGGAAGCTCTCTTTGATCTTCTGGGTGTGTGGCGGGACCTCCTCGCTCTAGCTCGGGGTATGTCTCTTATTTCCAAGCAGCTTGTTAGATGCTCTCGCTTGAAAGAAGTAGGTGCAAGCTACCCCCCTTGGGTCCGAACTCCTCAAGAAACCGAGTTCGGGTTTCAACAAGGAGGGTCCAAGTTGACACACAAGTGTTATCCGCATAGGCCGCTAAAGAACTCTCCTGAGGTCCCAGGATTTCAGGTAAACATTAATAATCTCTAAAATGATAACGATTATTAAACATCATAAAATTAATTAAAAGACAACAATAATAAATCTAAGGAAATAATATTAAAGCATATAAAAGAGGGGAAAAACACACATGAAACTTAATAAAGATCAAGTCTGCAATCGTCAATTGGAGTTCAGCAAACGGTTTTAAATGAGAGGTCGGCGATTAACGATTAGCTATAAGGGGCGATTAGAAATCAATTATAACAGGTTGTTGGTGATCGACGATCGATTATAAGGAGCAGTCATTGATCAGCAATAAGGAGCGGTCGACAATTGTCAATTTTCTATAACGAGCAGTCCATGATCGATGTTCGATTATAGCAGTGATCAGCTAAAATGAGCAGTTGGCAATCGACAATTAGGAATGATCGGCGATCGGTCAAATGAAGCGGTCAACGGTCCACAATCGGGCAAAGGAAGCGGTCGACGATCAGCGATCCGGAAAAAGGAACTTTAGCATGGTGAGATAAAAGAGCATTCATCTTTTCATGAAGGATTTCATTCCAAATCATTTTGAGCTATTTACATCAATTGATGTGTAGAGTTCAAATGTCAAACAACAAAAAAGCTAAAAGAAAAGTATATAAAAGAACAAGATTTTCAACAATTTAAACTCACACATTAGCTTAAGCTTTTGAATTCAGTATGAGTTTAGCAACTGATGTATCTCATCAAATATAATTTCCAAGCCTTTCATTAAATCCAAAGAGAGAAAGCCACTTCATTCAAAAGCATGAGATATAGTTCATGTATAACTTCCCTTTTTCTAAGTTAAGTCTTATTTCAGCTGAATTTAGTTAGTAGAGTGAATTATGTCCGGACGTTTCATGCATTTACTCATTCCGATTTGAAAGCTCTTGGTTACTGTTAGCATAAGTTTACTTTATTTAATTAGGGTGTGCATTTACATTTCCTATCCGTTGTAAGTCTTTTTGGCTCTGACTCTATATGTAACACAAGTTTTGTATTGAATATTATTATGTATTAGAAATACCCTGGAATCCGCTTTCCGCTCGTCCGCCCAAAAAAAAAAAGTAAATCGTCTGCCATGTTCCGCCCGACTTTTCGCCCGGAGATCTTCCGCTGCTGTTCTAACATCGCTTCCGCCTCGCTATCACTCGGAGCCCTCCCGCTCGCATCCGGCTCCGCCTCGCTTCGCTCGGCAGCACTCCCGCTCGTTCCATTATGAGGAAGCTCTGCCTCGTTGCCTCCCTCTCCTTTCTTCAATGGCGGAGACATCTCTTAATGGCGGAGACAGTGCTCTTCGAAGTCGGACCTGCTCTTGGTGCTTCACTGGATGGATCTCCTTACTTCAAATGATGCCCTAAGTCCGTGTTTTTTATTCTTCTTCCTCACGAGGAGCAACTACGGATTTCTATTCTGGTTTGCTATCAGGATTTCTATTCCTGTGTTATGGGATCTAGTGGAGCGGATTCTCCTTCCTACCGGATGTCCAGGATCCGGCTCTTTCTGGAGGTCCTTCGCCGGCTTTCTACGTGGAACCAACCAACTTCTCGATCCGACGGCGAAGGTGGATGAGAATCCAAATCTCCCGTGGTCCCGTTCTATCAACAGCGCTCAAATAGTCGGCGTCTCTTCGGCTTTTTCGGTCATCCAACAAGCTCTTCCAGATAGGACGTTCTCCAGATGGTTGCGGAGAAGAATACCGCGAAGGAGGTATGGGACATGCTTAGGATCATGTACCAAGGCGCAGACCGCGTCAAGGATGCAAAGATCCAAACTCTGCAGACGGAGTTTGAGATGCTTCGCATGAAGGAGACGGATTCAATAGATGACTTCACAATGAAGCTCACCACCAACGTCAACATGCAAAGGGCGTTGGGAGGAGAGGTAGCGGAGGCTGCGGTTGTGAAGAAGTTCCTGCGATCCGCAATCCCATATTCGAAGTTCGTCTTCATGGATTGCTTCGACTTCGATCAGATCAGTGTTCAGATTGTGGCGTCCTCGTTCCCTTCCCTTTCTGAGGTCTACAGCATGACCGTGGAGGAGTTTGATCGTCGCCAGACCGTCCTTCAAGACTGTGCCATGAAGAGCTCTGTTGGCTGGGGCTACCATCCCTCCCTTCTTGTCACTCGTCCTTCTCGAGATACCAAGCATCGGAGCTCCGATAAAGACTCATCTCTTGATGATGAGGGAGTTTATGGCTCGTGACAAGAATCGCCATACTCGGGATACATGCTTCAAGCTTCATGGGTTTCCAGGACACCAAACCGGAGGGGTGCTTTGCCTCGTGGAGGCCGTGCCGTTATGGACGCTCCTCAGGGCGTTCTGGCGGACAACATCGCAACATACGGCCCATCTGACGCGACGGTCAAGATCGCAACGACGGTGGTAAAGATAATCTCTCAAAAATTGGAGTGCTTCTATTGCCACAAAATGATGGCCACTATGCCATCGTTGAGTGCCGTTTTTCTCGAAAAAGAAGGACAACGAGGAGAGAGCGCACATGGCCGAAGCCTTCGAGGCATGATGCAGAACCGGCTCTTTTATTGGCGGAGGGCGAAGAAGATCACCCGAAAATGGTATGTTCAAATGCCTCTTCCTCCTACACTAATACAGGACTGCCAGAAAATGTGCAATTCTGCCGGGCATTTTTCCCCGGCGACGTGGAGAAATCGGATTGGTCACCTTGATACGGGGGCTAGCACGGACCATATGACAGGTCCTGCACAGGTTTTGTTTCCTATACTCCTCGCTAGATGAGACGGTGAGAGGCAAGGTGATAAGTTGAGCATTGGCTGATGGTTCCCTTTCTCTTCGGTGGAGATATGCTGGTCGGGGAACCATCCCCTGCTCCTCTCTCACCTTGTCCTCTATCCTTCAAAGACAAAAAGGAGTCAACGTACAAAGTTTTTACTCAACGTCTACTTTCAATTAGTCATTTAACCGAAACTCCATGCACAAACATTGCGAGTTCTGGGACAATTGGAGGAGAACGGATGCAAGATCGTCATGGAGGACGGATTCTTGTGTCTATTCAGGACCTCAAGACGAGGCGTCTCTTGGCGAAGGTGATTGGCTCTGGTAGCATGGTCCAAGAATCGTCTCTACATCCTAAACATGAAGACGGATTCTCCGGTGGCCTTGCTAGCGGAACAATACAAAGATGAGGCGTGGCTATGGCACGCTAGATGGGGACACCTCAACTTTCGAGCACTTCATGACATGGGGCGTTTCAAGATGGTGGAGGGAATGCCCTCCATTGAGCACTCACAGGAACTTTGCGACGGGTGCTTGGTGGCAAAACAAATCGTACTTCTTTTAAGCATGTTTCTTTACCAGTTCTTTCCGAGTGTTGCGGCGGGCCGTGCAACAAAGCCTCTTCAACTTGTACATGGAGATTCTGTGCGGACCCATGCACTCCGGCCACTCCGGGAGGTAAACAATACTTTTTCTTGTACTAGTGGATGATCATAGCAGGTTCATGTGGGTGGAGTTATTGAGATCCAAGGACGAAGCCTTGGATGCATTCAAAAGGCTAATTTCAGGCGCGAGCGGAGATCTCTGGACCCAATTTCGGAGTTCGAAAATTCAAAGGGCTTCTTCGTAGCGATCGAGGTGGAATACATGGAGTTCACCTCCAAGGGGTTTGATGCGCTATTGTGAGGGAGTCGGGATCAAACGATTTCTCACAGCCCCTGTGCGTACTCTCCAGCAACAAAACGGCGTGGTGGAGCGCCGCAATCAACCTCCATCTGTCATGGGGATGGTTCGGAGTCTTCTAAAGTGCAAACACGTGCCGGCGAAGTCTATTGGGGAGAAGCTGTCCTTAGCAACCGCGGTGCATACCTCATCTTAATCGGGAGTTTGCTACACATAGCGTTGTTCTGGGAAGACGCCTCTACGAGGCGTTCCCTTACGGACACGCTTGAAACCAAAAGTGTTCCTACTACCTTCGCACTAAGGTGTTTCGGTTGCCTGTGCTTTGTCACGCGAAGACTACAAAGCCCAACCTTGCAAACTTTCTAGAAGATCGGGGCACCAAGTGTGTTTTTATGGTTACTCATCGGCTACGAGGCAAAAGGGGCACTAAGGCATACCGGCTGTTTTCAATCCAAAGACGGGCAAGCTCGTAATCAGCCGTGATGTCGTCTTTTGTGAAGAGGCATTGAAGTGGGATTGGGAAGAGAACGATCCGTGCAGAAATCTCGGTCAGCGATCATATTCTGCCAACAGATGGAGCAGCAGCCCCTCTCGTCTGCATTCGTACCAGCCACCGGGTACGCCTTCGGCGTTCCTTTACGGGTCTATACCTCCTCCATATCCCTCACTTCAGGGGGAGATTCTACCAAGGGAAGTGAGTCCTGTTATTCAAGTGGAGTTGGCCTACGCCTATTGCCCAATGTCTCCCGCTGCAGCCAACAGCTCCATGGATCCGCTCTCTATGCCTTCAGCAGGTCTCCCGCTTGCAGCCAACAGTATATACTCGCCCGCTGTAGCCAAAAGGGACAAGCTCACCCGGTACAGCCAGCCCGCTGCAGATACCAGCAGCCCGCAGTTCATTCGCTGCAGCTCAGCGGCTCGCCTGCAGACATGCACTCCCCTCCACCGTGGCTCACCCGCGGCTAGTGCCTCCCCCACTTCCGAGGTATCAACGTCAAGCTCCAGCAGTCCGACTCGCTATCGGTCCCTTGAGGAGATCCATGATGAAACTGAAGAAATAGAACCTCCTGCAACAGGAGGCCGGTCTCCTCTTTGCTTCTTCGCTGCAGGGGAACCAACAACTTATGAGGTTCCTAAGCTAAAGTCGATCCTAGTTGGAGACGAGCTATGGAAGAGGAGCTAACTTCCATACCTGGGACAATGACACTTGGGAGTTCACCACCCTCCCGAATGGGTCAAAAATCCTGTTGGGGACTCAAGTGGTGTTTTCTGTGAAGACGAAGCGAGATCCGGAAGGGAACATTGTTGAAACATAAAGCTCGGCTCGTGGAGAAGGCACGGTATGGTTGCAAGCGACATGGGGTTGACTTCGACGAGGTCTTCGCAAACCCGTGGCATTGATTTTCAGGAGACGTTTGCTCCGGTTGTAAAATGAATACTCATTGTCTTTGGCAGCGGAGGAAGGATTGGGACATCTTTTGCACCACATGGATGTGAAGAATCGGCTTTTCTCAACATGGGGATCTTGGAAGTCGAGGAGGACTATACGTCTATTCCTTTCTCAACCTGCCTCGAAAGTTTGTATGATTGTTGGAGAAGAGCACTATAGGTGCTGAAGTAGTCTCTAAGAAGGCATGGTTGTATGGCCGGTTTCGACAAGCCCCGCGATGATGTCGTTTGGATACTCTCAGAGTAAGCTGGATCAAAGCCTATCCTCATCAAACGTGGGCTTTGAGAGGAGTCCGACTGAATCACGCCGTCTACAAGCGAGTTGTGTATGGAGATTCCAACTTACTAGTCGGAGTCTATGTGGATGATCTCATCATCACCGGATCAAGCGGCGTGGAGATAAACAAGTTCAAAACTCAGATGAAGGAGTTGTTCTAGCATGAGCGATCTCAAGGATTGCTCACCTACTATTTTTTGGGGATAGAGGTATGCAAGATCAAACGCCTCAGGTAATCACCCTCATGTCAGTCTTCAGAAATACACATTAAAAATCTCCTTGAGAAATTTGGGATGGGAGAATGCAATAGCGCTCAAGTACTCCGATGGAACCAAGGCTCAAATTAAGCATCGATTGACGGGTGATCATCCTTTGGTGGAGCGGAGATCCTACCGAGATATTTCAGGTTCCAAAGCGCGTTAGTAGGGATGCTTGAGATATTTGGTGAATACGCGTCCGGATATTGCTCCTATGCCGTAAGTGTTGTGATAGCAAGCAGGTTACATGGAGAAGCCCAATACTCCAAAGACATTTTGCGACACGTGGATGCGAAGCAGATCCTTGCGGTATCTGAAAGGTCCTCACAGGAATTGGGTTTGGTCTTTCCCCAGGTACTGAGAGGAACCTTCGTGGAGGAACGAAGCTTGAAGTTGGCTACTGCGACAGTGATCATGGGAGGGAGCATTGATGATAGGAAGATCCACAACGGGGGTTGCATATTGCTTTCTTGTTAGGTCGGAACATCATCTTGTTACTTGGATGTCGCAAGAAGCAACGGGTTGTAGCCTTATCTTCTTGCGAGGCCTGAATATATATCAGCTTCGATTGCGGCACATGGGTCTGCGAAGGAGTATGGTTACTCAACCTACTCGATGATATTCGGAAGAGGACCTTAGGTGCAAAGCAACTCTCTGTATTGTTGACAACAAGTCGGCTATTATATCGCGCACTAATCCAAGAACCCCGTGTATCATGATCGTTCAAAGCACATTGATACTCGTTACCACTACATTCGGGATTGCGTGGGGCGTGGAATGATCGAGGTCGAGTACACCCTTTGTTCATACTAACGACCAACTTGCTGACATACTCACCAAGGCACTCGCAAGGAACAAGTTCGTTGAAAGTGCGGGAGCGATTCTTCGAGTGCGGGACGTGAAAAACAGAACTAATTAGGGGTTGAATGTTAATAATTAGTTGGGCATGTTTTTTCCCTTTTTCTAATTAAGTCTTATTTCAGTTTTTTTAGTAGAGAATTATGTCCGGACGTTTCATGCATTTACTCATTCCGATTTAAAGCTCTTGAGGGGGGCTGTTATAGCTTTTTGCTTTAATTAGGCATTTACTTTTCCTTCCGTTAGGGTAAGTCTTGGCTCAGCCTATATGTAACACAAGTTTTGTATCCTTGAATATTATTATGAGAAATTGGAAGCTTTCTTCCCAAAAAAAAAAAAGTAAATCTCTGCCATGTTCTTTTGGAGTTGGTTCTAACAAGCCACTTCATTCAAAAGCATGAGATATAATTCATGTATAACTTCCTTTGTAAGTTAATCACAGCTGAATTTAGTTAGTAACTGTAAATCAATCAACTGAACAAGCTTCGAGCATGTGAAATCTCTTGGTTACTACTAAATTACAAAAAAGAAGATCAGAGGTAAACAAAATACCTGTTCCAGAATATTTGAATGTCATTTGTTGAGTGTTTCAAATGTCTTCTTAATATTGACATCAAAGACAAGTATACAACCATCAAGCCATGCATAAAATACTGCAAGATTTTTAAATCTCTCTTTCCCAGGAATATCCCAAATCTATAGAAATAATAATATATAATATCATTTGACAAACCTCTAAAACTAGAAATGGAAGAAAATAATTTCAAAGAAGAAAAGCAGAAGCAGAATGACGCTCACATCTAGAGTTACAGGCCTTTTAGCAATTACTATCTCCTTTACGACAAGGTTATCAGTAGTTGTAGTCTTACAATCCAAGCTGAAACTCTTATGCACGTATCTAAATACAAAAGAAAGGAGCAAATGCAAAACAAAAACCCAAATTTCAGATTTCAAAAAACACAATACAATTGGAATAGAGATGCTAGAGAATTATAAGAAAACAGCTAATAAATTGAGCCAAAATTAACACTGGCAATTTTAATCATGATGATTCTTTAAAACCCAAACTAGCAGTTATGCACGAGTCCTCTCGTATGTAGTGTGCGGCGGTTTCAATACCCGAATGCTACTCGAGCAATTTCAAAGAGCTGTTGTAGCTGCACACTGCACATGGATGGACATTGTGCATGGTTACCAATATCTATAACAATTTATGTACATATATAATATTTCATACAAGCCTATTTATTAAAATAATCACATTCCTTTAGAGTAAGTAGATTAACGTTTACTAGTCTGATTTGAGAATCATGAACACCCAGCTTTTTTAATAGATTATTATTATATTGAAGATAAAACAATTTCAAAGGAAAGAGAGTTCAAGGCAAACACAAAAAAATGAAATACTTAGAAATTTATAGGTGCGTTTGGTGCCGTGTTTTTTCTCTGGTGAGTTTGGAGAAAAACGTTACGGCCATAAAATATGTGTTTGACATGACAATGTTTATGATGGCCACCAAAAACAAACTAAAACATAACTACTGCGTTCATGACAGCCAACACCGTGCCAAATGGACCCTCTGTCTTGGAGAAATGAAAGATACAATTCCACCAATTTTATAATTAAGAAAATGGGAAACTAAACTCCAAGCTTTATCAAGAAAGCTTAGGGTTCCGTAAATTTTATGACAGGAACATGATACAACCCAGAACAGAAATTCTGATAATCTACAATGAAGATAGGACAATGCAGGAAAAATAACCAACAATAATTTCAAGAAAGCACCAAAGAAGTTCATCCTCTATTCCGGAACCATATAAAAATTGAATAGAAAAGATTTCGCATAATGTCTCCGCATTAGAGGCATAGAGGATACCGATTCACCAACTAGGTTTTCCCAACTCTGAAGAAGAACATTGGTCAGGAATAGAAAACCAAACACAAAAATTACTAGAAAAGAAACAGGAGGATAGGAAGAAAGTTCACCCAATGTCACCAACAAGGATGAGTCTGAGTCGAGCGAAAAAACTAGGGTCCGCAGTGCCCACGGTAGAGGTTGAGGTGGCCGCGTCCATGGCGGTTGGCGGGAATGGTCGTGGAGAATAAAAAAAACAGGAGGGAGGAGAAGCCCAAGTGTTGTAGGGGAACTCCGGGATGCCGTTGTTCGCAAATTGCCAAAGAATTTAAATAGGATGAGAATTTCTTCCAGACCGTTGGAGTCGTAGGGAGTGTTAAATTTAGGAGTGAAAGCCTCCACGCGGCCTCCAATCTTATTGGAAGTGTCATTTCCACGAAGCCTTAATGAATAATTTGTTTTCGGGCATTTCGTATAAAATGTGAAACGTCCACATCACTTGGGCTCTCGAGCCTTCGGTCCGTCTGGCATCTGAAGGGACTGGAAAAAATTTTCATGTGTGTAGCGCTTTTGTGCTAGGAGTAGTATTAAATAGAAATTTCAAAAAAATGGGCTCACTTCTTTATTTGTTTTCCCAACCCAATAAACTCTTCTTCCTTATCCTAGGCGATGGAAGTGGCGTGATCACCGACACATTACCAGGCGAGGCGATCTCTGCAGTTTTCCTCTCTACCGACGGCGTACTCTTCCTCTCTGCGGACCCCCGATCGGGCTCATCTCTTTGCATCTCTTTGCATTTGTTGGAAACAAAGCTTATCTCTGCAATTTTCATTAAACAAGGTATGGTTGGGTGATTACAAGGCAAGTTCAAGTTAGAACTGTATTTCAAGTTTGTGTTTGTGCAACTGTATTTGATATTTAATGTACGACTGTATTTGCAGTTAGTGAATGTAAAACTGTTTCTTTTTTGGTAAACTTCATCTACATTAATTTAGACTAATAGTGGTGAAATTGAGGAATACATTGATGTAAGCCTTTCTTTTGTGACTTGAGAATGAGAGTCTTTCTTGACTTGAGAAAGGGAGTACAACTGTATTAACATATTTTTTTAACCTGGAGATCAAAAAAGAACATATGTGTTTCCCTGTTGTTCATTCGGAGGAAGAAACATATGGTTTGTATTGTCAGTACGCTCACAAAACCAGATTTAATGTTCATAGGAAACACGTTATTTATTACACACACAAGAATTATCAAAGTACGTGAATACAACTGCTCAAAGGCGGGAAAGAAACACAAAAAACCGTCACTGATTAAATATTGCAAATTAGATACTCAGCCCGGTTGTCTTGCATGGTGTCATTTTAAATCGAATACAAATGGTAAGAACTTGACGGTTGTAAAGTTTGTGGAGGAACACAATCCTCCCCTTTCATCTGAGAAAAACAGCATTTGTTGAGGTCGAATCGAAAGGTATCAGATATGCAGTGCAATCGATTAAAAAATATGTAAGAGGCTGGTATAAAAATAGTACATGCGTACAATTTTCTCTCCGGAGAAGTTGAGGGTGTTCAAGACGTCGGTTTCACCAAGGTCGATGCCTATAACTATGTCCAACGTGGTAATAATGCTTTGATTGAAAGTGGAGATTCGATTAGTTTACTGAAGATTTTACAAGCAAGACAACTTGAGGATAATATATTCACATATGAAGTCCAGACAGATGAACTAAATAGGTTGATCGGGTTTTTTTGGATTGATGGGCGTGGTAAGATTGATTATGATTATTACGGTGATGTTAATATTTTTGATACAACCTACAGATTAAATAAATATAATTTGACGTGCGCTTCATTTATTGGTGTAAACAATCATTGGCATAGTGTTTTTGTTGGTTGCACTTTCATTGCAGAAGAAAACATTGATTTTTTTGTTAGGTTTTTGACGCATTTCTTAAGTTTGTTCGTGGTAAACAACCTACAACTATTTTTACTGACCAAGATCAGGCTATGGTAGTTGTTATTGAACGTGTTCTCACCACCAGCCGATATCGATTGTGCCAATGACACATCTCAAAGAAAGCTCCTTCTAAAGTCCATTGTTTCAACCATGACAAATGTGTTCGAGGTTTATTCCACCAATGCATGAGCAAGTGTGACTTTGAGTACGAGTTTGATTGTTATTGGAATGAGATGATGTTGAAAGGAAGCGTATAAGATAAAAAATGGTTGAGAGACCTATATGTAGTTAGGAGGAAGTGGTCAGCTGCATACAACGAGGATGTGTTGGATCTCGGCATTTTGTTCACTGAAAGGAGCGAATCGACAAATCATGGATTGCATGGTTGTTCCAAGACAACCAGCTCTATTGTAGAGTGTAGTGTTTTGTTGGGTTGGAGAAACTAGTTTCAACATGGCAGAGAGCTGAGTTTGATGAAGATTGTTGGGTCTTGTTTCCAAAATGACCTTAATTTGAAGAAGTCCCCCTAAAACTAAGGTGAATTGCAGTTGTATTTGATTTTGTGTTTGAGTTATGTATGCAGGATCTTATTACCAAGTGTAGACCAATGTCAGTCTATAATGGGTCACCAAACACAGGACCATATAATGTAATTCCTCATTGTGTGATCCAAGGTGTTGACTCATATATAGCCTCTCTATTGGGATACACTTCATCAACATACATTTGGACAATTGGACTATGGAGTATTGAAGTCTATCTCAGAGAATAAAGAAATCAGCCAAGAGAAGAAAGCAGATTTCAGGTCGACGATCGTCGAGCTCCGGTCGACTATAGTCGAGCTCAACTCTGCCCGATAGTCGAGCTCAAAACTCTGCAGATAGTCGAGCTCTCAACTCCGCAGATAGTCGATCTAAATCTCTGCTGAGATAGTCGATCTATATCTCTACTGAGATAGTCGATCTTAGTCTCTGCTGAGATAGTCGATCTAAATCTCTGCTGAGATAGTCGATCTCAATCTCTGCTGAGATAGTCAATCTATATCTCTACTGAGATAGTCGATCTCATCTCTGCTGGAGATAGTCGATCTCATCTCTGCTGGATATAGTCAATCTCAACTCTACTGGAGATAGTCAATCTCATCTCTGCTGGAGATAGTCGATCTCATCTCAGCTAGATCGTCGAGCTTAATCTCTACTAGAACGTCGAGCTCATCTCTGCTGAGTCGTCGAGCTCAGATCGATGATAGTCGAGCTATGGTCGACGTTTTCTGTCCCAGACCAATTACAATTTCTCTGAGCTATCTTCTTAGTTATTCTTCTAAGTCCACATACTCGAGTACCTCCTTATAAACTCGAGTAAGTGACTTATACTCGAGTACCTCCTTCTATACTCGAGTAAGTGATCTATACTCGAGTAGTTCCTTATTCGCTCGAGTAAATCAGCTCATACTCGAGTAGCTCACTTATACTCGAGTAGTTTGATCTCTCCTTCAGATTATTTTCTAAGTCCTGGACTCGTGCTTACTCGAGTATGTCTCTCTCTCCTGATACTTGAGTAGTTCATTGATATACTCGTGTATGTCAATATACAGAAAGAATTTTTCTAAGTCCAGACTTTGCGGGTTATTTCAAATCCTCTAATTTGATTGGTCCACGTGTACTTGATTAAGTATTATGACCGTTGCAGAAGTGCTATAAATAAGTCTTGTCAAAGTTGACAAACCCTAAGAAGAAAAATAAGTTTCTGAATCTGATTTTATCGCCAACATCGGAAAGTTGACTAGGTCACGCCGACAAAACGCTGTTCATCTTCTTCGTCGCCGGTCTTCTCCGATACAGCTATTCAGACAAGAAGTTTCAGAAGATCAAGTGATTCTCAATCGATAGATCCCGTACTTGATCACAATGATTCCAGGTTTCCAGATCCAAGGGTTTTCGCCTCTGTCTTCCTCGATTTATTTTCGCCGATCTCTAAATGCTGAAGAAGGAAGAAAGATTTGAAGATCCAGATCTGAACGGTTCTGTTTGTATATTTCTTTATACAACCTTTTATTCTTGTAGGAGTCTTGACTCCGAGTTCTGTAGGAGATTTTCTCCGAGTACTGTAGATCCGGTTTGGATCGAGATTTTTAGGAACGTTGTTCCGAGTTGTAGGATCTTTTTGATCCGAGATAGTGGAGTAGCCAAGTCTAGTGGTTTACTAGATTGGTGAGGTGAAAGTGGACGTACCCAAGGTTGGGGAACCACTATAAATCCTGTGTTCTCTGTGGCTTGCTTGGTTATTTTCTGTGTATCGTTCTTACAACTTTTATTCCGCAAAAATACACAGACCTCACCTATTCACCCCCCCTCTAGGTGATTTAGGTTAACAACTAAGGTTTACATCAATTGGTATCAGAGGGAGGTTGTTCGTCAAAAGGTTAACACCTTGAACAGATCCACTCCTAGTTGTCTTTCTGAGTTAATCAAGCATGGACAGATCCAGGGAATTTTCTGAGCTTATAGTGTGCAATAAGGCAAACTTTCCCATGTGGAAAGAGAGAATAAAACTTTACATGGAAGCTGTTGACCCCCGCTTATTCATGATAGTGGAGGAAGGTCCTTATATCCCTATGATTGCCTCCACTAGTGATCCTACAAAGAAGGTGCCCAAGAAGTTCATGGATCTTGATAAGGATGAGATTGCACTTGTCTCCTTAGACAAGAAAGCCAAGAACATCATCGCAAGTGCAGTCAATGATTCTATGTTGCAGAACCTCATTCACTGCCAATCTGCCAAGGAGATGTGGAGATCTCTAATCATCTTGATGGAAGGTACAGAAGAAGTAAGGGATGATAGAAGATCCCTTCTGAATTAGAAGTATGAAGCCTTCAAGCAAGGAGCAAAGGAAGCTATTGCTGACACATATGAAAATTTCTTCAAGATTGTCAATGGGTTGAGGAACTACGGCAGAGTGTTCACAGATGGTGAACTAAACGACAAGTTCCTAAGATCCTTGACAAAGGATTGGGACAACAAGATATGTGTCATCAGAGAGTTTGGGAGATTAGCAGAAACTGACCCTCAGAACCTCTTCGGAAAGCTTATGTCATATGAGCTTCAAATCAATAATAGAAAAGCTGAAGAAGAGGGCAACAGGTCCCCATTCCAAAATAAGCCGGTTGCACTAAGGGCAGACAGCTCAATTAAGGCCAAAGCTGCTTCCACTCAAGGAGACTATGAAGAAGAAGAGTCCAAGCCAAGCACCTCAGGCCCAGATTCATCAGATGAAGAGTTTCATCTTCTCTCTCGACAATTCAAGAAGTTTCTTAGCAATAAGAAACAAATGAGAGAAAATGGTTCCTCGTACAGAAGATCATGTCCTGATGGTGATCGTCACAGCAGACATGATAGGTATAAATCTAAACCGAACAAACATGTTTCATCTAACGTTGTTTGCTATCCCTGTAGTAAGCCAGAGCATATAAGCACTGAGTGCCCTCTGAAGAAGAGAGAAGGAAGAGGCATAGAAAAGGATTCCCTTCAAGGGAAAAGGAAGAAAGAAAGAAGCTTCATTGCCAAAAAGCCAAAGACCCTCAGTGACTCTGACTCATCTGAGTCAAGTGAGGATGAAGAAGCCTACTTCGGGCTTATGGCTTTTTCTGACCAAGAGGACAAAGACAACGGTAACTCCTCATACAACGGCAAGGTAAATTCTCACACACCTCTTTCTGCCTCAGATGCTGACTCAAATGGTCATGATGGCTATTCTTCTGGGGAGGATGATTCTGAATTGGTAAATCAGTATCAAGTCTTATTGATTGCATTTGACAAATGCCGGAAGGCAGTTGTTGGGTACATTGGAAAATGTGTACCTGATTTGAAGAAGCCCAACCTAGCTCAATGATATACATCATGTTGTATTTGATGTTGTTTTGAGTTGACATGTGCAGGTAAAGAATTGTTAAAGTTTACAGGAAAAAATTCTAAGTCCAAGTGTCGACACAAAGGAACATGTGTCGTCACATAGAAGAAAGTTGTCGACACAACACTGGGAAAGTGTGTCGACACAGAAGGTGTAAGTCGACACTACTCTGGGAAAAAGTGTCGACACATAACATAGTCTACAACAACACTGGGAAAAAGTGTCGACAAAGAAGAAGTAAGTCGACACAACACTGGGAAATTGTGTCGACACAGAAGAAGTAAGTCGACACAACACTGGGAAATTGTGTCGACACAGAAGAAAAACGTCGACCTCAACATTGGGAGAATGTGTCGACACTGAAGAGTATAGTCGATCTCAAGCTTGTCGACATCATCTGAATATGTCGACACAGAAGAAAATAGTCGACCACAAGTTTGTCGTCACCAGCAGAATGTGTCGACACATAGTGAGTAAGTCGACACATTATAGCAAAGCTAAAAAAAATGAATGTGTCGACACCTGAAGGCTAAGTCAACACTTACTAAAGTTATGATTCTACAACAACTGTGTCGACACACAGGACTTGTGTCGACACACTGCAGAGTCAAAGACCAAGTTATTTTCAGAAGAAGATGTGTCGACACAAAGGCAATTTAGTCGACATCACTGAAGGCACTGTCGACACCAAAGTCAATTGTGTCGACACAAATAGACAGATGGTCTCGACACTTTCTGACAGACTGTTTCAACACTAAGGCACAGGACTTGTTTGAAGACTTGACAGCTGTGGGTTATCACCAGTTAACTGAAGTTGTCAGACTTGTCAGAAAACGGTTAGAAACCGGATCAGCCGGTTACCATGAAGAATGTCTATAAATAGACAGATTCAGAAGGAGAAAAATATCAATGAACAACATATAGAACTGACCCTTTGAAATACATTGGATCAGAAAGTGGAGAAGGATTACATTCTACTCATTTCAAGAAAGTGCTAGGCACTTAAGAAGATCTTCTCCGGGAGATCTAAGAAGACTATCTAAGGGTAGATCTAAGAAGAGTTCTAATCAGAATTCAGAAGAATCATTCAAAGTTCTGGATAGAGAGAGATCAAGTCAGAATTTGAAGAAGAAGAAAGAATCCACCAGTGGATTCTCAAGAAGCTGTTTGGAATCAACTCAGCTAAGTACATTTTCAAGAAGCTTTGAAGAAGGCTAAGAAACAGTTGATTGCATCAGCTGATTAAGAATTGTCATTGCCTTTTCTCTCTCAACTTGGCAAGACAATTTAAAACAATCTTTTCTATATTTCTGTAGGATCTGTTTATACAGATCTGAGTTGTAAGCCTATGTTATAAAGGCTGAGTGTAGGAGTGTTGAACTCTGAGTGGTAGGGCTGATTGCCTGAGTGTAGGAGAAGGATATTCTCTGAGTTGTAGGCCTTGGGGCAAGGCTGAGGTAGGGCAGTTGTGCCTGAGTTGTAGGAACCAGTTGGGTTCTGAGTTGTAAGATCTATTGATCTGAGATAAGTGGAAGTTTGGCCGAATCTAGCATACAGCTAGATAGGTGAAGGGGGAAAGTGGATGTACCCAGACCTTGGGGAACCACTATAAAACATAGTGCAATCTGTGATGTTTTGTTTTCTGTGATTGCTGTGTTTTTATATTAGTTAATAAATTGAATTCTGTCTAGAAGTTTTAGAAAGAGAAGCAGAACCTATTCACCCCCCCTCTAGGTGTTTAGGCTGCCTTGAAAGTTAAACTATCAAGTGGTATCAGAGGGAGGTTCCTCAAAAAGGACTTAACAGTCTGAGGTAGATCTGATAGGCAGATTCAAGAATCAAGAAGATGGGTTCTGGAGAGAATCATAAGGAGCTAGGGTCAATGAAATTACCCATATGCAAGAAGGAAATCTTTGGGATCTGGAAAGAAAGAGTCAGATTGTTTATGGAAGCATCTGACCCAAGGATTTACATCACAGTACAGGAAGGCCCCTTCATACCAATGAAGATATCTGTTCTTGATGCAAATATCCAAACACCAAAGACTTATTCTGAAATGACCAAGGATGAAATCATCTTGGCAACCATGGACAAAAGGGCACAGAACATCATTGTCAGTGCCATAGATGATTCAACATTTCAGAATCTGATTCACTGCAAGACCTCCAAGGAGATGTGGGACACATTGATTGTCTACATGGAGGGATCAGAAGAAGTAAGGCTGGACAGAAAATCTATGCTAAATCAGGAGTATGAAAGTTTTAGACAAGGAAAATCTGATAGCATAACTGAGTGCTATAAGAAATTCTATAGAATTGTGAATGAGCTAATTTCCTATGGAAGAGTCTTCAGTACCTATGAACTGAATGACAAATTCTTAAGATCCTTATCAAAGGATTGGGATACAAAGATCTGTGCCATAAGAGAAGTGGCAAAATTGGCAGAGATATCTCCTCCAACTCTGTTTGGAAAGTTGCTATCCTATGAAATGCAACTTATGGTAAGGAAGGAGGAGGAAAGAAACTCAAGAGGAGAGCATAGAGAAAAGACTGTGGCATTTAATGCTGAAGCCACCAGAAAGAATAGGAGGAAATCACCATCTCCTCCTAAGGAAGTTGAAGAAGGTAGTTCTGAAAATTCAGATAAGGGTTCAGTCAGCAGTGATTCAGATGCAGACTTTGCTGCATTCACTAGGCAATTTCAAAGGTTCTTGAAAAAGAAGCAATGGAAGTCTAGGCCTTCCTCATCACAGCAAGTAGATGACTATTATCAGAAAAGAAGGTCATCTAGGAAAGAGAAAAGCAGGTCAAAGCCCAGCAAAGCCACTACTTCAAAGATTGTCTGCTATTGTTGCAATAGGCCTGGACATGTAGTGGCTGATTGTCCTGACAAAAGGAAGGAATCTTCAGAAAAGAAGAAGACTTATCAGAAAGGCAAGAAGGAGAAATCCTTTGTAGCAAAGAAAGATAAAAGTCTGTCAGACCAGTCAACTTCAGAATCAGGATCTGAAGCTGAAGCATATATTGGATTATATGCTGCATCTGAGGAAGAGGAGTTTATGCAGTTGCTAGACTCCATCAATGAACATCAATGCATGGGTTGATGACTAGATCAGAAGAGGACCTATGCCAGAATCAGTCTGGTCCTAATGAGGTAAACTGTCCTTCCAGTACATATGTTTGTAGTACAAGTGAAGAATCAGCTACATCTGCATCAAGTGATGAAGATGCATCTGGATCTGAAGGAGATGTCTATCAATTGATAGACAAGTATGGGGACTTGTTGCAGGCCCTTAAGAAAAGCAAGAACCTGGTTAAATCACAGGCTCAGGAAATTGCTGATCTAAGGGTTACAACAACTGAGTTAGAAAAAGTCCTTGATCAAAAGTTAGCTGAAATTGCCAAGCTGAAGAATATAACTATTATTCAGATGGGCACAATTAATTATACTAATGATCAAGTAAAGAGTCTGGAGGACAGACTTAGAATTGAAAGGGATTTAGTGGCTAGTTACTCTAAGCCAAAATCTGTCTTACCCTTGATAGATGAATTTGTCACTCAGAAGGGTAAGGCTGGATTAGGATTTAAGGGTAACTCCAGGGCTGGCAGATTCAAGAGGAAAGGCAAAGCCCCTATTCAGCCACTAAACCTTTCAGTCCCCATAAGGTTTGGTAAGGAGAAAGTGCCTTCTAACATATATGATCATGAAGACATTCAGGATCATATCAAGACAAATGTTCTGAAGAACAAGGGTGTTAAGGCAAGCAGGCCTACCTATGGTCATAAGCCCTATGGTTTTAAGAAACCAGTAGGAGAAGTTGCAACAGCACCAGCAATGAACAGAAATGCTTCTGACAAGGATGTATCTAGATCTAGATACAATAAGTTTGAATGTTGGTGCTGTGGCAAGAGGGGTCATTTTGCATTGGACTGCTGGTATAACACAAGTGTTATAAAGAATAAGAGTCTACCTGTTAGAAGAGGTTATGATAACTTTATTAAGGCTAACCTGAACCAAGGACCCAAGACTTACTTGGGTTCTAAGGGTAAGTAATTCTGTATTGCAGGTGAATCCAAGTTACCATGCCCCTATATGGTACTTGGATAGTGGTTGTTCCAGGCACATGACTGGAACAAAGGGGCTGCTGAAGGAGTATTCATCTGTCAAAGATGGACATAAAGTGATCTTTGGTGGATCTGAAAAAGGAGTCATCAAAGGATTTGGTAACATCTCTTCAAACCTAATTACTATCACCCAAGTGGCCTATGTAAAAGGTTTGAAACATAATCTAATAAGCATAAGCCAGCTGAGTGATCTAGGATATGACATTTCATTTGGTAAGGATGGATGTCATATCAAAAGGTCAAGTGATCAAGAGATCATATTGACTGGGTATAGGAAGAGAAATGTGTATTGCCTTAATTTTGAATGTGAGAATAAGGCATCCCCCATTTGTCTTGTAGCTGATGACAATGCTTCTCATTGTGTTAAGTGGCACAAGAGATTGGCTCATCTAAACTACAAGACAATTGGCCAACTCTTTAGTAAAGAACTAGTGAGGAATGGGCCTCAAGTTAAGTGTATAAAGGAAGGGGTATGCTCAGCTTGTCAAAAGGGCAAGCAGACAAAAACCTCATTTCAAAGCCTTGAAAACAAGGATTCTGTGAGGTGCTTATACCTCTTGCATATGGATCTTTTTGGTCCTATGCCAGTTCACAGTCTAGGTAGGAAGGTCTACACACTAGTGGTTGTAGATGACTATTCTAGATTTACATGGGTGTTCTTTCTGAGACAAAAATCTGAAACCCCAAGTGTATTATTTAAGTTTGTAAAGCAAATTCAGAATGAACTGAACAGTACAGTGGTCAAAATCAGAAGTGACCATGGTACTGAGTTTCAATCTGAAAGCATGACAAACTTGTGTATAGACTTTGGGATTTTCCAAGAGTTCTCCTCACCTAGAACACCTCAGCAAAATGGAATTGCTGAAAGAAAGAATAGATCATTAATTGAAGCTGGTAGAACTCTATTGAGTGACACCTCTCTCCCAGAATATTTTTGGGCTGAGGCAGTTAACACTGCTTGTCATGTCATCAATAGGGCTTCTATCACCAAAAGCCACAGGAAGACTCCCTATGAGATTGTGAAAGGCAGAAAACCAAATCTATCCTATTTTAGGATCTTTGGCTGCAAGTGCTATATACTTAACAATGGTAAGTCTTATTTGACTAAGTTTGCTGCCAAATCCCAGGATGGGATATTTGTTGGGTACAGCACAAATAGTAAGGCCTATAGAGTCTTCAACTTAACTACTCAAGTTGTTGAAGAATCTGTGCATATTGTATTTGATGAAACAAGATTAATCAATTGTGAATTGTCTTGTAGATCAAATGACTCAACAGGTATAAGCAAGAAGATGGACAAGCTCTCCATTGCTGAAGCTTCAAAGGAAGAGGGAGCATTGGAAAATGAAGGCTGCTGTCCAGGGGGAGTACAAGAGATAATGGAAGCTGATGAAAACCAAGAGGAACAGCAGAATGAAGAAGCTGGAGATGCTCAACCTGAAGGGAATCTACCTCCAGCTATAAGATATCTAAGAGATCATCCTACTGATCAGATAATTGGTGATCCAAGACAAGGAGTGCAAACTAGAAGCAGAAATCAAAGCACAGTTTTGCATTCTAGTTTCTTGTCTCAAATGGAACCTAAGAAGTTTGAAGAAGCTATCCAAGACCAGCACTGGATTGATGCTATGCAAGAGGAGCTGAATCAGTTCAGAAGGTGCAAGGTCTGGGAGCTTGTTCCTAAACCAAGAGGCCACAACATAATTGGGACTAAGTGGATCTATAGGAACAAGCTAGATGAAAGTGGAATAATAATAAAGAATAAAGCAAGATTGGTTGCAAAAGGATACAGGCAGGAAGAAGGGATTGACTTTGATCAAACCTTTGCTCCAGTAGCAAGGCTGGAGGCAATCAGAATGTTCCTTGCCTATGCAGCCTACCAAGACTTCAAAGTATACCAGATGGATGTAAAGTCAGCATTTCTGAATGGTGATCTTAAAGAAGAAGTATATGTAGAGCAGCCATCAGGTTTTGTAGATCCTCTTAAACCTGATTCTGTGTACAAGCTTAGGAAAGCTTTGTATGGGTTAAAACAAGCTCCAAGGGCTTGGTATGAAACCCTGTCTACCTTCCTCATTGAGAATAAATTCTCAAGAGGAAAGATAGACAAAACTCTATTCCTTAGGGAATCCAAAGGAAAGATCATCTTAGTCCAGATCTATGTTGATGACATAATCTTTGGATCTACTGAAAACAACCTTTGTAAAAAGTTTGCCAAACTTATGCAAGGGAAGTTTGAGATGAGCAGTATGGGAGAACTTAAGTTCTTCTTGGGACTCCAAGTAAGACAGACTGATGATGGATTGTCCATATCCCAGTCTAAGTTCACCAAGGAATTAATTAAAAAATATGGTATGGAGTCATCCTCCTCCATGAGAACTCCTATGGGCACAAGTATGCCAATATGCAAAGATGAGGCAGGTAAACCTGTTGATGAATCATTGTATAGAGGAATAGTTGGGTCACTACTATATCTCACTGCTAGTAGACCTGACATTATGTATGCAACATGTGTCTGTGCTAGGTACCAAGCCTGCCCTAAAGAATCTCATTATACTGCAGTAAAAAGGATTCTGAGATATCTAAAGGGCACTCCTACTCTAGGTCTTTGGTACCCTAGGAATAGAGATTTTCAACTAACAGGCTATTCAGATGTAGATTTTGCAGGATGTAGAGAGGATAGAAAGAGTACTACAGGTACTTGTCAATTCCTGGGAGGAAGACTAATATCTTGGAGTAGTAAAAAACAGACTAGTGTGGCAATTTCCACAGCTGAGTCAGAGTATATTGCTGCAGGAAGCTGCTGTGCACAGTTATTATGGATGCAGCATCAGCTTAAAGATTATGGTATTCAGGTAAGTAGAACACCCCTTTTATGTGATTCTAAGAGTGCTATTTCTATTGCTAATAATCCAGTTTCTCATAGTAGAACTAAGCATATAGAAATCAAATATCATTTTCTTAGAGAACATGTAGAAAAAGGTGACATCTCATTGGAATTTGTAAAAACAGATTATCAAATAGCAGATGTATTTACTAAGCCTTTAGATGAAACCAAATTCAATAAATTCAAAATTGAATTAGGTATGTTAACCATTGATTAATGTATTAAACAAAATCATTAACAATGCTATTGAAATGGTTTATAAGTAAGTAAAAGTAGTAACAACAATAATCAAGTGTTAAAAGGACACATTGAAGTTACAGAAATTGGCTAAGTAAGAATGTGTCGACACATTCAGTAATAATGTGTCGACTCAGAGAAATTATGTCGACAAGTCAGAAATATTGTGTCGACACAGAGAATATGTGTCGACACTTAAGAGTTTTATTGTCGACTTAACCAGAAATGTAATGTCGACTCAACCAGAATTATGGTGTCGACACTTACAAAATATGTGTCGACACTTGTCCTTAGTGTCGACACAGAATTTCTGTCTTTCTACTATGTATCCAAGGTGTCGACATAACCACAAATTGGTGTCGACACATAGTAGGCTGAAGAAATGTCGAGTTAATAGAAGCTTGTGTCGACACATTCCGTCTGTGTCGACACATTTAGACTGTTTTTGGCGCCTTTTGAACTTCTTTCAACAGAAGCTATAAATAGGTCAAAAGCTCTTATTGTCGACACGCTTTCAAGGTTTTCGAGACTCAAACCCTGTGTCGACAATCTTTCTTTCTCTCCTCTCTCAAGCCTTCTCGACGACTCGATGGCGCCAAGGATTGAAGACAATGTTAATGAAGGGTATGAGTTGGTGCGCCAGGCGTTTGCAGATGCGCAGCCCGATGTTCAAGGGTTATAACCCTCCTCTCCGACTCAGGGTTAGAATTTCTTGTCTCAGAACCATCCAAGATCTGGAAGAAGGAGGTGCACGAGTTCTTTATCTCAGCATCAGTCCATTCTACTGAACTCAAGATCAAGTCCATTGTTCACGGGACTAAGATTAAGATTACCCAAAGAGGTTTGAGAAAGTTTTTGCAATTACAAGTAGTTGAAAATGAAGAAGAGGTTCCTAGTTCTAAGACAAGGGAAGCCCTTCAATGGTGTGGTTTGGATTCAAACATGAAGATTGGAGCTGCATTCAATAGGAAGGGTATGAATCAGCAAGGAAAGTTCTTGTCTGAAATAGTTGGGAAAGTAATTCTCTGCAAGACAGGTGGACATGATAGGATTTCTGCCTATATGTTCAACCTTATGACCAGGATTGCCTTTACAATTCCTACTGATTGGTCAGTAATCCTATTTGACAAGATTAAAGAAGGGATCAAGAAGCCTAACATGGCTAGGATCATAAGTTTATATCTCAATGGAGCAATTCCTGAAGTGATGCAGCAACTGCCAGGATCTAAAATCAATCATATGAGAAGGATGGACATGAGACTATTCTCCAGGTGGGAAAGGGTGCTGTCTAAGGATGTGCCTGAAGAGAGCAGGCCAGACACCCCTGTGAAATCCCCTTCTCCAGCTCACGAGACTGAGCAACAACAAGAGGACCCACTTAGGATACAGAGTGAAGAACAACCTGCCTCCACTATAGTTCATCAAGTAGATACATCTGCACAGATGCAGGGGGAGCCAGTTCAATCTCCTGCTCAAAATGTATCTACCCCTGCTCAGGTACAAGTGGTACAGGTGTAGGGGGAGCAAATGTATTTTACTATAAAATACTTTCTAAAAGTTTTTTTCTCTGCACAGGTTCAGGGGAGCATGTGTCTTCTCCTACTCCAGATATGCAGCTGCCTGAGAATGTGCACAAGGATGCACCTAATGACTTATCTTCAGGTGCTCCAGTTCAAAAAGAATACACTCTGGATGAGTTATTTCCTAATGATGACATAGCTACTGATAGAATAGAAGAGGACCAAGATGTTGAGCAGCCTCTTGACATAGAGCTAGAACAAGGAGTGGAGAAAGTTCAAGAGATTGAAAAGTACAAGAAGTAGAGGAGGAGCAAAGAATTGAGGGGAGCCAGTACATGTTGAAACTGAGCAACATGGCACTGAAGCAGATAGAGTTCACATTGAGAGTACTTCTGAATCTGAAACTGAAGAAGCCAGGTTGGCTAAGAAAAGAAAACTGGTTGTATTTAAAAGAAGAAGCAAGACTTATAAGCAGGCTTTACAGACAACACCTCCACCACCACCTCCTGAAGTTGATTATAACAAGTTCTTGGTGGATTTACAGGTGAAATTGGATGACCACAGGGTGGCCATTGAGAAATATGTTGATGAAAGCAACAAAACTCTGCAGTTTGACTTAGCCCAAGATATCAAATCTATCCAATTTCAAGTCAACTTGAATAAAACTGAAATGACAGATTGCTTCCACAAGGGTGGCAATGCTGTAGTTTATCTGGCTAAACAACAGCAGGCTATCTCTACAAAGGTGGATGATATTGCTTTGAAGCAAGGTTATGTTCTGGAAAATCAAATAAGAATGAATGACAATTTAACTGAATCTCATAATGAGATCATTCAAGAGGTGAAGAAGATTGTTCCAGGGATACCTACAGATAGAGCCAAAGAAATGGAAGAATTTGATAAGAATTTTCAGGCTGCTATTGCATCTGTTAAGACTGCCATCACAACCTCTCAACAGGAAATATCTGAAAAGCTTCAAAAGTTAAGACCATTTTTCAAGGAGGGAGTGAATTATTTGGATGGCCAAATTCGATTTCAGAAAGAAGATCTTAGAGATCATGTATCAAGAGAAGCCATAAAGGGGAGAGGATGCTAATTCATGCAGGCTCTGAGCATGCCAAATGGGTGACCAATAGTATAAGAGCCACATTGGGATATCCACCATTGTGTGATGATAACATGGTGGCTGAGTCAGGTCTACAAACAGGACTACTTGAAGGTGACCAACCTGAGGTTGCCCAAGTCATATACCCCCCTCCAGATTTTGATATATTGGATCAGCAAGTGCAATATATGTATAGTCCTTCAAAGGAGGTTGTAAATGTTATCTTTGGAAAGGTTGATAAGCCTGAGGTAAATTTGCAAGAACAGCAAGATGCTCTACTGTCAAAGAAAAGATTTAGAGAGCAGCTGAGCTGAAGCCAGATTTTGAGCAGTGGAGTCCTACTTCCAGAAATATAATACTCACTGCATGGAAAGCTGTCAAAGATCAAGTTCATGAAAGGGGCAAGTGGTACAATAAGCAGGAATGGCAGAAGTATGAGGCAAGACAAGAAGCCATTGTACAATTCAGAAGGAAAGCTAAGCTGGGAAGACTTCCACCTGATGCTATGGAGCCAAGCAAATACTTCCCAAAGCCTTTTCACTATTTTGAAAGGCAAAGGCTCAAGGAAGAAGCTAAGAAGAAAGCTGATCTTAAAGGAAAAAAGATGGCTGAAGAATCAGAAGCTCCTGTGACAGCTAAAATTAAATCTGGCCAAGGGATTGTTATTAGAGAGCCTGATCAATCCTGATAATGTTTTAGTTCTTTCATAATGTTTTGTAATGATGTAATGTGATCAGTCAAAGAAAAACCATGTAATCAAACATTACCCAGTAATAAACAAAATATTGTTAAATCTGTGATAGATTGTTTTATCCATGATGTTCTTATTATTTTGTTTATAATTAAGTATCCCTGTGTATTGTCATATATCATCATTTTATACTATTTATAAATGGTGTATATCATTGGCTATAAGGTTATGACTTCTCCAAATAGGGGGAGATTGTTGGGTACATTGGAAAATGTGTACCTGATTTGAAGAAGCCCAACCTAGCTCAATGATATACATCATGTTGTATTTGATGTTGTTTTGAGTTGACATGTGCAGGTAAAGAATTGTTAAAGTTTACAGGAAAAAATTCTAAGTCCAAGTGTCGACACAAAGGAACATGTGTCGTCACATAGAAGAAAGTTGTCGACACAACACTGGGAAAGTGTGTCGACACAGAAGGTGTAAGTCGACACTACTCTGGGAAAAAGTGTCGACACATAACATAGTCTACAACAACACTGGGAAAAAGTGTCGACAAAGAAGAAGTAAGTCGACACAACACTGGGAAATTGTGTCGACACAGAAGAAGTAAGTCGACACAACACTGGGAAATTGTGTCGACACAGAAGAAAAACGTCGACCTCAACATTGGGAGAATGCGTCGACACTGAAGAGTATAGTCGATCTCAAGCTTGTCGACATCATCTGAATATGTCGACACAGAAGAAAATAGTCGACCACAAGTTTGTCGTCACCAGCAGAATGTGTCGACACATAGTGAGTAAGTCGACACATTATAGCAAAGCTAAAAAAAATGAATGTGTCGACACCTGAAGGCTAAGTCAACACTTACTAAAGTTATGATTCTACAACAACTGTGTCGACACACAGGACTTGTGTCGACACACTGCAGAGTCAAAGACCAAGTTATTTTCAGAAGAAGATGTGTCGACACAAAGGCAATTTAGTCGACATCACTGAAGGCAGTGTCGACACCAAAGTCAATTGTGTCGACACAAATAGACAGATGGTCTCGACACTTTCTGACAGACTGTTTCAACACTAAGGCACAGGACTTGTTTGAAGACTTGACAGCTGTGAGTTATCACCAGTTAACTGAAGTTGTCAGACTTGTCAGAAAACGGTTAGAAACCGGATCAGCCGGTTACCATGAAGAATGTCTATAAATAGACAGATTCAGAAGGAGAAAAATATCAATGAACAACATATAGAACTGACCCTTTGAAATACATTGGATCAGAAAGTGGAGAAGGATTACATTCTACTCATTTCAAGAAAGTGCTAGGCACTTAAGAAGATCTTCTCCGGGAGATCTAAGAAGACTATCTAAGGGTAGATCTAAGAAGAGTTCTAATCAGAATTCAGAAGAATCATTCAAAGTTCTGGATAGAGAGAGATCAAGTCAGAATTTGAAGAAGAAGAAGGAATCCACCAGTGGATTCTCAAGAAGCTGTTTGGAATCATCTCAGCTAAGTACATTTTCAAGAAGCTTTGAAGAAGGCTAAGAAATAGTTGATTGCATCAGCTGATTAAGAATTGTCATTGCCTCTTCTCTCTCAACTTGGCAAGACAATTTAAAACAATCTTTTCTATATTTCTGTAGGATCTGTTTATACAGATCTGAGTTGTAAGCCTATGTTATAAAGGCTGAGTGTAGGAGTGTTGAACTCTGAGTGGTAGGGCTGATTGCCTGAGTGTAGGAGAAGGATATTCTCTGAGTTGTAGGCCTTGGGGCAAGGCTGAGGTAGGGCAGTTGTGCCTGAGTTGTAGGAACCTGTTGGGTTCTGAGTTGTAAGATCTATTGATCTGAGATAAGTGGAAGTTTGGCCGAATCTAGCATACAGCTAGATAGGTGAAGGGGGAAGTGGATGTACCCAGACCTTGGGGAACCACTATAAAACATAGTGCAATCTGTGATGTTTTGTTTTCTGTGATTGCTGTGTTTTTATATTAGTTAATAAATTGAATTCTGTCTAGAAGTTTTAGAAAGAGAAGCAGAACCTATTCACCCCCCCCTCTAGGTGTTTAGGCTGCCTTGAAAGTTAAACTATCAGCAGTCAAATCGCAATCAAAAGTGATTGCATCCCTCAAAGAGGTGGAATCAAATCTGAGGGAGGAGATTGACCAATTGACCCCTCTCAGAGATGAAGTTCAATCTTTGAAGGAGGAAATCAAAGACTTCACTGAATTAGTAAATCATAAAGATTTTCTCTTAGATGAACTGGAAGCAAAGCTAGTCATGGAACGAAAGCTGGTTGAAACTCTCACCATGCCTACAACTGTGCTTCCAATCATTAATGGAGAAGCCTCCTTTGAGAAAAATAGCAGCATAGGACATAAATCATCAAAAGGTAAAGGCAAGGTTATCCCAAGCCAAACTGTTGCCTCTCTGAATTGTGGTCCTTACAATCATGGGCCAAATGAGAAGAAAACACCAAAAGCTAAAACTGGTGTAACAAAGGCCAAGGAGACAAGGAAGCCATGTACTTGTTGTAATCGTGAGGCTTCCTCCTCCAAGTCAGTTGCTCTTGCTAGACCCCCCATCCATAAGGTAAAGCAAGAGAACAAGAGAAGGTACAACAGGTTTAACTGTTGGTGTTGTGGCAAGGTTGGTCACTTCGCCATAGATTGCTGGTTTAATCCCAGATTTGTTTTAACTCCTCAAGTTGATAATTTGAGAAAGACCACTCACAATGTTAACTCTCATAGGGGGAGGATACTAACAAGAGACCTAGGACCCAATCTTGTTTGGGCTCCTAAGGGATTCTAATCTTGTTGATGCAGGTATGTCCATGGGCCAACAAAATTCTTATCTAGCAATTGGACAAGAAGAAGTTCCTGAAAAATTCTTGGAACTAGAAGATTAAAGTACCTCTGTTGAAAAGCATGATGTGTTTAGAAATTGAAGAAGAATTCCATATGCATTGGTTAAGGGGGAGTTTCTAGTGTCCCCTATTTAAAGAGGTCAGAAAGGGGGAGAGCAAAAGGAAATGGAATTTAGAGATGAAAAAGGAAGAGAAAATTTGCAAAACAATTCTAGTACAGAAATGGGGAGATTGTTGGACAATTATAGTAAAGAAATGTAAGACAATGCATCCTCTTTCATGTCATTTTGTTTTAATATCTCTAGCAATTCAACTTAGTAGATGGTGTTCTGACTTCTTCAAATAGGGGGAGATTGTTGGGTCTTGTTTCCACAATGACCTTAATTTGAAGAAGTCCTCCTAAAACTAAGGTGAATTACAGTTGTATTTGATTTTGTGTTTGAGTTATGTGTGCAGGATCTTATTGCCAAGTGTAGACCAATGTCAGTCTATAATGGGTCACCAAACACAGGACCATACAATGTAATTCCTCATTGTGTGATCCAAGGTGTTGACTCATGTATAGCCTCTCCATTGGGATACACTTCATCAACATACATTTGGAAAAATGGACTATGGAGTATTGAAGTCTATCTCAGAGAATGAAGAAATCAGCCAAGAGAAGAAAGCAGATTTCAGGTCGACGATCGTCGAGCTCCGGTCGACTATAGTCGAGCTCAACTCTGCCAGATAGTCGAGCTCAAAACTCTGCAGATAGTCGAGCTCTCAACTCCACAGATAGTCGATCTAAATCTCTGCTGAGATAGTCGATCTATATCTCTGCTGAGATAGTCGATCTCAATCTCTGCTGAGATAGTCGATCTAAATCTCTGCTGAGATAGTCGATCTAAAACTCTGCTGTGATAGTCAATCTATATCTTTGCTGAGATAGTCGATCTCATCTCTGCTGGAGATAGTCGATCTCATCTCTGCTGGAGATAGTCAATCTCAACTCTGCTGGAGATAGTCGATCTCATCTCTGCTGGAGATAGTCGATCTCATCTCAGCTAGATCATCGAGCTTAATCTCTATTAGAATGTCGAGCTCATCTCTGCTGAGTCGTCGAGCTCAGATCGATGATAGTCGAGCTATGGTCGACGTTTTCTGTCCCAGACCAATTATAATTTCTCTGAGCTATCTTATTAGTTATTTTTCTAAGTCCACATACTCGAGTACCTCCTTATAAACTTGAGTAAGTGACTTATACTCGAGTACCTCCTTATATACTCGAGTAAGTGTTCTATACTCGAGTAGTTCCTTATTCACTCGAGTAAATCAGCTCATACTCGAGTAGCTCACTTATACTCGAGTAGTTTGATCTCTCCTTCAGATTATTTTCTAAGTCCTGGACTCATGCTTACTCGAGTATATCTCTCTCTCCTGATACTCGAGTAGTTCATTGATATACTCGTGTATGTCAATATACAGAAAGAATTTTTCTAAGTCCAGACTTTGCGGGTTATTTCAAATCCTCTAATTTGATTGGTCCACGTGTACTTGATTAAGTATTATGACCATTGCAGAAGTGCTATAAATAAGTCTTGTCAAAGTCGACAAACCCTAAGAAGAAAAATAAGTTTCTGAATCTGATTTTATCGCCGACATCGGAAAGCCAACTAGGTCACGCCGACAAAACGCTGTTCATCTTCTTCATCGCCGGTCTTCTTTGATACAGCTATTCAGACAAGAAGTTTCAGAAGATCAAGTGATTCTCAATCGATAGATCCCGTACTTGATCACGCTGATTCTAGGTTTCCAGATCCAAGGGTTTTCGCCTCTGTCTTCCTCGATTTATTTCTGCCGATCTCTAAACGCTGAAGAAGGAAGAAAGATTTGAAGATCCAGATCTGAACGGTTCTGTTTGTATATTTCTTTATACAACCTTTTATTCTTGTAGGAGTCTTGACTCCGAGTTCTATAGGAGATTTTCTCCGAGTACTGTAGATCCAGTTTGGATTGAGATTTATAGGAACGTTGTTCCGAGTTGTAGGATCTTTTTGATCCGAGATAGTGGAGTAGACAAGTCTAGTGGTTTACTAGATTGGTGAGGTGAAAGTGGACGTACCCAAGGTTGGGGAACCACTATAAATCCTATGTTCTCTGTGGCTTGCTTGGTTATTTTCTGTGTATCGTTCTTACAACTTTTATTCCGCAAAAATACGCAGACCTCACCTATTCACCCCCCTCTAGGTGATTTAGGTTGACAACTAAGGTTTACATCAAAGAGTTTAAGTGCACGCATGGTACTATCGAGTTAAAATATAAAGGTTTCATGCTACTGAAGCAGGCTTCGAAGGTTTACACCAGGAAAATGTTTTCTATCATCGAGAAATCATTCATGGAGGGGGTTGTTGGGGTTAGCATAGTCGATGAGACGAGATACACGAATAATATTATTTCATATGTGACCTCCCAGTGTGACGAAGGTGTTGACGGTAAACATTGGTTTGTAAACTTCAATGCTATTACCGGCGAAGTAGAATGTTCTTGTCGAGGCTTTGAAATCAAACGTATTATATGCAAGCATATTTTGTGAATATTCATTCATAGAAATGTAAAGCATATTCCCGACCAATTTTTGCTCAAACGATTTAGTTTGCATGCTAAGAAAGACATTTACCTTCCCTACTCACCTTCAATGTCTCAATCCAATTCAAATGCGGTTTTCAGGAACCATTTCGTATTTTGGATTCTCAAGAGCGTGTGTTACGAAGAAAGACCATCCCTATGGTCAAGATTCTTTGGAGAAATCAAGACGTCGAGAGCGCGACGTGGGAATTGGAATCAGCAATGAGAGAATCTCATCCGCACCTCTTTTCTTTGTTTTAGGTATGTCGTTATGTTTTCAGTTATGTTTGATTTTATCGTTTTGATTTGGTTTTGGAGTTGTGTTTAGATTCGGGACGAAACTTCTTTTAGTAGGAGTGACTGTAACGCCCCCTATTTTTCGATGATTTTATTTAAATGGGCAATGCCATATTTGTGACGTTGTGGCGTTACTTTTAACGTCGAGTTGACGACGCAATGCCGTTGAGGAATTTTCGCGTCCGTGCGGTCGAGTCGGCCGAATTCTTGTTGTTATGGGAAATATTGCTTTTGAAATTTAAGTTAAGTAATTTTGGACTTGCTCGTCAAGTTTCGTCGCAATTCGAGCATTTTTGGAGTCTCAGCGCGCGATTGAAGTTTTGGATTGTTTATGTTAGCCATATGCTTTGAAGATTAATATCTCGGGAAAGGCTCGTCGGATTTTGGTTTTGACTTCGTCGTTGTGTCTGTAGCGTCCATGCAATCTCTTTTAAAACTAAGTCACTATTTTCCTGGCTAGCGTAAAGACTTTTCATATACTTATTATAAATCTAGAGTCTGTTTAGCATGAGTTGTTCCTCAGGGACAATTATACTCATGTGGGATGTTAGAGTCAAATTAAACAAGTATCTTCCGCAAGCTTAATAAATTATATTTTAAATCGTGGACTAGATGATCCACTAAACCGAGAGATACGGCTACCATCATAACTTAAACGTGATTTCATCCATAATAATTTATGTTTTCTTTCAAAACTGTAGAGTTTGGAGTCGTGCATGAACGTCTGCAGTTTTCTCCTGCACGGTATGGCATCTCGGTTCGTATTTTCCCCCTGCTTTGATATAATTAAATTGTTGGGAAAATTCGGGTTGTGACACCTTCCCTTCTCACCTTCAATGTCTCAATCCGATTCAAATGCGGTTTTCAGGAACCATTTAATGAGGTTTACATATGAATTAGCCATCCAAATTGAGAGATGTCAATTGGCAAAGGAACTTTTTATGACTTCCATGAATGATTTTACTAAAAAGGTTCACGTTATGGTCAATGGGGGTGGGGGTGTCAATCAGAATGGGAGAAATGAAATATTATTAAGTGAGCCGCCGATAAAGCGGACGAAAGGCGTTTCAAACACACAACTAAAAGGACATTGGGAGAAAAACAATAGAGTACCAAGTACTACTTTTTTTTATCTTATAGTTCCAAAAACAAGTTCTGTACAACTAATGATTCTTATGTTTCCAAAAATAACTTTATTACTACAAGTATAATAATACTTGTGTTTTCCAATGTAGGAAAGAAAGCTGAATTGAAGAGAAGAGCAGTCCCTGTGAATGATAATCCATCGAAAACAAAGATCTACAACTTCTTCGATTCTCCAGAACATGTGCACCAGTCAACCCCACAGGCCACTCCTGCAGATATCGATTGTCAAGAGGACTTTGACTTAGATTTGTCTTTTAATTTTTCGAGTATCCTAGATGTTTTCAAACCTTTACGTGAATCATGTGCCATAATAGTTTGAGTATTTACTATTTTTGGTACATTCTTGTTCTTGCAAATAAATATTTACTAGTAGTAAAGGATTTGTGAACTTGCGGTGGATTGCATGTACATTCTTGTTACTTTATTGTTGTGGACTTGCTGTGAACTGTGAACTTAGTAAAGGAGTGCATTCTTGCTGCGTACTTGTGCATTGGGAGGTTGCAGTTGAGTTAAATTAAAGAGAAGAACATAAATTTTCTAGAAAATGTCAGTTTTGTTAACAAAATCTCAGTTTTTAACTGTCAACATATTTAATTGTGAACCAAAACGTCATAGCAATTAACATGCATGAGCATTAAAAACAAATTTGATCAGCAGTTAATTAACAAAATCTCAATTTTTACCCACTGTTTTTAGGCCACAAAATCTGTCCAGTTCAGAATGTCATATCAATTAATTATTCAATTTGTCCTCTCTTAAACCCTTACAATAACAAAATCACTAGTTGTTAGTACTAATTATGCTAGAAAATGCCCGAAAAATGTCCGCTACAATTTCTGCGTGAAATCGTGGCATCTCTTTATACCAATTCTTTTTTCTTGCCATGAAATAGTCTTGATCAACCATGCCTTCTCCATGAATTTCATCACGAACACACCGCAATCATCCCTGTTATCTTGTTACGGCAAATTAGGAACCTCGTTAATGGGCTAATTGATAATATCATTTGGAAAAGATTCACTAACCTCCTCGTATAAGATCGTAACCTGCATGATACATTAATTGTCAGAAAGCATATAAACTCAACTTTCATATAGGTGTGTAATGTAAGACCCCCTTTTTTGCTACGCTACCGGGGTCTTATGCCCAAAATTACAGTTTTGCAGTGACACCGACACTCGGGAAGGTCTCCACTACAAACACCGATCCTGCCGTCCTTAAGGATCACCAAAGAATAGAAGTTTATAGTAAAAATACTATTAATTCAAGTACAAAATCACATATAATATATGAAATAGAAATCACAGCAATGTCCACAAGGAAAGTAACCATAGCTTATAATCATGCCCACACAAGCTTATGAACTATGAGATCGTTTTACAAGGCCTATCGTATAAAAAGTCTCATACCAATTTATACGTTAGGCGTAAGGGTTGAAGTATGATGATGGCATGATAGGCTATATTATGTGGGTTAATGATATGTCATGCAAGTTGATAACTCTAATTATTCTTATTTTTATTATCTTAGTTTTTATTAATAGTTCGATATTATATATTAATTTTATAATATAAAGTTTTTAAATTAACAACTTTTTATATTTTATCTTTATTTGATCTCAGCAAATCATTTTTAATCTTGCACGGCTAATATATGGATTATTTGGAGCAGAACTGGGATTTTTCTTTTTTTGTCCTAGACACGCCCTATGACACGCCCTCTATGGGCATGACCATAGGCGTGACACCAGGGGATGAGAACGTTGACCACAGATCGATGAAGCTGCGACAAAATAACCTCGACACGCCCTGCGACACGCCCTCCTTGGGCGTGTCTCATAGGCGTGACGCCTTTACACTTGGCGTTCCGGCCGTTGGAAGAATTATTGTACCATGCCATGTTAGATTAAAATGACACGCCTGGGTTACGGGCATGACCCAGGGCGTGTTAGGGGCATTTCCAGCCAATTACTCTGCCATTCTGCCGTTGCCTCCAGCTTGACGTTTCCAGCTTGACACACCCTGGTCACGGGCGTGACCAGGGGGCATGACACCTCCATCAACTGCAATTTATTCCCGCCATTTTCAGCTTCCCGCCATTTTCCAGAAACGGACTTAACATGCCCTAGGTCACGGGCGTGACCTAGTGGTGTGACCCACAATCTGCTATTTTTGGTCGTTCCTCCTCCACGTTCCAGGGGCTTCAAGATGACGGTTCTGAGTCTGACACGCCCTAGGTCACGAGCGTGACCTAGGGCGTGACTAACCAACAAATTTTCCTATAAATTTCAGACAACTTCAGATTCTCAGCATTGATTTTTGGGAGTTGGAGTCATGCATTTTACTGCTTTTAATTACTGTATTTTTCATTTCCTTGCCTAGATTAATATTGTGTAAGCTTTTATTCTAGTAGTTGTTATTTCAAGCATGTCTTTCCCTACTCTATTTTGTAATTCCCTAATCTTGATGAGTAGTTAATTTTCATTTAGCACTTGATCATGATGAACCTTGGAATAGAATAAACTTTTCATCTTTATCAAAAATGCCTTGTTCTTAATCTTGCTCATTTATGATTTATCTTTGAATTATATTTTGTCGAATTCATATTTCACGGATATGGTTTTCGATCTAAGATCCGTATCCTAAATGTTGGGTATTGTATCCACAATGGACCTGATTTGAAGAAGCCCCTGAAAAAGCTAAGCTGAATTGACAATGTATTTGACATTCTTCCATCAAGTTATGCTTGCAGCTATTCCATGCAAAGTACACACCAATATCAGGGTGCAGTGGGTCAATATACACGGGTCTGCACAACGTAATCCCTCGTTGAGTAGATCAGTGTGTTGACTCACGTGTGCTCTCCTTATTGGAGTGTACTTAGTTTCAAGTACAGGGTCGAGGTAGATCAAGAGCAGAAGAGGAGCAAAGATGGGTCAAAGACCAAGTCTTCAAAGGAAGGAAGAGAAATTCTTTTAAGTCAAAAACGACGGGAATCACTAAGTGATTCTCGCCGACTTTGACGGGAATCTCTAGTGATTCCCGCCGATTCGACGAGGATCAGTCTGCATTCCCACCGACTTCCTTCCGGCTAACAGTTATCCAACATGAATTCTGCCAAGGCAGAATCGACGGGAATCGCAAGTGATTCCCGCTGACTTCGACGAGAATCTGTCTGCATTCCCGCCGATTCGGCGAGTATCAGCTAGCCTCTCCCGCCTGATTTCTTTTGGCTGACTGTTTTCCAGACAGGGATTCTGCTAAGGCAGAATCGACGGGAATCGTGATTGATTCCCGCCGACTTCGACGTGAATCACCAACGATTCCCGCCGATTTTGCCTTAGGCATTTTTCCTCCGTTCGTTGGACCGAACCAAGAGGTCGTGCGCTATTTCGGCCGGGGCTAGGGTTTCTCCTTGTGGGTCCCACAACGGACTTTAGGGTTGGCCTCACGTATAAATAATCGCGTATTTTGAACTTCTACAGTAACTATTCACGAGAAATCAAAAGCAGTCGACGCTGTGCCCTAGCCGATCGCGGAAACCGTCGATCGCTTGTCGCCGCTCGGAGTTCGTCGTCGCTGATAATCTCCGGTCATCTTTGATCTTCCGGCGATAACACCGAGGCTAGCAGAGCATCTCACGCATCTCTCTTAAGATCTCTTTTCTCTCGATTCATTGAACGATACTAGTTCTCCATTTCGAATGGGTGAAGACGACTGATCCGACTGAGATCGTTCGTAGACCTTTCTTGCTTCGTCAAGAAGTTTGGATCTACAAAGTATCGTCACCGCATTCACTTGCTGCCGCCGATCTTGTCAAGATCCTCTCGAAGAGAGAAATTCGGTTGTGGACTCTTCGTTACTTTCAAGAAAGCCTCAACGAACGAAGAAGGACATCAGATTCTCCATAAACATTGTTTGTATTTTCTTATACATTCTATTTTGGTTTTGTTGTAAAGGAATTTTTATTCCTAGTTGTAAGGGTTTGGTGCAACCCGTGGTGGTGGAGTGGTGACTCCTTTGTTGGAAGGGTTCCTTCCGTAGTGTGAGTATTTGATTTCAATCCGTTTGGCGAAGTGACTGAGTCATCCCTTGGTGGGAGATAGGTCGAAGGGGGAAAGTGGATGCACCCAAATCGGGGAACCGCTATAAATCTTTGTGTATTTTCTGTGCTGTGTTTGTTAATTTGTGCAGGTTAAATTAATTCAGCAAAAGAACACACGACACCTATTCCCCCCCCATAGGTGGCTGTAGTCGACACTAGATACTTTTAAGTGGTATCAGAGCGAGGTTACTCATCAATAAGGTTAACACCTTTAGTAAGATCTTGTGTCTAGTGTCAAGAGGAAAGAAGATCTCGGGAATGGATGGACTCAAGTATTCAGGAAAGATCCCAGTGTGCACCAAGCTGAACTTTCCCATCTGGAAGGAAAGAATCAGGTTCTACATGGAAGCAGTCGACCCTCGACTCTTCATGGTAGTGGAGGAGGTCCGTAATATCCCCACTAAGGCCTCCAACATTGATCCTACCAAGATGGTGCCCAAGAAGCTTTCCGAAATGGATAAGGATGAGATGGTGCTTGTCGGACTAGACAAGAAAGCTCAAAACATTCTTGTAAGCGCCATCGATGATTCCATGATGCAGAATTTCAGCAACTGTAGGACTGCCAAGGACATCTGGCACTGCCTGATCATCCTGATGGAAGGCACAAATGAAGTAAGGGATGATCGAAGATCCCTTCTGAACCAAATGTATGAGGCCTTCAGGAAAGGTCCCAAGGAAGAAATCGGAGTGACATTTGAGAACTTCCTGAAGATCGTCAATGCCCTGAAGGGTAATGGCAGAGTGTTCACCGATGGTGAATGAAATGACAAATTCCTTAGATCCCTTATTAAGGAATGGGACACCAAGATCTTCGCCATCAGAGAGTTTGGCAAGCTGGCAGAAACTGATCCCCAGATTCTGTTTGGAAAGCTTATGTCCTATGAGCTTCAACTGAACACCATAAAAGCTGAAGAAGAAGCCGATAAAGCCGCTGCCAAAGAAAAGACTATAGCCCTGAAAGCCAATCACTCAAGGAAAGGCAAGGGTGCAGCCTCGTCCCGCTCCTGGAAAAGGGATGAGGAAGAAGACTCTGAGCCATGCTCTTCCGGCTCAGAGCTATCTGAAGAAGAATTCTCCTTCATCACTCGAGAGTTCAAGAAGTTTCTCAAGATGAGGAATCAAAGAAAGAGAGACGGCTCCTCCTCCAGACATCAGAAGAAGAATTACTCTTCTAACAGGTATGAATCTAAACAGAACAAACATCATTCTACTGACATTATCTGCTTTGGATGCAATAAGACAGGCCACATCGTTGCTGACTGCCACCAAAGCAAGAGAGATAAGGGGAAGGGAGATGAGCACAAGTCCTCTAGAGATAAGAAGAAGGAGAGGAGCTACATTGCTAAAAAGCCAAAGACACTAAGTGAGTCTGACTCTTCAGACTCCAGTGATGATGAGGAAGCCTACATTGGGCTAATGGGTCGCTCAGACTCAGATGGAGACTGTCCCCCATTTACTGGGAAGGTAAAAGATTGCACCCCCCCTCTCTGAATCTGACTCTGACTCTGAGTCTCATGAAGATGACCACGAGGATAGTCTATCTCCCCGTGAGGCTGAACTCCTTGAAAAGTATGAGCTTCTGCTCAATACTTTCGATGAGTGCCGAAAGAGGTTGAGGGCTAAGAAAAAGGAAGTCAAATTCCTTAAGGCTGAGGGTGTGTCCCTAAGAGAAGAGATCACTAGCTTGATTTCTTTCCGATAGGAACACCTAGACCTGACTTCTGAGCACTCAGATTCTCTAAGGCTCCTTGACCAAAAACAGGAAGAAATCAACAAGCTGGAAGAACAGCTTGCGGCAGAAAGGAATATTGTCAAAAGATTCTCTATGCCCAAGACCGTTCTTCCTCTGGTTGATGAATTCTCTGCTCAGGCTAAGGGGGCTGGCTTAGGGCATTTGGCTATGCCTGGCAAATCGTCAAGGAGAAACATAAATCAGAGGAAAAAAAAGGCTGCTAAGAAGGCCTCTGCTGCAGAAAAGGGAAAGGCCCCACTCAGTCCTGTTTCATTCAGAAAGCCTGGCTTTCCTTGCAATGAGCAGGACTTTGAGTCAACCTATGGCCACTTCTTCCGGCCCTCGGTTAAAAAGCCCAAGAGTAAGTATGATGGTTTGACCTTCCCCCACAACTATGATGAGAGTGTCTTCAAGGCACCTTATGAGGAAATCCAAGTGGAGAATTATGGCCATTTCTCTAGCGGCCATAATAGGAAGCATGCACCAAATGCCAAGCCTGTCATACTGAAGGAACAGGAAGTGAAGAAGTCATGTGACTGCTGTTATCATGATGCCTCCACCTCCGGATCCAAGGCCCCGGCTGGACCCACCATTCCAAGGGTGAAGCAGGAGCCTAGGAAGCGGTATAATAGGTTTGACTGTTGGTGTTGTGGCAAAGTTGGTCACTTTGTCGTAGATTGCTGGTTTAATCCAAGATACAATGAGACTCCTTTTGTTAGCAATGCGAGGCCGACCACTCGTAGGGTTAACATACCGAGGGGGAGTGTGTAATAAGAAATCGAGGACCCAAGTTAGATTGGGTCCCTAAGGGAAACTAATTCTGTTTTGCAGGTATGTCCAAAGCCACCAAAACGCCAATCTTGTACTTGGACAGTGGATGTTCCCGACATATGACCGGGACAAGAAGTCTATTGCGTGATTACTCCCTAATCGAAAATGGACCCAAAGTCATCTTTGGAGGATCTGATCGAGGAGTCACCAGGGGTTATGGTATGATTTCAAACGGTGTACTCTCTATAACAGACGTGGCCTATGCTTAAGGGTTAAACCATAACCTGATCAGTGTAAGCCAGTTGTGTGATAAAGGATACGACATAAAGTTCTGCAAGGATAAGTGCTTGATAATATCATGTGCCTCTTCGGAGACGGTATTAACTGGCATTAGGTAGCAAAAATATCTTTTGCTTAGATTTTCTTAGCTTAGACTCTTCTACCCCTATGTGCCTAGTAGCAAAAGGCAGTGCATCTCTCTGTGAAAAATGACACAAGAGATTAGCACATATTATTTTCAAGACTATTAATATGTCATTTTCCAAGAATTTAGTAAGGGATGCCCCTACTATTAAGTGCATCAAAGATAGCCCTTGTCCTGCATGCCAGAAGGGCAAACAGACTAGGGCTACCTTTATGGGAATTACAGACAAAGACTCCTCCAGATGTCTTTATCTTCTGTATATGGACTTGTTCGGGCCAGTGCAAGTTCATAGCTTAGGAGGCAAATCATATACGCTAGTGATTGTTGATGATCACTCTCGGTTTACGTGGGTGTTCTTCTTGAAATGAAAGTCAGATACGTTTGACATCTTCACTAATTTTATCAAGCAGATTCAGAACGAACTTAACTGCTCCGTGGTCAAAATCAGAAGTGACCATGGAACAGAATTCGAGTCTGCTGTTATGACAAGATTCTGTGAAGAACATGGTATCTTTCATGAGTTTTCCTCCCCGCATACTCCTTAGTAAAACGGAGTTGTGGAGAGGAGAAATAGAACGCTCATTGAAGCATGCACGATAATGTTGAATGACGTTTCTCTTCCAGAGTACTTCTGGGCAGAGGCTGTCAATACGGCTTGTCATGTGCAGAACTGAGCATTAATCAACAAGAATTATTGTAATAGGCCTTATGAGCTATTGAAGGGCAGGAAACCGACCATGTCCTATTTAAGGATTTTTGGCTGCAGATGCTATGTACTCAATATTAGGAAGTACCCACGTACTAACTTCGGAGAAAAATGCTTCGAAGGCATCTTCATAGGCGATAGTAGCCATAGTCGGGCATATAGGGTTTTCAAAAAGAAAACCCTAGTGGTAGAGGAGTCCATTAATGTTGTATTTGATGAAGGAAGCTTGCTTCAAAGTAATTCTTCCAGTGGCATTCTTGAAGACGCAGGTGCAAGGCTTGAACAGCTTAGTCTCGATTTGACTGCTAAAGATGGAACTCCCAAGTACGTCAAGGTCTCTACCTCAACGCCAATTGGAGAAGATGCCGATCAGGATGGAGAAAATCTCCCAAAAGAGGGAGGAGCCCAAGAAGCTGTTAGAGCTCCAGATGCCAGACTCTTAGAGATCCGACATGTGAGGGATCATCCTAGAGATCAGATCATAGGAGATCCTCGTGACAGTGTCAGAACTCGCAGAGGTACAATTAACGAGATTCTGCACCTTAGTTTTTTGTCACAGGTTAAGCCAAAGAAGTTCGACGAAGCGAACAAAGATGCGTCTTGGATATTTGCCATGCAAGATGAACTGCATCAATTCGAACGATGCAACGTTTGGACGCTTGTTCCCAGACCAAAGAAACAGAATATGATCGGCACTAAGTGAATCTTCAAAAACAAACTGGATGAACACGGTGTCATCATCAAGAATAAGGCCAGACTGGTGGCTCAAGGTTACAGAGAAGAAGAGGGGATTGACTTCGACCAAACCTTTGCACCGGTTGCAAGGCTCGAGGCGATCAGGTTGTTCCTGGCATATGCCTCTCACAAAGGATTCACTGTCTATCAGATGGACGTGAAATCTGCATTCCTAAATGGAAATTTGAAAGAGGAAGTATATGTCGTGCAACCCCCAGGTTTTGTTAATCCAACATTCCCTAATCATGTTTACTTTCTTAATAAGACCTTATATGGCTTAAAACAAGCTCCTCGAGCTTGGTATGAGACTCTGTCTAGTTTTCTTCTTGAGAACAAGTTCTCAAGAGGAAAAATAGATAAGACATTATTTCTTAGGGAAGTCAAAGGCAAGATTCTGCTGGTGCAAATCTATGTCGATGACATAATTTTCGGCTCAACGGACAACAATCTTTGCAAGAAGTTTTCTAAACTTATACAAGGAAAGTTTGAAATGAGCAGCATGAGAGAGCTAAAGTATTTCTTGGGACTTTAAGTGAAATAGTCTGAGGATGGAATTTTCATTTCTCAGACGAAGTTCACAAATGAACTCCTCAAGAAATTCGGAATAGAGAATGCAACCTCTATGAGGACTCCAATAGGAACCACTGTGTCTCTGGACAAGGATGAGAAAGGGAAACCTTTTGATGAAACCAAATACAGAAGCATAATTGGATCCCTGCTCTACCTTACTGCTAGTAGACCGGATATTATGTTTTCCACATGCGTTTGTGCTAGATATCAGGTGAACACTAAGGAATCTCATTATGTCACTGCAAAGCGGATTCTTAGATACCTTAAGGGTACACCAAATCTTGGCTTGTGGTACCCAAGAAACAATGATGTTGAGCTAATAGGCTTTTCAGATGCTGACTTTTCAGGAAGTAGGGATGATAGGAAAAGCACTTCCGGGACGTGCCAATTCCTCGGAAGAAGGCTTATTTCGTGGAACAGTAAAAAGCAGAACTGTGTCGCAACCTCTACGGCTGAATCTGAGTACATCTCAGAAGGCAGATGTTGTGCACAACTTCTATGGATCAGAAATCAACTCGAAGATTATGACTTGCAGTTCAGAAGTTCCAATGTATTGCGACTCCTCGAGCACAATAGCAATTGCGAACAATCTAGTGTCGCACAGCAGAACAAAGCATATTGAAGTGCGCTACCACTTCATTCGGGAGCATGTGGAAAACAAAGATATTTCTCTCTGTTATGTCCCCACGGATAAGCAGATTGTAGATATCTTCACAAAGCCCCTAGACGAGGCCAAGTTCAGTCTCTTCAAAACTGAACTCGGCATGCTGAACTATGAAGGTTGACGACTGAAGGGCTCCAGGCTCTTGGATCAAGGGGGAGCATCAGCGAGGAACTCAAGATCGGGCATGGATGAAAGAACTGAGGGGGAGCTTTGTGCTCCAAGTGAAGTCCCAGATTTGCAGAAGCCGAAAAGGGGGAGATTACCCTATCGACTAAGGCTAAGGTGGCTGCCAATGCTAAGTATGCTCTCAGGAGAATTTTAATGAATTTCACTCTTAACTGCATTTTCATTTTATGATTTTCATTCCCATCTATTCTATTCACCTTAGCTTGTAGGGTTTAGGCTTCTTCAAATAGGGGGAGATTGTTGGGTATTGTATCCACAATGGACCTTATTTGAAGAAGCCCGTGAACAAGCTAAGCTGAATTGACAATGTATTCGACGTTCTTCCATCAAGTTGTGCTTGCAGCTATTCCATGCTAAGAACACTCAAATGTCAGGGTGCAGTGGGTCAATATACACGGTTCTGCGCAACGTAATCCCTCATTGAGTAGATCAGTGTGTTGACTCACGTGTGCTCTCTCTATTAGAGTGTAATTATTTTCAAGTACAGGGTCGAGGTAGATCAAGAGCAGAAGAGGAGTAAAGATGGGTCAAATACAAAGTCTTCAAAGGAAGGAAGAGAAATTCTTCTAAGTCAAAATCAACGGGAATCACTAAGTGATTCTCGCCGAGTTCGACAGGAATCGCTAGTGATTCCCGCCGATTCGACGAGGATCAGTTTGCATTCCCGCTGACTTCCTTCCGGCTGACAGTTATCCAACAGGAATTCTGCCAAGGCAGAATCGACGGGAATCGCAAGTGATTCCTGCTGACTTCGACGAGAATCTGTCTGCATTCCTGCCGATTCGGTGAGTATCAGCTAGCCTCTCCCGTCGATTTCTTTCGACTGACTATTTTCAAGATAGGGATTCTAATAAGGCAAAATCGACGGGAATCGTGATTGATTCCCGCCGACTTCAACGGGAATCACCAACGATTCCCGCCGATTTTGCCTTAGGCATTTTTCCTCCGTTCGCTTGACCGAACCAAGAGTCCGTGCGCTGTTTCGGCCGGGGCTAGGGTTTCTTCTTGTGGGTCCCACAATGGACTTTAGGGCTGGCCTCAGGTATAAATACTCGCGTATTTTGAACTTCTATAGTAATTATTCACGAGAAATCAAAAGCAGCCGACATCGTGCCCTAGCCGATCGCGGAAACCGCCGATCGCTTGTCGCCGCTCGCAGTTCGTCGTCGCCGATAATCTCCGGTCATCTTTGATCTTCTGGCGACAACACCTAGGCTAGCAGAGCGTCTCATGCATCTCTCTTGAGATCTCTTGTCTCTCGATTCGTTAAACGAGACTAGTTCTCTATTCTGAATCGGTAAAGATGACTGATCCGACTGAGATCATTCATAGACCTTGCTTGCTTTGTCAAGAAGTTTGGATCTACTAAGTATCGCCGCCGCATTCACTTGCCGCCACTGATCTTGTCAAGATCCTCTCCAAGAGATAAATCCGGTTGTGGACTCTTCGTTACTTTCAAGAAAGCCTCAACGAACGAAGAAGGACATCAGATTCTCCAGAAGCGTTATTTGTATTTTCTTATACATTCTATTTTGGTTTTGTTGTAAAGGAATTTTTATTCCTAGTTGTAAGGATTAGGTGCAACCCGTGGTGGTGGAGTGGTGACTCCTTTGTTGGAAGGGTTCCTTCCGTAGTGTGAGGATTGGATTTCAATCAGTTTGAAGAAGTGACCGAGTCGTCCCTTGGTGGGAGATAAGTCGAAGGGGGGGAAAGTGGACATACCCAAATCGGGGAACCACTATAACTTTTTTTGTATTTTATGTGCTGTGTTTGTTAATTTATGCAGGTTAAATTAATTCTGCAAACGCCCGCACGACACCTATTCCCCCCCCATAGGTGGATTTAGTTGAAACTAGATACTTTCACTAAATGACCGAGAGGTTGCGGATACGAGGAGATCACTCAAGGATAATAGGAGTTGCATGCACTCCTCGAGAGAGGATGACATAAATCCTCCGGATTGGAGTCAAATCAATAGTGTGGTTCACCGCCTAAACCAAGCTTAGGGGTTTCGACTTGCCGAGAGGTCTTAATCTATCAACCTAGGGTTAGTCTAAAGCATGAGTTCGAGAGAGATGCTTGGTACTTTATGAACCTCCACGGTCGAGTGAGTAATTTAAGAACTCGCATTGCTTTATTTGTTCAAGAAGGTTTATTTTATCCCAAGGGGATTCTAGATCAAGTGCTAGCTTCCCCATCATCGAATTTCTCTTTCTTAGTATAACGCTTCCTTTTCCTTGTCCGTTTTAAACAAAAAAACAAATTTTCTGTCTGATAACATAATAGCTCTTTCTTGTGAGTACAAGTACTCGACAAGCCTCGATTCGATATACGACACTTGATTCTATACTCCGAACGATAGGTATACTTGCCTCATCGATTGGAAACACACGTTAGCGTGGAGAAAATATCCATCAAGTTTTTGCCGTCGTTGCCAAGGACTTTCTTTGTCGATATTTTGAAAGCAATAATCTATTAATTTTATCCTTTTTTATTTTGTTTGTTTTCTTTAAAAGTTTTAACTTTTGTTTTTTGTAATTAAAGTTTCTTGAGAAAGGGCCATGCCGGGGTTTCATCCAGCAATACCGCCTAGTACCTTACGAACCCGTCACTGGGAGCCCTTGGGAAGTCCGGGAAATTTTAATTTATAAATTTTTAATCTTAAAACTTTTATCTTTCATTTTATTTTGGTGTATGACCCGAGAGAATTCGTCAAATCTATTTGACTTGGATCTGAAGATTGAGCAAAGCTTACGATGACGCCTAAGACTCCGTGACCTCAATTCTCTAGATTTGGTTGAGGAATCTGTAGGTAACACTTTTTCTTCTTCACCATCTTCGTCTTCTTCTTCTTCTTCTTCTTCTGCTTCCCCTTCTTCTCAATTTTCTTCTAATTTGGGTAACCAAAATCCAAATATGGCCGAAGAACGGACTATGTCCTATTATGCCTGGCCAAATTTGGATGAGGCGCAATCAAGTATTGTTTGACCCGTTATTGCGAACAATAACTTTGAATTGAAGCCAAGAATCATTCAAATTGTACAACAATCGGTAAAATTTAATGGGCTTCAAGATGAGGATCCAAATGCGCATATTTCTAACTTTTTAGAAATATGCAATACTTTTAAAATTAACGGGGTTTTCGATGATTCCATTCGGCTAGGACTTTTTCCTTTTTCTTTGTACACCAAGGATAAGCAGTGGTTGAGTTCTCTCCCAAGGGGCTCCATCACTACTTGGGTCGAGATGACGGAAACTTTTCTCACGAAATTTTTTCCACCCGCTAAGAAGGCCAAATTGCGCAATGATATAACATATTTCTCCCAAGTTGACACAAAAACATTATATTATACTTGAGAGCAATTTAAGGAATTGCTTCGCCATTGTTCGCATCATGCAATCCCCGATTGGTTGCAAGTGCAAACCTTCTATATTGGCCTCAATCAACAAACGAGGTAACATATTGTTGCCATCACTGGTGGAACGTTAAACAACAAGACACCGGCGGCAGCCCAAGAACTTATAGAAGGTATGGCCATGAATACGTATCATTGGAGTACATCCCGGTCTCTTCCACTTAAACCGGTCGGGATATACAAAATAGATACTGTTTCTAGTTTATCTCTCCAGGTTGAGAAACTACAAAAATAGATAAACGAGATGATAGCTTCCTCGTCTACACCTACCTATGAGCCCCAATATTGGGAGCCTTCCACTATTGCCGAACATGTGGATTACATGGGTAATCCGAATCGGCCACCTTATAACTCAGGTAATAATTTTGGTAAACCTTTCACCCGTGTATAAGGAATCACCCCAACTTCTCTTGGAGTAATCCGGGGAACGCGGCTCGCCCACCTAACACCATTCCTCCCAGTTATTTTCCACCACAAGCTCCAAAAGCTCCCAATATCGAGGAGTTATTCACCAAATATACGACTATAAATGATGCCAACATCTGGAATCTCACCAGATCTCTTCGTAATTTGGAGACCAAAATTGGGCAAATCGCTAAAATGCTCTCCGATCGCCAACAAGGAGTGCTATCGAGCAATGCGGAGCCCAACCAAAAGGAGCAAGCAAAAGCCATCATTCTACAGAGCGGGAAGGAGGTAACCACTTCTCTAATTCCGGTTGATGCGGAGGTAACAATTTCTTCATCTTCTCCTCCGCTTAAGCCTTCTATTTCTAATAAACCAAAAGCTTATCAACCACCTCTTCCCTATCCTTCTAGAATGCAAAAAGACTGGGTGGATGAGCACCACGGTAAATTTTTATATATGTTTAAACAAATTCAAATAAATTTACCGTTTTGCGAAGTAATCACATAAATGCCGAAGTATGTCAAGTACCTCAAGGATCTTTTATCCAATAAAAAAAAACTTTAGGAGATCTCCACGATTCAGTTGAACGCGGAGTATTCGACATTTTTACTTAATAAATTGCCTAAGAAATTACCCGATCCGGGTAGTTTCTCTATTCCTTATTTATTTGGCGATCTATTAGTAAAACGTGCGTTAGCCGATTTAGGCGCCTCTATTAATTTAATGCCTTATTATTTAGTGAAGAAATTGGGATTAGGAGAGCCTAAACCCACAAGAATGAGCATTAAATTGGCGGATCGGTCGATCAAACTCCCTATGGGGATCATTGAGGATGTGCTTGTCAAAGTTGACAAATTTATCTTTCCGGTAGATTTCGTCATCTTTGACATTGAAGAGGACACTGAGGTACCACTCATTCTCGGTCGCACTTTTCTCGCTACCATGCACGCCATTATAGACATTAGTGATGGTTAGCTTCTCCTTAGAGTCGTAGATGAAGAAGTTACCTTTACTATTGACTCGTCCATGAAAAATTCGCTCTCAAATGACGACTCATGTTACTATTTGGAGGCTTCTCCCGAAGAAGACTCCATCTTATTTTCTAAAAATTTTTATTCACCTATTTTTCATGATGACAATCTTGAAACTTTAAATTTAACTTCTCATGAAATTAGTAATAACCATTTGGTAACACAAGCACCTACTTTAGAAACTCTTGAATTAGGTAGTGACCTCTTAAGAACTTCGTTTGAGAAACCTCCAATATTAGACCTTGAACACATGTCGAATCATTTGCAATATTTTACTCTAGTGGAGGGTTCCAAACTTCTTGTTAATGCGTCAGCTTATCTATACGAAATGCCCATAACGTAGCGCGCATCACTATGGTCGAGCTCACCGATCATAAACAAAGCGCTCGTGGGAGGCATCCCATGGTTATCCTTTCTTTTTATTTTAATTGCCTTTTTGAGTTTTTGAAGGTTTGAAGGACATCAATTCATGACGATCAGTCGGGGACGAACGTCAAGTTTACGTGATTCTTCAAGTCGGTAACTTTTGATTTATTCTAGTTTATTTAAATCTAAAAAAAAACAAAAAAAAACAAAAATGATTTTTTTTTCTCGTACACGCCCCTGTCACGGGCGTGTCGGAGGCGTGTTTAGCCTTTCCTGCGGGTGGTTTGTCCACCCTCATTTTCCTCGTCCGTGTTTCGGACATGTCACGGGCGTGACCATGATGGTCACAGGCATATCATAGCCATATCGTGTCTTTTCGAGGCATTGACCAGGTCACGCCTCGAATTCCCGCGATGTGGTTAATTTGGCCGACACACCCCAGGTCACGGGCGTGACTCTAAGGCGTGATAGAAGAATCTGAGGCCAGCGCTTCAATTCCTACGAGGCCCCTAGGATACCCATTACATGCCCCAGAGATACGGGCGTGTCTCTGGGGCATGACCAGCGAATCCCAGGTGGTCTGGCTCGGATTCCATCCCGCGTTGACCCGTGCTTGACACACCCCATGTCACGGGCTTGACATGGGGCGTGCCAGATCCGAAAACTCCTATAAATAGGGAATTTTCTCCCTTCTCTTCTCTCCACACCATCCATCCTTCACCTTCTCTTCCCTTCTCCTTGTGGCCGAACTTCTCTCCTTTTTCTCATCATGCCTCGCCACCACCCTCGTTCCACAGCTTCTTCCTCCGAGCACCCCGCGGATCCCGCTTCGGCGGAAGCCATGCTCCTATTTGACAATGCCACCTAACAGTACCAGAGCGAGCGATTGCGCGCCAAACCCTTTGGCATTTTCCAGATATTAGAATGGGCGATCTTCGCCACCTTCGGAGCGGCGGAGCTGGTTCAGGAATTTCTATCCACCGCGGGATGGGCTCCCTTTTTCTCCATTTCGGAGCCAGCTTTCCTCAAGCTCACCATCGAGTTCTTGGCGTCTTTTGAGTTCTGTTGGGCAGCATAAGATGATTCATCATCTTTTGCATGGGTGGAATGATGCAACAGCTCACCATCTGCCAACTAATTGTTGCAATGGGCTTTTACTCGGAGGCCTTTTCTCATTCTCCCGCTTATCTCGACCTCAAAACTGATTTTCCACTTAATTTTAACATTCTCACCTTTTGGACAGAAATCAATAATGACGCCACCCCCTATACCCCAAAGAAATCGAAGGGTAGCCTCATCATTTCACCAGCTCTGCGCATTCCCCATAACCTCCTCATATTTACTCTTACCGGTCACGGCGATAGCCATGGAGTGGTGTATCGGGCAGATTTACTATATTTATATAGTATGTTTTACCGAGTCCCACTCAACCTTGGTTATTTGCTCGCAATTTTCTTCCATCATCAGACTGAAAATGTGAGGTTAGGAGCGGTTCATAAGGGCAATTTTATTACTTTCCTCGCCAAGCAGACCGGCCTTTGGGATGCCCTTCCGCAGCTGACCTGCATGAAAACGCCACAGGCCCTCGAGTTCCTGACCCTTCAGGCCCTTGGCCTTACGTGCTGACGTGAGGGCGAGTTTGATGCTATCCCCCTATTAGTCGATGGCGGCGATCTTGATATTGATTTTGGTGCTGGTCCCAGCGGTACTCATCATTCTCCACAGATTCCGCCACCACCTCTGCACTCTGCCCCAGTGCCCGATCCTCCAAATTATTGGGATCAACAATTTGGGTTGATTCATACTCGCATAGACCAGATGCAGACCCATTTTGACAATCGTTTCGCTCATTTTGATGAGCGCTTTATCAAGTTGGAGCAGAGTCATGCATCTTCTGTGGATCATATTTCCTGCGAGTTCGCAGCCATGCGAACTTTCTATTTGTAGCCCGGGGACACTACCGACCATGAGTAGCTTTCTTTTCTTTTCTTTGGACTTTTAGTGGGGCGCCTCTCTGTATCTGTATCGTTGTTTTTATTTTCATGTATATGTTTTTATTATGAAAAAAATCTATAAGAAAATGTGTTTTGCTTTGCTAATGTCTTACAGGTCGCTTTTGGCGCTGCTTTGACAATTTCAGGGAAGTCTTCTTATCTTTCTTTTCTTCCTTTATGCATTGGGGAGAATGTATTACTTAAGTATGGGGGAGGGATATTTCTCAAGCAAAACATATAAAAAAAATTATTTTTCAAAAATAAAAAAAAACTTTTTAAAAATATATATATATATCAAAAACTTAAAAAATTATGATTTTGTTTTGTATTTTGTTTTTCAAAAATTTAAAACAAAACAAAATTTAGAAAATCAAAAATTAAAATTTCTTAGAAACGAACGTTTGGGATATCACCCCATCTTACCTCCTAGTACCGGTGAGAGCCCTTTACAGGGTATACCACAGGAAGGCTAATAAGTAACAAAAAAATTAGGTTTAATTTTTAATTAGAGCAGTCATTCTTTCTATATTTATTCACATGCAAAATTCCTAGTAATTTAACTTTTATATAGTGTTTAGAGAATTTTAATGTTTTAATTGGATTTTGAATTTTGGAGTAAAACTATTGGCCATGCTGTGTTTCTAGTCAAGTGCACGTATAAGTAGAATTTTATGTAGATCTAAATATTCAGCATAAAATTAGATTTTCATTTTTCTAAATGCGAGGAAATGTTATATTTTACTTTCACTTTGAAAACCGATAAATTCTAAAAAACTTTAGGTGAGTAAGTAGAAGTTTACTAGAGTGATATTTTGCAGATCAAGAAAGAGATATTCTTTCTCGATGTCTAGAAATTTTCCTCTAACTATTCTCAAGACTTTGCATAAGTTAAACTCATTAACATAAATATGATTTCGGCAGTTTTTTTGGCCAGTTTGAGACTTTGCACCCGTACCTAAAAATTTTATGTTTGTTAAGCCATTTTGAGCCTATTACCCTATCCTTTTGTTTTAGCTCCACCTAGAATTTTACCAAAACCTAAAAAGCAACCTAATTTTACACCTAAGACCAAGCTTGAACATAGATATACAAACACAGTTTGTGAGTGATTAGGAGCCTTTTCATTTTTTATGGCTCTTTTCTTTAAAAAAAGTGTTGATTTATTCTTCTTTCCTCTTCAAAATAAAGACAACTAAATAAAAATGTAAGAAAGGAAGAGATATAAGAAAACTTTCAACATGATGAGAGATTTGAAAAAATAAGAAAAATACAAAAGGATCATGGATATGGCTCCGTTCCAAAAGCCATAGAAAATTTATGATGTGCAAGCTCTCTCTAGGTTTTGGTGTGACTAGCCATTGTTTGTATCTTTGACCACCCTCACCAAAAACACAAGCCTACATTTCAACCTAATTAAGCCCTATTGATTTATGTTTATAAGTTAAACAGTGTTGTGGCGAGAGTGTGAAAGGGAAAGCTTATGGCCATCGACATTGATGGATTTCTTTGGAGGGTATCTCGATCTTCATTCGTACAATGTTATCTTAGTACACACGCTACACTCTCCCTAAATATAATTTTAAGATTTACCGAATTTTTCATTTTAAAAGTAAAAATAATAGTGGAAACACATTTTAAGAAAAATCAAAACCTAATTTGTATTCTGAATAAGTTTTTCTACAAAAATAGCTACAAGCATAGGCATAAGACTTCGCATTTTACTCCTTAGATTCAATTTTCTTTTCTAGCATTTAAAAGTTTTCTACTCCCTATAGGAAGTTGTTTGCTCGGGACTAGCAAACAAATAAGTATGGGGGTATTTGATAATTCTAATTAATCTTATTTTTATTATCTTATTTTCTATTAATAGTTAGATATTATATATAAATTTTATAATAAAACTTTTTAAATTAACTAATTTTTATATTTTATCTTTATTTGATCTAACAAAATCATTTTTAATCTTGTAGGGCTAATCTATGAATTATTTGGAGCAGAACTGGGATTTTTATATTTTTGGCCTAGACACGCCCTATGACACGCCCTCTCTGTGCGTGACCATAGACGTGACACCAGGGGCTGAGAACGGTGACCACAGATTGACGAAGCTGCGATCGAAGAACCTCGACACGCCCTGTGACACGCCCTCCTTGGGCGTGTCTCATAGGCGTGACGCCTTTATACGGGGCTTGCCGGCCGTTGGAAGAATTATTATACCATTCCATGTCAGATTAAAATGACACACTTGGGTCATTTGCGTGACCCAGGGCGTGCTAGGGGCATTTCCAGCCAATTACTCCGACGTTCCTGCCGTTGCCGCCACCTTGATGTTTCCTAGCTTGACACACCCTGGTCATGGGCGTGACCAGGAGGCGTGACACCTCCATCAACTGCAATTTATTCCCGTCATTTTCAGCTTCCCACCATTTTCTAGAAACAGACTTTACACGCCTTAGGTCATGGGCGTGACCTAGGTTCGTGACCCACAATCAGCTGTTTTTGGACATTCCTCCTCCAATATTCCCGGGGCTTCAAGACGATAGTTTCGAGCCTGACACACCCTAGGTCACGGGCATAACCAACAGGCAATTTTTCCTATAATTTACAAACAACTTCAGATGCTCAGCATCGATTTTTGGGAGTTGGAGTTCTGTATTTTACTGCTTTTAATTACTGTATTTTTCATTTCCTACCCGTAGATTAATATTGTGTAAGCTTTTATTCTAGTAGTTATTATTTCAAGCATGTCTTTCCCTACTCTATTTTGTAATTCCTTAATCATAATGAGTAGCTAATTTTCATTTAGCACTTGATCATGATGAACCTTGGAATTGAATAAACTTTTCATCTTTATCAAAAATGCCTTGTTCTTAATCTTGCTCATTTATGATTTATCTTTGAATTATATTTTGTCGAATTCATATTTCGTGGATATGGGTTTTGAATCTAAGATCTGTATCCTAAATGACCGAGAGGTTGCGGATATGAGGAGATCACTCAAGGATAAAATGAGTTACATGCACTCCTCAAGAGAGGATGAAATAAATTCTCCGGATTGGAGTCAAATCCAATAGTGCGGTTCACCGCCTAAAGCAAGTTTAGGGGTTTCGACTAGCCGAGAGGTCTTAATTGATAAACCTAAGGTTAGTCAAAAGTATGAGCTCGAGAGAGACGCTTTTGTACTTTAGGAACCTCCACGGTCAAGTGAGCAATTTAAGAACTCACATTGCTTTATTTATTCAATAACGTTTATTTTATCCCAATGGGATTCTAGATCAAGTGCTAGCTTCCCCATCATCGAATTTCTCTTTCTTAGTATAACGCTTCCTTTTCCTTATCTGTTTTAAACAAAAAAACAACTTTTCGTCCGATAAGATAATATCTCTTTCTTATGAGTACAAGTACTCGACAAGCCCCGAGTCGATATACGACACTTGATTCTATACTCCGAACGATAGGTATACTTGCCTCATCGATTGGAAACACACGTTAGCGTGGAGAAAATATCCATTACAAGTGCAACACACGCACCCGACTCTATGCACACAAACCTTTAGTTCCCCCTGTTAGGAAGCTAGCATCACTTCCAAGAGCCTCCGTAGTGGCCAATGGAGATAGTGGGTCAGGCCACCCCACTCCTAGGTGGGTATCCACACTGTTGGGTCCATTGATCCCAATGTCCTAGATTTGTAAGAAGTCAAACAGGTCAATGGTATACACATAGTTATATTTGATGTATGTTTAAGTTCATGCATACAGGTTTGTCTTTGTCACAATGATTGGACATATAGTTCAAGAGACAATGAAAGGTGGACTCAAAAGTATAAGCTTGAAATTCAGAAAAATGCATAAGTTTAGAAGCGTTGAGTGCGGCAAGCTCGCTCAATGGCATACAACTAATAGCGCTAAGAGAAGGCTGACAGTCAAAGCTTTCAGTATTTAAAAGGCAGAAATGTGGCTAAGTACATAGGCGTTGAGTGAGCTCAACTCACTCAATGCCATATGGCTAAAATCGTTGAGTCAAGGATATTCTGTCAACGCCAACGTATAAGGAGACAAAAAAATCGACTAAGTACAGAAGCGTTGAGTGAAGCTCATTCACTCAACGCCAAGTCAAAATGCTTTGAGTCTAGTCTTCCTGTAAAGAAACAAGAATTCAGCTAAGTCCAAAATCGTTAAGTGAAGCAAGTTCACTCAACGCACTCAACGCCAAACTTCAGCAAGAAGGCAAGATTGCAGAAAATCAGGCTAAGTATAAAATTGTTGAGTGAAGCTTAAACACTCAACGCTCTCAACGCTTTTAAGCAGAAAGGGCAGAATAATATGGCTAAGGATAAAAGCATTGAGTGAGGCTTATACACTCAACACTCTCAACAAGGTTGAAATATTTCTAACTCAAAATTCGTTGAGTATAGACTATTAACTCAACGCCACTCAACACTTAGTAGAGCTGAAGAAAATTTTAAGTCCAGAATCGTTGAGTATTGCTTATCCACTTTTCATCGAGCCTAGCTCTGAGTTCGTCGAACTAAGTTCAGAGTTCGTCGAACTCAGCTTTCACTTTTTCGTCGAGCTGAGCTCTGGGTTCGTCGAACTGAGTTTTCAGTTCGAACTGAGGATTTCTGGAATGATGCTTTATTTTGCTAAGTACAGAATGATGCTGACGTCAGCAATTTCAACAAGTCAACGAATTTCATATTCATTATTTAAATGCTGCAAATTGACATTAACGTCACCGTTCAGTCTACGGTGAATCTCAATTTGATTAAGCTTAGGTTTTAACCGCCGTTAAAATTAGGAAATGTGTTAATCATCCCGCAAATCGACGGGATTATAAATAGCAGCTTAGATCGAGATCAAATTAAATTTTAACTTTCTGATTAACATTAATTCATTTTGAAAATTAAGAAGCGGGAGTTCGTCGTCATCATCTGCCTTTGTTACAGAGCCAAGAACTTCAAATTGATAAATCTGAAGGGTTTCTGTGTTTGCTGGTGCAATCAACATCTGGTATAACAAGTACAGAGAATATCTCTGAGGAAGACGAATAAGTCTAGGCAAGCCCTAGCTGAAATTGCTTCACGATTCAATCTGAGCCAAATCTGAAGATCATTTTCTGAATTAAAGAAGAAGAAGATATATGTGCCACATTTTGACTAGACAGAAGAATAAGGAAGAGGAATTGCATTCTACCTTACAGATTACCTGTTTAAAGATCGTCTTCCCCTCTTTCATCAGCAAGAACATAATCAAGATTCTGAGGAATTTCCAGCACAAGCCGCAGACCATTGAAGATCAATTTTCTTGTTACTGGGAAGTAGATAGGGCTGAGATTTTCTTAGCCCAGGAAGAAATTGACTCAGGGAGCAATTTCTCTTAAGTCGAATCAACATTCCTCTTTAAAAATCTGTAGATCTATGATAGATCATTGTTGAGGCCTAGATTGATTAGGCTTTGTGAGAGATCTGTGTGATCTTATTGTAAAGCCTAAATTATTAAGGCTATGAGAAGGATCTATGTAATCTGTGTTAGGGCCGTGGGCCTGTGATTGGATCATTGTGTGGATCTGTGTGGGGATATTTCTCCCAACCTGTGTTAAGGGTAGTTATGTATGTGTTTGTTAGTCAGGAGATTACTGTGTGGAGGGTTGTGATCCTGTGTTATAAGTCTCAGTGGAGACTGACTGATCTAGTGAGATTGTGTTATAATCTCTGAGGAGCCATAGTTTTTGGAGAAGAGCCCTGTCTAACATACTGTTAGAAAGGTAGAGAGGGATAGTGGATATAACCATACACTGGGGAATCACTATAAAATCTGGTGTGATGTGTCTTGTGTTTTGCTGTGCTGAGTATTGTTTTCTTGAAAGCTGAATTATGTATACACAGTACGACATAAGTCATAGAAGATTTTAAAGAACAATAAAAGACTACAATAACCTATTTACACCCCCTTTGGGTGATTAACTACCTTTGTAATCAAAGACTTTCAAGTGGTATCAGAGGGAGGTTACTCAAGAAAAGACTTAACAGTCTGAGTAGATCTCCAGGGTAGCTGTCAGAAGGTTAAGATGAGTTATGTAGAGAATCACAAAGAGCTTGGATCCATGAAACTTCCTCTCTACAAGAAGGTGACTTTTGACATATGGAAGGAATGTGTCAGATTTTTCATGGAAGCATCTGATCCTAGGATCTATATCACAGTTAACGAAGGACCCTTCATCCCAATGAAGACATTTGTCCTTTATGCAAATCTTATGACTCCAAAGAAGTACACTGAAATGACTAAGGAGGAAGTCATCTTAGCAACAATGGATAAGAGGGCACAAAACATTATAGTTAGTGCCATAGATGACTCCACCTTTCAAAACCTGGTGCAGTGCAAGACCTCAAAGGAAATGTGGGACACCTTGATAGTTTACATGGAAGGTACTTAGGAAGTGAGAGATGATAGAAAGTTAATACTAAATATAGAGTATGAAGCTTTCAGACAGATCAGGGAGGAGACCATAACTAGCTGTTATGAAAGGTTCTTCATGACAATTAATGAGCTAAAGACATATGGCTGGGCCTTTAGTAATTATGAGCTAAATGATAAGTTTCTTAGGTATTTTACTAGAGTCTGGGACACTAAGATATGTGCAATTAAATAAGTGGCAAAGCTGGCAGATACTCCACCTTCCACACTGTTTGGTAAGCTGCTTTCATATAAGATGTAGCTGACAGCAAGGAAGGAGGAAGAGAAGACTAGCAGATGTCAGGCCAAAGAAACTGTTGTGGCCTTCAAGGCAGATAGATCCAAGAGGAGCAAGGAGAAGAATCCTTCTCCCCTAAGAAGGCTAGCTGAGTCAAAAGATTCAGATCAAGAGGAATCAGGCTGTAATATGTCTGATGAGGAGTTTACTGCTCTCTCAAGACAGTTTATTAAGATGATGAAGAAGGGATGGAGGAGCAAACCTACCTCTTCCTTCCAGCACAAAGAGTACTATAATAAGAAATAAGAAGAAACCCTCCAAAAGAGGGCAGGTATGATCCAAAACCTAATAAACATTTTTCTAAAAAGGTTGTTTATTTCTGTTGCAGCAAGCAAGGCCATGTTGTGGCTGGTTGTCCTTAGAAGAAAGAGGCTGGTGAAAAGAATCATCACCACAAGAGAAGCAAGATGGAGAAAACCTTCATTGCTAAGAGAGAGAAAAGATGGACTGAGTCTTCCTCATCAGGAATCAGAAGAGGATGATGAAGCCTACATTTGGCTGATGGTAAGATCACAATAAGGAATCCTGCCAAGATCAACCTGGACCATCTAATGTACACTCTTCATCCAGCTCTTCATCTAAGTCTAAGTATGTGACTAGTCCAAGATTCAAGTGCTTCTTCATCATGAGATGAAGATGACTCTGAATCTGAGGAAGATAGAAATCAAATGATTGAAAGATATGGTGAGCTTCTGGAAGCATTGAAGGAGTAAGCTGCTGATCAAACAACAGGAATAGGAGATTGCATCTCTAAAGCTTGCTGCTTCCCAGCATTCTTAAATAGCAACTTTTCTAGAGCAGAAAACTAGGGAAGTTAGCCAGCTGAAGAACAATATTGTTATTCAGATGAGCACCATAACCTTTAAGAATAATCATATCAGGAATCTTGAAAGTAAACTCCAAAAAGATAAGGAGCTAGTGGCTAAGTTTTCAAAGCCATGTACTGTATTACTTTTGATAGATTCCTTATCCTCCAAAAAGGATAAGAAGGGGTTAAGCTTCAAAGGGAACATTAGAGCTATAAATTCCAAAAGGAAGGGCAAAGCTCCAGTGCAGCCACTAGCCTCCAAGCCTCCTATTCCTTTTAGGAGATTTTTGCTAGCTACCATCTAACGGGTATGACAAAGAAAGAATCTATATTCACTGGGAGAATGGTAGATCCACCAATGAGAAAAAAGCTATTCACCACTCTGGTGGTAGGAATGGCAAGGTGCTAGTGCCTACAAGACAGCCCATGAAGAAATTCAAATGGTCGATCCTAGACCATTTATGTTTGGTGTACCAGCCCCTTATCAAAATCTATCAGTCTATAATCAGACTAAAGGAAAGTCTGTCAGCAAACTAGACTGGGGAATATCTGAAGCCATCAGGAGCATGCGCTCTAAAATGAAGGCAGCTGCTGGTAGGGTTTAAGAAACCCCCAGTACCTCTGCTGCTAGACAGATCCCAAATCAGGCTGTGGCTGGAAGATATAAGAAAAAGACTGCTGCTGTACCTGCTAGACTGAGAGATGCTGACAACAATATTGTTAAACCAGCCCTTAAAAGAAGGTACAACATCTATGAGTGTTGGTGTTATGGTAAAGTGGGACACTATGCCATTGATTGCTGACACAATAATAGTGTCTAGAGAGCTAATGCCGACTTACCTGTCAGAAGAGCTGCAGGAAGGCATATTCATTTTCAGCCTAACATGCACATATGACCCAATAAGAATTGGGGTCCTTATGTTAAATGATTTATTTCTTGCAGAAGAGTCCAAGTTGCCATACCCATATATGGTACTTGGATAGTGGTTGTTCCAAACCTATGACTGGAACAAAGTGCATCCTGAAGGATTTCATTCCAATAAAGGATGGACCTAAGGTGATATTTGGTGGATCAGATAGAGGGATCACCAAAGGTTATGGTAAGGTCACTAATGGCTTAGTCACTTTCAAAAAAGTGGCTTATGTTGAAGGGTTGCAACACAAACTTATATGCATAAGCCAAATATGTGATCTTGACTATGTCATTTCTTTCCACAAGGATAAGTGCGATATAAGAAGATCAAGTGACCAATAGGTCACTTTGACTGGTACTAGGAGTGGGAGTGTCTATTGTCTTAATTTTCTTTGCTTATCATCAGACTCTCTCATTTGTCTAGTTATAAATGAGAAAGCCTCACATTGTGTCAAATGGCATAAGAGGCTAGCTCATTTGAATTATTAGACTATAGGAAAGCTCTATAGTAAAGAGTTAGTTAGGAATGGTCCTAACATGAAATGCTCTAAGGAAGGTATTTGCTCTACATGTGGTGTCTACTAATCGTGAAGAGAATAAAACCAAACTAGAAATCCAATTAGGCAAGTATACCTATCGAATTGTAGATAAGGTATAAAAGTATCGTCTTAAAATCTAGGAAACGAAGAGTAATCTTACTCACACGAAGAATATTATCTTATCGAAGAAACTTTTAGTGTTGTTAACTAAATTAAAAGAAGAGACTACTTGTATAAAGAAAAGCACTTTCACTTAATCAGAGAGGACATAACTAGCGATTAAAATGAGGGGTAAAACAATGATAAAGAAAAGCACTCAATCGAGAATCACCTCGGCCTAAGTTGATCAAAAATGAGATAATAAACTCTAACTTAATAAAGCAAATGACCTTGACCGTGGAGGTTCTTAAAGCATGAACACGCTTCTCTCGAAGATGTGCTTGGAAGGTCCGACCGAACTCTCGTCCAAATCGGAGGCCTAAAGCTCGTATTACGCTGTGAACCCAGTTATTTGATTTCACTCCAATCCCGGAGATTTAACGTCTGCCTCTCTCAAGGGGTGCATGCAACTCTCTTTACTCTTGAGTTTTCACTCCAAACTACGTGCCTCTCGGCTAGCTAAAAGTGGAAACAAAGATGGAAAAGCTATATCGATGATATATCTCCAATCACGGTTAATCAAGAGTAAATCAAGGTCTAAACCTTACAAAGGAAAAGTAAACTAGAGCATCATAACTTAATCAACTCGAACCTCGGATCATCAAGATCGAGTACAAGGAGGATTAGTTACTCATGCTGAAGTGGAGGAAGAGAGATGAGTAGGAGGGCATGGAGACAAAATAGAGACAAGTAAAAGTAAACAAACTTTATAATAATTCAACAAAGAGCTTACAACTTGAAATATAAAAACTATTACACTTGTAGGAAAATGAGAAACTAAGCTAGTACTAAAAGTAAACTTCTAAATAAATTTCAAGAACTATTACAGAAGCAGTAATACTGAAACTAAACTAAGAGAAACTGAAACGAGAAAAGGAGAGAAGAAGAACAATAAGGAAGAACTGAAAACGGATGCACTTCCCCTCTCCAAAAATTCTTTTTACAAACACGAGGGGTGGGGCTCAATTTATATAAATTTCAAAGAGACATGCCCACGCCTCCTGTCATGCACAAAGGTTGACCTTTGTACGAAATCTTGTGGGAAATGATGATTGCAACGTGCATTAAGGGCGACAGCAGGCTTTTTGGAAGAGCGTGACTTGTTCTCTAATAGCATGCTTTTTGCAAGGAGGGCACGAGGAACGACGAGGAGAAGGAGAAAGAGGAGTTTGACGAATGCAAAATGAAGGCGGAGCTCGACGAAATTGGAGGAGTTCATCGAACACAGAATGAAGGCGGAGCTCGACAAAATTGGAGGAGTTCGTCGAACGCAGAATGAATGCGGAGCTCGAAAAAATTGGAGGAGTTCGTCGAACGCAGAATGAAGGCAGAGCTCGATGAAATCGGAGGAGTTTGTCGAACGCAGAATGAAGGAGGAGCTCGATGAAATCTGAGGAGTTCGTCGAACGGAAAATGAAGGAGGAGCTCGACGAAATTGGAGGAGTTTGTCGAACGCAGAATGAAGGTGGAGCTCAACGAAAAGGCTGAGCTCGACGTAATTGGATGAGCTCGACAAAAAGGCTGAGGTTCGTGGAACACAGAATGAAGGCGGAGCTCGACGAAAAGGTGAGGTTTGTCGAACGCAGTATGAAGGAGGAGCTCGACGAAAAGGTGAGGTTCGTCGAACACAGAATGAAGGCAGAGCTCAAAGAAAAGGCGAGGTTTGTCGAACGCAGAATGAAGGCGGATCTCGACAAAAAGGCTGAGCTTGACAAAATGGCTGAGCTCGATGAAATTGGCTGAGCTCGATGAAATTCGTTGAGCTCGACAAAAATGCTAAGCTCCACGAAATTGGCTGAGCTCGACGAAATTGGATGAGCATGACAAAAAGGTGGCTGAAGACCTGCAAACCCACAAAGAAAAGAGAAAACATTAGTGGTATTAATATATATACAAAAGGAGGTCAAAATAAAGCTTTAAAAAAAGATTTACATAATAAAAACCTGTAATTACCCTAGTAGTTTAAACTACAAAATATATTAACAAGCTCCCCTAAGCTTAAGCTTAGCTTGTACTCAAGCAAAAATATAAAAACTAGCTAACATAAAAGTGACTAATTAAGAAAATTCTAATTATGCTAACACAAGTACTATGCTAAATTTTAAGTAGGGGAAGGTGAAACGTAAACCTAAAACATTTGTTTAAACATGGTTTCAACTTTTATAAACTTTACTAAAAAAAAGACAATTCATCCAAGATTTTATAAGAATTCTTTAAATAATTTAAAGCAAGGAAACAAATGAAATAGAGAATTGAGCTGTTACTAAATTCTAAGAGGCATTTTATACCCAAATCAATCAAAGAACAAAAATATAAATTCAAATCCAAGACTTAACTAATATACTTTTCTTCTTCACTTAGTTAAAAGAAAACCTAGGAACATGAATCAACAGGACTTATTAGGACTGAAATGTTTGGTTTAGGCATATAATTAGGAATGGAATTCAAAGATAAACATGAAAGCTTAAAATCATACTAAACTAAAATAAAGAGTTTCAAAATTTTCAAAGATAACGTATTTTTTTTTCTTTTCAAAACAAATGCCATAAATAATTTGTCTTTTCTTTTTTAAATTGGCCACAAAATTAAACATTTCTTTTTAGCATACTTTTTCTTAAATTTCTCCAAAAATCACAAAACAACCCTATCGCAACATGAAATTTTATGAAACTCAAAAAGTTAGTGTGATACGATAAGTTGGAAAGTTTGACTTTGATGAAAAATGAAATGATAAGTTGAGTTATCAAATGGAATAGGAAAAAGGCTCAAAAGCGGCTAACTAGGGGGATAATTTTTTGGTTGGCGAGAAGGCTCAAACAAAACAAAGATGGCCTACATCATTTTCATGCTCCTAAAATTTGCCTAAAGCATTAGTTTTGAAAAATTTCAAAAAGTAGGTCCTAGATATTAAATAGAGACTAACGAACTTATTTTAAAAATAACAATAATACGTGTAACGACCCGGGATTTGTCCAATAGCCCCCCTGGCATTGCTACCGGGTTGCAGCCTAAGCACCCCAACCCCTCTCCAGCCTACTGGTGGGTTGTTTGTGGCCACAACTACCCTTTGATGAGCGAACTCGATAGTTAAGTGGGGTCGTACGGGGACTTCCAAAGAGGTCACCCATCCAAGTACTACTCTCGCCCAAGCATGCTTAACTATGGAGTTCCTTTACTTCTCATCACCAGTTGCAGTTCAACTAGTGATGAGAAGTAAAGGAACTCCATAGTTAAGCGTGCTTGGGTGAGAGTAGTACTGGGATGGGTGACCTCTTGGGAAGTCCCCGTACGACCCAACTTAACTATCGAGTTCGCTCATCAAAGGGAGGCTGTGACCACCAACAACCTGCCAGTAGGCTAGAGAGGGGTTGGGGTGCTTGGGCTATAGCCCGGTAGCGATTCCAGGGGATATGGGCCAAATCCCGGGTCGTTACAATAAAAGTGCACTTTTTATAGTAATGACCCTAGCCGATCCAACGTGACAATGTCACAGCTCCGCTCTAGGTGACGTTATCGGGCTGCAACCCAAGCACCCCAACCCCTCTCAAGCCCACCGACACGGGGACTTCCCAGGAGGTCACCAGTCCCAGTTTTATTCTTGCCCAAGCACGCTTAACTATGGAGTTCTTTCAACTCTAACCACCAACTGAGCTGCAGTTCAGTTGGTGATGAGAGTTGAAAGAATCCATAGTTAAGCGTGCTTGGGCGAGAGTAGTACTGGGATCGGTGACCTCCTGGGAAGTCCCCGTATGACCCAAATTAACTGTCGAGTTTGCTCATCAAAGGGAGGCTGTGTCCACCAACAACCCGCCAGTGGGCTGGAGAAGGGTTGGTCTCAATTGGTGATGAGAGTTGAAAGGATTCCATAGTTAAGCGTGCTTGGGCTGGAGTAGTACTGGGACGGGATACCTCCTAGGAAGTCCCCGTGGTGCGCGCTTGACTATTGAGTTTGAGTCATTAAAGGGAGGTTGTGGCCACCAACAACCCGCCAATGGGCTGGAGAGGGGTTGTGGTGCTTGGGCTGCAGCCCGGTAAGATCACCTAGAGCGTAGCCGTGACATTGTCACGTTAGATCGGTTAGGGTCGTTACAACACGAGTCTAGAATCATTCACATCTACTGCACTACTCAAAGTTGACATTACAAAAATTATCCAAAAACAAAAAGTAAAATAGTAGATGAAAGTTTTTAGGAAGTAAAGAAAATAAAGAGCGAGAAACCATAATAGAAATGCGAGTTTAGAAAAACATTTCACGTTAACATGCTACCGTGAATTAGGAACACAACATGACCAACATTTTACTTGTGAAATATAATTAGAGAGATCGATTAGAAAAATTATAATTAGCTAAGTCGTTAAATGGAATTTTTAGAAAAACAAAACAAAAACAAGGTGTACTATTGAAATACCAAAATTAGTTTAACCTATTAAAGTAAAAAAAATAACATAAATTTTTTTATTTTGAAATATTCTCCTTTCTTTAATTTTGATTTTTTAAAGGAATCAAAATAAAGATAAGAGAAGGAGGAAATCCTCCCCGAAGCTTAAAATGGGCATTGTCCTCAATGGAGAAAAGAGGGGAAAGAGAGAGAAAAATTAATACAGAAATAAAAGTATAGAATTGAAAACAGGTACTTCCCTGGATTTATTTGTCGCAGAAGTTGAGTGATGTCGCTCCCTCATGCTTGGGCTTTGGAACTTCTTGAAATTTCATCATTGGACTTCGTGATGGATTCAACAACGTTGTAGCAGGCGATCGTAGAAGCTTCAGCTTGTCGGAGCCATCCGGGGCAAAAAGTGTAAAATAAAGAAAACAAAAAAATAACTTGGGTTGCCTCCCAAGAGCGTTCTTTGTTTAAAACGTCGTTTGAGCTCGAAGCAACAAAATAATATTGTCCAAAAATCATATTGTTTAAAATAATATTTAAAGTTTTTAACAAAAATAAAAAGTCTTAAGTTAGTTAAAGTTCGGATCATGCAGAATAAAATTAATATAGTTTGGATTGACATCACCACAGGAAAAAGGTTTAAGACGCTGACCATTCACTTTGAACTCACCCTTATCAGGGTGTGAAATTAAAATCGTTCCATATGAAAAAACTTCTTTAACAGTAAATGACCCAGACCATCGTGACTTTAACTTGCTCGGAAATAAACGCAACCGTGAATTATATAAAAGAACTTGGTCGCCCGGCTTGAAGGTTTTTGGGTGCCTTAAGTGCTTGTCATGAAAACGCTTCGTCCGCTCTTTATAAAATTTGTTATTTTCGTATGCGTAAGAGTGCCACTCGCCGAGTTCGTTAAGTTGAAATTTTCTAAGATCGCTGACAGAGTGGGGATCGAAATTTAAAAACCTTAAGGCTCAAAAAGCATAGTGTTCTAATTCTATGGGTAAATGACACGATTTTCCATAGATCAACCGATACGGCGTACATCCGATGGCGGTTTTGTATGCTATTTGGTAGGCCCATAGAGCATCATATAATTTGGTTGACCAGTCTTTTCTAGAGGTGCAAACAGTCTTTTCTAAAATTCTTTTAAGCTCTCTATTCACTACTTCGACTTGTTTGTTAGTTTGGGGGTGGTAGGCAGTTGAAAGCTTATGCGTAACACCATATTTAATAAGAGTTTTTGAAAAACTGTGCATTACAAAAATGTGAACCCCTATCGCTAACGATGGCTCGTGGTGTACCAAATCGAGAAAATAATTTTTTCAAAAACATAATTACGACTCAGGCATTGTTAGTAGGAAGAGCTTGGGCTTCAGCCTATCGTGAAACATAATGTACAACAACTAAAATAAACTTGTTCCCGAACCTAGAAGGAAAAGGGCTAACAAAATCAATTTCCCAGAGGTCGAAAACTTCGCACTCAAGGAAATAATTTTCGGCATTTCATTTTTATTGGAAATATTTCCCGATCGTTGGCAACTATCACACCTACTCACACAAGCTTGCGCGTCTTTAAATAGGCTAGGCAAGTAAAAACCCGCGCAAAGCACTTTGTGAGCGGTGCGAACAGCTTGATAATGACCACTAGTTGGTCCTTCATGCAAATGTTTTAAGATATCTAACCCTTTGTCAAAAGAGACACATCTCCTTATCACTTTGTCCGCACAGACTCGGAAAAGATGCGGGTCCTCCTAAAAATAGTTCTTCAACTCAGAAAAGAATTTCTTCTTTTGCTGAGAGGAGAACTTTTTCGGGAGTACACGATCCACAAAATAGTTGGCTATGTGTGCAAACCAAGGAGAAGGGGATGTGTTAATTAAAAGCAACTTCTCATCGGTGAAGAAATCATTATAAGATTTTTCATCTAATTTTTCTACATACAAATTATCTAATAGTGAGAGATGGTCGGCGGACAAATTCTTGGCTCCTCGCTTATCACGGATTTCTAAGTCAAACTCTTGGAGGAGTAAGACCCAGAGAATCAGGTGCGGCTTGGCATCCGTCTTAGCAAGAAGAAACTTGAGGGTCGAGTGGTCCGAAAAAACGATAATTTTGGAAACCGTAATATAAGGACAAAATTTATCAAAAGTGAAAATAATAGCTAGGAGCTCCTTCTCAGTTATGGTATATTATCTTGTGTTGATGTAAGTTTTTTACTTGCATAATAGATGGGGTGGAAGTTTTTAGATACTTATCTTCCTAGTACGGCTCCCACCGCGAAACTACTCGCATCACACATAATTTCAAAGGGGAGGTCCCACATCGGAGCTATCATAATATGGGCATTGATTAACTTTTATTTTATTGATTCAAAGGTAGATAGGCAAAGGTCATCAAAAATAAATGGGGCGACTTTTTCCAGAAGATGAGTAAGGGGTTTGGTGATTTTGGAGAAGTCTTTTATGAAGCGGTGGTAGAAGCCAGCGTGTCCTAAGAAACTTCTTATAACTTCGACGTTTGTAGGCGATGATAGCTTCTCAATTACTTCTATCTTAGCTATGTCTACTTCAATTCCTCTCGTAGAATTCTTATGACACAAAACTAACCCTTCCCTCACCATAAAATGGTATTTTTACAAATTTATGGCGAGGTTAGTTTCTTCGCATCTTTATAAGACTTTTTTTAAGTTTTCTAAACAACTATCAAAGGCATCGCCAAACACAAAGAAATCATCCATAAACACCTCCATAATGCTTTCTACGTACTTGTCAAAGATAGCGAGCATAAATCGCTGGAATGCAACTAGCGCATTGCATAATCTGAACGACATTATTCGGTAAGTGACGGTGCCAAAGGGACAAGTAAATGTAGTTTTCTCCTGGTCCTCGAGAGAGATGGGGATTTGAAAGTACCCTGAGAGACCATCGAGAAAACAATAAAAGCTATGGCCAAATAATCACTCTAAAATTTAATTGATGAACGACAAGGGGAAGTGGTCCTTGTGGGTGGCGTCATTTAGCATACGATAGTCAATACACATTCGCCGCCATGTCACCGTCTGTGTCAAGATTAAGTCATTATTCTCATTACTAACTACAGTTATCCCTCCCTTTTTTGGCACTACCTGGACTGAGCTAACCCACTAACTATCAGATATAGGATAGATAATTCCTGCCTTTAACAGTTTCATAACCTCGCGCTTTACGACTTCTTTCATATTTGGATTTATACGGCACTGAGGTTGGATCGAATTACGCGAATTATCTTCCATTAGGATTTTGTGGGTGTAAAATGATGGGCATATGCCCTTGATATCAAATATCTGCCAGGAAATAGCCTAAGATGTTCTGGTAGCTTGGAGTCCTTTTCTAAGAAGGCATACCTAAGATGTTCCGATAGTTCCTTTAATTCCAGGGTAGGGGGTTCTTCATATGATGTTTTGGAAATTCTTTCTTTTTCAAAAATAATGTCTTCGTAGACTTTTTCTTTATACTGAAAATTTAAAGGGGTGGAGCTAGTGGCCATGATAGCTTCTTTCAGAGATTCAATTAGAAGAGTAGAGGAAAAAAATCAGAAAATTTATTTTCACTTTCAGAAAGGTAGTAGGAAGATTCTTCATCTAAGGCATCTAAGAAAAAACAGGAGTCGTCATTCTCTAGGGTATTCTTCATTGAGGGGGTTATAGAGAAGGTCACTTCATCGTCACCTACTCGTAGGAAGATCTTATAATTACTTACATCAATGATAGCTCGGGAGGTGGCAAGGAAGGGTCGGCCAAGGATCAAGGGAACCTCGACGTCTTCTTCGATGTACAATATGACGAAATCCACCAGAAAGATGAATTTGTCGAGTTTAACTATGACATCTTCCACGATTCCTAACAGGTACTTAACGGATCTATCAGTGAGCTGGATACTCATGCGTGTGGGGTTGAGGCTACCAATTCCTAACTTCTTGAATAATGAGAGGGGCATCAGGTTGATACTCGCACCTAAGTCGGCCAATGTATGCTTGACAAAAAGATCACCAAAGACACACAGAATAGAAAAACTACCTGGATCACTGATCTTCTTTGGCAAACTGTTTTTCAAGACCGCAGAGCACTCAACATTTAGTGTGACATGCAATAAGTTTTCTAACTTCTTTTTATTAGTTAGGAGGTCCTTTAGGTACTTTGCGTACTTCGACATTTAGGAGATTGCTTCATGGAAGGGTAGTTTTACGTGGATTTGCTTAAATATTTCTAGGAAGCGGGAGTAATGATCATCGTGACGTTGATTATAAAGTTCGGAAGGGTATGGTTGATTTTGATCATTTTTAAAGATGGGTGGTGGAATGAGATCTTTTTCTACAACAGAGAGAGGGGTGATAACTTCTTCTTCAGTAGAGGGTAAAATGATAAAAAAAATCTAGGCGAAGGGTTGATTTTTTAAAATGGGGGAGGAGCTTGCCTCAGGCTCTTCACTAACCATACCAGAAACTTGCTTCTCACTCCGAAGAGGTATACCTTTCGCTTAATCTCTTTGGTTGGGCTCGGTGTTTGCAGGAAGAGACCCGGCGGGTCGCTCAGAAATAATTTTTGCAAGTTGTCCTACTTGATTCTCAAAACTTTTAACGGTCTCGGCTAGGGTTCTTATAGTAGCGTCATTAACATTCATATAATTTGAAAACAATTCCTCCAAACTTGGAGGTTTTGGAAAATTTTTAGAGGGTGGTGGTGGTGCAGAAAAATCATCTTGTGGTGGCGGGCGCATTGCGTTCGAGGGATTACTCCACAAAAAGTTTGGGTTGTTCCGCAAAGCGGGATTATAACTATTCGGAAAAGCCAAACCCGAAGCAATAAAATTAGCAGCAGAAAAATTATGAAAAGCATTTTTAGGAATATTATTAACATAATCCAATTGTTCGGGAGCAGGAGTTGTAGATTCCCATACCTGAGGGGCGGAGGCAGCAGTCATCTTCGTTATCTTTTTTCTTAATACTTCCACTTACAGAGCAAGCTGGGAGATGTTTTCTACTTCAAAGATACCTGCAGGATTGATCGGGCGGGACCTAGACACATTCCACTGATATGTGTTCATGACCATGTCCTCAAAAAGCTCATGAGCTGCTTTCTGGGTTTTGTGGTTTAAGGTACCACCAGAAGCTGCGTCTATCATTTGCTTAGTGTTTTGATTTAGCCCATTATAAAACGTCTGCACCTACAACCATATAGGCAGCGCATGATGAGGCATCATCTTAAGAGTTCTTTAAATCTTTCCCAGGTTTCATACAAAGTTTCAGAATCTATTTGTCTAAAGGCAGAAATATCATTCCTAAGTTTTGCGGTTTTAGCTAGCGGAAAATAATTTGCCAGAAATTTTTCAGTTTGTTGATCCCAGGTGGTGATTCTATTTTTTGGTAGAGTATTCAGCCATTGCTTCGCCTTGGTTCTTAGGGAGAAAGGGAAGAGTCTTAGCCTAATAGCATCATTTGTAACATAATTTATTTTAAAGGTGTCACAAATCTAAAGAAAGCTAGCTATATGCGCGTTTGGATCTTCATCTTGAAGTCCGTCATATTGGACATACTGCTGCACCATTTGAATTATGCTAGACTTAAGTTCAAAATTATTATTAGCTATAGCATGACGAACTTTGCTTGATTCTTTACTCTCTAGATTCGACCATGCATAATAGGACATAGGCCTATGAGGGCTTCCTCTACAACGGGCTCTTCCATTCTTATAATAGAAATAGACTCAGAATCCTCAATCGGCAGTTGGAGAGTAGGACCTTGAAATCGCGATCTTCTCCGAAGAGTACGCTCAATTTCGTGGTCCAAGTCCAAAATATCCGACGGATTTCCGCGGGTCATGCACTAGCAGAAGAGAAGATGAAGAAATAGAAAAAATAAAGTAGAAAAATAGTTACTTTTTTTTTATTTTGGAATAGATTTTTTTTAATGTTTAACTCCCGAACTTCCCAAGGGCTACCCGATAAAGGGTTTGCAAGGTACTTGACAAGATAGTTGTATTTAAGCCACATTGCCTATTTCAAGAGAGTTAGGTGGTGTAGAAAAATTGTGACGTTGGTTTCTATTAAGAGTGTTAATATTTTTTTGAGTTTTTTTTATTATTTTTTTTAGAAGGAGGGTGAGAAAGTGAAGTGATAAGAGTTATTTGGTTCGTGTTTTCGAATTATCAAAAGTTTCTCCCCAGCAACGGCGCAAAAAACTTGGTGTTTACTAATCGTGAATAGAATAAAACCGAACTAGCAATCTAACTAGGCATGTATACCTATCGAATTGTAGCTAGGGGACATAAGTGTCGTATTAAAATCCGAGAACCGTTGAGTAATCTTACTCACACAAAGACTATTATTTTATCAAAGAAACTTTTAGGGTTGTTAACTAAAATAAAAGAAGAGACTACTTGCATAAAGAAAAGCACTTGCAATTAATTAGAGAGGCCACAACTAGCGATTAAAATGAGGGGTTAAACAATGATAAAGAAAAGCACTCGATCGAGAATCACCTCGGCTTAAGTTGATCAAAAATGCGATAATAAACTCTAACTTAATAAGGCAAAGGACCTCGACCGTGGAGGTTCCTAAAGCATGAACACGCTTCTCTTGAAGACGTTCCCACCTGAGTTTAGGAAGGTCCGACCGAACTCTTGTCCAAATCGGAGGCCTAAAGCTCGCTTTACGCTGTGAAAACCGCTATTGGATTTCACTCCAATCTGGGAGATTTAACGTCTGCCTCTCTCAAGGGGTGAGTGCAACTCTCTTTACTCTTGAGTGTTCACTCCAAACTACGAGCCTCTCGGCTAGCTAAGAGTGGAAACAAAGCTGGAAAATATATATCGATGATATTTCTCCAATAGCGATTAATCAAGAGTAAATCAAGGTCTAAACCTTACAAAGGAAAAGTAAACTAGAGCATCATAACTAAATCAACTCGAATATCAGATCATCAAGATCGAGTATAAGGAGGATTAGTTACTCATGGTGAAGTGGAGGAAGAGAGATGAGTTGGAGTGCATGGAGACAAAATAGAGATAAGTAAAAGTAAACAAACTTTATAATAATTCAACAGAGAGCTTACAACTTGAAATATAAAAACTATTACACTTGTAGGAAAATGTGAAACTAAGCTATCACTAAAAGTAAACTACTAAAGAAATTTCAAGAACTATTACAGAAGTAGTAATACTGAAACTAAACTAAGAAAAACTGAAATGTGAAAAGGAGAGAGGAAGAACAATAAAGAAGAACTAAAAATTGCAGCACTTCCCCTCTCCAAAAATTCTTTTTACAAATATAAGGGGCAAGGCTCAATTTATAGAAGTTTAAAAGAGACATGCCCACGCCTCTTGTCATGCATGAAGGTTGACCTTGGAACGAAATCTGGTCGGAAATGATGATTGCGACGTGCATTAATGGCGACAATAGGCTTTTTTGAAGAGCGGGACTTGTTCTCTAGCAGCATGCTTTTTGCAAGGAGGGCTCGAAGAATGGCGAAGAGAAGGAGCAGGAGGAGTTTGACGAACACAGAATGAAGGCGTAGCTTGACGTAATTGGAGGAGTTCATCAAACATAGAATGAAGGCAGAGCGTAACGAAATTAGAGGAGTTCGTCGAACGCATAATGAAGGCAGAGCTCGACAAAATTGGAGGAGTTCATCGAATACAGAATGAAGACAGAGCTCGACCAAATTGGAGGAGTTCATCGAATGCAGAATGAAGGCGGAGCTCGATGAAATCAGAGGATTTTGTCGAACGCAGAATGAAGGAGGAGCTCGACGAAATTGGTGGAGTTCGTCGAACGCAGAATAAAGGTGGAGCTCGACGAAAAGGCTGATCTCGACGAAATTGGCTGAGCTCGACGAAAAAGCAGAGGTTCGTCGAACGCAGAATGAAGGCAGAGCTCGACTAAAAGGTTAGGTTCGTCGAACGCAGAATGAAGGCGGAGCTCGACAAAAAGGTGAGGTTCGTCAAATGCAGAATGAAGGCCGAGCTCGACGAAAAGGTGAGGTTCGTCAAACGCAGAATGAAGGCGGAGCTTGACGAAAAGGTGAGGTTCGTCGAATGCAGAATGAAGGCGGAGCTCGACGAAAAGGCTGAACTTGACAAAATAGCTGAGCTCGATGAAACTGGCTGAGCTCGATGAAATTGGTTGAGCTCGACGAAAAGGCTGAGCTCAATGAAATTGGCTGAGTTCGACAAAATTTGATGAGCTCGACGAAAAGGTGGCTGAAGACCTACAAACCCACAAAGAAAAGTGAAAACATTAGTGGTATTAATATATATACAAAAGGAGGTCAAATCAAAGCTTTAAAAACATTATTTACATAATAAAAACCTGTAATGACCCTAGTAGTTTAAACTACAAAACGTATTATCAGCAAGCTAAAAGGGTAAGCAAACAAAAGCTTCCTTCAAAACATTGAGACTAAAGATTCTGTGAGGGGTGTATATGTAACGACCCCATCCGTTAAATAACATATAATGAAAGGTCCTGCCGGGGCCCCACAATATATGCCACAAACAGGCGGCGAGGTCACATGTTAATACCAAAACAGGTACGCATCCTAACACAAAGCTTACTAGAAAAGTATTTTAATGTTAATATTGAACTCCATAACCAAGAATGTCCACTAGATAAAAACAACAACATTCTAAGGAATGTACAACAAATACTTCATAGCTTGGCCATCACCCCCCATTGCTTGCGGTACCTTGGCGGGTGATCCTCGACCCCCCCGTTGCTTAAGTCGCCTTGCCATCACCGAATACCGAAGTACTTGAGGCCAATCTGTAAGCGCGAGTCTTTTTCACTTTTCTTGTTCGACACTAAGACTTTTTAAGAGCACACAGTTCATAATAGCCACACTGTCCACCAAGGACTGACTTAACAATCCAAAAAGGGAGTTAGTGCCAGCGTTCCTTGCGGTACCTTGGCGGGTTAAGCAGAACTCTCTTTCTGCACCCAAACTCAACCCAACATAGCATATAGCAAGAGAATCACGCGAGTATTTTCCTGGAATTCCACTCCAGTACTTCATGTTATTAACCTTCACAAGCACAACCCATCGACTCCACGACATACATGTTTATACGCAGAGTCTTGTCTTATGTGCAAATGAAACATCCCCAATCCAGACCAACCTGTCTAGATGGGCTTCATACAACATGCCTATTCCGTACTACACATTTTTCGGATTTATATGCAATACTGATTGGGGATTTTAAGAATCAACCTAAGGAAATCCCTCAAAAGCCACCTTTTGGTTGGGGAAATCAATGCACATGCCAAAAGAAGGACTTCACATGTCCAAGAAGGAAGACCGTTACCCTTGACAATCTCTTTGGATCTATGGAAATATAGCCTGATAGAAAGCACCGCAATGCTCTTTCCTCAACAAATCTGGACTCGACTCGCAATTCGGAACTCTGAAGCTTCACCGGCAGCCAGATTCCTTCTCCTCCTTCCTTCCTTACTCTCCCTTCTCTCTATCTCTTTTAGAAAGAGAATAGCCAAGATGAATGAGAGATAACTCTCAATTATTGGACTTAATACAGTTGGGAGAAGCCTGGTCCATTAGATTCAAGTTAAAGGAAATGAACGACAACAAATTGCCCTGACACCTCTGTTTTTGGGCTGAAATGGCTTGTTACACACCTGTGTCACAGGATGTGTACCTTAAGCAGCACACAAACTGACTTAACTTGAATAAGACATGACCTTGTGACATGACCGTGTCATAGGACATGTGCCCTTACATGGCTTTGGGCATGCCCGTGTCCATCCTGTGTTCACCAGGCCACATTGCCCTAGCCAAATCCAGAGAAGGACACGACCTCTGACACACTAATTTCATAGGCCGTGTACCCAACTCGACTTTCCTCTCGAGGATCGTCGAGTGAAGTTTGTCGACCCATAGGAGGACATGGCCTAGGACATCCCCGTGTCACAGGATGTGCACCCTCTAGACAAACTTCGAGTGCATTTTGTCGAGCACTCGAAAGGCTGTGTGTCAACTCGACAACACAGATTAGGACATAGCTTGGGACACGCCCATTTCCCAGGCCGTGTTTCCCAGTCTGCACTCATTCTTGAGATTTCGGGTGTTATAACCCTCCCCTCCTTACAAGAAATTTTGTCCCGAAATTTGCACACAGTAAGGAAAACAACAATTAAGATGTTATAACTTCACAAAAGGTTGATATAACTTGACACGCACTATACAACAGTTTAAATAAATAGCTCGGGAAATTCAGCTCGCATGGTCTGCTCTCGCTCCCATGTTAGCTCCTCACGGCCACAGTTTTCCCATCGGACCTTGACCATCCCGATTGTCTTGTTCTGCAACTGTTTATTGGCTCTATCCTCAATCTGAATGGGCTTAACCTTCGTCATTAGCCAAAATTTGACCGGTACACGATTGTTTGCAATCACTTGAGCTGGATCTTTCACGGCTTTTCGAAGTACTGATATGTGGAACACATTATGCAATCCAATCAATTCTGTCGAAAGAGCTAGCTAATAGGCAGCTTTCACAACTCGCTCTACGACTTCAAACAGACCAATATATCTCGAACATAACTTTTTCAAATGCCAAATCCTGGACACACCTTTGAAGGACTTAATCTTCAAATATACCCAATCGCCCACTACATATTCCACATTCCGATGCTTGGCATTGTAGTATTTGGCTTGTCTATCCTGGGCTATTAATAGCCTCTCATGAATAGATCATATCATAGAATTAGCTTCTTCGACTTCCTGATGCTTATACAATTTAGATTTGCCTGTTTCTTCCCAAGCTAAAGGTGTATGACATTTCCGATCATACAAAGCTTCAAACGGTGTCATACCGATACTCGCTTGGTAGCTATTATTGTAGGAAAACTCTACCATATAGAGGTGATCTTCCCACCTCTTACTAAAATCCAAGGCGTACATTCAGAGCATGTCCTCCATCTTTCTGTTGGTTCTCTCAGTCTGGCCATCAGTTTGTAGATGAAAGGCCATACTGAATATTAACTTTGTTCCCAATAGTTGATGGATTTGGGTCCAATCGTTCGATGTGAATCTCCCATCACGGTCACTTACAATGCTACAGGGAATACCATACAATCGTATAATCTGCTCAATAGAAAGTTTCGCCAAGACTTCCACTGAATCGTTCCTCTTGTTCGGAAGGAAGTGAGCCACTTTCGTCAACCGGTCTACGATCACCCAAACCAAATCATTGTCGTGTTGAGATCTCAGCAAACTGTGCATGAAATCCATCGAAATATCATCAAACATCCATTCCGAAATGGTTAACGACTTCAAGAAACCTCTGGGCTTCTGGCATTCCGCTTTTACAAATGCACATGTTTGACATTTAGCCACATAATGTGCTATATCTTTCTTTAACCCTGGCCACCTGAATAACTTTTTCATGTCATTATACATCCTTGTTGTTGCGCGCTAGGGTTCGAAGAAAATAAACGCAACCGAACTAGCAACCCGATGAGGCAAGTATACCTATCGAATTGTAGCAAGGGGACACAAGTGTCGTATTGAAATCCGGGAACTGTTGGCTAAGCTTACTCACACGAACGCTATTATCTTATCGACGGAAAAACTAGGGTTTTAGAAAATCTAAGCGCAATGGAGAAATTAAAGCAAACTAGAAAGGGAACTACCGCAATTAAGTTATGCTATTAAGAAAAGAACTATGCTAGAAAGGAAACTACTGCAGTTAATTAAAGAGCACAAGATAGGAGATTACTACTAAAGGAAGAAAATATGAAATGGAAATGCACCCGATCGAGATTCACCTCGGCTAAAGACGATTAAGAAAATGCGATAAAAATCTAAACTTAATAGGATAAGGGTCCTTGACCGTGGAGGTTCCTAAAGCTTGAACACGCTTCTCCCGAAGTCGTGCCCAACAGAGTTTAGGAAGGTCCGACCGACTCTCGTCTAAATCGGAGGCCTAAAACTCGCTTTACGCGGTGAACCCCACTATTGGACTTTACTCCAATCCGGGAGATTTGGACGTTTGCCTCTCTCGAGGGGTGCGTACAACTCCCTTTACTCTTGAATGCTCACTTCATTCTTTCGGCCTCTCGGCTAGCCCAGAATGAAAGCAAAGGCGGAGAATATATATCGAAAATATACCCCCAACCCGTGATTAATCAAGAGTAATTCAAGGCCCTAACCTAAAAAGAAAAGATTGATTAAAACATCATAACATAATCACTCTAACCTCGGATCATCAAGATCGAGTACAATGAGGATTAGTTAATCATAATGGAGTGGAGGAGGGGAGATGAGTAGAAAAACATAAGAAGAGCCCAAGCTAAGGGAAGAACAATTTTATTAATGAAAAAGGGCAAGTTACACTAATGAAAACGAAATTACAAGTGCATGAAAATTAAACCCTATTCTAGCCCTACATTAAGCACTAAGCAAGAAGAAAATTACATTAAAAGCTAGCACAAACTAAGATTAAACTAGGGTTAACCAAAAAGTACAAAGAGAGGGAGAGAGAGAGAGAGAAAAAGCATGAAAAAGGATCAAGAAACAAAGGGGCAGCACCTCCCCCACTCAACCAAAGCTTGCTGAAATGGGGAGGAGGGGGGCTCAATTTATAGAAAATTTCTCGGGTTGGTCACGCCCTCCGACACACCCTAGGGGGGGCGTGACAGGGGGCGTGACAGGTACGGATTTGACCTCGGGCTCTGGATTCTGGCGGGAGGGATGATTGCTTCGGTACGTCAGTGGTCACGCCCTAGGTCACGCCCGTGACAGGGGGGCGTGACAGGCATGTCATGTCCAAATCATTGGTCGGAAATCCGTCAGTCGCCGAAAAAGGAAGGTGTCACGCCCATGTCACGGGCGTGACATGGGGCGTGACAGTACTATTTGCGTGCTGAGGCGGAAGGGCATTTAATGCGGCGGCAGCTTTGCGGCAGAGGGCGACACGCCCCTGGTCACGCCTAGTGACACGCCCAGGGAGGGCGTGACAGGGGGGCGTGACAGCGGTTTTGACCGTTTTCTGTCCCTTCCATCAGGTGTCCTCGGGATCGGGTGACACGCCCTAGGTCACGCCCAGGGAGGGCGTGACATGGGGGCGTGACAGGCCATTTTGGCAATTTTTCTGAAAACCTGCAAAAAGACAGGAAAAAGTTAGTGGCAATAAAATTTACATAAAAAGGATAAAAATAAACTAATAATAGACATAATTTGTACAATATAAAATATAAAATACGATAATAGTTTAGGCTACAAAACGTATTATCAAATTCCCCCAAGCTTAAGCTTTGCTTGTCCCCAAGCAAAAATATAAAAACTAGATATTTATAAAAAGGACTAATCAAAAAGTTCTAATTATGCCTACACAAGTACTATGCGAAATTCTTAGTAGGGAAAAGGTGAAATGTAAGTCTAAAACAATTATTTAGGTATGGTAAAACTTTTATAAACTTTACTTAATAAAAACAAATCATCCAAAATTTTAACGAGATTTTTTTAAATGGACTTAAGTAAAGCAACGAAAATGAAAAACACGCATTGAGTTGTTACTAGATCCAAGCAACGTATTATAATTATATCAATTTAATTATCAAAAATCTAGGTTTAAATCTAAAACTAAAACTGATTTACTGTTTTTCTTTTCTTAGTTGTTAAATAAAAAATCAAAAAGCGTGAATCAAAAGGACTTAAATAGGACAGAAACGTTTGGTTTTGGAAAATGATTAGGAGTGGAATTCAAAGATAAACGTGAAGGTTTTAAAATCACACTAAACCAAAGCAAAGAGTTTCAAAAATTTTCATAAAAATATATACACATTTTTTTTTCTTTCTTTTTCATTTTTTTCTTTTCCATTTTTTCCCTTTTTTCAAAACAAAGGCCATAAATATTTTTATTTTCCTTTTTGAGTTGGCCAAACAAAAATAAACATCACTTTTGAACATACTTCCTTTTTTTTCGAAAACCTTTCTCCACAAAAAAAAACAAAATCACAAAATACCCTATCAAAATCATCAAAATAATTTATGAAACTCAAAAAGGCTAGTGTGATTCGATAGGTTGGAAATTTTGGCTTTGGTGAAACTGAAATGAAAGGAGGAGCTATCAAATGAAATCGGAAAAAGGCTCAAAAACAGCTAATTAGTGGTAAAAGTTTTTTTTTTTAGGTTGGCAGGAAAGCTCAAACGAAAACAAAAATGGCCTAAATCATTTTCACGCTTTTGAATTTATTTAAAACAAAGGTTTGAAAAATTTTCAAAAAGCGAGTCCTAGATAATAAAAGAAGATTGATGAAATTAACTTGAAAATAGAAATAATAGGTGACTTGGATCGTTCACATCTACTACGTTATTCAAAAGTTGACTTTACAAAAATTATTCAAAAACGAAAAAGAAAATAGTGGATGATGAATTTTTAAGAAAGTAAAGGAAATAAACAACAAAAAACCATAATAGAAATGCGAGTTTTAGAAAAATATTTCACCTTAACATGCTACCGTGAATTAGAAACACAGCATGGCCAACATTTTACTTGTGAAACATAATTAAAAAGGACGATTAGAAATATTATAATTAACTAAGTTGTTTATAGGAGATTTTGAGTAAAACAAAACTAAAAACTAGGGGTACTATTGAAATACCAAAATGTCTAAACTATTCAAAAACACACATATATTTTTTTTTATTTTGAGAAATATTCTCTTTTTTTTTTATTTTGGAAAATTTTTCTCTTTTTTTTTTGGAATTTTAAGATATTCATATTTTTTTTTTTGGAAATATTTACAATATATACAAAAAGAAGATTATTTACACTACGCAAAAATGAAGGAGGAAATCCTCCCCCAAGCTTAAAACAGACATTGTCCTCGATGTCTAAAGAAGGGGATTGGAGAAGGAGAGAAAAATAAAGTACAGAATTGAAAGACAGAATTGAAATACAGGTACTTCCCCGGATTTATTTGCTGCGAAAACTGAGTGATGCCGCTCCCCGAATGTCTTCTTTGCACTTCGTGATGGATTCAGCAATGTTGGAGCAGGCGATCGCAGAAGCTTCAGCTTGTCGAAGCCGTCCGAGGCAAAAATTGTAAAATAAAGAAAACAGAAAAAGATAACTTGGGTTGCCTCCCAAGAGCGCCCTTTGGTTAAAGCGTCGTTGAGCTCGACGCATCAAAAAAAATAATATTGTCCAAAAATATTGTTGTCCCGCAATAAAATTGTTTTTAGCAAAAAATTAAAAGTTTCAGATTAAAGTTCGTGAAGCAGAAACTTAATAGTGTTTGGACTGACATCATCATCACCAGAAAAATACAGTTTAAGACGCTGACCATTCACTTTGAAATTACCCTTATCAGGGTGAGAAATTAAAACAGTTCCATAAGGAAATACTTCTAAAACAGAAAACGGGCCAGACCAGCGAGATTTTAATTTGCCCGGAAATAAACGTAAACGAGAATTATATAAAAGGACTTGGTCGCCCGCTTAAAGTTTTTAGGGTGCCTTAAGTGTTTATCGTGTAAACGCTTCATCCGCTCTTTATAAAGTTTATTATTTTCATAAGCATAAGAGCGCCACTCGTCGAGTTCATTTAGTTGAAATTTTCGAAGGTCACCGACTGAGTGGGGATCGAAGTTTAAAAATTTTAAGGCCCAAAAGGCGCGGTGTTCTAACTCTACGGGCAGATGGCACGATTTTCCATAGACCAGCCGATACGGCGTACATCCGAGGGCGGTTTTGTACGCTGTTCGGTAGGCCCATAGAGCATCGTCAAGTTTGGCTGACCAGTCTTTTCTAGAAGTTGAAACAGTCTTTTCTAATATTCTTTTTATTTCTCTATTTACTACTTCGACTTGACCGTTAGTTTGGGGGTGGTAGGCAGTGGATAGTTTATGCGTAACGCCGTATTTAGTAAGGATTTTTGAAAATTGCGCGTTACAGAAATGGGAACCCCTATCGCTAACGATTGCGCGTGGCGTACCGAATCTAGAAAATAATTTTTTTAAAAACGTGACTACAACTCGGGAGTCGTTCGTAGGAAGAGCTTGGGCCTCAGCCCATCGTGAAACATAATCAACAGCAACTAAAATATATTTGTTTCCGAAGCTAGAAGGAAGGGGGCCAACAAAATCAATTCCCCAGAGGTCGAAAATTTCGCACTCTAAGAAATAATTTTGCGGCATTTCATTTTTATTAGAAATATTGCCCGACCGTTGGCAACTATCACACTTGCTCACAAAGGCTTGCGCGTCTTTAAACAGGCTAGGCCAGTAAAAACCCGCGCAAAGCACTTTATGAGCGGTGCGAGCAGCTTGATAGTGCCCACCTGTCGGACCTTCATGCAAATGTTTTAGAATATCAATTCCTTCATCAAAAGAAACACATCTCCTTATCACTTGATCCGCACAAATTTTGAAAAGATGCGGGTCTTCCCGAAAAGTAGTTCTTCAGCTCAGAAAAGAATTTCTTCTTCTGCTGAGAGGAGAACTCTTTTGGGAGCACCCGGGCCACTAGATAGTTGGCGATGTGTGCGAACCAAGGAGAAGTAGATGTATTAACTAAAAGCAGCTTCTCATCAGGAAAATAGTCATTAAAAGATTTTTCATTTAATTTTTCTATAAAGGGGTTATCTAATCTTGATAAATGGTCGGCGGCCAAGTTCTCGGCTCCTCGCTTATCACGGATCTCTAAGTCAAACTCCTGGAGGAGTAAGACCCAGCGAATCAAGCGAGGCTTGGCATCCGTTTTGGCAAGAAGGTACTTGAGGGCCGAGTGGTCCGTAAAAACAATGATTTTTGAAAGTGTAATGTAAGGGCGAAATTTATCAAACGCAAATACTACAGCCAAGAGCTCCTTCTCAGTTGTGGTGTAATTTTCTTGTGCAGATGTGAGGGTTTTACTAGCGTAATAGATGGGGTGGAAGTTCTTAGATATGCGTTGACCTAATACGGCTCCCACCGCAAAACTACTCGCATCGCACATAATCTCGAAAGGAAGGTCCCACACCGGAGCTATCATAATCGGCGCGTTAATTAACTTTTCTTTAATTAATTCAAAGGCAGAAATACAAGAGTCATCAAAAATGAATGGAGCGTCTTTTTCTAAGAGATGGGTGAGGGGCTTAGTGATCTTGGAGAAGTCCTTTATAAAACGACGATAAAAACCAGCGTGGCCTAGGAAACTTCTTATAGCTTTTATGTTTGTAGGTGGCGGCAACTTCTCAATAACTTCTATCTTGGCAACGTCTACCTCAATACCTTTAGCAGAAATTTTATGACCCAAAACTAACCCTTCCCTCACCATAAAATGGCATTTTTCCCAATTTAGGGCAAGGTTAGTTTCTTCGCATCGTTCTAAGACTTTTTCGAGGTTTTCTAAACTTCTATCGAAGGAGTCGCCGAACACGGAGAAATCGTCCATGAATACCTCCATAATGCTTTCTACGTACTTGTCAAATATTGCGAGCATACATCGTTGGAATGTAGCCGGCGCATTGCATAATCCAAACGGCATTCTTCGGTACGCGAAGGTGCCGAAGGGACAAGTAAACGTAGTTTTCTCTTGGTCCTCGGGAGAGATGGGTATTTGAAAGTACCCCGAGAGGCCATCGAGAAAACAATAAAAGCTATGGCCGGAGAGACGTTCTAAAATCTGGTCGATAAACGGTAGAGGAAAGTGGTCCTTACGGGTGGCGTCATTTAACTTACGGTAATCTATGCACATACGCCAACCCGTCACCGTCCGTGTCGGGATTAATTCATTATTCTCATTACTAACTACGGTTATCCCTCCCTTTTTTGGAACTACCTGAACGGGGCTAACCCACTTACTGTCCGATATAGGGTAGATAATTCCTGCGTCTAATAGTTTCATAACCTCGCCCTTAACTACTTCTTTCATATTCGGGTTTATACGGCGCTGAGGTTGGATAGAGTTACGCGAATTATCTTCCATTAAAATTTTATGTGTACAGAAAGATGGGCTTATGCCCTTGATATCAGAAATTTGCCAAGCAATAGCCCGGCGATGCTTACGTAGAACTAGAAGAAGTTTATCGTTCTGCGTATCCGTGAGGTAGGCCGAAACGATAACTGGTAACTTGGAGTTTTTTTCTAATGAAAGCATACTTAAGGTGTTCGGGAAGTTCTTTAAGTTCTAGGGTAGGGGTTCTTCATAAGAGGATTTTGAGATTCTTTCTTTTTCAAAAATAATATCTTCATAAACTTTTTTATAAGGAACGTAATAAGGGGTGGGGCTAGCAGCCAAGACGGCTTCTTGTACAGATTCAGTGGTAAGGAAAAAGGAAGAACAAAAATCAGAAAACTCTTTTTCAAACTCAGAAAGACAATAAGAAGATTCATCACTTCCTTGCAGTGATTCTGTTGTAAGAGAAGAGGAGCAAAAAGTAGAAAATTCTTTTTCAAAGTCGGAGAGGCAGTAGGAAGAATCATCACTCACGGCGTCTACGAAAAAACATGAGTCATCGTTCGCTAAGGTGTTCTTCATCGAAGGGGTGATAGAAAATGTGACTTCGTCGTCGCCTACTCGAAGAAAGAGCTTACCATTGCTTACATCAATGATGGCTCGGGAGGTGGCAAGGAAGGGTCGGCCAAGGATCAGGGGAACCTCGACGTCTTCTTCGATGTCCAAAATGACAAAGTCCACCGGGAAGATGAACTTGTCGACTTTCACTAGAACGTCATCCACTATTCCTAACGGATATTTGACGGATCTATCGGCTAGCTGGATACTCATACGCGTGGGGTTAAGGCTACCAATCCCTAACTTTTTGAACAACGAAAAGGGCATCAGGTTTATACTTGCGCCTAAGTCGGCTAACACGTGTTTAACAAAGAGATCACCGAAGACACACGGGATAGAGAAACTACCCGGGTCACTGATTTTCTTCGGCAAACCGTTTGTTAAAATGGCAGAGCACTCGGCGTTTAGCGTGACGTGCGAAAGATTCTCTAACTTCTTCTTGTTTGTGAGGAGGTCTTTAAGATATTTGGCGTATTTCGGCATTTGCGAAATAGCCTCGTGGAAGGGAAGATTAATGTGGATTTGTTTGAAGATTTCTAAGAAGCGGGAGTACTGATCATCTTGACGTTGTCTATTAAGTTCAGAGGGGTATGGAGGAGTTGAATTATTTTTGAAGATGGGTGGTGGAGTGAGATTATTTTCTAAAGTGGGGGTGATTACTTCTTCAGCAGAGGGTGGAAGCGGAGCAGAGCTTTGATTTTTAAAAGTGGAAGCGGAGCTTTGATTTTTAAAAGCGGAAGCGGAGCTTTGATTTTTAAAAGCGGAAGCGGAGCTTGCCTCGGGCTCTTCACTTACCATACCGGAGACTTGCTTCCCACTCCGAAGAGTTATAGCTTTCGCTTGCTCTCTCGGGTTGGGTTCGGTATTGGAAGGAAGAGACCCTGCGGGTCGCTCAGAAATTATTTTCGCGAGCTGTCCTACCTGATTTTCTAAACTTTTTACGCTTCCGGTTAAAGTTCTTATGGTAGCGTCATTTGTGGTGATATATTTAGAAAGTAATTCCTCCAAGCTCGGAGGTTTTGGGTAATTTTGAAGAAGTGGTGGTGGTGGTGGTTGTGCAGAAAAATCATTTTGCGGAGGTGGGCGCATCGCATTCGATGGATTACTCTATGAAAAGTTCGGGTGATTTCTTAAAGCGGGGTTATAACTATTCGGAAAATTTAAACCAGGCGGATGAAAATTCGCAGCAGAAAAATTATTAAAAGCAGTTCTAGGCAAATTATTAACATAATCTAAATGTTCTGGAGTAGGGGTTGCAGATTCCCATACCTGAGGGGCGGAGGCAGCAGTCATCTCCGTGATTTTTTTGCTTAGGATTTCTACTTGCAGAGCGAGCTGGGAGACGTTGTCCACTTCATAGATACCTGCAGGCTTGTTCGGGCGGGACCTAGGCACATTCCACTGATAAGTGTTCATGGCCATATCCTCAAAAAGCTCAAGAGCGGCTTCCGGGGTCTTATGATTTAAAGTACCGCCAGAAGCTGCGTCTATCATTTGCTTCGTGCTTTGATTTAGCCCGTTATAAAACGTCTGCACTTGTAACCATACAGGCAGCGCGTGATGTGGGCATCGTCTTAATAATTCTTTAAATCTCTCCCAGGTTTCGTAAAGGGTTTCAGAGTCTATTTGTCCGAAGGCAGAGATGTCGTTCCTAAGTTTTGCAGTTTTAGCGGGCGGAAAATACTTCGCCAAAAATTTTTCAGTTAATTCATTCCAAGTGGTTATGCTATTTTTTGGAAGTGTGTTAAGCCACTGCTTAGCTTTAGTTCTTAGAGAGAAGGGGAAGAGTCTTAGCCTGATCGCATCATTTGTGACACCATTTATCTTGAAGGTGTCGCAAATTTCAAGAAAGCTAGCTATATGTGCGTTCGGATCTTCATCTTGAAGTCCGTCAAATTGCACATATTGCTGCACCATTTGAATTATGCTAGGCTTTAGTTCAAAGTTATTATTTGCTATAGTAGGACGGACTATACTCGATTCTGTTCCCTCGAGGTTCGGTCGTGCATAATAGGACATAGTCCTTTGAACGGCCTCATCTACGTTGGGTTCTTCCATTCTTAAAGTATTAAATGACTCGGAGTCCTCAACCGGCACTTGGATAGTAGGACCTTGAAATCGCGATCTTCTCCGAAGAGTATGCTCAATTTTGTGGTCCAAGTCCAAAATAACCGACGGACTCCCGCAGGTCATGCACTAAAAGAATAGAAAAGAAGAAGAGAAAGAGAAAAAGGATAAACTAGAAAGAAAAACTAGATTTAGAAAATTAAATTAAAATTTTTTTTTTCTTTTTGAAATAGATTTTTTTTTTTATAAATTAACCCCCGAACTTCCCAAGGACTACCCCGTGAAGGGTTCGCAAGGTACTAGACAAGACAGTGGCGCTTAAAGCCCTTTGCCCTTTTCGAGAGAATTAGGTGGCGTAGAAAAATTGTGAGGTTGGTTTCTATTAAGAGCGGTGATCATTTTTTTTTGATTTTTTAAAACTTTAAAGAAAGGGGATGAGAAAGAGAAGAGATAAAATTAATAGGTTCGTGTTTTCAAAATATCAACGGAAATTGGGTCCCCAGCAACGGCGCCAAAAACTTGTTGCGCGCTAGGGTTCGAAGAAAATAAACGCAACCGAACTAGCAACCCGATGAGGCAAGTATACCTATCGAATTGTAGCAAGGGGACACAAGTGTCATATTGAAATCCGGGAACTGTTGGCTAAGCTTACTCACACGAACGCTATTATCTTATCGACGGAAAAACTAGGGTTTTAGAAAATCTAAGTGCAATGGAGAAATTAAAGCAAACTAGAAAGGGAACTACCACAATTAAGTTACGCTATTAAGAAAAGAACTATGCTAGAAAGGAAACTACTGCAGTTAATTAAAGAGCACAAGATAGGAGATTACTACTAAAGGAAGAAAATATGAAATGGAAATGCACCCGATCGAGATTCACCTCGGCTAAAGACGATTAAGAAAATGCGATAAAAATCTAAACTTAATAGGATAAGGGTCCTTGACCGTGGAGGTTCCTAAAGCTTGAACACGCTTCTCTCGAAGTCGTGCCCAACTGAGTTTAGGAAGGTCCGACCGACTCTCGTCTAAATCGGAGGCCTAAAACTCGCTTTACGCGGTGAACCCCACTATTGGACTTTACTCCAATCCGGGAGATTTGGACGTCTGCCTCTCTCGAGGGTTGCGTACAACTCCCTTTACTCTTGAATGCTCACTTCATTCTTTCGGCCTCTCGGCTAGCCCAGAATGAAAGCAAAGGCGGAGAGTATATATCGAAAAAAAACCCCCAACCCGTGATTAATCAAGAGTAATTCAAGGCCCTAACCTAAAAAGAAAAGATTGATTAAAACATCATAACATAATCGCTCTAACCTCGGATCATCAAGATCGAGTACAATGAGGATTCGTTAATCATAATGGAGTGGAGGAGGGGAGATGAGTAGAAAAACATAAGAAGAACACAATCTAAGGGAAGAACAATTTTATTAATGAAAAAGGGCAAGTTACACTAATGAAAATGAAATTACAAGTGCATGAAAATTAAACCCTATTCTAGCCCTACATTAAGCACTAAGCAAGAAGAAAATTACATTAAAAGCTAGCACAAACTAAGATTAAACTAGGGTTAACCAAAAAGTACAAAGAGAGGGAGAGAGAGAGAGAGAGAAAAAGCATGAAAAAGGATCAAGAAACAAAGGGGCAGCACCTTCCCCACTCAACCAAAGCTTGCTGAAATGGGGAGGAGGGGGGCTCAATTTATAAAAAATTTCTCGGGTTGGTCACACCCTCCGACATGCCCTAGGGGGGGCGTGTCAGGGGGCGTGACAGGTACGGATTTGATCTCGGGCTCTGGATTCTGGCGGGAGGGATGATTGCTTCGGTACGTCGGTGGTCACGCCCTAGGTCACGCCCGTGACAGGGGGGCGTGACAGGCATGTCATGTCCAAATCATTGGTCGGAAATCCGTCAGTCGCCGAAAAAGGAAGGTGTCACGCCCTTGTCACGGGCGTGACATGGGGCGTGACAGTACTATTTGCGTGCTGAGGCGGAAGGGCATTTAATGCGGCGGCAGCTTTGCGGCAGAGGGCGACACGCCCCTGGTCACGCCTAGTGACACGCCCAGGGAGGGCGTGACAGGGGGGCGTGACAGCGGTTTTGACCGTTTTCTGTCCCTTCCATCAGGTGTCCTCGGGATCGGGTGACACGCCCTAAGTCACGCCCAGGGAGGGCGTGACATGGGGGCGTGACAGGCCATTTTGGCAATTTTTCTGAAAACCTGCAAAAAGACAGGAAAAAGTTAGTGGCAATAAAATTTACATAAAAAGGATAAAAATAAACTAATAATAGACATAATTTGTACAATATAAAATATAAAATACGATAATAGTTTAGGCTACAAAACGTATTATCACTTGTGCTCCCTGGGTGAATTGAGTATTTTGTAAAGTGAGCTTCATACATAAATTCTTCTCTTCATTTACCCATACTTGGAACAAACAAATGACCCTCTTTCCACAAAAGTCCGTCATCCCAGGAGAATTGGCCATCTGACACATCCTTTGCATATCGTTGGAGACTTTCATCAAGTTCTGTTGCTCGCCGAATCCTGTCCACAAGGTCATATTGTACCTCCGTCCAGTTCAAGTATGCATCGGCTGTGGAATTCTTGTCAACATAAGAAATCTCTTACGCTTCCAACTCCTGGATCAGACGCTCATCATGCATCTGTAACAAATTTACCCTTGTAGGAGTCCTACGACTCAAGGCATATACAACCACGTTTCCCTTTCCGGGAGTATAATGAATATCAAAGGTGTAGTCCCCAAGGAACTCCATCCACCTTCATTATCGCATATTAAGATCCTTCTGATCCAACAGGTACTTTAGGCTCTTATGATCTGTAAAGATATCCACTTTTGCGCCATATAAATAGTAGTGCCACAATTTAAGTGCAAAGATCACCGCCGCCAACTTCAAGTCATGGACGGGATAATTCCACTCATGCACTTTCAACTGGCATGAGCCATAAACAAACACCTTTCCAAACTGCAGAAGAATGCATCCTTAGTCGCTCCCTGAAGCATCACTATAAATCTCATAGCCGCCTGTACCACATGGCGATTTCAGAATAGGCGTCGTGGTCAAACGACTCTTTATCTCTTCAAAAGCTCGCACGCACTCCAACGTCCAAACAAACTTCTGATCCTTCCTCATTAATGTGGTAAGAGGAAAAGCGATCCGTGAGAAGTTTTCTACAAAACGTCTGTAGTAACCTGCAAATCCAAGGAAACTCCTGACTTTGTCCACCGAAGACAACACTGGCCACTCCTGAATGGCTCTTATCTTTGACGGATCCACTGCTATACCCTCTCCACTTACAACATGGCCAAGAAATTCCACTGACGACAGCCAAAACTAACACGTTGAGAACTTGGCATAGAGCTTATTTCTCCACAGAGTATGCAACACCAACCGTAAATGGTTCCCATGATCAGCTTCAGATTGAGAGTAAACCAAGATATAATCAATGAATACTATTACGAACAGATCCAAGTACTCTCGAAACATTCGGTGTATTAGATCTATGAACACCGATGGTGCATTACATAGCCTAAACAGCATTATAGTTAACTCATAATGACCGTAGCATGTTCCAAATGCTGTCTTGGGAATGTCACCTTCCCGAATCCTCAATTGGTAATATCCAAATTATAAATCCAATTAAGAATAGACGGTTGATCCCACTAGCTGATCGAACAAGTCATCTATCCGTGGAATCGGATACTTGTTTTTCTCTGTTAGCTTATTCAGCTCGCGATAATCAATACACAACCGCAGACTACCGTCCTTCTTTTTCACAAAAATAACAGGGGCGCTCCAAGGTGACATTCTTGGGCATATGTATCCCTGTTCCAGCAATTCTTCCAATTGAACTTTCAGTTCAGCCATTTACTTTGGCGCTACGCGATATAGAGAGCCGGGCCATAGGTTTCGCACCTGGCACCAGCTCAATAGTTAAGTCGATCTCCCGCTGGGGCGGTAACCCAGGAAGATCTTTAGGAAACACATCAGTAAACTCCGATAAAATCAGAACATCACCCACACTGGCCTTTGGCTCAACGGCCTAAATAAGCATGAAGAATAACTCCGCGCCCTTCCAAACAGCATTGATGACTTGGAGAGTAGACACCAAGATTTCGCTCACTCCCCGCATACCAACAAACTTAGTCTCAAGCTCGGTATTCTGGCCCAGTGTGATCTCCTTTGAATTGCAATCAATAAAGGCATGCTACTCCGAGAGCCAGTCACTACCAAAGATCACATCAAATTCCGATATCGGTAGCACATATGCGTTCAAAAAGAAATCTCGACTTCCTATTTTCACTTCCACGTAGCAGGTCCTATCCGCAAGCATCACACATCCATTCGGTAATAACACCTTTACACTATCTATCGTCATATGACTAGGTACTCCGATTTGTGATACAAAGTCCTTAGATATAAATGAATGCGAAGCACCCGTATCAAATAGTGCTCTCGCCGGATTGTTCCGAATCAGGACAAAGCCTAAGACAAACACATCATACACAAGCTACACACAAGGTATGCAATATAAAAAGCAATCAATATCTTAAATCATACCTGTGATGACGTCACTTTGCTTTTATGGCCTCCTGCTGTGAAAGAGAGGGATAGATAGGTTTTACTCTAGAGGGGGGGGGGGGGTGAATAGAGTATTTAAAAATTGTTTAGATTTATTGCAAAATTAAAATACTGATAACTATAACTAGTGAAATAAAATAGGCTAGACTACCAAGACATAACATAGCACACAAAGAAATAACACAGCAACCAGACGACACAAGAAAATTTATTGTGGTTCCCCAAATCTGGGTATATCCACTCTTCTACCACCCAAGTAGGCATCCACTTAGGTTTTTGATCAAGTGCCCAATCACCACAAGATCTGCTGCAGGTAGATCTAGAGACCCTTTGAGCTTTTTATCAGGAGCTCAAAATCCAATAGGTTTTTGATTAGGTGCCCTATCACCACAAGTGTTCACTTTTGAAGGGAGAGATAACCCTGTATAGATGGAGGTAAAAGAAATAAGAATGATTGGAAATCTTCTCTTTCTCAGGCAAATGAGAAGACTATGTGGTTTAAAGTTGAGTGTCCAAGCTCCCCTTGAGATGGTGTATATATTCAGGAAGAGGAAAACTTGTCCCTGGGTATTGGTCTTCAAAATATGTTGCAAAGCCTTTTGAGTCTTTGAACTGTTATAGATTTTTTGGCTCTCTGTAAATCTTTGAAGACTAAAGAAGGAAGAAGACTGGAGAGAGTTGTGTTTGAAAAGGTTCTTCTTCTTCTTCTTTTCAGCAAAACATGCAATATCCTTTGAGAGCAATATTCTTCTCTGACTACTGATTGATTACTACTATCTTTTTCTTGTAGTCTTTCTGAGATATATATTTTGTCAAAATGAAGAAAGACGACATCAATTTGAATTTCCAAGACAAAACATAATTCTCTGCAAGAATTTTGGAGTCCTAACGGCTAGATATTGCTGGCAATCATAAATGCATTATCATAACTGTCTTGATAAAATATTCTGTGAATACCAAAATTAATGCTTCAAGAATACGACTATCAGCCATGAGAGAATCATCATTAATTATAAGAATATATCTGCCTTGAAAAAAATTTGTCAAAATCAAAATAAATAACTCTGACCGTTCTGAAGAACTGATAACTGAAAGTAGTATAGAATAGTAGATCTCCGTTCAGAGATCATCGAACTGAGTTAAGAGATCGTCGACCAGAGAACGACTATCGTAGAACTGAGATTACTGCTGAGAAAAATTAAATCGTCGACCTAAGCTCGTAGATCGTCGATCTAGGTTCAGAGTAGAAGACTCTTAGATCGTCGATGGGAGATCGACGATCATCGTGCTTAGTTCGACTATAGTCGAACTAATATAGATAGTCCACAACATTTATCTGAATCTATGTCTGAGTCAACTGCAATGCTGGTCTGCACAAAACCTGAACTTGAGGGGACCTAACTAAGATATAGAAAGAGACCCTGGCTATACAAGGGGGTCAAGACATCCTAAGAGTGAACCTAACACAAATCCAAACAAGTGTTCCAACAATCTCCCCCTATTTGTTTGAGGTCACTCAAAAAAATAAAATAAAAAAACTGAAAAGAAATGAAATACAAAGACCATAAATATCTGAAGGGATGAAATAACATCAGCAGATATGTTATAGCAGTGCATTGTACATAATCATTTAAACAATAGGCAAAGAGTACTAACTATGATCTATCATATGATGAACTAGATGAGGGTTTAGAGAAAATTATCTTCCTGCTTGGGTCTGGTATATTCTTCTTAGATGTCATCAAGTCTTGTCCACCAAGAGATGTCTGAGTGCTGGTCCTGGGCCCAATTGCTTCAGGATGCAATGTCATATATTCAGCTGGATCAAAGACTTTCTTGCTGACTTGAAGTTTATTCAGCTCTTTTTCTCTATAGGAAGACATAGTAGATAATTTAGATGGATCTTCTCCTTATTCTACAGCTTTTCTGATCTGAGAGAGACTAATAAGTTCCTAAAGCCTGGCCATCCTAAAGTTTGGATCAAGTTCCTGATCAATAGGTGGCTGGCATCATTGTAACTGCTTTGAACTGAGTGGATTGAGCTTGAAACTTTATTGAGCTGTGCTGATTATCACTTTGAGAATAGAGAGATCTTGGAGGAACAACCTCACTGTACTTTTTTTTATGAGATATAACAGATCTTTTTGACTAATAAGCAGCTGTCTTCTGTTCCTTGGGAGAAACTTGTTGTTGAGGAGGAGAGAAGGAGTGGTTCTGATAAATCACTTCTTTAACTTGTTTTGAGGAACTTTGACTTCTATGCTGCTGGCTAACTCCTTGGGAATGAGTCCTGCCTTTGATATTATCTTAATAAAGAGGAAAGATGGGAAGATGGACCAGATGCTTAAGAAATAACACCTGAAGCACCAGCATCAGGAGGAGGAGGAGGACCTCTTCTGAATATCTGAGGAGGAGGAGAATATCTCCTGCTCTTCTTCCTGGCTTTCTGCTAATTTTTGGATAACCAAATCCAGCTCTCAATCCCAGGGTATGGAGTAATCCCTTTCAAGATGTAATAAGGGGTATCATTTGTATTTCCTGGCTTGGGAGCAGTCTGGGGAGCAACTTTCCTTTTCCTTGAAACTTTCTTTTTCTTAAAAATACCATCCTTTGAATCATCATCATCATCATTAGAAGAACCCTGAGGATTGTCATACAACTCATCAATTTCCTTCACCTGTTTGTCAGCAATCTTTTTGGCAGCCTTTTCTTTGGCTTCTTCCTGAATATCAATAGCAATGAAATCATCCAGAGAGGGAATAGTGCTGTAAGACTCACAGAGATTAACTAAACTTATTTCTAGGGCTAAAGCAAGATTTTCTGGGGCCACTAGATAAAGTAGTTCATCAATAATTAAGATGGCATCAAACTCATTTTTTTCTTTTGACAAAAGTATAGACTCAACATCCAAAAGGGATGACATATCTGTACATAATGTAATTGATAGAATATCTATATAAACTGGAGTTGACTGAATCTGCAGAAGTTGTTTCACAATAGAAGGACTCATAGGTCTGGTATAACAGACCATGGCCCTGGAAGAGTTTATCTCATCGTAAAACAAAACTGATCTAAACAAAGAGAATGAATGTAAAAGAATTTGTAAATTAATGGAGGGATGAATAACACAGTAACCACTGGAAATCTTAGGAATTGACACATCAGTGTCTTCATCTGACATCAGCAAATCTGAATAAAGAACTATGTATGTACAAAATTTCTTAAACACTTCTTCTTCCTTCACAGCTGGAGGAGACTGAGCCTTAAGCTCTTCTGAGACTGAACCAGCAACATCTTCATGCACTGCTGGAGGATACTGAGACTTAAGTTCTGCTGAGACTGAACTTACAACATCTTTATTGGACATCTCCCCCTGCCTTGTTTCAGTGACAACTGGAACCAGGACCCTAGATGAAGAAGGGACAGTGGAAGAAAAAATAGAGGCACAAAGAGAGGAAATAGAGAGATCTTGAGGTAAAATAGCCTCTTCTATCAAGGATTTTAGAGTAGGAGTGAGGAGTTCCAGAAGATGAGAGATGGAGTAGGTTTGATCAATTTGAAGAAACTCAGGTGGAGTCTGAGTCGAGACAGAATTTTGCGAGGGAGGAGGTGTGAAATCGGTCATGATCTCATCCTGAATAGGGGAGTTTATGGAAGAATGAATAGGGGAAATATGTGGTGAGGTTTCAGTGTTGAGGGGTGAATCAGGTTGGTGAGAAGGAGATGAGAGAGGTGAGAGGAGGTCAAAATTTTGAAGGGACAAGGTGTGAAGATTTTGAGGTTCAGCTGGGTGAATGGAAGATTATGGCTGAATAGGAGAAGATATGGTTTGGACAACATTGGGGGGGAAAGAAGGAACACTGGGAGTAATTGGAGGAGGAGGAGGAAGAGAAGGAACTTCTTCATTAGGTTGGGAAGTGGCTGTGATAACCCTTGTGTCCTCAGATATAAGGGAGGAGGTTCCAGCCCTGGAGGGCTTTTGAATCATCCTCTTCCACTTCCCGAACAGAGAGGAATCCAACCTCTTACTAGCATTAATAGCTATGTTTGGAGAAACCAATAGCTCTAGAGCTATTTTCTGAAGGAAGATTCCCAGAATCCTTCATAAGCAGACTTCCTTCTTGTTGTTATTCCTCTTAATCAAATCAAGGAACAAGCTGGAGAAATCAATGGCCTTCTTATTTACCAGAGCAGACATGATGGAAAAATGTTGCCTATTGATGTTGTCATGGGCCGAATGCTTTCCCAGCAAAACCTTTCCCATAATATCCGCAAGGAACTTAAAACCTACGGATAAATTTTTCTTTAATAACTTTGATGGGATTCCCTCGGCATGAACCATCTTTAATAGCATCCTGTTATATTCTAAACTATCCTATTCCAGGTCATTTGATCCATTCTTTAACTAAAAAATCTCTGTAATAGTTGCAGGGTTTAGAGTAACCTGCTATCCTGAGACGAAACCTGTCATTGAAGAGTCATTGTAGAGGAAGTGTAAACGCATTCTTTAATTTCAGTAACAGATAGTTTTATCCTTGTATTCATGAATTTCTTCAATCCCTGATCATCGCACAACTTTAACATTTCCTGAAAAACGGGATCACAATGACTGAACAAGTCAAAGTCGACGTCGAATCCTGTGTCGAACTTCATCGCTGCGAGAACTGCTGCAGAAATCGCCATGGAAAACCTGTAGACTCAAGAGAGAAAGAGAGATCAAGAGCAAAGAGAAAGAGAAAGCGCGGGACAGAGATCGACGAGAAACCTACATATAGGGTTTCTTTTTGGAATATGAAGAGACGATCTCTATCCGACGATAAAATAAGAAATGTCGATCTAAGGTCAAGAGTTAATTTATAAACAAATAATATCTTTGGTCTCTGATCTCCGAAAAAAATCAATAGTCAAGCTTAGGTCGACGATTGATTTACTGAAGCAAAGCCGTCGATCTCCGGTCGACGATTTTTGTCTTCACACAGAGTTATCATCCATCTCAGGTCTATGATTTGGCTCAAGATGAGTTCGAAGATCGTCGATCTCTGTTCGACGATCGTTGACCACATCTTCACAGAGACAAAAGTCAATTTTAATCCATGTCATTTATCATTCCAAGCTGATTCAAAAAGAATAGATGTTTTTGCACATCCAGAGGCTTGGTAAAAATATCTCCTCTTTGAAAATCAGTGGAGATAAACTTGAGGTTAATCTTGTTTTTGTCAACACAATCTCTAAAAAAATGATGCCTTATTTCTATAGTGTTGGTCCTAGAATGCAGAACTGGATTTATGTAATAGATATGGCACTGGTACTGTCATAAAATATGGTGGAACTTTTGAGAGAGTACCCATAATCTAGTAGCTGATTTTGAATCCACAAGATCTGTGAACAGCAACTCCCAGCTGCTATATATTCAGCTTCTGTAGTTGATGTAGACACATATGATTATTTCTTGCAAAACCAGGATACTAATCTATCACCCAGGAATTGACAAGTTCCTGAAGTGCTTTTTCTGTCAACTCTACATCCAGCATAGTCAGCATTAGAATTTCCAGTTAATTCAAATTCTGAATCTATGGGATACCAAGTCCTAGATTAGGACATCCTTTAAATATCATAAAATTCTCTTGAGGAGAATTAAATGAGATTCTTTAGGGTTGACTTGAAATCTAGCACAGAGATATGTTGCAAACATTATATCAGGTCAACTAGCAGTAAGATATAATAGGGACCAAATAATTGCCCTATAATTTTTCTGATCCACCGGTTTACCATTTTCATCAGAATCAATTACTGCATTATAAGCTATGGGTGTCTTCATTGCTGAGGCATCAGCCATCCCAAACCTTTTTACTAATTCCTTAGCATATTTGGACTAGGATATGAAGATACCATCAAGAGCTTGATTTACTTGAAGACTAAGAAAGTAAGAAAGTTCACCCAAGCTACTCATTTCAAACTTGGAGTGCATAAGGTCAGAAAACATTTGTTGATATTGCCACACTTGTTTGCTTTTTGCAACTCCATGAAACCATCCTTCTTCCAAGAAATTGACATGACCCTGATGTGCTTTTCCTGTCTTTTTTGCATCCTGCATAATCTGCATCTGAAAAGCCAATCAGTTCAAAATCACTATTTATTGGATATAGAAGGCCAAGATTAGGTGTGCCCTTTAGATATCTTAATATCCTTTTGACTATTGTATAATGAGATTCTTTAGGGCATGCTTGATACCTGACACAGATGCAAGTGGCATACATTATATCTGGTCTACTGGCTATTAGATAAAGCAGTGATCCAACTATGCCCCTATACAAGGTTATATAAACTGGCTTGCCAGTAACACCCTTGTCTTAATACATAGTGGATCCCATAGGAGTTCTCATTGATGTGGCAGTTTCTATGTCATACTTCTTGAATAACTCCTTGGTGAACTTATACTGACTAATGAAAAGTGCATCTATAGTTTGTTTAACTTGGAGACATAAGAAAAACTTGAGTTCACCCATGGTACTCATCTCAAACTTACTTTGCATTAATTTGGCAAACTTTGTGCAAAGTGACTCATCAGTAGAACTATATATAATGTCATCTACATATATTTATACAAGGATGGTCTTGTCTTTGACTTCCCTTAGGAATAGTGTATTGTCAATTTTCCCTCTTGAGAATTTATTCTCTAGAAGGAACTTAGACAGAGTCTCATACCAAGCCCTTGGGGCTTATTTTGAACCATAAAGAGCCCTTGAAAGCAAATAAAATTGAGTTGGTTTAGTTGAATAAACAAAACTTTATGGTTGATCTTCATATACTCTTTCTTTGAGGTTTCCATTTAGGAAGGCTGACTTAACATCCATTTGATAAACTTTGAAATCCTTGTAGGTTGCATATGCTAGGAAGAGTCTTATAGATTCCAACCTAGCCACTAGTGCAAAGGTTTGATCAATATCAATTCCCTCTTCTTGTCTATATCCATTTGCAACTAGTCTAGCTTTATTTCTTATTATTACACCATTCTCATCTAGTTTGTTTCTATATATCCATTTGGTTCCTATGATGTTGCAATCATCTTGTCTGGGAACCAGCTTCCAGACCTTGTATCTCTTGAACTAGTTTAATTCTTCCTGCATTGCTCCTATCCAAAATGGATCCACATTAGCTTCTTCAAACTTCTTTGGTTCTATTTCTGACAGAAAACTTGAATACATCACAGTATTGTGATGTCCGCTTCTTGTGGTCACTCCCTAAGCAGTATCTCCTATGATCAATTCCCTTGGATGATCCCTTAGATGCCTGACAACTAGAGATAGTGTGACTTCTTTTCCTGGACCTTCTTGATCAAGTTACTGAGGTTCTTCTCCTGGCTCTTCCTGTGAAAGCACTTCCTTAACAATGATGATTTAATCTTGCATATTCTTCTTTGCCGTAACTTTATCTTCTATAGTCAGCTCCTTTATCTTCAAGTCCACACCTTTTGTGCTTGATGTACCTGACTTATCATTATAAAACATAAAACTTTCATCAAATACAACATGTACAGACTCCTCTACAACTTGATCCTTCAAGTTATAGACCTTATATGCCTTGCTGTGGTTACTATAACCAACAAATATCCCATCATATGGCTTCTCAATAAACTTGGTTATGTATGTGTTCACATTATTTAGGACATAACATCTACATCAAAAAATTCTGAAATAGGCAATATTTTGTTTTCTTCCCTTCATAAGTTCATAAGGAGTTTTATTTAGTCTTTTGTTTATTAAAGCCCTATTAAGAACATGACATGCAGTGTTAATTGCCTCAGCCCAGAAATATTCTGGGAGTGAAGAATCACTCAGCATAGTTCTTCCATCTTTAATGAGAGTCTTGTTCTTTCTCTCAGCAAATCCATTTTGCTGGGGTGTTCTTGGTGAAGGAAATTCTTGCTGAATCCCCAGTTCTTTACAGAACTTTCATATAATCGGATTGAAATTTAGTTTCATGGTCACTTCTAATTCTGACCATAGTACTGTTTAATTCATACTGAATTTGTTTGACAAAAGTCTTGAAGACATTAGGAGTTTCAGACTTTTTCCTGAAGAAGAAAACCCAAGTGTATCTAGAATAATCATTAACAATTGCAAATGTGTAGACTCTCCTTCCTAAACGATGAACTGACATAGGACCAAACAAGTCCATATGCAGTAGGTATATACACCTCACTGAGTCTTTGTATTCATAACTCTTGAATGAAGCTTTAGTCTGCTTGCCTTTTTGGCTGCTGAGAAGATGCTCTCCTTAGAGCATTTAAGGTTAGGACCATTCCTAACAAGCTCTTTGCTGTAGAGTTTGCCTATGGCCTTATAGTTCAAATGAGCTAGCCTCTTGTGCCATTTGACACAATATGAGGCTTTCTCACTTGCAACTAGACATAAGGGAGAGTCTGACTGTATACATAGAAATTTCAAACATTATACATTCCCACATCTAGTTCCTGTCAAGATGACCTCTTGGTCACTTTACCATTTTATTAGGCACTTATATTTGTGGAAAGATATGTCATAGCCCAGATCATAAAGTTGGCTTATTCTTATAAGGTTGTGTTGCAACCCTTCCACATAAGCTACTTTGGTGAGTGTGACTAAGCCATTTGTGATCTTACCATAACCTTTGGTTATGCCTTTGTCAGCTCCTCCAAAAATCACCTTTGGTCCATACTCCAGAGGGATGTATTCCCTTAGATTTCCTCTTATTCCAATCATATATCTGGAACATCCACTATCCAAGTACAAGATTGGTCTATCTCTGGAACTTGGACATTACTGCAAAATAAGAATTTACTTTTCCTTAGGAACCCAAATTGTTTTGAGTCTTAGGTTTTTGTTAGCTGTGGCTCTATTAAAGCAACCAGTAAACTTCTTGACTGGATATCTTTTCTGAATATGAGACACTGAGTAATTAAACTAGCAATCTAAGGAAAAGTGTCATATCTTTCCATAACACCAACATTAATATCTATTGTACCTCCTCTTTGGAGGAATTGAAGGATCTTTATACTGATATTCCTTTGGGCAGGAGTCAGCAAACTTAATAGTTTTATCTGGACTGGAAGCACAATACTCGTTTTGTCTCTCAGCTGCAAGATTTCCCCTTGGAGCCTTAGTATGGAACACTGGTTGTAGAATGATTGGACCCTTTGGTCCTTTTGGCTTTTTGACCCTTTTATTTTGGGTTTAACAAACCCAAGACAACTTCAAGGTGTTCTTGAGAAGGTGTCTATTATGGGCAGTACAGTTTTGGGTTTTGAAAATTGCTATACTAGGCTTCTCTCATTCAGGAGTTTGAATTCCAGCTCTTGAATGGTTGCATCCTTTTTATTAATTAATATTATTTGGTCATCATTGATCTTAGTTAGTTTTGTCAACTTAGAACTTTTAAGACCAATCTTCTGAGTATCCATCTTATGATGATACTAAAAACTTTTTAGAGATGCAATTTCTACAGCTTGTTCTTTAACAAGCTTCTTCATGTTAACCAAAGTTGCCAACAGTTCACAAAATTTAACTGTGAGATGCTGTAGTTCAGTCACTGAGTTAATCTCATGTGAATCAACCATTGAGTCACATGAGTTTAGCTCACCTTCAGTCTCATAAACAGAAGTCTGAGAGAGGGAAGAGTTGTCATAGATTACCTGTGTACTTTTACAGTCATGTGCTTCTGTTTCTGGTTTATCAGATATTGCCATCAATTTGATCTCCATGTCTTCTTCAGAATCACCATAGTTTGAGGAAGTTTGTGAGCTCTTCCCTTTTTATATAGCCCTTCTGATAAATATTCTTCATTGTAGAACTATCCTATAGGTTCTTCTTCTGATTCAATTGAATCAGTTTCACTATCAGACAAGGTCTTTAACTTCTTTGCCATCATACCCTTCTCTGATTTCTTATCCTTATTGAACTTCTTTTCTTTTGACTTCCTATTCTCCTTTCTTTTTACTGGACATTCAACAATGATAAGCCCAGGACTATTACAGCAAAAATAAATAATATCAGTCTTAAATTGTTTGTTCTATTGTGAATCATACCTGACCACAGATTTGTCTATGTGCATGTCTTTATTTTTATTAGATCTTGATCCAGAAGGTTTCCTATTGCTCCCCTGCTTCCTCCTTCTTAACATTTTCTTGAATTGCCTGGTAAACATTGCCAGTTCATCATCTGATATTTCTTCTGAAGAAGAACATGCTCCAATGATGTCTGTATCTTCATCCCTTCTAGGTGATGATGGGATTTATCTTCTAGCTTTCTTAGAAGTATCTTCTTTGAAGGCCACAAATTTAGACTGAGTGGAGTGTCTGGAAGATTCAGCTTCAGCTTTCTGAGAATTTAGCTGAAGTTCATGTGACATTAACTTCTCATATAAGTCTTGGGGTAACATATTTCTTAGATTTCCGATATCTCTTTCGACACAAATTTTAATGTCCGATTCTTTATTTAGGGATCTCAGAAATTTGTCATTTAGTTCATAGTTAGAGAAGTTTCTGCGATACTTTCTCAAGTCATTAACTATTCTAAAGTACTTTTCATAGCATTGTTCAATAGAATCAATTTTTCCTTGTCTAAAAGCCTTATACTGCTGGTTGAGGAGAGATTTCCTATCATCTCTTACCTCTTCTGTGCCTTCCATGTATACTATGAGGGTATCCCATATCTCCTTGGATGTATTATAGTGCACCAGATTATGAAAGGTTGAGTTATCAATTGCACTAACTATTATATTATGTGCTCTCTTATCCATAGTAGCAAGTATCACCTCATCCTTTGTCATTTCTGACAGTTTCTTAAGAGTTTGATCATTTGCATCTAAGACTGATATTTCCATGGGCACATATGGTCCTTCTTGTACTGTGACAAAGATTCTTGGATCTGAGGCTTCCATGAACAGTCTCACTCTCTGTTTCCATATTGTAAAGTTATCCTTAGTACAAATTGGCAATTTCAAATAACTGAGTTCTCTGTGAGATTCAGAAGCCATAGATCTGATAATCTTCAAATACCCTTAGGATCTTTTTAAAACTATTAGGTCTTTCTTTTAATAACCTCCCTGTGATACCACTTAAAAGTTAAGCCTATGGGTAGATAGTCACCTAAGGAGGGGGGGGGGGGGGGGGTGAATAGGTGACCTTTTAAAATTCCTTTGCAATTCTTAGTCCCTTATTGAATAACAATAATACTATCATAGTTTATAGAACACACAACACAAGTAAGGAATAGTTCACAGCATACAACACACATAGAATTTATAGTGGTTCCCTTATATAGGGTACATCCACTTTCCCCCTTCTTCCTCACTAGCAATGTGCTAGATAAGGTTATAGCTCCTCCTTTTCAACTCGGATCCAAAGATCCTACAGGCTCAGTTTCTATCAAGAAACCTACACTCAGACCAACTTGTCCTTCCTCAGAGATTCCCTCAATCTCCTACCTCACGCCCTCTCAAGAACCCTACCTCAAGCCCTCTCTAAAACCCTACCTCAGCCTTTATAGAATAGGCCTACAACTCAGTGATTTACACAAACCACCTACCTTAGGTCCCTCCAAAACCCTACCTCATCCTTAATAATTTAGGCTTACAATCTCAGAGAAAATAATCTCCTACCCACTCAGATCTCTAGGAGATCTTATAATACAAAGTGATAAAATAAGACACAGAAAACAAAAAACTTGTAATCTGACATATCTTTTTACACAGATTCTTCAAATAAACTACAATTGGATTTCCTCTTGATAGATTTGCAGACCGAAAAGTTCCTCCTCTGAATCAGCAATCTTCTTGATGTTGATCAGCGTGAATACCTTGAAGATATTGTTGATCAGATATAACTAGATCTTCAGATCAACCTAGTAAAAGGGATCTGAAGACTTTCCTGAAGACCTTCGTCTTCTTCCTCTTTCTCGAAAATGTCGCCTTGTTAGGACTTGGAAAAAATTAGAACGAGAAATTCTGATTGCTTGATTTGATCTGTCGGTTGTTCTTTTTGATTCGATTCTCTTGTATTCATCTTTGAAGGCAATACTTTCTATTTATAAACTTCGCAGATGGATGGATTCTATTTTATGATGTCAGCAACATACATGAAATCCTCCCTTGACCTATTTCTATTGAAGTATGAGTTTTTCGCAATTGACTTGACAGTTCTAACATGTCTTGATATGTTTGGTGTCAACTCAACATATTCTGAAACATAAGTGTCGAGATGTTCCAGATGTCTTGACACATGTGTTAAGATATCTTAGTAGTCTCGACACATTCTAACTTGGAATAATTTTCATCAGAAACTGAAAGTGTCGAGACAGTTGACTTGACTTGACACACCCATTATCTGTGTCGGCATCTCTTAATACTGCCTTGTGTCGAGAAAATTAGATTGTTTCGAAACAACAGTCTATTGTGTCGACATCTTCTTATTCTGCCTTGTGTCGAGACAGTGAGATTGTCTCGACACAAATGTCTGTTGTGTCGACATCTTCTGATTCTACCTAGTGTCATGATAGTGAGATTGTCTAGACACAATATGTCCGCTGTGTTGACAATGGTACTTACATGCATTGTGTCGAGACAGTTGGGTTGTCTCGACACAATTTTACTCAAAATAATCCTCCTCTTTATTTTGTCTAGTAAGCTGATTTAGTCTTCAGGGTGTTGAGACAACTGACTTGTCTCGACACAGCTTCTATAGAGGTTTCGACACAATTTAACTGTTTCGACACAGTTGTGCTAGATAAATTTCTTCACTTTAAATCCTGCACATGTAAACTTAACATACATCAAATACAACTTTGTGTATATCATTGAGTTGATAAGGGGCTTCTCCAAATCAGGTACACAATTCCCATTGTACCCAACATATTCAATGGTCTTCGGATAGTTCTTTGGTGGAGGAGGAGGCATAGGATCAACATTCTTGTATTTTTGGAAATGAATCCTCCTCCTGGTTCATGCATCTTTATATTTGTTCCATTCTTATGGACTGTAATGATCCTGATGCTTCTCCTCTTCGAGCTCGTAGAGGGAAAAGGCGTCCAAGATAATTCCCTTTGAAGTTGGGCTCCAAACTTCATCCATCTCACGGTTAGGTCCTTCTCTGACTTTAGCTGGCCTGGCTGGTTCTGGTCTGACTTCTGAAGTCCCTTCTTCAAATTTCCTTTTCTTGATAACCTGAGTCTCAGAGAAAGCAGCAAGTGCACCATTAGTAGCACCTTGAACTTCTGGAGTCATTGTAGCAGCAGCAGGAACCTTAGAGAAGTTCTGTGAGTCTATCCCATTTTGAGTGTCGTCTGAAGCCGGATAAATATCATCATGACCATTCTCAACCGGAGGAACATCAATAAGAACAGTCTCAATAGGAACTGGAGGAGGGAATAGATGTCCATGTATCCACACGGTGTTGTCATAGCTGTAATCATTTGCTTGTTTAAATTGGTCGAGCATAGTCTGTTCAACATTGGCAACCTTAGCTATAATAGATTCCCCCATTTTGGCTTCTACAAAAATTACATTGGCATAAGATTTTAGAGAAGAGTCATAGTGTGCCATAGATCTGTTATGGGCCTCTATGAGAGAGAGCATTTGTGTCAACATTTTTCAGTACACTTTCATTTTGCTTAAGTCCTCTCATCATATGAGTTACTATAGTTGCAGCTTCGTTATACTTTGCATCAAACTTTTCCTCTAGCTTATCAAGTTTCACTTGAACTACAGCAAGACCATCAAGCATAAGCTTCTCAGATTGCTTAACTTGTTTGACCACTTTCTACAACGAGGCATCAAATTTAGCAAGTTGTCGAGCCAACATTTCTCCAAAAACTTTCAACAGCTGATTACTTGAACTGGAAATGCCTGGAAGCACGGGTATAGAGGCAGATGGAGAAATATGAGCTAGCTCCACAACACCTAGGACAGGAGTATGTATAACATTATCTCCTTCCTCCTCAGAAATGGTGACCACCTCCTCTAGAGAAACTGGAGGGGCACCTAACATATTACCAATCCGCTTCTCCAGGTTGCGCATCATTCTGTAAACCTGAGTGGAGATAGAAATCCTGGACGGAGTTTCCTCCCCCTCAGACACTAAAGTAGATATAATCCTAGGGAGAGGAGCAACCAGAGTGACTACGGTCACAGGCACTGAAACCACAATGGCACCACAGCCATCCTCAACAGCAGTAGAATTACTATCAGTAGACTTGTCAGTAAATAGCATATCCTCATCAGCATTCTCAATCTAGTAATCTTCAACTGTTTAACGCCCCAAAACTCATTAAGGAATGGATAGCGTTCTAAGGCCAATTTGGTGCCTGATTAGGTTCACACGGCCTGTGACACGGGCGTGTCCCAGGCCATGTCGTGCCTGAGGTTGACAAAATACAGTTGACGATCCTCGGAGTCAAGCCAGGTCGGGCACACGGCCTGTGACACGGGCGTGTCATGGCCGTGTCCTGATCTGTGCTATGATGGGCTATGTCGAGTGAGTTTCATGGTCTTTGACACGGGCGTGTCTGACATACAGCTTATGACACGGGCGTGTCACATGGCTGTGTCATGTACGGGATGCGATGGTTTCAGTGTTGATTAGGGCACACGGCCTATGACACGGGCGTGTCCATGGTTGACATGGGCGTGTCCCAAGCCGTGTCAGAGGTCGTGTCCTGTTCTGTGTTTACTGGATTACGGTGAGTGTGGAACACGGCCTATGACACGAGCGTATCATAAGTCGTGTTCGGCCAAGAAAAGTTATTTTTAGGTGCGAATTGTGGCCGTTCATTTCCTTCAAATGGGATCAAAGGGTCCAGATTGGTCCTTGTTGTTATAAGACCAGGAATAGGGGGTAAAACCATCATTTATCATAAGGCTTTCTCTTTCTAAAGTGTTAGAGAGAGGGGAGAGCAAAGAAGAAGGAGAAGGAGAAATCTGGCCGTCGGTGGAGCTTCGGAGCCCCAAATCGCATGCCGAGTCTAGATCCGTGGAGGCGAGGACATTGCGGTGCTTTTCATCTGTCTAGCTTCTTCTCTTATTCATGGCGCCAAAGCGAAACGCAGGGGTAATGATTCTCTTCTTAGACATGTAAAGTCCTCTTTCTTTTTGCATAGGAAACTCCCTCCCGCGAGTGAGCGGTGAGTGCAAGGTATTCCTTCAGGTGGACATGAATAATCCCCGTTGTTTTGCATATGGAGTCTAGAATCAAAGTACAGACATATGCATGATGTGTGAAGCCTACCCAGACAAGTTTGTCTGGATCGGTGATGTTTTCATTATGCTTGTAGTGCCGGAGAAGACTCCGTGCCATTTTCTTTTCGGGTTTTCTACGCGGTAGATTGTAACATGGAGTCTTGGGGGTTAACTTCAAGGTGCACCCGGAAATCTATGCACAAGTGAAGTTCTGCCGATTTGGTGTCCTGGGAGCCAGCCATGTACATAGACGGGCTATGTACTGTTGTATGATCGATACATTAGGATTTAGTGAAGCTTGTCCCATGTCGATGGATGAATGGTCGTGGCGAGGTGAGCAACGGGCTGGTGGAACCTTACCCACTCCATGTGGTTTGGTTAAAGCGACCTAAGGTACATGGGACTTACCACTAGCTTGGAGAAAGAGTCTAGGCTTCAACTGAAAGGACTTTTATGCTCACGATGTTGCCGTCCTGGGGGCGGTGGGGGACTGCGGAACGAGCTGGGCTCGAACCGATTTCACCGAGTAAGTGCCCTGAGAACACGGGGTGTGTGGCCGTCTGTTCCTAGACCTGTGGTGAAGTGCGCTATTTTTGTACTTTCACTATATTGTTTGGCTATGCTACTAAAATATAGGGAAGGAGCACAGCCACCAGAAATCCGGGGTGGGGTCATTATAATTTGGTCAGCTTTAGCTGATTGTTGCTTTTTTTTGCCATCGCTGCGGTGGAATGTTAATTGCAGGTGCTGCAGAGCCTAGTAGTAAGTAGCGGGTTGCAGCCCTTGTTCCTGAGCCGGCCCTCGAAGGCCAATGCAAACGTTTACTTTTATACTCATGTGTGACCGGCCTACATGCCGATGTTTGGAAGACACTTATTGTTTAAAGTAAACTCTTTTAAGGTCATAAGGCCAAGTACTTTGTGTATTTGTACGCTCATTACTACTTTGGGTTTTTAGTGGGCATTCATGCTGTGGCTTGGGTTCTTTTCTTTGCAATAATTAAAATGCTTCCGCTAGAATGTGCTCTGTGTAGGACATGTAATATAGGCTGGATGGTTTCATTTAGTAACCCTTCGGTCTGTCCGTAGTATATGGCGTCCGTCCCCGGCCGGTTCTACTACTATATGCTATGTGATGGATAGGGGTGTTACAATTTGGTATCAGACTTTCGGTTTCGGTCATGCTTAAATGAATTCACGGACGAACATGTGTGTGCGTCATCGTTATAACATGAAAAGAACCCATGAATGTCCACTTATGAATGAAAATACACATGTTTGAGGAACCTGCGTGTTCCTATAATTGCTTTTTGCAATTTTTTTCGATCACTTAATGGTGTTTTTTACGTCTATAGGTGACCAGGAGTGGTGCAGGGCCTTCAAAACACCCGTATTTCGAGGCAAGTAGCGCACCGAATGATTGATGCATAAAAATCGTCTCACGGACTACAATCCGAATAAGCAAGTGTACCTATCGTTTTATAGTATAGTGATAAAAATATATCAAGGTCGTATAAAAACTCGGGGAAGGCAAGTACTATTACTCACAATGACTCTATTATTCTACCGAACGATTGATGGGTTTTGAAAATGAAAATGAACTAAGCTTAATTAAAAGAGAAATAAACTATTGCGAAAGAGTGCTCGATCAGCGATTCACTTTGAAATAAAATAACGAAATAAATTAGTTTGGCATTTGCAGTACTATTAAGACCGTGACGGATCCGATAATAGGAAGTAATCTCGCTAGAGCATTAAATCCCCTAACTTATAGACGATTTGACCGAAATCTCTTTACAAGTCAAAATGGCCTAAAGTCGCATTACCGAAGTGGCCCGCACTATTGGATTTGACTCCAATCCGGAGGATTTACGTCGTCCTATCTCTAGGGTTACGTGCAACTCCTTCCTTCTTTGAGTGATCTTTCAAATCAATGAGTCTCTCAACTTCTATAAAATGAGATCAATTTCCTACTACCGTATACCAGAATACGGAGTCGACACCATAAAAATCAAAGAAGGATAAAAAATAGGAAAAATGCAAATGCAAACATAAAATTAAAGATGCGTTATTTTATCGCAAAGCTCATCGCGATCAGGAACAAAATATAATTATCTAAACATGTTTGAGAATGAAATAACAACAATAAGAAAAAAGAAATTCATTTTCATTGATGATAAAAGAAGGGGCACACAATAATAGTAGAAGAGAGAATACTATACTATCAAAACAAAAAGAGATTACAATAAAAACTAAACAATATAATAAGAAAAAAACTCTCACTTGCTCTCTACAAAATCTAACTTGCCAAATGCATGAGACATGGGTTCCTTTTATAGGTGAGGGAGAAGGTTCTAGAATGAAGTGAAGATGAGGGGAGAAGGGGGGTGGCCGACCATTTATGTGGAAGGGTTCATGCATGATAATTAATGAAGGGGAGAGAGAAAAGAGGAGGTTCAATGTATTGTATTTAAGGGAATGAAAATAAAAATATAAACATAAGAGAGGGGGAATGGATGAGTATTAAATGAGCATGAGAGAGAGGGAAAGAAGGGGTGAATGTGAAATAAAAAGGGAAAAAATAATAAAGGAGGAGAGAGAGGGAGGGGGTCGGCCACATGCATGAAGAATTGCATGCATGTGGTCGGGTTTGACATGAGGGGGGCTTCTTGGGCTTCAATGGGCTGCTCCAATAGTGGGCTTTGGTTGGTCTTGAAGAGGGGGCTCGGGTAGGCTTGCATGGAGGCTCGAGAAGCATGTTGATGTGGGCTTGAACATTGAACCTAAAAGGAAAAGAAATAACATTAGTTATATAACAAAACATAACATAATATTGGTTATTAAGACTAAACTAAACTTAACAAACTTAACATAACATAATAATATTTATATTCATAACAAAACACAAGTTAACATAGAACATAAAATTAAACATAGAACATAAAATTAAACATAAAAATGCTTAAAACAAATAATTAATCTAGGAATTAATATATTATTAAAACTTGAAATAAAAACATAACAAGTATAAAATATTAATCAACTTAGGCATTTTGCATACTAAACTACCCTAAAAATCGATGACTAAAAGTAGTCATCAAATTCCCCCATGCTTAGGCTTTTGATATTCCAGAGCAAAAGTATGAGAAATATTTATAAGAAAATTATAAAATTTTCAATTAAACTAAAAATTTATTTACACCAAAATCTAGCCAAAAATAAAATTTAGGGATTTACGAATTAAGTCCTAAATTATGAAATTAAAGTGAAAAGAGAGATATTTAGCAAATAATTCTCTATTAAATTAACTAGCGCTCAAAATTGAGTAAAGTGCAAACAAGGTTAGATTGAAATTATAAAAACCATAACTTGAAAGAAACTTAAGGGAAAATTGCAACCTACTACTTATGCTCTCCCAATATTTTAATTTAAAAACTAAGACAATAATATTGGCTAAGGGGTTTAGGGAGGAAATCATCATGAAGAGGCCTTTGATTGGAGGTGATCATCATTATTTTTCTTCACACCCCACAAAATATTTTTTTTTTATAAAATATATATGTAATACCAGAAAATGATAGACTAACATCCTATCACTTCCCACGACATATATGAACTTTTAATTCCTCTCTTCATTTTTGGGGTGCATATGTTTACCAGAGAATAAGGAATTAACATCTCCATATTCCCATGACATATGATCTAACAAATAAGAAAGAAAAAGAGAATTAGGTAAGGATAAGGGGTTAAATAAGATTTTAGAAAATAAACTAAAATACTAGAGAGCAATTACTAGTAGATTGTGATTTCCTAAGAATCAAAAAGCATGTGGTAAAAATAATTAGAATCCAAAATTGTTAAGTAAAATTACCAAAAAATTGAAACTATTTAAAATAAAAGAGAAAAAGTGCTAAATAAATTACTCTAAGCAAATTAAAATCATAAGATTATCTTCAAAACTAAATCACTAAATACTAGATTTAACTAAATATGATGAAATTAAAGATTAGCAAATAAAAAATAATAAAAAAAATGCTTATAATCAAACTCAAACTAAATTTCTGAATATAAACACTAAACATGAGGTTTATTATATTTTTGGATTTTTTCTAAGATTTTTCATTTTTTTTTTGAATTTTTTTGAATTTTGCAATCTGATATTTTTGGGTTTTTGATATGGCTAAATAAGAGCAGTACTAAAGAAACTTAATAAAATTATACTAATCTTTTTTGTTTTTTTATAGAAATTAAAAACATTTTTATTTAGAAAAGAAAGAAAAAAGAAATAAAATAACAAAACCCTCCCCCATGCTTGAATTTTGCATTGTCCTCAATGAAAAATAAAAACAAGAAAGAAGAAGGAAGAAGAAAGTGGTGGATGTAATAAAGTAAATAAAAAAGAAAACGACTTCCCCGGATTCGTAAGGCCGAATGCAGATGTCGCTCCCCCATGCTTGAGCTGGAAACCGGCTCAAGCCTAAGGAAGAGAGGAAAGGATGGAGCCAAACGAACCGCCGGGGGTTTTATTCCTACAAAACAAAAGAAAAAGAAAAAGAAAGAATAAAAAGGATAAGCAAGGGGTCCCTCCCAAGAGCACTCTTTGTTTAGCGTCGTCTGAGCCCGACGTTGTTGGTTACCTAAATGGAAAATAAAAACTGAAATGAAGAGGTAACTCCCTAAGTATGCGCTTAGGGGAGTAAATCAAAAAAAAGAAGAAATGAAGAATTGCACCGACATGCGATGGAATCTTCAAGGGAATGACGCACAAAAATTAACGGACGGAGTTATAGAAGAACTCCGCCGTATGTAAAATGGGAAAGAAGGGGTCGTCAAAAGAAGAAGAAAAAAAAGAAGAAATAGAAAAAGGAATAAAAGAAGTAGAAGAAGAAATTTCATCAACGGAAATTTCACAAGGAGAAGGAGAGACTTGTGAAATTTCGGGAGAAGAAGGGGCAAAAAGAACTAAAGGAGAGTCATCTAAAATAAAAGAAGAAGAAGAAAAAGATTCGCTAAAAATAGAAAATTTTGGAATAGTTGAATTTGAGATAGAAATGGAATCACAAACGTCTTCAAAAGGAGAAATAGGAGACGTCTCGTCATCCTCAATGGGTAAGAAGCATGCCAGAATATCCATAGAGGTGTCTTCCAAAAGAGGAAGGAAACAATTCGGAATATCTGAATAGTTATCCTCCTCGAGAGGAAAAAGACAAGACGGGATATCTGGTGACTCATTACATAATGAAATTTGAGGAGACGGATAAGAAGACGAAGAAAAAGATGCGGCCTCACGAGAAAAATAATCCATAAAGGTTTTGAAATACGAATTAATATTATCAAGAGAAGTTTGCAATTCAAGATACTCGTTATCGATAGAATTGAAATTTGGAGGCGCGGTGCTTTGCGGGGCAAAATCATAAGAAAAATAAAACGGGTTCGCCATCTCCCAAGTAGGATAAAGATTGGAGTAAGGGTCAAATTGGCCACTTTGACCTGCTCCAGAAAAATTTTAAATCAAAAGAGGGAGGGGTTCCCGAAAGACATTCAGAATAAAAGTGGTCGGGCGACCCGCAAAAAGCACAAAAAGATGATGATTCCATAATAAAAAAAATAAACAGTTACCAAAAAGAAAAAGAAATTTTTTTTTTGATATATTTTTTTTTTAGAAATTGAAAAATTAAAATAAATATTTTTTTTTAAAAAAAATAGTAGAAGTAATAAACTCGGTGCTTTCGTAATATTGCCAAAAATATCCCCGGCAACGGCGCCAAAAACTTGATGCGTAAAAATCGTCTCACGGACTACAATCCGAATAGGCAAGTGTACCTATCGTTTAATAGTATAGTGATAAAAATATATCAAGGTCGCATAAAAACTCGGGGCAAACAAGTAATATTACTCACAACGACTATATTATTCTACCGAACGATTGATGGGTTTTGAAAATGAAAATGAACTAAGCTTAATTAAAAGAGAAATAAACTATTGCAAAAGAGTTCTCGATCGGCGATTCACTTTGAAATAAAACAACGAAATAAATTAGTTTAGCATTTGCAGTACTATTAAGACCGTGACGGATCCGATATTAGGAAGTAGTCTCGCTAGAGCATTAAATCCCCTAACTTATAGATGTTTTGATCGAAATCTCTTTACATGTCAAAATGGCCTAAAGTCGCATTACCGAAGTGACCCGTGCTATTGGATTTGACTCCAATCTAGAGGATTTATATCGTCCTATCTCTAGGGTTGCGTGCAACTCCTTCCTTCTTTGAGTGATCTTTCAAATCAATGAGTCTCTCGACTTCTATGAAATGAGATCAATTGCCTACTACCGTATACCAGAATACGGAGTCGACACGATAAAAATCAAAGAAGGATCAAAAATAAGAAAAATACAAATGCAAACATAAAATTAAAGATGCGTTATTTTATCGCAAAGCTCATCGCGATCGGGCACAAAATATAATTAGCTAAGCATGTTTGAGAAAGAAATAACAACAATAAGAAAAAAGAAATTCATTTTCATTGATGATAAAAGAAGGTGCTGTAACATCCCATGTTACTTCTAGGCCCCTTAACTTAGATTGGGTTAGGCATGGGGTGGGTGATAGGGGTATTTAGCTTGGTTGACCCTAGTAAGTGAGTGAAACCATGTGGGGCCCACCATAGGGCCCAAGTCAACCTCAGTCAAATTAGCCTAAATAGGGACCCTAGCCACACCATGACCCCACCACATTGCACTAACCATGAAAAAAATCTAAGTGGACCCTAAGGCATGCCACTAGGTCAACCCATTTGGCCCTTGTTGACCCAAGTCAACCATAGCCCTATTTGGGTCAAACTCATACCTATATGCCCAATTAACCTAAGTGGGGCACACCCTTGACCCAACCCAAGTTTGGAGGTGCCACTAGGCTCATGACAATTAAGTGGAGTTAGCCCACTCATCATGTTGACCAAGTCAACTCAAAAAGTCAACTTGGTCAACATAAAGCCTAAAGGAGGGAAAATGAAACCAAGCCACATGTATGACCCTAATTTTTTTTCTTTTAAAACACCGGGGTCTTAGGCTTAGAACTGCCGCCTTCCGGTGACACCTTCGCACTCGGGAGGGTTGTCACTACAAAACGCCAATCCTGCTGGACAAATCGATCACAACTATAGCAATAAAATAAGCAAGTCCACAGAAATCACACATGAATAGTAAATAATCTCCATGAAGGGAGTGTCCACAGATAAAACATATAACAGAATTCTCGGGCTTATGCCCGGTACATCAAGTCCTCACTACAAATCGCTCATTGCGGAAGCAAACTAATATAATTACTAGTGATCGGGACTCACAGTCCCTGCCGTTTGAACTCCGGTACAAGACTGTCCGATCTCCAAGCGTGCAGACCTCCGGGGCTGCTCCTCTATGTTGGGCTCTGTGTTCCTCTAAAATGATGTGGTTCGAAAACCATTAGTCTAAAAGACTAAGTCCTATCATCCCCCGCCCCTTCCCCTATGGCTCCTAGGCACCGAGCGGGGAGAAGGAAAAAGAAGGACATGAAGGTGGAGAATATCAAATAGCAGATGGCGGCGGAACTTAACTAGCAGTTCTAAGGTATAAGAGATGGTAATAATGGTATAAAGAACTGAATAAGAAAGTAACCTTAACTTATGTGAATACACATAAGCTAAGGGATCTCTTGCAGGGCTACTACATATAAAAAGTCCCATACCGATTTATACGATAGGGTGTCGGTTTTACTAGCAAGCATAAATATGTAATACTAAATAAGAACCTTAACTTATAAGCACGCTCGCGCGAACTTATAAACCAAGGGGTCATTTTGCAGGGCCTAATGTATAAAGTGTCCCATAACACTTATACATTAGGTGTCCGGTTATATGCAATTATTATGCTATGAAATACAATTTTGCCATTACATGAACATGCAAGTGCAACTCACCCACTCGACTCTGTGTACTCAGACCTTTAGTTCCCCCTTTCTGGAGCCGAACCTCCCAAGATACCTCCGTAGTGGCAAATGGAAGCGGTGGGTTTGGCCTCGCCCACCTCTAAACTAGTAATAGCACTACCAGTCAGACCTATCGTACACTTCAATGCTGGTGCACTAAGTGGAGCTCCTACATACTCTTGCCGGCTGGCGTACCGGACTTTATTTGGCCAAGTGCAAAACCACACTTGCCGGGTCACCGTATTGGCATTGGCGCATTGACCCTCCAACACCGAAGACCCACAACCTTATACTTTAAGCACATGCAACCTTATGTAATAGCTACCGAGCCAAAGCTCCCCGGACCATCCCGTCCGTCAATAATCAACAACCGAGACAAAGCTCGTCGGGCTATCCTTCCCATCACAAACCATTACCGAGCCAAAGCTTTCCGGGCTAACCTGCCCATCACCAAAACCACTGGGCTTACTGTTCGAGTGACCCAACCTATCTCCCCGAGACATCAAGGTGTGAGAATGTGAAACCCTAAATTTACTAATTGCTCTACAGTTTATTTTTTTGCCTATGACTTAGGTTTAGCCCAGGACTGCCCAAGGCTCTCGAGGGCACTAGGAGCTACGATGGGCTAAAGCCCAAAGCTCCCTTTTGCAAGACACTTATTCTTATTGGTTGATACCCAATTCCAAATCCCTTAATTATTGTATTGGATCTAACCCTAGTATTTTGACACTTCCTCCTACGGGTTAGACGATCTTTCGTCGATCCCGAGCACCATCTAACATTTAGCCAAATCCAACATCTACTCATCCTACCTCCAATGATGAACTCATTCTAGTTTATCCAAACAAGCAACCACTAATCCCGACTAATGTGCCCAACTTTATACTCCAACATATTTTCTTTAGTTTTACTATATGCAGACGACTAAGGTTAAATGTCATGTAAAATGAATGGTACATCAAATAATCATCCATTACTCCTATAATAATTATTGGAGGGCTATTATGACCTTTGTTGCTAAAATTCAGAGATTCGCAATTTTTCCTATTTATCTGATACTTTATTTAATTATTATAGTGGCCAAAAATTCCAAGATTGACAGGAAGTACCAAATTTAGATAAGATAAAATTCCTCCAAATTTATGTTATATACATTATGAATATTTAACTTAGGATCCAAAGTCTCTTAATTTTTCAGCAAGGTTAAGGCAAATAATTTTAATTTTTAATATATCCCGCAATAATTCATTTAAATAGGTAAGTAGCACAATCTTACTTCCAAAAATTCAGATAAAATTCAAACATGATTGTAAGGGCATATAAATACTCTGGGTCAAATTCCATAATTTATTAACCAGTAAAGGGCCTTTAACAAAATATTGAACAATTTTCTAATTTAATAAGCTTGTGAAGTAGGTCCCACAAAAATGTATCCAAAAATTCTCATAAAATTCAAACATGACCAAGAATGGTTAAAACTTCTTTTGCCAAAGTTTCATGACCTCCCAAAGGGCAGAGGGACCAAACTGATAAAATTATTAATTAGGGCAATCCCATATGTTACAAAGGAAGTGCTACAATTATTGTTCAAAAATTTCCAACTCAATTACCCTAGGTTTATTATATCCTTAAGACAACTTTACAAAAATTTCATCATAGTTGAAAGAGTTTTACTAACCTATTCTATCACTACAATAATTGTGCCCTAAACAAGGGTTAGGGTTTTGAGGGTCCCAACCTTTCCAAAATTCCTTAAGATTTTCACCAAAGGGTTTTACCTACCCTAGTACCCTGCCTACAAAATTTCATGACCATTCAAGGTTGTTTGGCCTCATGCCCTTCATAAGGTACAAAAGCCCTGCCTTAGGGTTTGACCTAGGGTCTTGGGCCAAATCAATTCCAATCTACCCCATTTTTCATGGAAAGGTGCAAAAAGTCATGCCAAGTTGGTTGCCTAAATTTGAACCTCTGTTGAGGTGATTTAGACACTCTAAGCCAAAAATATACTTTTGGACCAAAATGCCCTTTTTAAGGCAAGGCTAGGGTTTGCAAGATATCAGTTCAAACCACCTCCAAATGTAATAAATTTTTTACTAGAGCTTAATAATGACTCCCTACACCACCCACCAAAATTTGGATGGGTTTGGAGTTAATTTAACCCATAAATTAATTTACCCTAGAAAAATTATATTATTTACAAAATGATAGAAAAATAAATCCCAAAAATTCCCATTTTTGGGCAGTGTCTAGATATGGTCTAGGGTTACTCCCTGCCAAAATTTCAATTCAGTTTGACTAAAGATGAAGTGTGTGCACTCAGTTTTATGTCTGCCTAGTCATATGTATAGACCCCACAAAAATGAGTTCCATGGTCAAACCATTCACCCAAATTGGTTCAAACAAATTTTTTATGAAAGAAGACCCATAGGACTACATTTTATGTGTTGATCAATTTCTCTGAAAATGCCTCCAGGTATTTTTAAAAATTAAGGACATTAAATACTAAATCTGTTACATAATTAAATAAATCAGAATTTATATCCTATAGTTTGAAATCAATCCAGCACGAATCTTGATGCACTATTGGACGGCATCCCGCCATCGTCCCCGCGCGCCAATGGCCTAGATTGAAAATTCCTTGAGCATCTTCCAGCCGTTTCCGCCGGCCATCCGGCCACCTCCCCGGCAGGCCACCGCCACCGACACCTTCGTGGAGGTGGTGGCTACCTCCAGGCGGCAGCACGGCTGCTGGGAAGAACTATTCCGGCGTACCCGATAATCTCAAATCCATTGAAAAAACCAGGATTTTTTTGAATTGGATTGGGCTCAATTGAGCCCGAACCTCGGCCCTAGGGATTGCTATGATCTTCCCATAGAAGAAGGAGTGGAGAAGGACCAGTGGGGGCGGCTGTAGCCTTGCTGATCGCCGGATTGGCATGGTAGTGGCTGGTGGTGGCCGGCCTCCTACAACAGTGTAGTGGAACTGCTTGGCTCCTTCAGGTAAGTGGTGGGAAATAATCCTTGGAGTCCAGGGAAGCTTTTAAAATTGAGAGATGGGGTGATAGGTGGTTGTAGGCCTCATTACCATTTTTGGCCAAAGTCAAGCTTGGCGGCAATGGTTGGTAGGGGAGAAATCATGGCTCCAACCATTCAAGGATTGGTTGGTTGAATTGGGGCTTCTTTCCTTGTCCTAATGGAATGAATGGAGGGGGTTGGGGAGGGGGAGGATGAGCCCAAAGTCTTCCCCCCTTTTTCCTTCTTCTCTTTCTCTCTCCTACATAGGTGGCTTTCTCTCTCTCCTACACCCCAAGCAAGAATTTTTGGCCCCTACCTAACCCAATGTCAGCCCACATGTCCATTTCATCCTTCAAAACAATGTTAGCCCAATTGAAATGGGCTTGAGCTTTAGTTAGCCCATTTGGGCTAGCTTGACCCAAACCTAGACTAGGGTCCACTTGGGTCAATTTGGTCTTTGAGGTTTCCCTTAATGGGTCCTTGGTGACCCATTGGACTCCCCTAAGGTCAAGGTGGGGTTGGATTGGCCCTTGGAGGTCACTTGACCCTTAACCAGGGCACTTTGACCACTTTAGGGCTAGAGTTGACATTTGTCAACTTAGCCTTTTTGAATGGCCCCAAAGGGTCATGGGTGACCCATTGGCCTCTCCCTAGGGTTATGAAGGTATGTGTGGGGTCCACTTGGCTAAGGGACTTCAATTGGCCCTTGTACAGGTCAGTTTGACCCATTTAGGGCTAGAGTTGACTTGGGACAACTTAACCCTTTTGACTGCCCTCCATGGGTCCTTAGTGACCCATTGACCCCATTTTAGGTCTAGAAAGGCCTTGGTAGGGTTATTTGTGCTTTACTAGGGCACACTACCCTTAGTTAGGGCCCATTGCCAGATTTAGGCCTAGAGTGGTTCTAGGTCAACTTGGCCAATTCAATGGACCCTTAGGGCTCCTTTAAACTTCTAAATGGATTGGTGAGACTATGGTTGGGTCTTGGAGTCTTGGTGAAGCCCCATGATTATCTTAAACAAAGGTTCAGAAATCTACTTTGTGTAGACTATGGTGGTCTCACCCACATCCCTAGGTTCACTTTGCCTTTATGGGCTTCCTAGGGTTTTGTCATGACCTAGTCATGACAAAATTACCTCTAGGGGTCTAGTTGTTTGAGGGATGTTATACCACATTCCTTTGGGCTAATCCCACCAAGAATGGCCCATTATCAGTCCAAGGAGTCAAAGACCAGCCCAAAAATTAGGAGAGAGAGTACATGCATGGGGGTAAAAGGAGAATTTAGGAGAGAGAAGAGGAGTGAGAAGCGGAATACTTTCTGGCCATCCTCCCAAAGACCTTCCAGAGAATTTTAATTGTTGGTATCCACATGACACCTTTGGTGAAATAACCAAAGTTTCAAACCGAGCTCACCTCGGGTTTATCTCCCCATATACCCCACCTCAGTCCAAACCAGCCTCACCATCAGCTTCAGAAGGGGAAAACGAGTGGAGATCGATAGCTGGGGAAGAGAAATCGGTGGAGAAACCAAGAATCGAGAAGTAGATCGCCGGAGCAGTTCGACCATGGCAAACCGCCACCGCAACCGCCGCCAAGGCCTGGAACAGGTTTGTTTCTCCGCCCCTCTACTCATGCTAGCTTCTTAGATCCACTAGTAGAGATAACGGGCTCAATTGAGGCCGATGCCATGTGAGAAAAGGTGAATTTTTCCAAGCTTTTCATCCTGCTCGGGATCGCCGGACGAGCCACTTCCGTCAGCCTCACCGCCGGGAAACGCAAGCCCCCACCTCAGTGAAGGTGGTGGCGACATCCGACGGCGGTGGTGGTGGCCCAGTTGGCCGGAAAATAGCAGACAAAACGGCCCAGCGCAAATCAATATGGGCCGTTGGCTGATCGGGGACGACGACCCGATGCCGTCCATATCATCAGGAATTTTATTAATAGTATTAATAGGAATCATTTAAATACTGTCACACTTATACAGTTGTTTTGCATGCTTATTCTAGGCCACTTAGAGGCTTTTCTAGGTCTGGTATTTAAAATAAAACTTGTAGCCCTTTCGCTTACATTTAATAGGTCGCCCTAAACTTTTAATTTGGACCATTAGATTTTCCTATAGGGCTGTTTTCCTAGGACTTGTCCTAGACTAGGGAAGAATTTCAAAATGATGCCTAAGTCAAACTAGTCATCCAAATGAACCAAAATTTTGGGTGCATGCGTGTTTATTGCTTAGTTAACCCCTGTACAAAAATGAGAATTTTTAAGAAAACTATTTCTATAGTTTTTACTAAAATACCCAAAATGAAATAAATAAAATATTTGGAGTTGTAAGACTCCAAATGGTCCCAAATCTTTGTGTCATGTCCTTAGGGACATTATAAGGGTATGTGTAAAATTTCAGCCATGTTCGACCATTGCATGTTGGGTAAACCGACTTGCATGTGTTGGCTAGTTATAGGCTTGGTGTCCATTTAGCCTAAAATGAAATAATGTGTATTAAGCCTAGTTGGTACATCCAAAAATCATGATATTGATTTCAGAGGCTCAATACGGTGAATCATGTCCCTCACTGCAATAATGGGATTTTTGGAAGCAAAAAGCCATTATTTGGAATTTTTTGAAATAATTGAACCTTAGGAATATAAATTTGAAAATAGGTATATTGTTGAGATAATATTTCAAAACTCTGCCAAGGTCATCATATTGTCATAATAAATTCCTAAAAAAATTTTACAGCACTGTCTCATGAATTTTGATAGATGTTATGTAGGATTTACTATTTTGCCCTTATCATTTTTAATTGGGAATTGATAGAAATATGTGATAGAAAAATTGTGGAAAATTTCTAGAGTTGTATTACTGCATAACGAACCTTGTATAATTATCTCAATATTTTTGGAGGTCTTAGTAATGCTCAAAACCCCATAATGGCATTTTGGTAAATTACTTATAAATAGAATTGGTTGGCCATTGTACAGTAGAAGTTCATAATACTCTGTATTTAGCGTTTGATTATCAATACATGTACTCTGTAATTTTCCTAGAATTTTGGTCAATGAATTCCTTAAACTTCATTTGGAAAATGTCAATAATGTGAATTTTGTATTAATTAAGGAATAAATGGAAATACTTAAAGGAAAATTATGATTCTTGGAAAACATTGATATTTCACCATATTATAGGTCAGGGAAATTTATTACATTATTAGGATTTTATCTTATGATATTTCATGTGTAAAATGACCTGAAGAATTAATTGAAGGAATTAATTAATGGTGTAATTAATTTGGATAAACTATGGAAATCATCATGGTCATCATATAGGTCCATACCACTCTAGGATAAATAAATTGAGGTATATGGCTAAAGGAATTAGAAGGTCACATTTGTGGGTGGTATTGGGGAAATGGGTAAGAGTATAACACCGATATTCGTTCTAGTAGGGCCACACCTTGGAGCCAAGGGATCAAATGCTGGAGCGACACCCGGAGCTGTTTGCTTCAGGTATGCTATAAATTATGTTTTAAAATTACTTAAATTATTGCGAGTAGAACCCCGTGGACCCGAACTTAAATTTCGAGGATGAAATTATTATTTTTTGTTTATTGGAATTGTAACATCCCATGTTACTTCTAGGCCCCTTAACTTAAAATGGGTTAGGCATGGGGTGGGTGATAGGGGTATTTAGTTAGGTTGACCCTAGTAGGTGAGTGAAACCATATGGGGCCCACCATAGGGCCCAAGTCAACCTAAGTCAAATTAGCCTAAATAGGGACACTAGCCACACCATGACCTCACCACAATTCCCTAACCCTAAAAACAATCTAAGTGGACCCTAAGGCATGTCACTAGGTCAACCCCTTTGGCCCTAGTTGACCCAAGTCAACCGTAGCCCTATTTGGGTCAAACTCATACCTATATGCCCAATTAACCTAAGTGGGGCACACCCTTGACCCAACCCAAGTTGGGAGGTGCCACTAGGCTCATGACCATTAAGTGGGGTCAGCCCACTCATCATGTTGACATAGTCAACTCAAAAAGTCAACTTGGTCAACATGAAGCCTAAAGGAGGGAAAATGAACCAAAGCCACATTCCTTTGGGCTAATCCCACCAAGCATGGCCCATTATCAGCCCAAGGAGTCAAAAAACAGCCCTACCCCTCTGAATTAGGAGAGAGAGTACACGTATGGGGGTAAAAGGATAATTTAGGAGAGAGAAGAGGAGTAAGAAGAGGAAAATAAGGAAGGGAGGCCACTTGGACTCTTTACCTCAGCCCAAGACTTGTTGGCCAGCCTCCCAAAGACCTTCCAGAGGATTTTAAGGGTTGGCAGCCACTTGGCACCTTTGGTGACACAAAAAAAGTTTCAAACCGAGCTCACATCGGGTTTATCTACCCATATACCCCACCTCAGTCCAAACCAGCCTCACCATCAGCTTCAGAAGGGGAAAACGAGTGGAGATCGATAGCTGGGGGCAGAGAAATCGGTGGAGAAACCAAGAATCGGGATGTAGATCACCGGAGAAGCTCAGCCATGGAAAACCGCCGCCGAAACCGCCGCCAAGGCCTGGAACAGGTTCGTTTCGCCGCCCCTCTACTCGTGCTAGCTTCTTAGATCCACTATGAGAGATATCGGGCTCAATTTTGCCCGATGCCATGTGAGAAAAGGTGAATATTTCCAAGCTTTTCATCCCGCTCGGGATCACCGGAGGGAGCCACTTCCGGCAGCCTCACTGCCGGGAAATTCTAGCCCCCACCTCAGTGAAGGTGGTGGCGATATCCGCCTGTGATGGTGGTGGCCCAGTTGGCCGGAAAATAGAAGACAAAATGGCCTAGTGTAAATCAATCTGGGCCGTTGGCTGATCAGGGACGACGACCCGATGCCGTCCATATCATCAGGAATTTAATTAATAGTATTAATAGGAATCATTTAAATACTGTCACACTTATACAGTGGTTTTGCATTCTTATTCTAGGCCATTAGAGGCATTTTTAGGTCTGGTGGTTAAGATAAAACTTGTCTCCCTTCCTCTTACCTTTAATATTCCGCCCTAAACTTATAATTTTGCCCATTATATTTTCCTGTAGAGCTATTTTCCTAGGACTGGTCCTAGACTAGGGAAGAATTTCAAAATGATGGCTAAGTCAAACCAGTCATCCAAATGACCCAAAGTTTTGGGTGCATGCATGTATAGGGCTTAGTTAACCCCTTTACAAAAATGACATTTATTGGGAAAACTTTTTCTATAGTTTTTACTAAAATACCCAAAATTAAATAAATAAAATATTTGGAGTTGTGGGACTCCAAATGGCCCCAAATCTTGGTGTCATGTCCTTAGGGACATTATAAGGGTATGTGTAAAATTTCAGCCATGTTAGACCATTGCATGTTGGGTAAACCCACTTGCATGTGTTGGCTAGTTATAGGCTTGGTGTGCATTTAGCCTAAAATGAAATAATGTGTATTAAGCCTAGTTGGTACATCCAAAAATCATGATATTGATTTCAGAGGCTCAATAGGGTGAATCATGCCCCTCACTGCAATAATGGGATTTTTTGAAGCAAAAATCCATTATTTGGAATTTTTTGAAATAATTGAACCTTAAGAATATAAATTTGAAAATAAGTATATTGTTGAGATAAAATTTCCAAACTCTGCCAAGGTCATCATATTGTCATAATCAATTCCTAAAAAAATTTTAGGGCACTATCTCACGAATTTTGATAGATGTTATGTAGGATTTACTATTTTGTCCTTATCATGTTTAATTGGGAATTGATAGAAATATGTCATAGAAAAATTGTCGAAAATTTCTAGAGTTGTATTACTGCATAAAGAACCTTGTACAATTATCTCATTATTTTTGGAGGTTTAGTAATGCTCAAAACCCCATAATGGCATTTTTGTAAATTACTTATAAATATAATTGGTTGGCCATTGTACATTAGAAGTTCATAAAACTCTGTATTTCGCCTTAGATTATCAATAAATGTACTCTGTAATTTTCCTAGAATTTTGGTCAATGAATTCCTTATACTTCATTTATAAAATGCCAATAATGTGAATTTTGTATTAATTAAGTTATAAATGGAAATACTTAAAGGAAAATTATGATTCTTGGAAAACAGAGATATTTCACCATATTATAGGTCAGGGAAATTTATTACATAATTAGAAATTTATCTTATGATATTTCATGTGTAAAATGACCTGAAGAATTAATTGAAGGAATTAATTAATGGTGTAATTAATTTGGAAATATTATAGAAATCATCATGGTCATCATATAGGTCCATACCACTCTAGGATAAATAAATTGAGGTATATGGTTAAAGGAATTAGAAGTCACATTTGTGGGTGGTATTGGGGACATGGGTAAGAGTATAACACCGATATTCGTTCTAGTAGGGCCACCAGAGAGGAATACGATAAATTAGCAAAGTGAGGATATTAGTAGAGGAAATAACCCTGGCTGGTATCCTAGAGGATTCCTTAAGCATGTGTGGATGAGTGCAAGTCCCGTGATAGTAACAATAACGGGGATCGGCGGAAGACCGCCACGCTCCTAATAACACCTTATGTCGTTAGGGTCATTCTAAAGTAACAATGAGAGTTGGGTGATAATCCTGGGTAGACACTAACAAGAATAACTATCCTTTCGAAAGGGAACTTTGGGCTTGACATCCCATCTTAGTTCCTAGTGCCTTCGAGATCCCTTTATTGGGCATACCTTGGGACGTCCTGGGATTAACCCTAAACTACTAAGTTTAATAATCGGTAGACAAGAGTAGTATACTACGCTAAGGGAAATGGTACACATGCTCACCCGTGATGGGTTTGAGGGAATTAGACTTGATATTATATTCTCACCCGTGATGGGTTGGAGAGATTCAGGACAGGTTAGTCCTGTGAGCTGGAGGCTCGGGAGATTTATGCCAGGATAGGTTGGTCCTGCGAGCCGGGGGCTCGGGTTAAATCATTACATATGAGTAAACAAATTGTGGTGGGTCATGCGATACTGGCCAATCGTCACACTGATGGCAGTACGGTGACTCGGGTGAGGTGTACGAGTGGAAGGGCCAGTATGTTGTTTATTACTGCAGTTAGGCAGACAATCCCTGAAGACGTATACCTGACCTAAAAGTCTAGCAGGCAGCTAGCAATTAGTACGCAGAGACTCTAGAGTGCACTTGGTATATATACAGAGCCGTACAAGAGAGGTCTTGGCTTGGTGGTGTGAACACCCGCCTAGAAAGCAGAAGCGCCCGTTCCGCTGCTGCCGGAGCCACGACGACGGTACCTGAGAGTGATGCTAGCTCTCAAAAAGTCGGAACTAAAGGTCTGGGATCTCAGAGTCACGTATATGTGTTGCACTTGCATGTTGCATAACCATAGCATAATTATTCATACTCATTAGGTCATACGCTACATGGATCCTTATCATATAAACTAGTATGAGCTCTTTTATATGATAAGTTAATTTTGAAACTCTAACTTATAAGTTTGTATGGGCATTCATATAAGTTATGATACTTTTGTGATGGTAGAATAATGGTAGTATAGTTTTTTTACTATTCATACTTCAGCTGCTGTATTTACTTCTTACTGTTCTTTTCTACCGCACTTACTTCATGTATAAAACTGCTAGAATAGAATCATTTATACTCTTTGCATACTGCTAGTTAGTTCCACTGTCACCTATTTTTACATTGATACCCCTTGTTGTCCTCCGCTTCGTCCTCTTGCACGGTACCTAGGAGTTGCGGGGCGAGGTGCGGAGGAAACGACCTAGTTTTTTTGACTAATGGTCTGTGACCTTATCATTTTAGGCGCTCGAGGAGATGGAGCACCAACACGACGAGGTGGAAGGACTTGAGGTGCAGATACCATTACCATAGGCTACTACTACTACTGGAGCACGTCCTCAGGTAGGATGAGACCAGATGATGATATAGATACCTTCCGCTTATATTTTGAGAGAGTGAGATATTGAGATATTCATGTATCGGGCATAAGCCCTTACTTCTCTATTATTATACTCATGGTGGACTATATTTCTGTACCTTCATTTTATATATGATATGTACTCTGTGGCTGTGGACTATAGTTGTTTCTCTTACTGCTATACATTACTTCTATTTCTCGATTGGCCAAAAGGTTTATGATCGTTCTAGCCTGCAGGATCGGCGTCCTGCGGTGTCGACTAACCCGTGAATTAGTGTCACCGCAAGATGGCAGTTTTGGGCATAAGATTCGTGTTAACTCCTCAGAAGGGGGAGTAGGATCTTACAGGGGCACACAATAATAGTAGAAGAGAGAATACTATACTATCATTACAAAAAGAGATTACAACAAAAACTTAACAAGAAAATAAGAAAAGAACTCTCACTTGCTCTCTACAAAATCTAACTTGCCAAATGCATGAGACATGGGTTCCTTTTATAGGTGAGGGAGAAGGTTCTAGAATGAAGTGAAGATGAGGGGACAAAGGGGTTGGCCAGCCATGTATGTGGAAGGGTTCATGCATGATAATTAATGAAGGGGAGAGAGAAAAGAGGAGGTTCAATGTATTGTATTTAAGGGAATGAAAAAAAAATATAAACATAAGAGAGGGGGAATGGATGAGTCTTAAATGAGCATGAGAGAGAGGGAAAGAAGGGGTCAATGTGAAATAAAAAGGGAAAAAATAATAAAGGAGGAGAGAGAGGGAGGGGTTCGGCCACATGCATGAAGAATTGCATGCATGTGGTCGGGTTTGACATGAGGGGGGCTTCTTGGGCTTCAATAGGCTACTCCAATAGTGGGCTTGGGTTGGTCTTGAAGAGGGGGACTCGGGTAGGCTTGCATGGAGGCTCGAGTAGCATGTTAATGTGGGCTTGAACATTGAACCTACAAGAAAAAGAAATAACATTAGTTATATAACAAAACATAACATAATATTTGTTATTAAAACTAAACTAAACTTAACAAACATAACATAACATAAAAATATTTATATTCATAACAAAACACAAGGTAACATAGAACATAAAATTAAACATAGATCATAAAATTAAACATAGAACATAAAATTAAACATAAAAATGCATAAAACCAATAATTAAACTAGGAATTAATATATTATTAAAAAATGAAATAAAAACATAAAAAGCATAAAATATTAATCAACTTAGGCATTTTGCATACTAAACTACCCCAAAAATCGATGACTAAAAGTAGTCATTAGTAATGTGCCTACAACCCCTCCTTCGGCAGAAACTATAAGAATGGTGGTTGAAGCGGTGTTTGCAATGATAAATGCCTAGCCAGGAAGGCTAATACAGCAGCCTGCCCCGACAAGGGAACAGGTACCGCTTCAAGTGGCGGAACCTAGAAGGGTTGAACAAGTGGTGGTAGAGCTGTTGATACCTAGAAGAGCGACCGAAAAGCACCTCAAACATGTTATGGGCTATAATCCTCTAGTGTTCTCGGGGACTGGAACCTCATCCCAAGCTGAGGATTGTCTCTCCCGAGTAAAGAGAGTCTTGACAGCTACGAAAATGGAGGAGTGGCAGAAGATCACTATAGCCACTTTCCTATTGGATGGAGAGGCAAGGTTGTGGTGGGAAGGTTTAGAGCTACATCACTTGGGTGGAAGGAAACTCACAGACGTCTCGATAGAAGAATTTTTGACACTATTCTTAGCAAGGTACCTTCCCTCGGCTCAAAGGATCGCGATGGAGTATGAGTTCCAGAGGTTGACGCAAGGAGATAGTAGCATGGACGAGTACCTCCACGAATTTACACGGTTGGGTCGATATGCTAGCTCTACGTTTGCTGTTGTGGAGCGTAAGGCAAATCAGTTCTATGAGGGTCTGCGGGACAACCTAAGGCTACTACTCTTAGGGCCTATGACGGGCTTCCAAATCCTGGTCAATTCGGCCCAGCCGTTGGAGAAAGATCTGAGGAATGTACAAGAAAAGAAAGACTCTAGTGCAAAGAGGACAGAGTTCAAGGTGTCGACCTCCTCGAAGCCTGGTTTCCGTAAGTTTAATAAGAAGGCTAGGACTTCGGGTCCAGCCCCTTCTTCTGGTGCATTTCGGGCGACTACAGGCCGAACCCCGGGCGCATGTTATAACTGTGGGAAGCCGGGACACTTTGCCCGAGATTGTTAGAGCGGACGCCCAAAGTCCGAGATGAAGCCTGGAGCAACTTATGAGGAGAAGGGAAAGGCGGTGGATTCAATCGCATAACACTATACTCCATCCCAACCTAGAGTGTACAACCGTGGCCAGCAGGAGGTCATAAAGCAAGCTGATGTGGTGACATGTACAGTTTAAATTTATAGCAGTTTAGCTTTAAATACTTGTTACCTTGCGCATGTTAGCTTATTACTGCTTGTGCTAGGCTTTGCTTTGATTTTCAATAATCCGGCGAGAGCACTGTTCGATACGGGAGCTTCGCACTCCTTTTTGTCCGAAGGATTTGTATCGCGCATCATAGTACCTTCTTCGATGGCCAAGGACAAATTGGATGTGTTGTTACCTAATGGGTGCTCAATGCATGCAGATAGAGTTTTTTGCATAAAGATACAGATTGGGAGTCAGGAGTTTGAATTGCAAGCGTTGGTACTTCCGTTAGTGGAGTTCGATGTGATATTTGGTATGGACTGTCTCTCGGAGATGCAGGCATACATTGATTGCAACCGCAAGGAGGTCAAATTGGGTATTGATCGTGAGACGACATTTACAGTCTTGAAAGTGTCGAGCAAGATTTGATGTCTACTTTTCAGGTAGTTAAGGCAGTTCGTGTTGGTGCAGAGCTATTCTTCATACTAGTGGAGGATTCGAAGCCTAAGACTAGTTTGGACAGTATCTCGGTTGAATCCGAGTATCCTGACGTGTTCCCTGACAATCTCCCTAGAGCTCCACCTCAGCGAGAGATCGACTTCCTTATTGAGCTAGTGCTAGGTGCCAAACCTGTGTCACACTCTCCATATTGGTTAGTGCCTAAGGAGATGGCGAAATTGATAGTTCAAATTCAAGAGATGTTAGAACAGGGTTATGTGTGTTCAAGTTCATCGCCTTGGAGCGCATCGGTCCTCTTTGTTAAGAAGAAGGATGGAAGATTGCGACTTTGTATTGATTACCGAGAGCTGAATAAGTTAACGAAGAAGAATAAGTATCCGATCCCAAGGATTGATGATCTATTCGATCAGTTAGTTTGTCATCGGCGTACTCGAAATTGGATCATAAATCCAGATATTACCAACTAAGGATAAGAGAAAGTGATATCCCCAAGACAGCTTTCAGCACACGGTATGGGCATTATGAGTTCACCGTCATGCCATTTGGGTTGACTAATGCGCCATCCGTGTTTATGGATCTGAAGAACAGAACGTTCAGAGAGTACTTGCACCACTTCATGATAGTCTTTATCGACGATATACTGGTGTACTCATAATATGAGGAGGATGACTTTAAGCATCTGCATTTGGTGGGTGAGACGTTGAGGAGGAACCAACTGTATGCAAAGTTCTCCAAATGCGAGTTTTGGTTGTCCTTGGTAGCGTTCCTTATCACATAGTTATTGGAGAGGGAATTGCAGTAGATCTGGCTAAGATAGTTGCTACACGGGAGTGTCCTGTGTTGTCTACGGTAGCGGAAGTCCGGAGTTTTCGGGGCTTGCCAGCTATTACAGGCGCTTCGTAGAGAACTTCTGGCAGATTGCGTTACCCCTCACGACTTTGATGAGGAAAGACAAATAGTTTGTTTGGATGCCTGAGTGCGCACAAGCTTTCGAAGAACTAAAAATACGGTTGACCACGACACCTGTTCTATGTTCGCCGAGTGGGACCGAAGGATTTGAGATCTATAGTGATGCTTCGATCAGTGGTTTGGGTAGTATTCTACTGCAGTATGGGAGTGTAATAGCTTATGGCTCGCGTTAGCTGAAGGTGCATGAGGTGAATTATCCGGTCCATGACTTGGAGTTAGCGGCCGTGATATTTGCCCTGAAGTTGTGGAGGCACTACCTTTACTGTGTGAAGGTCAATATCTGCACCGATCACAAGAGCCTGAAGTACTTGTTTGATCAAAAGGACCTAAACATGCGGCAACGGAGGTGGATGGAGTTCCTGGGTGACTACACCTTCAAGATACTTTATTTGCCGGGGAAAGGCAATGCAGTTGCTGATGCGTTGAGTCGTAGGGCTCCTGCGCAGGCCAACTGGTTGTCGATACTTGATAAGCATTTGATTCGTGACTTTGAGGCATTGGAGATCTCTTGTGTTGACAAGCAGACTAGTGCCGAAGCATAAATGAATTGGATAGAGGTGCAGTATGACCTTGCTGATAGGATTCGGCAAACTCTGGATGGGGATAACAGCATGAAGCAGTTTATGGATTAGTCTTTGGATGGGTAAAATTCCCAATTTTATGTTAAGGATGGACTGTTATGGAGAGACAGTCGTCTGTGCATCCTAAGTATGGAAAAACTACAGGAGGAATTGATGTACGAGGCTCATCATACTAAGTACTCGATTTACTTGGGGGAGCACAAAGATGTATAGAGATATGAAAAAGTTGTTCTGGTGGCCAGGACATAAGAAGGACGTGGCACTTTATGTGGCGAAGTGTCAAACGTGCGCTTTGGTGAAGGCGGAGTGCCAGAAGCCCGGAGGTTTCTTGAAGTCCTTACCTATCTCAGAGTGAAAGTTCTACGATATTTTAATGGATTTTGTGCATGGGTTGCCAAGGTCATAGAAGGGAAACGACGCCATTTGGATGATCGTAGATCGATTGACGAAAGTGTTACACTTCATTCTGAATAGGAAGGATGATTCGGTGGATAAGCTAGCAAAACTCAATGTAGATAATAATGTTCGACTACACGATGTGCCCCGCAGCATCGTGAGAGACCGAGATGTGCCCCGCAGCATCGTGAGTGACCGAGATGGGCGCTTTATGAAAATTGTAGGTCTTGAACTCTACTTTATTTTAAAATTGGTTTCAACCAATTTAGGTTATTGGTCTGACCACAGTACTCAAAATGGTGCAGACTATACGTAGGGCTAGTTAGAGATTAAATTGAGTGCTCCCACTAAACCACTTGTCCAAATAAATTGAAATTTGGGATTGGAGTCACACTTACCTATACTTATAACATATCCAAAAATGGGAATTTTTGGAAAACATTGATACTTGGCAAAGCAATACGGTAAACACCCATGATGATAGCAGCAACTCTTGCTCCATTATCGACGCACAGGTCCACCTCTCCTTTACTTAGCAATCTTATCCTTCCCAGTTCCTGCAAATTTATACAAATGTGAGAACTGCATCCAGTCTCTAATACCCAGGATGAAGGAGCAGAAATTTTTATCTCTAAAACATAGATACTTGAATCGGAAGTCATACCTCCCTTCATCTTGTGCAGACCCTCAATGTATGAAGGATAGTTCCTCCTCTAATGACCATCCTTGCCACAGTGGGGGCACTTTCCCTCTTTTGCAGAGCCTTTCTTCTTTATTGCTGAAGACATGGGCTCTAAAGCAGACTTAGGTCCTACCTTCGTCTTCTTGAAGCCCTTGGCCTTACCCTTGCCTTTATGCACCATCAATATGGGGTTAGCATGCTTGGCCTTCTTCATATTTATCTCGGTAGTTCGCAACATTCCTAGGAGCTCGGGCAATGTGTTGTCTATTTCATTCATTTAATTGTTTAAGACAAACAGCTCATAACTATCCGACAACGATTGTAGGATTTGGTCTTTGGCAAACTCTTGTCTTAGAGGGAACCTTAGTCTTTCAAGGTTCTCGATATACCTAGTCATCTTGAGTATGTGAGTCCCTACTAGGTCACGAGCTCCCATCTTACAAAAGAACAATGCCTTAGTGATATCGAATCTCTCTTGACAAGCATGCCCTTGAAACTTTTCTTTAGGGTCTCATCAATTTACTTACAACCCATGTTCTCATGTTACTTTTGGAGCTCAGAGTTCATGGTCGCTAGCATGAGACATTGAATGTCTAAGGAGTCGTCAAGACAATTCTTATAAGCATCCTTATCAGTATGGGACCCATTCCCGGCAGGCTATTTAGGGGATTCTGCTTCCAAAATATAGAGCTTTTGCTCTTGCATGAGAACAATTCTCAAGCTCCTGTACCAGTCCAAATAATTATTACCACTCAGCTTCTCCTTCTCATGGATGGCTTTGAGGGATAGGGTGGAGTGTGAACTACTTGCCATGGAAATTCCACAAGCTTCAAGCAAAGCAAATTAGTACTGCATTTCAAATATATATTTTATCTTTCAAATAGGGCTTTAATCAAAATAACTCCCACTATTTTTATCAAACTGATAACCCTCGATAACAATTCGAAGAGTTTATGCGATTAACTCTCTTAGTGGACAAGATCCATATTTCACTAACACTATGAGTCAGCTTTGGTTTTTCTCTCACAATGCAGTAGTTTGGGCAGGCAATGCTTGCCAATTACATCACAATGCAACTCTTGTATGGCGGGTGAATAACTCTTTATTCACATCCATCATATGGTGCATGCCAACCATATGCCTATGGGCACTCAACATTTGAGGTCACCTAGTTAAGTGTGACCCGATGTCGACAGTGAGATATCACAATTATCTTCTCGCACCCTTATCAAGATAGATTAATGCACCTTGCTTTGGCAAGCCCACACTTCATCGATCAAGGCCGGAAGAGTGTCATCCATCAGAAGTCATCTGAATACTTAATAAGGCCTAAGGTATTTTTAAACAATTGATTAACACTAAATCATGGTTAACACTTAACTAATGTGCACATACACAAAATAAAATTCAACAGCATGCATAATACAAATCCATCCCAGATGTTCACAATAGAATCATCAACACTTGATGAGCTGGGCTAAATCTGAACATCTAGAACCCTTCTAAATCTTCAGATTTACATGCACTGGAAATGAGCAACACCAACTCCACTTATAAAGTTGACATGCTCGTCTCTCTATATGAGATTCAAAATCTAATACACTTTAATTCACAAACCAACAAGAAGTACGGTTACTATTAAGGAGTAATAAAAAAGAAATCACATGCGTTCTTGGTGGAGTTTCAAAAATAGATTTAGGCATTTTAGAACACTTCTAAAATCTCCAAATCTACACGCCATGGATTTAGCAACTTCTTAAACATTGAATATTCCATGAACCACCCTCTGATAACACTATTGGGTTTTTCTTCACGACACAACAGATTGTGCGCAACAGAAAATGAACAAGAAAAGCCCAAAGAATTCGGATCTGGCAATATACATGAATCAAGAAGTAAAACTTGTTGTAAATAAAATTACCTTTGTGGGATTGAGTCTATACTCAATCTAGATGCTCCAAAAAAATCAGCCGACTACTTAGCTGCTCGAGTCCTGAGCGCAGAAAGTATATCTGCACCTCTATAGGAAAACCACACGATCGGGAGAACCCATGGCTACTTGTCGAACAATCACTAGGTCGGGAGAGGACACTCAGCATCTCCATAGACATCTAGATCTGTTGAAGGAGAGGCAATGGCGACACTCGTCGGGATCGGGATCGATGATAGCGACGGGATCAGCGGAATGGTTTTGTCGGTCTTCTAGGGCTTCCGTCTTTTCGCACAGTACGGCTCTTGTTATTAGATAGAATAATCACTTTGTCTCTTATTGAAGAAACACTAAAGACTTCTATTTTAAATCCAGGGAATAAAAAGAATAGTTTCTCCCTCTATCCGCAACCCAGGACTTAGACTACAGAACATCGGCCAGACAACCCTTGTCTCGACGAATCGTCGAGTATCCATGGCATATACGATGAATTTTTGAGTATCATTACATACTCGATGAATCATCATGTATCCATAGGATACACGACGAACTCAACGCAATCCTCAGCTTAGTCAATGCTTGACTCTACGAAGGCGTTTAGTGGACTCAACACTGTCAACGCTTTCTGCCCCATACTCGATGAATCATCGAGTATCATTCATAATCGACAAATGGCATTGAGTGCACTCAACACACTCAATGCCAAAAGCCTGATTCGTCGAATGGCATTGAATGAACATAATACACTCAATGCCTAAGTTCCAGATTCATCAAGTAAACCCTTTAGTCGACAAAGGGGTTGAGTGAGCTTAACGCACTCAATGCCTGAGACCTAGAATCATCGAATCAACACCTTGACTCAATGAATCGACAAGTATAGTCAACACACTCAACGCTTAAGTATCATACTCATCGAATCTAAACTTTGACTCGACAAACCATTGAATATACTCAACACACTCAAAGCCGCCATTCGACGAGTTAATGCTTAACTCGACGAAAGCGTAGACTGATCTTAATGCACTCGACGCCATTAAGCTAGGTTGAACTAAGTCTTATCAACTCATCATATGAGCTAAACCATACAAATCAAATCTCCCAATTTCTCCACAATCTTATATGCGACCCTGATAGGCTCATACTGAGTTGGCAGTGAGGCCACATGTTTGATTACTTCTAGATCACAATAGTAACACCAATATGAAGTCCCATATGCTGTGTTGTCTGGCCCTCAAAGTCCTAAAGGCGAATCATTTACCAATTTCATGTATGGTCGGTATGTGTGTCGATGTATGTAATATACATATGTGAAGAGAACAGTTGTCAGGCCTTAAGGCTGAAATGTTTTGTGTATTTTGAATATCATTCCTTTGGTGTTGTTTGTGGGCATTCTGGTGTTTGGGTTCTAAGAAACTTTAAATACTTCTGCTAGAATGCACTCTAAGTTAGGATGCGTAAATATTATGGTTTTAATGCTTGACGCGGCTGCCGGGGGCACTCTGAACAATAAGACCCCCGAGGCCGCCCAGGCCCTTTTCGAGGAAATGGCGGTGAACGCCTACCAGTGGAACGTCCCGCGGGCGCGCCCTAAGCAGGCGGGCATTTTTGAAGTGGATGCCACCGCTCAGCTAGCCCTCCAAGTGGAAAGGCTAACTAAGCAGGTGGCGGAGATGTCTGTTTCCTCCTCCACTCCGCCTTGTTTTCTCCCCCCCTCCAACGTCTGCGTGGTCGACGAATTCGTGGACTACATGGGAAATCCGGTGCGTCCCTCATTTCAAAACAACCCTTATAGTAGCCACTATAATCCGGGTTGGAGGAACCACCCGAATTTCTCCTGGAGCAACCCGAACAACGCGCAGCGTCCCCCTCCCCCTCCTTTTGCGCCGACGCTTCCTCCTCCCCCTCCTATGAAGCCATCCCCGGTGGAGGAAAATTTTAATCGTTATGTCGCGTCCAACGAGTCTAATATCCGGAACATCACCGGATCGCTAAAAAATTTAGAACTCCAGGTTGGACAGCTGGCGCGACTTATGTCAGAAAGCGCCATGGGGGCACTGCCAGGGAAAACGGAGCCCAATCCAAGGGAAACCGCCAACGCTATAACCCTCCGTAGCGGTAAGGAGGTGGTCGATCTAAAACGGATCGATCCTCAGGTACATATTTCACCTCCGACCCCTCTTCCCTCTTCTTCGATTACGCAACCCTTACCGATTTTTAACGATAAAACTATTTTAAACAAGGCGTTGCCCTACCCGCATAAGTTAGATAATGAGCGAGTAAACGCGCAATATGAAAAATTTATTTTATTACTTAAACAAATTCATATTAATGTTCCTTTTTGCGAGGCTATCTCGCAAATGCCTAAATATGCGAAATTTTTAAAAGAATTACTTTCTAATAAACGCAAACTCGAGGATATTTCGCATATATCTCTCAACGCTGTCTGCTCGGCGGCTCTTACTAGTAAATTGCCCTTAAAACAAAACGACCCGGGACGGTTCTCCATCCCGTGCCTTTTTGGCGATGTATTAGTAAAATACGCCTTAGCAGACTTAGGCGCGAGCATTAATTTGATGCCGTTCTCGCTCTTCCTGCGTTTAGGTTTGGGTACTCCTGCTCCTACCAATATGCGCATCCAACTAGCGGATCGCTCGGTTAGGTTCCCCATCGGGGTTGTCGAGGATGTCCTTGTCCGAGTAGACAAGTTCACCTTCCCGGTGGACTTCGTCATCTTGGACATCGAGGAAGACGCCAACGTACCAATAATACTTGGTCGCCCTTTCCTCGCGACCTCACGTGCGTTAATTGATGTAAGTAATGGTCAGCTTCTCCTTCGGGTAGGAGACGACCAAGTTACTTTTTCTATTAACTCCTCTATGGAAGACTCGTCGCCGAGCGACGATTTCTGCTATTCTTTAGATTCTTTTTATGGAGATAGTTCTTCCCCGGTTTTCGAGTCCGATTTTTTAAACGAAAATATATTTTTGCTCGAAAATTTTTATTGCGATGAGGACGAGTCTACGAACATGCCTTTTGAACCAATTGGTTCGAAAGACATTAGCACTAAAACCTCACTAGAAGAACCGCCCATCCTAGAACTCAAACCATTACCCGAATCCCTAAAATACGCCTTTTTGGGGAAAAATGATACACTCCCGGTAATCATTTCTTCGTATTTAAGTGATTCAGAGACCTCCGATTTATTGGAGGTTTTGCTTAAACATCGCCACGCAATTGCGTGGCAAATTTCTGACCTAAAGGGGATTAACCCTTCTTTCTGCACTCACAAAATTTTCTTAAACGATAATTGCCGCAAAACCATTCAGCCTCAGCGACGTCTTAACCCAAACATGAAAGACGTCGTGAAAGCTGAGATAATTAAATTATTAGATGCGGGGATTATTTATCCCATTTCTGATAGTGCGTAGGTTAGTCCCATTCATGTCGTGCCCAAGAAGGGCGGTCTAACCGTAGTGGCGAATGAGCACAACGAGCTCATCCCAACTCGTACTGTTACGGGTTGGCGCGTGGTCATCGATTATCGCAAACTTAATGATGCCACCCGCAAGGACCATTTCCCACTACCGTTCCTTGACCAAATTCTCGAGCGTCTTTCCGGTCATCCTTTTTATTGTTTTCTCGACGGTCTATCGGGGTTTTTCCAAATCCCCATTTCCCCCGAGGACCAAGAGAAAACAACTTTTACTTGCCCCTTTGGCACCTTCGCCTATCGAAGAATGCCATTTGGCCTCTGCAATGCGCCGGCTACATTCCAACGATGTATGCTAGCAATTTTTGGCGAGCTAGTAGAAGATATTATGGAAATATTTATGGATGACTTTTCTGTATTCGGATGCTCTTTCCCGAATTGTCTTCGTAATCTCGATCGTGTCCTCCAGCGATGCGAGGACACGAATCTTGTTTTAAATTGGGAAAAATGTAACTTTATGGTTCGAGGAGGTTTGGTCCTCGGCCATAAGATTTCGAGTAAGGGGATAGAGGTCGATAAGGCCAAAGTTGAAATCATAGAAAAACTTCCTCAGCCGACAAACATAAAATCCATTAGGAGTTTCTTAGGCCACGCGGGCTTTTATAGGCGTTTCATTCAAGATTTTTCAAAATAACAAAGCCGCTTACTCACCTCTTGGAAAAGGAATCACCTTTTGTCTTTAGTAGCGATTGCGAGTCTGCTTTTAATTTTATAAAACAAAAACTTATTAATTCTCCAATTCTAGTGGCCCTTAATTGGTCCCTTCCGTTCGAAATCATGTGCGACGCTAGTGATATTGCCTTAGGCGCCGTTCTTGGCCAACGCGTAGAAAAACATTTTCATCCTATTTATTACGCTAGCAAGATGCTCACTTCCGCACAAGTGAATTACACGACGACGGAAAAGGAACTCTTAGCCGTCGTTTTCGCTTTCGATAAGTTTCGCTCGTATCTTACGCTATCTAAAGTTATCGTTTTTACCGATCACTCCGCCATTAAATATCTATTAGCTAAAACTGACGCGAAGCCCCGCCTTCTTCGATGGATTCTCCTCCTACAAGAGTTTGACTTGGAGATCCGAGATAAGAAGGGCGCGGAGAATCTAGCGGCAGACCACCTCTCCCGTTTAGACAATCCGGGTGCGGAAGCGCTCGTCGAATCTGAAATAAATGACAGATTCCCCGAGGAATGCCTTCTCGCCATTCGTTCATCTTCGTCATCTTCGCCTTGGTTCGCAGATTTTGCGAACTACTTAGTCGCGCGGGTACTTCCAAAAGATTTCTCAAGTCATCAAAAGAAGAAATTCTTTTCCGACTTGAAAAATTTCTTTTGGGATGACCCTTTTCTTTTCCGTATCTGTGCGGACCAAGCGGTTCGAAGATGCGTCGCGGGAGTGGAGTGCACACAAATATTGAGGCACTGCCACGAGGTTCCGGCCGGGGGGCACTATCAAGCCAACCGGACCGCTAGGAAGGCGCTAGAGGCTGGCTACTTTTGGCCCACTCTCTTCAAAGACGCGCACAACTTTGTGCGCGCATGCGATAGCTGTCAGCGGTCGGGTAACATCTCACGTCGCGACGAGATGCCCCAAAATATGTTTTTAGAATGCGAAGTCTTCGATTTATGGGGCATAGATTTTGTTGGCCCCCTACCTCCTTCTTATAAAAATTCTTATATTTTAGTGGCGGTCGACTACGTATCACGGTGGGCGGAAGCGCAGGCTCTCCCCACCAACAATGCGCGAGTCGTCGTCATATTTCTAAAAAAATTATTTTCTCGCTTCGGCACGCCTCGCGCTATTGTTAGTGATAGGGGAACGCATTTCTGTAACGCTCTAATGGCTAAGACGTTAGCTAAATACGGAGTCACGCACAAGCTTGCCACCCCCTACCACCCGCAAACAAGTGACCAAGTTGAGGTAGTAAATCGAGAGATAAAACGCATATTAGAAAAAACTGTTTCACTTAATAGGAAAGATTGGTCCGCTAAGCTTGACGACGCGTTATGGGCGTATCGTACGGCGTACAAAACCGCTACCGGTTGTACCCCGTTTCGATTAGTCTATGGCAAAGCGTGCCATTTACCCGTAGAACTGGAGCACCGCGCACTTTGGGCATTAAAACTCTTAAACCTCGACTCTAACTTAGCCGCTCAGAATAGAAAACTGTAACTAAACGAGCTCGATGAATGGCGTGCGAATGCTTACGAGAGCAATAAGTTCTATAAGGAGCGTTCTAAGTTTTATCACGATCAAAAAATTAAAACCCCCAAAATTTTTTCTCCGGGCGATCTAGTCCTTCTTTATAATTCTCGTCTTAAACTTTTTCCTGGCAAACTCAAATCCCGTTGGTCCGGTCCCTTCTTAGTTGAAGAAGTATTTCCATATGGGACCGTACTCGTCTCCCACCCGGAAAAAGGCTCGTTTAAAGTAAACGGTCATCGATTAAAGACTTACATAGCGGGCGACCCTGTGATCGAGTATAGCGAAACCATATCCCTCCTCGACTTATAATCCCGCCACTATAGTCAAGCTACGCGACTATAAACAAAGCGCTCCTAGGAGGCACCCCACGTCTATCTTTTTTACGTCTTTATTTATTACGTTTTCTATTTTTCTAATAACTGCAGGGTTTCTAAAAGGCTTCCCCGAGCGCGGATCAGGGACGTTTTCTGCCCCCCTCTTTTTCCCTTTTTGTACATATACCTACTGTCTTGTTCCTCATGCTTGGCATACAACATTGGGGACAATATTGGATCTAAGTATGGGGGTGTTTTCATATTTTCGTACTTTCTTTTTAACTTACAAAAAAAAAACAACAAAAAAAAAACAAAAAAAAAAAACAAAACTTCAAAAAAATTTTTATAACAAAAAATTTATAAAATCCAAAAAATTTTAATTAAAAATTTTTGAAGTTTCATTTTTGAAACTTTGTCTTATTTTTAACTCGGTCCGCGAGATCCGGCTCATCGAGCCATCCACATAACGAGTCATCTCGCGGCTACCTAGTTTGTATTTCTGTAAATATTCTTGTAAATATTTTTGTAAATAATTTTTGTAAATATTTTTTGTAAATATTCTTTCTCTTTCCCCTCTCCCTTTTTTCCCTCTCATCCTTGTAAATATTTTTTTCTTTTTCCCAAATTTTTGTAAATAAAATGAAAACTTAATTAAAAATACAAAAAAAAAATTCACAAAATTTTAAAGTACAAAAAAAATTAAAATTAACAAAACTTAAAAATCAAAAAAAAATTTCGCTCTTTTTTTCTTTCTTTTTAGTATGTATATATTAAAGATATAACAACAAAAATACAAAAAAAGAGCATAACTTCAAAAAACAACAAAAAATTTTTTTTTGAAACAAATAAATCAAACATTTCATTCTTGAGTTTCTTGTTATCCAAAACTTTCATTTTGAGTTTATTTATATGCGAATTTGATCAATTCTTTGTTCACTATTCGTTTGTTAATTATAGATTGAAAAATCTAAATAGCCGGGGTTAAGTTTTAAAGAATTTATTATACTTTGTTAAAAATAGGGGACTCGCTTTAGGCACTACTTCTAATTTTTCATAGATAGGAGCATTTGTACCATGTTAGAAAATAACGACTATAGAATTCAATTATGCTTGCTTTTAGCTTTCTGAAAAATTGGAACGTACAATTTATAAAGGTTGCTCTTAATTATTTTTCAATTAAAAATCTAGTTCTCTTTTCTCCCCTTACCTATCCTATCATAACCTACTTGGTATGATAAAATTATTTCCCCAAAAAGATCTTATGTCAATGGGAATAAGATTTCATTCCGTAAACATAGGCACCCAATAAATTAAAAGATTATACGTTACGGAGTAAGATGATAAAATTCATTACTCCAACACATATACATTGGGTTATTTTTATTTTATGAAGAAGAAAAAAAATTTTATGTTAAGGAAAATAAGATTTCGTTTTCCTTTAACATACAAATCAAAAAAATGGAGGTTCGAGAAAAAATAACCTCGCCTCAAAATCCAAGCATCTTCATAAACCAACATCAACCCCCCTTAGCCAATTTCATGACTCTAGAATTAATTCAAAAATCTTTTTGAGAGCATAATTCGTAAATTGCATTATTTCCAATAACACTCCTATAAGCTAAAGTTCGTATAAATCCAAACTATTTTCTGTTAATCTAACCAATACAACTATTGCTTTCTATTTGATTACATCAAGAAGTCTTTTGGCCAAAACTTTTGCCCTGTTTAAATCATCTAAATAATTTTAGGACTTAACTCTTATACCCTGTATATTTTTATTTGATCTCTCTTATAATTAATTTAGCGGTAACAGAACTTAGGGTTTTTCATTATTCCTTATAAGTTCACCTCAAACTTTTGCTCTGGAATAGCAAACGCTTAAGTATGGGGGTGTTTGATGAGTTGTAAATATACCTATATTTTCGTATTTTATTTAAGTTAATTTTGTTTATTTTTGTCTTTTTATTAAGTTTTGTTCAATAAATTGCCTATTTTTGTAAATATTATTTCTAACTTAGCCTTATTTTTATTCCAGAAAAATTCCAGAAAAATTCCAGAGAAGTCAAAAAAATTGACTGACACGCCCGTGCCAAGCTCGACACGCCCGTGTCACGCCCCCCCGACGATCGCCGGCCACAGGTTGCCAGCTCGACGTTCGGCGATGATCCACCAAGCTCGACACGCCCCAAGACACGCCCGTGTCAAGGCGTGACACGGGCGTGACTTAGCCACCTGGCCCGACGTGACGCGCGCGACTTTGCGGCCGGACCGCGCCCAGATCGACCTCCCCGACAAGCGTGAGTGTTAAATTAAGTACTGAACAATTATAAGAGAAAACACGAAAAATAGGACAATTAGATAAATTTAAAGCTAATTGATGCAGGCACTCACGCACACTTCAAAACCATAAAGAAAATTAAATAAAGCAAGACCTACTCAAATGAGTAGGCGGAAATAAATGCACACACGCACACACTCTACAGAATTGAAGAAAGCGATAAATAAAGCGGTAAAATTATCTCCTACACGCACGCACTCTACATAATTGAGAAAGCGATAAAATTGCAAGTCCCGGCTCAAATGAGTGGGCGGGAGTAAATCTATCTCATACACACACGCACTCTACTTGAAAAGAAAACACACGCACACACTCTACAGAAAAGAAAACACACGCACCCACACAAAGTTTTCCTACTCAAGTGAGTAGGAAGAAAATGAAAGCAGTAAAAAGACAAGTCCCACTCAAACGAGTGGGCGGGAAATGAAAGCAAAGCGCCATTTAACTCTTAACGAGTAGGCGGAAATAAATGCATACGCACACACGCACTCTACAGAAATGAAATAAAGCAGTAAAACCTAACTCATACAGGCACACACACTTGCAGAAATAAGAAAAACAAAGTGCTTAGAAAATTAAAACGACTGCATTTCTACCGCTAGAATGCGGTAGAAATGCATAAAAAGTGAAAATAAAAATTAACCGGAGCGAAATTTTTTGCAAATAAACGCAAAAAGGAAGTACTCGAAAAATTAATACAACTGCATTTCTACCGCTAGAATGCGGTAGAAATGCATAAAAAGATGAAATAAAAATTAACCGGACTAAAAGTTTTGAAATTAAAAAGCTAAAATAAAGTGAGCGAAAAATTATAACGACATATTTTCATTCTTATATTTTTATAAAAACTCCTAAAAAGTGAAAATAAAACAAAAAGGACAAAAAGTTTTACAACCCTAAAGAGCCTAAGTTAAAAAATAATAGTTTTAGATGAGTTTTTATAAAGCCTTATGAATGAAAATATAGGAAAAAGGAGAAAAGCTAAATCTAAAAAAGTGCAGAAAATGAAATTTAAATGGACGGCACAACGGCTAGAAATGCCGATAAACCCTAAATCTAACTAAGTTACGAAGGCTAAAAAGATAAAAACATAAAAGAAATACAAAAAGATGAACGAAAAATTGCTTAAGTAGGCGCATTCAATTGGATTATTCATACAAATTAAAAGAGAAAAATTCATATTTTATTGAAGTAAAAACCCTAATACAAACTAAGAGAGAGAGAGGGGGGAGAAATTCTCCTTACATAGGTATGGAATCCAATTGGGCAGCACCTCCCCTAAGCAAAGTGGTCAAAAAAGTGGACAAAATAAGCTTCCTGGAAGCTCTTATTTATAGGCAAAATTTCAGGTGGGTCACGCCCGTGACTAGGGCGTGACATGGGGGCATGTCGACACTATTCATGAGCTGATCGGGTGACTTGACTGGAAGGTTGACTTCGGCTGAAAACGTGGCGGTCACGCCCTAGGTCACGGGCGTGACATGTGTCAGTCACGGGCGTGACTGGGGCGTGTCGGGGAGGTCGATCTGGGCGCGGTCCGGCCGCAAAGTCGCGTGCGTCACGTCGGGCCAGGTGGCTAAGTCACGCCCGTGTCACGCCTTGACACGGGCGTGTCTTGGGGCGTGTCGAGCTTGGTGGATCATCGCCGAACGTCGAGCTGGCAACCTGTGGCCGGCGATCGTCGGGGGGGCGTGACACGGGCGTGTCGAGCTTGGCACGGGCGTGTCAGTCAATTTTTTTGACTTCTCTGGAATTTTTCTGGAATTTTTCTGGAATAAAAATAAGGCTAAGTTAGAAATAATATTTACAAAAATAGGCAATTTATTGAACAAAACTTAATAAAAAGACAAAAAATAAACAAAATTAACTTAAATAAAATACAAAAATATAGGTATATTTACAACTCATCAATGCTTAACTCCACTAACTATCTGTGGTATTTATCGTGGGGCCCCGGCCAGACATTTTGTTATATTCTACATGACGGATGGGATTATTATAATATCTCAACTAAAATCACTTCTATCAAGTTTGAGTTCAACCTGTTGAGAGATAAAAAAGTAAAATTCTTCATGAGAACTGCTCCAGTTTTTGATTATACAACACTTAAACTTCAACAAATTCAGTAAAGCGAGAGCAACATTATTCAAAATATCTGTGCTATAGCTGAAAACATGGAAATGGTGCATAATTTTACCAAAGCGTGCATGAAGGAGTAGAGAAAGATTGTTGAAAGGAGAATGGATGCCTGCACTCAAATACTTGATAATCACATATTATAAGTTAAGAAAATTCTAACTATTGGTGTAAGCCACATGGCTGACAAGATTTCCTCCTCCAAGAAATCCTTGACCAATCTAATGATTGAAGAAGTCATTGTAACATCCATCAAGATACTAGACCCCTAAGATAGTTTTATCATGACTAGGTCATGATAAAATCCTAGGATGCTCAAAGAGACCATGTGAACTTAGGCATGAAGGTGAAGATCACCATGGATTACAAAAAACACCTTTCAATAACCTAACCTAGGGTTTGACTTTAAGGCCTCACCTTAACTCTTTGACCCCATCATAACATCCCTAATCCATCATGATGTAGGCCCGCTCTTTCGAGCTTTTTGGGTGGCCGACAAATTAACCAGACGCTCTCGAATAATTCTCACGTTACACTCTAGCATTTAACGTAGCAGCGATTCTATTAATATTACTATTAGACTAACAATTACGTGGGGTTCGCAAAGCCCCTTAAGATAATACCAAGGCAATAGGCCAAGGTCCTCTCAAGAGAAAAAGAACCACCATGATTTGATCGAGCGAGTTGTACCAAAAGAGAAACCACCGAAAACAAAAGATTCGGGCAAGGGTGGTTCTCTCCCAATGAAATACAAATGAGGGTCGCCACGCCTCATGAACTTAAACGAAAATACGGTAAACAAGACAATAACTAACGTAAATTAAACTATGAAAAATCAAGCGTATCACAAGCCACGCAATTTGCCAATGCCACAAGAATTATCTAGGGAGAGGAACACATAAAGTAGAAAGTTTTGTTTCCCCAACCGGATTAGATGAATCCGGTTTCACTCGACTAGAATCATTTTTTTATCGACACCACCAAACATACGCCGGAGGGAGAGAAACTCGTCGCCTTCTTCATGTCACGCTATATTTGTAAAATCCCGGCCAAATCTTCTAAATGTGGAAATAATATTCCAATTAAGGTAGAAGAGGGAAAAGGTGGCAAGATTGTGGATTATTTAAGGAATGAGATATTTCAAATTTGGTAGGTGGAATATTTATGGAAGGGGATATGTTTTGAATATGGTAACTAAGGGGGATTATGGACATGAATATTTATAGATTAGGAAAGGGATTTTTGGATGGGGGGACTGTTTTTTTGATGGTGGTGGAGCGAGCTCAAGTGTAAGATGGTGGTGGATGATTTTATGTAGGGAAGTAGTGGTCGGCCTTGGTGGTGTTGATGATGGCTCGGCTTGGAGGGAAGGAAAAGGGTGGTGGCCGATTCTCTTGGTTTGAGGAGGGGACACGGGTTTGGGAGGAGTGTTGGAGTTGGTCGGCTAGGTGAGGGAAGGACGATGGCTCGGGTTTGCTAGGTTGCAAAGAGGTGATGAAGAAGGAGAGGAAGAGAGGAGGCCGAGAGAGAGAGAGGAGAAAGGTGGTCGGCGGCCAAGAGGAAGAGAAAGAAGAATAGTGGCCGAAATTTTCCTTAGAAGGAGGAGGAGGATTTCAAGCTTGAAATATGATTTTCTTTTATTCATTCACTATGAGAAACAAAGGGGTACAAGCCTATATATAGGCTACAACAAACACTCCAACTGGCTACATGCAGCCCAACATGAAAAATGAAATTTAAACTCATGGTTTATATCATAACCATGTAACAACTAATACATGAAATTAGACATGAAATAACAATGATAATTTTGAAATAAAATAAATAATAAAATATATTAATACTCCATAATAATTTATTAATATTTTTTTATTAATAAATTATAAATGGGCTTGCGCTCTGGACGGCTATTGTGGCGACGCTCTTCATGGTCAAGTGTAAGTGCGCCATCGTCGTCTTCAAGTAGTTGCGGGCCGTCGCCTCCATTCATATCTACCGGGTCACCATCATCGTTAGAGAAAGGATGCTCCTTGGCCACATGTCGTGGGAAGTCGGCTCCATCAATCCTCCCCCTCTTAAAAATACTCATCACTGATGAGTATGCATGTGTGTACTCGCCTGGAATGTCATCGACGGGGAAGAAGGACCTGCATGGTAAAAGGTGGTCTTGGAAGAACCTCAAATATGCGTTAGCCAAAGAAGGAAAAAGAATTTCAACAACATCCACCAACGTACCTCCAATGGAGACCGAGAAGGAGAACGACCCTAGAAAACTGTCACCACCCAACCCAATAGAAAGCCTAGTGGAAAATATATACGGAGAGGTAGACATTTTAGGTGGCATTAAAGCATAAACCATAAAGTATGTAACGATGAAAATAGGAGTTATTCCCCACTCAGTGGAAAATTTTAAAAGTAATGTCATGTCACCAAACTTTCGTAAAACTCGTAAAGAATAGACTAGCCAATTCATTAATATTTCTAAAGTGCCCGGGGGAATCCGTTTAGGGGTGAGAAAAACCAAAACCAAACCATTCACATAACAGTGGACAACTATTCGACACAACCCCGCAAGTAATTTAAAGGACCCATATAGAAGTGTCAAGATATTAAAAATGCGCCTAATTAAATTAAAACCATGAGGGGAGAACCCATGTGCGACAAGACTTGAATTAAGAGTAAAAATTAACGGAATTATGTCCGGTGGCATAGGTGCTTTAAGTTCAAAAATTAATGTAGTGGGTTCCAACGTTTTCGTTTTAACTTTCGAATGAAATTTTGATTTAAAAATATCATAATAAATAGTCAGCAGAAAACGTTCGTCACCAAATACGTTCACCCACGTCCTTCTAAGTAAGCTTAACGGAAAGGCGGGAATGATAAACTTCTCTAAATATGAAGGGCTAGAAATTACTAAATCATCTACTCGAGCTAAGGGAATCAGAGGGAGAGTCGACAGGGTTGACTCCGTAGGGGGAACCAAGTCAAACTCAACATCAAAGCATGGATTAAGCGTCCAAGAGAACGCCTCCGGTTGTTAGTCTTTAAAACCAAAAGTAAACTCGAATAGTGGATTCGTCCTCACAGAAAACTCATCCTCAGTTAACTTTTCGCCCCAGAATGAATCCACCAAATCATTAGAAATTTTACTGAAGTCAGAAACAGTGATCGTCTCAATAGTAGGCGGATTCGTATCCGATAAAATTTCCAAACTAACTCGGTCCTCAGGCGAAGGAGCTATCATAAAAGAAAAGCCTATCGGGCCCTTAGTGCTACCGTCATCTAAAGATAATTTTTCCTCGCAGGGTAAATCTACTACAACATCACATCCTATATCGACCAATTCTTCCCATGTGGAAGGGACATCGTATAAATCAAAATATAGGGATGGACAAATCGAGTCCCAGGGAGTATATAATTTGGCTTGAATACCAAGAGGAGATGATATCGGTAAAGAACTAACTCCCGGATGTATCACACTAAGATTATTCCAAACTGAACAACCATCCCAAGGTGACTCTTCTAATACCATAGAAATATCTAATAAGCCTGGGTAATCCATAATAATATCGGGTCCTAGCAAGTCATCACCAAAATCAATAATAGGTACTCTCTCAGCTTCAGATGACTCTACCAACTCTGCCAGAACGTCTACTAACTCAGGTTCATCAGAAGACTCCATTACTAAAATATCGTTGAAGGGGGGTGGAGATGATTCCTCAAAAGAGAAATCCTCATCCAGGTCACTAGGGTAACCAATCTCCTCAACCTCGCTACACTCGTTAGTGATAATAACCTCATCCTCAGTGACGGGCGCAATCGTAGAATCAGCCTCAAACTCATTAGGGGAATCAATAACTAGATCTGACAGCTCAGGGGGTGACTCTAAGGAGACTACCGGCATAGTCAGAATAGAATGATCGATAGTGCCAAACCCAGACGTATCACTAGTCTCATGTGTGTTGATTGCCTGACTACCCACAATGATATAAACACTCTCATAATCAAGTAGGGGTCTAGTTCCCTGGCGAGGAGAAGTAAACTTATGTGACATCCTAGTACGGGAGTACAGGGTATCGTACTATTTTGGTGTAGGCATAATCATAGGTGGCACTTCACTTAGATTTTCAGATGACTGAGAACGACAGTGGGGAGGGTAATACTCATCCATTAATAGATTCTTCATAATATTCCAACCTATAGGTGAATCGTCGAGGGATGTCCCAAAACATCTCTCCTCCTTGAGCCAGAAGGTCTGGGCTCGCCTAAATAATTGAAGTCTCGCAACGAGAATCCTGTGGGGGTCCACAATCCGATATCTCTCAAAATAGCGCTCCATAGCCTTCACCCAGCATAGAAACTCTTGCGTTCCACCTAGCCCATCATAGGTCGGAGCAGGAACTCTAACATGCCTAGGTGAGTGCGGTGCTACTTGATTAGCCTTTAATATGCCAATCAACCCCTTAATCTCTTCCACTACCGGGCAATGGAATGGCTTTCTAACTTTCATGACGGAACCTAAAGGTTTCATTCGGGAAACGTGAACATCGTAGGCAATTTTTTTGTTTTAATTAGAGAAAAATTTGAAATTTGGAATTTGAAATTGGAAATTTGAAAATTTGAATTTTTAAACTTTAAATTTGAAATTGGAAATTTTAAATTTGAAAATTTGAAATTTGAAATTTAAAATTTTAAATTTTGAAATTTGAAATTTGAAATTTCGAAATTTGAAATTTGAAATTTGAAATTTTAATTTTGAATTTTTAAATTTGAAATTCTAAATTTGAACTTTGAAATTTGAAATTTTGGAATTTGAAATTTAAAATTTGAAATTTATTTGTTTTTTAATTTGAAATTTGAAATTGTGGAATTTCAAGGCATTTCATGAAAACTAATTTTCTAAATATTAATATGTAATGAAACGGGTGAGTGCGTACGTACGTGCCACATAAGAGGGTGGAGGAGTGTCAATTAGTAAATTGACGAGAACCTCCCTCTGATACCAAATTGATGTAGGCCCGCTCTTTCGAGCGTTTTGGGTGGCCGACAAATTAACGCGACGCTCTCGAATAATTCTCACGTTACACTCTAGCATTTAACGTAGCAGCGATTCTATTAATATTACTATTAGACTAACAATTACATGGGGTTCGCAAAGCACTTTAAGATAATACCAAGGCGATAGGCCAAGGTCCTCTCAAGCGAAAAAGAGCCACTACGGTTCGATCGAGCAAGTTGTACCAAAAGAGAAACCACCGAAAACAAAAGATTCGGGAAAGGGTGGTTCTCTCCCAATGAAATACAAATGAGGGTCGCCACGCCTCATGAACTTAAACGAAAATACGGTAAACAAGACAATAACTAACGTAAATTAAACTACGAAAAATCAAGCGTTACATAAGCCACACAAATTGCCAATGCCACAAGAATTATCTAGGGAGAGGAACACATAAAGTAGAAAGTTTCGTTACCCCAACCGGATTGGATGAATCCGGTTTCACTCGACTAGAATCGTTCTTTAATCGGCACCACCAGACATATGCCGGAGGGAGAGAAACTCATCGCCTTCTTCGTGTCACGCTATATTTGGAAAATCCCGGCGAAATCTTCTAAATGTGGAAAAATATTCTAATTAAGGTAGAAGAGGGAAAAGGTGGCAAGATTGTGGATTATTTAAGGAATGAGATCTTTCAAATTTGGTAGGTGGAATATTTATCGAAGGGGATATGTTTTGAATATGGTAACTAAGAGGGATTGTGGTAATGAATATTTTTTGATTAGGAAAGGGATTTTTGGAGGGGGGGGGGACGGTTTTTTGATGGTGGTTGAGGGAGCTCAGGTTTGAGATGGTGGTGGACGATTTTATGTAGGGAAGTAGTGGTCGGCCTTGGTGGTGTTGATGATGGCTCGGTTTGGAGGGAAGGAAAAGGGTGGTGGCCGATTCTCTTGGCTGGAGGAGGGGACACAATTTTGGGAGGAGTGTTGGGGGTGGTCGGCTAGGTGAGGGAAGGACGATGGATCGGGTTTGCTAGGTTGCAAAGAGGTGATGAAGAAGGAGAGGAAGAGAGGAGGCCGAGAGAGAGAGAGGAGAAAGGTGGTCGGCGGCCAAGAGGAAGAGGAAGAAGAATAGTGGACAAAATTTGCCTTAGAAGGAGGAGGAGGATTTCAAGCTTGAAATTCGATTTTCTTTTATTCATTCACTAATGAGAAACAAAGGGGTACAAGCCTATATATAGGCTACAACAAACACTCCAACTTGCTACATGCAGCCCAATATGAAAAATGGAATCTAAACTCATGGTTTTATATCATAACCATGTAACAACTAATACATGAAATTAGACATGAAATAACAATGATAATTTTGAAATAAAACAAATAATAAAATATATTAATAATCCATAATAATTTATTAATATTTATTATTAATAAATTATAAATGGGCTTGCGCTCTGGACGGCTATTATGGCGACGCTCTTCATGGTCAAGTATTAGGGCGCCATCGTCGTCTTCAAGTAGTTGCGGGCCGTCGTCTCCATTCATATCTACCGGGTCACCATCATCGTCAGAGGGAGGACGCTCCTTGGCCACATGTCGTGGGAAGTTGTCTCCATCACATCAAGGAGTCCCTTGGAGAACCTAGAATCCATTGGGATAAACCAATGTGGTCAAGTTGACTAAAGTCAATCTTAACCCTAAAATGGTCATAGTGGCCTATCTAGGGCCAATAGACCTCCAACTTGCCAAAATGACCCCACGTAAACCTTCCTAACCCTTAAGAGAGGGCAATGGGTCACTAACAACCCATAGGGGTCAACCAAATCGGTCAATTTGACCAAAGTTAATCCTAGGCCAAAATTGGTCAAACATACATCTTTTTGATAAAATGGTCCAAATGGGACACCACCATGACCCAACCAATATTGGAGGGTATCAAGGTACTCAAGACACACCCCTTAGACCAGTCAACCAATCAGTTGACCAAGTCAACACTTCAAGTCAACACTTGGTTAATATTGCCCAAATTTGGTTAATTAAGCCCAAAGCTCAATCCCTTTGGGCTAATCCCAATTTCAATGGTCAAAATGATGAGTCACCAGTGAAATTACATAGAATGCCACTAAAAATTTGGAGGTGATGACTAGGAGAGATTAAATTGGAGTTTTCCCCCTTAATGGAGAGAGAGAAAGAAGAAAGTGAGAGAGGAGTTATGGAGGGAGTCCATAGGCCTCCCCATTCATCTCCCCATTGCCCCCATTCATCTCCCTTGACTCTAAGGATGAGAATACCATCAATTCCAGCTAGCCAACACTAGTGGGGGGAGCCCAACCACCTTGGCCGACCACCCCTTCACCTCCCCTCCGATGAAAATTATAAATACCCCTATATAGCCCCCATTCCCACTTTTGGAGAACCCATCACCTTCAAAATGTCCTTGGCGGTCGAAATGATGTATTGGATCAATGGTTTTGGTGGAGCATCGAGAATTCGGCAAGCTCGTCAGAGAGGAGAAACGTCATGACTGACCACCGCCACTGCCATCATCAAACCCCAAACAAGGTCCACTTCTCCTCCTCTCCCCTTGTGCTAGTTTCCTAGATCAATTAGAAGAGAAATCGGGATCTACGGAGCCCGATCCGGTGAGAAAAAAATGGAGATTTTCATGGTTTTCATGGTGGCGGGCTCACTGGAAACCACCACCTCCGGCGGACGTGCCGCCACCTGGTGACAGCCACCTCCTCAACGGAGGTGGTGGAGGCAGTTGCCGGTCGGGGACGTTGTCGGGTGGCCGACAAAAGGCTTGGGAAAAACTATTAGGAAGAGACAATTTCGGGGGAGTTCTGTTCGGATTTTTTGGGAAGATGAAATAGTGGATTATAAAATAATTAATATATATATAATATATATTTATTGAATAAATTACATTTTATCATGCACACTTTGATGTTGTTAAATGAGCGCTTAGAGGCTGTTTTAGGAAAACTGGCCAGTCACAAAAGTTGTCGGCCTTTGGGTCTTGTTTAATTTAAAATTGGTTTCGACCTATTTGGTTCAGTTGTTTGACCCCAACACTTATTATGGTGCAGCTTATACATAGGCTTGAATAGAGACTAAATTTAGTTCCCCTACTAAACCAGTCAGAAAAATGCTTTGAAATTTTGACCATATGCTAATTATTCAGACCCACTTGTTATATCGAAAAATGGGAGTTTTTGGAGAATATTTTTTTTATAGTTTTTGTAAAAATTTAATAAATCATGTATAATTTTATTTTAGGGTTTATGGACCTCAAAACCTCCCAATATTTTAGTGGTTGACCATTAGGGTCATGAAATGACTCTGGTAAAAATATCGGCCCATTTGGGGTTGCTTTGATTAGGTATTTATGTGACCAAAGTTTGGTCTCACAAGGGAAAATTAGGACAAAAGTGCACTTGATGGATTGAGTGACCAATCCTCATCCAAAGGTTGTGAAACTTTGGCCACTTACTTGTTGTCACATAAAACACCCCCATAAGAGATTTTGGGTGGTTTAGGGTTGAGATTCCCAAGAACCCTAGTGTGAACCCTAGGGTTGAGTTTTGAGCTCAAAAAAGGATATGGGACTCTATGTCCTTGGAATGTACTGAAACTTGGTAGGTGTGATCCTAGTGTAAAAATAAGCCTTAAAAATGGATCTTAAAAATTAAGGAACTTATATTCACCTTGAACTAGATAGGGCCTTTTAGGGCACTTTTACTCATGATTTTTATTACCTGATCATGTGACCATGGATGTCAATAAAACTTAGGAACTGACTTTAAATAGTTGTGACTAATCTCTGGAAAATTTTTTATGAATTATGGATTAATATTTTTGATACTTTATTCACAAATTTAGTGTTTGTCCTATTCATCAAGGAATTTATCATGAACTATTTATTCATTGAAAAGTTCTAACAATTCGGGAGAGAACTTTCTAGGGCAACAATGAGCTCTGAGAATTTTTATAAAATTATTAGGCGTCTTTTTATATAGGTTTCTTCACAAAGTGTCTTATGTAGAATATATTCAAATGAATTATTTAGGTGACCAAATTTTCCTACAAAAATTTAGTTTTTGGTCAGTAGAATTTTCTGGTCACTTTGGAGATCTGGTAAATTTTTTATAATTTTGGATGTTTAATTTTATTATTCCCTGTTCTTCCCTATCATTGTGGTCATTTAGTCGATAATTAGTTTGGAAGTTAAAACCTTTTTGGAAAATTGTTAAATTCAGTAATTATAGATATTTTGATGTTATACTCTTGTCATAATTTTGTTTAAGGCAAAATCATGTCATAAAATGGTACTTGGTGTTCAAAAGCATAGTTGGCCTGATTTTGCAGAAAATTAAATAAATACCAAATAAATTAGGAAAAATATTATCTTCTGGATTAAATCTTAAAATATCATTATTGACCCCCAGTAATAATCTTAGGTTATTTTGATGAATATTTGGAGGGATCACCATTCATGCACATCATGTAGCTCCTTAGGTTTGAACATAGTAAAACTGTAGAATTAAGAAATCATGTGAACCTCGGTAAGGGATAAAGGAGATAGTTGGTGGACTTAATCGGGGGAGTATGAATGAGGTCATCAATGGAAGTCAGTTATGAGAGCCTGGCTGACTAGGGGAAAGGTTGTGCTCGGGATCGACGATGGATCGCCTTTCCCGTAGAGAAATTCTAAATACACTTAGGGTTAAATCAAGTGTAAGATCAAAAAATTCGGGACATGGGTAGATACCAACAATAATAAGTACCTTGTGAAAGGGAGCTTTAGGCTTTAGCCCATCGTAGTTCCTAGTGCCCTCGAGAGCCATTCATAAGGAATGCCCTAGGCAGTCCAAGGTTAACCCTAAATTGTAAGGCTAAACTGTTAGTGTAAGATTAATTCTAAGTACTTCACTTTCACTCACCTCATAGTCACGAGAGGCTAGTTTGGTTTAGACTCATGAGCGGTAGGCTCGGCGGTGGTAGGTACGGACTGGTTAGGTTGGGGAGCCATTGCCTAGAGAGGTTGTTATGACGGACGGGTTAGTCCGGTGAGCCGATCTCTCAAAGTTTGATATTTATCATAATTACATGTGCATAAAGGTGGTGGGTCTTTGGTATTAGACCATCATTCACACCGACGTCAATACGTTGACTCGGTAAGTGTGGTTATTACTTAGCCAAGGAAATGAGTTGTGGATTTGCCAGCAGATTACACTAGGCTTTGTGGTTGTGTTCTTCGCATTGAGGGGTATGAAGGTCTAGGTTAGATGGTTCAAATACCGGCCATGAGGTGGGGTGGCCCAATCCATCGCCTTTGTTTGCCACTATGGGAGGTACCTGACAGTTTAGCTAACTCCAAATGGGGGACCTAAAGGTCTGTGGGCATAGAGTTGGGTAAGTGTTGCACTTGTATGAACATATCATTAAACCAGCATAACATAGCATATCATGTTATCATTGTATTTAAACCCCTACCCCAATCGTATAAATTGGTATGAGACTGAAAGTGAGGATAGATACAACTCTAGAGGGGGGGTGAATAGAGTATTCAAAAATTATGACACCCTACTCAACTCCCTTAGAGTTAATTTGCGGAATGAGTTTATAGATATTTGAAACCCTAGAGCCTAACACAAAGTGTAGTGCACAGAAGAAAGCTAACTGTAATTACAGTTGAGCTTTGGTCCTATCATAGCAACTAGCAATCCTAGTTATTTCTACTCACAGCCACAGTGTAATAATTAAATGAAGCAACACAGACGACACATGAAGTTTATTAGCAGTACTTGGAATCCTAGTTATCATGTGGACTTTTGTCATCTAGATTCCTTATTAACACAAAGAGTGCCAAACTTGGAAAGCAAGTCAAGGCTAGGCCTAGTTTGCTCCCGCAATGGATCTTCCAATCCGTAATACAAGAGATTCAACAACAACGAAATCGAATCAAACTTACGAGCGATGTATTAAAAATCACGAAAAGACGGTTTGAATACAACCTCCACAAATCTCACAAGAAGAAAACACTAGGGAGGAGAGGGATTACCCAACATGGAAGATCAATCACACAAGATAAGTGGGAGAATCACTCTCTCCACAGAACCACCAGCTTCACAACGAATGGGGATGCAACCTTCTTCCTCGGAGTCGCACTGATGGAAGCCACGTCGGAGTCACACCGAATGGGATGGAGATCACAAGAGGGGGGGGGGGGAATGCTTCACACCTTGGGGGGGGGGGCATGAGGAGAGACCTTCTTGGCTGAAATTTCACAAGAGTGAAAGTAAAGTTTTTTTTCTTCTTCAATTTTTTAACTCATCATAATAGCCTCCTTATATAGGAGTTACAAAACACATCCAACCGTCCAAGATGGAGATGAAATCTCATCCATCCGGGCGGTTAAATACACACCAAATATTTAAATGTAGGAAATAAAAATAATACAAGTCCTCAAGTGAATATAAAATTATTAAATAAGTATGGAATAATTTTATATTCACAAATAGTTTAATAAAATACTAAAACTTAAAGAAATTAATCTTCAAGTGGGCCTAGCACGCCGCGGACGGAGGTTGTAACGCGGGATTCCGTTAGCATTATCATTGCGCATATAGTCTTTATGTTATAGCGCCTCGGCAACCGGGTCATCATCAGGTAGCGTCGGAGGGGCTGCGCCATCAGTGATGAAAGGTTTCAGGTATCATTTACTAAACCCTCATGTATTATCACTTCTTTGGACAATAGTGTAGTATTGACTGACACTAGAGAAGGAAACATTTACTTAGTTAACTTTCAGTCAGCCAAATTTGAAATTTGCTTATTTAATTAAGTTAGTAGTAATAATGACCTTTGGCATAGGAGATTAGGTCATGTTAACTTAAAAAGCATTGCTAAATTATCTAGGGACAACCTTGTAAGAGGATTGCCTTCTTACCCCTATAAGAAGGAAAGCCTTTGCAGGGCTTGTCAATTACGCAAACAAACTAAAATTAGTTTTAAATCATTAAACAAAAGTGACTCACCTAGGATATTGTACTTACTACATATGGACCTTTTTGGCCCTATAGCAGTACAAAGTCTAGGAGGGAAATCTTATACTTTAGTGATTGTATATGACTTCTCTAGATTCACTTGGGTTTTCTTTTTGAGATCTAAGTCTGATAACTATAAGATTCTTACAGACTTTCTCAAGAACATACAGATTGAGTACTCTACTCCAGTTACATTGATTAGAAGTTATCATGGTACTGAGTTTGAGTCTCTTCTTATGCAAGAGTTCTGTAGGAAGGAAGGTATCAGACAATGCTTCTCAGATCCTAGAACACCTTAACAGAATGGGGTTGCTGAAAGGAAGAATAAAACACTAATTGAATCTGCAGGCACATTACTTGTAGATGCTTATTTGCCTGTATCCTTTTGTGCAGAGGCTATAAGCACAGTAAATTTTGTGCTGAATAGAAGTCTTATACACAAGCTTAATAATAAGACTCCTTATGAGCTACTAAAAGGGAAGAAACCTAAAATAGACTACTTTAAAATATTTGGATGCTTATGTTATATTCACAACAATAATAAGAAACACATTAGAAAGTTTGATGCCAAGTCTGATATGGGAAATTTTCTTGGATATTCCCAAGTAAGCAAGGCTTATAGGATTTATAAAAAATCTACTTTAAAAATTATGAGTCTATTCATGTTTCTTTGATGAGACTAACATGTTTTATAAGGAGAAGACTGCTTCTACCAGTGAAACTTTACAGGTACCTAACATATGTGAGAGACTAAATGAGTTGACCCTCACCAATGAGGCTATTACACATCCCCCTCAACATACTGCTGAAGAAAGTGATGATGAAGAAATTGATGTCAATATAGAACCAACAACAGGTAATCCTATTCCACCAGAGGAATTTACTCCCCAAGCAGTTGAATAACCAACTCCACCCACTATCTTTATCACACTTAGAGATCACCCCATATCTCAAGTAATTGGAGACATGTCAGTTGGTGTGCAAACAAGGCATCAACTCAACCAAGATTTGATGCATGCTTGTTTCATATCTCAAATTGAGCCCCAATCCATTAGAGATGCAGAGCAAGATCCATACTGGATCATTGCAATACAAGAGGTGCTCAATCAATTTGAGAGATGCAGAGTTTGGGACTTAGTTCGAAGATCCAAAGACTACCCACTCATTCGAACTAAGTGGGTATATAGAATAAGCTGGATGCCCAAGGTGCCATCATAAGAAATAATGCAATACTTGTTGCTCAAGGTTATAGGCAAGTGGAAGGGATTGACTATGACCAGACTTTTGCACCTGCTGCAAGGCTGGAAGCAATCAGGATCTTCCTTCCATATGATGCCTATAAGAAATTCAAAGTTTTTCAAATGGATATCAAGAGTGCCTTTCTGAATGAAGAACAAAAAAAAAGAGGTCTATGTTGAACAACCTCCAGGTTTCATCTCTCCAACTCATCCCTCTTATGTCTTTAGATTGCATAAAGCTCTCTATGGTTTAAAGTAATCTCCAAGATCTTGGTATGAGACCTTAGCTAGCTTCCTTTTAGAACATAAATTTTCTTGAGGCATTGTAGATAGGACATTATTCACTAGGCACCATAAGGATCAAATTTTATTAGTACAAATTTATGTAGATGATATTATATTTGGGTCTACAGATTCCAAAATATGCAAGGAGTTCTCTGACCTCATGCATTAAAATTTTGGGATGAGTAGCATGGGTGAGCTCTACTACTTCCTTTGTATCTAAGTGAAGCAGCTACCTGATGACATCTTTATATCCCAATCTAAATATACTAAAGAGCTGATCAAAAAGTTTTGGATGTCGGATGCCTCAGCCAAGAAAACACCTATGGCTAGAAATGCTGTAATTGACTCGGATGAACATGGAAAACCTGTTGATCAGAAATTATATAGGTCCATTATTGGATCCCTACTATACCTTACAACAAGCAGACCTGACATAATGTTCTCTACATGTCTTTGCGCTAGGATCCAAGTGAACCCCAAAGAATCTTACGTTAATTTCATAAAAAGTATTTTAAGATTTATAAAGAGTTGTCCTAGTATAGGACTTTGGTTTCCTACTGAGTGAGAGTTTGAGTTAACTGGATACACAGATGCTGATTTTGCTAGATGCAGAGTAGACAGAGAAAGTACCTCTAGAACATGCCAATTCCTTGGTACTAGATTAGTCTCCTAGTTTTGCATGAAACAATCATCTGTGTCTACATCAACTTCTATAGCAAAATATATAACAGCTTGTAGTTGTTGTTCTCAGATGCTGTGGATCCAAAACAAACTTCTAGACTATGGGTTCAACTTAAATAATTCAACTCTATTATGTGATAACACAAGTGCAATTTCCATTGCACAAAATTCAGTCCATCACAGTAGAACTAAGCATATAGATATTAGGAATCAATTCATTAGAGTGTGTATACAAAAATAAATTTAACATTTTCTATATATACACTGATTTGCAAAGAGCAGATATCTTCACCAAACCTTTGGATGAGAGTAACCATCTGTTCTTTATAAATTAGCTTGGTATGATAAATGGAGAAGCCTTAATTTAATTTCTGTCTATGGTCGAAGAATTTTTCAAATTTCGTCGAACGGAGATCGACGAATTGAGGAAAAGTTCTTTAGATTTTTCGTCGACCTGAGATCGATGAACTCTTTGAGCAAGTCATTTTTCGTCAACCTGAGATCGACGATCTGGCTTTAGAAAATTTTCGTCGACCTGAGAATGACGAAAAGTTTTCCCTTCTTCTGACTGAGATCGACGAACTCTTTTGTCAATAAAATATTTCGTCGACCCCAGATCGAAGATTTCTTTTATTTCGTAGGACGGAGTTTGTCGTTTCATAATCTGAAAACCTTATAACTAGGTTTTCTTTGACCTCCATCCTGCGCTTTTAGTTCCCTTGCACTTGATCTTTCTGTTTCCTTATTGCAGGCAACTATGGCGATTCCGGCAGATGCTCTCGCAGGAATGAAGTTCGACATGGGATTCGACATTGATTTTGAATCGTTTCAGCACTCAGACCAGATATTTCTCGATATTCTACAGTTGTTTGAGGAACAACACCTAAAGAACCTGGTGACGACAAGAATGAAGATAACAATGACTGAAATCACAGAATGGGTTTACACTTCATCGACTCTAGATGCTAATACGATGGTTGGAACCATATCGGGTAACACCATCCCTTTTACTCCAGAAATTCTTACTGAAATTTTCGGTTTAGTAAATGGGGAAGAAGAACTTGAAATTGAATATTCTGAATTTGATGAGATGTTGACTTTAATGTGATATTCTGGAGATAACCCCAATAAATTGCTGATGAAACATTTGTCTGCCGGGTACAAGTTTCTTGTAGACATAGTTGGCAAGGTTTTGCTGGGCAAGCATACTGCCCATGACTATATTACTAGACAATAGTTTTTAGTTATGTGTGTTGTAGTTAACAAGAAAGCCATTAACTGGGCTTGGATTTTGTTTTATCCGATAAGGAAGAAAAACACTAAGAAAGAAGTGTGTTTTGGGAGAAAACTTGGCATCTTCCTCCAGGAAAAGGGCATTTAATCACTGGTCACCCTGACCGTATTCATCAACACCTCGAAGAGGCTGACCTGCGCCTTATTTGGCAGGTGGGAGAGGAACATCCCAAAGCCTTCCAAGGCTTCCTCTTCAAAGACTTCTGAGAGTACCAGGGCTATTCCAGCCGCTCCCCAACCTGTAGAGGACAATTTTATTCCTCGTCCTCCTCCCCTCGTTCAAACTCCTTCCACATCCTTACAACAAATCTCTACAGCTCCAGTTCATCAACCCACACCTACACCTATACCTCCTGCTTCTCCCATCCACCCTTCTTCACTAGTTCATCAACCTACACCTCCACAATCCCCAATTTCTTCTCCTGTACAACAACATCTAGAGCAAGATATCTCACTAGATTCTATTACTCCTCCTCTGTCCCCTCTTCCTTCTCATCTTGTAGATATACCTCCACTTAAAAATTTATCATCACTACCATCATTCAATCTTCTTTCATCTCCAATCCATTCTTTATCTCCTCCAAATAAACTCATAACAGACTGTCATCCCTCATCCTCTTCTGTCAATCCATCTATCTCTACTCAGACCCCTCCAGAATTCATGGAATTAACTTTACCCTCCAATTCCTCTATACTGCAGTCCATCACACCCCTACTTCAACAACTTATAGAAGAGGCTATTTCACCTCTTGCTTCTTCTATCTCCACTCTTGCTGCTCAGCTTTTTGCCCTCCCTGTCCCTCCTTCTTCTGTCAGGGGCCTGACTCTAGTTACTACTGAAACCAGGCAGGGGGAGATACTCTGCGAAGAAGTAGCTCCAGCAGTAACAACAAAAGCTCCAGCAGCAGCAGTAACAACAACAGATGAAGAAATTATTGATACAGAGATTCCTGATGTAGAACTTGATGAATTTTTTGATTCAGATTTTGAGTTAACTGAGTTACCTCTTTCTGTGGTTATTATTTATGGAAATTGTTTCATTTCTCCCGATATTAAACTGAATTCAGTTCTTAATTCTTTTGATCTTTTGTATAGAGACTGTCTTCCTTTTGTCTCTTTTTAGTTGTGTACAGATATAGTAATTTATATAGCTCCTATCAGTTCAGAAATTCTAAAGCAAATTCAGAATAGCTTTGAAGCTCTAGATCCTGAACTTGTTTTAGTTCCAGAGGCTGAGCTTATCAAGGTTGCTGAGGATAAATTTTCTGAGCCCAAGGCTCTTTCTCCTCCAACTTTTGTCTTCTCCTCGTCTCCATTGCCGGATTTGGATGAGAATTTTACTGCAAACATTACTCAAGAAGTTGAAATGGCTTCATATGCAGTGGTTCTTCCTCTAGTTGTTCCACCTCAAGCTGAAAAGCAAATTCCACAGGAAGTTATAGTAGCGATTGATGCATTATATGACAACCCATAAAGTTCTTCTGAAGATGATCCAGTAGATGATTCTGATTCTTATAATGGCAAGAAGAAAGTATTCAAGAAAAGAAAGGTTGTTCCTAAACACAAATAATGACACTTCATATTATATTTTGCAGAAGATAACTCCTTATCCTGGAATGCCTAAATGGATGTGGTTGTCCAAGAATGAACAAAAAGAAAGGAAGAAGAGGAGAAGGTATAGGTTTCCTCCAAGATAATTCAGGAAAGACCCTCCTCCTCCTCCTCCCCCCTCTTCAGGCTCCTCGAGTAACATCATTCAGAAATCTGCTCCTGTGACCAAAACATATCAGAGACATCCTAGGCAAAGGAGTCAGCAAAACTCTACAAGTAATTCTCCTCCAGACTCTTCCAAGAAAGCTCTTACTCAAGAATAAAAGCAGGACTCTAGTCCATAAAGGCCAGAGTCTCCTCCCATTCCTTTTGTTGATCAAGAACAGGAGACCTCTGCCAAGATGGCAAAATATCATGAGCTTGTAGGACTCTCTTTGATCAACAAACAAAGACTGAAGGCAAGGACATCTCTTAATATTCTACAATGTCAGCTTACAGAAAAGAAGAGCTGAAATGGTATGCAAAGGCAAATAAGTTTTTTGATGTTGATAATTACATGAAACTTCACCCAGAGGCTGTTGTTCCAAGAACATCATCTCAAACTATTATTGGAGAATCTGACATGTATATGTCAAAGAAAGAAGTTGCCAATACAAATAGGGAAATCATATTCAAACAGCCTGCTGAAGGATCAGACAAGAGTAAAGCTAAATAGAGAAAATGAGTTTATCTATTGTTTTGTTCCCATTTAAATTTGATCTATATTTTTGTTTATATCATGAAGCATATGTTGTAAATATCTGCTAAATTTTTATTTCTGTCAGATATATTTTTTATTGCTTTATGATTGCTTATTTTGTTTTGTATTAGTTACCTCACCCAAATAGGGGGAGATTGTTGGATCCCTAGTTGGATTTGGGCTAGGTTCATTAATTTAGGCTGAGTCTGACCCAACATTATATAGCCAGGGTAATGTCTAGTAGTCCTAGAGTTTAGGCTAAGTCCTGTTAGTTCTACTTCCTTGGACTCGTCAGCAAAGGACCTCAGAAGTCTCAGACTTAAAAGATATCAGAAGACAGTTTGATCAGTTCGAAATTCTTCGAACTAAGCTCGATGATCGTCGATCTAAGATCGACGAAACTCAGAGTTAATTCTCGGTGTTGAGCTCAATGATATTTGATCTCAGGTTTATGATTTGTTCTCTTCAGACAAATTCTCAGCTCGATGAACTCAGAGTGAAGATTTGGAATGTATTTCTAAATTAGAAGTTCGCAGAGCTCAGGTCGACGAACTGGAATTCTCTGGTCGACGATCTTGGATCTCAGGTCGACGAATTCTGTTCAGAGTACGACATTTTATGTCTTGTTCAAGAATGAGTTTTTCACTCCTCCTGTTTCTTTATTTTCTCATTTATTAGCTCGACTATCTGTTTGATAGTTTGAATATCTGTTTTGTTTGATAGTTCGACTATCTGCTTGGATAGTTCAACTATTTGATAGCTCGACTATCTGTTTGATAGTTCGACTATCGATTTTGTTTGATAGTTCGACTATCTGCTTGGATAGTTCAACTATCTTATAGCTCGACTATATGTTTGATAGTTTGACTCTCTATTTTGTTTGATAGTTCGACTATCTGCTTGGATAGTTCAACTATCTGATAGCTCGACTATCTGCTCTGATAGTTCGACTATCTGTTCTGTTGTTGATAGTTCGACTATCTATTTGATAGTTTGACTATCTGCTCTGTGTTGATAGTTCGACCATCTATTTGATGGTTCGACTATCTTTTTGATTGCTCGACTATCTTCTTTGATAGTTCGACTATCTGTGTCATTCGACTATCTGTTCTGATAGGTCGACAATCTCTATGGCTCGTTTGACGATCTCCGAGGGTCGTTCGACGTTTTTCGGTCTGCCTTTAGTAATTTTGTACTCCTTCTGTTCTTTGATTTATTTCCTGTTTATTTAGCACATTTTATTAAAGATTATTTCATTGATTTCTTGCATACATCTCAAGGCAATCTTTGCCCCATCTTTTGTGCATAAGTCAAGCTTTATCTGACAAAGTCTTTTGTCTTATTAGTTGAAATATCTTTTTGCTTTATTCTGCCATGCTGTCCTTTATAGCCGTTAGACACAAAAAGTTTTCTCTGGCCGTAAAGAGTTTTAGTCTGATGTGACTTTCTTTAATACTCCTTTTATCAGATTGGATTTGCAGCTTCTTAGAAAGCATTATCCCTTTATAGCATGTCTGTCTGCAGGATATGTTTTTGTTTTGTGCTACTTGCAGCCCAGATCGAAGATCTCAGAAGAAGACAAAATTCAAACAAAGATTAGAGCCGTTACAAAGGCCCATATATTAAGAGCTTCTTTTGAAAGAAGAATATATACAAGTCAACACAGATATTCATATACAGATTCAATTCAAGAAGATATACAGCTCTCAGATATTTGTTGCATTCAACTGAGAAGATCGACCTTCTTCTTCATCTCTCTCTTCTTCAATCCTGAGTTCATCTTATTGCAAGGAACATTCACTCAGAGTATCAAGAAGAAGAAGAAGAAGAAAGAAAAGCTGTTGAAGAAGAACATCTTGTGGTACATGGAATCTAAGACACCAGAAGCATTCCCAATGCTAAGAAAATCTTGTGGTACTTGCATGACAAGGGCTATCTTTGATGCACTTAATAGTAAGGGCATCCCTTACTAAGTTCTTAGAAAATAACATATTAATAGTTTTGAAATTAATATGTGCTAATCTCTTGTGCAATTGTTCACAAAGAGATGCACTGTCTTTTGCTACTAGGCAAACGGGGGTAGAAGAGTCTATGCTAAGAAAATCTAAGCATAAAATATTTTTGCTCCTAATGCCAGTTAATACCGTCTCCGAAGAGGCACACAATATTATCAGGAACTTTTCCTTACAGAACTTAACATCATATCCTTTATCACACAACTAGCTTACACTGATCAGGTTATTGTTTAACCCTTCAACATAGGCCACGTATGTGATAGAGAATACACCGTTGGATATCATACCATAACCCTTGGTGACTCATCGATTTGATCCTCCAAATATGAATTTGGGCCCATTTTCGACTGGGGAGTAATAACGCAATGGGCTTCTTATCCCGGTCATATGCCGGGAATATCCACTGTCCAAGTACCAGATTGGAGTTTTGGTGGCCTTTGGACATACCTACAAAACAGAATTAGTTTCCCTTAGGAACCCAATCGGACTTTTGTCTTAGATTCCTTGTTAGCACACTCCCCCTCGGGTGGTTAACCCTATGAGTGGTAGGCCTCGCATTGCTAACATGAGGAGTCTCATTGTTTCTTGGTTTAAACCAACAATCCATGACAAAGTGACAAACTTTGCCACATCACAAACAGTCAAACCTGTTGTACCATTTCCTAGGCTCCTGCTTCACCCTTTGAACGGTGGGTCCAGCCGGGGCCTTGGATCTGGAGGTGGAGGCATCATGATGACATCATTCACACGATTTCTTCACTTCCTGTTCCTTCTGTATAACAGGCTTGGCCTTTGGTGCCTGCTTCCTATTATGGTTGTAAAAGAAGTGGCCATAATTCTCCACTTGGATTTCCTCATAAGGTACCTTGAAGACACTCTCACGGTAGTTGCGGGGGAAGGTCCATCCATCATACCGGCTCTTGGGCTTTTCAACTGTGGGCCGGAAGAGGTGGCCATAGGTTGACTCAAAGTAAAGCTCACTGCAGGGAAAGCTAGGCTTTCGGAATGAAATATGACCGAGTGGGGCCTTTCCCTTTTCTGCAGCAGAGGCATTCTTAGGAGCCTTATTTTTCCTCTGATTTTTATTTCTCCTGGATGATTTACAAGGCTCAGCCACATGCCCTAAGCCAACCCCCTTAGCCTGAGCAGAGAGTTCATCAACCAGAGGAAGAATGGTCTTGGGCATAGAGAAGCTTTTGACAATCTTCCTCACGGCTGCAAGCTGTTCTTCTAGCTTTTTAATTTCTTCCTGCTTTTGGTCAAGGAGCCTTAGAGAATCTGAGTGCTCAGAAGTCAGGTCCAGGTATTCCTGTCAGTGAGATATCAAGCCAGTGATCTCTTCTCTTAGGGACACTCCCTCAGCCTTAAGGAATTTGACTTCCTTTTTCTGAGCGCTCAACCTCTTTTGGTATTCTTCAAATGTATTGAGTAGGAGCTCGTACTATTCGAGGAGTTCAGCTTCACGGGCAGATGGGCTATCCTCGTGATCATCTTCAGGAGACTCAGATTCAGAGTCAGAGTCAGATTAAGAGAGGGGGGGGGGTGCGATCTTTTACCTTCCCAGTAAATGGGGGACAATCTCCATCTGAGTCAGAGTGACCCATTAGCCTGAAGTAGGCTTCCTCATCATCACTGGAGTCTGATGAGTCAGATTCACTTAGTGTCTTTGGCTTCTTGGAAATGTAGCTCCTCTCCTTCTTCTTGTCTCGATAGGACTTGTGCTCCTCTCCTTTCCCCTTATCTCTCTTTCTTTGGTGGCAGTAAGCAATGACGTTGCCTGGCTTATTGCACACAAAGCAGATAATGTAAGCAGAACGATGTTTGTTCTGTTTAGAATCATATCTGTCAGAAGAGTAATTTTTCTTCTGATGTCTGGAGGAGGAGCCATCTCCTTTTCTCTTATTCCTCATCTTGTGTAACTTCTTGAACTCTCGAGTGATAAAAGAGAATTCTTCTTCAGATAGCTCTGAGCCAGATAAGCATGGCTCAGAGTCTTCTTCCTCAGCCTTTCTCCGAGAGCGGGACGAGGCTGCACCCTTGGCTTTCCTTGAGCTATTAGCTTTCAGGGCCACAGTCTTTTCTTTGGCTGCAACCTTATCGTCCTCCTCTTCAGCTTTTCTAGTGTTCAGCTGAAGCTCGTAGGATATTAGCTTCCCAAATAGAATCTGGGGATCAGTTTCTGCTAGCCTGCCAAACTCTGTGATGGAACAGATCTTGGTGTCCCATTCCTTAGTCAGGGATCTAAGGAATTTGTCATTTAGTTCACCATTGGTGAACACTCTGCCATAACCATTCAGGGCATTAACAATCTTCAGGAAGTTCTCGAATGTTACTACAATTTCTTCCTTGGGACCTTGCCTGAAGGACTTATACTTCTGGTTCAGAAGGGATCTTCTATCATCCCTTACTTCATATGTGCCCTCCATCAGAATGATCAGGCAGTGACAGATGTCCTTGGCTGTCCTGCAGTTGCTGAAATTCTGCATCATTGAATCATCGACGGTGCTCACTAAAATGTTTTGAGCTTTCTTGTCTAGGCCGACAAGCACCATCTCATCCTTATCCATTTTGGAGAGCCTCTTGGGCACCATCTTGGTCGGATCAATGGTGGAGGCCTTAGTGGGGATATGAGGGCCCTCCTCCACTATAATGAAGAGTCGAGGATCAACTGCTTCTATGTAGAACCTGATCCTTTCCTTCCAGATGGGAAAATTCAGCTAGGTGCATACGGGAATCTTTCCTTTATACTTGAGTCCGTCCATTCCTGAGATCTTCTTTCTTCTTGACACTAGACACAGGATCTTACTCAAGGTGTTAACCTTATTGATGAGTAACCTACCTCTAATACCACTTGAAAGTATCTAGTGTCAACCTAATCCACCTATAGGGGGGGGGGGGGGAATAGGTGTCGTGCAGTCTTTTGCCTAATTAAACTAACCTGCACAAGTAAGCAAACAAAACATAGAAAACACACAAACAATTATAGTGGTTCCCCGATTTCGGTACGTCCACTATCCCCCTTCGACCTATCTCCCACCAAGGGATGACTCGGTCACTTCTCTAAACGGATTGAAATCCAATCCTTACACTAAGAGCAATGCTCCCCTAACCACAGAAGGAACCCTTCCAACAACGGAGTCACAACTCCACCACAACAGGGTTGCACCAAACCCTTACAAATAGGAATGAAAATTCCTTTATAACAAAATTGAATGTAAATAAAAATACAAACAATTCTTTATGGAGATTCTGATTTCCTTCTTTGTTCGTTGAAGCTTGCACGAAAAGTATGAAGAGTCCACAACTGGATTTCTCACTTGGAATGGATCTTATCAAGATCGGCGGCGACAAGCAAGTGCGGCGGCGATGCTTTATAAATCCAAACTTCTTGACAAAGCATGCTAGGTCTTTGAACGATCTCAGTCGGATCAAATGTCTCAACCGATTCATAAGGGAGAACAAGTATCGTTCAATTAATCGGAAGACAAGAGATCTCGAGAGAGACACGTGAGACCGGCTGCTTGCCTCGGTGCTGTCGTCGAGCGATCAGAGACAAGATGAGATCAACGGTGGCGATAACCTTGCGATCGGCGACGTGCGTGCGGGTGGAGCTCGCGATGCGCTAGGTCACGGAGGCATCTTCTGGTTTCGTATTTTTCTATTGGTGCTGTAGAGTTTCAAAATACGCAAGTATTTATACCAGGAGCCAACCCTAAGAGCCGTTGTGGGGCCCACGAGGAAATGCCCTAGCCTCGGCAAAAAAAGTGCACGGCAGCTCGGTTCGGTCCAGCGAGCGACGAGAATCTGCCTAAGGCAAAATCAGCGGGAGTCGTTGGTGATTCCCGTCGATGTCGGCGGGAATCACTCCCGACTCCCGTCGATTCTTCCTTGGCAAAATTTCTAACTTTGCCGATCGGAAGTAGTCAGCGGGAGTCACTTAGTGATTCCCGTCGAAGTCGGTCGGAATCACTAACGACTCCCGTCGATTCTTACATGGAAGAATTTTCCTCCTTTCTACTTTTGATAGCTTGGTCTTTGATCCATCTTTTCTCCTTCTTCTGCTCTTGATCTACCCTGAACCTGTACTTGAAAATAAGTACACTCTAATAGATAGAGAACACGTGGATCAACACACTTATCTACACAACGAGGGATTACGTTGCGCAGACCCGTGTATATTGGCCCACTATACTCTGACATTGGTGTGTACTTAGCATGGAATAGCTGCAAGCACAACTTGATAGAATTGTCAAATACATTGTCAATTCAACTTTGCTTGTTAAGGCTCTTTTTCAAATCAGGCTATTGTGGATGCAATACCCAATACATTCTATCTCAGCTCTTTTTCATTGTTTGCCAATACTCAAGACAGAAGAAGAACAATCATAAGAAATCTAGAGTCTTCTTCATCTTCAGTTCCAAGAATGTACAGAAATCTTTGATTCAACATCAGTCAACTAGATTTTCTGGATATTGGCAGATCAAAGCTGAAGACCTACTCACCCTGATTCAAAGCTCATTCTTCCTGAACCTTCATCTTCTAAGGGGGAGCTTTGACACCATCAAGATCCATATAGACTTCTCAAGTTGTTTTTGAGAAAAGAGAAGACTTCCATCAACCTCTTTCCACCCCACTATATAGGGTTTTAACTCTCTTCAAAAGTTAGCTTGGTTGCAAGTCTCTTGATCAAAAGACATGAGATTGGTTTTTGAGCACCTAATCAAAAGCTCATATGTGGCAGTCACCTGATCAAAACTTGTTAGTGGATTCCTACCAGGGTGGTAGAAGAATGGAAGTACCCAAGTTTAGGGAAACCACTATAAATTTTTTGTGTTGTCTGGTTGCACATTTTCTATTTGTTTTGTTATTGCTGTGTTTGTGATCGCTGGAATAGTTAGCCTATTTTCTTTTGCTTAACTACTTTATGGTATCACTATTTTCACTCTTATATAAATTAAGAGTAAAACAAAAATTTTAATACTCTATTCACCCCCCCTCTAGAGTAATCAAATCTAACCCCTCTTTTCAATATGCTCACTGTCATTATAAGCATTAGATTTAGCATAAAAAATAGCATTGATTATAAGTAAAATCCAAAACTATTTGCTTTCACAATCAGAATCTAAATCATAATATATTCCATCTTCTGAGAGCAATAATTACGAAACTATTAGATGAGTCATATCAGGAAAAAATCCATTGATATCTCTATAATAGCTCAGGTCTAGCATTTTGAACATGTTCACAAACTTTCAACCCCAAAACTGTTCCAAAATATTTATTCATGGCACAATAATTTATAAGAAGTTATTAGCAATATCTCAACTCATATTTTTTCAAATCTTATAAAACTTAAAATGGGTTAGCAAAATATCATCAAGTGTTTTCGCCCAAATTTCATAAACATCCGACAAATATTATGAGAGAACTTCGCAAATTATCAAAATATGTACGTTCACGACATATATTAATAAAACTAAATTTTTGGGAGCTACTATCCTCCAAAAGTAATGTGCAACCATCCTTTGTAAGGGTCTTCCTGAGGGCTACAACTTTTGTATTGAGCCCAAGACCTGGATCATACTTAAAATCGAGCTTTAAGTCAGTTGCGCATAGAGAACACATTTTTGTTCGGACACTTTCTACACGCATCGTAAAGATGGGCGAATGGAATCAGTTTGTCCTCTTCCTCCAATCATTGCACAAGTTACGTATGACTTCTCTTCCTCCTTTTCTCCCTCATTATACTACTATTCTTCACAATATCAAGTCCAACATCTTTGTAATGAAGAGAGGAGATGATTGAAGGTATTCTCGCGGTGATCGATGCCCTAGATCGAAAGTTCTAGCATGGTCCCTTCGTAGGAAAACTCCATTAACTCCCGATCAAGTTCTCTTGAGCTGATGCCTCTCCTACATTTTGGATTTAAAGATCCAACACCAAGGGAGAGGGTAGGAAGCTCACCAAATTTTTGGCCATTAATTGTGTCCTCCTCCTCGGAGGCATGACTGCGTTCGGATTATGGTGGTAGAGTTTCGTCTCTTCGTTCTTCCAGGGAGTGAGTTGCTTGGTGAAGAAGGCGAATAGAGTTTCGAATGATCCCTTATAAGGAACAATCGGTTCGATCTAGGGTTAAAGGATTCCATGCCACATATCACTCTCTCATTGGACCGTACTTGTTATCAATAAATAAAGGTCTATAAAAAGATAAAGGCCAATAAATACGCCACATGAACAGTTCTAGAAACAGTTAAACCCGCCGGTTCATCACAGGCCTCAAGCTTCAAGATTGCACGAAAAGTACTTTAATTCAAGGTCCATGCGTCGTGTGTACTCGATGAAACATCGAGACCTCTCGACAATTTTGTCGAGTACAATCGATGAGTCCACTGATATTCATCGAATCTATTCAGTCTATCTCGACAAATTTGTCAAATCCACTTGACAATTTCACTCGTCACTACTCTACGAATTCATCGATTCTACTCGATGCTTTCTGCAACTACTTGACGAATCATTGTGTCTACGAGATGCTTTCTACCACTACTCGACCAATTTTCGAGACTACTCGATGCTTTCTACAACTACTCGATGAACCATCGAGACTACTCAATGCTTTCTGCAACTACTTAATGAATTGTCGAGACTATTCAACTCTTTTGACAACTACTTGATGAACTTCCTAATTTCCCTCGAAGACCGGTCTTAACTACCCCTGTGACATTGGGTTCTCTCCCAACATTGTCTACCATCCTATGTCACCCATTTTGACACCAAAACACGCACAAGTGGTCAAGATCAAAATGGGACGTTACACGTCCCCAATTAATCCAGAGGTTTGGGGAAGTTGACTGACACTTGTTTGTAAATGGGGGAAAAACTCAAGGAAAATATCTTCTCCCTCAACATGCTTTTTGATGAAGTGATACCTAATCTTAATGTGCTTAGTCCTGATGTATAATATAGAATTCTTAGCATATAAGATTTCACTTGATGAATAATAGAACATCGGAGTTCTACTTACATGGATATTATAGTCTTGTGGTTGATGTTGAATCTATAGGAATTGGGCACAATGATGTATTAACGACAAGTTCACCAATCGCTCAAGTATTATAGAGTGGAGAGAGTCTCCCTAATTTTCGATCAGGGTTTAGGGTTTTGGGTTTAGGGTTGATTTTGATTCTCTCCTGGGTTTTGTTTTACCGACTCTCCCTCCTGATCCGTTGACTCGACTAGTGGACCCTTTAGGTTACGAGTTAGGTATGTCTGATCTGAGTCATTTTATTTTGCAAACCTTGCTGGCCCTTCCATTGGACCTATCTCGTCATACAAGTTCTAGTGAGTTATTAGAGTTGTTAGATTTTGTAGCCGGTTTTTTCACCGCGCCTACCAAATCTAACTACGCGTCACATTTGACTATTCATTTCTCTGCGTGTCCATCTATGATTTTGTCCTCGATTGCAATCGATTCTGATTTTGTGGCGACTGTGCCTCTTATTTTAGCTTTATCACGACTTGCTTACACCTTCGGTAAGGTTGCACATATTTTTCCCCCACCTGCTTTTGATGTTGGTTTGCGCATGACTACGATGATAGCTGAGATAGGTATGAGTAAGTTGATAGAATTCGTGATCAATCTCGTCACAAAATTTTGTAGTTTAGTATCCTCCAGACATCCTATGAATAATCAATTCTCTGATTATATGTTTATGATGAGGTCATCTATTGTGCCCATTTCATATTTTGTGATGGGTGTGCCCATTGGTTTGCGTCCACTAAACTTTAAATATAAATTAAATCGATTAAACCATTTAGTCTCCCAACATGCATTTTATAAATCTCATGCTAACATACATAAAGGAGTGTCTCACTTCAATGTTGATGATTTGGTCTTGGTGCATATCATCCTTGAACGGTTGCCTTCAGGCTCCATAAAAAAGTTAGCAAATCGGCCAGCCAGTCCTTTCCAAATTTTAAAGATGTTAGGAGAAAATGCATATCTTTTGGAGATAACCTCTGATTGGGGGTATATACCCCATTTTCAATGTTTTGGATTTAATGCCTTATGTTTCTCAACCACTTGAATTATCTGCCTCTCCGTTTATTCCATCCACTATGTTTTCTAATGGGTTGAGGGGTGAGCTTGGTCCTGGATCGCTCTCTCTTACGGTTTCCACTGGAGGTATGTTGAATGTTGATGTTGAAACTTTTTCACCTTCTTTGACTATTGCTTTTCCAAGGTTCCCTAAGACCTTCTTTTTGCCTGACAGGTGTTATTTGAAGTGGCATGATCACACTTCTACGACTTGGATTGTGGGCCAGATTTGCCCTATATTGTTGCTTCTTTCGAATGTTCTCCCCTCACGGGCCACTCATTGATGATGAGTAGTTTTGAGTGCGGGAGGATTGATGGCGACGTTGTCCTGCCACTTTCTCGTGATTATCGTGACCATTTGATTGGTGGTGATGATGTCCCTCCATTTGTTTGTGACGATGTTGCAGATGGTGCTGACGAGTTCTTTGGCAAGCTCCATGGCGATGCCGAGTCCATGCAATATGTTGATCGCCGCCGCAAACATACGTTTGATGACTCGGATGGACGACAACGCAATAATAATTTTGATGCACGCCATCGCCGCTACAACACAATTGCCGCGACAATAATTTTGCTACAACGCCATCACAGCTACAATGCCATCGTAGCTACAACGCTATCACCACAGCAATAATTTAATAATTATAATGTTTTATTATATTTATTTATTTACTTGTTGCATTGTTTTAATTTGGGAGTTTTTATTGCATGCATTTAATTATTGTATTTGTTATATCATGTTTATGATGGGTGCATATAACCATCGTGTGTTTATTTTATTTGAATTGAGGAGATTGAGTTGTGTAGTCTATAAAAAGCAATGTTTATGAAGGATTTAGTAGATTAATGAATGAAAATTGAAACCCAAATCTTGAATTGAGATTTCCCTCTTCTTCTCCTCCTTGGCCGCCCCATCCCTTCTCCCCTCCTTGTGGATTTCGGCCACAATTCTTCTCCCCTCTTCCCTCCTCTCTTCTCCACCTTAACAACCCTTCTCCTCTACAATCCCCCACAAGGATTCGAAGGCTAACCCCCCTTGAGTAATTCAGCCATCTCTTGGCTTCTCTCATAGATTTCCGCCAATCTAATTCAGCCCTTCTTGGTGGAGTTTCGGCCAAGGGCAAGATAAACGACAACGACGATCCTTCTCTAGCGTGAAGCAAGGATGGAAAACGTGTTTCTCTCCATTCGGCGTGAATCTGGTGGAGCCGTTGAAGAGTGAACCAATTTAGTAACTCGAAATCATCTTTTTTGATTGGGGTAACAAAATTTCTACCTTTGAGCATTTCCCTCTTAGATTAACTCTTGTGGTGCTTTTTTTTGGCGTTGCTTGTGAAACTTTGATTTCATCTTGGTTTTTTGATCCGAATGATTTTTGTGTTTTCTTTTGATCTGTTTAAGTTTGTGAAGATTGGAAGACCTCATTTTCTTTTTGTTTGGAGAGATCTACCATTTCCGAGTAGTTTATTTTCAGTGGATCTCTTTTGGTACAACACACGCTCGAACGGATCGGGTCAGTCAATTTCGCTTGAGAGAATATTTTTTCATCGCCTTTATTTGATCTCTAAGGGTGTATCGAACACGTGCGTTAGCATTAGATTGATATTATTGCAACTCGGGTGTGCTGCGTTTAAATTGTTTGATCGTAGAATTGGAACGAGTGAGAACAATCCAGTGCCATTTGCTCGTTGTGGTTCATCGGGAGACGTAGCCTACATCAAGGCTCGTGGAATAGAGTAGAGGTTTGTGGCAGAATTGGTGCACTTCAAGCACAATCTAAAAATAAAAATATTTTCCCAACCATGAAAATTGAACTACAAATCACATGTCTAGAATGGCATACATCATCAATAAGTGAAGATTACAACTTACAACATCACACAAGTAGGATAAAAATGCAAGAGATACAATTGAATCTTGACGTTTATTGTAGATTTTCGGTAGAAATCTCTAGGTTTTCAATCCGCATCCTAGCTCAATCCCAACTATTACCTGGGGTAGAGGAGGGCTGTTGTTTCCTCCTAATGGACCCATTTCTCCGGTAAACTAAAATCCAAGAACGTCTGATGCAAAGAACTCCTTGTTTAGCGATGAAGATAAGAGTAGAACGCACTTTTTGAAACTCTTGGATGATATGAAATGGCCTATGATAGAGCCCTTATGAAAGGTGGAAGAAATCAGAGTTGTCGCCCCTTCCAGTAAAAGAATTGTGTCTCCGTTCGGAGAGGCAGAAGACCTAAAAATAGCGGCTTAAATACAAAATCCATCAAAAAATCCATCACGCACAACAAAATGCATGACTTTACATTTTTTAATAGCACAAAAACCTACGAGCAGAGACAGAAAACAAATTTTGAAAATCATGACCGTGCATGAACAAAATAATTTCATTGTTTATATTCACATTACAAGGATGACAATCTCACAAATGAACAGACCATGTACTTAGCAAAATGCATGATTGTGCGATTATGTAAAAAAATATAAAACTTTTGAACAATGAAGGTTTCTCGTGCAATTTGTTCTCGCATGATTGATATCAATCATGCATGACACAATTGCATAGTACTCATAATTTTAGCACATTGTTCTCACTCTGGCTAAATATCCCATGTGCAAAGAAATTTCATGTGGTCATGTGGTAGATGATCAAGACAATCAATCAAATAAAAGATAACACATGGGTGGAATACTGGTCCGTAATGGAAAAATGCACGACCATTTAAAAAACACAGATTTCCAACAATGGATTGGGCTCTACCCCAGCATGCCCAAAACTACAAAAAGAGCATAAAAACAATGGACAGTGGTATGTGCTTACCCCTAGCAAAATAGAGCACAATTGCGCACCACAACAGGGAAAAATGTCCACTTTGAGTCAGAATTCAGTACTAAATAAATAGAAGTAAGAAAGAGCTAAAAGTGATGTGCAAGTGTGCGAACACAAGCCTAGATGTGTCTGAAAACCGTAAAAATATCAGACTAATCAACATTAAGAAGTTATAAACTAAATTGTGTGGGTCGTAAACACCGCTTCACAATAGGGATGGAATTAAGTGGGATGATAACACCACTTAGCTTGGTAGATGGATTAGAAGGGTGGCAGATGGAGTGGAATCACTGGTGGAAATGAGGGTTGCAGTCACCTCTACGCAAGGGGAATACTAGTAATTGTGACAATGGTAAATCAATTATCACAATGTGAATAGAGTGGAAAAGGGGGCGCAGCTATGTACATAATAACCAAATACAAATTCATATAAATTAAATACAAGTGATACCAAAAGTTTCTTATGTGCATCATCCAATACATGATTAATAAAACTAAAATAAACAATAAGAGGAAATAAGTGCACAAAATACAACCAAGTCTGGAGGCCCATCGGGGATTCTCTAGAAGAATCGATGAGGCATCACTCCGTATCCTCGCTCGGTCCACAACTGATGCCCGGGGTACAAGATGGCTCTCACCTCCTCTCACTTAACTAGACTTATACGTTGCCATTATGGAAGGAAGATGGAGGAAGCAAGCCCAGAGCTCCTAATGTAGGTGGTAATGTAGGGTGAAATTGGGGTGGAAGGGTTCAAAATGGAGAGAAGATTCAAAAATAGGGCAACGCCTGCGTATAAATAGCAAATTCTATTAAAAATGGACCAATACAGTCAAATACACGAATGTGCGTGCGAAACTGTGTTATAAAAATAAACAACACAAAATAACACTCAAGACTTTATCCCACTATGTGGGGTCTGCTATATGGATCCTTTGTCTCTATTGTGTCATATCTCATATCATAATTTCACTAATGCCTAAATACTTCATGTCTTTCCTTATAGTTTCATTCCATGTCTTTATTAGTCTTCCCCTCCATTGTTTAACATGTCTAGTGACTTTATTCTCACAATGCCTAACACGAGCCTCTAATATACTCCATTGTACATGTTTAAACCATCTTAGACGAGCCTCTCGCATTTTCTCTGCAATTGGTTCTACTCCTATCTTATTGTTGGGTCCATTGACTACAATATCCCTAATTTTAAGATGTCCATATGTCAATAATATAGACAAGCATGTACTTGATATGTGTTAAAGTTCATATATGGAGGAAGTCTATTATTTAATGATTAGATAGGTTATATTTGTCGGAGGTTTGGCTGGACAGAAGATAAAACAATTTGGTGAGCAAAAAAATTTCTAAGTACAAAAACGCTGAGTAATCACACATCACTCAACGCAAGAGGCCAAAAAGCATCGACAAATATTCAATCACTCAAAGCCTCAGTGGTGCAGGAATTAAACTTAACTAAGTACAAATGCGTTGAGTGATGAAGGTTCACTTAACACATGGTCAAAGAATTTAGCTAAGTATAAATTCGATGAGTGAAGGCAGTTCACTCAACGCCTACTAGGGAAATTCAGTCTATGTTGAAATGCGTTGAGTGAAGGAAGTTAACTTAATGCCTACTTAGAAATGCTCCTAAGTGTAAATACATTGAGTGAAGGCCGTTCACTCAATGCCTGCATAAGGGAAGTTGTCAAAGTGCAAATGCTTTGAGTGAACGCAGTTAACTCAACATCTGCTTAAGAAAAGGAGTTGAAGTCAAAAGCATTGAGTAATCTGAAAGATCTTGTTTCAAGGTAGCTAACAACCTAGAGGGAGGGTGAATAGGTTTGTATATATCTTTTGATAGTCTTTTTAATATCTTGTTGTTTTCTTTTAGCTTTCATCTTAAGGTGATCTAGAGCTTGTCCTTAACACCTACAATTAAGAAAAGAAAAACAAACACAAAAAAACACACAAGTATTTTATAGTGGTTCCCCAAAATTATGGGTACATCCACTCTACTCCCACCTTGCTAACTTCCTGTTAATCAAGGCATTTCTCCAAACCATTGCTCCAAGGAGCTTACACTTTAGATCACTCAGGAGATCTCAGTCTCCTCCAATACTTACACCTCGGCCAAAAAGGCCTACTCTCAATGATACAAGTATCACCTACCTCAGGCAGTTAAGCCCTACCACTCAGGCTATGGAGGATAGTATTACCTCAGAGCAAACTTGCTCCTACAAATCAGAGAGATACACTCTCCTACAACTCATGCAAATTTGCCCTACCTCAGACCCCACGGTCCTACAGCTCAGATCCTGTAGGATCCTACAAAAATAAATAGTTTAATTAACTTTGACATAGAGAAATTTCTCTGTGTTATCAACTTGAGCAGAAAAATTTCTGCTCCAACTCTCTTCACAGCAGAGAAAAGATTTGCTGGAGGAACTCAGAAGTTAACTTCTGAACTTGCTGTAGAAGGCTAAAGATCTTTTGATCTTGAGTCTTCAAAAAACTCATAGAATCTGCTTAAGGATGAAGGTTCTTCTTTCTTCAGAACTGATTCTGAATCTGCTGTGGCAGATGGAGACTTTCACTGCTAACTGAACTTTTCTTGCTGGAGAGCTTCAAGCTTTTCACATGGAGCAATGAAGAAGAAGATGATGATGGTTGCTCTCCTCTTTGAAAATTGTATTCCCTAAAAGTTGTCTTTGTCTTGGCCCTATTTCTTCCTTTTGTACTTCGCCGATCAACGACTCTTAGAGATCGGTGGGCCCCACCTGAAGCTTCCAGCTACATCTTGCTTTAATGGAAGAAGACGTACAGTAGCTTTACGACAAGTTTTGTCATGTACTATGGCTTTCCCGTACCTGATTTGACTTTAGTTTATTTTGTCGATTTGCTGACGTTAGCACCTGTGGACTTAGCCAAAATTGAGCATCAGTCGAATTGGCATTGAGTGAGTAAGCATAACTCAACGCCAAAACACAGACAGATTTGCTGCCTCATGGCATTGAGTGAGTAACCTTCACTCAACTCCATACTACTTAGAATATAAATCTATTTCTAAGCATTAAGAGCGTTGAGTGAACATCCCTCACTCAATGCCATCTGCCTTAACCATATTTCTGCTTCTTAAGCAACTTAAGAGTTGAGAGCGTTGAGTGAGCATGCCTCACTCAACGCAATTTGCTGGAACTCATTTCTACATAAGGGTGTGGAGAGCATTGAGTGAGCTTATTCTCTCAACGCTTTTTGCCTTAGTAGAATTTCTGTGTTTAAAAACAATGGGCTTAGACTGTCTTACTTTGAACTGAGTTTGACGAATGGTGAACTAAGCTCGACAAAATTTGAACTCAGTTCGACGAATTCTCAACTGAGCTCGACGAACTCAGAATCTCAAGCTTTTAACTTAGTTCGACAAATGGTGAGCTGAGCTCGACGAACTCTGAATTCAGTTTGATGAATATTGAACATGGTTCAACTAGTTCAACTTACAGCCTTTATGTTGTATGGCATTGAGTGTGTATTCATCACTCAATGCCAAAACACTTAGCCATATTTCTATTTAGTACTTATACAGTTGAGTTAGTTGACTTCGCTCAATGTCTGTGGATTTAGCCACATTTCAGCTAATTCCAATTTAGGCTATTTTTGCTTTAGCCTGTTTCACAGCATTTTGTTGTATGGCATTGAGTGAGTTGACTTCACTCAATGCCTATGGTCGTGGTCATTTTCTCAGCTTGCCACTAATTAGGCTTTGACTATATAGGCTCCACTCAACGCTATAAGTCATATGGCGTTGAATTATTTACCTTCAATCAATGCCTATGGACTTAGACAGAGTTCTGTCATCCCACACCTTAGGTAAGTGTTTACTTGACTTAGCCATTTAGGCTACCTGTTCTATCAGAGTCATCTTCTGATATGTGTATATCATTGATATGATTGACTTCCTCAAATCTAGGACATTGTGTGCAATGGACAAGACAATCTCCCCCTATTTGAGGAAGTCAAAACTCTTGAGATTCAATGACATATACAGAACCATGCGACAATAAGCATAATAAAAGAAAACAATATAATTGAGAAGTGATCTATAATTACCATACTTCCCTTCCTATAGAAGGGAATATCACTGCATCTGCCATCTGCTTCCCCTAAATTGCTGCTACCTCACTTATCAGATCATCTTATCCTTCCCCTTTTTGACTTGAGAAAATAACTGGTAGGATGCACCTGATCATCTGATCATCTTACCACCTGATCCCCCTCAAATAGGCTGCATTGAAATGTTGGAATTGTGCTGGATATACTCCTCCTCAATTTGAGAATCTTCATTTCTTTAAAGTACAATTCCATCTGCAAAATGCCAAGTAGCTTGCAACCATATGAAGAGTAACTGAAGCTATACTAAATTTAATATACCTAACTCAAATTTGAAGGTGTTAAACTTGGATTCATCTAGTGGCTTAGTGAAGATATCAGCCACTTGTTTGTCTGTTGGAACAAACTCAAGGGTGATGTCTTCACATTCCATATGCTCCCTAATGAAGTGATATCTAATCTCTATGTGCTTAGTCCTACTATGGGAGACAGGATTCCTAGTAATTGAGATTGCACTAGTAGAATCATAGAATAGAGGAGTTCTACTTATCTGGAGGTTATAGTCTTGAAGCTGGTGTTGGATCCAAAACAACTAAGCACAACAACTTCCTGCTAAGATGTACTCTGATTCTGTAGTTGATATTGCCACACTGGTTTGTTTCTTTCTTCTCTAAGATACCAGTCTCCCTCCAAATAACAAATAGGTGCCAGATATGCTCTTCCTGTCCTCTTTGTAGCCTACAAAATCTTTATCTTAATAGCCTGTTATTTCAAACTCCCCATTCCTAGGGTACTATAGGCCAAGATCTTGCGTGTCATTAAGATACCTCAAAATTCACTTAGCTGCAGAGTACTGAGATTTTTCAGGGAAAACATGATACCTAGCACAAACACATGTAGCATACATTATGTCTGGCCTACTTGCAGTCATATATAGAAGGGAGGAAATTATCCCTTTATACAAAGTTTCATCAACAGGTTTCCCTGCTTCATCTTTGCCTACATGCATACTTGACCCCATGGGAGTTCTCATGGTGGAGGAATTCTCCTTGCAAAATTTTTTAATTTACTCCCTAGTGAACTTAGACAGGGATATGGACAAGCCATCATCAATCTGCCTTACTTGGAGGCCCAAGAAGAACTAAAGTTTACCCATACATCTCATCTCAAACTTCCCCTACATAAGTTTAGCAAACATTTTGCCGAGGTTGTCATCAGTAGATCAAAAGATGATGTCATCTACATAGATCTGAACTAGGATGATCTTACCCTTAGATTCCCTTAGGAATTGGGTCTTGTCTATTTCCCCTTGAGAATTTATTCTCAATGAGGAAACTAGACAATGTCTCATACCATGCTTTAGGGGCTTGCTTCAGCCCATATAGAGTTTTCTAAGTCTGTAAACATAATCAAGTCAGTTAGGAACTACAAAACCTAGAGGCTGCTCAATATAGACTTCTTCTTTTAAGTCATAATTTATGAAGGCTAACTTCACATCCATTTGGTAGACCTTGAATCCCTTGTGTGTTGCATATGAAGGGAACAATCTGATGGCCTCCAATCTTGCTATAGGGGAAAAGGTATGATCAAAATCAATCCCATCTTCTTGCATGTACCCCTTAACTACTAGTCTGGCTTTGTTGTTAACTATAATGCCATTTTCATCAAGCTTGTTTCTGTAGATCCATTTGACTCTAATGACATTATGACCATGAGGTTTGGGAACTAGATTCCAGACCCTACACCTCTTGAAATTGTTTAGTTCCTCCTACATAGCTCCAATCCAATGCTTGTCTATGTTGGCCTCTTCAATCTTCTTGGGCTCCACTTGGGATAAAAAGCTTGAATACATGGCTGTGTTCTAACTTCTGCTCCTTGTCATTACTCCATGACTTGCCTCACCAATGATATGGTGTGCTGGATGATCTCTCATATGTCTGACTGCAGGTGGCAGTCTTCTCTCATCAATAGGGGCAACTTCTAATTGATATTCATCCATTCCCAGTGTGCCTTGCAGATCTTCTAGAGTATCCATTTCTTCTTGGATAACTAGTGATGCTTCTTTGATGGTCAGCTTGTCCATCATCTGTTCTATACTTATAATACTATAAGAGGAGCTAGACAGTCCACTATTAATCATGGTAGTCTCATCAAAGACTACATGAACTAATTCTTCTACAACTTGGCTTTTCAAGTTATAGATCCTATATGCTTTGCTATGATTGATGTACCCAACAAATATTCCTTCATAGGATTTTGCAGTAAACTTAGTTATATAGGACTTGCCATTGTGAAGCACAAAGCACTAACTACCAAAGATTCTGAGATACCCCAAATTTGGTTTTTTGCCCTTCAAGATCTCATAGGGAGTCTTTATAACACCCCAAATTGGTATAGATATTTAGTCGACCTAAGATCAACGATCATCGAACGGAGCTCAACGAAGATAGACGAGTAGAGCTTGACGACGATTGTCGAGCGAAGCTCGACGAAAAAGTTCGAGCGGAGATCGTCGAGCTGAGCATGATGATTCTGGCCTGTTATCATCCCCAATGCGGAGCGATGACCCATGTCAGGCTAATTGCGTGAGTCTATTGAGCGGTGATTGACCTTTTCAACTCTAAACAGATCCGTTGCTTGGTTTTGTTGATTGGATCAAGTGGCTAAGATTGAAACCAAGTCCTTATCTATAGAGGAATGGAAAGAGGAAAGTATTATTTCCTTTTCTCTCTCTCTCTCTTCCTCGCTGCCTGAGTTCTGGAGCAGAAACCTTCGGCTGGTGCTAGGGTTGCTTGCTGGAGAAGATTTTGAGGCCAAAAACAAGATCTGAAGCTATAATCGAAAAAGGGAATGTGAGGCGATCATTTCCATCCGCGTAGAAACGCTTTTCCATGGATCCGAAGAGAACGTCAAGGATAACGATCTTTCTCCTTGGACATTTGAAGTACTTATTTTGGCATATGCATGGATTTCCCCCAACAAAAGGTGGATTATTGAGGGATTTCCCTTGTGTTGATTCTTGAAATCCCTAATAAGTCTAACATATAGATCCGGAAATATGTAGTATGGAATAGGCATGCTGTGTGAAACCCATCTAGACAGGTTGGTCTGGATTGGTGATGTTTTATTTTGCGAACTGGAGAAGACTCCGTGTTTAAACGAGTAGTTTATGGAGTCGTTGGGTTGTGCCTATGAAGTGGAGTAACAGGAAGTACTGGAATGGGGATTCCATTAAAATACCCTCGTAATTCTTGTGTTGTATGCTATGGAAAGATCAGTTTTCTGGCACTGCAGGATGCTGCGGGGTTTGGGTTGAGTTTGGGTGTAGAAAGAGAGCTTCTGTTGAACCCGCCAAGCGATCGCGAGGAATGCTGGAACTAACTCCCATTTTTGGATTGTGAAGCCAGTCCTTGGTAGACAGTATGGTTATTGTGAGATGCGAGCTCTTAAAAGGCTTTGTGCCGAACGGACAAGTGGATGCCGACCCGCGTCAGTCTAGTATTGAACTGGCGATTTGAGCTATGGGCAAGGGCTAAACTGTATTCACGTTATGGTTGTCTGACATGAGTTCCTGGAATGTTGGCGTTCGTCAGGTTCACATAATGATTGTCTTAGGCCTGCGCGCCATTAAGACTAAAGTCTCCGGCTATAGGCTGTGGATCATAATGCTCAAACATAACCGTTGGGCTTTGGACCCTTAAACGGTGGTGGGACCCTGGTTTTCCGGTACACCAAGAATGTGACCTGAGTGCGCGGAGCGTCGGGCCGCGTGGCTGACGTTTGTAATATATTGATTATGCGTGAGTGCACATTGTGAGATATATCTGTTTGTGAAATGTTATGCCTGCAGGGAAGGAATTCCACTGCCCCGGGAAAGGGGTAGGGTCGTTATAAATTGGTAAGTTGAATGATGACCATTGCCTTGTTTGCCACCATCTTAGTGGGTTATCCTTGTGCAGGTGCTGGATAGCCTAGCGGGAAATAGAGGGATGAATCCCCTACTACTGCAGCTGCTACTGGCCCTCGAAGGCTGAGCGAAGAACTATATTATTTTCATGTGTGGCTGGCCTGCGTACCGATGTTTGTAATCCACACCTGTGAAGCAAAACTGTAAGGCCTTAAGGCCAAACTTTTGTGTATTTGGTGTACATTCCTTTGGGGTTATATATAAATGTTGTTGTTTATATATAGTTGACATTCGTGGTTGTTGAGTTCAATATTAATATTAAATCTTCCGCTAGTATGATCTGAGTTATGATGCGAGTATGTTTTTGTATTAACCTGTAACCTCGCCGCCTGTTTATGGCATATAGTGTCGGGCCCCAGTCGGACCTTCTATTATTTGTTATTTAACGGATGGGGTTGTTACAATTTGGTATCAACTTGTCTCTGTCTTCCTCTTACGAATTTGTGGTCGAATTCTTTTGTGGGGTGGTGAGCACGTGTAAGTGCGACCCACTTTAACATTAATCAACTTAAAAATGTCCACTAAGGAATGCAAATACACCTGTTTGAGGAACCTGCACGTTCCTATATATTGTTGTTATGTTTTGTGCAAGGTCGCTAAAGTGTGTCTTGTTCACTTATAGGTGACTCGTAGTGGTGCTGGGCAGTTTGACCCCAGCGTTCTGATAAGAGTGCCGCACCAGCAGAGGTGCCTACACATTCTCCTTCTGCGGAAACAGTATGCTTAGTTGCTGGGGCGCTGTTTGCAATGTTTCATGCACAGCCTACTAGGCAGGCACAACCGGAATTGGTGCCAGAATGGGTTGGTGTAAGGCAAGAAACTGTTGTGGATGTTGATCCTCGAGTAGCTGAACGATAATTGAAGCAGTTTATGAGCTTCAATCCTTCTATGTTTAGGGGTGTGGGATCCCCAATATAGGCAGAGGATTGGTTGCCGCGCATCAAATGAATATTGACGGCAATAAGGATGGAGGAAGATAAGAAGGTCACCTTGGACACCTTCTTGTTGGAAGGAGATGCTCGGCTATGGTGGGACGAGATCGAGTTGCACCACTTAGCCTGAAGGCAATTAACAGAAGTCTCGATCGAGGAGTTTTCGCATCTATTCTTGGCAAATCACCTGCCAACAACACAACTCATTGCCATGGAAAATGAGTTCTAGCGTCTAATGCAAGGAGAAATTAGTTTTGATACCTACTTGCATGATTCTACACGGTTGGGAAACTGTATGGGGTCTATCTTCGCTGATGAACAACGTAAAACCAATAGATTCTACGAAGGGTTACGGGATGAGTTGAGATTCCTGCTCTCAAGTTCAGTGAACTAGGGGTTTCAAGCGTTGGTGGATACAGCTTGTATGTTGGAGAAGGATATGAAGCGGCTGCAAGGAAAAAGGGACTTGGTTGTGACAAAGTCCGAGTTCAAAGCGTCCCGTTGTGGAAAATCGAGCTACCAAAGGAAATGGGGCAAGAGATCCAAGTTTTTTGGACAGGCTCCTTCTATAGTTGTGTCGGGAGCAACTTTATGGCAAGAGTCTCGTACCTGCTATACATGGGTTGAGTGGGGCATATAGCCCATGACTATCGGGTTGGTCCGCCAAAGGTGGAAAAGAAGACAGGAGCGTCATATGATGATAAGGGAAAGGCAGTGCTAGAGTCCTCTACTTCCCAGGCGCAACCTCGAGTATATAATCTTGGCCAGCAGGACGCCAAAAAGCTAAGTGACCTCGTCACAGGTACGATCTAAGATATTGATTACTTACTTTTCATATTTCATACCTTGTGTGTAGCTAGTGTATGATGTGTTTGTCATAGGCTTTGTCCTGATTTGGGATAATCCGGCGAGAGCACTATTTGATACGGGTGCTTCATATTCATTTTTGTCTAAGGACTTTGTTGTACGAATCGGAGTACCTAGTCATGTGACGACAGATAGAGTAAAGGTGTTGTTACCAAATGGATGTGTGATGAATTTTGATAGGACTTGCTATGTGGAAGTACAAATTGGAAGTCTGGATTTCTGCTTGAACGTATCTGTGTTACTGATATCGGAATTCGATGTGATCTTTGGTATGGAATTGCTTTGGGAGCAGCGTGCCATTATTGATTGCAATTCAAAGGAGATCACACTGGGCCAGAATATCGAACTTGAGACTAAGTTCGCTGGTATGCGAGGAGCGAGCGGGATCTTGATGTATGCTCTCCAAGTCGTCAATGATGTTCGGAAGGGCGCAGAGTTATTCTTCACACTTATTTAGGATGTTGAGCCAAAGACCAATGTGAGTGACATTTTGATTATATCGGAGTTTGCTGATGTGTTTCCTAAAGATCTTCCTGGGTTACCACCCCAGCGGGAGATCGACTTCACTATTGAGCTGGTGCGAGTTACGAAACCTATGGCCCGCTCTCCATATCAGGTTGCGCCAAAGGAAATGGCAGAACTGAAAGTTCAACTGCAAGAGTTGCTAGAACAAGGATACATATGCCCAAGTATATCACCTTGGAGCATACTTGTTTTTTTTGTGAAAAAGAAGGACAATAGTCTGTGGTTGTGTATCGATTATCGCGAATTTAATAAGCTGACCGATAAAAAACCTATCTGATTCCACGGATAGATGACTTGTTCGATCAGCTAGGTTGATCAACCGTCTATTCTAAACTGGACTTAAAATGTGGTTATTACCAGTTGAGGATTCGGGAAGGTGACATTCCCAAGACAGCATTTGGAACACTCTAAGGTCATTATGAGTTCATTATAATGTCGTTTGGTCTATGTAATGCGCCATCGGTGTTCATGGATCTAATGCACCGAACGTTCTGAGAGTACTTGGACCTATTTGTGATCGTGTTCATTGATGATATCTTGGTGTACTCTCAATCTGAAGCTGACCATGCGAACCATTTACAGTTGGTGTTGCATACCCTATGGAGAAATAAGCTTTATGCTAAGTTGTTAAAATGTGCATTTTGGCTGTCGTCAGTGGCTTTACTTGGCCATGTAGTAAGTGGAGAAGGCATTACAGTTGATCCGTCAAAGATAAGAGCCATACGGGAGTGGCAGTGTTGTCTTCGGTGGCTGAAATCAGGTGTTTCCTTGGACTGGAAGGATACAACAAACGTTTTGTAGAAAACTTCTCATGGATCTCTTTTCCTCTTACCACATTAACGAGGAAGGATCAGAAGTTTGTTTGGTTGCCGAAGTGCGTGCGAGCTTTTGAAGAGCTAAAGAGTCGTTTGACCACGACGCCTATTTTGACATCGCCATATTGTACAGACGGCTATGAGATTTATAGTGATGCAGCAGGGAGCGCTTAGGCTGAATTCTTCTTCAGTTTGGAAAGGTGATAACTTATGTCTCACGCCAGTTGAAAGTGCATGATCGAAACTATCCCGTCCACAACTTGGAGTTGACGGCGGTGATTTTTGCACTTAAATTGTAGCGTCACTATCTATATGGCATAAAAGTGGAAATATTTACAGGCCATAAGAGCCTAAAGTACCTATTGGATAAGAAGGATCTCCATATCTGACAACGAAGATGGATAGAGTTCCTCGGTTACTACACCTTTGATATTCACTGTAAGGCCCCCCCTTTTTCTTTTTAAAACCACGGAGTCTTAAGCCCAGAACCGCAGCTTTGTGGTAATACCTTCATGCCCGGGAAGGTGGTCACCACAAAACGCCGATCCTACCGGCCATTTCGATCACAGAAAAGTAGCAAGAATATAGAGTACATGAAAAAAGAAACTCTAACACATGTCTACAATAACCACATATAAAATAATAATTCTCCACGAAGGGAGAGTCCACAGTAATAAATATAATAGTACTTAAAATAGGGCTCAAGCCTGATACATCAAGTCCTCACTACATGTCAATCATCACGGAAGCAAAACTAAAACATCTACTAACGATCGTGACTCACTGTCTAAGTTGTCTAAACTCCGGTACTAGAGTGTCCCGTCTCCAAGCGTGCAGTCCTTCGAGGCTGCACCTCCGTGCTGGGCTCCACGATCCACTAAAATGATGTGGTCCGAAACCATTAGTCTAAACTACTAAGTCATATCATCTTCTACCCCTCCCCCCATGGCTCTTAGGCACCGAGCGGGGAGAAGAAAAGGAAAGGTAATGAAGGTGGAGAATAATAAAGTAACAAGTGACGGCGGAACTTGTCTAGCAGTTCTAAGAGTATATGTGGCAGTAATGAAAGTATGGAAGACTGAACATATAATAAGTAACCTTAAATTATATGAAAACACATAAGCTAAGGGATCTTCTGCAAGGCTCCTATCGTATAAAGACTTCCATACCAATTTATACTATAGGGTGTCAATTTTCAAGCAAGCAATATATATATATATCAATAGAATAGTAACCTTAGCTTATAAGCACGCTCACGCAAGCTTATAAACCAAGGGGTCGTATTGCAGGGCCTATTGTATAAAGAGTCACATACCAATATATACAATAAGTGTCAAGGGTTAAACACAATGATTATGCAATGTCATTCAAGTATGCTATGATATGAGTCACGCAAATTCAACACACCCTCCCAACTATGTGTACACAGACCTTTAGTTCCCCCTTTCTTGAGCCTAATCTCCCAGGATACCTCTGTAGTGGCAAATAGAAGCGGTGGGTTGGGCCTCGACCACCTCTAAACTGGTAATTGTATTACCAATCAGACCTATTGTACGCCTCTATGCTGGTGCACAATCGGTGCTCCTGCGTACTCTTTGCCTGCTAGTCCACCGGACTTAATTTGGTGAAATGCAAAACCACACTTACCGAGTCAACGTATTGGCATCGGTGCATTGACCCTCCAATATCGAAGACCCACCACCTTATAATTTATGCATATGAAATATTAATGTATCATCCACTGAGCCAAAGCTCCCCGGACTAACGCATCCTTCTCAACCAACAACCGAGGCAAAGCTTCCCGAACAAACCCATCTATCTCAATTATCTACCGAGCCATCGGCTCGCCGGGCTAACCTGCCCATCACAAAAACCATCGAGCCTACCGCCCGTATGACCCAACCTAACTTCCCGAGACACCGGGGTGTGTGAATATGAACCCCTAGTTATTCTAGTTGCTCTTGAAGTTTATTAAGCCTATAGTTTAGGTTATCCCAAGACTGCCCAAGACATACCCCGTGAAGGGCTCTCGATGGCACTAGGAACTACGATGTGCTGAAGCTCAAAGATCCCTTTCGCAAGGCACTTAATATTATTCCCGATCCCTTTAATATTACTCTGGATCTAACCCTAGTTTGTTTTGACCCTCTCTCTTCCTCCACAGGAAAGACGATATTTCGTCGATCCCGAGCACCACCTAATCCTAGTCAAACCAACCTTCTACTCATCCCAACTTCCATGGATGTACTCAATTTCACTTTAGCCAAACCAGCAAGCCACTAACCCCAATCCATATGCCCAATTCAACTGCTATCGGATTGTCTGCAGATTTACTACATGTAGAACACCCTATGCTATATGATGTACATGATAGGAGTTACTACAAATCTTCATCCAATAACCCTAAGATAATTAATGGAGGCCTATCATGACATATTTAGTCTAAATCCAGAAACTTAGAATTTTCCTAATTAAACTGATATTTTATTTATTTTCCCTAAAAATCCAAATGCCATAGTTTTGAATATGAAGTGGCTTTTATAGTCATGCAAAATGCTCCAAAAAATTATGATAAATACTAGGCAGCTAATAGACAGTAAATTCGAATCTCCCAATTCTTTTACATGGTTTAGTCCTCTGATCCAAACTTTTAAATGTAAAACACACATTTATCAATTAAAGAAATAAGTGTTGCAAATAGACATCCCAAAATTATGAGAAAATTCAAACATGACTGAAATGTCCTAAAAACACTCCTGACCAATTTTCCAAATTTTCCAATTAATAATGAACTCTAATTTTAATTTTGTACAATATTCCTCTTTCTTAAATTAATGAAATAACTACAGATAATATACACCTAAAAATTATGATAAAATTTCCTCATTAGAAGATTGACCTAAGAACACCACTGAATAAGTTTCTAATTTTTCTAACAAGCATTGAGCTCTGAATCTATTATTGAACATATTTGCATATTTATAAGCTTGTGAGGTAATTACTAAAAATATACATCTAAAAATTATAATAAAAATCAGGTATGAGCATAATGACCTAAAACTTCCTCTGCCCAATTTTCATAATTTTCCAATGAACAGAAAGATCATAATTAATAAATAACTATCAAGGGCTAATCCATGTACTACAAAGGAGGTACTAAACTTATTGTTCCAAAATTTCCAATGAAATTGCCAGAGTCTCATATTAACCCTAAGACTACAATACCCAAGTTTCACAACTTTTCACAGAGTTTTGATGACCTAACTAACATGTATAGTTTTTGTTCCCTAAGCTTGGGTTAGGGTTTTAAGGGGTTCAACAACCTCTAAATTCCATAATATTTTTACCAGAGGGCCTAGACCACCCTAGAGTCCTCTCCACCAAGTTTCAAGTAATTTCAAGGTCAGTTGACTCCTTGACCTTCAAACCCTAAGTTTGCCCACATAGGACCTACACTAGTGTTCTAGGGCTCCTCCCTTCAACTTCCACCCAATATAAGTGGAGGGGGTATTTTATGTGCTTAAAGGACTGTGTGCCAAGTTCCATCACCTTTGGATGAGGTTGGACAACTCAAGAGTACTTTGGGCACTTAACCCTAATTTGACCTAAAAGGGTCAATCTTTGCCTACATAAATACCTTATTAAATCAAATGCAAAAGGGGTGAAATTTTTACCAGAGCCTTATAATATCCCCCAAAATCACCCAACAAAATTTTTGGGGTTTTTGAGAGGTTTAAGATACCTAATTAATTTTTACATGATTTATTAAATTTTTCAATAAACTATAGATAATGTATCTCCAAAAATTCCCATTTTTAGATAGGACTTAGGTATAAGTTAGAATGACTCCCTGTCCAAATTTCAGGTCATTTGGACAAGAGATGAAGTGGGGGCACTCATTTAAATATCTGACTAATCCTAGGTATAGGCCCCACCAAAATGAGTGCCCTGGTCAAACCAGACATCCAAATTGGTTCAAACCATTTTAAAATTAAAGTACACCCATAGGTCTACAACGCTAATGTTTACCTTGTTTTCACTAGAGGTCTCTAGGTATTTTTTATAATAAGAAACATTAAATACATTTCCTGTGACAAAAATCAAATGAAATGAATATTATCCTTTTATTTAAAATGATTCAACACGAATCTTGAATCATATCCAGTGGCTCCTGGTCATCTTCAACCTCCAGCTGATGGCTCTGATTCCTCCTTCCTAGGCCAACTTCCAGCTTGCTGGCCACCCGACCATCTCCCTGGCCGGCCACCACCTCCACCACCTTCGTCAAGGTGGTGGCTGTCAATTCGCGACAGCACGGCCGACGGAGGGGGGATTCCGGTGATCCCGATAGGTGGAATTTTCATGGAAAAATCGGGAAAACTCCATTCCCGATCGGGCTCATTTGAGTCCGATTCTCATGCCTAATGATTCATACGATCTACCCATCGAGAGAGGAGAAGGGGAGGACATTATTGGAAACTTGAAGTCGCGTTGATCACCGGGGTGACATGGTGGTAGTGCCGCCGATCGAGTTTCTGCAATAGCACTGTAGAAGGGCTCAAATTAGCCGGGGGGAGGGCGGGAATGACTCCTTGGTGCCCAGTGATGTTTTTAAAACACTCAAATGGTGTAGGGGAAGAGTGTAGGTTGAAATGGCCATTAAAGGTCATTCTCGGCCATGATGGTGGGGGTGAACTTTGGCTGATTATGGCCAGAAAATGGCTGGAAACTCCTCCTCTTCCCCAGAGGAGTTGAATCCAGCCATCATAGGTGGCCTTTGGCCTCCCTATGCCATGAATGGATTCTTCCTTCCCCTTTCTCTCTCCTCCATTAAAGGGTAAGGTGAGATCTCTCTCTCCTAGTCATCAAGGCTGACTTGCTCATCCCTTTAGCCTATTTATAGCCCAATAAATCATAATATCATATAATTAGGAGGTGGTTAGCCAAAATGAAAAAGGGCTTGAGCTTGGTTTAGCCCATTTCAGCTAAGTTTGACCTAACCAAGATTAGGGATGACCTTGGTCATTTTGACCTTTTGGGATGACCCCAATGGGTCCTTGGTGACCCATTGGCCTCCCCTAAGGTCTAGGTAGGGTTAGGTAGGGTTATCTTGACACTTTGGGGGTCACTTGACCCTTAGGAAAGGTGTTTTGGCCAAGTTAGCGCGAGAGTTGACTTTGGTCAACATGACCATTTGGGTTGACCCCAAGGGGTCCTTGGTGACCCATTGACTTCACCTTTTGTCTATGAAGACCAAGGTAGGGTAAACTTTGCACTCTGAAGGTCACTTGCCCCTTAATTAGGGCACTTTGACCTCTTTAGGGCTAGGGTTGACTTGGGACATCTCAGGCACGAAGGTTGACACCAATGGATCTTAGGGCCTTTCAATAGATTGGTGGGGTTGTGGTGGTGTCTTGGAATCATGGTGAAGTCCCATGATCATCCCAACCTAGTGTTTAGGAATCTACTATTTGTAGACCATAGTGATCTCACCTACATTCTTAGGTCCACTTGGTCTTCCTAGGATTTTGTCATGACCTAGTCATGACAAAACCACTCCTAGGGGTCTAGTTGTCTGAGAGATGTTACATTCACTACACTCCCGGGAAGGGAAACGTGGTCGCAGATGGCTTGAGTCGTAGGACTCCGTCAAGGGCAAATTGGTTGCAGATGCATGATGAGCGTCTGATCCAGGAGTTGGAAGCGTTAGAGATTTCTTGTGTTGACAAGAATCCCACAACAAATGCATGCTTGAACTGGAAGGAGGTACAGTATGACCTTGCAGACAAAATTCGGCGAGCAACAAAACTTGATGAAAGTCTAGAACACTATGGAGTGGATTGGTCAAATGACCAATTCTCATGGGATGATGGCCTTTTGCAGAAAGAGGGTTGTTTGTGCATCCCAAGTATGGGTATGCTAAGAGAAGAATTGATGTATGAGGGTCACTTTACGAAATACTCAATTCACCCAGGGAGCACAAAGATGTACAAAGACATGAAAAAGCTGTTTTGGTGGCAAGGGTTAAAGAAAGACATAGCACATTATGTGGCTAAATGTCAAACATGTTCCTTGGTGAAAGCAAAATACTAGAAGCCCAGAGGTTTCTTAAAGTTGCTACCTATTCTGGAATGGAAGTTTGATGATATTTTTATCGATTTCGTGCACGGTTTGCCGAGATCTCAACATGGTAATGATTCAGTCTGGGTGATCGTAGACTGGTTTACTAAAGTGGCTCACTTCCTTCTGAAAAAGAGGGACGATTCCGTGGAAGTCTTGGCGAAACTTTATGTTGAGCAAATCGTACGATTGCATGGTGTTCCCCGTAGCATCGTAAGTGGCCGTGACGTGCGATTCACATATAATGATTGGAGGCTAATCCATCAGTTGTTGGGAACAAGGTTAACGTTCAGTAGAGCCTTTCATCCCCAAACTGATGGCCAGAATGAGAGGACCAATAGAACGATGGAGGACATGCTTTGAATGTATGCCTTCGATTTTGGAAAGTGGTGGGAAGATCATCTCTATATGGTAGAGTTTGCCTAAAATAATAGCTACCAAGCTAGCATAAGTATGGAACCGTTTGAAGGTTTGTATGGTTGGAAATACCATACACCATTAGCTTGGGCGGAAGCAGGCGAATCTATATTATATAAGCATAAGGAAGTCGAAGAAGCTAATTCGATGATACGCTCTATTCAGGAGAGGATACCGATAGCCCAAGATATACAAGCAAAGTATAACAACGCCAAGCACCAAAACGTTGAGTTTGCGATTGGCGATTGGGTATATTTGAAAATCAAGCCCTTCAAAGGCGTGTCCAGGATTCGACACTTGAAAAAGTTAAGTCCGAGATATCTTAATCTGTTTGAAGTGGTGGAGGGAATTGGAGAAGTTGCCTATCAGCTAGCTCTATCACCAGAATTGAGTGGATTGCATGATGTGGTCCACATATCAGTGCTTCAAAAAGTTGTAAAAGATCCAGGTCAAGTGATTGCGAGTGATCATATACCGGTTGAATATGGGCTAACAACAAAGGTTAGGCCAATTCAGATCGAGGATAAAGCCGATAAGCAATTGCGGAATAGGAAAATCGGGTTGGTCAAGGTCCGATGGGACAACTATAGCCGTGAGGAGCAAACATGGGAGCGGGAGTAGACCATGTGTGTTGAATTTCCCGAACTGTTTGTCTATATTGGTCTAATAGTTTTGTTTTATGTTATACAGAACATAAAATATTATAACAAATGTTGTTGAAGAAAAGTTCAATTATAACATCTTGGTTGTTGTTTCCTTAGTACTGCATGCAAATTTCGGGACGAAATTTATTTTAAGGAGGGGAGGATTGTAGCACCCCAAATCAGTACAGATGCTTAGTCGACCTGAGATCGACAATCGTCGAGCGAAGCTCGACGATAAATGTCGAGCGGAGATCGTCGAGCTGAGCTCAACAATTCTTGCCTGTTATCAGCCAAATGCAGAGAGGTGACCCGTGTCAGGTGAATAACGTACGACCATTGAGCGGTGATTGACCATTTCAACTCCAAACTCAGCCATTGCTTGGTTTTGTTGATTGGATTAAGTGGCTGGGTAGAACCCAAGGCCTTATCTGTAGAGGAATGGAAAGAGGAAAGTATTATTACCTTTTCTCTCTCTCTCTCTTCCTCGCTGCCCGAGTTCTGGAGCAGAAACCTTCGGCTGGTGCTAGGGTTGCTTGCTGGAGATGATCTTGAGGCCGAAAATAAGATCCAAAGCTATAATCGCGAAGGGGAAAGTGAGGCGATCATTTCCATCTGCGTAGAAAAGCTTTGTCATGGCTCTAAAGAAAACATCAAGGGTAATGATATTCCTTCTTGGACATGTGAAGTCCTTATTTTTGCATGTGCATGGATTTCCCCCACCAAAAGGTAGATTATTGAGGGATTTCCCTTAGGTTGAATCTTGAAATCCCCAAAAAGTCTTGCATATAGATCCGGAAATGTGTAGTACAGAATAAGGATGTTATGTGAAGCCCATCTGGACAGGTTGGTCTGGATTAGTGATGTTTTATTTTGCACACCTGAGAAGACTCCGTATTTAAACGAGTAGTTTGTGGAGTCGGTGGATTGTTCCAGTGAAGTGGAGTAATAAGAAGTACTAGAATGTGGATTCCAGGAAAATACCCTTGTAATTCTTGTGCTGTATGCTATAAAAAGACAAGTTTTCTAGCACTGCAGGTTGCTGCAGGGTTTGGGTTGAGTTTGGGTGCCGAAAGAGAGCTTCTATTGAACCCGCTAAGCGATTGCGAGGAACACTGGCAGTAACTCCCCTTTTTGGATTGTGAATCCAGTCCTTGGTGGACAGTATGGCTATTATGAGCTGCGAGTTTGTCAAGTTCACAAAATGAGAGTCTTAGGCCCACGTGTCATTAGGACTAAAGTTTCCTGAAATAGGTTGTTGGGCATAATGCTCAAACTTTACGATTAGCCTTTGGACCCTTGAACGGTGGTGGGACCCTGGTTTTACGGTACACCAAGAATGTGCCATGAGTGCGCGGAGCGTCGGGTCGCGTGAGCGACGTTTGTGATATATTGATTCTGCGTGAGTGCACATTGTGTGATATATCTGTTTGTGAAATATTATGCCTGCAATGAAGGAATATCACTTCCCCGGGAAAGGAGTGGGGACGTTATAAATCAGTCAGCTGAATGTTGATCGTTTCCTTATTTGCCACCATCATGGTGGGCTTTCCTTGTGTAGGTGCTGGAGAGATGAGCGGGAAATAGAGAGCTAATGACCCTGCTACTGCTGCTGGCCCTCGAAAGTTGAGCGAAGAACTTTATTATTTTCATTTGTGGCCGAGCTGTGTGCCGATGTTTGTAATCCACACATGTGAAGCATATCTATAAGGCCTTAAGGACAAACTTTTGTGTATTTGGTGTACATTCCTTTGAGGTTATATATAAATGTGAACATTCATGGCTGTTGAGTTCAATATTAACTTTAAATCTTCCGCTAGTATGCATTGAGTTAGGATGCGAGTATGTTTTGGTATTAACCTATAACCTCGCCACCTTTTTATGACATATAGTGTGGGACCCCGGTCTGAACTTCTATTATATGTTATTTAACGGAAGGGGTCGTTACAGTCTTCTTGTGGTCTTTGGTGATAGAGGCCCTGTTGAGGACATGATATGCAGTATTTACTGTCTCAGCCCAGAAATATTCTGAGAGAGATGTATCACTCAATAATGTTTTACCAGCCTCTATGAGAGTCCTATTTTTCCTATCAACTATCCCATTTTGTTGGGGTGTTCTAGGAGAAGAGAATTCATGATGAATCCCAAGCTTTTCACAGATCTATGTCATGTATAAGACTGAAATTAAGTCACATGGTCACTTCTCATTTTTACCACAGAATTGTAAAGCTCATTCGGAATTTGCTTGACAAAACTCATAAAGACATCAAGGGTTTCATCCTTTTTCTTAAGAAAGAACACCCAAGTAAACTTGGAATAGTCATCAACTACCACAAGGGTGTAGACTTTCCTACCAAGACTATAAACTGGCATAGGACCAAATAGGTCCATGTGCAAGAGGTATAAGCACCTCTCTGAGTCTTTGGTCCCAATACCCTTGAAGGAGACTTTTGTCTGCTCACCCTTTTGGCAAGATGAGCAAATTCCCTCCTTGGAGCACTTCACATTGGGTCCATTCCTAACTAGCTCTTGACTGAAGAGCTTTTCAATAGTCTTGAAATTCAAATTGGCTAGCCTCTTGTTCCACTAGACACAGTAGGAGTCTATCTTATTTGCCACTAAACAGATAGGAGAATCTGTGTCTAAACATAGAAAGTTTAAGCAATAAACATTTCCACTCCTAGTGCCTTTCAAGATAACCTCTTGGTCACTTAGCCTCCTCATTAGGCACTCATCCTTGTGGAAGACAATAACATAGCCAAGATTAGAGAGCTGGATTATGCTTATCAGGTTGTGCTGCAACCCTTTAATATAAGCCACCTTTGTGAAGGTGATTATGTCATTGGTAATCTTACCATATCCTCTGGTTACCTCTCTATCTGACCCACCAAAAATGACTTTGGGTCCATCTTTTACTGGAGTAAACTCCTTCAAGTTTCTCTTTGTTCCAGTCATGTACTAGGAACAACCACTGTCCAAGTACCATATAGGGGTATGGCATCTTGGACTATCCTGCAATATACATATTACTTAACCTTAGGACCCTAATACCGATTGGTTCTTAGGTGTATGTTAGCATGAAGTTTAACATGTCCACCAACAGAATTTCTGACTGGTAGACTGACCCTAGTTCTGGCCACATTGGGATTGTGCCATCAGTCAATTGCAAAATGCCCTAACTTACTACAACACTAACAGTCATGTATTTTATATCTTCTCTTCTGTGTAGGCCCTGTAGCTTAATTAGAATCAGCCTTAATAAGAGGAAGATGTGCTGCAGCTTTTTTCTGATTTCTTTCAGCTAGAATTTGACTGAAGGTAAGTATTTTAGCTTGCTGATTTGGACTGCCTTGAGTGCCAGCATCAGCAAGCTTCTTTTTAGAAATCATGCTTTTGATGGCTTTACATATGCCCAGATCAGCCTGACTCTTAGACTTACCCTTAGTCTGAACCTTTGCTGTCAGACTCTGAGCCTTGGCTTCAGTAACAATCTTGAGTGTTGGTGCAGAAGTACCAAAGACAAATGGTCCAGATTGGGCCATTTGAAATTTCTCTTTGGCAGCCTTGAATGTACACACCCTGCCAAAACTTTCACCATGGAAATGAACATCTTTGTTTACTCCAGATGAACAACCGTTCTCCCAGTGATAATAAGAGCTTTCTTGGTCAAACCTGTTAGAAGGTATCAGAACTTTTCTGAAAATAATGAGAGGCTTGGAATTAATAGGCTGAGGTGGAGCTAGAGCTTTGTCCTTCCTTTTGGAATGATCAACTATTTTGCTTCCCTTTAATCCCAATCCTTTCTTGCCCTTTTGAGAGGAGGATTCTATCAAGTGGAGGACAGTACTTGTATTAGAATAGCTAGCCACTATTCTTTTCTCTTTCTCAAGCTTATATTCAAGCTCCCTGATGAGACAGTTCTTGTGCTTGCTGGAGGCTACCTGAATGTCCAAGAGGGACTTCAATTAACTATTTTCCCTAGCTTTCTGGTTCAGTAGATTTGCTATTACAGTCTGCTGGGAAACAACAAGCTTAACATTTGAAATCTCTTTAGTTTGCTTCTTAGACAACTTCTTGACATTCTTAAAGGCATTCAAAAGTTCTCCATACTTGTCAATAAGTTTATTGACATCACCTTTAGATCAAAAATCTTATTCACCACAGGGTGAAGAGGCTTCTGAGAAAGTATTAGTCTCATACTCAAACAAGGAAGCACAATTAGGTAATGGATGAACCTTGATTTTACTAGGCTGATCCTGGCTGCCCTCTTTATCTGTCATTGCCATCAGCCCTCTATAGATGTAGACATCTTCATCAACCTCTGACTCACAGTCTGATTGTGTCAGAGGGGCCCTGATTCCTATCCTCACTAAAGGATTGACTTCTCCAGCTGCAACAATTTCATTTTAGCAGCAGTAGTAACTAGCCCAATGTAGGCTTCCTCTTCTTCAGACTCAGAAGATGTTGAGTCTGTCCAACTCTTTCCCTTCTTAGAAATGATGGAATTTTCCTTCTTTCCTTTGGGTTGGCATTGCTTCTTCTCCTTAGTCTCCATCCTCTTCTGTGGGCAGTCAGCTATCACATTCCCATGCTTACATCAATAGTAGCAAACTACTTTAGAAGAATTATATTTATTATGTTTAGAACCATACCTGTCAGTCTTTGACTGCTTCTTCCTGTGATGAGTCGAATTGGAAGGACTATTCATCCAATGTTTCTTCTTCATCAACCTCTAGAGTTGTCTGGAAAAGGCTGCAAAGTCTTCATAAAACATGTCGTTGTCTGATGCCTCTGAGTTTGTGCTATCTGACTCAGCTTCCTGCCTCACCCTCTCTTTCCAGTCTCTTTGGTGGTTTCAGAACTCAGCTCTCTCTGGCTCTCTCCTGACCATGAATCCTCTCCTTGCCTTTCCTTGTTCTTTCAGCTCTGAAGGGCAAGGACTTAGGGTGATATAGAGGTTTTTCTTTGGCCAGTGATTTGTTGGTGGCATCCTCCTCAGTGATACTTCCTGGCAGGATATGGAGGATAGCTAGCTGCATCTTATACACTCTCATACAGCTCAGGCAACTTTGCCCGACCTCAGACCCCCAAGGTCCTAGAGCTAAGATCCATAAGGATCCTACAAAATGAAATAGTTTAACTAACTTTGACACAGAGAAATTTCTCTGTGTGAACAACTTGAGCAGAAAAATTTCTGCTCCAACTCTCCTCACAGTAGGGAAAAGATTTGCTAGAGGAACTCAGAAGTTAACTTCAGAACTTGCAGCAGAAGGCTAAAGCTCTTTTGATCTTGAGTCTTTAAATAGCTCACATAACCTGCTTAAGGATGAAGGTTCTTCTTTCTTCAGAACTGATTCTGAATCTTCTATGGCAGATGGAGACTTGCACAGCTAACTGAACTATTCTAGGTGGAGAGCTTCAAGCTTTTCACATGGAGCAATTGCAAAGAAGATGATGATGACTGCTCTCCTTTTTGAATATTGTATGCCCTAAAAGTTTCCTTTGTCTTTGCCCTATCTCTTCCATTTGTAGTTCGCCGATCAACGACTCTTACAGATCGTTGGGCCCCACCTGCAGCTTCCAACTGCGTCTTGATTTAACGGAAGATGACGTACATTAGCTTTACGACATGTTTTGTCGTATACTATAGCTTTCCGGTACCTGATTTGACTTTTGTTGATTTTGTCGATTTTGTTGACGTCAGCACCTGTGGACTTAGCCAAAATCGAGCATTAGTAGAATAGGCGTTGAGTGAGTAAGCATCACTCAATGCAAAAACATAGACAGATTTGCTATCTCTTGGAGTTGAGTGAGTAACCTTCACTCAACGCCAAACTACTAGAATATAAATCTATTTCTAGGCGTTGAGAGCGTTGAGTGAACATCCCTTACTTAATGTCATCTTCCTTAGCCATATTTCTGCTTCTTCAGAAACTTAATCATTGAGAGCATTAAGTGAGCATGCCTCACTCAACGCTATTTGCTGGAACTCATTTCTACATAAGGGCAATGAGAGAATTGAGTGAGCTTGCCTCTCTCAATGCTTTTTGCCTTATTAGAATATCTGTATTTAAAAACACTGGGCTTAGACTGTCTTACTTTGAAATGAGTTTGACGAATGGTGTACTGAGCTCGATGAACTTTGAACTCAGTTCGATTAATTCTCAACTAAGCTAGATGAACTAAGAATCTCAAGCTCTGAACTTAGCTTAACGAATGGTGAGGTGACCTCGACAAACTCTGAACTTAATTCGACGAAGTTTGAATATGGTTAAACTAGTTCAACTTACTGCCTTTTAGCTGTATGAAGTTGAGTGTGTATTCATAACTCAATGCCAAAACACTTATTCATATTTCTCTTTAGTACTTATAGCGTTGAGTGAGTTGACTTCACTCAACGCCTGTGGACTTAGCCACATTTCAGCTCATTCTAATTTAGGCTATTTCTGCTTTAGCCTCACATCATTTTGTTGTATAGCGTTGAGTGAGTTGACTTCACTCAACGTCTGTGGACTTGGTCATTTTCTCATCTTGCCACTAATTAGGCTTTGACTGTATAGGCTCCACTCAGCACTATATGTCATCTAGCATTGAGTGATTTACCTTCAGTCAATGCCTGTGGACTTAGATAGATTTCTGTCATCTCACACCTTAGGTATGTGTTTACATGACTTAGCCATTTAGGATACCGGTCCCATCACAGTCATCTTTTGATATGTGTATATCATTGACAAGATTGACTTCCTCAAATCCAAGACATTGTGGGCAATGAACCCAACATTATAAACATTCACTCAATGCCCCTTCAGTAAGGAAAAATTATGCTAAGGATAAATACGTTGAGTGAAGGCAGTTCACTCAACGTTTATGGACTTAACCATTTACAGGTAATTTGTTGAGTCACATAACTATACTCAATGCCTATACCAGTTGTCGGGAAGACTTTTTCTAAGCCCACATAGGGAACGTCAAATATGCTGACGTCATTCTTAAATTCAAATTAAAGCAGATAAATCGTTAAAAGACAAAGAACACCTCACTTCTCCGACAGTGTTATTCTAGATGAAGCAACAATTAAACATGCTCATGCTGCGTTCTAAACAATGCATAGAGCTGTTGTTATGTCTGACATATAAAAGCAGAGTAGTACTAATCTTTACAAGAACTTTTGCTATCTATAAAAACCTAATTTTTCCTGCAAAAGTCAGCTAGAATAGCTCAAGCAATTTCACTGTACATCTTCAAGTCTACTACATAGAACTCAAATTTTCACATGCTAGAAGAAGGAGCGTAGCTCTGTAGAAGGTCTTCATAACACAAGTTGATACAATACTAAAGATATACTTTCTAGTTGTTATGAAGAAGGAGGATTGTTTTCTACATTGTCTAGGAAGAAGACGCTATGACTTTTCTCTAGAATCAGTTTCATCAAACTTTTACTCAAACCTGTAGGATATCAGTGAGATCTGAGTTGTAAGCTCGATTTATAAAGGATAAGTTATAGGACTGTGAAGAAGTCTGAGGTAGGAATTATTGAACTCTGAGGTAGGGTCCTGGAGTGGATTTGAGGTAGGATCTTTTTTAAGATCTGAGATAGGGGATCAGGTGGATCTTTGAGTTATGAAAGTTTCTTGACTCTGAGCTATAGGGCTATTGTACCTGAGGTAGGAGAATGGATTTAGTCTCTGAGATAGGACTAAAAGAAGTCAGAGTTTAAGGAATTTTTGAACTTTGAGTTGTAAGATCCTAAGGTATATATGGTGTAAGCTTAAGGAGCCGGGTATAAAGGATGAGTTAGCTGAATCTAGCACACTACTAGATAGGAGAAGGGGAAAAGTGGATGTACCCTAGATAGCTAAACCATTATTAATCTTGTGTGGTGTTTTGTGATCTTGAAAGATAACTACTAATTTAACACACAGTAAGCTCAAAATTGAAAAGATTCAAAAAGATTTAAAAAAACCTATTCACCCCCCTCTAGGTGTTTAGCTACCCTTAGAAAAGACATTCAAGTGCTATCATAAGGAGGTTATTCAAAAAAGGCTTAATAGTCTGAACAAGATCTATAAGGGTAGCAAGAAGCTTATCATTATGGCTTCAGGTGAGAACCATAAGGAGTTGGGCTCAATAAAACTTCCTATTTATAAGATGGATAATTTTGGGATCTAGAAGGAAAGGGTGAGGCTATTCTTGGAAGCCTCAGACCCTAGGATATACATTACAGTTCAAGAGGGACCTTTCATTCACATGAAGGTCTCTGTTATAGATGCAAACATCCAAACTCCCAAGAAATACATAGAGATTACTAAGTATGAAGTGATTCTTGCCACCAAGGATAAGAGGGCCCAAAATATTATTGTGAGTGTTATAGATGATTCTACATTCCAAAACATTGTCCACTACAGAACTGCCAAGGATGTGGGTGGGATTAACTATTTGTCTATATGGAAGGGACAAAGGAAGTGAGGGATGACAAAAATCCCACCTTAAACAATAGTATGAGGCCTTCAATAAAAGCAAGAAGGATATTATAGCTGAGTGCTATGAGAAGTTCTTCAAGATTGTGACAGTCTGATCACTTATGTTAGATAGTTCACCAACTATTAGCTAAATGATAAGTTCTTGAGATTTCTCAATAAAAAATGGGCTATCAAGATCTATGTCATAAGGGAAGTTTGCAACTTGGCCAATACACTACCCCAAAATCTGTTTGGGAAGTTGTTGTCACATTAGTTGCAGCTAAATTCCAGGAGAGCTGAAGCAGAAGTTGTCAGGTCTCTTAACAAAGAGAACATAGAGGCCTTTAAAGCTTAAGCCTCAAAAAGAAGCAGGGAGAAGATTCCTTCTTCTCCAAGAAGGGTTGCTGAGTCAGAAAGCTCAGGTTCCAACACTTCAGGGGATGAGCTGTCAGATGGAGAACATACCTTATTCTCCAAATAGTTCAAGAAGATGTTAATCAGGAGGAGGGAGTGGAAGAACAATGGCTTTTTTAGCACTAGCTCTAGAAAGCCATATACTAACCCGGAGAAGTCCAGAAAAGACCCCTCTGGGGAAAGGTATGATTCTAAATAGAACAAACACTTTAAGAATAATATGGTTGGCTATTATTGCAAAAGTTCTTGTCATATCATTGTTGACTGTCCAGTCAAGAGGAAGGAGAATAAGAAGTCTGATGACAAAAAGCATCAAAAGGACAAGAAGGTTAACAAGTGCTTCTTGTCCAAGAAGAAGTCTTATTTGTCAAACAGTAATTCTGAGTCTTCACAATTAGAAGAAGAAGAGACCTATATTTGTATTATTTCTATTGAAGATGAGGCTGATCTTCTCGTTACCATAATGGGCATAAGAGCACCACTGTCCTCTAAAGATAGTTTCTGTGATAATGATGAAGAGTTTCGCCTCATAGACTTAACTAAAGATAATTAGGAAAATTCTATTCCTGATGAGGGACTCTCTCTTCCCAAATATCCTTCTATTTTTGAGACTAGCACAGACTCTAAGTCATCCATTTCATCCAGTGAGGATGAAGGATTATAATCTGTTGAGGATGCCAATCAATTGATTGAGAAATATGGTGCTCTCCTGGATGCTCTGAAGAAGAGAAAAAAGCATGTCGAAAGGCAAGCTGACGAGATCATGAGTTGTGAGTAGAGGTCATGAGATGACCCTAGGTTAGCTTGAACCTAGGAAATTGTTATAAGCACCCAAAAGGTGCACAAGTAAACCTAGGCCAATTCACTCCAAATTGGACTCACCAACTCAAATTGACCTCACCCCTAGTCTTAGGACATTATAAGGGACCCAATTGACCCAAAAGCCGCATCATGGGATCATCAATTTGACCAATTTGACAATTGTCAAACTTAGCCCTAAATTGGTCAAAATCACACATTGGCTAAATTGGCCAAATTAGGGCATCACCATGACCCAATTAATATTAGGTGGTGTCAAGGAACTCAAGACCAACTAATGGGACCAGTCAACCCATAAGTTGACCAAGTAAACACCTCAAGTCAACCATGGTCAAATTGAGCCTGAAAGAGAGGAATAAGGACTCAACCCATTTCCTATGGGCTAAGGCCTTGAACAAAGGCCCATTGATGGCGACGAGGTCCGACCTTGTGCTTATAATGCTCGTAACCGGTTGATTGTTTGCGGTGAAGTCCCTCCACTTGTTAATGATGACATTGTTGATGAGGTCGCTGATCTCCGCCATAGATAGTTTGTTGATTGAGACGATCGTTGTAGCCCTTGAAGATGAGATTCTACCGCGACATCCATCGCCAATGCCGCGCCAATTCTTCGCTAAAAGTTATGCATGTCGTCCTACGTTATCGTCACATACAAATATATGGTTATAAATTATATATTTATAATTATATATTTTTAAGCATTTTATTTTTTTTTAAGCTTTTTCTCTTTTAGCATTTTATTTCATGTTTTGTTATTTCCATTATTATTTAAATTTTTTTGTTGGAGATGGGTTGCCTATAACCAACTAAGTTTTAGATTATTGTTGTATGGTGGAGATTCAGTGGTGTATCCTATATATATACTTGCATGGGTAAAGAAAAGAATGGAGATGATTGAAAAGAAAAAAACCCTAATTCTACTTTGAGAATTTTTCCCCTCTCCCTCTTGTGGCCGCCCCCTCCCTTCTCCCTCCTCTTGGCAAATTTAGGCCAGCCCCTCCTTTCTCCTCCTCTTTGGCTTGGTTTGGCCACCACCTCTCCTCTCTCCTTCTTGGTACCTCTCATCCACCCTCCCCCTCTCTCCCTTGGCTAGTTCGGCCACCACCCATCCCTCTCCCCTCCTCCTCTAAGCCCTTGTGGCCGACCCCTTCTCTCCAATCCCCTCCCTTTCCTCATGAAGAAACCTAAGGAACTTTCACATATCATCTTCCGTGGATCTCCTCCGATGACTCCAAAGAAAGCGGCGTGTGTCTTCTCCTTCCGGTGCGGCTCCGTGTAATTTTGTGGAAGTGGTTCTTTCCACCTTCGCCGTGTGATTCCTCCACTCATCCTTGTGGACAATTTTGAAGGTCTATTTCTTGGGATTGGGTAACGAAAAATATCTACTCTTGTGTGATTTCTTTATTAACAATTTGGAGGTTGCGAGACATCGACTTTTATCAGCGGCCTTTGAATCCGTCATTTTTAGAATCTGATTTTGTTGTTTATGTTCTTAAATTTCATTAATCAAATCCAGATCGGGTGGATCCTTTTTGCTTGATCTAAATTTTTGCAAATACCCCTTATTAGATCTCTAAAGAATGGCGAACCTTAATGTTATATTTGGATTTTTGGGAGCGAAAAAGACTAATTTAGGATCGTACTTTTAGTCAAGTTCTTCTCGGATTGTGGGTGTGACGTTGCATTATAAATGACAAATATTGGAGAAGTTAGGAGTCATAATTTTAGGTGTTGTGAATGTTGTGGAATTGTTTGGTTTACAGGATTACGCGTTCTAAATAAACCCGTGTGTTAAAAGACTTCAATCAAGAACTAAACCATTTGATTGAGCGAACGTAGAATTGGAACGAGTGAGAGTAATTTGGTATCGTTTGTTCATTGAGGTTCGTCGGGAGACGTAGCCAGCATCAATTTGGTATCAGAGGGAGGTTCACATCAATTTCCTAATTTTCACCCTCCCCCTTTTATTATTTCGCTGTCACGCACTTGCACGTTTCATTTGCCAAAAAAATAAAAATAAAATTTTAATCGTTGGTCTTCAAATAGCGGTCTATATTTATATTTTTTCAGAATTTTTTTTAATAGTCCTTATAATTATTCCAGCAAGAAAATCCAAAAAAATATTTTATTTCATTAGTTATTTAGCGGGAACAATTCCATATGTTACAATTTTATAGGATCAGAGTAATTATTCCATTGCATATGCACCAGATTCGAGTAAAAAATTTTCTGTCCCGTAACCACTAAAATAACCCAAGACGTTAACGTTTCTCGATTCAAATCTTCTGAATTCATGTCGAATGTTAGGAAACCAGTTCATTCACCTATAATGGGTGAAATTAGGGACTTGTTTAGGCAACTAACGACTAACCAAGCAACACCACCATCCCCTAGGCAACCCTACCATCATCAGGATCATCGCCCTGAGTGAGAGGTTAACGTATCTAGATATTCTAGGAGCGTTGCTCCCACCTACGATGTGTTGGGTGGTCCTCATATATTCCTTAATTGGGTTGTTGAGATAGAACGTTATTTTGAGTGTCTTTGTCTGTGGGACCTCCACAAGGTCCCACTGGCGAGACAACAGTTTGTGGGTTGAGTCTGGACTTTCTAGTTCAATGAGGAAAAACGTATTGGGTCTCCTATAGGTTGGCCGATCATAAAGAGCCTCCTCACCAATCTGTATGCTCCCGCGTGGATGTTCGATGAAGTGGTTACATTATGCCAGGGCACTAGACCCATATCTGATGATAGGAGTGATCTTAGCACTCATGTTAGAACCTTTCCCCATACAAGTATATCTACACGTTGTGTACCTCCATCCACCATTAGGAAAAGTGAGACTGTTAGATCCATTGTTCGAGATTCTATGGTTGTTACTACTAGGAGTGTCATGATCCCGCAGAGTGAGAGTGTTCTGAGAAGTGTGTGTTATCCCACGATAATTTCAAACGATGCTAGGGGTATGTATGATCCCTATACTATCGAGTGCTCAGTTCAACCTTCGACCTTTATCTTATTAGGGTCCTCCCCCGAGTGTTATTTTCAAGTCATTGACTCTTCTGTTGATTCTGGGCCAGTGCTTTCGACTGAGCCCACCGTTGAGGGCAATGTTGGAATCTTTGACAAGCTTAGTGATGTTGAGGAATTTGGTTACCCCAGTGACTTGGAAGAGTACCTCTTCTGTGAAGTGCCACTCCATATGATTAACCGACCCATCCTCGATCATATCTCGGGTCCATCACCCATAGTAGTTGAGGAGTTTCCCGATAATCCTGAGTTAGATGACAAAACTAGTGTGTTAGAAGAATTATCTAGCGAGGGAAGAATAATATTGGAAGATTTTAGTAGTATTAATCCGAAAGAATTTTCTTTGATGATAGTCCATTGTGTGACAGTCATTATGATTTTGATCTTCCTCCGGATCTGACTTTTCCGATCCTCATTCTGGATCATGTAACTCAACTAGATGACTTTGTTGGAAACGGATTTGTTATAACAAGCCCGAGACATTTGGTACTGCCTACATTAGTAGCCCCTCCATTGGACATGTCTCATAAGATATGTATTAGTGAGTTGTTAGAATTCGTGTTCGGTCTTGTCACAATATTTTGAGGTTCTGTATCTTCCAAATTTCCTATGATTAATCAATTCTCTGATTATACTTCTACGATGAGGTCGTCTATTGTGCCCACTTCTAATTTTGTCATAGGTGTGCCTCTTAGTTTACGTATGCTAAACGTTAAATATAAATTAAATCGATTAAACCAATTAGCACCGCCTTATTTTCAAACATGCAACAATATCTATGCACCCACTCTTGTGGCCATAGCTATCCAAAATGAGTCGTGTCATTTGCATGTCAGCTTACTCCTGTATGTACCCAACTTACAAGTTGATGGTGCAATTTTAGTGCGTTCACCTCCTGACTGGTTGCTGACCGACACCATCTTGAACATAACATTTAGGAAAGCTAACTCATACCTTATTTATATTGAAAATGGAGACATTACGATTTTTTTGTGATTTTATGAATGATTGGGGTGTTTCACCCATTTTCAATGTCCCGGATTTTATGTCGTATATTTATCCTCCTCCAGAGTGGATTTATCTATCATTTCTTCCTCCCTCTAAATGTTTTCATGGGTTGGGGAGTGAAGTTATTACCGTATCTATCTTCCACTGGGATTCCATGGTGTTGGGTACATTGTAAATTGTGTACCAGATTTGGTAAAGCCACACATAACTCAATGATATATATCAGTTTGTATTTGATGGCATTTTGAGTGTACTTGTGTAGGCTAAAGATTACAGAAAATATTCTAAGTACAAAAGTGTCGAGACACTTATAGTGTGTCGACACCTTTGAAGGAGCAGCGTCGAGGCTAGAAGCAAGGCTGTGTTGACACACAGAATTTGAGTCAACAACAACTGTGTCGACACTCATGACTAGTGTCGACACACTTAGATTAGAAGTGCTGATATTAGCAGAAGAAGCTGTGTCGACACACAGGACTTGTGTCTACACACAGAATTTGAGTCGACATCAGTTATAAATGGAGAAGCTGTGACGACACACAGGACTTGTGTCGACACATTCTATAAATGCTGTGTCGAGATTGAATAAAGTGTTGTGTCGATAGATTCTGAAATTTATCAACAACATCAAAGGAGTTGTGTTGATACCCTGCATGCTGTGTCGACGCATACTTCATCAATGTCAACACTTACTATAATTATGTTTCGACACATTCAGCTGAGTTAAATAACTCCAAGTGCCAGATCTCAAGACTGAAGACTTGACATCTGTCAGAATCATCAAGACTGTCAGATATATCAGAACTGTCAAATGTCAGTTAACTACGGGATCAGCTGGTTGCCTCTGATGAGATCTATAGAAAGAGCTGATCTATCACAGAATAAAGAGGAGGAAAAAAAGAAGGGAAATAAGAAGAAGGAGAAATCACTCCAAGAAGAATTCACAGAATTCTATACAATAAGAAGATTCTGATTCAAAATCAGAGAAGTAGACAACATCTCATCAGATCTGTCAGTGTTTGCAGATTTAATTCTGTAAGGAGGAAGAAGCTGGATCTACACCAACTTCTAAAGAAGATTCAACCTAGGTTCTCTCTTTCAAGAAGTTTTGAATAAGCTAAGTAAGGTTAAATCAGATTCATCACAGCAAAGGTCAGGAGAAAGAAGATCCATCAAGATCTGATCAAGATTCCCTAACCCCTCTCTCTCTCTCTATTTGGGTGAAGGAAGAAATAAACTCTTTAATCAATCTTTTCTAAAATCTATTTTTAGATCTGAGTATAAGAGATTTCAATCTCTAGTTATAAGCCTGTAACTATAAAGGCTTAGGTTGGACTGTTTGCCTGAGGTAGGAGAATAAGTTTTCAGAGATGTAGGTCTGGTGATAAGGGCTGAGGTAGGGCCTGATTGCCTGAGTTGTAGGAGTGTGGACTCACTCTGAGATAGGGTTCTTAGGAAGAGCCTGAGTTGTAGGACTTGTTGAAGTCTGAGCTGTAGGAACAAATTTGGGTTCTGAGTTGTAAGATCAGAGGATCTGAGAAGGTGGAAGGATGTTTGGCCGAATCTAGTGTACTGCTAGATAAGCGAAGGGGGAATATGGATGTACCCATCATTTGGGGAACCACTATAAATTTATGTGTATGATGTGATTGGATTATTGTGTGATGTGATAGCTGTAAAATTTATAGCTGTGCTTTGATTAGTTTATTAACTGCCTGAGTGAATTGAAATTGAACCTATTCACCCCAACCCCTCTAGGTGTTTAAACAGTCTTGAAACCAATTCTTTTAAGTGGTATCAGAGGGTGGTTACTCAAAATTAGACTTAACAGTCTTAGTATATCTCTAATGTAGTAATAAGATATTCAAGATGGGTTTAGGTGAAAATCACAAAGAACTTGGATCCATTAAACTTCCCATTTGTATAAAAGAAACATTTGGGATATGGAAAGAGAGGGTCAGATTATTAATGGAAGCATCTTATCCTAGAATCTACATCATAGTTCTATAAGGTCATTTTATAACGGTGAAGATATCAGTTTTTTATACAAATCTACAGACTCCAAGGAGTTATTCTGAGATGACAAAAGATGAGATCATCTTAGTAACTTTGGACAAGAGGGCACAAAACATAATTGTTGGTGCCATAGATGATGCTACCTTTCAAAATTTGGTCCACTGCAAAACCTCAAAGGAAATATGGGACAATTTGATTGTCTACATGGAGGGGACAGAAGATGTAAGAGAGGATAGGAAGTCCATGCTCAATCAATAGTATGAAAGCTTCAGACAAGCCAAGAAAGATAGCATAACTATGTACAATGAAAAGTTCTTCAGAATTGTCAAAGAGTTGATGACTTATGGAAGAGTCTTCAACACTTATGAACTGAATGACAAGTTTCTCAGATCATTAACCAAGGACTGGGATACCATGGTCTGTGCCATCAGAGAAGTGGCCAGACTTGCAGATACTCCTGCACCAACCTTATTTGGAAAATTGTTGTCTTATGAAATGCAGCTAACTTCCAGAAAGGAAGAGAAGAAGAGCAGTAGGTCTTTTGCTAAAGATAAGTCTGTGGCTTTCAAAGATGACGCTATAAGGACGGGTAGGAGAAAGACTCATTTTCCTCCCAAAAAAGTTGTTGATATTGATTAAGAAAGTTCAGACACAAGCACATCAAATTGCCACAACTCTGATGAGGATTTTGCTGCCTTTTCTAGGCAATTCCAGAGGTTCTTGAAGAAAAAGAACTGGAGGAGCAGAGCATCCTCTTATTCATACTCCAAGGATGACTACTACAAGGGAAAGAAGAAAACCTCTAAAGAAGAAAGGTATGGTTCTAAACCTAGTAAACAAACTTATACTAAAATTGTTTTTTATTGTTAGAGCAAGCCAAGACATGTTATAGAAGAATGTCCAATAAAAAGAAAGGAGTCTGGTGAGAAAAAGAAACACCAGCATAAAGGAAAGATGGAGAAATCCTTTGTGGCAAAGAAGCAGAAAAACTGGACTGACTCTTCTTCATCAGAGTCAAAAAATGAAGAGGATGCTGAGGCATATATTGGGCTGTTCTCAACTGAGGAAGATTCTGTAGAAACAGAATTCTTGCAATTGCTGGATGATATCAATAAAGTAGAAGACAGCCAAAGCATAGGGCTGATGGCCATAGCTGAGGATGCACACAACCAGGAGCAGGCTTGTCCTATAAAGGTACAATCTTCACCTTAAGTGTTAGATTATGTTACTAGCCCAGAGTCAGAAGCAGTTTCATCAAGAGAAGCAGGTGTATCTTAATTTGAAGGAGACATAAATCAACCGATTGATGATTATGGAGAGCTCCTACAAGCCTTTAAGGAAAGCAGGCTCCTAGACAAACAGCTGGCAAAGGAGAATGCCACTCTGAAGTTAGCTTCTTCAGACACAACAGAAGTGCTCGATCTGAAGTTAAAAGAGATTAGTATATTGAAGAACATAACTATTATTCAGATAGATACCATTACATTCAAGAATAACCCCATTAGGAATCTTGAAAGTAGACTCCAAAAGGAGTCCGAGCTAGTGGCCAGCTTCTCAAAACCTAGTTCTTTGTTACCTTTGATAGATTCCTTCTCTTCTCAAAAGTGTAAGAAGGGATTAGGTTTCAAAGGAAGAACATGAGCTGCTAATTCCAACAGGAAAGGCAAAGCTCCAGTTCAGCCACTTGCTTCCAAGCCTCTAATTTCTTTTTAAAAAGTGGTTAACCCTTCTAACAGGTATGACCATGATAGTATTTATGGTCATTATGAGCAAGGGAGTAGAAATGGCAAGGGTGCTAGTGTCTATTGGATATTTCATGAGAAAACCCAAATGGCCCATAATGGACAATTTATGTTTGGTGTACTAGCCGCAACACTCAAGGACAAGGTAGCAGCTGACTCATAAAGTCTACAAGTCCATTATCATGCAAAGGTAAAGTCTGTTAGCAAAGCAGACTAAGGAATATCTGAAGCTATCAGGAGTATGCATTTTGAATAGAAGATAGCTGTAGATAGGGTTCAAAATATCCCAAGTAATTCTGCTACCAGACAAGTCCCTAAGCAAGCCTTTGCTGAAAGACTTAAGACAAGAGTTGATGTACCAGATGGTTTAAGAGCTGCAAACAACATTGCTGTTAAGCCAGTTCTTAAAAGAAGGTACAATGTGCATGAGTGCAGGTGCTGTGGCAAAGTGAGTCACTATGCCATTAATTGCTGGCACAATGATAGTGTCTAGAGAAGTAATGGTGGCTTACCTGTAAGAAGAACTATAGGTAGACATGTTCAGTTTAAGTCTAACTTGCACCTAGGACTTAATAAATTTTGGGGTCCTATGTTTAGATAATATATTTGTTACAAGTATGTCCAAGTGGTCATACCCCTACATGGTACTTGGACAGTAACAAGGAGCATGCTAAAGGAATACACTCCTATTGAGAATGGTCCCAAAGTTATCTTTGGGGCTCAGAAAATGGGGTAACTAAAGGTTTGGCTAGAATAACTAATGGCATAGTAACTATCACACAAGTTGCTTATGTAAAAGGTTTGAAACATAACCTTATAAGCATAAGTCAACTATGTGATCTTGGCTATGACATTTCTTTCCTCAAGGATGAGTGTTAAATTAGAAGGTCAAGTGACCAAGGGGTTATCTTGACAAGCTCTAGGAGAGGAAATGTTTAATGTCTAGATTTTGAGTGTGAGAGTGAGGACTCTCCTATATGCCTAGTTGCAGATGAGAAACTTTCTCATTGTGTCCAATGGAACAAGAGGCTAGCTCACCTAAACTACAATACCGTAGGCAGACTCTTTAGTGAAGAGTTGGTGAGAAATGGTCTTGAGGTTAAGTGCATTAAGGAGGGAATCTGCTCAGCTTATAAAAAGGGAAAGTAGACAAGGTCTTCCTTCCAAATTCTTGATACCAATGACTCAGTGAGGTGTTTATACATCCTGCATATGGATCTATTTGGTCTTATGCAAGTTCATAGTCTAGGAAGGAAATTCTATACCCTTTATGGTGGTTGATGAATTTTCTACGTTTGCTTGGGTATTCTTCCTAAGGAGATAATCTGAAACCCCAGATATCTTCCAGACTTTTGTCAAGCAAATTCAGAATGAGCTTAATAGTTCTGTGGTCAAGATCAGAAGTGACCATGGGACTGAGTTTAAGTCTGAATTCATGACAACGTTCTGTGAAGGGCTTGGGATTCATCAAGAATTCTCCTCACCCAGAACTCCCCAGCAAAATGGAATTGTTGAAAGGAAGAATAAAACTCTAATTGAGGAAGGTAGGACCTTGTTAAATGACACTTCTCTCCCAGAATATTTCTGGGTTGAGGCAGTAAATACTGTTTGTCATGTTCTTAATAGAGCTTCCATCACCAAAAGCAACAAAAAGACTCCCTATGAGATTCTGAAAGGCAGAAAACCTAATTTATCCTATTTCAGGATTTTTATTACCAAGTGTTATGTACTTAACAACGGTTAGCCTCATTTGCCTAAGTTTGCTGCCAAGTCCCAAGAAGGGATATTTGTTTGGTACAACAACAATATTAAGGCATATAGGATCTATAACTTGACTACATACGTTATAGAAGAATTTGTCCATGTTGTCTATGTTGAGTCTAAGTTAATTAACTATGAGCTGCCAAGCACTTCTAATAGTCCTGCAGGTTTAAAGGATAAGATGAACAATATGACCATCTGGGAAGATAAACTAGTAGGCGAAGAGTGGGCTCTAAAAGAGTACAAAGATTAAAAGTAAGGACAATAAGAAAATGAAGTTCTCCCTCTTGACCACTTCTCCAGTGTGTGATCTACGGCCGGTGCTTGCGATCTTCGTTGGCTAGCAACCAGTCGGTTCTCAATGGTCGATGAAGTTTCTGGATTGCCGGAGTTCTTCATTCATGAATGGGAGGGAGAAGTCTTCCTTCAACTTTGACGAAGATAAGTGGAGATTGGCATAAGGAGACGGCCGAAATTTGGATTTCTGAAAATCTTCGTCAAAATTCGTCTTGGAGCCGAAATGACAACATGAAACGCAGCGGCTTTTATATGTCTTCATGAAAATAGGCTACCGCCGGCGGTAAGGCTAGTGCCCGCGGTAGTTTTGCGTGCTTGTTGTGCCAGCTGTCCTCCAAAAATATAAAATAATCTTCGAAATGATCTTTTGTCTTTTCATTTGAAGTAGCGCCGTGCGGTAGGGCCACCGTCGCGCGGTAACATCGGATGCGACATTCCTTAAAAGGCAACATCCATTTGATACGGCTAGCGTCGTATGGTAGGTGCTACCGCCAAAATGTTCCAGAGCGCTAGGACCGAATAAATCGTTAAGTTACTTCCTGCGGAAATCCAATCGTCTGACGGTAGCGCAGAATCTCGACGTTCTGCCTTCTAAACTCGTCGAGAGCTAGCGCGGCGCGGTAGAGCTAGCGCCGAAACCATCCAGAGCACTAGGTCCAAATAAATCATCGCGTTAGCACCTGCGGTAGTACTAATGCCTAGCGATAGCCCAGAGTCTTGACATTCTTCCTTCGAAACTCGTTGAGAGCTAGCACGACACGGTAGTGCTAGCGCCTAGCGCGGCGCGGTAGTGCTAGCGCCTAGCGCGGCGCGGTAGTGCTACCGCCTAGCGATATCCCAGAGTATCGACACTTCTTCTCTCGACATTTATCGACTGGATAGCGTGGAGCATTAGTGCTAGTGTCTGGCGGAAGCCTAAAGTCTCGACACTTCTTCTCTCAATGTTCGTCGACGGGCTAGCACGGAGCGTTAGTGATAGTGCCTGACAGTAACATCCATATGAGCCTTCTCTATTGCTTGCACCTAACAACCTGCACACTCTATCAACATATAGCATGATCAAATACAACCGGGGATTTGATATTCTCAAACATAGGGAATTTGAAACATCGGTTCCAAAATGGCCCAGTAGTAAGGCTGGAAGCAATAAGAATATTCCTTGCTTATATAGCCTATAAAGAATTCAAGGTCTTCCAGATGGATGTCAAGTCAGCATACCTGAATGGAGATCTAAAAGAGGAAGTATATGTGGATCATCTATCAGGTTTTGTTGATCCTCACTTTCCTGATCATGTTTATAGTCTTAAGAAAGCTCTATATGGGTTAAAACAAGCCCCTAGAGCATGGTATGAGATATTGTCTACTTTCCTCATTGAGAACAAATTCTCAAGGGGGGAAAATAGACAAGACCCTATTCTTGAGGGAATCAAAGGTCAAGATCATCCTACTATATATATATATATTGATGACATTATCTTTGGATCTACTGAGAACAACCATTGCAGGAAGTTTGACAAACTTATCCAAGGGAAGTTTGAGATGAGCAGCATGGGTGAGCTAAAATTCTTTTTGGGACTCCAAGTAGGACAGAGTTATGATGGCCTGTCTATATCCCAGTCTAAGTTCACCAGGGAGTTGATTAAAAAATATGGCATGGAGACTTCCTCCACCATGAAAACTCCAATGGGGTCAAGTATGCCTATAGGCAAAGATGAGGCAGGGAAACCTGTTGATGAGTCTTTGTATAGAGGGATAATTTGTTACTTACTATATTTGACTGTAAGTTGGCCTGACATCATCTCAAACACACTAAAGAGTCTCATTATTCTGCTGCAAAGAGAATTTTAAGATATCTTAAGGGCATACCAGATCTTGGTCAATGGTACCTTAGGAATAGAGATTTTCTATTAACAAGTTTTTCAGATGAAGACTTTGCAGGCTACAAGGAAGACAGGAAAAGTACCATAAGTATATGTTAATTCCTAGGTGGAAGATTGGTGTCATGGAGCAGCAAAAAGCAGACAAGTGTTGCTATATCAATAATAGAGTCAGAATATATTGCAGCTGGGAGTTACTGTGCTCAGTTGTGTTGGATACAACATCAACTTGAAGATTATGACATCAAGATAAGTTGAACTCCAATATATTTTGATTCTACTAGTGTTATATCAAATACTAGAAACCCTGTTTCACATAACAGAGCAAAGCACATTGAAAATAGGTACTATTTTATTAGAGAACATGTTGAGAAAGAGGACATAAGTCTAGAGTTTATTTCTACTAATAAACAAGTAGCTGACATATTCACAAATCTCAAGATGAAAGTAAATTCAATTATTTTAAAATTTAATTAGGCATGTTGAACCTGGAATATGATGATAGGTTAAGAAATATTCTACTCAACATATAACTAAGTAAAATATGTGTCAACACAAGTTATGTGTGTCAACACAAGTTATGTGTGTCAAGACCTTAGTAGTCTGTGTCGACACACAGAAGTTGGTGTCAAGACATAGAGTTGTTGAGAATCTAAACTCACTATTGAGACTTTAACAGTTAGTGTTTACACAAATAAACTTATGTCATCATACGAAACTCTAATTTCAGCGCGCCTTTTCACCTACCCTATTTAGAAAATTATAAATAGGAGGAAACGAGACCTTGTCGACTATGCTATCAGAAATCTTGAGACTAAACCATCAGTGTCTACAATTAATTCTTCTTCTCTCTCTTTAACTTCCACTTCTTTCATCTCCAATGGCGCCCAAGATGGACAACAATATTAATGAAGGTTATGAGCTTGTCCGAGAAGCGTTCAACAATGTTGAACAGGAAATCAAGGCAGTTGTGGACCTAATCCAAGACGCTCGACTGGATTGTCTAGTTTATGAACAAACAAGGATAAGGAAGAAGGAAGTTATTGTATTTTATTAAAACTCTTCATTGAATTCTAAGGGAAACAAGATCAAGTCTATTGTTCACGGAGAAAAGGGGAAAATAACTCTCAAAAGTCTGAGCAAATCCCTTCAACCTCCAAGGATTAATGAAGGGATTGAGGTTGATTCTACTTTGATTACTGAAGCCCTTAAATGGTGTAGGCTACCCTCAACAACCAACATTGGATCATCAATGAATAAGAAAGGGATGTACTCCAAAGGAAAGTTTCTGTCTGAAATTATTAGAAAAGTAATTCTATGCAAAATTGGGGGGCATAATAGGATCTCTTCCTACATGTTCAGCCTCATGACTAGAGTCATCTTCTAGGTGAAGAGTGACCCGAGTGTTGTAATCTTTAACAAGATTATGTAAGGTATTAAGAAGCCAAATCTAGGCATAATCTTAAGTCTGTATCTGGCTGTCAGCATACGTGATGTACTAAACAAGATTGCTAGTTCCAAAATTAACCACATAAGGAGAATAAATATAAGAATCTTGTCTAGGTGGGACAGAGTATTGTCCAAGGAAAAACCTGCACAAAAGCACCCGTCCAAACAGGTCACTAAAACAAAGAAAGCTACTGTCCAAGATATAGAGTCCTGTAGTGACTTAGAAGATAGGGTTGATTTCAGTTCTGATGATGATAACACTGAACTACCCAGGAAGTCTCCCAATCTCACACTTGGAACTGAAGATAAAATCCTGGGGGAAACTGTCCATCTGATAGATAATCAAAAGATATCAGTCCTAGGAGAGATATCAATGAAGCTAAGCTAGATAGTGAGACTACAAATGTCACTATTATGTAAGTGGTTCAGGACATCAACACAGCTACTGAAACATCTAAAAAAGAGGCACAAGATGTGCATATTCCTGATTTGATAGCACAACATCGGAATCCTGTGAATGAGATAGTCCAAGAACTGGAAACTGACTTCTAAGGGGAGCATGAAGAGGTAAACAAGGAAGACACTTCTGCTGATATTCTACCAGATGCAAGGGTTAAGGGAGAGGTACCTGACCTAGCCCCAGGATAAGGAGCAGATGCTCCAGAATAACTAATGGAAGTTGACAGTTCTTCTAATTCTGCTAATGAGGAAGAAGTCTCTAGGATAAAGAAAAGGAAGTTTATGGAGCTAAGGAAAAAGAGCTCTGGATATAATAAAGCCTTAAAGGCTGGATCCTCATCTACTACTACTATAATGGACTTTAGCTCTCTGTTAGTACAACTACAGGTCAAGCTTGATGAGCAAAGGCTTGCACTAGAAAAGTATGTGGATGAGATCCATAGGTGTTGAAGTTCAATCTAGCATATGACATCAAATCAATAAGATTGGAAGTAAATTTATTTAAGAAAGAAATGACATATTGCTTCCATAAGGGAGGCAATGCTGTGGTATATATTGCCAAGTAGTAGAAAGAGACAAAGTCTCAGGTAGATTATCTGTTTGTCAAGCAAGGGTATGTGTTTGAGAACCAGCTAAGAATGAATGAGAACTTGGTTCAAACTCATACTATAAATCTGACTAAGCTAGCTGAGCAGTAAGTAGATATTAAGGCTCATGTGGATATAAAGGTGAGTGCTGTGGAAACACAAATTAAACTGGATCTGGCAGCAGTTGATACTGCTATCAAAACTTTTGATTCTGCAATTTCAGCTCAAGTAAAGAAGTTCAATGACTAATATACAAATGGGAACTATCATATTGCAGATCAAATAAGGTTTCAGAAGAATGATCTCAGAGATCATATTCATACAGAAGTCATAAAGGTGGAGGGGGTATTAGTTCAGGCTAGCTCTGAACCAACTAAATGGATATCTAACAGTATCAGAGCTACCTTGTGATATCCACCCTTATGTTATGACAACAATAATACAGAATCTGGATGTCATCCTGCATTCTTGGACGGGATGCAACATGAAGTAGCTCAAGTCATATATCCCCCTCCTGAGTTTGAAGAAATTAAACTGGCAGTCCAAAATATGTACAACTCTCTACAAGAAAATTTTCCATTAATTTCTGAAGAAGTGGAAATGGCTGATTCAGCATTTCTTAAAGAGCAAGAGGCCCAGTTATCTAAGAAAAGATTCAAAGAACAGGCTAGGGCTAGGCCTGATTTTGAGAAATGGAGTCAAACCTCTAGAGGCATCATCTTAACTGCATGGAATGCAATTACTGATAATCAATATGACAGGGGTAAGTGTTACTCCAAACAAGAATGGGAGAAATATCTTGCACAACTAGAAGTAATCTACAAATTTAGGAAGGACTTGAATGCTGAAAAAATCCCTGTAAATTACATAGAGCCTTGCAAGTACTTCCCTAAACCATTCCACTACTTTGAAAGGCAAAAGCTGAAAGCTACTCAACTTAAGGCCAAAGACATCAAAGGTAAGAAGCATGTTGCTGATGCTAAAGCTGAAGTCAAAGCTACTATTCAGATAGGCAAAGGCATTTTCATCAAGGAACCAAACCAAGTTTAGCTTTAGATTGACTAGGTTTTAGAAGAACTATGTAAACTTTTTGTTGTTCTTTAAAAACCTTGTAATCTTTCTCTGGTTAAATGATATAAAGAAATTCTTGGTTGACAATAATATATCTATGTCTCTAAGTTGCATGTTTTTTACTTTATGATGTTTCATTTTGGGATATTTGTGCATAACATGATATTTCTGCTTTAGTATAACCCTGTCTTTGAAATATATGTGTACATCATACTTATTACCATTATTTTAATGGTGTATATCATTGACTATGGGTTATGACTTCTCCAAATAGGGGGAGATTGTTAGGTACATTATAAATTGTGTACCAGATTTGGAGAAGCCTCGCATTACTCAATGATATATGTCAGTTTATATTTGATGGCATTTTGAGTTTACTTGTGCATGCTAAAGATTGCATAAAATATTCTATGTACAAAAGTGTTGAGACACTTATAATGTGTCGACACCTTTGAAGGAGACGTGCCGAGACTAGAAACAAGGTTGTGTCGACACACAGGACTTGTGTCGGCACACAGAATTTGAGTCAACAACAGCTGTGTCGACACTCAGGACTAGTGTCGACACACTTAGACCAGTAGTGATGACATTAGCAGAAGAAGTTGTATCGACATACAGAATTTGAGTCGAAATCAGTTATAAGTGGAGAAGCTGTGTTGACACACATGACTTATGTCGACACATTCTACAAAAGTTGTGTCGAGACTAAATAAAGATCTATGTCGACAGATTCTAAAGTTTGTCAACAATATCAAGGGAGTTGTGTTGATACCCTAGAAGTTATGTCGACACATACTTCATCAATTTCGATACATACTATACTTGTGTTTCGACATATTCAGCTGAGCTAAATAACTCTAAGTGCTAGATCTCAAGAATGAAGACTTGATATCTGTCAGAATCATCAAGACTGTTAGATATGTCAGAACTGTCAGATATCAGTTAACTACCGGATCAGCCGGTTGCCTCTGACGAGATCTATAAAAAGAGATGATCTATCATAGAATAAAGAGGAGAAAAAAGAAGGGAAATAAGAATAAGGAGAAATCACTCCATGAAGAATTCACAGAATTCTATACAATAAGAAGATTCTGATTAAAAATCAGAGAAGTAGACAACATCTCATCAGATCGGCCAGTGTTTGAAGATTTAATTCTGTAAGGAGGAAGAAGCTGGATCTACACCAACTTCTCTAGAAGATTAAACTTAGGTTCTCTCTTTCAAGAAGCTTTGAATAAGCAAAGTCAGGTTGAATCAGATTCATCACAGAAAAGGTCAGGAGAAAGCAGATCCATCAATATCTGATCATGATTACCTCACCCCTCTCTCTCTCTCTATCTGGGTGAAGGAAGAAATAAACTCTTTAATCAAATTTCTGTAAGATCTATTTTTAGATCTGAGTGTATGAGATTTAAATCTCTAAGTTGTAAACCTGTAACTATAAAGGTTGAGGTAGGGCTGTTTGCCTGAGGTAGGAGATTAAGTTCTCTGAACTGTAGGCCTGGTGATAAGGGCTAAGGTAGGGCTTTATTTCCTGAGTTGTAGGAGTGTGGATTCACATTAAATAGGGTTCTTGGGATGAGCCTGAGTCTTAGGACTTGTTGAAGTCTGAGCTGTAGGAACCAATTTGGGTTCTGAGTTGTAAGATCTGAGAATCTGAGAAGGTGGAAGGAAGTTTGGTCGAATCTAATGTACTGCTAAATAGGCGATGGGGAAAATGGATGTACCAAACATTTGGGGAACCACTATAAATCTGTGTGTACGTTGTGATTTGATTATTGTGTGATGTGATAGCTGTAAAATTTATAGATGTGCTGTAATTAGTTTATTAACTGTCTTAGTGAATTGGAATTGAACTTATTCACCCCCCCTTTAGGTGTTAATATATTCTTGAAACTAATTCTTTCACAAGTGACTTGCACTGGTTGGCAAGACAATTGTCATTTTTCTTTCTATCACATTTATGTCTTGTTTTTTGGAAACCTTGGTTGTTTTGGTGATGCTTCACAGGTTACTCTCGGCTATTATTTTGGAGCTCGTCGTACTACATTTGGAGGCTGCTTTATCCCACCACTCTATCCCAGACCACTCATCGGTGATGAGTGATTTTTAGTGGGGGAGGATTGATGGCGACGAGGTCCGGTCATGTGCTCGTAATGCTCGTGATCGATTGATTATTGGCGGCAAAGTCCCTCAACTTGTTCATGATGACGTTGCTGATGAGGTCGCTGATCTCCACCATAGAGAGTTTGTTGATTGGGACGATCGTTGCCACAAGCTTGAAGATGAGATTCTACCGTGACATCCATCGCCAACGCCGCACAAAATCTCCGCTACATGTTATGCATGTCATCCTCCGTTACCGTCATATAAAAATATATGGTCATAAATTATATATTTATAATTATATATTTTTAAGCATTTCATTTTATTTTTATGCTTTTTCTCTTTTAGCATTTTATTTCACGTTATTATTATTTCCATTGTTTATTCAATTTTTATGTTGGAGATGGGTTGCCTATAACCATTTAAGTTTTAGATTATTGTTGTAAGGTTGAGATTGAGTGGTGTATCCTATAAATATTATTTCATGGATAATGAAAAGAATAGAGATGAATGAAAAGAAAAAAACCCTAATTCTACTTTAAGAATTTTTCCCCTCTCCCTCTTGCGGCCACCCCTCCCTTCTCCCTCCTCTTGGAAAATTTCGGCCACCCCCTCCTTTTTCCTCCACTTTGGTTAGGTTCGGCCACCACCTCTCCTCTCCCCTTCTTGGTACCTCTCGGCCACCCTCCCCCTCTCTCCCTTGGCTAGTTCGGCCACAACCCATCCCTCTCTCCTCCTCCTCCTCTAAGCCCTTGTGGCCACCCCTTCTCTCCAATCCCCTCCCTTTCCTCTTGAAGAAACCTAAGGAATTTTCACGTATCATCTTCCGTGGATCTCCTTCGGTGACTCCGAAGAAAGCAACATGCGTCTTCTCCTTTCGGTGCGGCTCCGTGGAATTTAGTGGAAGTGGATCTTTCCACCTTCATCGTTTGATTCCTCCACTCATCATTGTGGACGATTTTGAATGTCTATTGCTTGGGATTGGGTAACGAAAAATATCTACTCTTGTGTGATTCCGTTATTAATAAGTTGGAGGTTGCGAGACATCGACTTTTATCTGCGGCTTTTGAATCCGTCATTTTTAAAATCTGATTTTGTTGTTTATGTTCTTCAATTTCATTAATCGAATCCGGATCAGGTGGATCCTTTTCGCTTGATCCAAATATTGGCAAATAGCCCTTATGAGATCTCTAAAGGATTGGCAAACCTTAATGTTATATTCGGATTTTTGAGAGCGAACAAGACTAATTTTGGATCGTACTTTTAGTCAAGTTCTCCTCGGATTGTGGGTGTGACGCTGCGTTATAAATGACAAATATTGGAGTGGTTAGGAGTCATAATTTTAGGTGTTGTTGAATTGTTTGGTTTACAAGGATTACGTGTGCTAAATTAATCCCGTGTGTTAAAAGACTTCAATCCATAACTAAACCATTTGATTGAGCGAATGTAGAATTGGAACGAGTGAGAGTAATTCAGTGTTGTTTGTCCATTGCGGTTCCTCAGGAGATGTAGCCTGCATCACCCATCCTTCAGCCCACTATGTTTATTAATTTAATTATTTGATTATTGGGATTTAAATACATTTAATGGTTGATTAATGGGGGAATTTCAAATTTATGATGGAAATAGAGTAGAGTTAATGGAGGGAGGCAATGGGGCATACCCTTCCACTTCCCTAAGCCCAGAATTCATCTCCCCTGAAGCAATATCCTAATGACCCAATATAAATGAAATATTTGTTGTTTAAATAACCCTAATGACCCAAATTTTGGGTGCAATGAACCTTATGGTATTATGAAGCTTTGGTAGAAATTTCAAGTCATTAGGACCTCCACATATTGGTGGATCAAACATGTATGTTGAGATAGTGTAAAGATATATGGGTGCAAATAGCAAAAAGAAAAAAAATGAAGATTTTAGCTCATTTGACTTGTGGTATGCAAATGAAACTTTTTCTATGGTCTTATGATGATTAAATACATCATCCGTAGTGATGTTAGGATTTTTAGGGCAAAAATCCTAAGTTTTTTAATTTATTTTGTTTATATAGCCTTTTCAATTAAAGAAATAAAATGAGCAAAATAATTAAGGAAATTTTAGTTTTCTACTACTAGTATTTTATTGACATTATACAACTCTGAAAAAAGATTGGATGATATTAAATATCAATTACTATTAGTAATGTCCAAATTTGCATGTTACACCCTTCAGAGTTTTTAAGATTATCATGGTATATGTTGCTTAAAAAAATCTGGAATTTTGGCTACTATCATTTTATACTACTTGGTGTCAGTGAGAGTTAAATTGGGATTTTTAGAATTTTATTCCAGGTAGTTCATGAACAAAGGTAGAAAAGTCATTAATTTACAGTAAAGATAAATTAGGCCTAAATAACTTTGGTGTTCGAGCCAATGGTTCACATATCCTTAGTTTTATATTATAAATTCTCATGTTGTATTTGATCACATTTTGTGTTTCGTGTATTCTGCAGGTTTGAACGTTCAAGCAAAGTGAAGAACTCAACTCTGTGACCTACCGCCGTGCGCTAGTGCTACCGCCGAGCGTTAGCCTATTTTCAACTCGAATGAGTGCTCTGGATTCTACCGTGTGGCGCTCGTGCTAGCGCCCGTACTAACCTTTTGATGTAACTTCAAAAGGCGCTATGGAACCTACCGTGCATTACAAACTTCCAACTACGTAGTTCTAGCTAAATCAACATTTGTCGAGATGGATTGGTCGAGATTCTTGAGCTATCGCCAGGCGATAGCTTGGTACCTCGCCGCACTAGCACCAAAAAGCAGAAAATAATCTTTTTGCATATATTTCCAAATACACATGACAGCTGGCACATCGACGTACAATGACCTGCTGTTGGATGCTAGCTTTACTGCCAGCAGTAGCATGCTTTTCAAAGTCATATAAAAGGCATTCTTTTATCTCATTTCTTTCACAGACGGACAAATTGAGTCAGGAATTCTTTCTAGGGTTTGGGATCCGCCTCTGAACACCGTTCCGTCGTCTCCGTCAAAGGAAGAGAAAGTTGCATCCCTCACGTTCGCACATTAAAACCTCTTATTAGCCAAGGACTACAATGACTATGAGGAGTTGCTCGGCTGAAACCAAATGAAGATCGGTAGAACCAGTAACACATCGCTCAATGGAGAAATTCTTTTGAGGGAGATTAAATCTTAAACCTTCTTTATTCCTTTTTGTAATTTTCTCTTTTTCGTATGAATATGGTGAGGGAAATTGACCGGTAAAGGTCGTCATAATCCGAGGAGGATTCCATGAGAAATCATCTCATGGAAGAGATGTCTAGATCGAGTGATCTACTAGGGCTCTAAGACACTTCCTTGCCTGAGGTGAAGAGCCGGATCAAAGACCTTTCTTGGATAGAAAAGGAGAGAGACAGTCGGTCCGGATAGTATATAATTATAGAAAACCAAAAGATATTATTCTTTTACCGCCTCCGATCTCCGGTGTTAAGGAGATTAAACATTTATAATTATAAAACACTTTTGATTTTTATTGAATAAAATATTGTGTGTTCTTAATTCTGCGTGTAAAATCCTGGGTGTAATCCGGTGGATTTCAAAAGGGTGTGTATTTCTCTGAGGATAAATTTGACCTGGAAAACACGGTCCGTGACCTACCGCCGTACGCTAACGACCTAGCGCCCCGCAGTAGCTTCTAGAACTAGTTTTTCTGGATCAAAATAATTCGAATTTTTAATTAATGCATCAAACCTTATTTGCCCCCCCCCGGGTTGGCCACATGATCCAATAAGTGGTATCAAAGCGAGGTTACTTCAAAAAAAGTTTAAAATCCTGAAGTAAGATGGCCAATGTGGATCACGCTTTCCCTAAGAGACAAGGTGTAAGTAGACCTCCACTGTTTATGGGGAGTGATAACTCTAATTTTATCCTTATCTTTATTTAGCTTTTATTTAATAATTAATAAATTTATAATTACATTTTATTAATTAAGTTTCTAATTACTATCTTTTTATATTTCAAGTAAATCTGGGCTGCATATACTAATTTAATGCTGACAGGTCTGATCAGGAGATTGTTACAAGAAAAACTAGAAAAATCACGATTACACGCCCCAATCATGGGTGTCACCTAAAACTCATGGGCGTGACAAGCAGGCGTGACCCCTACAAGTGTTCTAGATGCATATCCATGGCATTTAAATTTACACACCCCCTATCATGGGTGTGACATGGGGCATGACACAGGATATGGGCATGACCCGCCGAAGAAATTCAAGATTCGAGTTGGTTTTAGCTTCCTTCCCCATTTTGGGCTTGGTTTGACCAAGGTTGACTTGGGGGTATTAACTTGGTCGAATGAGTGAGTTGACTGGTCAACTAGGTGTCTTGAGTCCCATTCCACCACCACCCTTGTCCATTAGTGACTTGGTGCCATCCACTTAGTTAAAAATTAGGGCAATTTAACCCAACTATGGTTGGGGTTTACTCTGGTCAATTCCACCCCTTGGTTGACCCCTAATGGGTTATTTGGGCTTTCAAGGGTCCCTATGCGGTTTAGAATGACATAGTGTGGGTCAAGTGCTCGTGTTGGGAGTCATTGGCCAAACCTTGGCTTTGGTTTCTAAGAACAACTATTTATAGACAAAGGTGCTTTCACCTATTTATCTTAGGCACCCATAACCCTCCTAGTCTTCTTAAATCTTTGTAATGACCTAGTCTTGACAAAAATCCTCCTAGGGATCTGGTTGTTTATGGGATGTTACATCAACCTAGCTATGTCCTATTGATTTGAGATTATGAGTTAGACTAGTGTCGTGGCGAGAGTGTGAAAGGGCAGGCCTATGGCCATCGACATTGATGGATTTTGTTGGAGGGTATCTCAATCTTCATTTTGCGTAATGTCAATCTTAGTACACATGCTATCCCATCCCTAAATATAAGTTTAGGATTTACCGAATTTTAGATTTAAAAGTAGAAATAATAAGTGGAAACACATACTCGAAATATAAAAACTAATTTGTATGCTAAGTAGGGTTTTCTACTAAAACAACTATGCACATAGGTATAAGACTTTGCATTTTACTCCTTAGATTCAATTTTCTATTCTAGTATTGAAATTTTTCTGCTTCCTATGGAAAGTTATTTGCTCGGGACCAGCAAACGAGTAAGTATGGGGGTATTTGATAACTATAATTTTATCCTTATTTTTATTTAGCTTTTATTTAAAAATTAATAAATTAATAATTATATTTTATAAATTAAGTTTATAAGTACTATCTTTTTATATTTCATGTTAATCTGGGATGCAAATAATAATTTGAAGCTAGCAGATCTGATCTGGAGATTGTTTCAAGCAAAACTGGAAAAATCACGATTACATGCCCTAGTCATGGGCGTGACCTAAAAGTCACAAGCGTGTCATGTCGCCCCTGTCTCGGGCGTGACATGGGGTGTAACACAGGACACCGGTGTGACCCTCCTTAGAAATTCCAGATTCCAGTGACACGTCAGATTAAAGTTATACGCCCCTATCACGAGCGTGCTCTTCAGGTCACTGGCATGACCACTAGGCATGACACATCATTAAGAAGATGGTTTCCGACCCAGGCCATTCCAAGCTTATATGCCCTAGGTTAAGGGTGTGATCTTGGGGTGTGACCTCTTCCGCAACTGCCAGATTAACTCCCACCATTTATCCTTCATGTCTTTTAAAGCAACAGTGAAGACACGCCCTGGCTCACGGGCATGTCCTAGGGGCGTGACCCACAAAACAACAAATTTTGGTGCTTTATCTCAAACGTTCCTGATAATACGTTTTGTAGCCTAAACTATTATCGTATTTTCTATTTTATAGTGTACAAATCATGTCTATTATTAGTTTATTTTTATCCTTTTTATGTAAATATTATTGCCACTAACATTTTCTTGTCCTTTTGCAGGTTTTCAGGAAATTCGTCAAAAAAAACGACCTGACACGCCCCCCTGTCACGCCCTCCCTGGGCGTGACTTAGGGCGTGTCACCCGATCCCGAGGACTTTTGTTGGAAGGGACAGGAAAACGAACAAAACGGCTATCACGCCCCCCTGACACGCCCTCCCTAGGCGTGTCACCAGGCGTGACCATGGGCGTGTCTCCCTCTGCCACAAAGCCTGCCGCCGCATTAAATGTCGTTTCTCCACAGCACGAAAACAGTACTGTCACGCCCCCCGTCACGGGCGTGACCTTGGGCATGACATCAACTTTTCAGTGACTGACGGATTTCCGACCAATGATTTGGACATGACGTGCCTGTCACGCCCCCCTACACGGGCGTGACCTAGGGCGTGACCACCGACGTACCGAAGCAATGATCCTTCTCGCCAGAGTCTAGAGCCCGAGGTCAACATAGTACTGTCACGCCCCCTGACACGCCCCCCCTAGGGCGTGTCGGAGGGCATGACCAACCCGTGAAAAAATTCTATAAGTTGAGACCCCCCTCATCATTTGAGAAAGCTTTGGTTGAGAGGGGGAGGTGCTGCCCCTTTGGTTCTTGAGTTTTTTTTCATGCTCTCTCTCTCTCTCTCTCTCTCTTCCTTTGTAATTTTTGCTTAATCATGGTTTAATATTTAGTTTCCTTAGCTTTCCTTGTAATCTTTAGTGTTGCTTAGTGCTAATTGTAGGGCTAGAATTGGATTTAATTTTCATGCACTTGTAATTTCAATTTCAATAGTGTAACTTGCCCTTTTTCATTAATAAAAGCGTTCTTGTTTAGCTTGTCTTCTTTTTATGCTTCACTACTCATCCCCCCTCCTCCACTTCGCTATGATTAACTAATCCTACTTGTACTCGATCTTGATGATCCGAGGTTAGAGCGATTAAGTTATGATATTTTAATTAATCTTTTCTTTTTAGGTTAGGGCCTTGGATTACTCTTGATTAATCACGGGTTGGAGGTATATTATCGATATATACTCTCCACCTTTGCTTTCATTCTGGGCTAGCCGAGAGGCCGATAGAATGAAGTGAGCATTCAAGAGTAAAGGGAGTTGTACGCACCCCTTGAGAGAGGCAGACGTCGAAATCTCCCGGATTGGAGTAAAATCCAATAGTGGGGTTCACCGCGTAAAGCGAGTTTTAGGCCTCCGATTTAGACGAGAGTCGGTCTGACCTTCCTAAACTCAGTTGGGCACGCCTTCGAGAGAAGCGTGTTCTAGCTTTAGGAACCTCCACGGTCAAGGACCTTTATCCTATTAAGTTTAGATTTTTATCGCATTCTCTTAATCGTCTTTAGCCGAGGTGAATCTTGATCGAGTGCATTTCCATTTCATATTTTCTACCTTTCATAGTAATCACCTATCTTGTGCTATTTAATTAACTGCAGTAGTTTCCTTTCTAGCATAGTTCTTTGCTTAATAGCTTTACTTAATTGCGATGGTTCTCTTTCTAGTATCGCTTTAATCCCTCCCTTGCACTTAGATTTTCTAAAACCCTAGTTTTTTGTCGATAAGATAATAGCGTTCGTGTGAGTAAGCATAGCCAACAGTTCCCGGATTTCAATACGATACTTGTGTCCCCTAGCTACAATTCGATAGGTATACTTGCCTCATCGGGTTGCTAGTTTGGTTGCATTTATTTTCTTTGAACCCTAGCGCGCAATAAGTTTTTGGCGCCGTTGCCAGGGACCCAACTTCCGTTGATATATTGAAAACACGAACCTATTAATTTTATCTCTTCTCTTTCTCATCCTCTTTCTTTAAAGTTTTAAAAAAAAAATCAAAAAAAATTTCACCGCTCTTAATAGTAACCAACTTCACAATTTTTCTACGCCACCTAATTCTCTCGAAAAGGGCAAAGGGCTTTAAGCGCAACTATCTTGTCTAGTACCTTGCGAACCCTTCACGGTGTAGTCCTTGGGAAGTTCGGGAGTTAATCTATAAAAAAAAATCTATTTCAAAAAGAAAAAAAATTCTAATCTTTTTTCTAGTTTATCCATTTTCTCCTTCTCTTCTTCTTTTCGGTTCTTTTAGTGCATGACCCACGGGAGTCCGTCGGTTATTTTGGACTTGGACTACGAAATTGAGCGTACTCTTCGGAGAAGATCGTGATTTCAAGGTCCTACTATCCAAGTGCCAGTTGAGGACTCCGAGTCACTTGCTACTTTAAGAATGGAAGAACCCAACGTAGATGAGGCCGTGCAAAGGACTATGTCCTATTATGCACGATCGAACCTCGAGGGAACAGAATCTAGTATAGTTCGCCCTGGTATAGCAAATAATAACTTCGAACTAAAGCCTAGCATAATTCAAATGGTGCAGCAATATGTGCAATTTGATGGACTTCAAGATGAAGATCCGAACGCACATATAGCTAGCTTTCTTGAAATTTACGACACCTTCAAGAAAAATGGTGTCACAAATGATGCAATCAGGCTGAGACTCTTCCCCTTCTCTTTAAGAACTAAAGCTAAGCTATGGCTGAACAAACTTTTGAAGAATAGCATAACCACTTGGAATGAATTAACTGAAAAAATTTTGGCGAAGTATTTTCTGCCAGTTAAAACTGCAAAACTTAGGAATGACATCTCTGCCTTTGGACAAATAGACTCTGAAACTCTATATGAAACCTGGGAGAGATTTAAAGAATTATAAAGATGATGCCCACATCACGCGCTGCCTGTATGGTTACAAGTGCAGACGTTCTATAATGGGCTAAATCAAAGCACGAAGCAAATGATAGACGCAGCTTCTGGCGGTACTTTAAATCACAAGACCCCGGAAGCCGCTCTTGAGCTTTTTGAGGACATGGCAATGAACACTTATCAGTGCAATGTGCCTTGGTCCCGCCCGAACAAGCCTGCAGGTATCTATGAAGTGGACAACGTCTCCCATCTCGCTCTGCAAGTAGAAATCCTAAGCAAAAAAATCACGGAGATGACTACTGCCTCCGCCCCTCAGGTATGGGAATCTGCAACCCCTACTCTAGAACATTTAGATTATGTTAATAATATGCCTAGAACTGCTTGTAATAATTTTTCTGTTGCGAATTTTCATCCGCCTGGTTTTAATTTTCCGAATAGTTATAACCCTGCTTTAAGAAATCATCCGAACTTTTCATGGAGTAATCCATCGAATGCGATGCGCCCACCCCCGCAAAATGATTTTTTTGCACCACCACCACCACTACCTCTTCAAAATTACCCAAAACCTCCAAGCTTGGAGGAATTACTTTCTAAATATATCACCACAAATGACGCTACTATAAGAACTTTAACCGGAAGCGTAAAAAGTCTAGAAAATTAGGTAGGACAGCTCGCAAAAATAATTTCTGAGCGACCCGCTGGGTCTCTTCCCTCCAATACCGAACCCAACCCGAGAGAGCAAGCGAAAGCTATAACTCTTCGGAGTGGGAAGCAAGTCTCCGGTGTGGTAAGTGAAGAGCCCTAGGCAAGCTCCGCTCCCGCTTTTAAAAATCAAAGCTCCGCTCCTATTTTTAAAAATCAAAAATCCGTTCCGCTTCCACCCTCTGCTGAAGAAGTATCACCCCTATTTTAGAAAATAAACCCACTCCACCACCCATCTTCAAAAATAATTCAACTCCTCCATACCCCTCTGAACTTAATAGACAACGTCAAGATGATCAGTACTCCCACTTCTTAGAGATCTTCAAACAAATCCACATTAATCTTCCCTTCCACGAGGCTATTTTGCAGATGCCAAAATACGCCAAGTATCTTAAAGAACTCCTCACAAACAAGAAGAAGTTAGAGAATCTTTCGCACGTCATGCTAAACGCCGAGTGCTCCGCCGTTTTAACAAACGATTTGCCGAAGAAAATCAGTGACCCGGGTAGTTTCTCTATCGCGTGTGTCTTCGGTGATCTTTTTGTTAAAAACGCGTTAGCCGACTTAGGCGCGAGTATAAACCTGATGCCCTTTTCGTTGTTTAAAAAGTTAGGGATTGGTAGCCTTAACCCCACGCATATGAGTATCCAGCTAGCCGATAGATTCGTCAAGTACCCGTTAGGAATAGTGGAGGACATTCTAGTGAAAGTCGACAAGTTCATCTTCCCGGCGGACTTTGTCATTTTGGACATCGAAGAAGACGTCGAGGTTCCCCTGATCCTTAACAAGATAGAAGTTATTGAGAAGTTGCCGCCGCCTACAAACATAAAATCTATAAGAAGTTTCCTAGGCCACGCTGGTTTTTATCGTCGTTTTATAAAAGATTTCTCCAAGATCACTAAGCCCCTCACCCATATCTTAGAAAAAGACGCTCCATTCATTTTTGATGACTCTTGTATTTTTGCCTTTGAATCAATTAAAGAAAAGTTAATTAACGCACCGATTATGATAGCTCCGGTGTGGGACATTCCTTTCGAGATTATGTGCAATGCGAGTAGTTTTGTGGTGGGAGGCGTATTAGGTCAACGCATATCTAAAAACTTCCACCCCATCTATTATGCTAGTAAAACCCTCACATCTGCACAAGAAAATTACACCACAACCGAGAAGGAGCTCTTAGCTGTAGTATTCGCCTTTGATAAATTCCGCCCTTAGATTACACTTTCAAAAATCATTGTTTTTACGGACCACTCGGCCCTCAAGTTCCTTCTTGCCAAAACGGATGTCAAGCCTCGCTTGATTCACTGGGTCTTACTCCTTCAGGAGTTTGACTTAGAGATCCGTGATAAACGAGGAGCCGAGAACTTGGCCGCCAACCATCTATCCAGATTAAATAACCCCTTTATAGAAAAATTAAATGAAAAATCTTTTAATGACTATTTTCATGATGAGAAGCTGCTTTTAGTTAATACATCTACTTCTCCTTGGTTCGCGCACATCGCCAACTATCTAGTGGCCCGGGTGCTCCCAAAAGAGTTCTCCTCTCAACAAAAGAAGAAATTCTTTTCTGAGTTGAAGAACTACTTTTGGGAAGACCTGCATCTTTTCAAAATTTGTGCGGATCAAGTGATAAGGAGAAGTGTTTCTTATGATGAAGGAATTAATATTCTAAAACATTTGCATGAAGGTCCGACAGGTGGGCACTATCAAGCTGCTCGCACCGCTCACAAGGTGCTTTGCGCAGGTTTTTACTGGCCTAGCCTGTTTAAATACGCGCAAGCCTTTGTGAGCAGGTGTGATAGTTGCCAACGGTCGGGCAACATCTCTAATAAAAATGAAATGCCGCAAAATTATTTCTTAGAGTGCAAAATTTTCGACCTCTGGGGATTGATTTTGTTGGCCCCCTTCCTTCTAGCTTCGGAAACAAATTTATTTTAGTTGTTGTTGATTATGTTTCACGATGGGCTGAGGCCCAATCTCTTCCTACGAATGACTCCCGAGTTGTAGTCACGTTTCTAAAAAGATTATTTTCTAGATTCGGTACCCCACGCGCGATTGTTAGCGATAGGGGTTCCCATTTCTGTAACGCATAATTTTCAAAAATCCTTACCAAATACGGCGTTACGCTTAAGCTTTCCACTGCCTACCACCCCCAAACTAACGGACAAGTCGAAGTAGTTAATAGAGAAATAAAAAGAATATTAGAAAAGACTGTTTCAACTTCTAGGAAAGACTGGTCAGCCAAGCTTGACGATGCCTTATGGGCCTACTGAACAGCATACAAAACCGCCCTCGGATGTACGCCGTATCGGCTGGTCTATGGAAAATCGTGCCATCTGCCCGTAGAGTTAGAACACCGCGCCTTTTGGGCATTAAAATTTTTAAACTTCGATCCCCACTCAGTCGGTGACCTTTGAAAATTTCAACTAAATGAACTCGATGAGTGGCGCTCTTATGCTTATGAAAATAATAAACTTTATAAAGAGCGGACGAAGCGTTTAAACGATAAAAACTTAAGGCACCCTAAAAACTTTAAGCCGAGCGACCAAGTCCTTTTATATAATTCTCGTTTACGTTTATTTCCGGGCAAATTAAAATCTCGCTGGTCTGGCCCGTTTTCTGTTTTAGAAGTATTTCCTTATGGAACTATTTTAATTTCTCACCCTGATAAGGGTAATTTCAAAGTGAATGGTCAGCGTCTTAAACTCTACTTTTCTGGTAATGATGATGTCAGTCCAAACATTATTAAGTTTCTGCTTCACGAACTCTAACTTTGAACTCTTAATTTTTGTTAAAAAACAATTTTATTTCTGGACAATAATATTTTTGGACAATATTAATTTTTTGATGCGTCGAGCTCAATGACGCTTTAACCAAAGGGTGCTCTTGTGAGGCAACCCAAGTTATCTTTTTCTGTTTTCTTTATTTTACAATTTTTGCCTCGGACAGCTCCGACAAGCTGAAGCTTCTGCGATCGCCTGCTCCAACATTGCTGAATCCATCACGAAGTCCAAAGAAGACATTCGGAGGAGCGGCATCACTCAGCTTTCGCAGCAAATAAATCCGGGGAAGTACCTGTCTTTCAATTCTATCTTTCAATTCTGTACTTTACTTTTCTCTCCTTCTCCAATCCCCTTCTTTATCCATTGAGGACAATGTCTATTTTAAGCTTGGGGAGGACTTCCTCCTTCATTTTGGTTAGTGTAAATATTTTTTTTTATATATATTTTAAATATTTCCAAAATAAAAAAAATGAATATCTTAAAATTCCAAAAAAAAAATAGAAAAATTTTCCAAAATCCAAAAAAAAAAACAGAATATTTCACAAAATTAAAAAATATATGTGTTTTTGAATAGTTTAGACATTTTTGTATTTCAATAGTACCCCTAGTTTTTGTTTTTGTTTTACTCAAAATCTCTTATAAACAACTTAGTTAATTATAATATTTCTAATCGTCCTTTTTAATTATGTTTCACAAGTAAAATGTTGGTCATGCTGTGTTTCTAATTCACGGTAGCTTGTTAAGGTGAAATATTTTTCTAAAACTCGCATTTCTATTATGGTTTTTTTTTATTTCCTTTACTTTCTCAAAAATTCATCATCCACTATTTTCTTTTTTGTTTTTGAATAATTTTTGTAAAGTCAACTTTTGAATAACGTAGTAGATGTGAACGATCCAAGTCACCTATTATTTCTATTTTCAAGTTAATTTCATCAATCTTCTTTTATTATCTAGGACTCGCTTTTTGGAAATTTTCAAACCTTTGTTTTAAATAAATTCAAAAGCATGAAAATGATTTAGGCCGTTTTTGTTTTCGTTTGAGCTTTCCTGCCAACCTAAAAACTTTTACCACTAGTTAGCCGTTTTTGAGCCTTTTTCCAATTTCATTTATAGCTCCTCCCTTCATTTCAGTTTCACCAAAGCCAAAATTTCCAACCTATCGAATCACACTAGCCTTTTTGAGTTTCATAAATTATTTTGATGATTTTGATAGGATATTTTGTGATTTTTTGTGGGAGAAAGGTTTTTCAAAAAAAAGTATGCTCAAAAGTGATGTTTATTTTTGTTTGGCCAATTCAAAAGGAAAATAAAAATATTTATGGCCTTTGTTTTGAAAAAAAAAATGAAAAAAAAAGAAGAAAAAGAAAAAAAATGTGTATATATTTTTATGAAAGTTTTTGAAACTCTTTGCTTTGGTTTAGTGTGATTTTGAAACTTCACGTTTATCTTTGAATTCCACTCCTAATCATATTCCTAAACCAAACGTTTCTGTCCTATTTAAGTCCTTTTGATTCACGCTTTTTGATTTTTTATTTAACAACTAAGAAAAGAAAAAAAAAGTAAATCAGTTTTAGTTTTGGATTTAAACCTAGATTTTTGTTAATTAAATTGATATAATTATAATGCGTTGCTTGGATCTAGTAACAACTCAAAGCGTGTTTTTCATTTTCGTTGCTTTGCTTAAGTCTATTTAAAAAATCTCGTTAAAATTTTGGATGATTTGTTTTTATTGAGTAAAGTTTATAAAAGTTTTACCATACCTAAATAATTGTTTTAGACTTACATTTCACCTTTTCCCTACTTAGAATTTCGCATAGTACTTGTATAGGCATAATTAAAACTTTTTAATTAGTCCTTTTTATAAATATCTAGTTTTTATATTTTTTGCTTGGGGACAAGCAAAGCTTAAGCTTGGGGGAATTTGATAATACGTTTTGTACCCTAAACTATTATCATATTTTCTATTTTATAGTGTACAAATCATGTCGATTATTAGTTTATTTTTATCCTTTTTATGTAAATATTATTGTCACTAACATTTTCTTGTCCTTTTGCAGGTTTTCAGGAAATTCGTCAAAAAACGACCTGACGCGCCCCCCTGTCACGCCCTCCCATGGCGTGACTTAGGGCGTATTACCCGATCCCAAGGAATTTTGTTGGAAGGGACAGGAAAACGAACAAAACTGCTGTCACGCCCCCCTGACACGCCCTCCCTAGGCATGTTACCAGGCGTGACCATGGGCGTGTCGCCCTTTGCCGCAAAGCCTGCCGCCGCATTAAATGTCGTTTCTCCACAGCACGAAAACAGTACTGTCACGCCCCCGTCACGGGTGTGACCTTGGGCGTGACATCAACTTTTCGGTGACTGACGGATTTCCGACCAATGATTTGGACATGACGTGCTTGTCACACCCCCCCTACACGGGCGTGACCTAGGGCGTGACCACCGACGTACCGAAGCAATGATCCTTCCCGCCAGAGTCCAGAGCCCGAGGTCAACATAGTACTATCACGCCCCCTAATACGACCCCCCTAGGGCGTGTCAGAGGGCGTGACCAACCCGTGAAAAAATTCTATAAATTGAGACCCCCCTCTTCATTTCAGAAAGCTTTGGTTGAGAGGGGGAGGTGCTGCCCCTTTGGTTCTCTAGTTTTTTTCATGCTTCTCTCTCTCTCTCTCTCTCTCTCTCTCTCTCTCTTCCTTTGTAATTTTTGCTTAATCATGGTTTAATATTTAGTTGCCTTAGCTTTCCTTGTAATCTTTAGTGTTGCTTAGTGCTAATTGTAGGGCTAGAATAGGATTTAATTTTCATGCACTTGTAATTTCAATTTCAATAGTGTAACTTGCCCTTTTTCATTAATAAAAGCGTTCTTGTTTAGCTTGTATTCTTTTTATGCTTCACTACTCATCCCCCCTCCTCCACTTCACTATGATTAACAAATCCTCCTTGTACTCGATCTTGATGATCCGAGGTTAGAGCGATTAAGTTATGATATTTTAATTAATCTTTTCCTTTTAGGTTAGGGACTTGGATTACTCTTGATTAATCACGGGTCAGAGGTATATTATCGATATATACTCTCCACCTTTGCTTTCATTCTGGGCTAGCCGAGAGGCCGATAGAATGAAGTGAGCATTCAAGAGTAAAGGGAGTTGTACGCACCCCTCGAGAGAGGCAGACTTCCAAATCTCCCAGATTGGAGTAAAATCTAATAGTGGGGTTCACCGCGTAAAGCGAGTTTTAGGCCTCTAATTTAGACGAGAGTCGGTCGGACCTTCCTAAACTCAGTTGGGCACGCCTTCGAGAGAAGCGTGTTCAAGCTTTAGGAACCTCCACGGTCAAGGACCTTTATCCTATTATGTTTAGATTTTTATCGCATTTTCTTAATCGTCTTTAGCCGAGGTGAATCTTGATCGAGTGCATTTCCATTTCATATTTTCTACCTTTCGTAGTAATCACCTACTTGTGCTTTTTAATTAACTGCAGTAGTTTCCTTTCTAGCATAGTTCTTTGCTTAATAGCTTTACTTAATTGCCGTGGTTCTCTTTCTAGTATCGCTTTACTCCCTCCCTTGCACTTAGATTTTCTAAAACACTAGTTTTTCCATCGATAAGATAATAGCGTTCGTGTGAGTAAGCATAGCCAACAGTTCCCGGATTTCAATACAACACTTGTGTCCTCTAGCTACAATTCGATAGGTATACTTGCCTCATCGGGTTGCTAGTTTGGTTGCGTTTATTTTCTTCGAACCCTAGCGCGCAACAGTTCCCGAGATTTCAAGACGACGGTTCCACACCTTATATGCCCTAGGTCACGGGCATGACCTAGCGGCGTGACTCTCTAGAAAAATTACTAAAAATTCCAGACAATGCCTGGAGCTGGAGGAGGGAGTTTTGTAGTTAGATCTAGTTAGCTTGAGTTGTATTTTGGATTTTTTTTAGGTTTCATGCATTTCTTTCATGTACTTTTTCCAATTCATATTGTAACTTTTAGCTTTGCTATTTTCAATTCAAGTACTTATTTTTGATAATCATGTCTCTCTAAAACTTTTTATATAATTCCCATATCTTGATGAGTTGCTAAATTCTATTTAGAACTTGAACATGATGAAATTTGGAATAAATAAACTCCTTCTATTTTTCTTAAATTAAAAGCACTCTATTTTATATACTTCAATTTATCTTTTATGTCAATTATGACGAATTCATATGTCGCATATATGTTATTTTTATCTTAGATTCGTATCCTAGATTTTACCGAGTGGTTGTGGATACGAGGAGATCACTCAAAGATAAAAGGAGTTTTATGCACTCCTCGAGAGAGGATGACATAAATCTTCCAGATTTTAGTGAAATCTAATTGTTGAGTTCATTGCCTAAGGAAAGCTTAAGGGTTTCGACTGGCCGAGAGGACTTAATTGATCAACCTAAGGTTAGTCGAGAGCGTATTCTCGAGAGAGGCGCTTTCGTATTTTGGGAACCTCTACGGTCAAATTTAGTAATTTAGAGCCTTGTATTTTATAATCTCATTTAAGTTTATTTTAATCCAACGGGATTCTAGATCAAATGCTAGTTTTTAAAAAATCGAAATTTTCTTAAGTTAAATCTATATTTTCATAGTTTGCAAATCAACCAACTTTTTGTGCGATAAAATAATAACTCTTCCTTGTGAATACAAGTACTCAACAGGAAAAGAGAAGATCGATTTAGAATTACGCTTTAGCATGAATTTTACGCATCAAGGAGTGACTACAGTCACTTGAGAATGCGGATGAAAATATTCATAATTACGAAAAACAAGAACGTGTGGGCCATGATCAAAACGAAGTACACCTTACCTACTATCACTATAGGTGATACCGTCCTAATCAAACCACCGGATAAATGGGATGACGCTGACAAGATGAAATGTACTAACAATGCCAAAGCCAAGAACTTCTTATTCTCTGCATTGGATAAAATGGAATTTAATAGAATCTACAATTGTGAAACTGCTTATAATATATGGCGTTTACTTTAGCTTACTCACGAAGGTACCTCATAGGTGAAGGAGTCGAAATTATTTTGACTTGAATCTGAGTACGAACAATTCTGGATGGAGAATGACGAGGAGTTGGGTAGCATATACACTCACTTCACTAAGATTGTCAATGCCTCTAGATCTCTTAGGAAGAGTTACTCAAATAGAGATCTGGTGAGGAAGATCATGCGATCTTTGTCTCCATGTTTCAACCCGAAGGTGATGTCTATTTCCAAGTCATACCATATCAGCACCTTGGACATAGAGAGCCTCATTATAAACCTGAAGATCCATGAAGTTGAATTAAAGATATAAGCTAAGGAATATTCCATGGAGATTAAGAAGAAGGGGTTGGCACTGAAGGCTGTGAGGGAGAGGAAGGTTGCTGAAGAGTTTGAGGACGATGAGGAAGAAAGCCACTATGTTCGGGAATTCAGAAGGTTCATGAAAATTCCCTAGAGTCAAGGAAATTTTAATAAGTTTTTGAAGAGAGGTGCTGAAGAAATAAAGAGGTGGAACAAGTAATCAAATGAGATGAAGAGTGAAGATGAAAAGTATCCACTAGAGTGTTACCACTGCCAAAATCCTGGTCATATAAAGAGGGAGTGTCCAAGGCTTCAAAAGGAGGAAAATGAGAAACAGAGCTGGCACATGGGAAAGAAAAAAGTACTGAAGCCTTAACGAGGGACGAGGATGGATCTGATGAGTCAAGAGCCTCTGACTCAAGTAGTGAAGATGAGGTGAATCTGTGCCTCATAGGGAAGAATCAGGATGATTCAGACGATGAGTCCAATGTCCAGAGCAACATGAGGTAACACCACCGTCTTATAATGAACTTTTTGAAATTTATGAACATCTATGTGATAAGCTAGATAGTGTAATACTTTAGAAATTGTCCATAAGAAATGAAAATAAGAAAATAAAAAAGGACTTAGAAAATATAAAGAGTGAATTAATAAAATATGGCAAATAGAAGATCGAGTGCTTAGAGTGCCCTCACTCGATAGCAAAGATCGAAGAGCTAAAAGTAAGTCTCTCCAATGCATCCTTGAAAGTGAGCAATCTTATTAATGAACGGAATGTCTTGGAGAAAAGACTTCAAATATCTCTTGCTAAAATAGAAGAAGGTAAAAAACAATTGGCAAATTGATGCGTAATGCTAGTCACAGAAAACACTACCCTAAAGGCAAGGATCTATGATCTTAATTGTGCTGTCTAGAAATTTGGAATAAGGCAAAAATCTCTTGATATACTGCCAGGAGTAGAGTTTCATGAATCTAGAAATTTTGGACTAGGGTACGTAAGCCCAACGCTACCACCGAGTTGTAACCGATTTCCTGCTAAGCCTAAAACTTTCCTTGAAAAATCACAAAATAAGATTAATAATTATGAGAGGCTATCCCCATCCTCAAGCACAAACGTTAGGAACACGAAAAAGGAAACATCAACTTCTTATACCATGTATACAAACTGTCAAAAGTTTGGTCACACATCTGACTCGTGTCTAAGGAAATGTGCCCGAAAAACTATGAAAGTCTGGCTACTAAAGTATTGCACCTATCATTTGGGTAGGACAACTTGGGTAACCAGACCATTACCCTCATCTTCCTTTTAGGTGTGTTGTCATGCTAAGGATAAGGAGAACATGTGGTACTTGGACTCTGGGTGTTCCAAGCACATGACAGGTGATAAAGATAAGTTCCTTAGCTTGGAGAATAAGAAGCTGGGCATGGTGATATTCAGGGCCAGCAGCAAAGGGCGTATTTGATAATACTTTTTGTAGCCTAAACTATTATCGTATTTTCTATTTTATATTGTACAAATCATGTCTATTATTAGTTTATTTTTTTATCATTTTTATGTAAATATTATTGCCACTGACTTTTTCTTGTCTTTTTGCAGGTTTCCAGAAAATTGGCCAAAAATGACCTGACACGCCCCCCTATCACGCCCTCCCTGGGCATGACCTAGGGCGTGCCACCCGATCCCGAGGACTCCTGCTGGAAGGGACAAAAAATGAACAAAACCACTGTCATGCCCCCCTGACACGCCCTCCCTGGGCGTGTCACCAGGCATGACCAAGGCCGTGTCTTCCTCTGCCACAAAGCATGTCGCCGCATTAAATGTTGTTCTGCCACAGCACGCAACAGTACTGTCACGCCCCCCCGTCACGGGCGTGACCTGGGGCGTGACATCAAATTTTCTGATGACTGACAGATTTCCGACCAATGATTTCAACATGATGTGAGTGTCACGCCCCCGCTACACGGGCGTGACCTAGGGCGTGACCACCGACGTACAAAGGCAATGATCCTTCCCGCCAGAGTCCAGAGCCCGAGGTCAACATAGTAATGTCACGCCCCCTGACACGCCCCCCCTAGTGCGTGTTAGAGGGTGTGACCAACCCGTGAGAAAAAATCTATAAATTGAGACCCCCCCTCTTCATTTCAACAGGTTTTGGCTGAGAGGGGGAGGTGCTGCCCCTTTGGTTCTTGGGTCCTTTTCTAGTTTTTATGCTTTCTCTCTCTCTCTCTCTCCCTCTCTTTGTAATTTTTGTTTAACCCTAGTTTAATCTTAGTTTGTTTTAGCTTTTGTTGTAATCTTGCTCTTGCTTAGTGCTACTTGTAGGGCCAGAATAGGACTTTAAATTCATGCAACTGTAATTACTTTTTCCATAGTGTAACTTGCTTCTTTTCATTAATATAAGTGTTCTTTCTTTACTTGTGTTCCTTTATATGCTTTACTACTCATCCCCCCTCCACTCCATCATGATTAACTAATCCTCCTTGTACTCGATCTTGATGATCCGAGGTTCGAGCGATTAAGTTATGATGTTTTAACTAATCTTTTCTTTTTAGGTTAGGGCCTTGAATTACTCTTGATTAATCATGGGTTGGAGGTATATTATCAATATATACTCTCCACCTTTGCTTTCATTCTGGGCTAGCCGAGAGGCCAATAGAATGAAGTGAGCATTCAAGAGTAAAGGGAGTTGTACGCACCCCTCGAGAGAGGCAGACGTTCAAATCTCCTGGATTGGAGTAAAATCCAATAGTGGGGTTCACCGCGTAAAGCGAGTTTTAGGCTTCCAATTTAGACGAGAGTCGGTCGGAGCTTCCTAAACTCAGTTGGGCACGACTTCGAGTGAATCGTGTTCAAGCTTTAGGAACCTCCACGGTCAAGGACCTTTACCCTATTAAGTTTAGATTTTTATCGCATTTTCTTAATCGTCTTTAGGCGAGGTGATTCTTGATCGAGTGCATTTCCATTTCATAGTTTCAACCTTCTGTCATAATCATTTTACTTAATAGCACTTTACTTAATTGCAATAGCTCTATTTCTAGCATTAGTTTTATTTCCTTAATCTCAATTAGATTCTCTAATCCCTAATTTTTCCGTCGATAAGATAATTGCGTTCGTGTGAGTAAGCATAGTCAATAGTTCCCGGATTTCAATACGACACTTGTGTCTCCTAGCTACGATTCGATAGGTATACTTGCCTCTTTGGATTGCTATTTCGGTTGCGTTTATTTTCTTCGAACCCTAGCGCACACCAAGTTTTTGGCGCCGTTGCCGGGGACCCATCTTCCGTTGATATATTGAAAACACGAATCTATTAATTTTATCTCTTCTCTTTCTCATCCTCTTTTTTAAGTTTTAAAAAACAAAAAAAAATTTATCACCGCTCTTAATAGTAACCAACTTCACAATTTTTCTACGCCACCTAATTCTCTCGAAAAGGGCAAAGGGCTTTAAGCGCCACTATCTTGTCTAGTACCTTGCGAACCCTTCATGAGGTAGTCCTTGGGAAGTTCGGGAGTTAATCTATATAAAAAAAATCTATTTCAAAAAGAAAAAAAAAATTCTAATTTTTTTTTCTAGTTATCCTTTTTCTCTTTCTTTTCTTCTTTTCTATTCTTTTAGTGCATGACCCGCGGGAGTCCGTCGGTTATTTTGGACTTGGACCACGAAATTGAGCGTAATCTTCGGAGAAGATCGCGATTTCAAGGTCCTACTATCCAAGTGCCGGTTGAGGACTCCGAGTCATTTGCTACTTAAAGAATGGAAGAACCTAATGTAGATGAGGCCGTGCAAAGGACTATGTCCTATAATGCACGACCGAACCTCGAGGGAACAGAATCTAGTATAGTCCACCCTGCTATAGCAAATAATAACTTTGAATTAAAGCCTAGCATAATTCAAATGGTGCAGCAATATGTGCAATTTGACGGACTTCAAGATGAAGATCCGAACGCACATATAACTAGCTTTCTTGAAATTTGCGACACCTTCAAGATAAATGGTGTCACAAATGATGCAATCAGGCTAAGACTCTTCCCCTTCTCTTTAAGAACTAAAGCTAAGCAGTGGCTTAACACTCTACCTAAAAATATCATAACCATCTTGAATGAATTAACTGAAAAATTTTTGGCGAAGTATTTTCCGCCAGCTAAAACTGCAAAACTTAGGAACGATATCTCTGCCTTCGGACAAATAGACTCTGAAACCCTATATGAAACCTGAGAGAGATTTAAAGAATTATTAAGACGATGCCCACATCATGCGCTGCCTGTATGGTTAGAGGTGCAGACGTTCTATAACGGGCTAAATCAAAGCACGAAGCAAATGATAGACGCAGTTTCTGGCGGTACTTTAAATCATAAGACCCCGGAAGCAGCTCTTGAGGTTTTTGAGGACACGTCCAAGAACACTTATCAGTGTAATGTTCCTAGGTCCCGCCCGAACAAGCCTGCAGGTATCTATGAAGTGGACAACGTCTCCCAACTCGCTTTGCAAGTAGAAATCCTAAGCAAAAAAATCACGGAGATGACTGCTGCCTCCGCCCCTCAGGTATGGGAATCTGCAACCCCTACTCCAGAACATTTAGATTATGTTAATAATATGCCTAGAAATGGTTTTAATAATTTTTCTGTTGTGAATTTTCATCCTCCTGGTTTTAATTTTCTAAATAGTTAGAACCCTGCTTTAAGAAATCATCCGAACTTTTCATGGAGTAATCCATCAAATGCGATGTGCCCACCACCGCAAAATGATTTTTCTGCACCACCACCACCTCTTCAAAATTATCCAAAACCTCCAAGCATTGAGGAATTACTTTCTAGATATATCACCACAATTGACGCTACTATAAGAACTTTAACCGGAAGCATAAAAAGTCTAGAAAATCAGGTAGGACAGCTCGCAAAAATAATTTCTGAGCGACCCGCAGGGTCTCTTCCTTCCAATACTGAACCCAACCCGAGAGAGCAAGTGAAAGCTATAACTCTTCGGAGTGGGAAGCAAGTCTCTGGTATGGTAAGTGAAGAGCCTGAGGCAAGCTCCGCTCGCACCTTTAAAAATCAAAGCTCCGCTCCCGTTTTAAAAATTCCACCCTCTGCTGAAGAAGTTATCACCCCTGTTTTAGAAAAAAATCTCACTCCACCACCCATCTTCAAAAATAATTCAACTCCTCCATACCCCTTCGAACTTAATAGACAACGTCAAGATGATCAGTACTCCCGCTTCTTAGAGGTCTTCAAGCAAATCCACATTAATCTTCCCTTCCACGAGGCTATTTCGCAGATGCCGAAATACGCCAAGTATCTTAAGGACCTCCTCACCAATAAGAAGAAGTTAGAGAATCTTTCGCACGTCACGCTAAACGCCGAGTGCTCTGCTGTTTTAACAAACGGTTTGCCGAAGATAATCAGTGACCCGGGTAGTTTCTCTATCCCGTGTGTCTTCGGTGATCTTTTTGTTAAACACGCGTTAGCCGACTTAGGCGCGAGTATAAACCTGATGCCCTTTTTGTTGTTTAAAAAGCTAGGAATTCGTAGCCTTAACCCCACGCATATGAGTATCCAGCTAGCCGATAGATTTGTTAAGTACCCGTTAGGAATAGTGGAGGACATTCTAGTAAAAGTCGACAAGTTCATCTTCCCGGTGGACTTTGTCATTTTGGCCATCGAAGAAGACGTCGAGGTTCCCCTGATCCTTGGCCGACCCTTCCTTGCCACCTCCAGAGCCATCATTGATGTAAGCAATGGTAAGCACTTCCTTCGAGTAGGCGACGACGAAGTCACTTTTTCTATCACACCTTCGATGAAGAACACCCTAGCAAATGATGACTCATGTTTTTTCGTAGACGTCGTGAGTGATGAATCTTCCTGCTGCCTCTCCGACTTTGAAAAGGAACTTTCTGATTTTTGTTTTTCTTCTTCTCTTCCCGCTGAATTGCTTCAAGGAAGTGATGAATCTTCTGATTGTCTTTTTGAGTTTGAAAAAGAATTTTTTGATTTTTGTTCTTCCTCTTTTCTTCCCACTGAATCGCTACAAGAAGCCGTCTTGGCTGCTAGCCCCACCCCTTATTACGTTCCTTATAAAAAAGTTTATGAAGATATTATTTTTGAAAAAGAAAGAATCTCTAAATCTTCTTATGAAGAACCCCCTACCCTAGAACTTAAAGAACTTCCCTAACACCTTAAGTATGCTTTCTTAGAAAAAGATTCCAAGTTACCAGTTATCGTTTCGGCCTACCTCACGGATACGCAAAATGATAAACTTCTTCTAGTTCTACGTAAGCATAGCCGGGCTATTGCTTGGCAAATTTCTGATATCAAGGGCATAAGCCCATCTTTCTGTACCCATAAAATTTTAATGGAAGATAATTCGTGTAACTCTATTCAACCTCAGCGCCGTATAAACCCGAATATGAAAGAAGTAGTTAAGGGCGAGGTTGTGAAATTATTAGACGCATGAATTATCTACCCTATATCAGACAGTAAGTGGGTTAGCCCCGTTCAGGTAGTGCCAAAGAAGGGAGGGATAACCGTAGTTAGTAATGAGAATAATGAATTAATCTCGACACGGACGGTGACGGGTTGGCGTATGTGTATAGATTATCGTAATTTAAATGACGCCACCCGCAAGGACCACTTTCCTTTACCGTTTATCGAAAAGATTCTAGAATGATTATCCTGCCATAACATTTATTGCTTTCTCGATGGCCTCTCGGGGTACTTTCAAATACCCATCTCTCCTGAGGACCAAGAGAAAACTACATTTACTTGTCCCTTCGGCACCTTCGCTTACCGAAGAATGCCGTTTGGATTGTGCAATGCGCCAGCTACATTCCAGCGATGTATGCTCGTAATATTTGACAAGTACGTAGAAAGAATTATGGAGGTATTTATAGATGATTTCTCCATGTTCGGCGATTCCTTCAATAGATGTTTAGAAAACCTCGAAAAAGTCTTAGAACGATGCGAAGAAACTAACCTTGCCCTAAATTTGGAAAAATGCTATTTTATGGTGAGGGAAGGGTTAGTTTTGGGTCATAAAATTTCTGCTAAAGGTATTGAGGTAGACGTTGCCAAGATAGAAGTTATTGAGAAGTTACCGCCGCCTACAAACATAAAAGCTATAAGAAGTTTCCTAGGCCACGCTGGCTTTTATCGTCGTTTTATAAAGGACTTCTCCAAGATCACTAAGCCCCTCACCCATCTCTTAGAAAAAGACACTCCATTCATTTTTGATGACTCTTGTATTTCTGCCTTTGAATCAATTAAAGAAAAGTCAATTAATGCACCGATTATGATAGTTCCGGTATGGGACCTTCCTTTCGAGATTATGTGCGATGCGAGTAGTTTTGCGGTGGGAGCCGTATTAGGTCAACGCATATCTAAAAACTTCCACCGCATCTATTACGCTAGTAAAACCCTCACATCTGCACAAGAAAATTACACCACAACCGAGAAGGAGCTCTTAGCTGTAGTATTCGCATTTGATAAATTCTGCCCTTACATTACACTTTCAAAAATCATTGTTTTTACGGACCACTCGACCCTCAAGTACCTTCTTCCCAAAACGGATGCCAAGCCTCGCTTGATTCACTGGGTCTTACTCCTCCAGGAGTTTGACTTAGAGATCCGTGATAAGCGAGGAGCCGAGAACTTGGCTGCCGACCTTCTATCCAGATTAGATAACCCCTTTATAGAAAAATTAAATGAAAAATCTTATAATGATTATTTTCCTGATGAGAAGCTTATATTAGTTAACACATCTACTTCTCCTTGGTTCGCGCACATCGCCAACTATCTAGTGGCCCGGGTGCTCCCAAAAGAGTTCTCCTCTCAGCAAAAGAAGAAATTCTTTTCTGAGCTAAAGAACTACTTTTGGGAAGACCCGCATCTTTTCAAAATTTGTGCGGATCAAGTGATAAGGAGATGTGTTTCTTATGATGTAGGAATTGATATTCTAAAACATTTGCATGAAGATCCGACAGGTGGGCACTATCAAGCTGCTCGCACCGCTCACAAGGTGCTTTGCACGGGTTTTTACTGGCCTAGCCTGTTTAAAGACGTGCAAGCCTTTGTGAGAAGGTGTGATAGTTGCCAACAGTCGGGCAACATTTCTAATAAAAATGAAATGCCGCAAAATTATTTCTTAGAGTGCGAAATTTTCGACCTCTGGGGAATTGATTTTGTTGGCCCCCTTCCTTCTAGCTTCAGAAAAAAATATATTTTAGTTGCTGTTGATTATGTTTCACGATGGGCTGAGGCCCAAGCTCTTCCTACGAACGACTGCCGAGTTGTAGTCACGTTTTTAAAAAAATTATTTTCTAGATTCGGTACGCCACGCGCAATCATTAGCGATAGGGGTTCCCATTTCTGTAACGCACAATTTTCAAAAATCCTTACCAAATACGGCGTTACGCATAAGCTTTCCACTGCCTACCACCCCCAAACTAACAGACAAGTCGAAGTAGTTAATAGAGAAATAAAAAGAATATTAGAAAAGACTGTTTCAACTTCTCGTAAAGACTGTCAGCCAAACTTGACGATGCTCTATGGGCCTACCGAACAACGTACAAAACCGCCCTCGGATGTACGCCGTATCGGCTAGTCTATGGAAAATCGTGCCATCTGCCAGTAGAGTTAGAACACCGCGCCTTTTGGGCCTTAAAATTTTTAAACTTCGATCCCCACTCAGTCGGTGACCTTCAAAAATTTCAACTAAATGAACTCGATGAGTGGCGCTCTTATGCTTATGAAAATAATAAACTTTATAAAGAGCGGACGAAGCGTTTACACGATAAACACTTAAGGCACCGTAAAAACTTTAAGCCGGGCGACCAAGTCCTTTTATATAATTCTCGTTTACGTTTATTTCCGGGCAAATTAAAATCTCGCTGGTCTGGCCCGTTTTCTATTTTAGAAGTATTTCCTTGTGGAACTGTTTTAATTTCTCACCCTGATAAGGGTAATTTCAAAGTGAATGGTCAGCATCTTAAACTGTATTTCTCTGGTGATGATGATGTCAGTCCAAACATTATTAAGTTTCTGCTTCACGAACTTTAACTTTGAACATTTAATTTTTTGCTAAAAACAATTTTATTTCTAGACAACAAAATTTTTGGACAATATTATTTTTTTTGATGCGTCGAGCTCAACGACGCTTTAAACAAAGGGCGCTCTTGGGAGGCAACCCAAGTTATCTTTTTCTGTTTTCTTTATTTTACAATTTTTGCCTCGGACGGCTCCGACAAGCTGAAGCTTCTGCGATCGCCTGCTCCAACGTTGCTGAATCCATCACGAAGTCCAAAGAAGACATTCGGGGGAGCAGCATCACTCAGCTTTTGCAGCGAATAAATCCGGGGAAGTACCTGTCTTTCAATTCTGTCTTTCAATTCTGTACTTTACTTTTCTCTTCTTCTCCAATCCCCTTCTTTAGCCATTGAGGACAATGTCTATTTTAAGCTTGGGGGAGGACTTTCTCCTTCATTTTTGCTTAGTGTACAAATTTTTCTCTTTGTATATATTTTAAATATTTCCAAAAAAAAATGAATATCTTAAAATTCCAAAAAAAATGAGAAAAATTTCCAAAATCCAAAAAAAAGAGAATATTTCACAAAATTAAAAAAAATATGTCTTTTTGAATAGTTTAGACATTTTGGTATTTCAATAGTACCCCTAGTTTTTGTTTTTGTTTTACTCAAAATTTTCTATAAATAACGTAGTTAATTATAATATTTCTAATCGTCCTTTTTTATTATGTTTCACAAGTAAAATGTTGGCCATGCTCTGTTTCTAATTCACCGTAGCATGTTAAGGTGAAATATTTTTCTAAAACTCGCATTTCTATTATGGTTTTTTGTTTTTTTATTTCCTTTACTTTCTCAAAAATTCATCATCCACTATTTTCTTTTTTGTTTTTGAATAATTTTTGTAAAGTCAACTTTTGAATAACGTAGTAGATTTGAACGATTCAAGTCACCTATTATTTCTATTTTCAAGTTAATTTCATCAATCTTCTTTTATTATCTAGGACTCGCTTTTTGAAATTTTTCAAACCTTTATTTTAAATAAATTCAAAAGCGTGAAAATGATTTAGGCCATTTTTGTTTTAGTTTGAGCTTTCCTGCCATCCTAAAAACTTTTACCACTAGTTAGCCATTTTTGAGCTTTTTTACGATTTCATTTGATAGCTCCTCCCTTCCTTTCATTTTCACCAAAGCCAAAATTTCTAACCTATCGAATCACACTAGCCTTTTTGAGTTTCATAAATTATTTTGACGATTTTGATAGGATATTTTGTGATTTTTTGTGCTAGAAAGGTTTTTGAAAAAAGTATGCTCAAAAGTGATGTTTATTTTTGTTTGGCCAATTCAAAAGAAAAATAAAAATATTTATGGCCTTTGTTTTTGAAAAAAGAAAAAAATGGTAAAAAGAAGAAAAAGAAAAAAAAATTGTGTATATTTTTTGAAAGTTTTTGAAACTCTTTGCTTTGGTTTAGTGTGATTTTAAACCTTCACGTTTATCTTTGAATTCCACTCCTAATCTTATTCCTAAACCAAACGTTTCTGTCTTATTTAAGTCCTTTTGATTCATGCTTTTGATTTTTATTTAACAACTAAGAAAAGAAAAAAAAAAGTAAATCAGTTTTAGTTTTGGATTTAAACCTAGATTTTTTTAATTAAATTGATATAATTATAATGCGTTGCTTGGATCTAGTAACAACTCAATGCGTGTTTTTCATTTTCATTGCTTTGCTTAAGTCTATTTAAAGAATTTTGTTAAAATTTTGGATGATTTGTTTTTATTTAGTAAAGTTTATAAAAGTTTTACCATACCTAAATAATTGTTTTAGACATACATTTCACCTTTTCCCTATTTAGAATTTCGCATAGTACTTGTGTAGGCATAATTAAAACTTTTTGATTAGTCCTTTTTATAAATATCTAGTTTTTATATTTTTGCTTGGGGACAAGCAAGCTTAAGCTTGGGGGAATTTTATAATATGTTTTGTAGCCTAAACTATTATCGTATTTTTCTATTTTATATTGTACAAATCATGTCTATTATTAGTTTATTTTTTTATCATTTTTATATAAATATTATTGCCACTGACTTTTTCTTGTCTTTTTGTAGGTTTCCAGAAAATTGGCCAAAAATGACCTGACACGCCCCCCTGTCATGCCCTCCCTGGGCGTGACCTAGGGCGTGTCACCCGATCCCGAGGACTCCTGCTGGAAGGGACAGAAAAACGAACAAAACCGCTGTCACTCCCCCTGACACGCTCTCCCTGGGCATGTTACCAGGCGTGACCATGGGCATGTCGCCCTCTACCGCAAAGCATGCCACCGTATTAAATGTCGTTCCACCACAGCACGCAACAGTACTGTCACGCCCCCCCCCCCCCCCCCCCCCCCCCGTCACGGGCATGACCTGGGGCGTGACATCAACTTTTCCGATGACTGACAGATTTCCGACCAATGATTTCGACTATACGTGAGTGTCACGCCCCCCCTAAACGGGCGTGACCTAGGGCGTGACCACCGACGTACAAAGGCAATGATCCTTCCCGCCAGAGTCCAGAGCCCGAGGTCAACATAGTACTGTCACGCCCCCTGACACGCCCCCCTAGGGCTTGTCGGAGGGCGTGACCAACCCGTGATAAAAAAAATCTATAAATTGAGACCCCCCTCTTCATTTCAACAGGTTTTGGCTGAGAGGGGGAGGTGCTGCCCCTTTGGTTCTTGGGTCCTTTTCTAGTTTTTATGTTTTTTTTCTCTCTCTCTCTCTCTCCCTCTTTTTGTAATTTTTGTTTAACCCTAGTTTAATCTTAGTTTGTTTTTTCTTTTGTTGTAATCTTGCTCTTGCTTAGTTCTACTTGTAGGGCCAGAATAGGACTTTAAATTCATGTAACTGTAATCTCTTTTTCCATAGTGTAACTTGCTTTTTTTCATTAATATAAGTGTTCTTTCTTTACTTGTGTTCCTTTATATGCTTTACTACTCATCCCCCCTCCAATCCATTTAGATTAACTAATCCTCCTTGTACTCGATCTTGATGATCCGAGATTCGAGCGATTAAGTTATGATGTTTTAACTAATCTTTTCTTTTTAGGTTAGGGCCTTGAATTACTCTTGATTAAACATGGGTTGGAGGTATATTATCGATATATACTCTCCACCTTTGCTTTCATTCTGGGCTAGCCGAGAGGCCGATAGAATGAAGTGAGCATTCAAGAGTAAAGGGAGTTGTACGCACCCCTCGAGAGAGGCAGACGTTCAAATCTACTGGATTGGAGATAAATCCAATAGTGGGGTTCACCGCGTAAAGCGAGTTTTAGGCCTCCGATTTAGACGAGAGTCGGTCGGACCTTCCTAAACTTAGTTGGGCACGACTTCAAGAGAATCGTGTTCAAGCTTTAGGAACCTCCACGGTCAAGGACCTTTACCCTATTAAGTTTAGATTTTTATCGCATTTTCTTAATCGTCTTTAGCCGAGGTGATTCTTGATCGAGTGCGTTTCCATTTCATAGTTTCAACCTTTTGTCGTAATCATTTTACTTAATAGCACTTTACTTAATTGCAATAGCTCTCTTTCTAGCATTAGTTTTATTTCCTTAATCTCAATTAGATTCTCTAATCCCTAATTTTTTCGTCGATAAGATAATAGCGTTCGTGTGAGTAAGCATAGCCAACAGTTCCCGGATTTCAATACGACACTTGTGTCCCCTAGCTACGATTCGATAGGTATACTTGCCTCATTGGATTACTAGTTCGGTTGCGTTTATTTTCTTTGAACCCTAGCGCACACCAGTATTCTTTGAATTCGCACTATAGGTAACAAAGCATTTTCAATTTCAAATATATTATTTGTAGATGGACTTAAGCATAATTTAATTTAATTAGTCAACTCTGTGATAAAGGCCTAAACGTACTATTTAAATCCTCTACAAATACTTGCAATATTATAGATGTTAAAAATAAAAGAATTTTACCTACTACTCATAGGACTCATAATGTTTATCCTGTTAGTTTTAAAAATATATCTTCTTCTTATTTGAAAGGCTTAGTTACCAAGAATGAGGAATTAGGTCTTTAGCATAGGAGACTAAAAATTCAGGAAGAAAATTAATTATCAAACTATCAAAACATAAACTTATTCATAGGCTTCCTATATTAAGCGGCAGTTTGAACTCCTCATGCTCTCCTTGTTAAAAAGGAAAATTTGTCAAAACCTCATTCAAAATAAAAAAATGACATTTCCACGTCTAGACCACTTAAACTCATACACATAGATCTATTTGGTCCTCTCAGTATATATAGTCTAGGTAGAAAACGATACACCTTCGTTGTTATAGATGACTACTCCTATTTCAGCTGGACAATCTTTAACACAAATAAATCTAACACATTTAGTGAATTCCCAAATCTCCGTACTATACTTCAAAATGAGAAGGCAATAAAAATAAAATCATAAGGTCTGATCATGGGGGAGAATTTAAGAATGAAGACTTCACAAACTTTTGTAATAATATAAGAATAAAGAACGAATTCTCCACCCCATGCACTCCATAATATAACGGGGTAGTAGAAAGAAAGAACTTTATACTTCAAGAACTAGCATGGGCAATGCCCATCGAGTTTGGCTTGCATTGATATTTTTGGGCTGGAGTGGTTAACACAGCAAGCTATGTGATAAATCGGGTCATGCTTCACCCCATTCTTAAGTGAACTCCATATGAGATATATTTTGATAAGAAGCCCTCTGTATCGTATTTTAGAGTCTTTGGTTGTCCGTGTTTCATTCTAAACAAAAATACACCAACTGAAGAATCTAGGCTGAATGAAGAGGAAGATGACGACGATGTGCAGTTAGGAGATAAGGGTGAGGAGAGGGAAGTGGTGGTTGATGTTCCAACTCACGAAGAAGGATATAGGCCTCCAAGCACTCTCAATTTTTCGAAACAACATCGACGAGAACTACTTATAGGAGAGCCCTCACATGGAGTTAGAACTCGGTCATCCCTGTATGAATCCTTCTCGAACCTATGCTTTATATTTGAAATCGAACCCAAAAATATCTAAGAATCTTTAAAGTATTAATCGTGGTTCATGGCTATGAATGAAGAACTAAATCAGTTCAAGAGAAGTCAGGTCTGGGTATTAGTGGAGTGTCCTGATGGCCAACCAGTTATCGTTTTGAAATGGGTGTACAAAAATAAACTTGATGGTGAATCTAGGATAACTAGGAATAAGTCCCAATTGGTGGCACAAGGTTACTCACAAATAGAGGGTGTGGACTTTGAGGAATCATTTGCACCAGTTGCACATCTTGAATCCATTTGTATGTTTTTGGCATTTGCAAGTTATAAACAAATTAAGTTATATCAAATGGATGTTAAGAGTGCATTCTTAAATGGATATATCAAGGAAGAGGTGTATGTTGAGCAACCACTTAGGTTCGAGAACGTTGACTACCCAAATCACATACACAAATTGGTGAACGCTTTGTACAGACTGAAACAGGCACCCCGTGATTGGTATGATAGGCTCACAAATTTAATCCTAGAGCATGGTTTTGGGATGTGTAGTGCAGACACCACAGTATTTGTTAAGCAAGATAATCTCGATCTAATTCTTGTACAAATTTATGTTGATTATACCATATTTGGTGCCACTGATGAAAAGTTATACAATGTAATTGTCACCCTAATGCAATCTGAATTTGAAATAAGCTTAGTTGGAGAGTTAATATTTTTCCTTAGGATTTCAGATTTCTCAACTAAATGATGGAATTTTTATAAGTCAATCAAAATACATAAAATATATGCTTGTGCGATTCGGCTTTGAAAATCTAAAACAGGTAAAAACTCCAATGAATACATCTCTAAAATTAGAAAAGGATGAATGTGGCATAACGGTGAACCAAACATTATTTAGAGGAATGATCGGATCACTTATTTACTTAAAGTGCATCTAAACCCGATATTACATTCACGGTGTGTCGTTTATGCTAAGTATCAAGCCAATCCTAAAGAATCTCACTTCAAAGTTATTAAACACATCTTTTGGTATCTTATAGGTGTTGGGTTTCTCTATGAGGATGGCACAACACTTGTGCACGCAGCGGAAGTAATAAAATTCAAGAACAACCCAAATGGATTTGGGATCGGGCCATGAATGTTGAATCAAGAAGTTAACAAACAACTAGGTAAAAGTTACCTTTCCGGTGTTGAGTCAAAACTCAACAGAGATGCTCCAAGTTTTGAGTCCTTGTCGGTGGCGTGTTCTACGTAGAATAACGTCTACGTCTCTTGAGAAATCCACACGAGCAAGAGAACACCGAGCCTCGTCGCACGAAAGATCGGGAAGGAGATCAACTGCACCTTGCACCTCCACGGACTGTTAGGTCCGTTCCAGGAAGAGCAACACCAGCGACTGTCGTCGGAGAGGAGGAGGTCGGCGGAGCGAACGATCGGCGGAAGCGGAACTCTTCCGTCGGTGGAACACTTCTGTCGGCGGAATCGGCGGAAATCTTCCATTGGGTCGGGGAAATTCTTCGTATTTCTTCCGCTCAAAACCTAAGTGTCTATTTATACCCAAAGCATAAATAAACCTAGGTAAAATTGCTATCCGCAGACCACAACAAAATAGGGTTTCTGGGAAAAATTCGACGGGAATCAGCATTCATCGAGAATCGAACATTTCGATTCTCAACGACACTCTCGACGATCGTCGAGTATCGACGATCGTCGAGTATCGACGATCGTCGAGTATCGACGATCGTCGAGTATCGACGATCGTCGAGATATAGTATCGACGATCGATACTCGACGATTATTGACGATCGAGACTCGACGATTCTCGACGATCGATACTCGACGATTCTCGACGATCGATACTCGACGATTCTCGACGATCGATACTCGACGATTCTCGACGATTCTCGACGATTTTCCCTTGGCAACAGTTGCCGGACCCCATTTTGTATGGTGATTGGTAAGCTTTACCAACACAGTCAATCTTCCAACTTCTCCACATGCTCTAATGTGCGACCCTGTAGGCTCATATCGTGTTGGCAGTGAGATTACATGTTTGACCACTTCTAGATCAGCATGGTAACTCCAACAGTCTCCCACTTGATCTTGAAAGTATCAAACCAAAAACCTCACAAACAATGAGCGGCATCTAGCAATGCATCATTGCTACCCAAGAAATAAGAGTTCATAACTCATAAGCCTTATGAATAATGTCCCAGCATTGTCTTTGTCCCTTTGTCCCTTACATCCGGAAAGAACTAGAGGCATGGACCGTGTCACCCTTATAATAGCTCAATCCAAGTTTCTTGATCTAGAACGGACTTCCAGAGAATAGTGAGTCCAATATCACATATTGACTCAACCAAGCATGGTCATGCATTTCTCAATCTAGTTCCATCAAGGGGCCTATGGATGTAACTTCTGTCATATAAGAGGACAAATCCCATATCTGCTCACACACAAACACCCAAATGATTCGTAACGTGCCCAACAACCACCCTTATCATCAACCTTTCTCAAGGAAGACTTTAGATGGCATCAAAGCACGCTCTTCCTCACTTGATGAATGTTGTGACTGCAGGTCAAAGGACCACAACACCATTATCATTTGAGACCTACTCGTGACACATTTAGATAACAATCCACAAAGTAGTCTCAGGTTGGGTCTGTCCAGTACAACTTGTTCATTAACAAGTACCCACGTGATGACTTGATATCACAATATCATGACCTGTGAGAAATGGTCATCAGTCAACGCACGTGATAGTCTTAATGTATCATCATCACCCTAAGTTTCTATGATGATACAACTACCAGGGACCTTTTAAGAATGAAGCTTCAAATAAAGCATAAGCTCACATATTCAAGTCACGTACTTGATGTCCTATGGAAGCGAACATTCTAAGGGTATTTATTATGTTAACATTTAACTATCGCATAGAGAAACCATAATAAAAGAACTTGCCATTAATTGTAAAATAAAAATCTAGGTACACAATTCATTATATGAATAAATAATAAATAGCAAACAGAATATATATTTACATGCAACCCACAACACTCTCATTAGATTTGATCATTTAGGTATCGTATACCCATTAATCTAGTATGACCATCATGCTTTCTCTGTGCGAGAGGCTTTGCTAGTGGATCCGCAATATTCTCCTCAGTCGGCACTCTGCAAATGTTCACATCTCCTTGTTCGGCAATCTAACGAATAAGATGGAAACACCGAAGTATGTGCTTGGAGCGCTTATGAGATCTAGGTTCCTTAGATTGTGCAATTGCACCATTGTTATCACAGTAGAGAACTATAGGACCAACAATGCTAGGAACTACATCAAGCTCGTCGATGAATTTCCTAATCCATATAGCCTCCTTCGTTGTATTAGCTACAACAATATACTCGGCCTCTGTTGTAGAATCAACAACTGTCTCTTGCTTGGAACTCTTCCAGCTTACAGCTCCTCCATTAAGGAAAAACACAAAACCTGACTGAGACTTTGAGTGGTCCCTATCAGTTTGGAAGCTAGCATCCGTGTAACAATTTATAACGAGCTCTTCCTCACCACCATACACTAAGAACACATCCTTTGTCCTTCTCAAGTACTTCAGGATATTCTTGACTGCAATCCAGTAACACTCACCGGGGTCTGACCGATACCTGCTAGTCAAGCTCAAAGCAATAGAAACATCGGGTCGAGTACATAACATTGCATACATGATTGATCCAATTGCCGAAGCATATGGAATCAACTTCATGCGGTCCTTATCTTTACAAGATTTAGGACACTGGTCCTTAGAGAGATTCACACCATGAGACAAGGGTAAAAATCCTTTCTTGGACTCAAGCATGTTGAACCGCTTCAACACCTTCTCAATGTATGTACTCTGGGTCAAACCCAGCAACTTCTTCGATCTATCTCTATAGATCTTAATACCGAGTATATAAGTCACTTCACCCAAGTCCTTCATAGAAAAGCAGTTCCCTAGGTTGTTCTTAACAACTTTCAGGGTAGGAATGTCATTCCCAATCAACAGTATGTCATCTACATACAATATCAGGAAGACAACAATGCTCCCACTGATTCGCTTGTAAACACAAGTCTCATCTTCATTCTTGATGAAACCAAACTCTTTGATTTTCTCATCAAAACGAAGATTCCAACTTTGAGAGGCCTGCTTCAGTCCATAGATGGACCTATTCAGCTTGCATATTTTAATGGCTTCATTTGGGGATACAAAACCCTCGGGTTGTGTCATGTACACTTCCTCAAGTAGGTTTCCATTAAGAAAAGCCATTTTGACATCCATCTGCCAGATCTCGTAGTCTTAATACGCAGTAATAGAAAGCAATATCCTTATGGACTTTACCATGACAATAGGGAAAAAAAATCTCAACATAGTCAATACCATGAATTTGCTTGAAACCCTTAGCCACCAATCGCCATTCGAATGTCTGTACATTCCCATCCATGTCGGTCTACTTCTTGAAGACCCATTTGCACCCTATGGGTCGTACCCCTTCAGGTGGTTCCACCAAGTTCCAAACTTGGTTTGCATAAATGAAGTCCATTTCGGATTTCATAGCCTCAAGCCATTTGTCGGAGTCAGGTCCATTCATAGCCTCTTGGTAGGTTGCTGGTTCATCATCATGATCCATAAGCAACACATTACCTATTTGAGACATGAGAAATCTATATCTCCCTGACTCAAATCTAGGTCTACTAGATCTACGTAGGACTTGTGTTTCTTGAGCAAATTCTCTAGCTACAACATCTTATAGTATTGTCTCAGATTCCAATTCCGGTTAATTCATTATTTATGGTTCTTGAACTTCTTCAAGTTCTACCTTTTCAGTCTTTCTTGATAAGAATTCTCTCTCCAAGAAGACGCCAGTCCTTGCGACAAATACTTTGCCCTCGGTCAGTAGGTAAAAGTAATACCCTTTCATTTCCTTTGGATATCCCACCAGATAACATTTATCTGATTTGGGTTCCAGCTTGTCAGGCATTTGACGTCGCACGTATGCCTCACAGCCCCAAATTTTAATAAACGACATACTAGGATGCTTCCCAGTCCATATCTCATATGGTGTCTTCAGAACCGTTTTCATTGGAGCGCGATTCAGTGTCATTGCAGTAGTCTCTAAAGAAAAACCCCAAAAGGAAACAGGAAAGTCTGCATGACTCATCATCGAACGTACCATGTCTAACAGAGTACGATTTCTCCTCTCAGACACGCCATTATGTTGTGTTGTTCTAAGTGGAGTGAGCTGTGATACAATACCATACTCATTCAGATGATCACGGAACTCATGACTCAGGTATTCGCCATCTCGATCAGATCAGATAGCTTTAACCCTTTTACCCAACTAGTTTTCTACTTCATTCTTGAACTCTTTGAACTTTTCAAAGGTCTCGGATTTGCACTTCTTAAGATACACATATCCGTATCTACTGAAATCATTAGTAAATGTAACGAAGTAGAAATATCCACCTCTAGCCATGGAGCTCATGGGTCTGCATACATCACTATGTACAACACCCAAGAGATCCTCAGCCCTCTCAGTATAACCAGTGAAAGGGGCTTTAATCATCTTTCCTAACAAATAAGATTTGCATCGCTCAAATGATTCATAATCAAATGAGTCCAAAAGTCCATCTTTATGGAGCTTGGATATGCGCTTCTCGTTTATATGGCCCAAACGACAATGTAAGAGATATGTAGGGTGAGTCATTTGTTCTTAGTCTTTTATTATTTTCTACATTATAGATTAGATGGTCCAAGTTCAAAACTTAAAGACCATTAAACAATTGGGCTACAGCATAACAAACATCATTCTTAAATATAGAACAACAATTATTCTTAATTATAAAAGGAAATCCAATCATGTCCAAGTATGAAATGGATATAATGTTTCTAGTTATAGCCGGAACGAAATAACAATTATCTAGTTCTATTAAAAGCCCACTGCGCAAAGAAAGACGGTAAACCCCTATGGCTATAGCAGCAACTCTTGCTCAATTACCGACGCGCAGGTCCACCTCCCATTTACTCAGCAATCTTCTCCTTTCCAGTTTCTGCACATTTGTACAAATGTGTGAACCACATCCGGTATCCAATACCCAAGATGAAGGAGCAGAAAGGTTTATTTCTATAACGTAAATATTTGAAGCGGAAGTCATACCTCCCTTCATTTTCTGCAGACCCTCAATGTAAGAAGGAAAGTTCCTCCTCCAATGACCAGCCTTGCCACAGTGGTGGCATTTCCCTTCCTTCACCGTTCTCTTCTTTTTCTTTAGTGAGGAAGACTTGGGCTCAAGATATGACTTAGGTCCCACCTTCGTCTTCTTAGAGCCCTTGCCCTTTCTCTTGCCCTTATGCACCGTCAGTATGGGGCTGGCAGGCTTGGCCTTCTTAATGTTGATCTCAGCAGTTCTTAACATGCCTAGGATCTCGGGCAGTGTCTTTTCTATTTCATTCATGTCGTAGTCCAAGACAAACTGCTCATAACTTTTAAGTAACGATTGCAGGATCAGATCTGTTGCAAACTCTTGACCTAGAGGAAAATCCAGCCTTTCAAGGTTCTCTATATACCCAATCATATTGAGTACGTGAGTCCCTACTGAATCTCAAACTCCCATCTTGCACTAAAATAACGCTTTTGTGACATCGAACCTCTCTTGACGAGCCTGCCCTTGAAACATTTTCTTGAGATGCTCGTCAATCTCCTTGCACCCCATGTTCTCATGTTACTTCTGAAGCTAAGAGTTCATGGTGGCAAGCATAAGGCCTTCGACGTCTAAGGCATCATCAATATACTTCTTATAAGTATCTTTATCAGCACGGGAAGAATTCCCGGTCGGCACCTCGGGGCTTCTTCTTCCAAGACATAGAGCTTTCGCTCTTGCCTGAGAACAATTCTCAAGTTCCTGTACCAGTCCATGTAGTTAGTCCCACTAAGTTTATCCTTCTTAAGGATATATCTCAGCGATAGAGTGGAGTGTGAACCATTTGCCATGGAATTCTACAAGAATTCATGCAGAATAATATCAGTACCAAAATTTCAAAATACAATTTATTTTTAATTTGGACTTAAATTAAAACTCCCATTATTTTATTCGAAATGATGGCCCTCACTATCAATTCAGAGAGTTCATGCGAGCTACTCTTTTTGTGGACAAGATCCGTATTTCACCAACACAATGAGTCAGCTTTGGCTTTTCTCTCACGATGTGGTTATTTAGGTAGGCAACGCTTGCCAATTGCATCCTCATGCAATTCTTGTATGGTTGGTGAATAACTCCTTATTCGCATCCATCATATGGTGCATGCCAACCCTATGCCTCTAGTCACTCAACCTTTGAGGTCACCTAGTTAAGTTAGACCTGATGTCGATAGTGGGATATCACAATTATCCGCTCGCACCCTTACCAAGATAGATTAATGCACATTTCTTTGGCATGCCCACACTTCATCAATCAAGGTAGGAAGATTGTAATCCATCGGAAGGCATCCGAACACTTAATATTTGATGAAGGGAATTTTTGATTATAGGTTAACAATTAACCATGATCAACATTTGATCAACGTGCACATCCAAAGAAAAACACTTCTAAAATCCACATGCTTCCCTTATGTGCACAACATGACACTATCAACATTTGATAGAAGGAAGGGCTAAATCGTAACATCCGGACTCCTCCAAATCTTCAGATTTACATGCATTGGACAAAGGCAAAGGCAACTCAACTTAAAACAGTAGACAAGCTCGTCTCTCATTGTTATATTAAAAATCCAAAACAATACACGGGTTTATTAACAGCTCGAGGGACAGTTACTGCTAAGAAGACAACAATTTCTAACAATTAGAAATTACCACGAAATCCCAGACATTCCTGGCGGGGTTCCAAGGGGCAGAGCCCCTAACCTGTGGGTTATGGGCCCACCGATTTCCCTTGGAAAAATCATCAACAATTGATGATCTAGGATTAAATCTAGACATTTAGAACACTTCTAAATCCCTAGGTTTACACGTACTGGAATAACCTAACTTCCAAAATAACAATCATTGCTGCAACCTCCCTCTGACACCACTTTTGGGTTTCTCTATGAGGATGGCACAACACTTGTTTACGCAGCAGAAGTAATAAAAATCAAGAATAACCAAAAGAGATTGTGATCGGGCCATGAATGTTGAATCAAGAAGTTAACAAACAACTAGGTAAAAGTTACCTTTCCGGTGTTGAGTCAAAACTCAATAGAGATGCTCCAAGCTTTGAGTCCTTGTCGATGGCAAGTTCTATGTAGAATAACGTCTACGTATCTGCAGAAATCCACACGCGCAGGAGAACACCGAGCCTCGTCGCACGAAAGATCGGGAAGGAGATCAACTGTACCTTGCACCTCCACAGACTTCTTGGTCCGTTCCAGGAAGAGCAACACCGGCGACTGTCGTCGGGGAGGAGGAGGTCAGCGGAGCGAACGATCGGTGGAAGAGGAACTCTTCGGTCGGCGGAACACTTCCGTCGGCAGAATCAGCAGAACTCTTCAGTTGGGTCGGGGAAATTCTTCGTATTTCTTTCGCTCAAAACCTAAGTGTCTATTTATACCCAAAGCATAAATAAACCTAGGTAAAATCGCTATCCGCAGACCACAATAAAATAGGGTTTCTGGGAAAAATTCGACGAGAATCAGCATTCGTCGAGAATCGAACATTTCGATTCTCGATGACTCTTGACGATCGTCGAGTATCGACGATCGATACTCGACGATCGAGACTCGATGATTCTCGACGATCGATACTCGACGATTCTCGACGATCGGTACTCGACAATTCTCGACGATCGATACTCGATGATTCTCGACGATCGATACTCTATGATTCTCGACAATTTTACCTTGGCAACATTTGCCGGACCCCATTCTGTATGGTGATTGGTAACCTTTACCAACACTGTCAATCTTCCAACTTCTCCACATGCTCCAATGTGCGACCCCGCACGCTCATATCACGTTGGCAGTGAGATTACATGTTTGACCATTTCTAGATCACCATGGTAACTCCAACAATAGGCACCCAAAATCTTGGTCTCTAGTATCCCCCACACCACCGACTTCATGCTCCATGGGTATTCTAACTCTAAATATGCTGGATACTCACTTGATCGTAAGAGCACTTGTGGTACTTGTAACTTCCTAGGTCCGACACTAGTTTCATGGTCAAGTAGAAAACAGAACACAGTTTCCCTCTGATGTAGGCCACGGTGTTCGACGCTATAATGACAAAGGGGATAACACGTACGCCTCTCTATTTCCACTACTACGCTCACACAATAATTAAACGCAGCACACTCATGACCAACGTTATAAATTATTGTTAACGTACGATAGCCATGCCGTTTTAAGATCGATCAAACGACTATAGGTCATCGTTCTCTCAAGCAAAAGGACCAATATTAGGCCTGAATGAGTGATGGTTGTACCAAAAGAGATCTACCGAAAGGTTCGGGTCGGAAAAAGGTAGATCTCCCCCAAAAAAACAAAAGCTAGGCTCGCCAAACCTCTCGGAAAATTAAACAACTAGAAAGAATAATTTATGCTATCGGAAAGATAAACCACGAACACAAAACAATTCCAAGATAACACAATAGCAATCGACAAAATGAAAATCTAGAAATTGAACCACACAAGAAGTAGAGGATATCGTTACCCAACCGGAATGGATGATACCGGTTCACTTTCAAGGATCGCTCTTCCACGGCTCCGCCAGAGTTTTGCCGACCGGAGAGAAACGAGACCGCTTCCTTTGCTTCACGCCGGAGAGGAATTCTAAAAAATTAGATCTTTCCTTGGCCAATTTCTATCATGAAAGGGGGTTGCTTGGGGTGTTGATGTGGGTCGGGTTTAGGGGTGGAGAGAGGAGGTTGGCTAGTTGGGGATGAGGATGGTTAGCTTAGGAATAAGGTGAAGGGCACGGTTTGGGTGGAGGAATAGGAAGTCGGGTTTGTTGGTGGTGGAGGAGGGCTCGGTTTGGTGGTGGTGAAAGAGGTGGTTGGCCGTGGGGTACAAAGAGGGTGAGAGGTGGTGGCAGCTATGGAGGGAGTTGGTGGCCGAGCTTGTGGAGGGGTGAATGTGGTCGGATTTGGATGAGGAGAAGGGAGGGATGCTAGGAATAGCACTAGCGGTGGGAGGAGGAGAAGAGAAGAAATCAAAGTTGGAGGGGAGGGGAAGGTGTGGCCGGCAGCCAAGGAGAGGGAGGAGGGAAGGGGGCGGCCAAGGAGAAGAGGAGAAGATTCTTAAGATTAGGGTTAGGAGTTTTTTATTCAATATTTCATTCAATACCCAAAACTATGAAAGTCCATGCCTATATATAGGCTTACAACATGTAGTGGCTATTTGCAGCCCAAATAAAAATAAAAACAATACCAAAATTAACAAGCAACATGATGAAAATTAAAATGCAAATAATTAAAATAATATTTAAAGCCTTCATAAGTCTTCATCATCACCATCGCCATCATGTTGGGGTCGCCGTTGTCTTCTTCCATCATTATCTTCCACATGTAGGAGAACGTCGTCTCCGCCGCCATCGCAGTCATCATCTTTAACATGTAGGAAGGTGTCGTCTTCATCAATCCTCCCCCGCTTAAAAGAACTCATCATCGATGAGTTGGCATGCAGGAATAGGCGCTGAAGAGCATCATCCCAAAGAACCTTCGCCGAGTCAGGGATCCAAGGGTCACCGGCAAACGAACGATCACACCTTCATATCATGTAACGATGAATACATCCGCTTTGAGAGGAGAACAAAACACAACCAATGAACCTATCTTGCCAAAATTTTGTCTTGCAGAACTTGGGAAATGCATTAGGCAAATAAAGAAGAAAAAATTCTGCATCAACACTCAACGTACCTCCGTTGGAGACCACTGGAGAGAACGATCCAAGAACAAGCTCACCCCCCAACCCAAATGAAAATATACTGGCACCAAACGTAGAGTTAGATATTTCAAAAGGTGGAAAAAACACAATGCGTGAAATTGGAAACATTTAAACTAGGGGAATTACCCCATTCAGTGGTAAACTTCAACAGATATGTTGTTTCTCCTAATTGATTAAAAATCCGAAAAGTTCTAACTCGCCGAATCACCAACGCTTCTATAGTTCCCGAAGGCATCCGTTCAGGGACGAGACACACAAAGAGTAAACTAAAAACCATATAGGGAGACACCCTCTTATGTAAGTTAGCGATATATTGATAAGAAGACATGTGTATGACTAGCGCTTCCTTACCGTGCTTATGTAAAATGAAAGCGTGAGATGCAAATAATATTGCAGGCAGACTTGACATGTAAAATAGCGATACCGGAACTACTTGAGATAGAACCAGGTGAACTAAATATGGTGGCGCTAATGGAAAGTAATAGTGTGGCACTAGCGGAACTACATCAGGAGGCACCAACCCAACGAGATCTGGTGGTACCAACAGAATGTGAATAGGTGGCACAAACGGGGCTACATCCGAGGATACTAGTAGAACGAAATCAGGTGGTACTAGCTGAATGCAATCCGGTGGCACAAAAGATGGCCACATCCTTAACGTACTCTCAGAGATTTGGTTAGTTTTTGAAAATCGAGTGGATATCAAATTAATGAGGCATTCATCATGACCCAACACGAAATCTATTATCACACTACGAGATATATCCCAAGGAGGGTCTATCATGGATGCTAAAATAACATGACTTACATCAGGCAAAATAAATTCATGTCCGAAAGGATCCGCTGGTCGGGTCAACATATCAGGAGGGAGAGTCGGTAATACTAAAACCGGGAGAGAGTTAAGATCGCATTTAAATTCACGCAACAGAGTTAGCATCAGGGGACGCTCATCCGGGTCTACTTCTAAATCATCTTCCAAAAATATAACTCTCTCGATAGGACACCCTTCCAACTCATAAATCACGACATAAATAGCAGTACAAATCTCATGAATTGGAGCATCGATAGATTCCGGAGGAGGGGCTAAGTCATAAACAATGCCAAAATACGGATTTATCGTCCAAGTAAAATCCTCCGGGTGCAAGCAATCAAAATCAATCGAAAAATCAAATAGAAGATTTTCCCTCACAGACAACACCACTGGCTCGTCATCACCAAACTCGCTATCAGAGAAACATTCGCCACAAGATGACTCTATCAACTCACTAGATACTTCACCCAAATCATACTCAGTAATGGTTTCAGAAACATCGATGAGGGGAAGTGGAGATGAATCCTCAGATGTGAGCACTACAATATGTTTCGGACTAAAAATAACCCGCTCGAGTCCTAACATACCATCGTCAACATCACGAATGGGTAAGCTCTCAACATAAGGTAATTCTTCCGACTATGCCAGAATATCAGTCGACTTAGATTCAACAAAAGACTCCACAACGGTCAATGGGGATGGCCCCGAAATGTCATCGAAGGGGAGTGGAGATGATTCCCCAAAGGAGGAATCCTCATCCAAGTCACTAGGGTAACCAATCTCCTCAACGTCGCTACAATTGTTAGTGATAATAGCCTCGCCCTCAGTGACGGGCACAATATTAATCACAGTCTCAGGCTCAATCATGCTGATAGGAACACTCTCACCTCACGGGCTCATGGCATTCCTAGCAATCACGTCTATCGAACTAGGGACCAGGGTCCTAAGCTTCTCTTTTCCTTCATCGGTAGGTGCACATGTGCTCGAAATAGTCTGATCTTGGCAGAGAAAGTACCTAGCGTGAGACTTATCGGTAGGTGCACATAGCAAGGATCTAGCGTGAGTCTTATGGTCACTCTTATAATCAGAAATGGGTCTAGTGCCCTGGCAGGGAGTAAAAACAACATGAGACATCCTAGTATGGGAGTACGGGGGGACGGACTGATTCGATGTAAGTAAAATCTTATGCAGCGATTCACTGAGATAGTCGGAAGACTGAGAGCGGCAGTATAGAGGGTAATACTCATCCATTAAATAATTCTTCAAAATCTGCCAACCGACAAGTGAGTCGATGGAGGGCATCCCTAAACGTCTCTCCTCATTTTTCCAGAAGGTATAGGCTCGACAAAAGAGTTGAAATCTCGCAATGGGAATCCTGTGGGGATCCACAATATGATATTGCTCAAAATAACGCTCCATGTCTTTCACCCAACATAGAAACACTCGCGGTCCACCTAGCCCATCATATGTCGAAGCAGGAATCCTAACACGCCAAGAGGTGCGCGGTGGCGGTGCTACTTGACTAGCCTTTAGTTGAGCAACTAAAGCAAAATTTTCATCCGTTATTGGGGAATGGACAGATTTCCCTACGTTCCTATTGGAACCTATAGTTTTTCCTCTGGAGGCGTTGACGTCATGGGCCATTTTAGAGGGAACCGGAGAGAAAACACAACCGGAACCGATGCACATGCAAAGAAGAAAAATAGCCTGGCCTTTTTATTTTCAAAGATAGATTTGTTCCCGCTAATATTTCTAAATAATATATAATTTTTTTATATATTTTTGCTGGCAAAAATATGGAGATTATTAATTAATTTTTTTTATTTTTCTTATTGCTGAAAATTAAATTTAACCGGCTATTGACAAACCACAATTTTTTTTGTAATTTTTGACTCTGAGGCGTGCCTACGAAGTGCGTGACAATGTCCTAATAATTGGGGGAGGTGTGCCAATTGGGAAATTGACGTGAACCTTCCTCTGATACCAAATTGATTTAGGCCACGATGTTCGACGATATAACGACAAAGGGGATAACACGTACGCCTCTCTATTTCCACTACTACGCTCACACAATAATTAAATGCAGCACGCTCACGACCAACGTTATCAATTATTGCTAACGTACGGTAGCCACACCATTTTAAGATCGAACAAACGACTATAGGTCGTCGTTCTCTCAAGCAAAAGGACCAATATTGGGCCCGACCAAGCGATGGTTTTACCAAAAGAGATCTACTGAAAGGTTCGGTTCGGAAAAGGTAGATCTCCCCCACCAAAACGAAAGCGAGGCTCGCCAAACCTCTCGGAAAATTAAACAACTAGAAAGAACAATTTATGTCATCGGAAAGATAAACCACAAACGCAAAATAATTCTAAGATAACACAATCATCGTCTGATGATGCATATTTTAGCTTAATTTATTAGGGTAAAAATATGTTATTTTCGTTTTAAATCTCTTTCTCTATGTTATTTTATGCTTCTTTTTATGTAAATATTATAAATAATAATTATTTTCTATTTGTGCAGGTTTCAACAAATTTTAAGGAAAAATCCCCTGACACGCCCCACTATCATGCCCTCCCCTGGCGTGACCCAGGGCGTGTCACCTGCTCCCGTTGTTGAAAGTCGCAAGAGATCGTTTCTCGCCAAAATCCCCTATCACGCCCCACCGACACGCCCTCCCCGAGCATGTCACCGGGCGTGACACGGGGCGTGTCGCCCTCTGCCCGAAGTCTGCCGCCTCCTTCAATGCATTCTACACAGCTGCATGCAACAGTACTGTCACGCTCCACGTCACGGGCGTGACCTGGGGCGTGACTACCCCGATTTTGACGTCTGATGGACCGACGACCATTGATTTTGACCTGACATGCCTGTCATGCCCCCCTGTCACGGGCGTGACCTAGGGCGTGACCACCATCGTACCGAAGCAATGATCCTTCCCTCCAGAGTCCAGAGCCCAAGGTCAACATAGTACTATCACGACCCCTGACACGCCCCCCCTAGGGAGTGTCGGAGGGCGTGACAAACCCGTAAAAAAATCTATAAATTGAGACCCCCCCTCTTCATTTCAGCAAGCTTTCGTTGAGGGGGAGGTGCTGCCCCTTTGGTTCTTGGGTCCTTTTCTAGTTTTTTATGCTTTTTTCTCTCTCTCTCTCTCCCTCTCTTTGTAATTTTTGTTTAACCCTAGTTTAATCTTAGTTTGTTTTAGCTTTCCTTGTAATCTTCAGTGTTGCTTAGTGTTAATTGTAGGGCTAGAATAGGTTTCAATTTCATGCACTTGTAATTTTAATTTCAATTAGTGTAACTTGCCCCTTTTCATTAATAGAATTGTTCTTTATTCAGCTTGTGTTTTTTTATGCTTTACTACTCATCCCCCCTCCTCCACTCCATTATGATTAACTAATCCTCCTTGTACTCAATCTTGATGATCCGAGATTAGAGCGATTAAGTTATGATGTTTTAATTAATCTTTTCTTTTTAGGTTAGGGCCTTGAATTACTCTTGATTAATCACGGGTTGGAGGTATATTATCGATATATACTCTCCGCCTTTGCTTTCATTCTGGGCTAGCCGAGAGGCCGAAAGAATGAAGGGAGCATTCAAGAATAAAGGGAGTTGTACGCACCCCTCGAGAGAGGCAGACGTCCAAATCTCCCGGATTGGAGTAAAATCCAATAGTGGGGTTCACCGCGTAAAGCGAGTTTTAGGCCTCCGATTTAGACGAGAGTCGGTCAGACCTTCCTAAACTCAGTTGGGCACGACTTCGAGAGAAGCGTGTTCAAGCTTTAGGAACCTCCACGGTCAAGGACCTTTATCCTATTAAGTTTAGATTTTTATCGCATTTTCTTAATCATCTTTAGCCGAGGTGATTCTTGATCGAGTGCATTTCCATTTCATATTTTATACCTTTCGTAGTAATCACCTATCTTGTGCTCTTTAATTAACTGTAGTAGTTTCCTTTCTAGCATAGTTCTTTGCATAATAGCACTTTACTTAATTGCGGTAGTTCTCTTTCTAGTATAGCTTTACTTCCTTCCTGGCACTTAGAGTTTCTAAAACCCTAGTTTTTCCGTCGATAAGATAATAGCGTTCGTGTGAGTAAGCATAGCCAACAGTTCCCGAATTTCAATACGACACTTGTGTCCCCTAGCTACAATTCGATAAGTATACTTGCCTCATTAGGTTGCTAGTTCGATTGCGTTTATTTTCTTCGAACCCTAGCGCATAACAAGTTTTTGGTGCCGTTGCCGGGGAACCAACTTCCGTTGATATATTGAAAACACGAACCTATTAATTTTATCTCCTCTTTCTGATCCTCTTTCTTTAAAGTTTTAAAAAATCAAAAAAAAAAATTATCACCGCTCTTAATAGTAACCAACTTCACAATTTTTCTACGCCATCAAATTCTCTCGAAAAGGGCAAAGGGCTTTAAGCGCCACTATCTTGTCTAGTACCTTGCAAACCCTTCACGGGGTTATCCTTGGGAAGTTCGGGAGTTAATCTATAAAAAAATCTATTTCAAAAAGAAAAAAAATTTCTAATCTTTTTTCTAGTTTATCCTTTTTCTCTTTCTCTTCTTCTTTTCTGTTCTTTTAGTGCATAACCCGCGGGAGTCCGTCGGTTATTTTGGACTTGGAATATGAAATTGAGCGTACTCTTCGGAGAAGATCGTGATTTCAAGGTCCTACTATCCAAGTGCCGGTTGAGGACTCCGAGTAATTTGCTACTTTAAGAATGGAAGAACCCAACGTAGATGAGGCCGTGCAAAGGACTATGTCCTATTATGCACGACCGAACCTCGAGGGAACAGAATCAATTATAGTCCGCCCTGCTATAGCAAATAATAACTTCGAACTAAAGCCTAGCATAATTCAAATGGTGCAGCAATATGTGCAAATTGACGGACTTCAAGATGAAGATCCGAACGCACATATAGCTAGCTTTCTTGAAATTTGTGACACCTTCAAGATAAATGGTATCACAAATGATGCAATAAGGCTGAGACTCTTCCCCTTCTCTTTAAGAACTAAAGCTAAGCAGTGGCTAAACACACTTCTAAAGAATAGCATAACCACTTGGAATGAATTAACTGAAAAATTTTTGGCGAAGTATTTTCCGCCAGCTAAAACTGCAAAACTTAGGAACGACATCTCTGCCTTCAGACAAATAGACTCTGAAACTCTATATGAAACCTGGGAAAGATTTAAAGAATTATTAAGATGATTCCCACATCACACACTGCCTGTATGGTTACAAGTGCAGACGTTCTATAACGGGCTAAATCAAAGCACGAAGCAAATGATAGACGCGGCTTCTGGCGGTACTTTAAATCATAAGACCCCGGAAGCAGCTCTTGATCTCTTTGAGGACATGGCCATGAACACTTATCAGTGGAATGTGCCTAGGTACCGCCCGAACAAGCCTGCAGGTATCTATGAAGTGGACAACGTCTCCCAGCTCGCTCTGCAAGTAGAAATCCTAAGCAAAAAATCACGAAGATGACTGCTGCCTCCGCCCCTCAGGTATGGAATCTGCAACCCCTACTCCAGAACATTTAGATTATGTTAATAATATGCCTAGAACTGCTTTTAATAATTTTTCTACAGCGAATTTTCATCCGCTTGGTTTTAATTTTCCGAATAGTTATAACCCTGCTTTAAGAAATAATCTGAACTTTTCATGGAGTAATCCATCGAATGCGATGCGCCCACCACCGCAAAATGATTTTTCTGCACCACCACCACCACCTCTTCAAAATTATCCAAAACCTCCAAGCTTGGAGGAATTACTTTCTAAATATATCACCACAAATGACGTTACTATAAGAACTTTAACCGGAAGCGTAAAAAGTCTAGATAATAAGGTAGGACAGCTCACAAAAATAATTTCTGAGCGACCCGCGGGGTCTCTTCCTTCCAATACCGAACCCAACCCGAGAGAGCAAGCGAAAGCTATAACTCTTCGGAGTGGGAAGCAAGTCTCCGGTATGGTAAGTGAAGAGCCCGAGGCAAGCTCCGCTCCCACCTTTAAAAATCAAAGCTCCGCTCCTGCCATTAAAAATCAAAGCTCTGCTCCGCTTCCACCCTCTGCTGAAGAAGTTATCACCCCTATTTTAGAAAATAATCTCACTCCACCACCCATCTTCAAAACTAATTCAACTCCTCCATACCCCTCTGAACTTAATAGACAACGTCAAGATGATCTGTACTCCCGCTTCTTAGAGATCTTCAAGCAAATCCACATTAATCTTCCCTTCCACGAGGCTATTTTGCAGATGCCGAAATATGCCAAGTATCTTAAGGACCTCCTCACCAATAAGAAGAAGCTAGAGAATCTATCGCACGTCACGTTAAACGCCGAGTGCTCCGTCGTTTTAACAAACGGTTTGCCGAAGAAAATCAGTGACTCAGGTAGTTTCTCTATCCCATGTGTCTTCGGTGATCTTTTTGTTAAACTCGCATTAGCCGACATAGGCGCGAGTATAAACCTGATGCCCTTTTCGTTGTTTAAAAATTTAGGGATTGGTAGCCTTAACCCCACACGTATGAGTATCCAGCTAGCCGATAGATCTGTCAAGTACCCGTTAGGAATAGTGGAGGACATTCTAGTGAAAGTCGACAAGTTCATCTTCCCGGTGGACTTTGTCATTTTGGACATCGAAGAAGACGTCGAGGTTCCCCTGATCCTTGGCTGACCCTTCATTGCCACCTCCAGAGCCATCATTGACGTAAGCAATGGTAAGCTCTTCCTTCGAGTAGGCGACGACAAAGTCACTTTTTCTATCACACCTTCGATGAAGAACACCCTAGCAAACGATGACTCCTGCTTTTTCGTAGACGCCGTAAGTGATGATTCTTCCTACTCCCTCTCCGACTTTGAAAAAGAATTTTCTGCTTTTTGCTCCTCTTCTCTTACAACTAAATCGCTGCAAGGAAGTGATGAATCTTCTGATTGTCTTTCTGAGTTTGAAAAAGAATTTTCTGATTTTTGTTCTTCCTCTTTTCTTACCACTGAATCACTACAAGAAGCCGTCTTGGCTGCTAGCCCTACCCCTTTTTACGTTTCTTATAAAAAAAGTATATGAAGATATTATTTTTGAAAAAGAAAGAATCTCTAAATCCTCTTATGAAGAACCCCCTACCCTAGAACTTAAAGAACTTCCAGAACACCTTAAGTATGCTTTCTTAGAAAAAGATTCCAAGTTACCAGTTATCGTTTCGGCCTACCTCACGGATACGCAAAATGATAAACTTCTTCTAGTTCTACGTAAGCATCGCCGGGCTATTGCTTGGAAAATTTCTGATATCAAGGGCATAAGCGCATCTTTCTGTACCCATAAAATTTTAATGGAAGATAATTCGCGTAACTCTATCCAACCTCAGCGCCGTATAAACCCGAATATGAAAGAAGTAGTTAAGGGCGAGGTTATGAAATTATTAGACGCAGGAATTATCTACCCTATTTCGGACAGTAAGTGGGTTAGCCCCGTTCAAGTAGTTAAAAAGAAGGGAGGGATAACCATAGTTAGTAATGAGAATAATGAATTAATCCCGACACGGACGGTGACGGGTTGGTGTATGTGTATAGATTACCGTAAGTTAAATGACGCCACCCGTAAGGACCACTTTCCTTTACCGTTTATCGACCAGATTTTAGAACGTCTCTTCGGCCATAGCTTTTATTGTTTTCTCGATGGCCTCTCGGGGTACTTTCAAATACCCATCTCTCCCGAGGACCAAGAGAAAACTACGTTTACTTGTCCCTTCGGCACCTTCGCTTACCGAAGAATGCCGTTTGGATTGTGCAATGCGCCAGCTACATTCCAGCAATGTATGCTCGCAATATTTGACAAGTACGTAGAAAGCATTATGGAGGTATTCATGGACGATTTCTCCGTATTCGGCGATTCCTTCGATAGATGTTTAGAAAACCTCGAAAAAGTCTTAGAATGATGCGAAGAAACTAACCTTGCCCTAAATTGGGAAAAATGCCATTTTATGGTGAGAGAAGGGTTAGTTTTGGGTCATAAAATTTCTGCTAAAGGTATTGAGGTAGACGTTGCCAAGAGAGAAGTTATTGAGAAGTTGCCGCCGCCTACAAACATAAAACCTATAAGAAGTTTCCTAGGCCACACTGGCTTTTATCGTCGTTTTATAAAGGACTTCTCCAAGATCACTAAGCCCCTCACCCATCTCTTAGAAAAAGACGCTCCATTAATTTTTGATGACTCTTGCCTTTCTGCCTTCGAATTAATTAAAGAAAAGTTAATTAATGCACCGATTATGATAGCTCCGGTGTGGGACCTTCCTTTCGAGATTATGTGCGATGCGAGTAGTTTTGCGGTGGGAACCGTATTAGGTCAATGCATATCTAAAAACTTCCACCCCATCTATTAAGCTAGTAAAACCCTCACATCTGCACAAGAAAATTACACCACAACCGAGAAGGAGCTCTTAGCTGTAGTATTCGCTTTTGATAAATTCCGCCCTTACATTACACTTTCAAAAATCATTGTTTTTACGGACCACTCGGCCCTCAAGTACCTTCTTACCAAAACGGATGCCAGGCCTCGCTTGATTCGCTGGGTCTTACTCCTCCAGGAGTTTGACTTAGAGATCCGTGATAAGCGAGGAGCTGAGAACTTGGCTGCCGAGCATTTATCCAGATTAGATAACCCCATTATAGAAAAATTAAATGAAAAATCTTTTAATTATTATTTTCCTGATGAGAAGCTGCTTTTAGTTAACACATCTACTTCTCCTTGGTTCGCGCACATCGCCAACTATCTAGTGGCCCGGGTGCTCCCAAAAGAGTTCTCCTCTCAGCAAAAGAAGAAATTCTTTTTTGAGTTAAAGAACTACTTTTGGGAAGACCCGCATCTTTTCAGAATTTGTGCGGATCAAGTGATAAGGAGATGTGTTTCTTATGATGAAGGAATTGATATTCGAAAACATTAGCATGAAGGTCCGACAGGTGGGAACTATCAAGCTGCTCGCACTGCTCACAAGGTGCTCTGCGTGGGTTTTTACTGGCCTAGCCTGTTTAAAGACGCGCAAGCCTTTGTGAGCAGGTGTGATAGTTGCCAACGGTCGGGCAACATCTCTAATAAAAATGAAATGCCGCAAAATTATTTCTTAGAGTGCGAAATTTTCGACCTCTGGGGAATTGATTTTGTTGGCCCCCTTCCTTCTAGCTTCGGAAACAAATATATTTTAGTTGCTGTTGATTATGTTTCACGATGGGCTGAGGCTCAAGCTCTTCCTACGAATGACTCCCGAGTTGTAGTCACGTTTCTAAAAAGATTATTTTCTAGATTCGGTACGCCACGCTCGATCGTTAGCGATAGGGGTTCCCATTTCTGTAACGCACAATTTTCAAAAATTCTTACCAAATACGGTATTACACATAAGCTTTGCACTGCCTACCACCCCCAAACTAACGGACAAGTCGAAGTAGTTAATAGAGAAATAAAAAGAATATTAGAAAAGACTGTTTCAACTTCTAGGAAAGACTGGTCAGCCAAACTTGACGATGCTCTATGGGCATACCGAACAGCGTACAAAACCACCCTCAGATGTACGCCGTATCAACTGGTCTATGGAAAATCGTGCCATCTGCCCGTAGAGTGAGAACACCGCGCCTTTTGGGCCTTGAAATTTTTAAACTTCGATCCCCACTCAGTCGGTGACCTTTGAAAATTTCAACTAAATGAACTCGATGAGTGGCGCTCTTATGCTTATGAAAATAATAAACTTTATATAGAGCGGGCGAAGAGTTTACACGATAAACACTTAAGGCACCCTAAAAACTTTAAGCCGGTCGACCAAGTTCTTTTATATAATTCTCGTTTACGTTTATTTCCGGGCAAATTAAAATCTCGTTGGTCTGGCCCGTTTTCTATTTTAGAAGTATTTCCTTATGGAACTGTTTTAATTTCTCACCCTGATAAGGGTAATTTATAAGTGAATGGTCAGCGTCTTAAACTGTATTTCTCTAGTGATGATGATGTCAGTCCAAACATTATTAAGTTTTTGCTTCACGCACTTTAACTTTGAACTCTTAATTATTGTTAAAATACAATTTTATTTCTGGACAACAATATTTTTGGACAATATTATTTTTTTTGATGCGTTGAGCTCAACAACGCTTTAACCAAAGGGCGCTCTTGGGAGGCAACCCAAGTTATCTTTTTCTGTTTTCTTTATTTTACAATTTTTGCCTCGGACGGCTCCGACAAGCTGAAGCTTCTGCGATCGCCTGCTCCAACATTGCTGAATCAATCACAAAGTCCAAAGAAGACATTCGGAGGAGCGGCATCACTTAGCTTTCGCAGCAAATAAATCCGGGGAAGTACCTGTCTTTCAATTCTGTACTTTACTTTTCTCTCCTTCTCCAATCCCCTTCTTTAGCCATTGAGGACAATGTCTATTTTAAGCTTGGGGGAGGACTTCCTCCTTCATTTTTACTTAGTGTACAAATTTTTTCTCTTTGTATATATTTTAAATATTTCCAAAATATATATATATATATATTAAAATTCCAAAAAAAAAAGAGAAAAAATTTCCAAAATCCAAAAAAAAAAGAGAATATTTCACAAAATTAAAAAAAAAAAATATGTGTTTTTTTTTGAATAGTTTTAGATATTTTGGTATTTCAATAGTACCCCTAGTTTTTGTTTTTGTTTTACCCAAAATTTTCTATAAACAACGTAGTTAATTATAATATTTCTAATCGTCCTTTTTAATTATGTTTCACAAGTAAAATGTTGGCCATGTTGTGTTTCTAATTCTACGATAGCATGTTAAGGTGAAATATTTTTCTAAAACTCGCATTTCTATTATGGTTTTTTGTTTTTTATTTCCATTACTTTCTCAAAAATTCATCATCCACTATTTTCTTTTTCGTTTTTGAATAATTTTTGTAAAGCCAACTTTTGAATAGCGTAGTAGATGTGAACGATCCAAGTCACCTATTATTTCTATTTTCAAGTTAATTTCATCAATCTTCTTTTATGATCTAGGACTCGCTTTTTGAAAATTTTCAAACCTTTGTTTTAAATAAATTCCAAAGCGTGAAAATGATTTAGGCCATTTTTGTTTTCGTTTGAGCTTTCCTGCCAACCTAAAAACTTTTACCACTAGTTAGCCATTTTTGAGCCTTTTTCTGATTTCATTTGATAGCTTCTCCCTTCATTTCAATTTCACCAAAGCCAAAATTTCCAACCTATCAAATCACACTAGCCTTTTTGAGTTTCATAAATTATTTTGACGATTTGATAGGATATTTTGTGATTTTTGTGGGTGAAAGGTTTTGAAAAAAAAAGTATGCTCAAAAGTGATGTTTATTTTTGTTTGGCCAATTCAAAAGGAAAATAAAAATATTTATGGCCTTTGTTTTGAAAAAAGAAAAAAAATGGAAAAAAAGAAGAAAAAGAAAAAAAATGTGTATTTATTTTTATGAAAGTTTTTGAAACTCTTTGCTTTGGTTTAGTGTGATTTTGAACCTTCACGTTTATCTTTGAATTCCACTTCTAATCATATTCCTAAACCAAACGTTTCTGTCCTATTTAAGTCCTTTTGATTCACGGTTTTTGATTTTTATTTAATAACTAAGAAAAGAAAAAAAGTAAATCAGTTTTAGTTTTGGATTTAAACCTAGATTTTTGTTAATTAAATTGATATAATTATAATACGTTGCTTGGATCTAGTAAGAACTCAATGCGTGTTTTTCATTTTCGTTGCTTTGCTTAAGTCTATTTAAACAATCTCGTTAAAATTTTGGATGATTTGTTTTTATTGAGTAAAGTTTATAAAAGTTTTACCATACCTAAAAAATTGTTTTAGACTTACATTTCACCTTTTCCCTACTTAGAATTTCGCATAGTACTTGTGTAGGCATAATTAGAACTTTTTGATTAGTCCTTTTTATAAATATCTAGTTTTTATATTTTTGCTTGGGGACAAGCAAAGCTTAAGCTTGGGGGAATTTGATAATACGTTTTGTAGCCTAAACTATTATCGTATTTTCTATTTTATATTGTACAAATCATGTCTATTATTAGTTTATTTTTTATCATTTTTATGTAAATATTATTGCCACTGACTTTTTCTTATCTTTTTGCAGGTTTCCAGAAAATTGTCCAAAAATGACCTGACACGCCCCCCTGTCACGCCCTCCCTGGGCGTGACCTAGGGCGTGTCACTCGATCCCGAGGACTCCTGCTGGAAGGACAGAAAAACAAACAAAACCGCTATCACGCCCCCCTGGCACGCCCTCCCTGGGTGTGTCACCAGGCGTGACCATGGGCGTATCGCCCTCTGCCGCAAAGCCTGCCGCCGCATTAAATGTCGTTCCGCCACAGCACGAAATAGTACTGTCATGCCCCTCGTCACGGGCGTGACCTGGGGCGTGACATCAACTTTTCCGATGACTGACGGATTTCCGACCAATGATTTGGACATGACGTGAGTGTTACGCCCCCCCTACACGGGCGTGACCTAGGGCGTGACCACCGACATATACAGGCAATGATCCTTCCCGCCAGAGTCCAGAGCCAGAGGTCAATATAGTACTGTCACGCCCCCTGACACGCCCCCCTAGGGCGTGTCAAAGGTCGTGACCAACCCGTTTAAAAAATCTATAAATTGAGACCCCCCCTCTTCATTTCAGCAAGCTTTGGTTGACAGGGGGAGGTGCTGCCCCTTTGGTTCTTGGGTCCTTTACTAGTTTTTTTATGCTTTTCTCTCTCTTTCTCTCTCCCTCTCTTTGTAATTTTTGTTTAACCCTAGCTTAATCTTAGTTTGTTTTTGCTTTTATTGTAATCTTGCTCTTGCTTAGTGCTACTTGTAGGGCCAGAACAGGAATTTCATTTTCATGCACTTGTAATTTCTTTTTCAATAGTGTAACTTGCCCCTTTTCATTAATAAAAGATTTCTTGTTTAGCTTGTCTTTTTTTTATGCTCTACTACTCATTCCCCCTCCTCCATTCCCTAATGATTAACTAATCCTCCTTGTACTCGATCTTGATGATCCGAGGTTAGAGCGATTAAGTTATGATGTTTTAATTAATCTTTTTCTTTTTAGGTTAGGGCCTTGAATTACTCTTGATTAATCACGGGTTGGAGGTATATTATCGATATATACTCTCCGCCTTTGCTTTCATTCTGGGCTAGCCGAGAGCCCGAAAGAATGAAGGGAGCATTCAAGAGTAAAGTGAGTTGTACGCACCCCTCGAGAGAGGCAAACGTCCAAATCTCCCGGATTTGAGTAAAATCCAATAGTGGGGTTCACCGCCTAAAGTGATTATTAGGCCTCCGATTTAGACGAGAGTCGGTCGGACCTTCCTAAACTCAGTTGGGCACGACTTCGAGAGAAGCGTGTTCAAGCTTTAGGAACCTCCACGGTCAAGGAACTTTATCCTATTAAGTTTAGATTTTTATCGCATTTTCTTAATCGTCTTTAGCCGAGGTGATTCTTGATCGAGTGCATTTCCATTTCATATTTTATACCTTTCATAGTAATCACCTATCTTGTGCTCTTTAATTAACTGCAGTAGTTTCCTTTCTAGCATAGTTCTTTGCTTAATAGCTTTACATAATTGCCGTAGTTCTCTTTCTAGTATAGCTTTACTTCCTTCCTGGCACTTAGAGTTTCTAAAACCCTAGTTTTTCCGTCGATAAGATAATAGCATTCGTGTGAGTAAGCATAGCCAACAGTTCCCGGATTTCAATACGACACTTGTGTCCCCTAGCTACAATTCGATAGGTATACTTGCCTCATTGGGTTGCTAGTTTGGTTGCTTTTATTTTCTTCGAACCCTAGCGCACAACAAGTTTCTTAAACACGCTTCTCTCGAAGTCGTGCCCAACTGAGTTTAGGAAGGTCCGACCGACTCTCGTCTAAATCGGAGGCCTAAAACTCAGTTGGGCACGACTTCGAGAGAAGCGTGTTCAAGCTTTAGGAACCTCCACGGTCAAGGACCTTTATCCTATTAAGTTTAGATTTTGATCGCATTTTCTTAATCGTCTTTAGCCGAGGTGATTCTTGATCGAGTGCATTTCCATTTCATATTTTCAATCTTTCGTAGTAATCTCCTATCTTTTGCTCTTTAATTAACTGCAGTAGTTCCTTTTCTAGCATAGTTCTTTAATTAATAGCACTTTACTTAATTGCGATAGTTCTCTTTCTAGTATAGCTTTACTTCCTTCCTTGCAATTAGTTTTTCTTAAACCCTAGTTTTTCCGTCGAAAAGAGAATAGCGTTCATATGAGTAAGCATAGCCAACAGTTCCCGGATTTCAATACGACACTTGTGTCCCCTAGCTACAATTCGATAGGTATACTTGCCTCATCGGGTTGCTAGTTCGGTTGTGTTAATTTTCTTCGAACCCTAGCGCGCAACAAGTTTTTAAGCATAAAAGGGGCCAAGAAATAGAGGGGCAGCACCTCCCCCTCTCCCCGGCAACGGCGCCAAAAACTTCATACAGAAATTCGCAACTGCGGAGAGAGGGTTAGAAAAGAGAAAGTGGATGTGGTGGTTGAGAATATTCTCCGATTCTATATCCAATAAAGGAAAGCGTACCTTATCGGTTATAGTATAGGATACTAAAGATTAGTATCAAGGTCGTATTTCCCTGGGGCGTAATGACTACTTCTACTTAAAGGAGGTTGCTATTATTTTATCAAATGATATTTCTATTAAATGTTAAACTAAAAACAGGAATTAAAGTACTAAAATAAAAAAGAATACTAAACTACTTACAGGATAAAAAGAGTTAGATCTAATAATAAAGAGGTGCACTCGATCAAGAATCACTTCAGCAAGAGACGATTAAAAAGACGATAAATAAACCTAAGCTTAATAGGATAAAGGTCCTTGACCGTGGAGGTTCCTAAAGCTTGAACACGCTTCTCTCGAAGTCGTGCCCAACTGAGTTTAGGAAGGTCCGACCGACTCTCGTCTAATTCGGAGGCCTAAAACTCTCTTTACGCGGTGAACCCCTCTATTGGATTTTACTCCAATCCGGGAGATTTGGACGTCTGCCTCTCTCGAGGGGTGCGTACAACTCCCTTTACTCATGAATGCTAACTTCATTCTATTGGCCTCTCGGCTAGCCTAGAATGAAAGCAAAGGTGGAGAGTATATATCGATAATATACCTCCAACCCATGATTTATCAAAAGTAATTCAAGGCCAAAACCTAAAAAGAAAAGGTAAATTAAAGCGTCATAACTTAATCGCTCGAACCTCGGATCATCAAGATTGAGTACAAGGAGGATTAGTTAATCATGGTGAAGTGCAAGAGGGGGGATGAGTAATAAAGCATAAGAATACAGGAATAAGAAAGGAGCACTTTTATTAATGAAATAGAGTGCTATAACTATGAAATGGAAATTACAGGTGCATCAAAGTAAAACCTATTCTAGCCCTACAATAAGCTACTTAGAAGAAATGCAAGAGCTAAAAGCAAAACACTAAGCTAGGTTAATAAAATAATTACAAAATAAGAGAGAGAAAGGGAGAGAGAGAGAGAGAGAAAAGAAGCATAAAAGGGGCCAAGAAATAGAGGGGCAGCACCTCCCCCTCCCCCTAAAAGTTGCTGAAATGGAAGGGGGGTCTGAATTTATAGGAAAAGTTCTCGGGTTTCAATACGACACTTGTGTCCCCTAGCTACAATTCGATAGGTATACTTGCCTCATTGGGTTGCTAGTTCGGTTGCATTTATTTTCTTCGAACCCTAGCGTGTATCAAGTTTTTGGCGCCGTTGTCGGGGAGTGTTTTGATATTTTGAAAAAAGGATAGCTATTAATTTTATCGTTTTTGTTTTGTTTTTTTTTCTCTCGTCTCTCTCACCCCACTCTCGCGGTTGATTAATTTTATTTTGTAATGTGTAATCTTTGTTTTAATTGTGGAGAGTTCGGTCACTCTCGTGAGGAGTGTTGGGTAAGGTATCGTCCATCCTCCCATGATTTTATCCCTTCCGGATCGAATCAATTTGGCCAAATTGATCCGTCCGCGAATTTTTTTTCATGGGGTTACGATGGTTTTCAAATGCCTTCCTACCCTTCTCCTCCGAATTTTTCTGATTTTAATTTTTCCGGAAATTTCTTGAATGGACATTTTGATCCTAGCCCTACTTTGAACTACTCAGGGTGGCAACACCCTGATCATTCTTGGGGCCAAGGTGATCATCAATCCATTCCATCTCAAGATTTTTCCACTTTTTCTCCGCAAGTTTGCGCGCCTCCCGTTTTTGATTCTAGCAAAAATGAAGTCATTTTTAATGGTGTAGCATTTGATGCACGCATCAATGCTCACTTCAAAGTGATTTTTGACGCTTTGGCTGCTGAGGCCGCATCTTTTTCTTCCCCTCCTCCTCCTATTTATCTTTCGAATGATGAATCTTCGGATATTCCGCAGTGCCTTCAATCACTTGCGGAAGACGATTATTCAGAAATTCCATTGTGCCTTCAACCTCTCGAGGAGGAAATTTCCCCCGATATTCCGATTTTTTTTCAAGTTTCCGAGGAAGATGAACTTTCTTGTGTTCGATCTTCTGAAGAGATTGATTTTTTGGATATCCCGATTTGCTCCAAATCTACCGAAATGATTGATATTCAGGTGGAGCAACCAGATTTTTCTATCCAACCATTTTCTTGTGATCAACCGCCGTCGCCTTCTTCTTTTTCTTCTCTCCCCCCTCCTTGCGAAAATTCTGTTTTCTTTTCTTGTTTTATTTTTCCTTCTAGTTTTGTTTCTACTTCTTCTTCGCCCCCTTCTAATAGTATAGTTTAGTTTTCTAGTTTTTTTCCTTTTTCTAAATCTTCTTATTTTTTATTTTATTTAAAAAATAAAAAAAGTACAAAAAAATATTTTTATTTACTTAAAAAATGTTTTGGCACTCGCGCCGAAACGCATATTGCGCGAGCTGCCATTACATTTCACTTTTAATTTTCCTTTTAGCTAACAAAAAAACGTCGAGCTCAACGACGTTTTAAACAAAGAGCGCTCTTGGGAGGCACCCCTTGCTTATCATTTTCTTTTTTGTTTTTCCCGTTTTTTTTATTTTTTGTTTTGTATAGGAATAAGCTCCTGCGTGTTTGTGCAGCTTATCGCCTCGCAACTTGGACTGAAGCGATCTTTAGCTCAAGTTTGGGGGACGCATTTTCCAACGTGTGGGCATCAAACACTAGGGAAGCATCTTCTCCCTCTCTTTGCATTTCTTTTTTCTCTTTTCTCTCTCTTTTCTCTCTCTTTATACTTAACTTTAAACATTGGGGACAATGTTTAACTTTAAGTATGGGGGAGAGTTCACATAATATTTTACTTTAGAAAAATCAAAAAAAAAATTAATTATAAAAATTTTAGAAAAATCAAAAAAAAAAATTTGTATATATAATATTTTTGAAAAATCAAAAAAAAAAAAATATAAAAATTTATGAAAAAAAATAAAATAAATTCCAAATTAAATTGAGTTAATTTTTGCCAAATCAATTAGTACCCCGCTACTTTGCTTTTTATTGTTTTTTCAAGCTCATGTCTACTTGCTTAGTTAGAATAAATTTGATTAATTTTCTTTTTAAATATGTTTAGCGAGTAGTATGTTGACTCATGCAGTGTTCCTATTTAGGGTACTATGCTATTTTTGAAAAAATTTTGAATTTTTCATTACTTTTCCTTACCCTTTCTTTTATTTCTTTTACTTTTATAAAACCCATCATCCCTTATTTTTCATTATTAAAATATTTTTAAACGTTAATTAGTATTAAGTGTAGTAGACACAAACTGGTCTAGATGCTTATTATCATTATTTTCATGAAAGCAAATTCTCTATTTTTTTTTTGTGTTTATCCTCTTTTGAAATTTCAAAGCTTTACTTTGAGTAGATTTAGGAAGCATGAAAATGATTTAGGCACTTCTTTTGTAACGTTTGAGCCTTTGCACCTCGCCTAACAATAACCATTACTAGACATTTTTGTGCCTTTTCCTTTCCTTTTTGTAGCCCCACTTTTTATTTCACCACGGCCAAATAGCCTACCTACATGCAAACTTTAAAATTGTTTTTTGAGCTTTAATTGATAATGTGCATCTTTTTTAAAAAATTAGTGGAAAATCTTTGTGTTATCTTTTGCTACAAAAGTGAAAAGTTTTAAGTATAAAAAAAATAAAAAAAAATGATGAAAATTATTGAAAAAAAAAGTAAAAAAAAAAGAAAAGAAAAGTATTTATTTTGGCTAGTTTTATTTTGGCAAAGCTCATTTTCTTTTTGTTTTAAGTGTGCAAATATCCCTCGTGTTTATCTTTTTGAATATCGCACCATTAAAAACCTAAGCCTAACTATACGCCTAATTAAAGCCCTAATGATTCATGCTTTTTACGTTTTCTTTTTAGTATAGTAGCGAGAAACTAGATTGAGTAAGTATTTTTGATAGAAATATTGAATTTTGTCTTGATTGACTATGGTTTTAATTTGTCTCTTAGACTTTAGTAGTGACTCAATGCGCTTTTTACTCGTTACCTTATTAAGTTTTAATTCTGTAAAAATTTGGGATGATATGTTTTTATATTTAGTAAAATTTATAAAATTCTGTGCTAAGTTAAAGTAGGACTTTTCGGTTCTTTTTCAAAAATTTCTCTACCTCTAAATTCCCGTCTTACTCGTTTATAGCATTTTTAAACTTTTCAATTAATCCTCTTTATTTTCTCTAACTCGTAGTCTTTGCTTGAGGACAAGCAAAATAATAAGTATGGGGAATTTGATGATGAATATTTTAGCTTAATTTATTAGGGTAAAAATATGTTATTTTTATTTTAAATCTCTTTCTTAATGTTATTTTATGCTTCTTTTTATGTAAATATTATAAATAATAATTATTTTCTGTTTGTGCAGGTTTCAACAAATTTTCAGGAAAAAATCCCCTGACACGCCCCACTGTCACGCCCTCCCCAGGCGTGACCCAGGGCGTGTCACCTGCTCCCGTTGTTGAAAGCCGCAAGAGATCGTTTCCCGCCAAAATCCCCTGTCACGCCCCACCGACACGCCCTCCCCGAGTGTGTCACCGGGCGTGACACGGGGCGTGTTGCCCTCTGCCCAAAGTCTACCTCCTCCTTCAATGCATTCTACACAGCTGCACGCAATAGTACTGTCACTCCCCACGTCACGGGCATGACCTGGGGCATGACTGCCCCGATTTCGATGTTTGATGGACCGGCGACCATTGATTTTGACCTGACACGCCTGTCACGCCCCCCTGTCACGGGCGTGACCTAGGGCGTGACCACCATCGTACTGAAGCAATGATCCTTCCCGCCAGAGTCCAGAGCCCGAGGTCAACATAGTACTGTCACGCCCCCTAACACGCCCCCCCTAGGGCGTGTCGGAGGGCGTGAACAACCCGTGAAAAAATCTATAAATTGAGACCCCCCCTCTTCATTTCAGCAAGCTTTGGTTGAGAGGGGGAGGTGCTGCCCCTTTGGTTCTTGGGTCCTTTTCTAGTTTTTTATGCTTTTCTCTCTCTCTCTCTCTCTCTCTCTCCCTCTCTTTGTAATTTTTGTTTAACCCTAGGTTAATCTTAGTTTGTTTTAGCTTTCCTTGTAATCTTTAGTGTTGCTTAGTGTTAATTGTAGACCAAGAATAGGTTTCAATTTCATGCACTTGTAATTTTAATTTCAATTAGTGTAACTTGCCCCTTTTCATTAATAGAATTGTTCTTTATTTAGCTTGTGTTTTTTTTATGCTTTACTACTCATCCCCCCACCTCCACTCCATTATGATTAACTAATCCTCCTTGTACTCGATCTTGATGATCCGAGGTTAGAGCGATTAATTTATGATGTTTTAATTAATCTTTTCTTTTTAGGTTAGGGCCTTGAATTACTCTTGATTAATCATGGGTTGGAGGTATATTATCGATATATACCCTCCACCCTTGCTTTCATTCTGGGCTAGCTGAGAGGCCGATAGAATGAAGTGAGCATTCAAGAGTAAAGGGAGTTGTACGCACCACTCGAGAGAGGGAGACGTCCAAATCTCCCCGATTGGAGTAAAATCCATTAGTGGGGTTCACCGCGTAAAACGAGTTTTAGGCCTCCGATTTAGACGAGAGTCGGTCAGACCTTCTTAAACTCAGTTGGGCACGACTTCGAGACAAGCGTGTTCAAGCTTTAGGAACCTCCACGGTCAAGGACCTTTATCAAATTAAGTTTAGATTTTGATCGCATTTTCTTAATCGTCTTTAGCCGAGGTGATTCTTGATCGAGTGCATTTCCATTTCATATTTTCAATCTTTCGTAGTAATCTCCTATCTTGTGCTCTTTAATTAACTGCAGTAGTTTCCTTTCTAGCATAGTTCTTTACTTAATAGCACTTTACTTAATTGCGGTAGTTATCTTTCTAGTATAGCTTTACTTCCTTCCTTGCAATTAGTTTTTCTTAAACCCTAGTTTTTCAGTCGATAAGATAATAGTGTTCGTGTGAGTAAGCATAGCCAACAGTTCCCGGATTTCAATACGACACTTGTGTCCCCTAGCTACAATTCGATAGGTATACTTGCCTCATTGGGTTGCTAGTTTGGTTGCGTTTATTTTCTTCGAACCCTAGCGCGCAACACCATCCACCAAATGAAATCTAGAATTTGAACCACATAAGAAGTAGAGGATATCGTTGCCCAATCAGAATGGATGATCCCGGTTCACTTTCAAGGATCGCTCTTCCACGGCTCTGCCGGAGTTTTGCCGACCGGAGAGAAACTAGACCGCTTCCTTTGCTTCACGCTGGAGAGGAATTCCACAAAATTAGATCTTGCCTTGGCCGATTTCTATCTTGAAAGGGGGCTGCTTGGGGTATTGATGTGGGTCGGGTTTAGGGGTGGAGAGAGGAGGTTTGCTAGTTAGGGATGAGGACGGTTAGGTTAGGAATAAGGTGAAGGGCTCGATTAGGGTGGAGGAATAGGAAGCCGTGTTTGTTGGTGGTGGAGGAGGGCTCGGTTTGGTGGTTGAGAAAAAGGTGGTTGGCCGTGGGGTTCAAAGAGGGTGAGAGGTGGTGGCGGCTATGCAGGGAGTTGGTGGTCGAGCTTGTGGAGGGGTGAATGGGGTCGGTTTTGGATGAGGAGAAGGGAGGGATGCTAGGAATAGCACTAGCAGTGGGAGGAGGAGAAGAGAAGAAACCGAAGTTGGAGGGGAGGGGAAGGTGTGGCCGGAGGCCAAGGAGAGGGGGGAGGGAAGGGGCGGCCAAGGAGAAGAGGAGAAGATTCTCAAGATTAGGGTTAGGAGTTTTTTTTTCAATATTTCATTCAATACCCAAAACTATGAAAGTCCATGCCTATATATAGGCTTACAACATATAGTGGCTATTTGCAGCCCAAATAAAAATAAAAACAATACCAAAATTAACAAGCAACATGATGGAAATTAAAATGCAAATAATTAAAATAATATTTAAAGCCTTCATAAGTCTTCATCGTCTCCGTCGCCATCATGTTGGGGTCATCGTCATCTTCTTCCATAATTATCTTCAACATGTAGGAGAACGTCGCCGCCGTCGCCATCGTCGTCATCATCTTTAACATGTAGGAAGGTGCCGTCTTCATCAATCCTCCACCGCTTAAAAGAAATCATCACCGATGAGTTGGTATGCAGGAACAGGCGATGTGTGATAGTTTATCTTTCAAGACAGCCTAAACACCTAGAGGGGGGGGTGAATAGGTTCTGCTTATTTATAAAAACTTCTAGGCATAATTCAATTTAATGGCTAACACAATAATCACAGCAATCACAGAAAATAAAACATCACAGATTGCACAATGTTTTATAGTGGTTCCCCAAGGTCTGGGTACATCCACTTTCCCCCTTCACCTATCTAGCAGTATGCTAGATTCGGCCAAACTTCCACTAATCTCAGATCAACAGATCCTACAACTCAGAACCCAACTGGTTCCTACAACTCAGGCACAACAGCCCTACCTCAGCCTTGCCCCAAGGCCTAAAACTCAGAGAAGACCCTTCTCCTACACTCAGGCAAACAGCCCTACCACTCAGAGTTCAACACTCCTACACTCAGCCTTTATAACACAGGCTTACAACTCAGATCTGTGTAAACAGATCCTACAGAAATATAGAAAAGATTATTTAACTGTCTTGCCTAAATTGAGAGAGAAAAGGCCAAGACAATTCTTGATCAGCTGATGAAATCAACTGTATCTGAGCTTTCTTCAAAGCTTCTTGAATATGAACTTAGCTGAGTTGATTTCCAAACAGCTTCTTGAGAATCCACTGGTGGTTTCTTTCTTCTTCTTCAAATTCTGGCTTGATCTCTCTCTATCCAGCACTTTGAATGATTCTTCTGAATTCTGATTAGAACTCTTCTTTGATCTATCCTTAGATAGTCTTCTTAGATCTTCCGAAGAAGATCTTCTTAAGTGCCTAGCACTTTCTTGAAATGAATTGGATTGTAATCCTTCTCAACTTTTTTTGATTCTCATCAATGTTTTCAAAAGTTACTTTCTCCTTCTGAATCTGTCTATTTATAGACTTTCTTCATGGTAACCGGCTGATCCGGTTTCTAACCGTTTTCTGACAAGTCTGACAGCCTCAGTTAACCGGTGGCAACCCATAGCTGTCAAGTCTTTAAACAAGACCTGTGCCTTAGTCTTGAACCACAAGTTGTCGAGACAGTCTGTCAGAAAGTGTCGAGACCATCTGTCTATCTGTGTCGACACAATTGACTTTGGTGTCGACACAGTCTTCAGTGATGTCGACTAAGTTGCCTTTGAGTCGACACAACTTCTTCTGAAAATAACTTGGTCTTGACTCTTCAGTGTGTCGACACAAGTCCTGTGTGTCGACACAGTTGTTGTAGAATCATAACTTAGTAAGTGTCGACTTAGCCTTCAGGTGTCGACACAGTCTTCTTTTAACTCTGCTATAATGTGTCGACTCAATCACAATGTGTCGACACATTCTGCTGGTGTAGGCAAACTTGAGGTCGACTATATTCTTCTGTGTCGACACATCCTGCTGGTGTCGACAAACTTGAGGTCGACTATATTCTTCTGTGTCGACACATTTTCCCAATGCTGAGGTCGACGCTTTTCTTCTGTGTCGACACAAATTCCCAGTGTTGTGTCGACTTACTTCTTCTGTGTCGACACACTTTCCCAGTATTGTTGTAGACTAACTGCTATGTGTCGACACTTCTTCCCAGTGTTGTGTCGACTTATTTCTTCTATGTGTCGACACATCCTTCTCTGTGTCGACACTTGGACTTAGAATTTTTCTGCATACTTTATTAATTCTTCACCTGCACATGTCAACTCAAAACAACATCAAATACACCTTGATGTATATCATTGAGCTAAGTTGGGCTTCTTCAAATCAGGTACACATTTTCCAATGTACCCAACAATCTCCCCCTATTTGGAGAAGTCATAACCCTATAGCCAATGATATACACCATTTATACAAAGTATAAACTGATGATAAATGACATAACAGGAATACTTAATATAAACAAAACATAAAAACAATCCATCACAGAATGAACATTATATGATGTCAAACAACATTTTGTTTATAACCTGATAATGTTTGAATACAGAGAATTACATTTAATGATTTAATCAAAACATTACAAAATACTTTGAAAGAACTAAAAAAAACTAAGACTGATCAGGCTCTTTAATGACAATCCCTTTGCCAGATAGAACTTGAGCCTTTACAGGAGCTTCAGAATCTTCAGCTGGCTTCTTGCCTTTTAGATCAGCCTTCTTCTTTGCTTCTTCCTTGAGCCTTTGCCTTTCAAAATAATGAAAGGGCTTTGGAAAATATTTGCTTGGCTCCTGAGCATCTGTAGGCAGCCTACCCAGCTTGGCTTTTCTTCTAAACTGTACAATGGCCTCTTGCCTGGCTTCATACTTCTGCCATTCCCTCTCATTATACCACTTGCCTCTTTCCTTCACTTGGTCTTTGACAGCCTTCCATGCAGTGAGTATTATATTTCTGGAAGTAGGACTCCACTGCTCAAAGTCTGGCTTAAGTTCAGCCTGCTCTCTAAACCTTTTCTTAGATAGAAGAGCATCTTGCTGGTCTTTCAAAGTAGCCTCAGGCTTATCAACCTTCCCAATAACAATATTAGTAACCTCCTTTGGAGGACTATACATCCCTTGAACCTGCTGATCAATCATATCAAAATCTGGAGGGGGGTAAATGACTTGGGCAACCTCAGGTTGATTGCCTTCAAGTAGACTTGTTTGTATTCCTGACTCAGCCACCATAGCATCATCACACAATGGGGGATATCCTAATGTGGCTCGAATACTATTGGTCACCCATTTGGAGTGCTCTGAGCCTGCATGAACTAGCATCCTCTCCCCCTTTATGGCTTCTCTAGAAACATGATCTCTGAGATCTTCCTTTTGAAATCTGATTTGGCCATCCAGATAATTGACACCCTCTTTAAAAAATGGTTTTAACTTTTGAAGCTTTTCAGATATTTCTTTTTGAGAGGTAGAGATTGCAGTCTTAACAGAAGCAATAGCAGCTTGAAATTTCTTATCAAATTCTTCCATTTCTTTTGTTTTATCTGCAGGCAGGCTTGGAACAATCTTTTGCAATTCCTCTATTATCTTATGATGAGATTCAGTTAAATTATCATTCATTCTTAACTGATTTTCCAAGACATAGCTTTGCTTTAAAGCAATGTCATCCACTTTAGGGATGATAGTCTGTTGTTGTTTTGCCAGATATACCACAGCATTACCACCCTTATGGAAGCAATCTGTCATTTCTTTCTTATGCATGTTGACTTGAAACTGGATGGACTTTATATCCTGAGCTAAGTCAAACTGAAGTGACTTGCTATTTTCATCAACATACTTTTCTAGAGCCATTCTGTGTTCATCCAATTTCACCTGTAGATCTACCATAAACTTGTTATGATCAAAGGCAGAAGGAGTGTGATGTGATGTAGACTGTAGAGCCTGCTTATAGCTCTTACTCCTTCTCTGAAAGACCATAAGTTTTCTCTTTTTAGCCACCCTGGCTTCTTCAGTTTCTGACTCAAAAGTGCTATCAATTTGAACTCTTTCTTTGGGAGGAGGAGAAACATCTGCTTCAGTGCCATGTTGTACAGTCTCAACATCCACTGGCTCCCCCTCAACCTGTGGCTCAACTTCAGCTTCCTGATCAATTTCCATACCTATGGACTTCTCAATTTCTGGTCCTCCTCCTACTTTATCAGTAGTAGTATCAGCATCAGGGAATAACTCCTCTAGAGTAAATTCCAGTTGAGCTATTTCTTCTGCAGCAGTTAAAACTTGAGATAAGTCTAACTGTGCTTCCTCTTGCACTTGTACTGACAACAGCTTCTCCTGTACTCGTTCAGTAATTATAGTATCTAGAGTAGGAGTGGACACTAGCTCCCCCTGAACCTGTGCAGTAATAAGAATATGAGCAATGTCTTTTATAGTAAAATACATTAGCTCCCCCTACACTTGTACCTGATCAGGAGTAGATACATTTTGAGCAGGAGAGTGAACTGGCTCCCCCTGCATCTGTGCAGGTGTTGACACTTGCTGGACTATAGTTGAGTCAGGCTGTTCTTCAACTTGTGTCCTGAGTGGGTCTTCTTGTTGTTGTTCAGTTTCTTGTGTTTGAGAAGGGGATTTCACAGGGGTGTCTGGCCTGCTCTCTTCAGGCACATCCTTGGACAGCACCCTATCCCACCTAGAGAACAGTCTCATATCCATCCTTCTCATATGATTGATCTTAGTCCCTGGGAGTTGCTTCATCACTTCAGGAATCACTCCAGTGAGATATAAGCTCATGATTCTAGCCATGTTGGGCTTCTTGATTCCTTCTTTGATCTTGTCAAAGAGTACTCCTGACCAATCAGTAGGAATTGTAAAAACAATCCTGGTCATAAGGCTGAACATATAGGCAGAAATCCTATCATGTCCACCTGTCTTGCATAGGATCACTTTCCCAACAATTTCAGACAAGAACTTCCCTTGCTGATTCATACCCTTCCTGTTGAATGCAGCTCCAATCTTCATGCTCGAGTCCAGTCCACACCATTGAAGGGCTTCCCTTGTCTTAGAACTAGGAACTTCCTCTTCATTCTCAACTACTTGTAATTGAAAGATCTTTCTTAAACTTCTTGGAGTAATCTTCACCTTAGTCCCTTGAACATTGGACTTAATCTTGAGGCCATTTGAGTGGACTGATGTAGAGATAAAGAACTCGTGCACCTCCTTCTTCCAGATTTTAGTCGGTTCTGAGATTAGAAATTCTAACCCTGACTCTGAGAGGAGGGTGATAACCCCTTGAACATCTGGCGGCGCATCTGCAAAGGCCTGGCGCACCAACTCATACCCTTCATTGACGTTGTCTTCAATCCTTGGCGCCATCGATTCGTCGAGAAAGCTTGAGAGAAGAGAGAAAGATAGACTGTCGACACAGGGTTTTAGTCTCGAAAACCTTGGAAGCGTGTCGACAGAAAGAGTTTTTGACCTATTTATACCTTCTGTTGAAAGAAGTTCAAAAGGCGCCAAAAACAGACTAAATGTGTCGACACAGACGGAATGTGTCGACACAAACTTCTATTGTCTCGACATTACTTCAGCCTACTATGTGTCGACACCAATTTGTGGTTATGTCGACACCTTGGATACATAGTAGATAGACAGAAATTCTGTGTTGACTCTACGGATAAGTGTCGACACATATTCTGTAAGTGTCGACACCATTATACTGGTTGAGTCGACATTACATTTCTGGTTAAGTCGACAATATAACTCTTAAGTGTCGACACATATTCTCTGTGTCGACACATATTCTCTGTGTCGACACAATATTTCTGACTTGTCGACATTATTTCTCTGAGTCGACACATTATTACTGAATGTGTTGACACATTCTTACTTAGCCAATTTCTGTTGGTTCAACACCACTTGTAAGTGTTACTTCAATGTGTCCTTTTTTTAACACTTAATTATGTTGTTATTACTTTAACTTACTTACATACTACTTCAATTGCATTGTTAATGATTTTGTTAATACATTAATCAATGGTTAACATACCTAATTCAATTTTGAATTTATTGAATTTGGTTTCATCTAAAGGCTTAGTAAATACATCTGCTATTTGATAATCTGTTTTTACAAATTCCAATGAGATGTCTCCTTTTTCTACATGTTCTCTAAGAAAATGATATTTGATTTCTATATGCTTAGTTCTACTATGAGAAACTGGATTATTAGCAATAGAAATAGCACTCTTAGAATCACATAAAAGGGGTGTTCTACTTACCTGAATACCATAATCCTTAAGCTGATGCTGCATCCACAATAGCTGTGCACAGCAGCTTCCAGCAGCAACATACTCTGACTCAGCTGTGGAAATTGCCACACTAGTCTGCTTCTTACTACTCCATGATATTAGTCTTCCTCCCAGGAATTGACAAGTACCTGTAGTACTTTTCCTGTCCTCTCTACATCCTGCAAAATCTGCATCTGAATAGCCTGTTAGTAGAAAATCTCTATTCCTAGGGTACCAAAGGCCTAGATTAGGTAGTGCCCTTTAGATATCTCAGAATCCTTTTGACTGCAGTATAATGAGATTCTTTAGGGCAGGCTTGGTACCTAGCACAGACACATGTTGCATACATAATGTCTGGTCTACTAGCAGTGAGATATAGTAGAGACCCAACTATTCCTCTATACAATGACTCATCAACAGGTTTACCTGCCTCATCTTTGCATATAGGCATACTTGTTCCCATAGGAGTTCTCATGGTGGAGGATGACTCCATACCATATTTCTTAATTAATTCTTTGGTGAACTTAGACTGGGATATGGACAATCCATCATCAGTCTGTCTTACTTGGAGTCCCAAGAAGAACTTAAGTTCTCCCATACTGCTCATCTCAAACTTCCCTTGCATAAGTTTGGCAAACTTTTTACAAAGGTTGTTTTCAGTAGATCCAAAGATTATGTCATCAACATAGATCTGAACTAAGATGATCTTACCTTTGGATTCCCTAAGGAATAGAGTTTTGTCTATCTTTCCTCTTGAGAATTTATTCTCAATGAGGAAGGTAGACAGGGTTTCATACCAAGCCCTTGGAGCTTGTTTTAACCCATACAAAGCTTTCCTAAGCTTATACACAGAATCAGGTTTAAGAGGATCTACAAAACCTGATGGCTGCTCTACATATACTTCTTCTTTAAGATCACCATTCAGAAATGCTGACTTCACATCCATCTGGTATACTTTGAAGTCTTGGTAGGCTGCATAGGCAAGGAACATTCTGATTGCCTCCAGCCTTGCTACTGGAGCAAAGGTTTGATCAAAGTCGATCCCTTCTTCCTGCCTGTATCCTTTTGCAACTAACCTTGCTTTATTCTTCACTATTATCCCACTTTCATCTAGCTTGTTCCTATAGATCCACTTAGTGCCAATTATGTTGTGGCCTCTTGGTTTAGGAACAAGCTCCCAGACTTTGCACCTTCTGAATTGATTCAGCTCCTCTTGCATAGCATCAATCCAGTGCTGGTCTTGGATAGCTTCTTCAAACTTCTTAGGTTCCATTTGAGACAAGAAACTTGAATGCAAAACTGTGCTTTGATTTCTGCTTCTAGTTTGCACTCCTTGTCTTGGATCACCAATTATCTGATCAGCAGGATGATCTCTTAGATATCTTATAGCTGGAGGAAGATTCCCTTCAGGTTGAGCATCTCCAGCTTCTTCATTCTGCTGAACCTCTTGGTTTTCATCAGCTTCCATTATCTCTTGTACTCCCCCTGGACAGCAGCCTTCATTTTCCAATGCTCCATCTTCCTTTGAAGCTTCAGCAATGGAGAGCTTGTCCATCCTCTTGCTTATACCTGTTGAGTCATTTGATCTACAAGACAACTCACAATTGATTAATCTTGTTTCATCAAATACAACATGCACAGATTCTTCAACAACTTGAGTAGTTAAGTTGAAGACTCTATAGGCCTTACTATTTGTGTTGTACCCAACAAATATCCCATCCTGGGATTTGGCAGCAAACTTAGTCAAATATGACTTGCCATTGTTAAGTATATAGCACTTGCAACCAAAGATCCTAAAATAGGATAGATTTGGTTTTCTGCCTTTCACAATCTCATAGGGAGTCTTTCTGTGGCTTTTGGTGATAGAAGCCCTATTGATGACATGACAAGCAGTGTTAACTGCCTCAGCCCAAAAATATTCTGGGAGAGAGGTGTCACTCAATAGAGTTCTACCAGCTTCAATTAATGTTCTATTCTTTCTTTCAGCAATTCCATTTTGCTGAGGTGTTCTAGGTGAGGAGAACTCTTGGAAAATCCCAAAGTCTTTACACAAGTTTGTTATGCTTTCAGATTGAAACTCAGTACCATGGTCACTTCTGATTTTGACCACTGTACTATTCAGTTCATTCTGAATTTGCTTTACAAAATTAAGTAATACACTTGGGGTTTCAGATTTTTGTCTCAGAAAGAACACCCATGTAAATCTAGAATAGTCATCTACAACCACAAAAGTGTAGACCTTCCTACCTAGACTATGAACTGGCATAGGACCAAAAAGATCCATATGCAAGAGGTATAAGCACCTCACAGAATCCTTGTTTTCAAGGCTTTGAAAGGAGGATTTTGTCTGCTTTCCCTTTTGACAAGCTGAGCATATCCCTTCCTTTATACACTTAATTTGAGGTCCATTCCTCACTAGCTCTTTGCTAAAGAGTTGGCCAATTGTCTTGTAGTTTAGATGAGCCAATCTCTTGTGCCACTTAACACAATGAGAAGCATTGTCATCAGCTACAAGACAGATGGGAGAAGCCTTATTCTCACATTCAAAATTAAGACAATATACATTTCTCTTCCTATACCCAATCAATATGATCTTTTGATCACTTGACCTCTTGATATGACATCCATCTTTAACAAATGAAATGTCATATCCTAAATCACTTAGCTGGCTTATGCTTATTAGATTATGTTTCAAACCTTTTACATAAGCCACTTGAGTGATAGTAATTAGGTTAGAAGAAATGTTACCAAACCCTTTGATGACTCCTTTTTCAGATCCACCAAAGATCACTTTAGGTCCATCTTTGACAGATGAATACTCCTTCAGCAGCCCCTTTGTTCCAGTCATGTGCCTGGAACAACCACTATCCAAGTACCATATAGGGGCATGGTTACTTGGATTCACCTGCAATACAGAATTACTTACCCTTAGAACCCAAGTAAGTCTTGGGTCCTTGGTTCAGGTTAGCATTAATAAAGCTATCATAACCTCTTCTAACAGGTAGACTCTTATTCTTTATAACACTTGTGTTATACCAGCAGTCTAATGCAAAATGGCCTCTCTTGCCACAGCACCAACATTCAAACTTATTGTATCTAGATCTAGATACATCCTTGTCAGAAGAATTTCTGTTCATTGCTGGTGTTGTTGCAACTTCACCTACTGATTTCTTAAAACCATTGGGTTTATGACCATAGGTAGGCCTGCTTGCATTTACACCCTTGTTCTTCAGAACATTAGTCTTAATATGACCTTGAATGTCTTCATGATCATATTTGTTAGAAGGCACTTTCACCTTACTAAACTTTATGGGGACTGAAAGGTTTAGTGGCTGAACAGGAGTTTTGCCTTTCCTCTTGAATCTGCCAGCCCTGGAGTTACCTTTAAATCCTAATCCAGCCTTACCCTTTTGAGTGACAAATTCATCTATCAAGGGTAAGACAGATTTTGGCTTAGAGTAACTAGCCACTAAATCCCTTTCAATTCTAAGTCTGGCCTCCAGACTCTTCACTTGATCATTAGTATAATTAATTGTGCCCATCTGAATAATAGTTATATTCTTCAGCTTGGCAATTTCATTTAATTTTTGATCAATAACTTTTTCTAACTCAGTTGTAGCAAACCTTAGTTCAGTAATTTCCTGAGCCTGAGATTTAACCAGGTTCTTGCTTTTCTTAAGGGCCTGCAACAGGTCCCCATACTTGTCTATCAATTGATAGACATCTCCTTCATATTCAGATGCATCTACATCTGTTGATGCAGATGTAGTTGATTCTTCACTTGTACACCAAACAGATGTAATAGAAGGACATTGTACCTTATTATGACCAGACTGATTCTGGCATATGTCCTCTTCTAATCCTACCATCAGCCCCATACTCTGCTGATCCTTTTGTTCATTGATGGAGTCTAGCAACTGCAGAAACTCCTCTTCTTCAGATGCAGCATATAGTCCAATATATGCTTCAGCTTCAGATTCTGACTCTGAAGTTGACTGGTCTGATAGACTCTTATCTTTCTTTGCTACAAAGGATTTCTCCTTCTTGCCTTTCTGATAAGTCTTCTTCTTTTCTGAAGATTCCTTTCTCTTGTCAGGACAATCAGCCACTACATGTCCAGGCCTATTGCAACAATAACAGACAATCTTTGAAGTAGTGGCTTTGCTGGGCTTTGATCTGCTCTTCTCTTTCCTTGATGACCTTTTCTTCTTATAATAGTCATCAACTTGCTGTGATGGGGAAGGCCTAGACTTCCACTGCTTCTTCTTCAAGAACCTCTGGAATTGTCTTGTGAATGCAGCAAAATCTGCATCTGAATCACAGCTTTCAGAATCCTTGTTTGAATTTTCAGAACTATCTTCTGTAACTTCCTTAGGAGGAGATGGTGATATCCTCCTATTCTTTCTAGTGGCTTCTGCATTGAATGCCACAGTCTTTTCTCTATGCTCTCCTCTTGAGTTTCTTTCCTCCTCCTTCCTCACCATAAGTTGCATTTCATAGGATAGCAACTTTCCAAACAGGGTTGGAGGAGATATCTCTGCCAATTTAGCCACTTCTCTTATGGCACAGATCTTTGTATCCCAATCCTTTGATAAGGATCTTAAGAATTTGTCATTCAGTTCATAGGTACTGAAGACTCTTCCATAGGATATTAGCTCATTCACAATTCTATAGAATTTCTTATAGCACTCAGTTATGCTATCAGATTTTCCTTGTCTAAAGCTTTCATACTCCTGATTAGCATAGACTTCCTGTCCAGCCTTACTTCTTCAGATCCCTCCATGTAGACAATCAATGTGTCCCACATCTCCTTGGAGGTCTTGCAGTGAATCAGATTCTGAAATGTTGAATCATCTATGGAACTAACAATGATGTTATGTGCCCTTTTGTCCATGGTTGCCAAGATGATTTCATCCTTGGTCATTTCTGAATAAGTCTTTGGTATTTGGATATTTGCATCCACAGCTGATATCTTCTTTGGGATAAAGGGCCCTTCCTGAACTGTGATATAAATCCTTGGGTCAGATGCCTCCATAAACAATCTGACTCTTTCTTTCCAGATCCCAAAGATTTCCTTCCTGCATATGGGTAATTTCATAGACCCTAGCTCCTTATGATTCTCTCCAGAACCCATCTTCTTGAATCTTGAATCTGCCTTTCAGATCTACCTCAGACTGTTAAGTCCTTTTTGAGGAACCTCCCTCTGATACCACTTGATAGTTTATCTTTCAAGACAGCCTAAACACCTAGAGGGGGGGGGGGGTGAATAGGTTCTGCTTATTTATAAAAACTTCTAGGCAAAATTCAATTTAATGGCTAACACAATAATCACAGCAATCACAGAAAATAAAACATCACAGATTGCACAATGTTTTATAGTGGTTCCCCAAGGTCTGGGTACATCCACTTCCCCCTTCACCTATCTAGCAGTATGCTAGATTCGGCCAAACTTCCACTAATCTCAGATCAACAGATCCTACAACTCAGAACCCAACTGGTTCCTACAACTCAGGCACAACAGCCCTACCTCAGCCTTGCCCCAAGGCCTACAACTCAGAGAAGACACTTCTCCTACACTCAGGCAAACAGCCCTACCACTCAGAGTTCAACACTCCTACACTCAGCCTTTATAACACAGGCTTACAACTCAGATCTGTGTAAACAGATCCTATAGAAATATAGAAAAGATTATTTAACTGTCTTGCCTAAATTGAGAGAGAAAAGGCCAAGACAATTCTTGATCAGCTGATGAAATCAACTGTATCTGAGCTTTCTTCAAAGCTTCTTGAATATGAACTTAGCTGAGTTGATTTCCAAACAACTTCTTGAGAATCCACTGGTGGTTTCTTTCTTCTTCTTCAAATTCTGGCTTGATCTCTCTCTATCCAGCACTTTGAATGATTCTTCTGAATTCTGATTAGAACTCTTCTTTGATCTATCCTTAGATAGTCTTCTTAGATCTTCCGAAGAAGATCTTCTTAAGTGCCTAGCACTTTCTTGAAATGAATTGGATTGTAATCCTTCTCAACTTTTTTGATTCTCATCAATGTTTTCAAAAGTTACTTTCTCCTTCTGAATCTGTCTATTTATAGACTTTCTTCATGGTAACCGGCTGATCCGGTTTCTAACCGTTTTCTGACAAGTCTGACAGCCTCAGTTAACCGGTGGCAACCCACAGCTGTCAAGTCTTCAAACAAGTCCTGTGCCTTAGTCTTGAACCACAAGTTGTCGAGACAGTCTGTCAGAAAGTGTCGAGACCATCTGTCTATCTGTGTCGACACAATTGACTTTGGTGTCGACACAGTCTTCAGTGATGTCGACTAAGTTGCCTTTGAGTCGACACAGCTTCTTCTGAAAATAACTTGGTCTTGACTCTTCAGTGTGTCGACACAAGTCCTGTGTGTCAACACAGTTGTTGTAGAATCATAACTTAGTAAGTGTCGACTTAGCCTTCAGGTGTCGACACAGTCTTCTTTTAACTCTGCTATAATGTGTCGACTCAATCACAATGTGTCGACACATTCTGCTGGTGTAGACAAACTTGAGGTCGACTATATTCTTCTGTGTCGACACATCCTGCTGGTGTCGACAAACTTGAGGTCGACTATATTCTTCTGTGTCGACATATTTTCCCAATGCTGAGGTCGATGCTTTTCTTCTGTGTCGACACAAATTCCCAGTGTTGTGTCGACTTGCTTCTTCTGTGTCGACACACTTTCCCAGTATTGTTGTAGACTAACTGCTATGTGTCGACACTGCTTCCCAGTGTTGTGTCGACTTATTTCTTCTATGTGTCGACACATCCTTCTCTGTGTCGACACTTGGACTTAGAATTTTTCTGCATACTTTATTAATTCTTCACCTGCACATGTCAACTCAAAACAACATCAAATACACCTTGATGTATATCATTGAGCTAAGTTGGGCTTCTTCAAATCAGGTACACATTTTCCAATGTACCCAACAATGTGTAACATCCCATTTTCCAATTGGACCCCCCTAGGAGTGACTTGAGCATAACTAGGTCATATGAGTTAACCTAGGTGAACCAAGGAGACCAAGTAACCTAAAAACCTAGTTGAGACCCTCTTGGTCTGCAAATAGTAAATTCCTGAACACTGATTTTGGGTGGCCTAGTAGGTTCATTTTGACTCTAAAAATCCCCTTAGACCTAATGTGGGCCCAATGAGTCACCAAGGACCCACTTGGGTCAACCATAGTGGTCAAATTGACCAAGTCAACCCCAAGCCCAAATCAAGTCAAACCTAGCCTATATGGGTTAACCCAACCTCAAGCCACCCTTCCCCCTATGGCTATTCTCTAGCATTTTTATTTTGTATTATTTTTGGCTGCCCATATCCTAGAGGATTGACCAAGTCAACTTGGTGACTAGGAGAGAGAGAGTGAGCTCCATTTCATGATAATGGAGGAGAGAGAAAAATTAAGAAAAGAGGGAATGGAGGGTTCGGCCAAAGGGAGGCCAAAGGCCACCCTTAATGGCTGAATTCAACTCCCCTGTGGAAGGGGAGAAGTTTCTAGTTGTTTCCCGGCCACCTAAGCCTTGGTTCAGCCCCCCTCCTCCATGGCTGAGCTTGCCATTAATGGCTTTAATGGCATTTTTCAAAACCGCCTCCCCCCTCCCCTCTTGGTCTTATATCCCTCATCAGCAAGCTAGGGCGACCTCTTTCGAAATCCTAATAGGAGGGATAACAACTGCCGGAGCCACCAAGAAGAGGAAACGCCACTGCCACTGCCACCATACACTCCCTTCGCTCCACCGGCATCCAAGCTCGATCTCAGGTCCTCCTCCTCTCCTTCTCTCATGTTTAGATCCTAGGAGTGTTTAGAAGTTGATTTCATGCTCAAACGAACCGGAGCCAAGTTTTGAAATTTCAGAAAATTGCCATTTTTCTGGAGCTTTTGAAGCTCTCAGCTAGGGCGGCGCCGCAACCTCCGGCCGTCCTAGCTCCGGCCGTGGATAGCCCCCACCACCGGGAACAAATGGGTGATGTTTCCTGGTGGTGGCGCCGCCTTAGGCCGCCGGAATAGGGCCCGTAAAAACTGCTTGTGCGGGCTCTTTTTCGGCCCTAATCGGAGAAGATGACCAGTTGCCGTTGATCTGCTTTAAGATCTGTGCACCTCCTGTTTCTATGTTTTAGGTTTTATTAAATATATTTTCTGTATTTTATTTACACAGAATTACTGTAAAAGGAATTTAGGCCCCTTCTGGGAACCTCCTGAAAAAGTGTATAGCATGAAACTTGTAGGTCCTTTAAATACCTACAATTTGATATGCTGTGGTGAAAATTTGTTTGAGAACCTAGGCCTGTAGGGTCATTTTATTATGGGTATGTCCTAAATCTAGGACAGTTTTATTCAAAAAATTATTTAGGCCCTTTAGGGGAATTTTCATCAAAGATGATCGATATAAATGTTGTAGGCCTTTTTATTATCTATAGTTTGATATGTTATGGAAAATTATAAGACAAGACTTCTGACCTGTAGGGCCATTATTCTAGGGTAGGTCCTACAAATAGGGCAGATTTTTGAATATTTTCTTACACCTAATCCTTGATCCAAATGCCTTGAGTTTTGGACAGGAACTTTTTATCACCTAGAACTAGCTCCTGTAAAAATTGGAAACCTTTTAAGGAAGTGTAACCTAGGGTTTTGCCCTAAATCTAGAAGAGCTAGGGTAAGGTAGTTGAAGGGTCAAATGACCTCCAAACCCTCCCAAATTTGGGTAAGGTGTCCCTGGTATAGGTATCTAGGTCTGGTTCAAATTTCAACTCATTTGGTTGAGTTTTGAATAGGAATCCTCTAAACCCTAGTTTTGACCTAGTGAAGGAAAGATTAGGGAAAAGGTTTTTTTGGCACTTGTGTGATCATCTCACCTCAACAGAGGTTGAGATTCTGATAACTGTTTTAAATTGGTTCTAAGAACTCCCTTAAGGAAGATGGGATGGATTAGGGTAAGTTTACCCTAGGGCCCAGGTTCAAACCCTAAATGTGTACTTTGGGGGCTTGTGAAGGACATAGGGGCAAATGCCCTTGTATGGCCTTGAGTTTTGGTGGAGAGGTTGTTAATGGGTATTTAACCCTCTGGTTGTAATATTATAGAATTTTGAGGTAGGTAGATACCTCAAAACCTAAACCCTAGTTTTAGAGTAGAAGGGCTTTTAGGTCAAAGCAGTAGTTTCAATTCACTCAAAAGCTATGAAACTTGGGTAGAGTGTTTCTAGGGTGGTTAGGACCCTTGGATAATTTTACTAGAATTTTTGGATAATTATTTCTAGTACTTCACTCATGAATGTGGGAATAACCCTATTTGATGTTTTATTTATTAAAGATTTTTAAGTCAAATAAGGCCCCTTGAAACTCTGGAATTAGATGTTGTTGGCCAGTAGGAATGCTCCTGAATTTTAGTTTAATTTTATGTTGAATAAATAGAGTAGTTATTTCACAAGTGTTATTAAAGGGCTTTATTGTTTTAAAATATTTTATGGCTTAAACAGTTTTTGGAAAAGTATGAAATTTGGTAAAGAGGGTTATTAAATCATTATGAATCAGTGGAAAATTTATTCAGGATTTTTGGAATTATGAATATAGTACTTGATTCACAAGTGTGCTAGATTAAGGATTTGGTAAATGATTTATTATAAAATAATTTCCAGCAGGAAAATTATGAAACTTATCTAGTACTGTTTTCATAGTGTTATTAGTATCCTGTAATTAATCCAAATTATTTGGAAGAGAATTTGATGTAGTTTATTTATTAGACATGAAAGAAATGAATTATTGCTAAAATATGTTTAGGCCCCATAGACCTTAGTGAAAATTGCCAAACCTTGGATATATCATTTTTAGACATAGTAGTATTTGTCTTAAATTTATTATGATTTATACATGACTGAAAAGTATACTCCTTGTTCAAATTTGGAAGACCTTGGATTTTAGTAAAATTAATTAATTAATAGATTAATTGAGAAAATTGTTATAACCTGGAATTAATTCATTTATGACATGATAGGACCCCAGTAAATAACTTAGGCTGCTCGGATGAAAACACAAAGGACATCCTATCATAGACATCACTTAGGGCCTGTTTGGGAAGGCTTTTCAGAAAGGAAAAGGAGTGGTGGCAAAAGGATGGTAGAAAAAGGAGCTTTTGGAAAATGTCTATTAGAAAAGGAAAACTGTTTGGGTGAAATTCTTTTGCAGAGCTTTTCAAAAAAGAGAAACACTTTATAAACCGTTTGACAAATCTTCGTTGCAGTAACTTTTTTTATTAAAATTGCGCGTCAGGGGGAAAATGCGCAATTATTTCGCCGGGATAGCTTTTTTTCGCCCGGGAGTGAATTTTTCGCCGGATGGCGGTTTTTCTCACCCGGGCGTGAATTTTTCGCCCGGGCGCGATATTTTCGCCTGGACGCCAATTTTTCGGCCGAGACCTATATTTTCGGCTAGGCCCCAATTATTCGGACGGGTGCCAATTTTTCGGACGGACGCAAAATTTTTGAACGGACGCGAATTTTCCGAACGAGCCCGAATTTTTCGGATGACGGCAAATTTTTCGGATGGGCGCGAATTTTTCGGACTGACACTAATTTTTCGACAAGGCGGGAAAATTTCGCCCGGACGCGATTTTTTGCACAGAAAAGAATTTTTCGCACGGACGCGATATTTCCGCTCGAAAGCGAAAAAAATTGCATTCGAGTGGAAAAATAGTTTACAAGCGAAAAAAATACACGACCGGGCAAAAAAACCATGAACGGGCAAAAAATCACGTCGAGGCAAAAAATTCGCTCCCGAGCGAAAAAATAGTGCCCGGGCAAAAAACCGCTCCCGATAAAAAAAAATCGCGCCCGAGAGAAAAAAATCGCGATCGGGCGAAAAAACTGCGTCCGGGCGAAAAAACTGCGCCCGGGCGAAAAAATCGCGCCCAGGCGAAAAAATCGCCCCGGGCAAAAAAATCGAGTCCGGGCGAAAAAATCGCCCCGGGCGAAAAAATCGAGTCCGGGCGAAAAAATCGCGCCTGGGCAAAAATTTCGCGCCCGGGCGATAATTTCGCTCCCGGGCCAAAACATCGTGCACGGGTGAAAAAATTGTCATCAGGCGAAAAAACTGCGATCGAACGAAAAAACTGCGTCCGGAGGAAAAAAAACCGCTCCCGGGCGAAAAAACCGCCCCCGGGGAAAAAACTGCTCCCGGGCGAAAAATGCACAATCGGGCGAAAAACAGCGCCTGGGCGAAAAATTCGCGCCCGGGCGAAAAATTCGCTCCGGGAGAAAAAATTCGCGCCCGGGTGAAAAAATTTGCGGCCGGATGAAAAATTCGCGTCCGGGCAAAAGAATGTCTCCCGGACGAAAAATTCGCGCCCGGGCGAAAGAATGTCTCCCGGGCGAAAAATTCGCGCCCGGGCGAAAGAATGTCCGCCCGTGCAAAAAATTCGCGTCCGGACGAAATATTCGCGTCCGGGCGAAAAATTAGCGACCGGGCCAAAAATTCGCGCCCCGACAAAAAATTCGCTCCCGGGCGAAATATTCGCGCCCGGGAAAAATATTCGCGCCGGGAAAAAAAATTCGCGTCCGGGTGAAAAAAATTGTGCCCGGGAGGAAAATTCGCGCAAGGGCGAAAGAATGTCACTCGGGCGATAAATTTCGCGCCCGGCTGAAAAATTCTGCGCCCGGGTGAAAAATTCACCCCCGGGCGAAATATTCGCGTACGGGTGAAAAATTCATGACCGGGCCAAAAATTCGCACCCCGATAGAAAATTCGCGCCCGGGAGAAAAATTCGCGCACGGGCCAAAAATTCCGCGCCCGGGCCAAAAATTTCGCGTCCGGGCGAAAAATTCCCGTTAGGGCGAAAAAATCACCCGTGCGAAAAAATCGCGCCCGAGCGAAATATTCATTTAGAGAAAGACTAGTGTTTTCGCAGTATTGTCGAACTGGATCCAGAGGAGTAAAATGTTTTCATAGCATCAACTGTGTATCGGGATGAGAAATTACTTTTCGAAAAGTTGAAAAGTAGGAGGCTAGTGACTTTTCAAATAGAGGAGAAAAAGGAGTTTTTGGTGGTAGCTTTTCCCACCGGTAGACATTCCAAACGGTTTATTATGTGCGGTGGCATTTTCTAGAAAATGAAAAGGAGCTAGAAAGCCCTCCCAAACAGGCCCTTAGTATAAGGTGGTCTGTAGTTAGTAACTTTGGGAAATGAGTAACAGGATAAGGTTTGGGTTAGCGTAAGGATAGCTTGTGTTGGTGGGATTTAAAGAAAGAGGATGGATCACCATAGGAGGTCTCAAGTGTGGTGAGGAATGAGTTGATGTGCACCAGAAGGTGCGCGGGGCTGACGAAGGATCGTCGTCCCCGTAAGAGTGAAGAGTCAAATTCACCCTAGGTTTAGTTTGATGCAATTTATAAAGGGAAAGGGTAAGGGAAAAACAACCAATAACAATAAGTGCCTTGCAAAAGGGAACTTTGGGCTATTGCTACCAACGTAGTTCCTAGTGCCTATTGAGAGCCCCTCACAGGGTATATTCCGGAGGCAGTCCTGGGCTAACGTAAATCTTAAAACAAACGAAAGAGTAATTAGCCTAATAGGGATTCACATTGCACACACTCATTAGTTAGGGTTGGTAATGGTTAAGTCGTCCCGAGGTGTTCAAGGGGGCGCCGTCCCGTAGTGTTCTAAGGGATGAAGTCTGGAGATGAGCCGGACGGTTTAGTTCGGGGAATTTTGTCTCGGATGTGGTCATTACGGACGGTTTAGTCCGGGAGTTTGGCACTTTAAATTTGTTATATAATAAACTGCTGCATGTGCATTAAAATAGGAAAAGTTAAGGTGGTTGGTTTTTCGATGTCGGGGAGTTCGATTGCACCGACACCGATATCGTTGACTCGGCAAGGTGGCTAGCACTTGGCCAAGGTTAAGTCCGGCGGACCAGTCGGCAATAGTACGCAGGAGTCCACCTCGTGCACCAGGCGTTGAGAGCGTACGATAGGTCAGACCAGTGGTGCTTTTACTGGTTTTGAGGTGGGCGAGGCCTAACCCACCGCTTCCGTTTGCCACTACGGGAGTATCCTGGGAATTATCTCCAGAAAGGGGGAACTAAAGGTTTGTGTACACAAAGTTGGGTGTGTGAGTTGCACTGCTTGAACATCATAACCCACCATATAGATGTATGTCATAATCATTCATAATAACCTTGACACCTAAAATATAAGTGGAATGAGACGCTTATACTTTAGGACTTGCAAAACGACCCTTAGTCTATAAGCTTGTGTAGGCAAGTTTATAAATTAAGGTCAATTTGATATATGTATATCTGCTGCTTGATAACCGACACCCCAACGTATAAGCGGTATGGGACGCGTTATACGATGGGAGTCTTGTAAAAGATCCCTTGGATTATGTGTAGTCACATAAGCGAAGGTTTAATTTCTTACTTACTTACCTTTCTGTTATACCTATTACAACACTTATATTGTTCACCTGTTGTAACTTGCTAGATAGGTCCACCGTCATCTGTTTTGGAATTTATCTCCACTTTCATGTCCTCCCCTTTCTTCCTCTCCGCCCGGTGCCTTAGAGTGTGGGGGAAGGGGTGGGGGATGATAGGGCTTAGTCTTTTAGACTAACGGTTTTCGAACCATATCATATTAGGGGATCGCGGAGCCCAGCATGGAGGAGCAGCTCAGGAGGCCGGTACGCTTGGAGATGGGGCAGTCTCGCACTAGAGTCCAGACTGCAGGGACCGTGAGTCCCGACCTTTAGTAGAGTTTTAGTTTTGCTTCCGCATTGAGTGATTTTTGTAGTGAGGACTTGATGTACCGGGCATGAGCCCTTATATTTCTAGTATCTTTGTTCTCTGATGATTTCTGTGGACACTCCCTTCGTGGAGTTTTTTTTATATTATGTGATATTTTCTTCTAGTGGACTTGCTTACTCTTCTTGCTTGCTACTTATTGTGATCAAAAAGGCCGGCAGAATCGGCGCGTTGCAGTGACGACCTTCCCGGGTGTGAAGGTGTCACCTCAAAGCGGCGGTTCTGGGCATAAGACCCCGGGTTTTCAAAAAAAAAGGGGTCTTACACGCTGAAGACTCGCGGTCCACCTACGCTCAAAATAACGCTCCATGTCTTTCACCCAACATAGAAACACTCGCGGTCTACCTAGCCAATCATATGTCGGAGCAGGAATCCTAACACGCCTAGAGATGCGCGGTGGCGGTGCTACTTGACTAGCCTTTAGTTAAGCAACTAAAGCAATAATCTTATCCGTTATTGGGGAATGGACAGATTTCCCTACGTTCCTATTGGAACCTATAGTTTTTCCTCTAGAGGCGTTGACATCATGGGCCATTTCAAAGGGAACCAGAGAAAAAACACAACCGGAACCGGTGCACATGCAAAGAAGAAAAATAGCCTGGCCTTTTTATTTTCAAAGATAGATTTGTTCCCGCTAATATTTCAAAATAATATATAATTTTTTTTTTGATATTCTTGCTGGCAATAATATGGAGATTATTAATTAAATTTTTTTTATTTTTCTTATTGCTTAAAATTAAATTTAGCCCGCTATTGGAAGACCACAATTTTTTTTTGTACTTTTTGACTCTGAGGCATGCCAACGAGGTGCGTGACAATGTCCTAACAATTGGGGGAGGGGTGCCAATTGGGAAATTGACGTGAACCTCCCTCTAATACCAAATTGATGTAGGCCATGATGTTTGATGCTATAATGGCAAAGGGGATAACACGTACGCCTATCTATTTCCACTACTACGCTCACACAATAATTAAACGCAACACGCTAATGACCAACGTTATCAATTATTGCTAACGTACGGTAGCCATGCCGTTTTATAATCGAACAAACGACTATAGGTCGTCGTTCTCTCAAGCAAAAGGAGCAATATTGGGCCCGATCGAGCGATGGTTGTACCAAAAGAGATCTACCGAAAGGTTTGGTTCGGAAAAGATAGATCTCCCCCAACAAAACAAAATCGAGGCTCGCCAAACCTCTCAGAAAATTAAACTACTAGAAAGAACAATTTATGCTATCGGAAATATAAACCACGAATGCAAAACAATTCCAAGATAACACAATAGAACTCCACCAAATGAAAATCTAGAAATTGAACCACACAAGAAGTAGAGGATATCGTTACCCACCCGGAATGGATGATCCCGGTTCACTTTCAAGGATCGCTCTTCCACGGCTCCGCGGGAGTTTCGCCGACCAGAGAGAAACTAGACCGCTTCCTTTCCTTCACGCTGGAGAGGAATTCCACAAAATTAGATCTTGCCTTGGCCGATTTCTATCTTGAAAGGGGGCTGCTTGGGGTGTTGATGTGGGTCGGGTTTAGGGGTGGATAGAGGAGGTTGGCTAGTTAGGGATGAGGACGGTTAGGTTAGGAATAAGGTGAAGGGCTCGGTTAGGGTTGAGGAATAGGAAGTCGGGTTTATTGGTGGTGGAGGAGGGCTCGGTTTGGTGGTGGAGAAAGAGGTGGTTGGCCGTGGGGTGCAAAGAGGGTGAGAGGTGGTGGAGGCTATCGAGGGAGTTGGTGGCCGTGCTTGTGGAGGGGTGAATGGGGTCGATTTTTGATGAGGAGAAGGGAGGGATGCTAGGAATAGCACTAGCAGTGGGAGGAGGAGAAGCGAAGAAACTTAAGTTGGAGGGGAGGGGAAGGTGTGGCCGGAGGCCAAGGAGATGGAGGAGGGAAGGGGGCGGCTAAGGAGAAGAGGAGAATATTCTAAAGATTAGGGTTAGGAGTTTTATTCAATATTTCATTCAATACCCAAAACTATGAAAGTCTATGCCTATATATAGGCTTACAACATGTAGTGGCTATTTTCAACCCAAATAAAAATAAAAACAATACCAAAATTAACAAGCAACATGATGGAAATTAAAATGCAAATAATTAAAGTAATATTTAAAGCCTTTATATGTCTTCATCGTCACCGTCACCTTCATGTTGGGGTCGTCCTCGTCTTCTTCCATCATTATCTTCAATATGTAGGAGAATGTCGTCGCCTCCGCCATCGCCGTCATCATCTTTAACATGTAGGAAGGTGTCGTCTTCATCAATCCTCCCCCGCTTAAAAGAAATCATCACCGATGAGTTAGTATGCAGGAACAGGCGCTGAAGAGCATCATCCTAAAGAACCTTCGCCGAGTCTGGGATCCAAGAGTCACCGACGACCGAACAATCACACCTTCGTATCATGTAACGTTGAATACCTCCGCTTGGAGAGGAGAACAAAACACCAACAATGAACCTGTCTAGCAAAAATTTTGTCCTGCGGAACTTGGGAAATGCATTAGGCAAATAGAGAAGAAAAATTTGTGCATCAACAGTCAACGTACCTCCGTTCGATACCACTGGAGAGAACGATCCAAGAACAAGCTCACCCCCAACCCAAATTAAAATATAGTGGCACCAAACGTAGAGTTAGATATTTCAAAAGGTGGAAAAAACACAATGCATGAAATTGGAAACATTTAAACTAGGGGAATTACCCCATTCAGTGGTTAACTTCAACAGATATGTTGTTTCTCCTAATTGATTAAAAATCTGAAAAGTTCTAACTCGCCGAATTGCCAACGCTTCTATAGTGCCCGAAGGCATCCGTTCAGGGACGAGACACACCAAGAGTAAACTGAAAACCTTATAGGGAGACACCTTCTTATGTAAGTTAGCGATATATTGATAAGAAGACATGTGTGTGACTAGCACTTCCTTACTGTGCTCATGAAAAATGAAAGCGTGAGAGACAAATAATATTGCAGGCAGACTTGACATGTAAAATAGCGATAGCGGAACTACTTGAGATGGAACCAAGGGAACTAAATATGGTGGCGCTAACGGAAAGTAATAGGGTGGCACTAGCGGAACTATATCAGGAGGCACCAACCCAACGAGATCTGGTGGTACCAACAGAATGCAAATAGGTGGCACAAACGGGGCTACATCCGGGGATACTAGTAGAATGAAATCAGGTGGTACTGGCTGAATGCAATCCGGTGGCACAAAAGATGGCCACATCCTTAACGTACTCTCAGAGTTTTAGTTAGTTTTTGAAAATCGAGTGGATATCAAATTAATGAGGCATTCATCATGACCCAACACGAAATCTATAATCACACTACGAGACATGTCCCAAGGAGTGTACAGCATGGATGATAAAATAACATGACTCACATCAGGCAAAATAAATTCATGTCTGAAAGGATCCGCTGGTCGGGTCAACATATCAGGAGGGAGAGTCGGTAATACTAAAACTGGGAGGGAGTTAAGAGTGCATTTAAATTCACGCAATAGAGTTAGCATCAGGGGATGCTCATCCGGGTCTACTTCTAAATCAAATTCCAAAAATATAACTTTCTCGCTAGGACATCCTTCCAACTCATAAATCACGACATCAGTAGCAGTATAAATCTCATGAATGGGAGAATCGATATATTCCGGAGGAGGAGCTAAGTCATACCCAATGCCAAAATACGGATTTATCATCTAAGTAAAATACTCCGGGTGCAAGCCATCAAAATCAACCGAAAAATCAAACAGAAGATTTCCCTCATAGATAACTCAACTGGCTCGTCATCACCTAACTCGCTATCAGAGAAACATTCGCCATAAGGTGACTCTATCAACTCACTAGATACTTCACCCTAATCAGACTCAGTAATGGTTTCAGAAACATCGATGAGGGGAAGTGGAGATGAATCCTCAGATGTGAGCACTACAATATGTTTCGGACAAAAAATAACCCACTCGAGTCCTAACATACCATCGTCTACATCACGAATGGGTAAGCTCTCAGCATAAGGTAATTCTTCCGAATCAGCCAGAATATCAATCGACTTAGATTCATCAAAAGACTCCACAACGATCAAGGGGGATGGCCCCTAAATGTCATCGAAGGGTAGTGGAGATGATTCCCAAAAGGAGAAATCCTCATCAAGGTCACTAGGGTAACCAATCTCCTCAATTTCGCTAAAATCGTCAGTGATAATAGCCTCGCCCTCAGTGACCAGCACAATCCTACTCACAGTTTCAGGCTCCATCATGCTGATAGGAACACTCTCACCCCGCAGGCTCATGGCATTCATAGCAATCACGTCTATCGAACTAGGGACCAGGGTCCTAAGCTTCTCTTTTCATTCATCAGTAGGTTCACATGTGCTCGAAATAGTCTGATCTTGGCGGAGCAAGGCCTAACATGAGACTTATCGGTAGGTGCACATAGCAAGGATCTAGCGTGAGTCTTATGGTCACTCCTATAATCAGAAATGGGTCTAGTGCGCTGGCAGGGAGGAATAACAACATGAGACGTCCTAGTACGGGAGTACGGGGGGACGGATTGATTCGATGTAAGTAAAACCTTAGGCGGCGATTCACTAAGATAGTCGGAAGACTGAGAGCGGCAGTATGGAGGGTAATACTCATCCATTAAATAATTCTTAATAATCTGCCAACCGACAAGTGAGTCGACGTAGGGCATCCCTAAATGTCTCTCCTCATTATTCCAGAAGGTATAGGCTCGACCAAAGAGTTGAAATCTCGCAATGGGAATCTTGTAGGGATCCACAATATGATATTGCTTAAAATAACGCTCCATGTCTTTCACCCAACATAGAAACACTCGCGGTCCACCTAGCATGTCACAACCCGCATTTTCTCCAAATTTAAGGATTATCATAGTATGAGAAAATGACACGTCATGATGCCACGTCGAGCAGGGGATAACTGCTGACGCTCAGGCAAAACCATCTACTTTATTTTATGAAAAAATTCATGAGTTTAATGATTAGAAAATCAGTTATATTTTTAGAGGCCGTATCCCTCGGCTCGGTGGATCACCTAGTCCATAGTTTAAAAACTATACTTATACGCTGCGGAAAATACTTTATTCAGGTTTTACATCCTAAAGGAGTGTATAAGTGCCCCAAGAGGACAACTTATGCTATGCAAGACTCTACATTTAATTTATATTATATATAAGAAAATGATCTTTTTACGTTGTTTGGAAAATAGTGATTGAGTTTTATAAAACATGCTGATCATGTGCTATACTTATAATAATAATTTTAGTTTTAAAAGTAACTAGCAACCTAGCATAACATCGTCCCCAGATCAAGTAGACGATCTCTAGAAAAGGTAGCAGCAAAAGTAATATATCCAGTATAAGGGAAAAACTACCAGTGAGCGCCAACAACCTGACACGAACCCACTGACAAATATGTATGTCTGTAAGAAAGTGCAGAAAAATTACCTCACTAACAAAGCAACGGGATCTATAAAGTCTAAGAGACCACCAGCAACACCATAGTAACTTAGCCACCAAACTGGCTACTGTCCAGGACCTGAGGCATTCAAAAGAAGAAAGAATACCTCAGCAAGCAAAATAAGAAAAACAGCACGAAAGTGTCAATCAGATGATAAATGAAAGAGAAAAAACAAAGCAGTAAAAGTCACAACTGCCAAAGGCAAGACAAAAAGAAATGCAGTAGGTGCGAGGAAACAACATAAACCCTTCCCAAAAACTACTTCCTGCAGAGTCTACTAAGCTGCCAAGAGCCCAAAATGTTGCAATCTACCAAGGAACAAACGTCTAACACCCTAACCTATGGGAGATGGTAGTAGCAAAACAAACAATGTGGATCTGGGTTGGAGGCAAACTTTGTCCCCCAACCATCATTTCCAAGCCAAAAAAGCTCAAGGGTCTACATGTGATAGCACTAGGGATCTTCCACCCCCTTGCCCAGCCCGTACCTGGAGCAAGATAGAAGAACAGGGTGGCCACGGTTAAATTACATAAAACCACCCCCATTAAGAGCTTCAAACCACCACTACTAACCACGACCCACTATTCGGCCTTTAGGAAAGAAAAACATAGCCGACAAGGAACCTCAAAGAAAATCAAGGAATTCACTCGGGAGTAAAAATCACGGTAGGGGAAAAGTGTTTAAATAACTCAACACGGCTTGGCGTTGAGTGGGACCCACACACTCAACACCTAACCAGACCTTGGCGTTGAGTGAGTTAGCCTCACTCAGCTCAAGAACTACCATGGCGTTGAGTGAGGTTTACTCACTCAACGCCCACCGTAAGAACAGCTCTAGCGTTGAGTGTGCTAGCCTCACTCAATGCCAAAACAGGCATGGCGTTGAGTGAGGTTCACTCACTTAACGCCTCCCGCAAGAATACTCTGGTGTTGAGTGAGCTAACCTCACTCAACGCCAAAACAGCTATGGCGTTGAGTGAGGTACACTCACTCAATGCCCTGGCACTTAACCACAAACAGAGAATGTGGCGTTGAGTGAGCTGTCCTTACTCAATGCCAAAACAACAATGGCGTTGAGTGAAGCTCACTCACTCAACGCACTGACACTTAGCCGCAAAAGAAGGCCGCGGCGTTGAGTGAGTCCACCTCACTCAACGCCAAAATAGCAATGGCATTGTGTGAGGTTCACTCACTCAACGCCCTGGCACTTAGCCGTAAATAAGGCAATCTACAGCGTTGAGTGAGCTGACCTCACTCAACACCAAAACAGCAATGGCATTGAGTGAGGTCGTCTCACTCAATGCCAAAAGTCCTGGCCGCAAAGAAGGGCTGTGGCATTGAGTCAATCTACCTCACTCAACGCCAAAGCAGAAATGGCATTGAGTTAGGTTCACTCACTCAACGCCACTGGACTTGGCCGCAAACTTGCCTACGATATTGAAGGAGGTCAACTCACTCAACGCCAAAACCGAAATGGAGGTTAGTGAGGTCGACTCACTCAATGCCAAAGTACTTTGCCTCAAAAAAGGCCGCGGCATTGAGCGAACACACCTCACTCATTGCCAAAGTACTTGGCCGCACGTAAAGCTACAGCATTGAGTGAGGTCACCTCACTCAACGCCAAAACCGAAATGGCATTGAGTGAAGTCGACTCACTCAACGCCAAAGTACTTAGCCTCAGAAAAGGCTGTGGCGTTGAGTGAGCACACCTCACTCAACGCCAAAGTACTTAGCTTCTCAGAAACCCGCGGCGTTGAGTGAGTTCACCTCACTCAACGCCAAAAAGGAAATGGTGTTGAGTGAGGTTTACTAACTCAACGCCAAAGTACTTAGCCGCTACTAGGGGCTGCGGCGTTGAGTGAGTCCACTTCACTCAACGCCCTAATACTTAGCCAAAAACTCAAACAGACTACAACTGTGGCGTTGAGTGTATGCACCACACTCAACGCCAAACCCGCAATGGCTTTGAGTGTGTGCACCATACTCAATGCCGGCAAACCAGAGAGCCCAGATTTGGCTCTTGCCAAGACACACAGTAGGTACCCCCTCCCTCACTCTCTCTCTCTCATGGCTTCACCCGCAAGGCACCAACAAGACTGAAATCGGGGGTCTAAATGGTGGAAACTATGTCGGCAGGTTGAGCACCAACAACACAATGAGGGGGCTCATAAGGAGAAACTAAAGCCCAAAATTCAGTAAGGTAAAAGAACAAGCTTAGCTTCTAACCTAGGGCTAATCGGGAATTTCAAATTACCAAGAGAAACAAAACGGAAAGGGAAAGAATACCACTTGCCTCGATTTTTCGGCAAAGCTCGGTCGGCTTTCCCTCCTCTTCACACGGCACTAGCAGTAGCAACACCTAAAAGCAAAATCCTGCACTTTAATGGCGGAATCCGCAAGAACCGAAAAAATCCAAGTCTCCTAAAACTCCACGAAAAACAAATCTCTTATCGTAGAAATGTAGATCTGAGCGAGAGCAAGCCAATGCCGCTTTCAGAATCGAATTCCCTCAATAAACACTCCCAAATTCGGCGTCCAAACGCTAGGGCAGTCCGCCGGTTTTTCTCTACTGCTTTTCCGCGAACTGGAGCAGGCAGTTTCTATCTTGGGAAGAAGGAGGAGAGTGGGCCCACCAACTTCTAATTAAAGCTTTTTAAATAAGCATTAACATGCCAGTTCAGCCTAACCATCTCCCAAGCCACCGGTTCACTTAAATTAAGAGGGTTTCTAATTAGATTTAAAAATGGCACACCCAAAACGATGCGAAAACTGAACTACCTCGTAATTCGACGAAATTCACACCGTAGCTAAATACCCATGCTACGAACACAACGGCAAAGTCGAAATTAACTTTCAACGAACAGAACTCGAGTTATACCAACCTAAAGCCAAAATACAAGCATCCCCCAAGAGGCCACACCGGGTAACCCAAATGACTCGGCTTGCTAGGGAGATCTTGCCTATGGGCTATAAAATAGGTCACTCAGTTCTAAGGAGTTAAACCACACTCCACAAATGGCACAAGCCACGAAAACGCATCACTATAACGCCAAATGAGAATAAAATAATCGCAGAAAAAATCGGGGGCGTTACAGTCACTCCCCTTAAAAGAATGTTTTGTCCCGAAACTTTACGCACAGCACTTCTACTATAGAAGGAAAAGTAACAAATAGGAGTTACAAGAAGGGAAACATACCGATCAAATCAGGGAAACAGGTGAGGGTAAGCCTTGGCCGACTCTAGCTCCCATATCGCACTCTCCAAATCCTGATTCTTCCATAGAACTTTCACCATCGGAATGGACTTCTTTCGCCGCACCCGTTCCTGAGTATCCAAAATACTGACCGGAAATTCAACAAAAGAGAGATTGGGCTCCAACTGGGGCACAACGTCCAAAACTTGCCCACTGCTACACACACACTTTTGAAATTTGCTTACATGGGAAACATTATGAACACCTGGGAAGTTTGCTTGCAAATCCAACCTGTAAGCTGACACGCCAATCCGCTCCATAATCTTAAACGGGCCCACATACCTCGGGTCCAATTTCTGATTCTTACCAAACCTCTTTACACCCACCATCAGGGAAACCTTAAGAAACACAAGGTCCCCTACAGAAAACTCCAAGGCAGACCTACGTCGATTGGCGTTCTTCTCATATCTCTCCTATTCTATACGAAGCTTTTCTCAGATTAGCTTCACTGCGACTTCCATCTCCTCAAGTGCATCCGGACCCAACAAGGGTCTCTCATATGCCTCAGCCCAAAATAGGGGAGTTCTGCAGCGCCTCCCATACAAGGCTTCAAACGGAGCAATTTGCAAACTTTATTGATAACTGTTGTTGTATGCAAATTCCATAAGTTACAACCGCTCATCCCATGCTCCACCGTGGTCTAAAATGTAGTATCGGATCATATCCTCAACTATCTGGTTCACCCGCTCTGTCTGCCCATTGGTCTGTGGGTGGTAAGAAGTAGATTACCTCAGATCCGTACCAAAACCCTCCAACAGACTCTGCCAAAAACGAGAAGTTAACCGGAGTCTCGATCAGAAATGATGCTAACAGACACACCGTGCAGTCTGATGACTTCATTCAAGTACAACTCCGCTATCTTCTTCATCGGGTAATCAATCTTATATGGCACGAAGTGAGCACACTTCGTCAGACTATCCACTATGACCCAAACAGAATCAAATCCCCTCGGGGATTTCGGTAAGCCCGTGATGAAGTCCATAGAAATACTTTCCCACTTCTAAGTTGGGATCTCAATCAAAGTCAACTTGCCACCAGGCCTTCCGTGATCGGCCTTCATACGCTTGCAAGTGTGGCATTCAACAACGAATCGGGCTATATCACTTTTCATTCCATACCACGGAACAATTTGCTTCAAATCACGACACATCTTTGTAGATCCTGGATGGTAGGCATCACTAGATCCATGAGCTTCTCTGCAAATCATACCCCTTATGTCTCCTATAGTGGGGATGCAAAATCTGCCGCGGAACTTCAAAGTACCTTCATCATCAATAGAAAAATCTTGCACTCCCCCTTCTCGGTCCTGGTGAATAAGTGCAGAAGATCCAAATCGTCCTTCTGGTGTAATCTGGTCAAAGAAATCCAAGACGGCTCTGCCACTGCCAAACTACTCTGCAAGCCACAGCATCCCACTGATATATCCATAAGAAGGAACTCCTCCACTAAACGATCGGTGGAGAGATTAAAGATCTTTCCCGTCTTCCGGCTCAGGGCGTCGGCCACCACATTAGATGATATTGGATCTCTACATCATAATCAGCCACATACTCTAGCCACCGCCACTGGCACAGATTCAACTCCTTCTGCGTAAACACGTACTGTAGGCTCTTATGATCAGTGAAGATCTTGCACTGAGCCCAATAAAGTAGATACCTCCACAGCTTCAACGCATAATTAACCACTGCAAACTCAAGGTAATGCGTAGGATAATTCTTCTCATGAGTCTTCAATTGCCTTGACCCATAGGCAATAATTTTTCTAACCTGCATTAACACGCAACCCAGTCCAACATGCGAAGCATCCACGTACACATCATAATCCACACCCTCAGTAGGCAGGGTCAGAACGGGAGCAGTGCACAATCTATTCTTTAACTCCAGGAAGGCTTCTTCGCACTTCTCGCTACAAACAAAGGTCTCATTCTTCTGAGTCAACTTGGTCAAAGGTACAGCTAGGGAAGAGAAACCCTCCACGAACCTCCTGTAGTAGCCGGCCAACCCTAGGAAGCTCCTGATCTCCTTGGGCGTGCTCGGCCTACTCCAATCCATCACTGCTGCAATCTTTTCTGGGTCGACCGAGATCCCATCCTTGTTCACCACGTGGCCTAGAAATGAAACCTAAGGCAACCAAAATTCGCACTTGCTCAGCTTGGCGAATAACTTGTGATTCCTCAACTCCGTTAGAACCAAGCGCAGATGCTGCTCATGCTCCTCAGCGCTGCGAGAATAAACCAACACGTCATCGATGAAGATAATAACGAACTTGTCTAGGAAATCCTTGAACACCCGGTTCATCATATCCATGAAAGCTGATGGTGCGTTGGTCAAACCAAACGACATCACCAAGAACTAAAAGTGTCCATACCTCAATCTAAACGCAGTCCGTGGAATATCTGTCTCACAGATCCTTAGCTAATGATAGCCAGAATGAAGATCGATCATGGATAACACCGTGCTACCGTGCAACTGGTCAAATAAGTAATCGATCCTCGGCAGAGGGTACCGGTTCTTAATAGTGACTTTGTTCAACTCCCTGTAGATGATGCAAAGTCGCATCGACCCATCTTTCTTCTTCACAAACAGCACAGGAGCACCCCAAGGCGACGAGCTCTGCCTGATAAATCTTTTTGCCAACAGCTCATCCAACTGTACTCGCAACTCCTCTAACTCACAAGGGGTCATCCGGTACGGCTCTTTAGCAATAGGACACATACCCAGTTCTAAATCAATCACAAACTCAACATCCCGCTCGGGAGGAAGATAAAGAAGATCATCAGGAAAAACATCGGCGAAATCACGAACAACGAGAATCTCCTCCAAGCGTGGTACACTAACAGCAGTCCCAACCACCGAGACCAAACAAGCAAAACAATCCGAAAGAAACAGCTTCTGAGCACATACCGCAGAGATGATAGGAGAATCCTTGCACATATCAGCATACATGCTTCCGGGCTGACCGTCATCCTTGATGAAGTCCAAGCGCTTCCCTTTGCACTGAATAACCGCATCATACCTAGATAGACAGTCCATGCCCAGAATAACATCGAAGTCCTCCAGATCAATCATCTTAAGGTCTGCCTTCGCAAGAAAGTCTCCCAACAAAACAGGGCAATCTAGCATGCCCAAATCTGATAACACGGATTCACCAGAGGAGAACTTGATAAAGAAGGTATCCATAACTCGATCTAGAGTCAACTAATATCGCTCCACAAAGGCTCTAGCCACGAACGAGTCGGTAGCGCCGGAGTCAAACAGAACACACGTCCAGCAGTTCTTCACCTTAAATTTCCATATAGGAGTATATAACTAAGGAACTACCACAATAATGCTGCAATCATTCTAGTGAAACAAAAGTAAAACCTTCAGGCTGAAAAATCAACTAACCTGAGATGACCTGAGTCGAAGCTTGAGCCTGCTCGGAAGAGAACATCTTCAGCTTTCCCTTGCCCTTGTCCACCCGCTGAGGTGGAGGTAGTGCCTGAAGTGGAACTACATGAAGAGCAGGCTGGACCTGAGGACACCTAGTCTTGATGTGACCCTTCTACCCACACTAATAGCAGACTTTATCCTTGGACCAGCACTGGGCAGCATCATGCCCGGGTCGCTTGAAAACAGAACAGGAGACATCCCTCCTAGGAGGACCCTGAATCACATGAACATGCTCCTTCTTCTGAGCTGCTGCCTTCTTGAAACATCTCTTAACAGGGTGGCCTGACCGGCCACAGAAGCTACACACCACCCTGCTCTTCTTTCCCGAAGCCGCACCGGGTACCTGGGGTTTCTTCTCCTCCACCGACTTCCTCTTGTCATTCCTCATTTGCTGGCCTTTGCTCTTTGCGGTCTCAGTAGCCTCCACTTTCAGAGCAGCCTCAACCACTCCTGCATAAGTCTCTGACCCATAAGCACTGGTCAACTGCTGCACCTCGCTCCTCAAGCCACAGAGAAATCGCTTGACTCTATCAGCCTCAACATTCACAAATCCAGGAGCAAACCGGCTCAACTTGCTGAATTCTATCTCATACCCACCAACCGTGAGTTGCCTTTGCTTCAGGTGGAGGAAGTCGTTCATAAGGCGGTCACGCTCGATCGAGGGTAAGAACTTCCTCAACAGCATCTCCTTGAATACTTCCCAAGAGCATCTAGCTATAAAGCTCTCCTTTTCTCTCAGCCACCAACTCTTAGCCAAACCTTTAAGCTTATAGGTGGCTATCATCACCCTTTGGTCATATGCAATACCGGAGTACGAGAACATATCCTCTATGGAGATCAGCCAATCGTCTATGACAATGAAATCTGCCTTTCCATCATAAGTAGGAGGGCTCAGCCTCTGAAACTGCGAGATTAAGGCCATCTCTGCTGGCACCACAACTAGAGGTCTTAGGGGTGCAGGAGGAGGAGGAACAACTAACCCCCTTGCAGGGCCTTGCACACCCTGAGTCTGACCTGCCACAACCGCCACCAGGGACTGAATCTGGGCCTGCATCTCCACCATCTGCCTGCTCAAGGCATCGCAACTCTGCCGCAGGCTCTCGATCACTGCTTCATTCTACGCTCCAGATGACTCACCCTCAGATAGGGGAGTCGATATAGTCGCAGGACGTCTCGCCATCCTAAAAATCATAACAACACTAGTTAGATCCTAGTATAACGGCTAGAACCAATTATAAGTACAGACAATACATATATATATATATATGAACTTAAAGCTGCTAAACTTGCTCTAGGAGTTTATCTTTTTACAAAAATTGATGTTAGGCCCTAACCTTGGATGGTTAACCACCACTATACTAACTCTTGTGCCTAGATCGGGAATGCATGACTTTATATTACTTTTGACTTGAAAGCTTATGCGTGTACATATGTCATCCTGCCAGTCTTTAGCTTGGCACGTTGTGCTTATGCAATGTTATGCTATGCATCCTAAAAAGGCCCTAATGCATGTTATGAGCGGCGTACACATGAAAATGTTATGCATCCCATAGTACATAACATTCTCATGCAACGAAAAAGAAAACAAGCTAGTCGCAGCCATGTGGTGAGGTTATGCATCCCATACTACATCACCCTCACATGTTGCCCCTATGGTTTATCCATATATGAACACATATTATGCATCCCATACTACGTAATATGCCCTGTATACTTCATGTTATGCTATGAGTGTAGTGTTCGTACTTTTGCCAAGACGTGTTGATGATATATCGGTGTGTGAATGACATGATGCCGAACTACTAATGCAATCAAAGGAAGGTTGCCTGACTAACTTGTCAAGAAACCTCCCTTTGATACCAACTGTCACAACCCGCATTTTTTCCAAATTTAAGGATTATCGGAGTATGATAAAAACACGCGTCATGATGCCACGTCGAGCAGGGGATAACTACTGACGCTCAGGCAAAACCATCTACTTTGCTTTATGAAAAAATTCATGAGTTTAATGATTAGAAAATCAGTTATATTTTTAGAGGCCGTATCCCTCGGCTCGGTGGATCAACTAGTCCACAGTTTAAAAACTATACTTATACGCTGCGGAAAATACTTTATTCAGGTTTGACATCCTAAAGGAGTGCAAAAGTGCCCCAAGAGGATAACTTATGCTATGCAAGACTCTACATTTAATTTATATTATATATAAGAAAACGATCTTTTTACGTTGTTTGGAAAATAATGATTGAGTTTTATAAAACATGCTGATCATGTGCTATACTTATAATAATAATTTTAGTTTTTAAAATAACTAGCAACCAAGCATAAATCGTCCCCAGAGCAAGTAGACTATCTCCAAAAAAGGTAGCAGCAAAAGTAATATATCCAGTATAAGGGAAAAAATACCAGTGGGCGCCAACAACCTTACACGAACCCATTGACAAATATGTATGTTTGTAAGAAAGTGCAGAAAAACTACCTCACTAACAAAGCAACAGGATCTCTAAAGTCTAAGAGAAAACTAGCAACACCACAGCAACTTAGCCACCAAACTGGCTACTGTCCAGGACCTGAGGCATTCAAAAGAAGAAAGAATACCTCAGCAAGCAAAACAAGGAAAACTGCATGAAAGTGTCAATCAGATGATAAATGAAAGAGGAAAAACAAAGCAGTAAAAGTCACAACTTCCCAAGGCAAGAAAAAAAAATGCACTAGGTGCGAGGAAACAGCATCAACCCTGCCCAGAAACTACTTCCTGCAGAGTCTACTAAGCTGCAAAGAGCCCAAAATGCTGCAATCTACCAAGGAAGAAACGTCTAACACCCAAAGCTGTGGGAGATGGTAGTAGCAAAACAAACAACGTAGATCTGGGTTGGAGGCAAACTTAGTCCCCCAACCATCATTTCCAAGCCAACAAAGCTCAAGGGTCTACATGTGATAGCACTAGGGATCTTCCACCCCCTTGTCAAGCCCGTACCTGGAGCAAGATAGAAGAACAGGGTGGCAATGGCTAAATTACATAACACCACCCCCATTAAGAGATTCAAACCACCACTACTAACCACGACCCACGATTCGGCCTTTAGGAAAGAAAAACATAGCCGACAAGGAACCTCAAAGAAAATCAAGGAATTCACTCGGGAGTAAAATTCACGGCAGGGGAAAAGTGTTGAAATGAATCAACACGGCTTGGCGTTCAGTGGGACCCACTCACTCAATGCCTTAGCAGACCTTGGCGTTGAGTGAGTTAGCCTCACTCAGCGCCAGAACAACCATGGCGTTGAGTGAGGTTTACTCACTCAATGCCCACCGCAAGAACAGCTCTGGCGTTAAGTTAGCTAGCCTCACTCAATGCCAAAACAGGCATGACGTTGAGTGAGGTTCACTCACTCAACTCCTCCCGCAAGAATACTCTGGCGTTGAGTAAGCTAACCTCACTCAACGCCAAAACAGCTATGGCGTTGAGTTAGGTACACTCACTCAATGCCCTGACACTTAACCGCAAACAGAGAATGTGGCGTTGAGTGAGCTGGCCTCACTAACCGCCAAAATAGCAATGGCGTTGAGTGAAGCTCACTCACTCAACGCCCTGACACTTAGCCGCAAAAGAAGACAGCGGCATTGAGTTAGTCCACCTCACTCAATGCCAAAACAGCAATGGCATTGAGTGAGGTTCACTCACTCAATGCCCTGGCACTTAGCCGCAAACAAGGCAATCTGCGGCATTGAGTGAGCTGACCTCACTCAATGCCAAAATAGCAATGGCGTTGAGTTAGGTCGTCTCACACAACGCCAGATGTCCTGGCAGCAAAGAAGGGCTAATGCATTGAGTGAATCTACCTCACTCAATGCCAAAGCAGAAATTGCGTTGAGTGAGGTTCACTCACTCAATGCCACTGGACTTGGCCGCAAACTTGCCTACGGCGTTGAGTGAGGTCACCTCACTCAACGCCAAAAGTGAAATGGCATTGAGTGAGGTCGACTCACTCAATGCCAAAGTACTTAGCCTCAGAAAAGGCCGCGGCGTTGAGTGAGCACATCTCACTCAACGCCAAAATACTAGGCCGCACAGAAAGCTACGACATTTAGTGAGGTCACCTCACTCAACTGCAAAACAGAAATGGCATTGAGTGAGGTCGAATCACTCAACACCAAAGTACTTAGCCTCAAAAAAGGCTGTGGCTTTGAGTGAGCACACCTCACTCAACGCCAAAGTACATAGCTTCTCAGAAACCCGTAACGTTGAGTGAGTTCACCTAACTCAATGCCAAAATAGAAATGGTGTTGAGTTAGGTCGACTCACTCAACGCCAAAGTACTTAGCCGCTAGCAGGGGCTGCGGCGTTGAGTGAGTCCACCTCACTCAACGCCCTAGTACTAAGCCAAAAACTCAAACCGACTACAACTATGGCGTTGAGTGTGTGCACCACACTCAATGCCAAACCCGCAATGGCTTTGAGTGTGTGCACCACACTCAACGCCGGTAAACCAGAGAGCCCAGATTTTGCTCTTGCTAGGACACACAGCAGGTACCCCCCTCCCTCACTCTCTCTCTCTCTCACAGCTACACCCGCAAGGCACCAACCAGACTGAAATCTGGGGTGTAAATGGCGGAAACTGCGCCAGCGGGTTGAGCACCAACAACACAAAGATGGGGCTCATACAGAGAAACTAAAGCCCTAATTTCAGCAAGGTAAAAGAATAAGCTTTGCTTCTAACCTAGGGCTAACTGGGAATTTCAAATTACCAAGAGAAACAAAACGGCAAGGGAAAGAAAACCACTTGCCTCGATATTTCGGCGAAGCTCGGTCGGCTTTCCCTCCTCTTCACACGGCACTAGCAACAACAGCACCTAAAAGCAAAATCCCGCACTTTAATGGCGGAATCCGCAAGAACCGAAAAAATCAAAGTCTCCTAAAACTCCACGAAAATCAAATCTCTTACCGTAGAAATGTAGATCTGAGCGAGAGCAAGCCAAAGTCGCTTTCAGAATCGAATTCCGTCGACAAACACTCCTAAATTCGGCATCCAAAGGTTAGGGCAGTCTGCGAGTTTTTCTCCGTTGCTTTTCCACGAACTGGAGAAGGCGGTTTCGGTCTTGGGAAGAAGGAGGAGAGTGGGCCCGCCAATTTCTAATTAAAGCTTTTTAAATAAGCCGTAACATGCCAGTTAAGCCTAACCGTCTCCCAAGCCACCGGTTCACTTAAATTAAGAGGGTTTCTAATTAGATTTACTAATGGCACACCCAAAACGACGCGAAAACCGAACTACCTTGGAATTCGACGAAATTCGCACTGTAGCTAAATACCCATGTTACGAACACAACGAAGAAGTCGAAATTAACTTTCGATGAAGAGAACTCGAGTTATACCCACCTAAAGCAAAAACACAAGCATCCCCCGAGAGGCCACACCGTGTCACCCAAACGACTCGGCTTGCTAGGGAGATCTTGCCCATGGGCTACAAAATAGGTCACTCAGTTCTACGGAGTTAAACCACACTCCACAAATGGCACAAGCCACGAAAATGTGTCACCGTAACGCCAAACGAGAATAAAATAATCCCAGAAAAAATCGGGGGCGTTACATAGCCCATCATATGTCGGAGCAGGAATCCTAACACGCCTAGAGGTGCACAGTAGCAGTGCTACTTGACTAGCCTTTAGTTGAGCAACTAAAGCAATAATCTCATCCGTTATTGGGGAATGGACAGATTTCCCTACGTTCCTATTGGAACCTATAGTTTTTCCTCGTGAGGCATTGACGTCATGGGCCATTTCAGAGGGAACCAGAGAGAACACTCAACCGAAAGAAGTGCATATGCAAAGAAGAAAAATAGCCTAGCCTTTTTATTTTCAAAGATAGATTTGTTCCCGCTAATATTTCAAAATAATATATAATTTTTTTTTGATATTCTTGCTGGCAAAAATATGGAGATTATTAATTAAATTTTTTTTATTTTTCTTATTGCTGAAAATTAAATTTATCAGGCTATTGGCAGACCACAAAATTTTTTTTTGTAATTTTTTACTCTGAGGCGTGCCTACGAAGTGCGTGACAATGTCCTAACAATTTGGGGAGGGGTTCCAATTGGGAAATTTACGTGAACCTCCCTCTGATACCAAATTGATGTAGGCTACGGTGTTCGGCGCTATAATGGCAAAGGGGAAAACACGTACGCCTCTCTATTTCCACTACTATGCTCACACAATAATTAAACGCAGCACGCTCACGACCAACGTTATCAATTATTGCTAACGTATGGTAGCCACGCCGTTTTAATATCGAAAAAATGACTATAGGTCGTCGTTCTCACAAGCAAAAGGACCAATATTGGGCCCGACCGAGCGATGGTTGTACCGAAAGAGATCTACCGAAAGATCGGTTCGGAAAAGGTAGATCTCCCCCAACAAAACGAAAGCAAGGCTCGCTAAACCTCTCGAAAAATTAAACAACTAGAAAGAACAATTTATGCTATCGGAAAGATAAACCACGAATGCAAAATAATTCCAAGATAACACAATAGCAATCCACCAAATGAAAATTTAGAAATTGAACCACACAAGAAGTAGAGGATATCGTTACCCAATCGGAATGGATGATCCCATTTCACTTTCAAGGATCTCTCTTCCACGGCTCCGCCGGAGTTTCGCCGACCGAAGAGAAACTAGACCGCTTCCTTTACTTCACGCCGGAGAGGAATTCCATAAAATTAGATCTTGCCTTGGCCGATTTCTATCTTGAAAGGGGGCTGCTTGGGGTGTTGATGTGGGTCTAGTTTAGGGGTGGACATAGGAGGTTGGCTAGTTGGGGATGAGGACTGTTAAGTTCAGAATAAGGTGAAGGGCTCGACTAGGGTGGAGGAATTGGAAGTCGGGTTTGTTGGTGGTGGAGGAGGGCTCAGTTTGGTGGTGGAGAAAGAGGTGGTTGGCCGTGGGGTGCAAAGAGGGTGAGAGGTTGTGGCTGCTATAGAGGGAGTTTGTGGCCGAGCTTGTGGAGGGGTGAATGGGGTCGGTTTTGGATGAGGAGAAGGGAGGGATGCTAGGAATAGCACTAGCATTGGGAGGAGGAGAAGAGAAGAAACCGAAGTTGGAGGGGAGGGGAAGGTGTTGCCGGCGGCCAAGGAGAGGGAGGATGGAAGGGGGCGGCCAGGAGAAGAGGAGAAGATTCTCAAGATTAGGGTTAGGAGTTTTTTTTTCAATATTTCATTCAATATACAAAACTATGAAAGTCCATGCCTATATATAGGCTTATAGCATGTAGTGGCTATTTGCAGCCCAAATAAAAATAAAAACAATACCAAAATTAACAAGCAACATGATGAAAATTAAAATACAAATAATTAAAATAATATTTAAAACCTTCATAAGTCTTCATCGTCACCGTCGCCATCATGTTGGGGTCGTCGTCGTCTTCTTCCATCATTATCTTCAACATGTAGGAGAACGTCGTCGCCGTCGCCATCACCGTCATCATCTTTAACATGTAGGAAGGTGCCGTCTTCATCACCCTCTCCACTACTGAAGCTGATTATATTGCCTTAAGAAGTTATTGCACACAAGCACTTTGGATGTCACAAACTTTAGAGGACTTTGTCATAAAATTTAAGAATGTAAACCTTAGGTGCGACAACATGAGTGCCATGGACTTGACAAATAATCCAGTACACAATTCTCATTCCAAACATATTGACATGCATCATCATTTCATCTGAGACCACATTAAGAAAGAGAACGTGAGAGTGAGTTCATTGCAACCATTGATCATCTATCTGACATCTTCACAAAACCCCTCCCCACTTCACATTTTTTATTACTACGATTAGAACTAGGTGTGTTGGATCTTACTATTTGATCGTGCTGAATCATCTACAATTTTTGATTTGATTTGTTTTGTATGCTTCTATTTTTTATGTGTTTACTTCTATTTTAAAAAACAAAAAATTATGAAAAATCTCACAAAAATCCAAAAACATGTCTTGTTTTTCGTTTGTTTTGTATGCTTTGTTTAATTACTAAAAAATAGAAAATAAAAAAATTTATAAAACCCAAAATACAAAAAAAAACTCTTGATCGTTCATTCTTAGGACACACATGGCTAGAACCTAGAGTACAATGATTACGTATAATGTTTGATTTAGGATTGTTAATCCCTGTGAACATTGTCTACTTTTGTCATGATGTGTCAAATCTATAGGTGTTTAGCTATTGAGTGTGACTAGACATAATAGTATCTGTTGTATATGCCTCTAGGTATATATGAAGATTTAGATAGTGTAATGACTTTACACAATTCACACATCCCTAAATGAAGAACTCATGTAGAAACTCTATGCTTACATTTATAACTCGTGATATTGTTTCTAATACATTAGAAATAACTTGAATAATCAATGTCACGATATACATGTGCTTATATAAAGGTTAGAACATTGGGCAAAATCTCTAGTGATCATGTCTTTTGTACTGCATCTATCTTTGTGGATAGATTTTGATTGATTCGGGGTCCTTGATGTGAATGTTATAATAATGATAGTACAAAGAAAATAAATAAAAAAACAATGCGTGCTATCAAATAATGTGTCAAGGTGACCCCCAAGCACTACTCACTCCTCCTGATAAGTCTTCATGAGCATTGTGAGGATGAGCACCTTGATTAAAAGAATCATTGCGATCTTGTGCAAAGACTAAACCTTAAGTGTAGTTCCCCTTATTCTAGTCTTGGTAGGAAGTAGATAGAAACATTACATGATTGTTCACTTTATTTCTCTCATGATAGCATATTAAATTATTGAGATAAAACATGTACTGCAAGGTTAGTTCTACTTAATGTTTGTTTTTCTTTTGATGCTACACGTACACATGTCATTGCTCTATCTAACATTTCCATACATGAGAATTGGACTGAAGATGCACTATATGTCTACAATATATAGGTAATAGTACACGATTTCTATTCTTGACGTTTACAATGTTCCAATGTCATAATTCTATAAATTGCTTAGAATTGTACTCCAAATCATTGTGTACTTAGTTTCACCTATGCTATCTAATTCCTTTTACTCTGAAAACTCATATGATTTACTTCTGTGTACTCTGTTCATATAGTTGACCCATACTCATCATATTCTCTGATTAATGTTTGGTCACACCTATTGTGTTTGCGTCTTCTTTCACTATTAAAACATGTCCTATTGGTTCTTTATCATGCTTATCTATACTGCAATTTGTTCCGGTCCACGCATATAGTCATCTTTTGATCTAGCTCACCCCTTTCAATAATTTCAAAAGGGGAGAATAGAATGTTCATAAGTCATGAGCTAGGGAGTTCACATATAGGGGGAGCTTCTTGAACTGTTTGCACGTGGATAGTTGGAGAAAGTAGAGCACGTATATAGGGGAGCACATGTGTAGGGGGAGTTACAAGTGACCCAGAACATAACTAATTAAAGCTTTTTTCATATTTGCATTATATCTTGCATCTCAGCTATTATATCTCATGAACGGGATTTGAGATTATCAAAAGGGGAAGTTTGTTAGAGCCGATGCTTCACATATCCTAAGTTTGATAATATCAATTCCCATGTTATATTTGATCACATTTTGTGTTTGGCATAGTGTGTAGGTTTATAAGTTCAAGCGAAGCGAAGAACTCTACTCTATGACCTACCTCCATGCTCAAGCGCTACCGCCAAGTACTAGACTGGTTTCAACCCGAATGAGTGCTCTGGATTCTACCACATGATGCTAGCGCTACTGCCCGCGCTAGCCTCTGGATTTAACTTGAACAGGTGCTTTGGAACCTACCATATAGTGCTAGCTTCCTAAAACGTGGCGCTAGCTCACTTAATGATCGTCGAGATGGATTCATCGAGGCGCTTGAGCTAACACCAGACAATAGCTTGGTACCGTGTTGTGCTAGCACGAAAAAGCAAAAAAAAATCTTTTTGAATATTTTTCCAAATACGCAGGACAGCTGGCACGTTGACATGCATTGAACTACCATCGGGCGCTAGCTTTCCCGTCGACGGAAGCCTGTTTTTCAAAGACGTATAAAAGGAATTCATTTTTCTTATCCTTACACAGACGGACAAATTGAAACATGAATTCTTTTTAGGGTTTGGGAGCCACCTCGGAGCACTATTTTGCCATCTCCGTCAAAGGAAGAGAAAGTCGCATCCCTCCCGTTCGTGCATGAAAATCTTCGGCAAACCAAGGACTATAACGACTATGAGGAGTTGATCGGTGATGAAGATTTTCTAGAAGTTAAATTACAACCAAACTAGAATCCCGAATAGGCAAGCGTACCTATCGAAATGCAGTATAGGAAGTGTCGTATTGCGAATCGGGGCCTGTTGAGCACTTGTACTCACAAGGAAAGCTATTATCTTATCGACAGAAAACTAGGTTTGATTATGCTAATTAATAAAACTAAAGTTGATGCTAAAGAGAAATCCGATATTGAGAAAACTAGCACTTGATCTAGAATCCCCTTGAACTAAAATAAATCTTCTTGAAAATAATGTAATGCGAGTTCTTAATTATACTCACTCGACCGTGGAGGTTCCTAAAATATAAAAGCGTCTCTCTCGAGCTCATGCTTCTAACTAACCTTAGGTTGATCGATTAAGACCTCTCGGCTAGTCGAAACCCCTAAGTTTGCTTTATGCGGTGAACCCCACTATTAGATTTGACTCCAATCCGGAAGATTTACGTCGTCCTCTCTCGAGGAGTGAATTCAACTCCTTTTATCTTTGAGTGATCTCCTCGTATCCGTAACCTCTCGGTCATTTAGGATACAGATCTTAGATCGAAGTTCATATCCGCGTAATATGAATTCGATGAAATAAAAATCAAAGATAAATCGTAGCGAGAACAATTAAGAACAAGACATTTAATACGAAGGAGAAAGATCTATTTTATTCTAAGGTTCATCATGATTAAGTGCTAAAAGAAGATTAGCTACTCATCATGATTGGGGAAATACAAAATAAAGTAGGAAAAGACATGATTGAAATGAAAGTAGAAAGGTAATCTAGGCTAGGAAACGAAAATTACAGAGAATACAACAGCAAAGAAGAAATGTACAACTCCCAAAAATCCGACCCTGAGCATCTGAAGTTGTCTGGAATTTTATAGGAAAATTTCTGTTTGGTCATGCCCTAGGTCACGCCCGTGACCTAGGGCGTGTCAGGCTCGGAACCGTCGTCTTGAAACCCCAGGAACGTTGTAGGAGAAACCGCCAAAATCTGTTAACTGATGGGTCACGCCCCTAGGTCACGCCCGTGACCTAGGGTGTGTCAAGTCTGTTTCTGGAAAACGGCGGGAATAAAGTGCAGTTGATGTAGATGTCACACCCCTGGTCACGCCCGTGACATGGGGCGTGACAAGGCTAAAACGTCAATCTGGCAGCAACGGCAGGAACGGCGTAATAAATTAGCTGGAAACGCCCGTGACACGCCCTTCGGTACGCCCGTGACCAGGGCGTGTCATCTTAATCCGATGTGGCACAGTCAGCTGGTCTTCCGCAGGCTATCACGCCCTATGTAACTGGTACACGGGCGTGTTATATTTTGACACGGGCGTGTCTTGGTCGTTATACGATCTTCGACCGCGGTTCGACGATCTTCGGTGGCGTGCTTAGATCGCGGCTATCACGCCCTAGGTCATGCCCATGGAGGGCGTGTCACCGGGCGTGTCTAGGCAAAAAACAGGAAAATCCCTATTCTGTTCCAAATAACCTGCAGATCAACCCTGCAAGAGTAAAAATAAATTTATTAGAACAAAAAGATATAAAATATAAAAACACATTAAAACAAACTTAATTTTATAAAATCGATATAAAATATCTAACTATTAATTAGAAAATAGCATGATAAAAATAGAAATAATTAGAGTTATCAATCGGCTGCAACCAAACAAAGATCGTTAGCACTGTTCACGCATTGCTCAACGGAGAAATTCTTTTGAGGGAGATTCAATCTTAAACCTTCTTTATTCCTTTTTGTAATTTTATCTTTTCTGTGCGACTGTGATGAGGGAAATCGACCGGTGAAGGTCATTGGAATCCGGGGAGGATTCTTTGAGAAATCATCTTAGGGAAGGGACGTCTAGATCGGGTGATCTAGCGGGGCTCTAAGACGCTTCTTTTCGTGATGGTGAAGAGTCAGCTCAAAGACCTTTCTTGGAGGAAAAGAGAGAGATCCAACGGGTCTGGGTAGTGGGTCAATATAGAAAACCAAAAGAAATTCTTCTTTCACCGCCTCCGATCTCCGGCGTAACGGAGATCAAACATTTGTAATTGTAAAACACTTTTGATTTTGATTGAATAAAATATTTTTCTTTCTTATTTCCGCGTGTAATATCCTGGGTGTAATCCGGTGGATCTCAGAATGGTGCATATTTCTTTGAGGAGAAATTTGCCCAGGAAAATGAGGTCTGTGACATACCGCCGCACGCTAGCGAGCTAGCGCCCCCTGTAGCTTCAAAAACTGGTTTTTCTAGATAAGAATAATTCGAATTTTTAATAAACGCATCAATCCTTATTACCCCCCCTCTAAGGCTAGACACATAATCCAACATTTGGATGGGCACCAAATACTGTTGAACTTTCTTTTAAGTCAATTTATCACCCTAGATAATTACTTAGCATTATTGGAGGTCAAGAGAGTAGTGCTACTCCAATTATTCCATTAATGCTACTTTACTGTTTCTTAAATTTCTATGATCATATCATTGAAGAAAATTATGAATCTGTGGAATTATATTGTATTTAGCATTTACCTCCTCTGGAAATTTTATGGAAATTATTTATCAAGTATGTCAATTACTTCCTTTGAAAAGTGATCTAGAGGTCCTATTTTGGAAAATTAAATTGAACCATTAAATATCACTTAAAAGTTATGAAATTTTTTCCAAAGTCATGTTTCATCAATAAGATATTAGGGTAATTTTATTATGCTGGTTTGATAATAGAAAGTGACACTTCATGTTCAAATCACTAGTGCTATTAATTTAGGAAAAATTACATTTATGACTGATTAATTTAGGAAAATTAAGAATTTCTGTATTTAAGTCAAATTTGACATGATAGAACCCTGAAAAAATTCCTAGGGAATTTGGCAAAGTATTCTTAGGATTTCCAATTCATACACTCAAACATGTTCACATGGTCTGCATTTAGCAATTTTGACGAAATAAGGATTCTACAGTCGATCTTGCTTAGGAGAATGGGTTTAATAAGGATAACAAAACTGTACTAAATATCTTGAGAAAGGGAACTATGGGGTTCATCCCATCGTATCTCCTAGTACCACTACGAGCCCTTCAGTGGGTAGACCTAGGGAAGTTCAAAATTAACCCTAAACTGCTAGGTGCAACTAAAGGTTAAACACATAAATCCAAGAGTTACCTTGAGAGAGGGTTTGAAAAAGGGCAGCTGCAATATTATTAAATATTGTGAGAAAGTGATATTTGGGCTTCAACCTATCATATCTCCTAGTACCATTGCAAGTCCTTCACCGGGTAGACCTCGGGAAGTCCAAGATCAACCATAAGTCACTATGTACAACTGAAAGTTAGACAAGAATAGTTAATAGGTTGAAGGAACAAAATAGCAATCTCACTAGTGTATGGGTTGGAGTGATTCTGGACTCATTAGTCTTACGAGCTGGAGGATCGGGGTAGTGATAAATTAAGTATGTGTTAGTCCTACTAACTGAAGGCTTGGTGTTGTATAAGACTTGAGGATGGGGTTGTCCTGCGAGCTGGAGGCTTACATAGGTTTGTTATACCTGGATTGTGCTTGTTGTGGTGGGTAATTCGGTACTAGTCCAGTCGGCACACTGACGGAAGTACGTTGACTTTGTTAAGGAGTGCATGTTTTTGGGTCAAGTAGGTTGTTTATACTGCAGTCTAGAGGACTATCCCCTAAACGCACTCCTGACCATAAAGACTAGTGGATTTCCAGCACGAGTACGTGGGAGCTCTGCTGTTGTGTTTTTAGTGTTGAGCGTACGTAAGTTCTAGGCCATGTAGTATGCCTGCCCGTCGAGGAGTGGAGATACTTTCTCCACTACCATCGTGAGCCACGAAGGTTGGTACCTGAGAGGCTAGCTACCTTTAAAAAGTGTGGAATGTTTGAAAGGTCTGCACAGAGTCGGGTGGGTTAGTTGCATTAAAAATCATTGCATTGCATCACATAGCATGATATTCATTAATTAGTATAGATAGATTATAACTGCAGACCCTCATCATATAAATTAGTATGAGCTCTTTTATATGATGAGATACTTTAGAAACCCTAACTTATAAGTTTATATGAGCATTCATATAAGTTAAGGTATGTTCTGTAATGGTAGTGTAACTTATTCACTTCACTTTGATTTTATATACATTACTACATTACTCTTACTTTACTATTTCTACATTTTAGTGTTTCTCTTTAAACATTTATAATCCTGCTAGAATAGTTCCATGTCACCTATTTTACTTTTGAGACTGCCTTTGTTGTCCTCCTCTTTCAACCTCCCGCTCAGTGCATAGGAGTTGTGGGGGTGAGGGGAGGACAAAATGGCTTAGTATTTATGACTAAAGACCGGTTGTGATTGTAGGAGTTCGTGTTGGCGCACCAGTCGTATGAGGAAATGCACCAGTTGCACGAGGAGGAAGGACATAAGGAGAAGTTGCTGCGAGCTACCGTTAATACTCGACGATAGGTTGATGCTAGATTTTTCTAGCATTTGCTTGTAGTGAGTTCACAGAGATTTTGTATTGGACATGTACCGGGCCTAAGCCCATTTATATTGTCCTTTATTATATTTACTCATAGTGGACTATTTCTCTTTAATTCGATATATATTGAGCAGTGATTGGGACTATGTTTTAGCAAATACTTTTATTTGGCCTACTTGTAAAATGATCGTACTTGCCGGCAGGATTGACATCGTGTGGTGAAGACTAACTAAGTAGTTAGTGTTACCTTAAGGCGGCGGTTCTAGGCACAAGACCCGAGATATTCCCTAGTTTTGGGGGTGGGTCTTACAATTGGTATCACTCGAACAACGATCATTAAAGAAGTAAGTCCACAACACTGGGCCACCCCGCTCGAGCATTAGTTTCCGCACAAACTATGTAGTGGAAGCACTACTGTGCCTATTGTACAACCCCGTATCCGGCGAGTGGGGTCAACATGAGCAAGACTGGCTAAGTCCAGCCCAAGACCCAGGCGAGCCAGACCCGTGGCGTAGAGTGAGGCGAGCTCACTCCATGCCTTCTATCGTGGCATCGAGTGAGGCGAGCTCCCTCAACACCTTCTGTCTTGTCGTCGAGTGAGACGAGCTCCTTCAACGTCTTCTATCATGGAATCGAGTGAGGCGAGCTCCCTTAATGCCTTCTGTCTTGGCGTCGAGTGAGGCGAGCTCCCTCAACGCCTTCTATCTTGGCGTCGAGTGACGCGAGCTCCCTCAATGCCTTGTCTTGTCGTTGAGTGAGGCGAGTTTGCTAATCAGCCGGCTTATACCAATCCTAAAGAGCTCGACAGTAGCTCTGACTCGCCCAGGTGGAGTGGGATGTTTTTGAGGGGCGAGCTTGTACTCGCCAAGCCCCGTTCGTCGAGATCTTACCTTTTAGCGAACTCGCGACATGCGGTTAGGGCATCCCGAGCCCGTGCCTTGGCATTAAGTGATTCTTCTCCACTCCTGCATTCGGTAAATAGTGGGTAGATAGGTCCAGCCAGGCCCGTACTCGCTAAATGCCGAGTAGAAGCGGCGAGTGCCAACCTCGTCGAGCACTTACCGTCCTTGACGAGTAGAGATTATTTAGGGCTACTTGCCCAGTAGTCCGTGAGGTGTTTTTACCACTTTGCCCCCGCTGGCCTGCCCATAGCCGGTTGGAACAGCGGATTCTCGCTATTTGCAGACCTGGGTGGGCTGGACATAGCTATTCAGAACAGCAGAGTTTGGCTGTTAGCAGGCCAGCCCAAGGGTTTTTCAATAATTTCAGGTCGGCAGAGGTTAGTTTTTCGCAGACCATTTTCAGAAATCTATAAATAGGACCCAAGGGATACCTCAGATGGCATGCTTACTTGTCTCCCAGTCTTTTAGCGCTTTCTGAGGTACCTTAGCCCGGCATTTGGCTAAGGAGGGGAAGCGCTCAGTGATCTTCTGGGTGTGTGGTTTGATCTCCACGCTGGGCCCTTGGTCCAGTCCTTTGCTCTCTTTTCCTTGTTGTTTTTCTTGCAGGAGCGAAGTAGGTGCGCGACCACCCCTTCCCCGAGGGTGAACTCCAAAAGAGACCGATTTTCGGTTTAACCATTTAAGTGTGGTGAGCGTGGAGAGTGGTCAGCACAGAAAACCTTCAGCGAGCTCAATGACTGGAAGAGAAGGGCAAGGATTGGACAGGACCGACTTGCCACCCGCTCCCCCTCTCACCACCCTTGGGATGCTCGAGTATTTCAGGCAGGAGGTGCTCAGAATGGTCCGATTCGCGCTCAGCGTGCATGCCGAGAAATCTACTCTGGAGATTCTGGTCCTCGCGGATCCAGCACTCGGCGAGGTCGCACCCACTAGGCGAGCCGGGAAGGAGGTTGCCGAGGAAGGTCGGGGTGCTGAGCTCCCCGGACGAGTGCTCTTCCAAGGTTCAGTGAGTTGGGGACGCAAGACCCTCCATCTCTCTTGGTGGGCGATGATATCTCTTTCAGCAAGTTGGTCTCCTCTACACCAGTCCTAGATTGGTTCTGGGAGCCCGAGATGTCCTACTACACCGGGAAGGTGGACCCTGTCCAGCATATCTAGTTGTTTGAGGATGTGGTCTTGATCCGACAGATGTTGGATGGCTTTAAGTGTAGACACTTTGCCATCACCCTGAAGGAGAAGGCAAGGGAATGGTTCCATCAACTGCTGGCCAGTTCCAACTACTCCTACGAGGACCTACGCCGGTGGTTCATATTGAAGTTCATAACCTCGAAGAGGAGGAAGAGGGAATCAGAGTCCTTATTCTGCATCAAGCAAGGGGTGAATGAGACCCTTGCGAGATACGTCGATCGCCTCCTGGAGGAGGTCACCCTATTCAGGAGATGTCGGGACACACCCTGATGATGGCCTTCACCTTGAGGCTGCAGCAGGGTTTCTTCTACATGGAGTTGAAGAGGATCCCTCCCCTCTCCTATGAGGAGTTGATGGAGAGGGCGACGAGAGAAGTCGACGGGGAAGCATTGAACCCGAAGCATGCCCGGAGGCTAGATAGTTGGGCTACGGAGGAGGAGAGGCCTAGAGGGGGTAGAGGTCAGGAGGAAAGGAGAGATGAACCCCGGTAGAGGGAGCAGCAGCAGCCGTAGCAAGAGCCCAGGTGGGGGCGTCAGGAGCCGAATCAACGGCTAGGATGGAGGCCAGAATGGCAAGATCAGGGGGAGAGAAGAGGGTTCCATGGAGGGGATCATCGCTAGAGAGGCCAAGACCAGTTCTATCCTCCTGGAGGGTGGCAGGCAAAGAGGCTGCCTCTTCCCGACCAGGAGCAGGCTATGGAAATAGCTATGGGGGAGAGAAGGAGTGCGGCAATTAGAAGGAGAAGGGAAGTCAGGGTGGAGCTGCTCTATTGTGAATTCCACCAAAAGGAAGTGCACACCAAGACCACGTGCCCGGAATTCCTCGAATTGCAAGGAAACAGGGAGCAACAATGACAATAAGAGCTTCAGGAGGTCCGGATCGAAGAGGTCATGTCGTGCCCAGAGGAGGATTGGTGTGAGGACCGGGCGGATGTGGGGACCCGGGGAAGGATTGGGATGATCCATAGAGGGGCAGGTGTCGAGGCTTCCCGCAAGGAGAGCCTCCATACAATGTACTGAAGGAGCGTCGCCTCTACATCCCAGACCCCACCCTAGGAGGAGAAGATCACCTTCTAAAGGAAGGATATGCCAGATCACGAGGATCTGTTTTGTGGTGCGCTGGTCATACAGACGGCCATCGAGAACTTTACCATCGCCCGGATCCTCGCTGACAATGGAATCTCAGTCAACGTCATCTTTAAGAAGGCGTTTGACGTGATGAAGGTGGATGCGAAGAGGGTGCTAGCCTCGGACGGAACCTTTTTTGGGTTCTCGGGGGAGAGGAAGGAGGTAGAAGGAGGAGTGGGACTCCATGTTACACTAGATGGGTAGTCCCACACCTGCAAGTTCGTTATTGTGGATGCCCCCAGTAGCTATACTGCCATCTTTGGGAGTCCCCTTGTCAGCGCCTATTGCTGAGTCCTCTCATCCTTCCACCAATGCTTGAAGTTCAACATCGAGGGGGTCCAGGTCCGGGTCCGCGGAGACCCCAAGATAGCAAGGGAGTGCTGCGTCACCACCGTAAACTCCATCTCTTGGCAGGGGGTGCCGAGGAGATGGGATGAAGGATGGACGAGGTAGAGTAAGAGGCTGGCCAAGAGGAGATGGATGTAGAGGTGACATGCCCTCAAGAAAAGGAAATGGAGGAAGTATAGGAGCTGGTCGAGGTAATGGCCGTGGAGGAAGCTGAGAAAGAGGTCTTCGCCCCAGGAGGGGGAGATGCTGAAGAGTTGGGGGAGCAGTCTCGTCTTGAGGCGGCGGAAGAGGTGGTGGAGATGGAGGTTCTCAGCCTCGAAGGCAGGGCAGAGAAGGTCCGCATCTGTGGGGGGCTGACCCCGGAGGCTCAGGACAAGATGCTGGAGTGCATCCGGAAGAATGAGGATGTCTTCTCCTAGAGTACTGCGGAGATGCCAGGGATCGATGCGGATGTGGCCTTCCATCACCTCAACCTTGATCCGGAGGCTCGCCCCATCAAGAAAAAGAAGAGGTCCACGACGGACAAGTTGGCGAGCCAATTCGGGAAGAGGGGGCCAAGCTCCTCAAGGGCGGTTTTGTATCCGAGATCCAATACCCCGGCTGGGGCTCCAACATTGTTATGGTTAAAAAAGGGGACGACCGGTGGAGAATGTGTATCTATTTTTCTTTACTTAATAAACCTTCCCCTAAGGATTGTTACCCCTTGCCTCGGATCGACATGCTGGTTGACTCAGCCATCGATTTCCCTGTAATGAGTTTCCTAGATGCATTTTCAGGTTATCATCAGATCAAGATGCACCCACCTGACATCAAGGATGTCTTCTTCATCACAGGGGATGGATGTTATTGTTATAAAATGATGCCATTTGGGCTAAGAAATGTAGGGGCAACCTATCAAAAGATGATGGATAGGGTCTTCTGAGAGCAGAAGGGAAGGAACCTTGAGATGTATGTAAACGACCTCATGATAAAGAGACAAGACGTCGACTCTCACCTCCGGGACTTGGAAGAGACTTTTGCTACTCTCAAAAAGTATAAAATGAGACTAAACCCATTGAAGTGCATTTTCGGGCGAGCAAGGGGAAATTCCTAAGGCATCTCCTCACCCCTGCTGGTGTAGAGCCTAACCCTAACAAGATGAGGGCGATTGTGGAGTTGGGGTCACCACGAAATGCCAAGGAAGTGCAGCGGTTGACGGGTTAGTTAGCAAGGGTAAGCCGGTTCCTCTCCCGTACTGGGGAGAAGTGCTCTCCCTTCTTCAAGACTGTGAGGGGAGGTCGGAAGTTCGAGTGGACCTCGGAGTGAGAGGAGGCATTTCAGGCCTTGAAGAGGCAGCTGACTCAGGCCCCCCTGCTCCAACGGCCAAAGGAGGGGGAGGACTTGTTCTTGTATCTAAGGGTCGGAGCGGAGGCCCTGAGCTCCGTTTTGGTTCGGGAAGTGGGGAAGAAACAACTCTTGATTTAATATGTGAGTCAGTTCTTGAGGAAGGTAGAGCTTCGGTATCCTATCCTGGAGAAGCTGGCCTTTTCTCTCGTCATTTAAGCTCGGAGGCTCCCACCCAACTTTCAGGCACACTCGATCCGAGTGGTGACTAACCACCCCCTCTGCAACATCTTTGAGGGGGTGGAGCACTCAGGGCGGCTCGCCAAGTGGTCGGTAGAGTTAAGCGAATTCAACATTTCATTTGTCCCTCGCCTTTCGATCAAGGCACAAGTGATAACCGACTTCCTGGCAGACTATGTGGTGGAAGTGGCGGAGGCGGAACTCCCCAGCCCAATCCCCTGGAAGGTGATGGTGGATGGAGCGTAAGGAAGACATTCCTTGGGAATGGGGGTGATCTTGGAGAGTCCATATGGGACAAAGATTGAGCAGACAGTAGTGGTGCATTTTCCCATTACCAACAATCATGCCGAGTATGAGGGTGTGATTGCAGGCCTTCGCTTGGACAAGGAGCTAGCAGTGTGTGATGTGGAGGTCCTCACTAACTCTATGGTGGTGGCCTCCCAGATTAATGGAGAGTTCGAGGTAAGAGAGCCAACTCAGCAACTGTACTTGGTGAAGGTGAAGGGGGTCATCGACACGTTCCAGACTTTCTCTATCCGACATGTGCCCAGGGAGGAAAACGAGCAGCTAGATCAACTAGAAAAGCATGGTCCCCAGGTAGGAGGTACCATCACCAACTTGTTCTACCCCTCTATTGAGGAGGGAGAGATGATGGAGGTGGAGCAACACCCCTCATGGATGGACCGTTTCACAACTTTCTTGTCCACGGGAGAGTATCCTGAGGGGATGGACAGGAAGAAGCTCATGCACAAATCGGCATACTATCTCAAGTGAGACGGCCAGCTATACCAAAATACCCTCTCCGGGATGTTGGCACGTTGCGTGGCCGAGAGGGAGGTGCCAAGGATCTTGGAGGAAATCCACTCCGGGGAGTGTGGAAGCCACTCCGGGAGTCGGACCATAGAAGGCCGGATCATCAAGCAAGGATATTTTTGGCCGACCTTGGAACAAGACGCGACAAAATTCACAAAGGAGTGTCATAAGTGCAAGCTGTTCGCTCCCCTCTAGCTGCAACCTGCCAAATGCCTCAGGAGTATCACATCCCCCTAGCAATTTGTAATATGGGGAATGGACTTGGTCGGGCCCTTCCCCTAGGCCAGCGGCCAGAGAAGGTTCCTGCTTGTGATGATTGATTATTTCTCTAAGTGGCTGGAAGTTAAGGCGCTAGCCAATGTAACCTCCCAGGTCATCAATAACTTTGTATGGGGAGAGATCATTTACCGTCACGGGTTGCCCCAGGCCATTATCACGGACAACGGCCCTCAGTTTTCCAGCGCCGAGTTTATTAGCTTTTGCGGGCAGCTCGGGATCAATCTCAGGTTCACCTCTATTCATCACTCCAGGAACAACGGGCAGGTGGAGGCGGCGAACAAGATCATTATTAACCTCCTCAAGAAGAAGGTAGATAATCTGAGAGGAAGATGGGTGGAGCAACTCCCTTCTATCCACTGGGCCCTTATAACCACACCTAACACGGCCACAGGAGAGACTCCTTTAAAACTCTCCCATGGGTTCGAGGCGATACTTCCGGTAGAGTTCGAGGTCCTAACGCATCGGGTTGTCGAGGCAGGAGATGGCAGAGAATAATGGAGGGCCGAGAATGAGGAGGAGCTGTTGCTCCCACTCGACACGGTTGAGGAGCTGCGAGACCTCTTTGCCATCAGATAAGAGGAAGTGAAGAGAAGAATGGCCAAGTACTTTGACAAGCACGTCAGAGTCAAACAATTCGCGGAGGGGGACTTTGTCTTAAGAAAGGTGGATGCCGCAGGGAGGTCAGCCTTAGTTGGGAAACTCAACCCCAATTGGGAAGGACCATACATAGTGCAGGAGGTCTTGAAGTCAGGAGGGTATCGTCTCCTGAATGTGGAAGGCGAAACCCTAGGTCTCACCTGGAGTGGTGATGACATAATGTGCTTTTACCCTTGAGTCATGTAAGTTCTATTTTTTGAAATAAAATTTCTCTAGATGCTTATGCTCATGACATGTCTTGTGCAAATGGAAGAGTGAGTTGGCCCAAGACCCCGAGCAGATCCTGCTGTAAGGCTCTCTCCTAGCTGACAGGGCTAGATGTCACTCGAAGGAGTCTTCCACAGACCCCGAGCAGATCCTGCTTTCAGGCTCTCTCCTAGCTGACAGGGCTGGATGTCACTCGGAGGAGTCTACCCCATACCCCCGAGCAGATCCCGCTGCCAGGCTGTCACCTAGCTGGTAGGGCTGGACGTCACTCAAGGGAGTCTGCCCAAGACCCCGAGCATATCCCGCTGTCAGGCTCTCTCATAGCAGACATGGCTGGATATCACTCGGAGGAGTCTGCCCCATACCCCGAGCAGATCCCGCTGTCAAGCTCTCTCCTAGCTGACAGGGCTGGATGTCACTCGGAGGAGTTTGCCCAAGATCCCGAGCAGATCCCGCTGCCAGGCTCTCCCCCAGCTATAAGGGCAGGATGTCACTCGAGGGAGTCTGCCCCAGACCCCGAGCAGATCCCGCAGTGAAGATCTCTCCTAGATCACAGGGTCGGATGTCACTCGGAGGAGTCTGCCCTAGACTCCGAGCAGATCCAGCTGTCAGGCTCTCACCTAGCTGGCAGGGCTGGATGTCACTCGAGGTAGTCTTCCCCAGACCCCGAGCAAATCCCGCTGTCAAGCTCTCCTAGCTGATAGGGCTGGATGTCACTCGAAGTCTGCCCCTGACCCCGAGCAGATCCCGCTGTCAGGCTCTCTCCTAACTGACAGCGCTGGATGTCACTCGGAGGAGTCTACCCTAGACCCCGAGAAGATCCCGCTGTCAGGATCTCTCCTAGCTGACAGGGCTGGATATCACTCGGAGGAGTCTTCCCCAGACCCCGAGCAGATCCTGCTACCAGGCTCTCACCAAGCTGGTAGGGCTGGATGTCCCTCGAGGGAGTCTACCTCGGACCCCGAGCAGATCCCGCTATCAGGCTCTCTCCTCGCTGAAAGTGCTGGACGTCACTCGGAGGAGTCTGCTCCAGACCCCGAGCAGTTCCCGCTTCCAGGCTCTCACCTACTAGCAGGGCTGGGTGTCACTCGAAGGGGTCCTTCCCTCTCCAGGATTTATTGAGGAAGACCTCTTTCCTAATGGTATAAGGGTAGAAGGTCCACATTGGCGAGCTTGAACACGCAGGTCCAGCTCGACAGAGAAAAGATAAGCCTAGATCGGTCTCCCTGTTGAGGAAGGCGAGCCCCAGCAAGGCACTCCACCACCCCTTTAGTTTTACTTATGAAATATTTGGTTTGTTTTGACTCAACATCAGTAATAGAAGGGAGAACTCGCGTGCGAGCTGGGTGGTTGCGGGCCCAGCTCTACAAGTGGTCCATCCCCGACTGACCTGAAGAGGGGGGATCTTGGAATGCGCTCACGAGTACGGATCCTAGGCACGCGCTCTAGAGGCAGAATCTGTCCTAGAGAGATCTAACGAAAGGGAGGGCTCGCGGCCGAGCGCATCGCAGAAGGAAAGTTCAAAAGCAAAGAAGATAGCAAAATTCACTTTTGATTCAGTATAAAATGATTACAAAAAAAGTGATTACAAAAGGGGAGCTCGCCTCGGTGAGATTACAAATTGGGAGGAAGAATTGTAAGAAGGAAAAGAAAAAGGGGAGGGGGGTCAGCTCTTGCCTCCTCCCCCAGATTGGAGGTCTCTGTCTGCTTCGCCAGAAGGGTTGTCCTTGAAATCCTTGCCGAATAAATAATCGAGACTGTCCTCCTTCTCGCTCGGTGGTGTGGGCGAGAGTAGACTCGGCATCAGGTCTCGGACTATTGCCTACTCGCAGCCCTCCACCAGCACCTACATATCCTCATGATCTGCAGGGTACATTCGGCAGATTCGATCGAGTTGAACCGCAACCTCTCAGCGACCTCCGCCTCGCCGAAGATCCTCGGGCTCTTGTATGGGAAAGGAGGCTCGCTACCACCGGGAGGTAAAAAAGCTTCGGCCTGACGAGCGATCTCGCCATGAAGCCCCTTGTTCTCTTCGCAAAGATTTGCATTCTTCACTTCCAGCTCGGCCGTGCGGGATTCTAGCTCGGCGGCGCGAGCTTCCAGCGCATTGGAGCGAGCACAGAGCTGGTGGTTCTCTTCCCTTAACCATGCATCGTGAGTCCGCAGCTCCCGGGCAGCCTCGGCATCCTGAGGTAAGAGTGGGTAGGTAAACCTGAAGCTGAAAAATCTCAAGTAAAAGAAAATGGGGGGGGGGGGAAGGGGCGATCAGTGCTCACTAGCCCGTTGGCGCCCTTAGCGAGCAAATCCTCAGTAATGTCGAGCCTTCGCTCCAGGTCAACGACCCTGTCCTTGGCCAGGTCACGCTTTTGCTCCGCCTTCTATAAGAGGTGGCTGAGGTTGAAGCCGCGACAAACCACCATATGGTGGAGCTCCAGTGCCCGCATGTGGGCCTACAGGCCCTCATGGCCAAGTTGGCACAAGGTCATACGCTTGTAGGCTCTGGCGTCCTCACGCCCGTAGAGGCCAAAGCCGAGCGCATAGGCTTGACCTGAGGAGGGCCCGTGGTCAGCCCACGAGGATTGGAGGGTGGAGACGGAGATCCTATGGGTGGACTAATCCAACTGAACTATAGGCTCACCGGCCGAGTCCTTCCAACTCCCCCAAAGGCCGAAGAGGTGGTGACTCTTCGGCAGACCAAGTTCGGGGGCCGGGGGCTTCTTGACTGTAGGAGCAGAAGGCTATCCTCCCTCCTGCTCTTTGCTAGTTTTCTCCTTCATCGGGCTCTCCGACGATCCATCTGGTGTGGTCTCGGGCGAGCTCATGTACCTGGGATGTTATCATTTCTTTTCCCGAGAAACCACCACCGCTTTCAGCTTCTTCTTTGGTGGATGGCGGCGAGGCGATCTGGACCCCGCGGGATCAGCCCGCTTCTTGCTGGAAGGCTTAGACGACGACGACTCATCTCGGCAGGCAGGTGAAGCCGCCTTCTCGCGGGAGAATGGGTCGGCGAGTAGACTCGGGTCCAAGAAAGGACGGTTCTCGGGAATCAACCGCTCTACTGCAGAAATAACTTAGAAAAATTCCAATGGATTTGGCGAGATCTGGCAAGGAGGAAAGTTGAAAGATATACCTTCGGCGGGAAGGACTGGGAGGAGCGAGTCGAGGCCCTTTCGTAGGAAGGCGACCTCGAAGTATTTATGGAGGAAAAAGTTGTTGAGCTCGGCATCGTTGCCAGAGACGATGGGAGGTTGGTATACCTCCTCGCCTTTTTGCTATGGAGAGTAGGGGATGTTTCCATGATCGCCCTTAATGAAGACAAACTTGGTCATCCAATTGTGATGTTTGTTCGCGATCTCGCGAACCTTGGTAAAGGAGCCCCCGAAGTAGGAGACACCTTTGTGGGTCGCCTTGTAAGTAAAGAGTTTTCTAAACACAGTCAGGTTGGACTCTATTCGCTCCTGATGGAGGAAGCTCGCGAACGCCACCATCATGGCGATTGAGTTCGGGTTCAGCTGCGCGAGCACCGCATTAAAGTACTTGAGGATCTGGCGGACTTTCGGCCAGAGTGGAAGGCGCAGCCCCATCTCAAAATGCGAGATAGGGAAAATGAGCTCCTTGGGGTAGAAAGTGTTGATGGCCTCGCCCTCCTTGTCCGGTGCGCCTTGAAGCCAGGGGGCTTGAAATCGCCACTGAATGCGGCGAACTCCTCCTCCGTCGTGTTCCCTTGAAAGAAATAATAGTTAGTAAAGTGCTTAGCCCACTTGGAGCAACCATCGGAGTCAGGGTTGGACTTCCCAATGATCGCGAAAGATGTAGAGAGCGAGTGCAGGTAGTAAGGAGGTGAGCAGAGGAGGAAAGTCAGAAGTAATAAAAGCAATAAGTCAGAGTAGTTAAGGGTGCCTATTTATAGAAAAAAGGGGTCAAGGGCCGAGCTAACCGATCGGTCCAACACGCCTAACCCAGCTCGCCTAATCCACCTCTCCGACTTCCAGGACCTATCCCATCATGCACCAATCGAGAATATTATATTCGAATAAACAAGAAATAGAGTCTGAAAATGTTTCTAAGTTATTACAGACCCAAGAGGGATATTTCCCAGGGAAATTGAATGCAAGCAAAGCAGCCATCTCGGCACACGCGCAAGCTGAGGGGGCAGGAGGCGAGTCCCGGTAGGCCCTCAAGGGGAACGTCCTTTACCTTTCCTGGTCTCACATCTCCTTCCCCGTAGGACGATGCGAGTCACGGAGCTCGCGGATCCATCTCAAGCATCCCAGAGCTGCCAAAAGGTTCTTGTCCAGCTCTTCCAGCAATAATAAAAGGGACACCGTCTCACACATCAGGCCCTCTCTCGCCTCGCCTACCAGGCACGCACACTCCCGTTGCAGCACGTCATTATCTTCTCGTAACCGGTGGACCTTGCGTACCACCTTCTTGAGGACCTCGATTCCTCGCTTCGTCAGCTCAGGGCCCCCCAGCTCGGCATCAAAGAAGGATTCCAAGGTCTTCGGTGAAGGGAGGGGGAAAATAGTGAGCTCGCTCCAGGTATTCGTCGGCCTCCGACTGACTGTGTAAGGCTGCAAGAATGGTTGAATAATGTGAAAGGCAAATGCATCAGGAGGAACTACGAACAACCCAGTAAAGGACGACTTACCTGAAGAGCTCGGCGCATCGAGGGAAAAGCAAGGTGGAGGCATCTTCAGATCTTTACCGCGACCTCAAGGCTGCATTCGGGGTGAAATAAGGTTGAAGCCTGACACTAGGATAATTCCGGCACCATCCCTTGAAGTCTAGGCGAGAAGAGAGGAGGGGATGCGGAACGGCGAGTCCGGTTTTACGAGTTTAGCCCCAGGGTCCCAAAGGGAGGGGATGGGTCGCGGTGATGAGACTCCGAAGCCACGAACCGCAGGTCAGCGGGAAGAGCATCAACCCGTGGAGAGGTGATCCCTCCGCCCCCATCCTGACAGTCCTGGTCGGCGCAGAGGTCAATAAAATTCCTCTCCTTCCTAGGGGCACGCAAGATGGAGGAGCCCGTATCAGGCTCCAGGGCCTTCTTAAAATCTTGGAAAGCGCGTTCAGATGCCTCTACATCTGGCTTCACCTTCTTGTCCGAATTAGATTCGGCGGGGGCGCTCCGCGGGATGATAAGGGGAATGGAGGTTAAGCTGGCGATGCGGGCGGAGGAGATCTCGTGAGGCTTCGCAAGCCTCTCTAGGTGCTCCATAGGAAAAGTCATCTCAGCATGTTCTGGACGGGGGGAGTGATAAAAATCACCTAGGTACACAGGCGCATATTTATAGCTATTGGTGGGCCCCTCCGAAAGATTCCCTGGCTCCTACCACACTCGCCGAATCCCATGGTGTTGGATATTTATTTCCGAGCCTGTGCCAACCTCGTAAAGAGCGGGGATTGTATACAACCCCATATCCAGCGAGTGGGGTCGGCATGAGCCAGACTGGCCAAGTCTATCCCAAGACCCAGGCGAGCCAGGCCCGTGGCGTCGAGTTAGGCGAGCTCACTCAACTCCTTCTATCGTGGCGTCGAGTGATGCGAGCTCCCTCAATGCCTAATGTCTTGGTGTCAAGTGAGGCTAGCTCCCTCAACGCCTTCTATCTTGGCGTCGAGTGATGCGAGCTCCCTCAATGCCTTTTATCTTGGCATCGAGTGAGGCGAGCTCCCTCAATGCATTTTGTCTTGGCGTCGAGTGAGGCAAGCTCTCTCAACACCTTATATTGGCATCGAGTGAGGTGAGTTTGCTCATCGGCCGGCTTACACCCACCCTAAAGAGCTCGGCAGTAGCCTTGACTCGCCTAGGTGGGGTGGGATGTTTTTGTGGGGCGAGCTTGTACTCGCCAAGCCCCGTTCGTCGAGATCTGACCTTTTAGAGAACTCGCAACATGCGGTCAGGGTAGGCCGAGCCCATGCCTTGGCATTGAGTGATGCTTCTCCACTCCCACATTCGACAAATAGTGGGTGGATAGAGCCAGCCGGGCCCATACTCGCCAAAGCCCGAGTAGAAGCGGCGAGTGACAACCTCATCGAGCACTCGCCATCCTTGCCGAGCAGAGATTGTTGAGGGCTACTCGCCCAGTAGTCCTTGAGGTGTTTTTACCATTTTGCCACTGCTAGCCTGCCCATAGCCAGTTGGAACAGCAGAGTCTCACTGTTGGCAGACCCGGGTGGGCTACACATAGCTATTCAGAACAACGGAGTTTGGCTGTTGGTCGGCTAGACAACGGGGTTTTCAGTAATTTCAGGCCGACATAGGTTAGTTATTTGCAGACAGTTTTAGGAAATCTATAAATAGGACCCAATGGGTACCTCAGAAGGCATGCTTACTTGTCTCCCAGTCTTCTAGCGCTTTTTGAGGTACCTTAGCCCGACATTTTGCTAAGGAGGGGATGGGCTCAGTGATCTTCCGGGTGTGTGGTGGGATATCCACGCTAGGCCCCACTCTAGTCCTTTTCTCTCTTTTCCTTGTTGTTTTTCTTGCAGGAGCGAAGTAGGTGCGTGACCACCCCTTCCCCAAGGGTGAACTGCACAAGAGATCGATTTACTGTTTTAACACCTATATGTAAAAATCACAATATATAGTCCCTTAATCAATTAGTTAGGACAAATCTTAATGATTTTCTTCATTTTCTTTTGTATCCCCGAGGGTACACCATCCCACAGGCCACTATTCCCCCTCCACAAGCTAATACTCTGTTCTAGCAGATGAAGTTGGGCCAGACCCTCACGACCATTTTGGAGGACTTTCGAGCTCAGCAGGTTCCGGTTCCGCAATTGAACCCGAGCTTAAATTTGCTGACTACCTTCCAAGGCCTCTCCTCTCTAACAAACTTTGGGAATGAGTTTGCAGATCGGGCGGAGGAGTGCCTTGACAATATCAGGGAGATACTAGCAGGGATTCATTGCCTGATCAAAAAGTTCATTGCCGTAGCAGCCACGATATTGGGAGGCCATGCCAAGAGGTGGTGGAAGTCACTCATGGACTCCACATTTGCGGAGTACGAGATCTCAGAGATTACCTGGGAGCAGTTTAGTGAGGCTTTGCTAGAGCATTTTATTTCTCAAACTTAGAGAGATGCATTGGAGTAGCGGTTCCTACACCTAAGGAAGGGGAGTCATTCAGTAAGAGTATCAACAAGAGTTTTCCCATCTGGTGGGGTTTGTTAGCGCTATGAGCGAGCGTGATTATGCGAATAAGTTTTACCGAGGACTGCGGCATCATCTCAGGTATGATTTTCTCTTTGTTGCTGATGTCAACATGGCAAAGGTCATAGAGATGACCAAGAAGTGGGTGGCCAATTACTTAATGGTACATGACAGGAGAAAGAGGCCATTGGATTCTATGGGAGAAGGAAAAGGGAGCAGGGGCAGAGGCCCATACAGGGGAAGGCACGTTAGTCATAGGAGAGGACGAGGACATCCTCGTCCGAATGCCGGATGGGAGCATGAGCCACCTACAGGTTTTTATCTTCCACCATTACATGCTCAAGAGTAGAGGAGATAAGATGATAGAGGATACCCTCCGGTGGTATACTATCACTACCACCAGCCAAAACACATCAGATCACATTTCCATTAGTGACTTCTACCACCTCCTTTTCTACCTCTAGCAGCTCCTCCAACACATCGGGGTAGAGACCAAGGATGAGGTCATGGTCGAGGACATCACGGAGACAGCCGATGACCGGGGCATATATATGCACTAGACTTGGCCAAGCCCAGAAACCCCATGGAGTTCATCACAGGTACTTTTAATTTCTTTAGTTTATATAGTACCTTAAGTTTCATGTACCACTATAGTTAGCTAAACTTGATAAAATAAATGACTAAACCTCAGGCATAGTGTTTGTTAGAGGTAAACCTAATCATACCCTATTTGACACTGGTGCCTTGCAATCGTTCGTATCAGAGGAGTTTTTATAAGTACTAGATGAAGTGCAATGATTCAAAGGCATCACAAGTAGAGTACAACTACCTAATGACTCGGTTATGCTCTCCTCTACCAATTGCAACTTGGAGGTAGAGATTGGAGGAAAGTTATTCGATACTTTGGCGATGATCATGAGGATTTCAGGCCTCGACTTGATCCTGGGAATGACCTGGCTGCACTGGCACCATGCCCAGATTGACTTCCCAAAGTGGAGGATCTCACAGTTACACGGAGACTCGGAGATGGTCATCAAAGGTTTTAAACCGGTCTCTCATATTTTATTATCATCTGTATAGGCTATCAAGGCCCATGAGCAGGGAGACGAGGTGTATCTGATTTACTTCGAGATAGCGAAGGTGGAGGCATCCATTTATGATGTCACGGTGGTTCACGACTTCTCCGACGTCTTCGCAGAGAAGTTTCCCATACTACCCCCTTATAGAGAGGTAGACTTCTAGATTTAGATGGTACTAAGAGCGAGGCCCGTATCTCGGGCACCCTACCGGATGGCTCCAAAGAAGCTTTTAGAGTTCTTGACACCGCTTTGGGAGCTGGTGGACTCAGGGTTTGTTAGACCGAGCTCGTCCCCTTGGGGAGAACCTGTTTGTTGGTACCCTAGTTTGATTTGAGTTTATTCCTCTCCTTTGTGCCCCTTGACCCAAGAAATATCTATGGTCAATGGTTAGGAGTCTAGCTGTAGAGTCCTCGCTTTTCCAAATTGAGAATTTGGTTAAGTAGGTTTTTCGTTCGACTATAGTCGAACGCTGTTCGACTATCGTCTATCGGCTGATCGACGATCGTCTATCAGTTGGTCGACGCTCTGTCTGCGTTGATAGTTCGACTATCTGTTGATAGGTCGACTATCTGTTCTGCGCTGATTGGTCGACTATCTGTTGATAGGTCGACTATCTGTTCTGCGCTGATAGTTCGACTATCTGCTTGATAGGTCGACTATCTGTTCTGCGTTGATAGGTCGACTATCTGTTGATAGGTCGACTATCTGTTTTCTGAGGTAGGTCGACTATCTGCTTGATAGTTCGACTATCTGCTTGCGCTTGATAGTTCGACTATCTGTCCTGATAGATCAACTATCTGATAGTTCGACTATCTGTTCTGATAGGTCGACTATCTGCCGGGGTAGTTCGACTATCTTCTTCGATAGGTCGACTATCTGGATCGTTCGACTATCTGCCCGATAGATCGATGATCTCCGTGCGTCGGTCGACGATCTCCGAAGGTCGTTCGACGCTTTCTGCCTGCCTTTATATTTTGTATTTATTTATTATATTTAATTAATTAATACATTTTCTGGCACATTATTTTAAGCTGTATGATAAAGTTTCCAGGCATTATTTGCTCTATTCTTTTTGCCTGAGTTCAAATCTTTTAAGATAAAGTTGTTTGTCTTATTAGCTGTCTCTTTAAATTACTTTATCTGCTGACAGCCCTTTATAGCCGTTGGACTGAAAAGTCTTCTTTTTGCTATAAAGAGATTATTTCTGATGTGACTTTATTTAGTCCTTCTGATTATTTGATTTAAGCCTGCAGCTTCTTAGAAAGAGGTTTATTCCTTTTTGTAGAATGTTTTGCTGCAGAGATATTTCTGTCTTCTTGATATTTGCAGCCCAGGTCTCAAGGCTCAGAAGAAGACAAATAATTCAAATGGAAGAGAGCCGTTGCTTGCTGATGATTATATAAAGAACCCTTTGCAGAAGGATTCAAGCTAGTTAACAGAAGCTAATAGCTAACCAGTTGTTCATTCAAGCTTTCAAGCCTTCAAGCTTTCTGCTCTCAGCAAACTCCATCTAACTGAGAAGTGTTAAGATCCTCATCTCTTCTTCAACCTGAGTTCTCCTGCTTTCAGGAAGTTCAAACTCAGAGATCCTTTGAAGAAGAAGAAGAAGAAGAATAGCTGCTTGAAGAGATTTCTTTTTGTTATTTATTTTGTTCCTGTAGCTTTTCCTTCAGAATTTTCTGAAGAGTTTTCTGCACTGAAGCAAGACTTCACCTGGACATCTTTGAGCCAGGGGGAGCCTTGATTCTTTAGAGCATTCTAGCTCAGTGCAAGTTTTTGTGCTTCTCTAATCTATTGTAAAATAGAGAAGACATCTTAACCTTCTTCCCCCTCCTGTACAGGGTTATTACTCCCTTCAAAAGTATCCCTTGGTGGCAGGGCACCTGATCAAAAACCTGTGCTTGGTTTTTAGACACCTGATCAAAAGTCTAAAGGGTTTCTGAATCTACCTGAAGCAGATTCTGTTGGTGGCAGGGCACCTGATCAAAAACCTGAGTGGATTCCTACCGTGTGGGTAGAAGAGTGGATGTACCCAAGTTGTTTGGGGAACCACTATAAATTTCCTTGTGTCGTCTGGATTCCATTGTTTAATTCATGCATTGTGGCTGTGATTAGATATAACTAGGTTGCTAGTTGTTGATTAGGTTTTTCCAAGCTTAACTGTAATTACAGTTAGCTTGTGTTTGTACACATCACTCGTGTTAGGCTTTAAGGTTAAATCAATATCTATAATCTTTTCATTCCGCACTTCACTCCAAGGGAGTTGGGTAGACTATTAAGTTTTGTCTGTGCAAAATTTGATAACTCTATTCACCCCCCCTCTAGAGTAGTATCTATCCCTTCACTTTCAATTGGTATCAGAGGGAGGTTGACTGACTGAATAGGCTAACACCTAAGTCACAAGATCCTGATAGATACCAAGAGCTTATAGATATTCACTATCATGGCCCAGTCTAAGGATTATTCAAGCACCAGACCTCCAGCATGCAACTTAACAAAGTTTGGCATCTGGAAGGCAAGGATCAAACTTTATATGAATTCTATTGATGAAAGTATTTTTGCTTCTATTTTGTCAGGTCCCCCAAGAGCACCTGCTGCTGCCACTGCCTCATCATCTGATATGAGTGCAGTGCCTCCTCCAGATTATAATGATGAATACAAGAAGGCCAAAATTGCTGATGCCAAAGCAATGAACATACTGGCTCAGACTATGTCTGATGAGGTGTTCCAGAAGGTTGCTGATTGCTCCTCAGCAAAGGCCATGTGGGACACACTGAACCAGATTGTAGCTGGTTTAGCTGATGAAAGGAAGGACAGAAGGTCCAACCTGATCTCACAGTACGAGAACTTCAAGAAAACTGATGCTGAATCAGTTGAAGCTATGTACACCAGGCTCAGCTCAATCATCAATGAGCTGAGGACCCTGGACAAGGACATATCATTGACGGAGGTCAATGATAAGATTCTTATGTGCTTCCCTAGCACATGGGATCTAAGAATCTGGCCCATCAAAGAAGCCAGAAGTACAAATGAGATCTCAACTGAAGCTCTCCTCGGCAAGCTCAAGTCTTTTGAGCAAGTGCTGAAGACCAGAGAAGCAGAAGCTGAAGCCAAGACCCCCACTCCTACAAGAAAAGAGCAATCTCTAGCTCTTAAGGCTGCAGATGTTTCTGAAGGTAGCCAATCTAATGAGAAACTTATGGCACTGTTTGCCAAAAGGTTTCTCAAGATGGGGAGAAAGGAGTTCAGAAAGAAGTCTTCACGCTATGAAGACAAACCAAGGTATGATCGCTCTCCTGCTAAAGAAATTATCTGTTATGGTTTCAGGAAGCCTGGACACATTTTGCCAGAGTGTCCAGAGGAGAAGAACAAGGAAAAGAGAAAAGACAAAGAACAACACAGGAAGCACTCCAAGCCATCCTCCTACAAAAACAAGAAGAAGGAGAGAGGTTTCATTGCTGAAACCTGGAGTGATTCTGATGAAGAATCCTCCTCATCAAGCTCCAGTGAAGATGAGGAAGAGAAGAAGGCAAAAGAAGTTTGCCTAATGGCAATAGATGCCTGCAGCAACCACTCTGCTGCAGAGAGTTCTGATTCTGATGAAGAGATGCCTACAGAAGATGAGGTACTTTCTTCTTATGATTTTACTTCAGAAGAATTTAAGTTAGAATTTAAATCTTTATGTTTAGATTTAATTAGCTCAGAGAAGGAAATAAAAGAACTTAGAAATAGGTTAGCTGACTCAGAATCAATAGCCTCTGAAAACATTAGGTTAAAGGAAGAACTCACTACTTGTAGTGAAGAAATCAAATTTCTTAAAATAGAGTTAGCTAAGTCTAAGAGATTAGAAGAATCCCTTAATGGTAGAAGCCTTAAGCTGTTAGAAATTTCCAGCATGACTAACACTAGGTCAGGTAATGATAAACTAGGCTTAGGAGCTTCTCCTAGTGAACCCCCAGTCCTTCTTAAAAATAACCTTTCAACTCCAGTGAACTTCATTTCAGCTAGTGGAAAGAAGAACACTGAGCAAGTAAATCTGGTTAATAAAACCCTAAATAAAGCTAAGAGAGAAAAGAGAAAGAAGTTTTTCAAAGAAATGCAAAGAGCGTCGAACGCAGCTCGACGATCGGAAGCTCAATGGTCGAACGAAGGTCGACGATCTGAGCACCCATCGTCGAACGTCGATCGACGATTCCAATATGATTTTCAAAATAACAACCAATTCCATAGAAACCTAAATGAGAATAGAAACCCTAGGTTTGTTGACCCATCATCAGCATGGAGAATCCCACCTAGGAGATCTCACCCACTAGGTTATCACCCTCAGCCTGCATTTTCATACATTTCCAGTTTTTCTTATGTGAAAAACAAGGGACCCAAGGTTACCTAGGTCCACTCTGTCTAAATAATTATCTTGCAGGTGAAGGCCTATCCAATCACTCAAAACAAGTGGTATTTGGATAGTGGATGCTCTAAGCACATGACAGGAAATAAAGATCTACTGTCAAAGTTCAAAGCTAAGATCGGCCCAAAGGTTATCTTTGGAGACTCCAGCTGTGGTCAGACAGAAGGCTATGGCAAGATCACAATTGGAGCAGTTACTTTCAAGAGAGTTGCTTATGTCAATGGACTGAAGCATAATCTGATTTCAGTCAGCCAGCTATGTGATGCTGGCTACCAGGTTTCATTTTCTAATTTCTCTTGCAATATTACTTTAAATAATAATGTTGTTTTAGTAGGTATTAGAATAGGTAATATATATTTAGTAGATTTCAATTCATCTCATTCTGAAATCTGCCTGTTTAATGAAGTAACCCTTAATAATAATTCCCTATGGCATAAAAGGCTTAGTCATGTAAACCTGAAAAATATATCTAGGTTATCTAAGCACAACCTTGTTAGAGGTTTACCTTCTTGCCCCTACAAGAAGGAGAGCCTTTGCAAGGCTTGTCAGCTAGGCAAGCAAACCAAGAATTCTTTTAAATCTGTAAATAAAAGTGATTCTCCTAGGATCCTGTATTTATTACATTTGGACCTTTTTGGCCCAATAAATGTACAGAGTTTAGGAGGGAAGTATTACACATTAGTAATTGTAGATGACTTCTCTAGGTTCAGTTGGGTTTTCTTTTTGAGAACTAAGTCTGATAACTTCAAAGCCCTTACAGACTTTCTACTATGTGTGCAGACTGAGTACTCTACTCATGTGGCCTTGATCAGAAGTGATCATGGTACTGAGTTTGACTCTCTTCTCATGCAAGAATTCTGTGAGAGAGAAGGTATCAAACATAGTTTCTCAGCTCCTAGAACTCCCCAACAAAATGGGGTAGTTGAAAGGAAGAATAGAACACTAATTGAAGCTGCTAGCACATTGTTGGCAGATGCTAACATGCCTCTATCCTATTGGGCAGAAGCTGTTAGTACAGCCAACTATGTCTTGAATAGAAGTTTGATACACAAACTTAAGTGTAAAACTCCTTATGAGTTGCTTAAAGGAAAGAAACCAAAAATTAATTACTTTAGAGTTTTTGGCTGTATTGTGTATATTCATAATAATAATAAAGAATATATTAGAAAATTTGAAGCAAAAGCTTCAATGGGAATCATGCTTGGATATTCCCAAGTAAGCAAAGCTTATAGGGTTTATAACAAATCAACCTGTAAGATAGAAGAATCTGTGCATGTATCATTTGATGAGCATCAGATGTTTTACAAGGAGAAAGAAAATTCTCCTTCCTCCAGTTCTTTGCAGGTACATGATGCCCCTCAAGAAATCCTTCAACTATCAACTCTTCAGATCACTGAATCAGACAGTGATGAAGACATTGCTGAAGCTGTTGAAGCTGTTGTTGTACCACCAACAGTAGATCAAATTCCTCCTGAGGAATTAATCCCAACTGTTGCTGAAGATCACATCCCACCTGCTGATATTGTCACACTTAGAGATCACCCTACATCTCAAGTGATTGGAGACATATCAGCTGGTGTGCAAACAAGACATCAATTAAGACAGGATGTGATGCATGCTTGTTTCCTCTCACAGGTTGAGCCCCTCACCTTTAAAGATGCAGAGCTAGATCCCCACTGGATCATTGCAATGCAAGAGGAGCTCAATCAATTTGAGAGATGTAAAGTTTGGACTTTGGTTCCAAGACCTAAAGGCCAACTGATCATAGGCACCAAGTGGGTGTATAGAAACAAGTTAGATGCAAATGGAATTATAGTAAGGAATAAAGCTAGGCTTGTAGCTCAGGGCTACAGACAGGAGGAAGGTATAGACTATGACCAAACCTTTGCTCCTGTTGCAAGGCTAGAAGCAATAAGGATCTTCTTGGCCTATGCAGCCTTCATGAAGTTTAAGGTGTTCCAAATGGATGTCAAAAGTGCATTCCTGAATGGTGAGCTTAAGGAAGAGGTGTTTGTTGAACAACCACCAGGGTTTGTTTCTTCAACTCAGCCTTCTCATGTTTTTAAGTTACAAAAAGCTCTTTATGGACTAAAGCAAGCTCCTAGGGCCTGGTATGAGACCTTAGCTAGTTTCCTGTTAGAGCACAACTTTACTAGGGGAGTAGTTGATAGAACCCTTTTCGTCAAGCATCACAAGGACACAATCCTGTTAGTTCAAGTGTATGTAGATGATATTATTTTTGGCTCCACTGATCCCAAACTTTGCAAATGGTTCTCTGACCTGATGCACTCTAAGTTTGAGATGAGTAGTATGGGTGTGCTGTCTTACTTTCTTGGTCTCCAAGTTAAGCAAGATGCTGATGGTATCTTCATCTCCCAATCCAAATATGCCAAGGAATTGGTAAAGAAATTTGGGATGGCTGATGCTTCAGCAATGCCTACACCCATGGCTACTAATGTAGTTATTGATTCTGATGATCACGGCAAGCCAGTTGATCAAAAGAATTATAGGGCCATTGTTAGTTCCCTATTATATCTAACTGCAAGTAGGCCAGATATAATGTTTGCTACATGCCTTTGTGCTAGATTCCAGGTCAACCCCAAGGAATCTCATCTGATTCTTCTAAAGAGAATCCTGAGATACCTGAAGGGATGTCCAGATCTAGGACTTTGGTACCCAGCTGAGTCAGAGTTTGAATTAATTGGATATTCTGATTCTGATTATGCTGGTTGCAGAGTTGACAGGAAGAGCACCTCAGGAACTTGCCAGTTCCTGGGAGAGAGATTGGTCTCTTGGTTCTGTAAGAAGCAGGCTTCTGTCTCAACTTCAACTGCAGAGGCTGAATATATAGCAGCTGTCAGTTGTTGTTCACAGATCCTGTGGATTCAAAACCAGCTTGTGGATTATGGTTACTCACACAAGAACACCAAGATCATGTGTGATAGTACCAGTGCTATCTCAATTGCACAAAATCCAGTGCACCACTCTAGAACGAAGCACATTGAGATTAGGCACCATTTCCTGAGAGATTGTGTGGAAAAGAACAAGATTTGTCTTGAGTTCATATCCACTGAGTTTCAGAGAGGTGATATATTCACCAAGCCCTTAGATAAACAGAAGCATCTGTTCTTTTTAGTTCAACTAGGCATGATCAATGGACGAGACTAAGTGTGACTTTATCTGCCTATGTTGAAATCTGTTTGAAGATAGTCGAACGACGTTCGAAGATAGTCGAACGGTTTAAGCCTATCGTCGACCTCTGGTTAATGATAGCTTATCTGTTTGAAGATCGTCGATCGACGTTCGACCATCGTCGAACAGGTTGGGCTCATCGTCGATCTCTGGATGACGATAGCCTGTTGGTTGAGAAGCCAGAAATAGTCGAACGATTGTCCGACTACTCTGCTTCTGAGTCGATCGTCGAACGACCGTTCGACCATCGGGTCAAGATCTTTTTAATAGACCGACTATATCCGGTCAGATATAAAGCCGATAGTCGACCTAGGTCAAAAGATCTTTTGCTTTATCGTCGACGGAGCGTGCCCTTTCGCATTCTGCTTTCCCGCTTGCGATTTTCTGCCGCTTCGTCCCCTTCGTCTTCTTCGTCCTTTCTCGAGCTTTCTCCTGCGAATCAATGGCGGTTTCCCCAGCTATTCTAGCCGTCGTGAAGTTTGATGCAGGATTCAGTGTGGATTTCGAAGCATTCAGTAGCTGCGATGCCGGAATCGTGGAAGTTCTCCAGCTCTGCAGGGATCAAGGTTTAGAGAAGTTAATGTCTGAAAGGATTAAGATCAACATTCCAGAAATCAAAGAATGGGCTTTCACGTCGTCTTCCACAGACGAATCGATGACTGGTACCATAGGCGGAGAAGAAGTTATCCTGACTCCGGCCGTCTTATCTGATGTTTTTGGATTAGTTATTGGTGACGAGGATTATGAGCAAGATGCTCAGGAATTTGGAAGAATGCTTGTTGAGCTGGGACATGCTGAGGGCATTCCCACCAAGCTGCTCAAGGTAAACTTCCCTTTCAAAATCAAGTTTTTGGCTGAGATAGTAGGAAAAGTGCTCCTGGGCAAGCACTCTGCCCACGATAATATAACAAGGCAGCAATTCGCACTCATGTGTGCAATTGTTAATCGGAAAAGGATCAATTGGGCAGCAGTTCTGTTTGATTTAATCAGGAAAAAGAATAGCAAGAAGGAAGTCACCCTAGGAAGGGTTATCGGTATTTTCCTGAAGGAAAGATTCCCCCATCTGCTGAGTTCATCTGCAACTACAATCAACGCCAGCAAGAAGATGGATCCCCATCTGTTCTCAAAGTGGAAGAGGACGTTTGTGAAATCTGCTCCAGCAACATCTGAGGACACAAGGTGTAACATCCCATTTCCGGCTAGACCCCTAGGAGTCGGTTAGTTGTCACGGAACCCCAGGAAACACATAAAATTGAAATAAAGCGATCAATTTTTCGGGTCACTGGTTGGTCACGCCCGTGACCGACCCGTCACGCCCGTGACCTGGGCGTGACTACTTCGACGATCGTCGATCTCCACGAGACGATCGTCGAACGTGCTGTCTGGGCATGTCACGCCCGTGACCAAGGTGTCACGCCCGTGACTAGGGGCGTGACCCCATCGACGATCGTCGATCGCCGTGAGGCGATCGTCGAGCTTGCGGCCCGGGCATGTCACGCCCGTGACATGAGTGTCACGCCCGTGACCTAGGGCGTGACCAGCCTTCGACGATCGTCGATCTCAATTCGACGATCGTCGACCTCGAAATTTGTCGTTCGGGCATGTCACGCCCGTGACCTAGAGGTCACGCCCGTGACCTAGGGCGTGACCAGCCTTCGACGATCGTCGATCTCAGTTCGACGATCGTCGGCCCAAAATCTGCCGTTCGGGCCTGTCACGCCCGTGACCCAAGGTGTCACGCCCGTGACCATCCATCGACGATCGTCGATCTCAGTTCGACGATCGTCGAACCCAGGATTGGCTATTTGGGCCTGTCACGCCCGTGACCTATGTGTCACGCCCGTGACATTGGCCGAAACGACGGTTCAGGCCCGAAATTATTCCAACACGCGTGGTATTAAATGCTGGTGTGGGAAGTTACACCAGGAGTAACTACTGGACGTTTTCCTTCTGAAATTTTATAATAAATGAGGAAAAGGTGGTCCAATAGAAAACCGCCAGCTGGACACACCTATTCAGTTCCGCCGTTTCTTATCCCTTCACCGTAACCGAAACGTTAAGGGGGAAACTTCATGGCCATAATGGTTTTACCCATTCACCTTCCCACTTCCTGAGTTATAAAAGCCCACTAGGGGAAAGAGGAGAAGGTTACACGCTCAAGTAATCAGAACAGACCTTTGTTCTTGCTGTAGGAGAAGTTCAGCAAACGCCACCACCGCGCCATGGCACCCCGACGTTCTTCTCGCCTTCAAACCGCGAACAAGGTCCTCCTCTACTCCTTCTCTTTCATGGGTAGATCTTAGGATTCTTAGAAAGGAGGTTCGCGCTCAACGGAGCCGGATCCATCTCACGTTTTCATGGAAAAACCATGAAAAAGATATTTTGAGTTCGCCGGAAACCGCCACCTCCGGCGGCCAAACCACCGCCGACCGATAGCCATCGCCTCAACGGAGGTGGTGGTGGTGGTGGCTGGCCAGGGAAGTGACCGAACGGCCGGCGACGGACCACGGAATGCTTACAGGAAAAATGTTTTCCTGTGTCTGTTCGGGTTCATGAAGAAGATGAACAGTGGATTTAATATATAATACATAGATTATTATATAGTGCACAATGGAAAATAGGTTATTTGAATGTATTTTTGAGGCTGCAAAACGAAGTACTTAGAGGCCGATTTAGGAAAAATGACCAGTCACAAAAGTTGTAGCCCTCGGGGTCTACTTTAATTTAAAATTGATTTTATTCAATTTGGGTGAGTGGTTTGAACACAGCACTCATTTTGGTGGGATCAAGACCTAGGCTAACCAGAAATTAAAATGGTTGCCCACGGTTCATAACCTGTCCAAATGACTTGAAATTTGGATTGGAGGTCTAAAATATGTATATCGAGAGGCTGTCCAAAAATGAGAATTTTTGGAGAACTTTTGCCTAAAGTTTTTGTAAAAATTTAATAACGATATGAAATTAATTAGGAGATGAAATTAAGTCCAAACTCCCCCAAAATTTGGGTGGTGGTCCCTGGCATCAGTATTAAGATCTGTACAAGATTTCAACTCGATTGGTCGAGTTTTGAATAGGGAAGTATCAAGTCCTAGATAGGTCTTGGTGAGGGGTACTTTGGGAAAAGTACGATTGGGGATGGAGTGGACAAATCTCCTCGAAAGAGGCTGAAGTTGTTGGCCACTGATTTGTTGAGTCTATGTCTACCCTCTTGGGTAACATGGTGTGGCTTAGGGTGGATTTTACCCTAAGGGATTGGCTCAAACCCAACGGGTGGGAGTTTGAGGTTTGTGAAGGACATAGGAGCAAAAGCTCTTGTATGCCCTTGAAATTTGGAGGAGAGGGGGATGATATAATGAAAACTCTCTGGTTGAAATAGTGAAGGAATTGGAGGTAGTTAGGTACCTCAAAAGTTGAGATGTCGGGATAGGATAGAAATGTAATTTAGTTATTTTAAGCACTAAATCTAATCCAAAAATTATGAAACTCGGGAGGAGGGGGTTTTAGGATGTTTTAGACTTATAGTAAATCTTCTGGAATTTTATGATTATTAAATATTATACTTCATGTGTTAAAGGATTAATTGCCGGAATTATTATTTTAATTATTTGGAGCTTTAAAATTAATTATAATCAGTTGAAATTCTGGATTTAGATCTTTGTTAGTAGTACTATGACCCCTGGATTTTTATAGAATTTTATGTTGAGTAAATCTAGTACCTTATTCACAGATGATAGAAAGGGGCTTTTATGTTTAAAAATTAATTATGGATAAAATACTTGCTGGAAAATTATGAAACTTGGCCAGTGCTAATTTTAGGCCTTTATCTGCATGTCATGAATTACTTATAATTTTTGGAAGAATATTTTCTGTACTTGCTTCATAAACAATAGAAGTTAGAGATTATTTCTAAAATAGCTTTCATGCCATTTTGATGATTGAAAAATTATGATACTTAGGATTTAACCTATTGAGATAACCTAGTATTTATCATAAAATTTCTGGACATCTTGCATGAGAACTTAGGGTAGTTCATGTTCAAACCGGTAGTCCTTGGATTTTCGAGGAATTTAATTAAATGCCAAATAAATTAGGAATAATTCCATTTTCTGGATTTAGGTCAATTAGGTCATGGTAAGTCTCCAGTAAATAATTTAGGGCATTTCGATGAGTAATGGATCATTGCATAACCGGTTCGACATGTAGCCTAGGTCGGTCTGCATTTAGTAAATTGTGAAATGCAATAGAACATGATCTGATGAAGATATAAAGAGTAGTGAGTAGTGGTGATAGTTAGAGTTAAGAGGTGCTCGGGTTTGGCGAAAGATCGCTTTTCCCGAAGAGTGGAAGGTTTAAAAATCACCCTAGGATAGTCTATCGTAATATGAGAAGGGAATCGGGCTAAGGGAAAACAACCAATAACAATAAGTGCCTTGCGAAAGGGAACTTCGGGCCGTAATGCCGCCGTCTTGGTTTCTAGTGCCCCTTGAGAGCCCTTCACGGGGTATACCGGGGGCAGTCCTGGGCTAACGTAAACTGTAATAATAAACTAGCAAGAGTAACTTAGTAACTAGGTTTGCACTTTTCACAAACACTGTTGGCACAGGAAGATTGATGTGAGCTTCGGCTCGGGTGATTTGGAAACGGACGTTTTGGTCCGGGGAGCTTCGGCTCGGTTCTGTTTGTTTGCGATTAAACTTGCATGTGCATAAGATAGGAAGTTAAGGTGGTGGGTCTTTCGATATCGGGGAGTTCGATTGCACCGACACCGATATCGTTGACTCGGCGAGGTGGTTAGCACTTCACCAACAGAAGTCCGGTGCGCCAGCCGGCAAGAGTACGCAGGCGTCCGCTTAGTGCACCAAGCGTTGAGGCATACGATAGGTCAGACCAGTGGTGCTTTTACTGGTTTTGAGGTGGGCGAGGACCAACCCACCGCTTCCGTCTGCCACTACGGAGGTATCCTGGGAGGTAACGGCTCCGAAAGGGGGAACTAAAGGTCTGTGTGCACAGAGTCGGGTGTGTGAGTTGCACTGCATATTTCATCATACCCACTAGCATGTCATAACATAATCGATTCATTTAACCCTGACACCTAAAGTATAAGTGGTATGGGACGCTTATACATTAGGACCTGCAAAACGACCCCTTGGTCTATAAGCTTGTGTGGGCAAGTTTATAAATCAAAGATTAATTTCAATATATAACAACCATTGCTGTTTGATAACCGACACCCCAACGTATAAGTGGTATGGGACACTCTATACGATGGGAGCCTTGCAAAAGATCCCTTTTGCTTATGTGTTCTCGCATAAGTGAAGGTTTAAATTCTTATAATTGCTTTTCTTACTGCAAGACCTATTATAACAATTTATTAACTGCTCACCTAACACAACTTGCTAGATTAGTTTCCGCTGCCATCTGTTTCTTGTTTAATCTCTACCTTCATGTCCTTCCCTTTCTTCCTCTCCCCTCGGTACCTAGGAGCCATGGGGGAAGGGGTAGGGGATGATAGGGCTTAGTCTTTATGACTAACGGTTTTCGAACTGCATCATTTAGGGGATCGTGGAGCCCAGCATGGAGGAGCAGCCCCAGAGATCGGTGCGCCTAGAGATGGGGCAGTCTAGCTCCGGAGTTCACACAGCCGGGACCGTGAGTCTCGACCTTGAGTAGTTTCTGTTTTTGCTTCCGCTTGAGAGATTTGTAGTGAGGACATATTGTACCGGGCATAAGCCCGTATTTATAGTACTCTGATGATTTCTGTGGACACTCCCTTCGTGGAACTTTATTATATATATGTGATTTTACTATTGTGGACTGCATTGCTCTTACTGTTATAATTATGCTACTTTTCTGTGATCGAATTTGGCCGGCAGAATCGGCGCGTTGTAGTGACGACCTTCCCGGGTGCGAAGGTGTCACCGCAAAGCGGCGATTCTGGGCCTAAGACCCCGGGTTGAAAAAGAAAAAAAAAGGGGGTCTTACAAGTGGTATCAGAGGCAAACATCGATCAGAAGGAAGTAGCAGTCCACAAACCCTAGGTCACCCCCCGCTCGAGTTTAGTTTGGGGACAAACTAAGCAGCGGAAGCAGTGGTGTGCCCATATGGGGATCACATATAAATTGTCCACTTTTATGTAATATTTGAACATTTTCTCATCGTGTGTTTTTGTTACGCAGCCTCCAGCACGGACTACGCCACAAGGTGGAGTTCAACAGGCTCAGGATGTTGCACCACCCCCACCGGCCCCCACTCCTTTCCTTCAGTCAGACATGGGACAGACCCTGACTGCCATTCTGGAGGCCTTCAGGGCCCAGCAGGTTCCGGCCCCGCAGCCAAATCCGGGGGCCAACTGGCTAAGCATCTTCCGAGGACTGGCTCCCCCGTCCTATTTGGGGATAGAGTCGGCTGTTCGGACGGAAGAGTGGCTAGATATCATGTATGAGATGCTGACCGGGATTCGGTGTCCATGGGAGGAGAAGGTGGCTCTGGTTGTCTCCTGCCTGGAGTCCCATGCAAAGAGGTGGTGGAAGACGCTGTTGGACACGACCTTTGCTGATAGGGAGGTTGCGGAGATTACTTGGGAGGAGTTCAGGGCCGCACTGCTGGAGCATTTCGTTCCGCAGTCGGCTAGGGATGACTTGGAGGAGCGGTTCTTACTGCTGAAGCAGGGTACTCGGACCGTGGTGGAGTACCATCGAGAGTTTGACCATCTGGCTCGATACGCAGATTCCTACCAGCTGGACGAGGCAGGGTATATCAGGAGGTTCTATAAGGGCCTGCGGGAGGACTTGAGGGAGGTTCTGTTGTTCGTATCAGATGGGCCCATCTCCCGGATCTTGGAGATGGCCAAAAGGATTGAGGCAGATTGGCACGCCACCCGGGGCCGGAAGCGGCCAGCGGAGGATCAGGGACGGAGAGGTAGAAATGACCAGCGGCAAGGTGTTGTACCAGAGGGGAGGAGGACAGAGGACCAGCCTCGTCAGGACGTGAGGCCGGAGCCGAGGGGACAGGTGGTATTAGCCCCTCCCCCTCTTCGGATGCAGGAGATGCCGAGACCCGGGGGAATGGCGTATCCCCCACCAGAGTGTATTCTTTGTCATCAGATTGGGCACATTCGGAGGAACTGCCCCATGAGGGGGGCACCACCTCCAGCACATCAGGGCGGCCCACCAGCTCAGCATTATGGAGGCCGAGGACGCGGCCGTGGTCGTGGATACCAGTGGGGAGATCGTAGACAGGAGAGAGAGCAGGTATATGCTTTGGACCTTGCGCAGCCTCGAAATCCGGAGCAGGTCATCGCAGGTACGCTGCAATGTTTCTTTATTTTCATAGAATCTCCCTTTAAGTTGTTAAAACTCAGAACCGCACTAGATAGATTAACAAGGGAAGAAAATTCTTTATAGAATCCTAAGATATTTAATCACCCCAGGTATAGTCTTCATCAGCGGCAAGCCTGCCCGCACGCTGTTTGATACTGGAGCTACTCACTCCTTTGTGTCGGAATCGTTCGTGGAAGGACTGGAAGGTGTGGAGCGGTTCACAGGCTCGAGGATGAGGGTGCGACTACCGGATGGATCTGAGCTCCTTACCACGGATCACTGCAATATGGAGGCGGAGATTGGTGGAAAAGCGTTCGAGGCTCCAGCGACGATTTTGAAGCTGACGGACTACGACCTGATCCTGGGCATGGTATGGCTGCACTGGAACTATGCCCAGATTGACTGCCAGGCAAAGAGGATCACCGTGAGACACGGGGACTCTTTCATTTCCATTGAAGGTATAAGACCTGTCTCTCGTATACTCTTATCTTCGGTACAGGCCGTTAAGGCCCATCTGCAGGGAGAGGAGGTCTATCAGATTCTATTTGAGATGGCGGAGGTTAAGGAGTCGGTGACAGACATCCCGGTGGTGCGAGATTTCGCTGACATCTTTCCAGAGAAACTGCCAGGACTACCTCCACACCGAGAGCAGGATTTTCAGATACAGCTTGTGCCGGGAGCCAAGCCGGCGTCTAGGGCCCCTTATCGGATGGCCCCAAAGGAGTTGGCAAAGTTTCAGACTCAGTTGCAGGAATTAGTTGAGGCAGGTTTTGTTAGACCGAGTTCCTCGCCATGGGGAGCACCGGTCCTGTTCGTGAAGAAGAAGGATGGGACACTACGCCTGTGCATTGATTATCGAGCACTGAACAGGCTGACCGTCCGGAATACCTATCCGCTCCCACGGATAGACGAATTATTCGACCAGCTGGAGGGGGCCCATTATTTCTCAAAGCTGGACTTGAGATCAGGATACTACCAGCTGCGGATCCAGGAGGAGGATATCCCGAAGACGGCCTTTAGTAGCAGATATGGCCTGTATGAGTTCACTGTGATGCCCTTTGGGCTCACGAATGCTCCGTCGGCGTTCATGAGTCTCATGAACAGGGTTTTTGAGGCCTACTTGGATGTGTTCGTCATAGTATTCATAGACGACATCCTGATCTACTCTAGGACGGAGGAGGAGCACACTCGGCATCTGGCACTGACCTTGGAGAGGTTGCGGGAGCATCGCCTTTATGCAAAATTCAGCAAGTGTCAGTTCTGGTTGAAGGAGGTGGCCTTCCTAGGCCACATCATCAGCGGAGCCGGGTTATCAGTAGATCCAGCAAAGATTCGGGCAGTTCGCGATTGGCCGCAGTTGAGGACAGCCACCGATGTACGCAGTTTCTTGGGACTTGCCGGTTACTACCGGAAGTTCGTGGAGGGGTTCTCTCGGATTGCCCTCCCCCTCACATCTTTGACAAAGAAGGAGGCACCTTTTGTTTGGACCCCGCAGTGCCAGGCGGCTTTCCAGGAGCTGAAGGATCGACTCATCTCAGCCCCTATCCTGGCCCTTCCATCCGGAAGGGAGGGATTCCAGGTGTATACCGACGCATCATACCAGGGGATGGGAGCGGTGCTGATGCAGAACGGACATGTCATAGCATATGCCTCCCGCCAGTTGAAGATCCATGAGAGGAACTACCCGGTGCACGACCTCGAGATGGGAGCGGTCGTTTTTGCTCTGAAGGTCTGGCGCCATTATCTTTATGGAGTCCACTGCGATATCTTCTCCGATCACAAGAATCTGAAATACGTGGACACGCAGAAGGAGCTGAATATCAGGCAGAGGCGTTGGGTGGAGTTCTTAGCAGATTATCAGTATGAGATGCACTACCATCCAGGGAAAGCAAACGTGGTGGCCGACGCGTTGAGCCGGAGAGCTGCCACTTCCGAAGCTGGGCCCCAGGTTATGTCCATGGAGCTAGTCCAGTCATTCAGAGATATGCAAATATCCCTAGTGTCCGAGGATGACCCAGATCTGTATAGGGAGTATCTGGCATCGATAGTGGCCATTGACGATATACGGGATCGCATTCGGGACGGACAGAGGACAGATGTGTGGGCGGAGCCGATGTTCCGAGCTTTGGAGGAAGGTTCGACAGGAGATTATTCCCTGAGAGATGGTTTGCTCCACTTCAGAGGCAGAGTATATATACCCGCAGGAGGCCAGATCCGAGAGGATATTATGATGGAGGCGCATTGCAGCCGGTACTCGGTGCACCCGGGGATCACAAAGATGACCGCTGATTTGAAGAGGACGATGTTTTGGCCGGGCATGAAGAAGGACATTACGTACTTCGTGACCCATTGCGAGGTGTGTCAGTTGGTGAAGGCAGAGTGCAGGAACCCCGCAGGATTGTTACAGCCACTCCCGGTGCCGGAATGGAAGATCGACGATATAGCGATGGATTTCATACATGGTCTTCTCCGGTCTCGGACAGGGAACGACTCGATTTGGGTGATTGTCGATCGGTTGACGAAGGTGGCCCGCTTTGTACCGATCAGGAAGGATGACTCGGTGGGAGTGCTGGTACGGAAGTTTGTGGAGCAGTATGTCCGATATCATGGCATGCCCCGGACGATAGTATCGGACCGCGATGGACGGTTTACATCCAGGGAGTGGCGGTCAGTGCAGGCATATTTGGGCACCCGGTTGACTTTTAGCACGGCCTTCCACCCTCAGACGGACGGGCAGACAGAGCGCACCAACAGGACGTTGGAGGATCTACAACGACTGTGTATACTAGACCGAGGGGAGCCGTGGGAGAAGATGTTACCGTTGGTCGAGTTCTCCTATAATAACAGCTACCAGTCCAGCATCAGGATGGCACCTTATGAAGCCCTGTATGGAAGAAAATGTAGGACCCCGCTTTCTTGGGTTCAAGACGAGGATCCGAAGCTGTTGGGATCGGATTTTGTGGAAGATACCGAGGCTCAGGTGAGACTGATCAGAGATAGGATGTTGGAGGCGCAGAGCAGACAGGCCAAATACTATGACGCCCGGCATCGTCAGGTGGAGTTTCGGGTAGGGGATCGAGTGTTCTTGAAGATCCGGCCCATGCACGGAGTCTCACGGGTGCGTGGTCGGAGGATGAAACTCAGCCCTAGGTATATGGGCCCTTACCGGATCCTGGAGCGGATCGGACCCCTAGCCTACAGGCTAGAGTTGCCACCGGAGCTGGCAGCTCTACACGACGTCTTCCACATCTCTTCGCTGAGAAGGGCTCTACTACGCCCGGAGCAGCGGATTTTGACCACCGAAGGGCCGGTAGCTTCAGACCGATCTGTTCACTTGGAGCCGGTTCGGATCGACGACAAAGGAGTGCGGATCTTGCGCCGCAAAAAGATCCCCTTAGTCAAGGTTCTGTGGAGAAACCACGGTCAGGAGGAGCACACCTGGGAACCGCAGGATCTGATGAGGCAAAGATACCCGGAGTTGTTCAGTCAGGTACATCTCACCACCTCTCGGTATATTATAGACTGCCTTTTTGTTTTGGAATGATAAGACTAGATAAGGAAAATCCAGGACCTGCGCACTTAATCAGAAAGGTAGGGGCTAATCTTTTGTTTATTGGGGAGATTGTCTTAGTTATCAAACGAACAGTCGCCTGAACCCAATAGAAAGATCGTATGGGATGTTACAAGTTTAATTTATTCCGATAGAAATCCCCATAGGCTCAACCTCAATTTCGGGGACGAAATTTTTGTTTTGTTTATTGGGATTTGTAACATCCCATTTCCGGCTAGACCCCTAGGAGTCGGTTAGTTGTCACGGAACCCCAGGAAACACATAAAATTGAAATAAAGCGATCAATTTTTCGGGTCACGGGTTGGTCACGCCCGTGACCGACCCGTCACGCCCGTGACCTGGGCGTGACTACTTCGACGATCGTCGATCTCCACGAGATGATCGTCGAACGTGCTGTCTGGGCATGTCATGCCCGTGACCAAGGTGTCACGCCCGTGACTAGGGGCGTGACCCCATCGACGATCGTCGATCGCCGTGAGGCGATCGTCGAGCTTGCGGCCCGGGCATGTCACGCCCGTGACATGAGTGTCACGCCCGTGACCTAGGGCGTGACCAGCCTTCGACGATCGTCGATCTCAATTCGACGATCGTCGACCTCGAAATTTGCCGTTCGGGCATGTCACGCCCGTGACCTAGAGGTCACGCCCGTGACCTAGGGCGTGACCAGCCTTCGACGATCGTCGATCTCAGTTCGACGATCGTCGGCCCAAAATCTGTCGTTCGGGCCTGTCACGCCCGTGACCCAAGGTGTCACGCCCGTGACCATCCATCGACGATCGTCGATCTCAGTTCGACGATCATCGAACCCAGGATTGGCTATTCGGGCCTGTCACGCCCGTGACCTATGTGTCACGCCCGTGACATTGGCCGAAACGACGGTTCAGGCCCGAAATTATTCCAACACGCGTGGTATTAAATGCTGGTGTGGGAAGTTACACCAGGAGTAACTACCGGCCATTTTCCTTCTGAAATTTTATAATAAATGAGGAAAAGGTGGTCCAATAGAAAACCGCCAGCTGGACACACCTGTTCAGTTCCGCCGTTTCTTATCCCTTCACCGTAACCGAAACGTTAAGGGGGAAACTTCATGGCCATAATGGTTTTACCCATTCACCTTCCCACTTCCTGAGTTATAAAAGCCCACTAGGGGAAAGAGGAGAAGGTTACACGCTCAAGTAATCAGAACAGACCTTTGTTCTTGCTGTAGGAGAAGTTCAGCAAACGCCACCACCGCGCCATGGCACCCCGACGTTCTTCTCGCCTTCAAACCGCGAACAAGGTCCTCCTCTACTCCTTCTCTTTCATGGGTAGATCTTAGGATTCTTAGAAAGGAGGTTCGCGCTCAACGGAGCCGGATCCATCTCACGTTTTCATGGAAAAACCATGAAAAAGATATTTTGAGTTCGCCGGAAACCGCCACCTCCGGCGGCCAAACCACCGCCGACCGATAGCCATCGCCTCAACGGAGGTGGTGGTGGTGGTGGCTGGCCAGGGAAGTGACCGAACGGCCGGCGACGGACCACGGAATGCTTATAGGAAAAATGTTTTCCTGTGTCTGTTCGGGTTCATGAAGAAGATGAACAGTGGATTTAATATATAATACATAGATTATTATATAGTGCACAATGGAAAATAGGTTATTTGAATGTATTTTTGAGGCTGCAAAACGAAGCACTTAGAGGCCGATTTAGGAAAAATGACCAGTCACAAAAGTTGTAGCCCTCGGGGTCTACTTTAATTTAAAATTGATTTTATTCAATTTGGGTGAGTGGTTTGAACACAGCACTCATTTTGGTGGGATCAAGACCTAGGCTAACCAGAAATTAAAATGGTTGCCCACGGTTCATAACCTGTCCAAATGACTTGAAATTTGGATTGGAGGTCTAAAATATGTATATCGAGAGGCTGTCCAAAAATGAGAATTTTTGGAGAACTTTTGCCTAAAGTTTTTGTAAAAATTTAATAACGATATGAAATTAATTAGGAGATGAAATTAAGTCCAAACTCCCCCAAAATTTGGGTGGTGGTCCCTGGCATCAGTATTAAGATCTGTACAAGATTTCAACTCGATTGGTCGAGTTTTGAATAGGGAAGTATCAAGTCCTAGATAGGTCTTGGTGAGGGGTACTTTGGGAAAAGTACGATTGGGGATGGAGTGGACAAATCTCCTCGAAAGAGGCTGAAGTTGTTGGCCACTGATTTGTTGAGTCTATGTCTACCCTCTTGGGTAACATGGTGTGGCTTAGGGTGGATTTTACCCTAAGGGATTGGCTCAAACCCAACGGGTGGGAGTTTGAGGTTTGTGAAGGACATAGGAGCAAAAGCTCTTGTATGCCCTTGAAATTTGGAGGAGAGGGGGATGATATAATGAAAACTCTCTGGTTGAAATAGTGAAGGAATTGGAGGTAGTTAGGTACCTCAAAAGTTGAGATGTCGGGATAGGATAGAAATGTAATTTAGTTATTTTAAGCACTAAATCTAATCCAAAAATTATGAAACTCGGGAGGAGGGGGTTTTAGGATGTTTTAGACTTATAGTAAATCTTCTGGAATTTTATGATTATTAAATATTATACTTCATGTGTTAAAGGATTAATTGCCGGAATTATTATTTTAATTATTTGGAGCTTTAAAATTAATTATAATCAGTTGAAATTCTGGATTTAGATCTTTGTTAGTAGCACTATGACCCCTGGATTTTTATAGAATTTTATGTTGAGTAAATCTAGTACCTTATTCACAGATGATAGAAAGGGGCTTTTATGTTTAAAAATTAATTATGGATAAAATACTTGCTGGAAAATTATGAAACTTGGCCAGTGCTAATTTTAGGCCTTTATCTGCATGTCATGAATTACTTATAATTTTTGGAAGAATATTTTCTGTACTTGCTTCATAAACAATAGAAGTTAGAGATTATTTCTAAAATAGCTTTCATGCCATTTTGATGATTGAAAAATTATGATACTTAGGATTTAACCTATTGAGATAACCTAGTATTTATCATAAAATTTCTGGACAACTTGCATGAGAACTTAGGGTAGTTCATGTTCAAACCGGTAGTCCTTGGATTTTCGAGGAATTTAATTAAATGCCAAATAAATTAGGAATAATTCCATTTTCTGGATTTAGGTCAATTAGGTCATGGTAAGTCTCCAGTAAATAATTTAGGGCATTTGGATGAGTAATGGATCATTGCATAACCGGTTCGACATGTAGCCTAGGTCGGTCTGCATTTAGTAAATTGTGAAATGCAATAGAACATGATCTGATGAAGATATAAAGAGTAGTGAGTAGTGGTGATAGTTAGAGTTAAGAGGTGCTCGGGTTTGGCGAAAGATCGCTTTTCCCGAAGAGTGGAAGGTTTAAAAATCACCCTAGGATAGTCTATCGTAATATGAGAAGGGAATCGGGCTAAGGGAAAACAACCAATAACAATAAGTGCCTTGCGAAAGGGAACTTCGGGCCGTAATGCCGCCGTCTTGGTTTCTAGTGCCCCTTGAGAGCCCTTCACGGGGTATACCGGGGGCAGTCCTGGGCTAACGTAAACTGTAATAATAAACTAGCAAGAGTAACTTAGTAACTAGGTTTGCACTTTTCACAAACACTGTTGGCACAGGAAGATTGATGTGAGCTTCGGCTCGGGTGATTTGGAAACGGACGTTTTGGTCCGGGGAGCTTCGGCTCGGTTCTGTTTGTTTGCGATTAAACTTGCATGTGCATAAGATAGGAAGTTAAGGTGGTGGGTCTTTCGATATCGGGGAGTTCGATTGCACCGACACCGATATCGTTGACTCGGCGAGGTGGTTAGCACTTCACCAACAGAAGTCCGGTGCGCCAGCCGGCAAGAGTACGCAGGCGTCCGCTTAGTGCACCAAGCGTTGAGGCGTACGATAGGTCAGACCAGTGGTGCTTTTACTGGTTTTGAGGTGGGCGAGGCCCAACCCACCGCTTCCGTCTGCCACTACGGAGGTATCCTGGGAGGTAACGGCTCCGAAAGGGGGAACTAAAGGTCTGTGTGCACAGAGTCGGGTGTGTGAGTTGCACTGCATGTTTCATCATACCCACTAGCATGTCATAGCATAATCGATTCATTTAACCCTGACACCTAAAGTATAAGTGGTATGGGACGCTTATACATTAGGACCTGCAAAACGACCCCTTGGTCTATAAGCTTGTGTGGGCAAGTTTATAAATCAAAGGTTAATTTCAATATATAACAACCATTGCTGTTTGATAACCGACACCCCAACGTATAAGTGGTATGGGACACTCTATACGATGGGAGCCTTGCAAAAGATCCCTTTTGCTTATGTGTTCTCGCATAAGTGAAGGTTTAAATTCTTATAATTGCTTTTCTTACTGCAAGACCTATTATAACAATTTATTAACTGCTCACCTAACACAACTTGCTAGATTAGTTTCCGCTGCCATCTGTTTCATGTTTAATCTCTACCTTCATGTCCTTCCCTTTCTTCCTCTCCGCTCGGTAACTAGGAGCCATGGGGGAAGGGGTAGGGGATGATAGGGCTTAGTCTTTATGACTAACGGTTTTCGAACCGCATCATTTAGGGGATCGTGGAGCCCAGCATGGAGGAGCAGCCCCAGAGATCGGTGCGCCTAGAGATGGGGCAGTCTAGCTCCGGAGTTCACACAGCCGGGACCGTGAGTCTCGACCTTGAGTAGTTTCTGTTTTTGCTTCCGCTTGAGAGATTTGTAGTGAGGACATATTGTACCGGGCATAAGCCCGTATTTATAGTACTCTGATGATTTCTGTGGACACTCCCTTCGTGGAACTTTATTATATATATATGATTTTACTATTGTGGACTGCATTGCTCTTACTGTTATAATTATGCTACTTTTCTGTGATCGAATTTGGCCGGCAGAATCGGCGCGTTGTAGTGACGACCTTCCCGGGTGCGAAGGTGTCACCGCAAAGCGGCGATTCTGGGCCTAAGACCCCGGGTTGAAAAAGAAAAAAAAGGGGGGGGTCTTACACAAGGACTGCATCAGTCGCTCCTCAACCTGTTGAAGCTGGCTCAGCTCTTCCTTCCTCCTCCTCTGCATTGCCGTCTGCCTCAGTTGAAGTACCATCAACTTCAGTTGAAGTAAGACTTTCTTCCTCTGCTGCTCCAGAAACAACTATGGTTGTTCCTCTTTCCCCTCCAGCCTCTCCTCTACCTACTCATCTAGCTAGGATATCTGCTCCTAGCTTTGATCTGTTAGGATCAGAGAGAATTCTTACTCCTCCTGTATCTCCTGTTCATTCCCCAATTCATTCCCCAATTAACTCTCCTGCTGTATCTCCAGTTCGATCCCCTGTCCACATCATTTCTCATCCCAGCATCACTACCATATCTGCTGCAGCTCCATCCACCTCTCATCCAAAATCTTTTGAAATCTCTCCAGAGCTTATCTCCCGCATTGTGGAGCTGATTACCCCGTCAATCAAAACCATGATTGACGAGGCAATCGCTCCCCTTGCAGCCTCCATTGATCTTTTAACTGCCTCCATCAAATCCATTTCAAAATCTGCTGAGCCATCTTCCTCTAGGGGCCTGGTTTCAGTATCCACTGAAATCAGGCAGGGGGAGATGTTCCATGAAGATGTCTCAGACCATCCTGCCTCTCCTCCAGCTTTAAAGGATTCAGTCATGGCTGCCCAAGCTGAAATAGAAATAGTTCCAGATGTTGTAATGACTGCTCAGGAAGAATCTGCCCCTGCTGAGATAGAAATAGCTCCAGTTTTGTTTGAGAAGGAAATAGCAGATGGAATCTTATTATCTGAGATTGCAGTTAAAGTCTGCTTAGAAGATCTTACCTCTCCTGTGATAGTTAGATTCCTGGAAGGAATTATAACTTCATATCTGAATGACTGCTGGGAGATGGTTAAATATGAAGGTAACTCATTTATTCGTTTTGTTGATGAGTCGATTAATTTGATAGTTTGTGAATTCCTGGAAGGAATGATCTCTGTTTATTTAGCAGATATGTATTCATAATTTTACAGATGTTATTAAAGAAGATTTAGCTGCTCAAATCATAGCAGTTGTTTCTGAGGCTGACCCAAGTATTCTTGCTACTCAAGTAGACCCTGAGTTGGAATCCTTCTTAGATAATAAAGAAGATGAGTCTGAGAAAGAGGAAGTCAAAGTTGACTCTCCTGTTCTGAATTTGGAAGAAGATCAAGCAAGAGCAGCATGGGATTTAAGAGTTCAATCTTTAAAAGAGAAAGAGAAATATTTGCAAATTGAAAAGTCAACCATCTGGGATGGCTCTCCAGGGATGGATTTAGACTCCCTTCTGGCTCTGGATGCCATGGAAGAGGAAAGAGAAAGATCTGCTCTTAAGCTTAAAGAAAAGGCTATTTTAGAAGCCTATGACCCTTATGAAAATCCTCCCTCATCTCAGTCTGATGATAATGATTCTGATATTTCTGAGAAGTCAAAGAAAAAGAAATCTGCTGCAAAGAAAAGAAAAGCTGCTCCTCCTCCACCTCCTAGTAAGGATAATGATATTCCTTATTATATTTTGAAGGGCATTGACCCTAAATCCAAGGAATTCCAGCATTGGATGTGGTTTTCGAAGAATCAGCAAAAAGAAAGAAAAAGAACCAAGAGGTATGATAGTCCTGTCTCAAGATGGACTCCCAGAGGTCCTCCTCCTCCTCCAGGTGCAGGAGCCTCTGGGAACCTATCTGCTCATCCTACTGCCTCCTCTGGAAAATCTGCGTCTGTTCAGCCCCAGCCAAGTCAAGGTTATCAAAGCTCTCAAGGCAAATCATTTTATGGTTCTCAAAGACAAATGAAGGAGACTGTGGTTCAAAGACCAACCTTTTCCCCACCTCCTTCTCCAAAGAAGAGAATTTCATCTCCTTCTCCAGTACAGTCTGAGGAAATTGTATCAAAAGGTAAATAGTTCACCTTTGTTTTAAAATATCTAGCAAGAATCTCTCTGTTAAGTATTCTCTAATGTCTTATCTAGATAAAATAGCTGATGCTGCTTCTCCTGAGCCCGTGTATGAAAATCCTGAGCTCGATCCTAACTTTAGGATGGCTCGCTTTCAAGAACTTGTAGGAGCAGCTCAGATAAGAAAAGCGAGAGCAGAAGGAAAAGATACAACTGGTTTTACTACCATGTCAGCTTACAGAAAGAAAGAATTTGAAAAGTTCCAGGTTAATCCTGAGATTTTTGATCCGTCAAAGTACATGGAAAAGCACCCTGAAGCTGTTGTCCCTAGGGCTACAGAACTGAAGATCATTGGTGCGCAGGACCTAAAAATGTCAAAGAAAGAATCAGATGACCCTCTAAGAAAAATTTCTTTTGTTTCTAGTTCTTCTGATCCTTTACCAGACTCTAAAGATTCTTAATAGTTTAATTAACTGTTGTGCTATATTTGTTTATCTGATTGATAATCTGCCAGTTTATTGTTATCTATTTGCTGAATTTATTTTTAGTGTTCTATTGCTAGCTGTTTTAGATTCTGAGAGACTTAACTCAAATAGGGGGAGATTGTTGGTACCCTAGTTTGATTTGAGTTTAGTCCTCTTCTTTGTGCCCCTTGACCCAAGAAATATCTATGGTCAATGGTTAGGAGTCTAGCTGTAGAGTCCTCGCTTTTCCAAATTGAGAATTTGGTTAAGTAGGTTTTTCGTTCGACTATAGTCGAACGCCGTTCGACTATCGTCTATCGGCTGATCGACGATCGTCTATCAGTTGGTCGACGCTCTGTCTGCGTTGATAGTTCGACTATCTGTTGATAGGTCGACTATCTGTTCTGCGCTGATTGGTCGACTATCTGTTGATAGGTCGACTATCTGTTCTGCGCTGATAGTTCGACTATCTGCTTGATAGGTCGACTATCTGTTCTGCGTTGATAGGTCGACTATCTGTTGATAGGTCGACTATCTGTTTTCTGAGGTAGGTCGACTATCTGCTTGATAGTTCGACTATCTGCTTGCGCTTGATAGTTCGACTATCTGTCCTGATAGATCGACTATCTGATAGTTCGACTATCTGTTCTGATAGGTCGACTATCTGCCGGGGTAGTTCGACTATCTTCTTCGATAGGTCGACTATCTGGATCGTTCGACTATCTGCCCGATAGATCGACGATCTCCGTGCGTCGGTCGACGATCTCCGAAGGTCGTTCGACGCTTTCTGCCTGCCTTTATATTTTATATTTATTTATTATATTTAATTAATTAATACATTTTCTGGCACATTATTTTAAGCTGTATGATAAAGTTTCCAGGCATTATTTGCTCTATTCTTTTTGCCTGAGTTCAAATCTTTTAAGATAAAGTTGTTTGTCTTATTAGCTGTCTCTTTAAATTACTTTATCTGCTGACAGCCCTTTATAGCCGTTGGACTGAAAAGTCTTCTTTTTGCTATAAAGAGATTATTTCTGATGTGACTTTATTTAGTCCTTCTGATTATTTGATTTAAGCCTGCAGCTTCTTAGAAAGAGGTTTATTCCTTTTTGTAGAATGTTTTGCTGCAGAGATATTTCTGTCTTCTTGATATTTGCAGCCTAGGTCTCAAGGCTCAGAAGAAGACAAATAATTCAAATGGAAGAGAGCCGTTGCTTGCTGATGATTATATAAAGAACCCTTTGCAGAAGGATTCAAGCTAGTTAACAGAAGCTAATAGCTAACCAGTTGTTCATTCAAGCTTTCAAGCCTTCAAGCTTTCTGCTCTCAGCAAACTCCATCTAACTGAGAAGTGTTAAGATCCTCATCTCTTCTTCAACCTGAGTTCTCCTGCTTTCAGGAAGTTCAAACTCAGAGATCCTTTGAATAAGAAGAAAAAGAAGAATAGCTGCTTGAAGAGATTTCTTTTTGTTATTTATTTTCTTCCTGTAGCTTTTCCTTCAGAATTTTCTGAAGAGTTTTCTGCACTGAAGCAAGACTTCACCTGGACATCTTTGAGCCAGGGGGAGCCTTGATTCTTTAGAGCATTCTAGCTCAGTGCAAGTTTTTGTGCTTCTCTAATCTATTGTAAAATAGAGAAGACATCTTAACCTTCTTCCCCCTCCTGTACAGGGTTATTACTCCCTTCAAAAGTATCCCTTGGTGGCAGGGCACCTGATCAAAAACCTGTGCTTGGTTTTTAGACACCTGATCAAAAGTCTAAAGGGTTTCTGAATCTACCTGAAGCAGATTCTGTTGGTGGCAGGGCACCTGATCAAAAACCTGAGTGGATTCCTACCGTGTGGGTAGAAGAGTGGACGTACCCAAGTTGTTTGGGGAACCACTATAAATTTCCTTATGTCGTCTGGATTCCATTGTTTAATTCCTGCATTGTGGCTGTGATTAGATATAACTAGGTTGCTAGTTGCTGATTAGGTTTTTCCAAGCTTAACTGTAATTACAGTTAGCTTGTGTTTGTACACATCACTCGTGTTAGGCTTTAAGGTTAAATCAATATCTATAATCTTTTCATTCCGCACTTCACTCCAAGGGAGTTGGGTAGACTATTAAGTTTTGTCTGTGCAAAATTTGATAACTCTATTCACCCCCCCTCTAGAGTAGTATCTATCCCTTCACTTTCACTGTTTTATTTGTGAAGAAGAAGGATGAGTCACTCTGACTCTACATTGATTACCGGAAGCTCAACCGATTGATGGTACATACAAAATACTTATCTGATACCGTGAATTGATGAGCGGTTTGATCAAATAGAGGGAGCACACTGGTTCTCAAAGCTCAACCTAAGGTCAGGATATTATCAACTATAGATTTAGGAGGAGGACATACTGAGGACAGTGTTCAGCTTGTACTATGGTTTGTATGAGTTTACCATGAGGCCTTTTGGACTCACGAATGCCCCCTCCGCATTTATGAGCTTGCTTAACCTGGTATTCGAGCCGTTCTAGGATGAGTTCATGATAGTTTTGATAGATGATATATTAGTCTACTCCAGGACCGTGGAGGATCACACCCGGCACTTAGCAATAGTCTTGGGAAAGATATAACAGCACCAGTTATATGCGAAGTTTACGAAGTGTCAGTTTTGGCTGCAGGAGGTGGCATTCCTCGGCCATATCATCTGTAGAGCTAGTTTGGCAGTAGACCCGGCCAAGGTACAGGTAGTACGAGAGTGGCCACAGTTGAAGTCGGCTACTAATGTCCGTAGTTTTCTAGGACTGGCGGGCTACTATCGCAAGTTCGTGTAGGGGTTCTCAAGGATAGCATTCCCTCTTGCATCTTTGACAAAGAAAGATGCATCATTTTCATGGACCGAGCATTGCGAGTCAGCATTTTAGGAGCTGAAGGGTAGGCTCACCACAACAACCATACTTTCCCTTCCATCTAGGAAGGAAGGATTCCAAATCTATATCGATTTTTCTTGCCAGGGTATGGGTACTATACTGATACAGCATGACTATGTTATAGCTTATGCTTTGAGCCAATTAAAAAAGCACGAGCAGAATTATCCAGTCCACGACTTAGAGCTCAGGGCTGTGATCTTCACCTTGAAGATCTAGAGGCACTACCTTTATATGGTTCATTGTGAGATCTTCTTGGACCACAAGAACCTCAAGTATATTGATACACAGAAGGAACTAAAACTATGTCAGAGGATATTACTGGAGTTCTTATGTGACTATGATTATACGATGCACTGCCACCAAGGCAAGGAAAACATGGTAACAGATGCATTAAGTAGTAGGGCTAGCAGTTCAGGATCGAAGCCCCGACTGATGGCCATTTATTTGGTCTGGGTGCTGGAGGACATGTAGATCACATTAGTTTCCATAGCTTATCTAGAGGTATATGCGGAATACTTGGCCTATTTGAGCATTGTGTGTGAGATTCGAGAACGTATCATGGCTCAATAGAGGTAGGATGCAACACTAGAGCCTATATTCACAGCCCTAGAGGAGGGCAAGTTTGAGGACTATTCACGGCATGAAAACCTCATTCATTTCAATGGCCGTGTCTACATACTGTAGGAGGTGGGATCTAGGAGGATATACTCAAGGAGGTACACTGCACACAATACTCACTACACCCTAGAATCACCAAGATGATGCTAGACCTATGGAGGGATATGTATTGTCTTTGGATTAAGTGGTATGTCATCGACTTTGTGACAAATTATGAGACATGTCAATAGGTGAAGGCCGAGTGGAAGTGCTCTGAAGGATTATTACAGCAACGTCTAGTGCCGGAGTGGAAGCTTAAGGAAATTTTAATGGATTTTGTACATGGATTGCCTCGCTCCCACTCCAGGCACGATTCCATCTGGGTCATCGTGGCAAGAGTCACCAAGGTAGTAAGGTTCATTCCGGTCTGGAAGGATGTTCCAAGTGATGTATTAGTAAGGTTGTTTATGTAGCAGTTTGTGAAGTACAACTGCGTTCCCAAGACTATCATTTCAGATAGAGACGGTCTGTTCACTTCTAGGGAGTGGAGGGTTTGTTCAGGCATACTTGGGATCTTAGCTTTCTTTAAACACCACTTTCCATCCACAGACCGACGGACAAACAGAGCGAATGAATAGGACCACATGTTGTGCTTGTACATTCTGGACACAGGAAAGCCTTGAGTGCGGCTATTACCATTGATTGAGTTTTCTTACAATAATAGACACCTGACTAGCATTGGGATAGCTCTATATGAGGCCTTATTTGGGAGGAAGTGTCGGATGCCGCTATCTTAGTTCCAAGACGAGGATCCGAGACTTTGATAAGACTATATCGAGGACACGAATGCACACATTTCGCTAATCAGAGACATTAGGTTAGAGGCTCAGAGATGGCATATGAAGAACTACGATATGAGGCATCATAAGGTGGAGATATAGGTGGGGAAAAGGTTTTCTTGAAGATACGTCTGGTGCATGGGGTTTCATGGGTGCGGAGACACAAGAAGCTCAGCCCTCAGTCTATGGGACCTTACACGATCCAGGAGCATATCGGTCCCTTGGCATACTGGCTAGAGATTCTGCTAGAGTTAGAGAACCTGCATGATTTCTTCCACGTATCTTTACTTTAGAGGGCATTACTTAAGCCATAGCAGTACGTCATATCTATATCGGGACCGGTAGTATCCGATCGCGTAGTTCGTTTGGAGCCGATCTTGATCGACGATACAGCGGTCCGAGTCTTGTGGAAGAAGAGCTTTCCTTTTGTCATGATGTTGTGGTCAAATCATGGGCAGGAGAATCACACTTGGGAGACCATGGACCTCATGCGGCAGTGACATCTGGAGTTCTTCACCTCAGGTACAACCTAAACCTCATTATATATTATGATCAACTTCTTAATGTATCAAACCCCGTAGACCCGAACTTAAATTTGGGGACAAAATTATTTTTTGTTTATTAGGATTTGTAACATCCGCTTGACTTCCCGACCACCTTGGGTTAGTGTTAGGATTTGAGTTGTGAATAGAGGTCAAGAGATGATCCTATGTTTGCTTAACCCTAGGAAATTGATATAAGCATCCCAAAGTTGCACAAGTCAACCTAGGACAATTCTGTAATGCCCCAAGATTTTTGAAGTTGGGAAAAGTGTTTTCTGGAGGTTTCTAGCGCACGACATTAGCCATTTTATTGTATGAGTTCTCAAGAAGTTAGCGCCCAGCGGTAGGGTTACCACAGGCAGTAACTTTTAATTTATTGGTCTAAGAGCTCGGGTTTCTACCGCATGGCGGTTGTAGTTATCGCGTGGCGGTAGATGAAGAGGTCATGTCGTAACCGTCGCTAGCTACTGCGAGGCGTTTACATCTTATCACTTGGTGATAATAATTATGTAACTACGTGGCCACGTGTCAACTTGTGATTGGAGGTCCTGGGCAGTTGCACTTGAATTGATGCATTGAATTAAGGTACTGAAGGTTGATGGTCGACAAGTGCACCGGTCGCTGTCAAGTAATAAATTTTGGAATAGCTTCCCCGAATGACGATCTCTAGGGAATACAGGTTGGGTATCGTGATAGCGTCGTAGGAAGATCATTACTAAGAGTTAAACAAAATCACAAGGGCAGGCTTTTTGATTTCTAATGTTATCAAAACAAAAAGAAAACTAATGCGGGTCGTAAGCACCGCTTTGCTTGGTGGATGGATTTGTGCAGGCCGCTATGCCGTGTTTCGTTGGGCGGATGGACAGAGAGCAAGCAAACGGAATGATGTTGGGTATTACATCCACAATGAACCTGATTTGAAGAAGAGTCCAGTCAAGCTAAGATGGATTCATGATGTATTTGATATGTATATTTCAAGTTGTGCTTGCAGCTATTTCATGCCAAGTACACACCAATGTCAGGGTACAGTAGATCAAAAATTTCGGGCCTATGCAACGTAATCCCTCGTTGTATAGGTCAATGCGTTGATCCACGTGTGCTCTCTCTATTGGGTGTACTTATTCTCAAGTACAGGTTCAAGGAAGACAAAGAGCAGAAAAAGGAGCAAGGAAGAGTCAAATACCAAGCTCTCAAAGGTAAGGAAGAAGGAAGAAAAAGGAGGAAAATTCTTCTAAGTATTTGTCGACGGGAATCGTGAGTCATACCCGTCGACATTGACGGGAATCGTTGGTAATTCCCGCCGACATCAACGGGAATTATCAGCGATTCCAGCCGACATCTTCCAGCTGGCAAGAATTCTGCCTAGGCAAAATCGACGGGAATCATTTCCAATTCCCGCCGATGTCGACGGGAGTCACCAACGATTCTCGCTGACTTTGCCTTGGGCAAATTTACGCAGCTTTTTGATCCGTGCCGGATCGCTATGCACAGTATGAACCGAAGTTCCGTTCTTTCCTTGGTGGGTCCGCCACCGACTATGTTTGGGATGACTAGGTATAAATACCTAAGTGATTTTTGAAATCAGAGAGAGACACAGGAAGAAATTAAAAACCCTAATTTCACGTAGTCGGTTGAATCCGGCAGGTTGCCTGTTGCACGCAGATCGCAGCATACCGCCGATCGCTTGAAGGCAGAATTGAAGCTAAGCCTCAGTCCCTCACTTCTCTCTTAAGATCTCTTGTCTCTTCGATTCATTGACTGAGACTAGTTCTCCATTCCGAATCGTTGAAGACGATTGATCCAACTGAGATCGATCGATGACCTAGTTGCTAACTTCGTCTAGAAGTTCAGATCTACACCGCATCGCCGCCGCACTTGCTTGCCGCCGTCGATCAAGTCACGATCCGATCCAAGAGAGAAAAACCATATGTGGATTCTTCGTCATTTTTGTGCAAGCTCTCTACGAACGAAGAAGGACCTATGGTTCTCCAAATTGCATTGTTTGTATTTCTTATTTACATTCAATTTTTGCAAGGAATTTTATTCCTAGTTGTAAGGGTTGGGTGCTACCCGCTTTGGTGTAGTGTTGACTCCTTGTTGTAGGAAGGGTTCCTTCCGAGTTGTAGGAGCGTGGCTCCGAGTGGAGAGATTGGATTTCAATCTCATTTTGGAGGAGTTGCCGAGTCGTCCCCATGTGGGAGATAGGCGAAGGGGAGAGTGGACGTACCCAAGATTGGTAAACCATTATAAATTACTGTGTGTTTTCTGTGCTTGGTTTGTTTAATTGTGCAGGTAATTTTTTATTCCACAAAATACGTCACTGCACTAATTCACCCCCCCCCCCATGAGTGGATTAGGCTGACCCTAGACACTTTCAAGTGGTATTAGAGGGAGTTTGCTCGTCAATAAGGTTAACACCTTGAGTAGAATCTTTCGTCTAGTGTCATCAAAGTCAACATGGAGGTAAGCGCAGACATGTCTCCACTGAGGCTTCCAGTTTGCACAAAACAAAATTTTCTCCTATGCAAAGCAAAGTTTCAGTGGCATGTGGAAGAAATTAACCCTCGACTCTTCCTGATTGTGGAGGAAGGACCCTTCATTCCCATGAAGGTTTCCAATTCTGATGGGAATGCTCAAATGCCAAAGAATATTTCAGAAATGATGGATCATGAACTCTTCTTGGTAAACCTGGATAAGGAGGCAAGACACCTCATCTTGGATGCCTGGAAAGACTCATCCTTCACAGACCATCGCAAGTGCCAGATGGCCAAAGCTATGTGGGACACACTTACCTCCATCATGGAACACAATATAAAAGACAGAGATGCAGTGTCATCACTCAGTGAATTTGAGTCCTCTAGCACTCAGGAGGATGGGGCCGATAATGAGTATGAGGAAAATAAAGAAGAATGTATCAATGTCAACACTGATACAGTAGGCTCTTTAGAGGATGAAATATTCCCTGATCATCGCAATCAGGACCAGGTACATTCTCCTTCTTGCTTAACCTCTAAAGTTGATGAGGGACCTCCATCAATTGATGGAAAGGATCAAGTCATCCTAAATCAAGAGATTGAAGAGCTTGTATCCCTCAGGCAAGCTCTCAAGGAAAGCCAGTCGCTTGTAAATTTACAAGCGGAAGAAATTGCCTCGCTGAAAAACTTAATGGGGATCTAGGCTGAGTCCATCAAGGTTAAGGATTCTAAGATCTCCGATCTAGAATTCTTCCTAGAGACTGAGACGAGAATAGTTGACAACTTCTCAAAGGTTGATGCGCTCAAGAGAAAAACTGAAACTAGGTGGATATCCCAAATTGTTAACTCTTGGTGGAAGGGGGAGACCGTCTTCATACCTCCGGTCTCAAGATCTCGAAGTACTCTTCATTCCTTCAGGTTTGACTGTAAGAATGTTTATGGTCACTGCAAGAATGGTAGATCTACTGAGAAAAATACCTGTAGTGCTAGTGCTGATAAGGATGCTCATAATAAAATCCTACTGGTTTAACCTGAACCGTTTGTATTTAATTCTTCATCCTCTTCACTCAAGGATAAAGTGATTGATCACTCTCTGAACATACCATCCCACTCTAAGACAAATAGGAAGTCCGTCAGTGGACATGTCTTCTGAATTCCTAAGGCCACCAAGAGTACACTACCTGAAAAGAAAGCGGCTATTATCCGGCCTGTTTGAATTCCTCGCTCGGCCACTGCCAGACCCCCCACTTATCTAAGTGGAAAGGGAAGATATGAGGGTAGGACCACTCTAGTTCCACACCTACCACAGGTCAATGCAATCTCCATCAGAAGACTTGGTAAAAAGAGAAATTATAACATCCATGAGTGCTGGTGCTGTGGCAGAGTGGATAACTTTGCCATAGATTGGTGGCACAATCCCAATGTGCCACAGACTAGGGCAAGGGTATGCTCTAAGAATCAGGCGAGAGATAGTCTTCCGGTCATAACCTCTGTTGGAAGGCAGGCTGTGTATTACGCTGACAAGAACCTAGGAGCCAATGCCTCTTAGGTTCCTAAGGTTAGGTAATTTCTTTGACAGGTTAGTCCAAACACCAATGAATATGGTGAGACTTGGAAAGAAGATGTTCCAGACTTGAACTGGAACAAGGAACATCTGCAAGGGAAAAATCAAGAGTGTGCAATAATCTCCTAAAAGTTGAATCCTGAATACGACATACTTCGAGCTATAAAATGTTGGATCCTAAGTGTCGACTCAGATATTTCAGGTACGCTCATTCAAATTAGATAATTGAATCCTATTGCGCAGAGATATACATATATATCTTTATTATATCAATCAATATACATATATATCTTTATTATATAAATAAATATACATATCTAAATCAGCACACACAACTTTTAATTTGGACCGTTTGATTAAACTACATCAAAGATTTTAACCCATCCGTTTTAAAAAACAAGCCACCCGATTTTTTTTATTTGAAAAGCAAAGTAAGCAGAGCACCTCCCTTTCAAGTGTCCTCCAAGTCTCTCTCCCTGTCACATCTCTCAAAAGAAACAACATCGACATATCTTTATATTAAAAATGACATCTATAGTAAATATTATCTTTATATTAAAAATGGATGTCAGCTTCCCCGCGCTCAGCCTCTCTTAATATATATATAAATATTTCTGGTCCTTTATCTCCTCTTTTCCGGTTCCCCAAAAATGACCTGCTACAAACCACAACAAGCCACTACACGGCAAACCAAAATCCACTGCTACACGGCAAGCCACCTGCTCATCAACAGTTGCCCGCAGCGTCAGCCCTGTGTCACGCCTCCTCTTTAAACCTCTCTCACGACTATTTCAAACAAACTTCCTCCTAGGCAGAGCGTCAACTCCTCCAAAGCTCCTCCACCACAGATCCTCCTCCATAAGTCGTCGATGACACCTCCTCAGCAGCGCCTCCACCGCAGAGCCTCGCCTCCTCCAAGCAGATCCTCAGCAGTTCCACCTCCTTTCAAAGGAGCGCTTAGGTTCATGAGCGGGTTGCAACTTTGATTTATCGTTTTTCTTCTTCGTAGCGCTCAGGAAATGGCTACTCAAATAGAGCTTCACTTTTTCCTATTTTTATAGCTCACATAGCTGCCGCCTCACCTCCTCCAAGCCTCTCCTCGGTGGTTCCACCTCCCTTCAAAGGAGCGCTTAAATTCAGTAGGTTCCAGCTTTGATTTATTGGTCATCTTCTTCATAGTTCTCAGGAAATGTCTCTTAAACCAGAACTTTGTTTATTTTCATGTTTTAATAGGTCATTTAGCTATTTTCAACTGTTTTTCTCTCCTAGAACTTCGATTTTTACTGTTTTATAATTTCAATTTACTAATTTCGATTTACTTACTCTTCATCCCGTCTCAGGGTGAGCCGTAGAGGGAACGACAGCTCCAGATTATTAGTTCTATTATTGATTGCAGGAGAAGAACAACTATTAAAACAGAACTTCAATTTCTTCGATTTATTTTATGTTGACTGCAGGAGAAGAACACATTCAATTTGGTTTCCTGCAACATAAAAATTATGGGAAAAAATTGGTATCCTATACTCACGTTGGTTTTTGAATAAAGAGATTGCTAAAAAAAATTTGGTCGCACTCCCCATCTTAACTCATCCATTGTTTTAATGACATTCAGATTTGTTATTTTTTTTCAAGACATAATATCATGAACTCCTACTCAATCTCTCTCTTTCAAAATTATGTGTTTCGCTCAGCACGTTCATTTTTGCCTGTTATTATCTTTTTTTGTCGCCTCCTTTAATAAAATGCCACTTAAAATCTTATGTGAAGCGTCGTATAGGCTGTTTACCGTTGTAAGCATTGTGAAGCTCATTCACTCTTTTATTGGTTTTTGAAGTTTTCACTCTTTCATTGATTTTTGAAGTGCGTTCAAAGTAAAAAAAAATGTTAAAACATTGATTAAAAAGTTTTAATCAATTATGTTGTGAGGTTAAAATATCTTTTTTTTGTTGGCGCCTCAATTTTGAACAATTTTTGGTTAAAAAAATAAAATAACATTTCTAACTCTACAAAAACTCAAAGCAAAATGTCCCAGCTTCGCCTTATGTTGCTGATTTGCCTATTTTTGTTGCTTCGCCTGTTCTCTTAATGTTTCCCGGCAGGGCTGGGAGAAGCCCGGCGGGACGCATCGAGAATGGGCGAAGGCCGCTTGGTTGCGGGCGAAGGCCGCTTGTTTGCGGGCAAAAGCCGCTTGGTTGCGGGCGAAGGTCGCTTGGTTGCAGGCGAAGCCCGCAGCGACGCATCGAGAACGGGCTTCAAAGATGCTATTATATATATATATATACTTTGAACGGAAGGGCACGCTAACAAATATGATCATTAATCTATGTCTATGTCCTTCATTGTAACAAGTGAAAACTCATAAAATTAATATGAACTCAATATATATATTGGATGCAAAGTAAGTCGATATTCAGCTCAGATGTCAATAACCATCGATACCCTTCGAGTTCGATATTGGAAATTATGTCTCAAAAATAGACCCTATTATAGTGGGAAAAAGGACAAGCAATAAATAATGCAGACATCGATTTCAATACATATACATATGTCTAAGTATGATGAACACCTGGCCCTGGTATAAATAGGGAATCATGACCAATGTCGATTGGAAACTAACTCGCTCCATTGGAGAGATAGAGGAAAAACGGCATCTAGAATACCTGTCGACTGCTTAAATCGGGGCAAGACATCAAAACTCGGATTGGTGGTGAATCGTCACTTCTCCCAAAAATTTTGAAAATCCGGTTCTGACTATAAATAGTCGACAAGCCTATACCCATCGACAAGACTATACACTTCGCCTCGTTTCAACAAGCCTATACCCGTCGACACTTCGTCCTTCCCCGACACTTCAGCTCCCCTGCGAATTCCGTCGACATTGATTTACTCTCTTATTATCACCGTCGACGAATACCGCCTCGCTTTTCTCCGCCGACTCTTCGGTTTTTTACGATACCCGTCGACGAGTTGGTTCCATCGATTCTTCGGTCTTCTCCATCAATCGCCTCGTCACACACCGCATACCCAACAACCGAAGAAGCAGAAGGAGAAGCCCCGCGAAACCCAAAGAGACGGTCTTCGTGGACTTCTTCTCCCCGCTCCTGTGCGCTGTCAACTCCGCTCTTCCGCTCCCCTGCCGAAGATAAAATCCTCACTGTCTACCCTCGAGAATAAGGATCTATCTCTTCACTTCAAATCGTCAAATCAGTAATTTCCCTCTCAGGATCCCTCAATCAGTGAGTATATTCTCTTGTTTCACAACTCCTTCACTAATTATTTAGATTAATCCTTGTCTAGGATAAAAATGGCCCCTCGAACCACCATCGGGTTGCTTATTGGAGGTGAACTTGTGAGGACAGGCTTTACTCATGCCTCGAATGAGTTCAGAAACATTATTCTGATGCTAGAATATGACGGGCTCTCCTTCGTTCTCGAGCACCCATGTAAGATCCTTGAAAAGTAAGTTCTGGAGTTCTTCGCCAACTCAAAATTGTGTCACGAGGATATGACGATCAAGAGCAAGATTGCAAGCCACAGGATCAAGATGACTGCTGTAAGTCTGTCCCACTACCTCCATCTCTCCAGCGTTGAGGAAGAGGACTATTTGGACGAAGAAGATCGCACCAAGACCGTGCTCTTCTGTGTATTGCCACGAGGCACAAGGGCCATCAAACGCAAGGATATGAATGATGAAGGAAAGCTTCTGTCAGACATTATAGGGAAAGTACTGATCTGCAAACCAGGCTCCCATGATCACTTCTCAGGTGACATGTTTAAAAGCCTGATAGCCATAGTCTGCAGAAAGAAGATGAACTGGGGGGGCCATGCTATTTGGAAAGATAAAAGATAGTCTTCACACCCCAAACTTCGGACGAATTATCAGCCTTTATCTGAACCAGCTAGATGGAGATAGGTTTGACATGACTGTGGGAGTCCCCCTTCACTATCAGAAGAAGATTGACTCCACCATCTTCGACAGGTGGGAAAGAAGGATTCTTGTCCCAGGGGGAGCTCCTGTACCCCATATTGATGATGAAGACATAGGTCACGAGTTCAGAGATCCTCACTCTGGACCCAATGACGTTCCTGACCCATCGATTACAGTAACTGAGGGGGAGGCATCTAGAATTCCCCCTGCTGACCTATCTCTGCTAGCCCCTACCTCAACCCAGGAAAACCTCCGATTAGAGGTATCTCAGATCGCTCAAGATGTAGTGGAAAATCTAAGGGCTGAAGATCTTGAAGAAATGACCCCCTCCAGGCATGGTACTGTGGATGACGTGGAAGGCGATGCTGATGATGATGAAGATAGTGGTGCTCACTCTGACCACCAGGACATTCTAGAAGAGGAGATCACAGACAAGGACAATGAGGTTCTTGATGGAAAGTCGGCTGAACAAGTTGAAAATGATGATAATGAGGATGAAGATGATGATGAGGAGGAGGCCAATAAGGGTGATGGAGATGGTGAGGCAGTTGCTAATGAACATGGAAGAGATAATGATGATGTCATGGATAATGATACTCTCGCTGATGATCTCCACCCTAAGACAGTCCCTACAACATCTGAGGGGGAGACATCTTGACTTAAGATCTCAATCAATACGCAATATAATCGAGAATTTCGAAAGGTGCAGCAGAGGTTAACATTTATGCATGATGGCCCTCCTCCCCTTCCATAAGAAGTGATTAGCATATTCAGCTCTACAGAGAATTCTGAAGAAGGACCAGATCCTCAGGTTCCTACCCCGAGTGGTGTTACACCTGATATGCCAACCTCAAGCCCAGTGGTTCCCTCTCTACAGTTGTCCAAAGACATTCTAATCAATCAACAGAAATACTTTGAAGCCTCCTTGACCAAAGTGGTCAAGAGAATCAAGGAGTCTGAGAAGTTGGTACTCAATAGTGTCACTGCGTTGAATCATAAATTTGATAAAATGGAAGAAAGATTCAATACTAAATATGATGAAGCTGGGAAGGCTGTTACATTGCTAATGGCCGGGAAAAAGAAAGCAACTGAGGATTTGGCAGTTGTTAATCAAAACTCACATATAGTGGCTGCCATAATCAAGAGCTTCGATAAGGATATAGCCACTACCTCCACAAATTCACAAACGGTGGTGGATGAGTTCACCAAAAGCAAGGATCATCTGGACACCTCACTGCCAACGTTCGTGAAGGCCTTCACTGAAGAAGCCAAAAAGGGGGAGGAGGCCTATTTTTCCAAAATGGCAGGACTGGAACAAATTATAATAGACAACTTCAGGCAGTCCAGTCAGTACATATATAAGAACAATTTGTGGTTATGCAATCAGTTCCTGGGAACTCCTGCTCCGGTGGATGCCTGTCCGACAGACTCTACGCCAGAAACCTATGCACCTGAAGATGTTCAAAGGGCTCCAGAGACCTCTCCTGAGATTGGGGTTCCTTCTAAAGATGTTCAAAGGGCTGTTGATGCTGTTAATGCTGCCTTTAATGATCGAGCCATATCTCACAAGAGAAAACACGTCGAAAGCACCTCATCAGTCCCTACAGAATTCCAGGTCGGAAGAAGAATAGATCTCGATGAAAATTGGAGTCCAATATCAAATAGAATAATCCTGGACACTTTGCAGCTGTATGACCTAGGAAAGATTAATCACCAAGAGCACTACAACGAATCTGAATGGGACACATATAAAGAGTACGATCTCAAAAGGAAAACATACTTCAGGAGAGTGAAATACGACACCGACTTCAAGACAAATTATCCTCTGCCTCCCAGATACTTCCCAAAGCCAAAAGAATACTATGAGAGGCAGATTCGAAAGAGGAAGGATCAAGAAGAAAGAGAGAAGAGAAAGAACAAGGAAACGTGAAGCAGAACTTTCTTTGTTTTGTCTTAATTGAACACTATTCTATTAACCTTCCGTTCTTAGTCTCTAAAAACACTTTGAATATATATATTTATATATGTTTGTGTATATGGATTCAATATTATTCTGTCTTGAATGTCGTTATGCTCACAGTTGATTTGATATCTCATTTTAATATACGTTTGTGTGTAATGCATCTTAGCTAGTGGGATTTTGGCTTCTTCAAATAGGGGGTGATTGTTGTGTATTGCATCCACAATGAACCTGATTTGAAGAAGAGTCCAGTCAAGCTAAGATGGATTCATGATGTATTTGATATGTCTTTTTCAAGTTGTTCTTGCAGCTATTTCATTCCAAATACACACCAATGTCAGGGTATAGTGGATCAATAATCACGGGCCTATGCAACGTAATCCCTAATTGTATAGGTCAATGCGTTAATCCACGTGTGCTCTCTCTATTGGGTGTACTTATTCTCAAGTACAAGTTAAAGGAAGATAAAGAGTAGAAGAAGGAGCAAGGAAGAGTCAAAGACCAAGCTCTCAAAGGAAAGGAAGAAGGAAGAAAAAGGAGGAAAATTCTTCTAAGTATAAGTCGACGGGAATCATGAGTCATAACCGTCGACATCGATGGGAATCGTTGGTAATTCCCGCCGACATCAACGGGAATGATCAGCAATTCCAGCCGACATCTTCCAGCCGGCCAAAATTCTTACAAGGAAAAATCGACGGGAATCACTGCCGATTCCCGCCGATGTCGACGAGAATCACCAACGATTCCCGCCAACTTTGCCTTGGTCAAATTTCTGTAGCTTTCTGATTCATGCCGGGTCGCTATGCACAGTGTGAACCGAAGTTCTGTTCTTTCCTTGGTGGGTCCGCCAATGGCTATGTTTAAGCTGACTAGGTATAAATACTTTAGTGATTTTAGAAATAAGAGAGAGAGAGACATGGGAAGAAATTAAAAACCCTAATTTAACATAGTCGGTTGAATCCGACTGGTTGCCTGTCACACGCAGATCGCAGCATACCGCCGATCACTCGAAGGCAGAACTGAAGTTAAGCCTCGGTCCCTCGCTTCTCTCTTGAGATCTCTTGTCTCTTCGATTCGTTGACTGAGACTAGTTCTCCATTCCGAATCATTTAAGACGATTGATCCAACTAAGAACGATCAGTGACCTAGTAGCTTGCTTTGTCAAGAAGTTCAGATCTACACAGCATCGCCGCCGCACTTGCTTACCGCCGTCGATCAAGTCAAGATCCGATCCAAGAGAGAAAAACCAAGTGTGGATTCTTCATCATTTTTGTGCAAGCTCTCTACGAACAAAGGACCTTGGGTTCTCCAAATTGCATTGTTTGTATTTCTTATTTACATTAAATTTTTGTAAGGAATTTTATTCTTAGTTGTAAGGGTTGGGTGCAACCCGCTTTGGTGGAGTTTTGACTCCTTGTTGTAGGAAGGGTTCCTTCCGAGTTGTAGGAGCGTGGCTCCTAGTGGAGAGATTTGATTTCAATCTCATTTTGGAGGAGTTGCCGAGTTGTCCCCGTGTGGGAGATAGGCAAAGGGGAGAGTGGACGTACCCAAGGTTTGGGAACCACTGTAAATTACTGTGTGTTTTCTGTTCTTGGTTTGTTTAATTGTGCAGGTAATTTTTTATTCCGCAAAAGACGTCACTGCACCTATTCACCCCCCCCCTATAGGTGGATTAGGCTGACACTAGAAACTTTCAAATGATCACAAGTGCAGAAAGTGAGGGTCGCAATCACCTCTTCGACTTCCAACACTAGCCTTTGCTAGTGTGGTTCTAGTGCTCGATGGAGTGGATGTAGATGGAGGCGAGTGCAACATAGCAAATAAAAAAGAATGCAACTAGCCAAAACAAACTTCTTTCATAGACAAATAAAAGTAAGTTCAAGTTCATTACAAGCTTAAGAATACACTTCACAATGAGTAGAGGGTAGAATAAATCGATAGGAGGAAAGCCTAGCCGGGGTTCTTTTCCGAAGCGGTGGGTTGTCAATCCACTTCTCGACTCGGACCGTTGGTTGCTTCCAGAGGTAAATGGGTTGTCAATCAACTTGTCTCCCTCCGTCTTCTCTCCTTCCTTGAATTTTTTCTCCCGTTGCCCAAATGAGTTGTACCAAAAGAGTCTCGTTGCAAGCTACTGGTGGCCAAAAACTCTCCAAAGTTTTGAACATTGCTTTAGATCGTTTGATAAAGTTTTCCAGAGGATGGAGATTAGTAGAGGACCTGTGGGGGTGAAAATCGGCGCTTCACGCACAACATCTGGGTGGAAAATTGAAAGGCATTAACCTAAATAATGGAGCACAGGCATAAATACAATAGCAGAAAATCAGAGCGCACGATCAGTGGTGCACGACGAGTGGTCGTGCGCACTGATGGTTGATGATCGTGTTATCTGCTCCAGAGAAACCTATAGCAGACAGAAAAAATAATATATATGCGCACAATCAGTGGCGCACGACCGGTGGTCGTGCGCACTAGATCCCATGATCGTGGCATTAACAAAGACAGAACTCAAGAAAAAATGGGGAAACACGCACGAGCAGTGGCGCATGACCGGTGGTCATGCGCACTATATCCAATGGTTGTGCCATTGCCCCATCCAGAACTTGGAAAAGTTGAGAATAGTGCGCACTATCAGCGGATCACGACTAGTGGTCGTGTGCTATAGGTCCAATGAACATGCGTAGTGTTCCTGGATTGTTTGGAATTCGATGAACAGGCCGCACACGACCAGTGGTCGTGCGCTAAGGATTCCACTGACTGTGCGCGTGTAAAAACGCATAACAAGTGGCCCTTTAGGCGTAAAAAATTCCCAAAATAATCCGGAACATGCTCACCACCTTTGTACCTATAGCGAAAACAGAAGAGCCACCTAAATTGGGCATACCACATTCTCCAAACAAAGCAAAACATCAAGTAAGGAAAAATAATAATAATTATGAAATCACACTGAAAGCGGGCCAAAAGTGCACTTAACATGGAATGGACATAATAACAAATATGAACAAATATGGCTTTAAAGTATAGTGCATTAACGAGAAAACTAGCCCAGATGAGTCCAAAAATAAGTATATAACTTGGAATCATCACACCCCCAGACTTAAACATTTGCTCGTCTCGAGCAAATCATCACTCCGTGGACTAGAAAATAGTTAGCTGCCTTTGTAATTTTCAAATGAAGTAATGAGAGAAATCAAATATAGCATGGGCATAAAAAATATAATAGACAAACTTTTTAATTAGACTACAGAATTTATACTTTTCGACAGGTGTAAATAAATATTGTATCTACTAAAAATTGGAATTCTGGAGAATCGTTCGGTCATATGTAGGAAGAAAGTAGGAAGATCACTAAGGTGAGCTTCGCCAAAGACCGAAGCTCAGGATCACCTCCAAAGGAATCCACCAATATCGGGGACCATACGCTTGTCCATTGACACTCTCTCCACGATACTAGCTCGACTCAAGCGTGAATTCGTAGGGCTTTAGGATATTCATGGGCATAGGCTAAGGTTTGGTGGTCAAAGATAAACACGGAGGCTACACGCAACCCAAGAGAGCAAATAATGAGCTAAACAATACAGCCCCTAAAAAATGTATGTGTGACACACCCCCAGACTTAACTTGAATATCGGGTGTGTACACGGCCTAACCTGACAAATATCATGATAAACCAAATGGGGATTCCATTTCTCAATGTAATTCTTATAAAAAAAATTTCTTCTTCATTTCTCTCTTTTTTGTTTTTTTTCTTTTGTTCTATTGCAATCCCCAACTTTAGCACGTGGAAATTCTTGAATTCATCCACCACATCAATTAAATTCCACACATCACACCTCATCAAAATATTAAATTCACTAGAGCTCATGGACTTGGTTGAGATAGGGGGATTGGCTTTAGGCTTTGGTGAATGAAGGTGGAGGTGAATCAAAGGAGGGGTCGGCACAAACTTTGTTTGCAACGGTTAGTAATTAGGACAAGGTAAACAAAGCTAAAACGAGCCAAATTGATGGCCTACATCACGCTCACGGTTGAATAACCATGCACCAATGCTTCTAGAGTAGCTTGGGGCAAGTTCTTATCCACCGAGAAAGATGATCCTTCCTCCCGACTCGAGCAAAATGAGTCTAGTGATGGCTACACACATCATTACACAACCGTTCGATTTCACCAGATTCAACATTTTTGAGTAGTACAAATAATATTTACATCTGCAGAAAAAGTATAAATCAACAAGCATAAAGAAAAATTAAATCTATACTATTTCTACAAAATCCATGAGTACTCGATTAAGAGCACTGCACGAGTTTCACACTACTCTATCCTAAAATCCTAAGCCAGCACCACTATTTTAAAGATTACACAAAAGCAATGCATTTGACTCGCGTCAGTGCGTGAATAAGATCACGCTCATGTGGGTTATTTAGTGTGTGCTACAGTGATTTTGAAAAAAATAAATAGCAACTGGTATGCTAAAAAAATTTGCTCGTATAGTGACCACAGGCATGCTCTCCCCTAGCCTTAAACTAAGCAACCTAACCAAGATTTGCAATAAAATCAAATAAATAAGAGTTGGGGGAGAGGTTACCCGTGCTCAGCAAATGAGCAAACCAGAAGATTGGCATTCAATTCAGCAGAAAGTCCACGGCCCAAGCAAGCACCACCTATAAAAGAGAACATCTCCAAGCACAAAATCTACAAACATATAGTCAGAAAAACCTTAATTGAAAGTAGAGAAATTGGGTTGTCTCCCTTAAGCCACTTTTCTTTACCATCCTTAAGGTGGATCAAATACCTATATTGAAAGTTATATAATGTTCAGAGGATATGTTTAATACGCAATGAAAAATTCTAATGTTACACACATCATTAAGCAAAAAATAAAACTAGAAAAGGCAAAGAAGGGGCCCCGGAGATCCTTCACTTCTCAGCTGAATGCTAACTTATGATAGATCCCCCCAGTATTGCGAGATAAGGGAGAGGAGAAAGCTTTAGGGCCTAGGGAAGATGAATCTCCCCAGCCCCTAACCTCTTCCATCTCGTGTCGGCGGTGTTGGGTACATTGGAAAATGTGTACCTGATTTGAAGAAGCCCAACTTAGCTCAATGATATACATCAAGGTGTATTTGATGTTGTTTTGAGTTGACATGTGCAGGTGAAGAAGTACTAAAGAATGCAGAAAAATATTCTAAGTACACATGTCGACACCTGAAGAAATTGTGTCGACACTTCAGAATATTTGTGTCGACACTTCAGAATATCAGTGTCGACACAGAGAAAGATGGTCGACCACATTTATGTCGACACTGGGAAGCAGTGTCGACACATAAAGAAAATCGTCGACCTCAGCACTGGGAAGCAGTGTCGACACAGAAGAAGATAGTCGACTAGAGAAAAATAGTCGACTAGTGGAAGATAGTCGACTAGTGAAAGATAGTCGACCAGAGAAAGATTGTCGACACAGAAGAAGATAGTCGACCAGAGAAAAATAGTCGACTAGTGGAAGATAGTCGACTAGTGAAAGATAGTCGACCAGAGAAAGATAGTCGACTCATAGAAGAAGATAGTCGACCTCTACTGTATCGACACTGGGTGGATGTGTCGACACCTTGAGATTGAGTCGACACATATTGGCAGAAGTCGACTATGCTTGTGTCGACACCAGAAGACTGAGTCGACACATTTTGGCAGAATTGAAGATTGATGTGTCGACACCTGAAGGCTGAGTCGACACATACTGAGTTCTGAATCTACAACAACTGTGTCGACACACAGGACTTGTGTCGACACACTGCAGAGTCTAGACCAAGTTATTTTCTGAAGAAGCTGTGTCGACTTAAAGGCAACTTAGTCGACATCATCAAAGACTGTGTCAACACCAAAGTCACTTGTGTCGACACAGATAGACAGATTGGTCTCGACACTTTCTAACAGACTGCCTCGACATTTTGCTATCCAAGGCTAAGGTACAGGAACTGTTTGAAGACTTGACAGCTATGGGTTGCCACCGTTTAACTAAAGCTGTCAGACCTGTCAGAAATCAGTTAGAAACCGGATCAGCCGGTTACCTTGAAGAAAGTCTATAAATAGACATATTCAGAAGGAAATAAAAAAAAAGAAAAAAAATAACAGAAGGAGATCTAAGAAGAAGAAACAAAAGGATTACGATCCTATTGAAGTTTCAATTCAAAAAAGTGCTAAGCTCTAAAGAAGATCTTCATCAGAAAATCTAAGAAGAAGTCTGAAGTATCAGAAAAGGTGTTGGATAAAGAGGGATCCAGTCATCTTGAAGAAGAAGAAGGAAGCCATCTGTGGTTTCTCAAGAAGCTGTTTGGAAATCAACTCAGCTAAGTTCATATTCAAGAAGCTTTGAAGAAAGCTCAGATTCAGTTGATTTCATCAGCTGATCAAGAAGTGTCTTGTCCTCTTCTCTCTTAACAAAGGCAAGACATTAAAATATCTTTTCTAAATTTCTGTAGGATCTGTTTACACAGATCTGAGTTGTAAGCTTGTGTTATAAAGGCTGAGTGTAGGAAAGGTGATCTCTGAGTGGTAGGGCTATTTGTCTGAGTGTAGGAGAAGGTTCTTCTCTGAGAGGTAGGCCTTGAGGCAAGGCTGAGGTAGGGCTGTTGAGCCTGAGTTGTAGGAACCTATCCAGTTTCTGAGCTGTAGGATCTGAGGATCTGAGAATAGTGGAAGTTTGGCCGAATCTAGCATACTGCTAGATAGGTGAAGGGGGAAAGTGAATGTACCCAGACCTTGGGGAACCACTATAAAACATTGTGCAATCTGTGATGCTTAGTTGTCTGTGAATGCTGTGCTAGATGTTTTAATTTGTAAATTGAATTCTGCCTAGAAGTATAAACAAGAAATTAGAACCTATTCACCCCCCCCCCCTCTAGGTGTTTAGGTTATCTTGAAAGTAAAACTATCAAGTGGTATCAGAGGGAGGTTCCTCAGAAAGGACTTAACAGTCTGAGGTAGATCTGAAAGCAGAATCAAGATTCAAAAAGATGGGTTCTGGTGAGAATCATAAGGAGCTAGGGTCTATGAAATTACCTATATGCAAGAAAGAAATTTTTGGAATTTGGAAAGAAAGAGTCAGATTGTTTATGGAGGCATCTGGCCCAAGGATTTACATCACAGTACAGGAAGGCCCCTTCATACCAATGAAGGTATCAGTTCTTGATGCAAATATCCAAACTCCAAAGAGTTATTCAGAAATTACCAAGGATGAAATCATCTTGGCAACCATGGATAAAAGAGCTCAGAACATTATTGTTAGTGCCATAGATGATTTAACTTTTCAGAATCTGATTCACTGCAAGACCTCCAAAGAGATGTGGGACACATTGATTGTCTACATGGAGGGATCTGAAGAAGTAAGGCAGGACAGGAAATCTATGCTCAATCAGGAGTATGAAAGTTTTAGACAAGGAAAATCTGATAGCATAACTGAGTGCTACAAGAAATTCTATAGAATTGTGAATGAGCTTATGTCCTATGGAAGAGTCTTCAGTACTTATGAACTGAATGACAAATTCTTAAGATCCTTAACAAAGGATTGGGACACAAAGATCTGTGCCATAAGAGAAGTGGCTAAATTGGCAGAGATATCTCCTCCCACCTTGTTTGGAAAGTTGCTATCCTATGAAATGCAACTTATGGTGAGGAAGGAGGAGGAAAAGAATTCAAAAGGAGAGCATAGAGAAAAGACTGTGGCATTCAATGCAGAAGCCACTAGAAAGAATAGGAGGAAATCACCATCTCCTCCTAAGGAAGTTGCAGAAGATAGTTCTGAAGATTCAGATAAGGGTTCAGAAAGCTGTGATTCAAATGCAGACTTTGCTGCATTTACAAGGCAATTCCAGAGGTTCTTGAAAAAGAAGCAATGGAAGTCTAGGCCTTCCACATCACAGCAAGTTGATGACTATTATCAGAAGAAAGGTCATCAAGGAAAGAGAAGAGCAGATTAAAGCCCAGCAAAGCCACTACTTCAAAGATTGTCTGCTATTGTTGCAATAGGCCTGGACATGTAGTGGCTGACTGTCCTGATAAGAGAAAGGAGTCTTCAGACAAGAAGAAGACTCATCAGAAAAGCAAGAAGGAGAAATCCTTTGTTGCAAAGAAAGATAAGAGTCTAACAGACCAGTCAACTTCAGAGTCAGAATCTGAAGCTGAAGCATATATTGGACAATATGCTGCATCTGAAGAAGAGGAGTTTCTGCAGTTGCTAGACTCCATCAATGAACAAAAGGATCATCAGTGTATGGGGCTGATGGCAGGATCAGAAGAGGACATATGCCAGAATCAGTCTGGTCCTAATAAGGTACAATGTCCTTCTATTACATCTGTTTGTTGTACAAGTGAAGAATCAGCTATATCTGCATCAAGTGATGTAGATGCATCTGAATCTGAAGGTGATGTCTATCAATTGATAGAAAAGTATGGGGACTTGTTGCAGGCCCTTAAGAAAAGCAAGAACCTGGTTAAATCTCAGGCTCAGGAAATTGCTGAACTAAGGGTTGCTACAACTGAGTTAGAGAAAGTTATTGATCAAAAATTAAATGAAATTGCCAAGCTGAAGAATATAACTATTATTCAGATGGGCACAATTAATTATACTAATGATCAAGTGAAGAGTCTGGAGGCCAGACTTAGAATTGAAAGGGATTTAGTGGCTAGTTACTCTAAGCCAAAATCTGTCTTACCCTTGATAGATGAATTTGTCACTCAAAAGGGTAAGGCTGGATTAGGATTTAAAGGTAACTCCAGGGCTGGCAGATTCAAGAGGAAAGGCAAAGCTCCTGTTCAGCCACTAAACCTTTCAGTCCCCATAAAGTTTAGTAAGGTGGAAGTGCCTTCTAACAAATATGATCATGAAGATATTCAAGGTCATATTAAGACTAATGTTCTGAAGAACAAGGGTGTAAATGCAAGCAGGCCTACCCATTGTCATAAACCCAATGGTTTTAAGAAATCAGTAGGTGAAGTTGCTGCAGCACCAGCAATGAACAGAAATTCTTCTGACAAGGAGGTATCTAGATCTAGATACAATAAGTTTGAATGTTGGTGCTGTGGCAAGAGAGGCCATTTTGCACTAAACTGCTGGTATAACCCAAGTGTTATAAAGAACAATAGTCTACCTATTAGAAGAGGTTATGGTAGCTTTATTAATGCTAACCTGAACCAAGGACCCAAGACTTACTTGGGTTCTAAGGGTAAGTAATTCTGTGTTGCAGGTGAATCCAAGTAACCATGCCCCTATATGGTACTTGGATAGTTGTTGTTCCAGGCACATGACTGGAACAAAGGGGCTGCTAAAGGAGTATTCATCTGTCAAAGATGGACCTAAAGTGATCTTTGGTGGATCTGAAAAAGGAGTCATCAAAGGGTTTGGTAACATTTCTTCTAACCTAATTACTATCACTCAAGTGGCTTATGTAAAAGGTTTGAAACATAATCTAATAAACATGAGCCAGCTAAGTGATTTAGGATATGACATTTCATTTGTTAAAGATGGATGTCATATCAAAAGGTCAAGTGATCAAAAGATCATATTGACTGGGTATAGGAAGAGAAATGTATATTGTCTTAATTTTGAATGTGAGAATAAGGCTTCTCCCATCTGTCTTGTAGCTGATGACAATGCTTCTCATTGTGTTAAGTGGCACAAGAGATTGGCTCATCTAAACTACAAGACAATTGGCCAACTCTTTAGCAAAGAGTTAGTGAGGAATGGACCTCAAGTTAAGTGTATAAAGGAAGGGATATGCTCAGCTTGTCAAAAGGGCAAGCAGACAAAATCCTCCTTTCAAAGCCTTGAAAACAAGGATTCTGTGAGGTGCTTATACCTCTTGCATATGAATCTTTTTGGTCCTATGCCAGTTCACAGTCTAGGTAGGAAAGTATACACTTTTGTGGTTGTAGATGACTATTCAAGATTTACATGGGTGTTCTTTCTGAAACAAAAATATGAAACTCCAAGTGTATTACTTAATTTTGTAAAGCAAATTCAGAATGAACTAAATAGTACAGTGGTCAAAATCAGAAGTGACCATGGTACTGAGTTTCAATCTGAAAGTATAACAAAATTATGTAAAGACTTTGGGATTTTCCAAGAGTTCTCCTCACCTAGAACACCTCAGCAAAATGGAATTGCTGAAAGAAAGAATAGAACATTAATTGAAGCAGGTAGAACTCTGTTGAGTGACACCTCTCTCCCAGAATATTTTTGGGTTGAGGCAGTTAACACTGCTTGTCATGTAATCAATAGGGCTACTATCACCAAAAGCCACAAAATGACTCCCTATGAGATTGTGAAAGGCAGAAAACCAAATCTATCTTACTTTAGGATCTTTGGTTGCAAGTATTATATACTTAACAATGGCAAGTCATATTTGACTAAGTTTGCTACCAAATCCCTGGATGGGATATTTGTTTGTTACAGCACAAATAGTAAGGCCTATAGAGTCTTCAACTTGATTACTCAAGTTGTTGAAGAATCTGTGCATGTTGTGTTTGATGAAACAAGATTAATCAACTGTGAGTTGTCTTGTAGATCAAATGACTCAACAGGTATAAGCAAAAGTATGGACAAGCTCTCCATTACTGAAGTATCAAAGGAAGATGGGGCATTGGAAAATGAAGGCTTCTGTCCAGGGGGAGAACAAGACACTATAGAAGCTGATGAAAACCAAGATATTCAGCTAAATGAAGGAGCTGGAAATGTTCAACCAGAAGGGAATCTTCCTCCAGCTACAAGACATTTAAGAGATCATCCAGCTGATCAGATAATAGGTGATCCAAGATAGGGGGTGCAAACTAGAAGCAGAAATCAAAACACAGTTCTACATTCAAGTTTCCTGTCACAAATGGAGCCTAAGAAGTTTGAAGAAGCTATCCAAGACCAGCACTGGATTGATGCTATGCAAAAGGAGCTGAATCAATTCAGAAGGTGCAATGTCTGGGAGCTTGTTCCTAAACCAAGAGGCCACAACATAATTGGCACAAAATGGATCTATAGGAACAAGCTAGATGAAAGTGGAATAATAGTAAAGAATAAAGCAAGATTGGTTGCAAAAGGATACAGGCAGGAAGAAGGGATTGACTTTGATCAAACCTTTGCTCCAGTAGCAAGGCTGGAGGCAATCAGAATATTCCTTGCCTATGCAGCCTATCAAGACTTCAAAGTATACCAGATGGATGTGAAGTCAGCATTTCTGAATGGTGATCTTAAAGAAGAAGTATATGTAGAGCAGCCATCAGGTTTTGTAGATCCTCTTAAACTTGATTTTATTTATAAGCTTAGGAAAGCTCTGTATGGGTTAAAGCAAGCTCCAAGGGCTTGGTATGAAACCCTGTCTACTTTCCTTATTGAGAATAAATTCTCAATAGGAAAAATTGACAAAACTCTATTCCTTAGGGAATCCAAAGGCAAGATCATCTTAATTCAGATCTATGTTGATGACATAATCTTTGGGTCTACTGAAAATAATCTTTGTAAAAAGTTTGCCAAACTTATGCAAGGGAAGTTTGAAATGAGCAGTATGGGAGAACTGAAGTTCTTCTTGGGACTCCAAGTAAGACAGACTGATGATGGCTTGTCCATATCCCAGTCTAAGTTCACCAAAGAATTGATTAAGAAATATGGTATGGAGTCATCCTCCACCATGAGAACTCCTATGGGAACAAGTATGCCTATATGCAAAGATGATGCAGGTAAACCTGTTGATGAGACTTTATATAGAGGAATAGTTGGCTCACTACTATATCTCACTGCTAGTAGACCAGATATTATGTATGCTACATGTGTCTGTGCTAGGTACCAAGCCTGCCCTAAAGAATCTCATTATACTGCAGTCAAAAGGATTCTGAGATATCTTAAGGGCACACCTAATCTAGGTCTTTGGTACCCTAGGAATAGAGATTTTCAACTAACAGGCTATTCAGATGCAGATTTTGCAGGATGTAGAGAGGATAGGAAGAGTACTACAGGTACTTGTCAATTCCTGGGAGGAAGACTAATATCATGGAGTAGTAAGAAGCAGACCAGTGTGGCAATTTCCACAGCTGAGTCTGAGTATGTTGCTGCTGGAAGCTGCTGTGCACAGCTATTATGGATGCAGCATCAGCTTAAGGATTATGGTATTCAAGTAAGTAGAACATCTCTTTTGTGTGATTCTAAGAGTGCAATTTCTATTGCTAATAATCCTGTTTCTCATAGTAGAACTAAGCATATCGAAATAAAATACCATTTTCTTAGAGAACATGTAGAAAAAGAAGACATTTCATTGGAATTTGTGAAAACAAATTATCAAATAGCAGATGTGTTTACTAAGCCCCTAGATGAGACCAAATTCAATAAATTCAAAATTGAATTAGGTATGTTAACCATTGATTAGTGTAATCACAATATCATCAACAATGAAGTTGAAGTGGTAACAAGACATTCAAATGATATAAAGACACATTGAAGTAGTATCAAGTACTCTGTAGTACTTATAAGTTATGATGAACAAACAGAAATTGGCTAAGTAAGATGGTGTCGACACATTCAGTAATATTGTGTCGACTCAGGGTAGTAATGTCGACAAGTCAGAGATATTGTGTCGACACAGAAAATATGTGTCGACACTTAAGAATCTTATTGTCGACTTATCCAGGAATGTAGTGTCGACTTCACCAGGATAGTGGTGTCGACACTTACAGATTTTGTGACGACACTTATACTAAGAGTCGACACAGAATTTCTGATGCTCTTCTATATATCTCTGGTGTCGACATAACTGCAAATTGATGTCGACACATAATAGACGGACTTGATGTCGAGACAATAGAAGCTTGTGTCGACACATTCCATCTGTGTCGACACTTATAGTCTGTTTTTGACGACTTTTGATCTTCTTTAAATAGAAGGTATAAATAGGTCAAAAACTCTTTCTCTCGACACGCTTACAAGGTTTTCGAAACCCTGTGTCGACATTCTCCCTCTCTCTCACTTTCTCTCATCTTTCAAGCTTTCTCGATTGATCAATGGCGCCAAAGATTGAAGATAATGTGAATGAAGGATATGAGTTGGTGCGCCAGGCCTTTGTTGCTGCCCCTCCAGATGTTCTCGGGGTTATCTCTCTCCTCTCCAACTCTGGATTAGAATTTCTGGTCTCCGAACCATCTAAGATATGGAAGAAGGAGGTGCATGAGTTCTATACTTCTGCATCTGTAGTCTCTGAAAGTCATGTGATAAAATCAACAGTTCATGGGTCACCAGTGGAAATTACACCAAGTAAGTTAAGAACAATTCTACACTTACCTATAATTGAGAATGAAGAGGATGTCCCTGCTTCTAAATCAAGGGAGGCTCTTCAATGGTGTGGATTGGATTCCACCATGAAAATTGGAGCTGCTTTCAATAGGAAAGGAATGAATCAACAGGGCAAGTTTCTGTCTGAGGTGGTTGGAAAATTAATTATGTGTAAGCCAGGTGGACATGATAGGATTTCCGCCTATATGTTCAGCCTAATGACCAGGATTGTGTTTACAATTCCAACGGATTGGTCAACTGTAATCTTTGAAAAGATTAAGGAAGGAATCAAGAAGCCAAATCTGGCTAGAATAATGAGTATATACCTAAGTAAGGAGATTCCTGATGTTATGCAACAACAATCTGGAACAAAAATTAATCACATGAGAAGGATGGACATGAGATTGTTCTCCAGATGGGATAGGGTGCTGACCAAAGAGATGCCTGAAGTGGAAAGGCAGGATTCACCTGAGAAATCCCCAGGTCATGCTACTAGTACTGAGCACCCACAAGAAGAACAAGTAAGACAAGAGGTTGAAGATCAGCCTGCTTCTACACAAGTTCAGGATGCCACAATACCTGCAATTCAAGAAGAAGAAGTAAGAATACCAGCTCAGCAAGTATATTCACCTACACAGACTGTATCTACTCATGACCAGGTACAGGTGCAGGGGGAGCTGGTGTATTTTCCTACAAAAGACATCTCTAATAGTTCTATTTCTGCACAGGTCCAGGGAAAGCAAGTGTCCTCACCTGCCCAAGACATCACCAATACTGAACAAGTACAGGGGGAGAGACTGTCTGAGCAAGTGCAAGACAATGCTCAAATTGATATATCTCAAAATTTGAATACTGCAGATGTTCCAGCCCAGAAGGAATATACTCTAGAAGAGTTATTTCCAGATAATGAAATAATTACTAATAGAATGGAAGTGGAGCAAGAAATTGAGGGGGAGCCTGTGCATGTGGAGACTGTACAACATGGCACTGAAGCAGCTGTTCCTCCTCCTCCCAAAGAAAGAGTTCAAATTGATAGTACTTCTGATTCTGAGAATGAAGAAGCCAGGGTGGCTAAGAAGAGAAAACTTCTGGTCTTCCAGAGAAGGAGCAAGAGCTATAAGCAGGCTCTACAGTCTACAGCACATCACACTCCTTCTGACTTTGATTATAACAAGTTTTTGATCGATTTACAAGTGAAATTGGATGAACACGGAGTGGCTATTGAAAAATATGTTGATGAGAACAACAAGTCCCTACAATTTGACTTAGCTCAAGATATAAAATATATTTGGTTTGAGGTCAATATGCATAAAAAGGAGATGACAGATTGCTTCCATAAGGGAGGTAATGCTGTGGTATATTTGGCACAACAACAGCAGTCTATCATCCCTAAGGTGGATGATATTGCTTTAAAGCAAAGCTATGTCTTGGAAAATCAGATAAGGATGAATGAGAATTTAACTGAATCTCATCATGAGATCATTAATGAATTGAAAAAGATTGTTCCAGGCCTGCCTGCAGCTAGAGCAAAGGAAATGGAAGAATTTGATAAGAACTTTCAAGCTGCTATTGATTCTGTTAAAACTGCTATCACTACCTCTCAAAAGGAAATATCTGGCAAGCTTCTAAAGTTAAAACCATTTTTTAAAGAGGGTGTGAATTATCTAGATGGCCAAATCAGATTTCAAAAGGAAGATCTAAGAGATCATGTTACTAGAGAAGCCATAAAGGGGGAGAGGATGTTAGTTCATGCAGGCTCAGAGCACACCAAATGGGTGACCAATAGTATTCGAGCCACATTGAGATATCTACCTTTGTGTGATGATGCTATGGTGGCTGAGTCCGGAATACAAACAAGTCTACTTGAAGGCAATCAACCTGAGGTTGCCCAAGTCATTTACCCTCCTCCAGATTATAATATGATTGATCAGCAAGTTCAAGGAATGTATAGTCCTCCAAAGGAGGTTACCAATGTTGTTATTGGGAAGGTTGATAAGCCTGAGGCTACTTTGAAAGACCAGCAAGATGCTCTACTATCTAAGAAAAGATTTAGAGAGCAGGCTGAACTTAAGCCAGACTTTGAGCAGTGGAGTCCTACTTCCAGAAATATTATACTCACTGCATGGAAGGCTGTCAAAGACCAAGTGCATGAAAGAGGCAAGTGGTTCAATGAGATGGAATGGCAGAAGTATGAAGCCAGGCAAGAGGCCATAGTACAGTTTAGAAGAAAAGCCAAGCTGGGTAGGCTGCCTCTAAATGCTCAGGAGCCGACCAAGTACTTTCCAAAGCCCTTTCATTATTTTGAAAGGCAAAGGCTCAAGGAAGAAGCAAAGAAGAAGGCTGATCTAAAAGGTAAGAAGCCAGTTGAAGATTCTGAAGCTCCTGTGAAGGCTCAAATTCTATCTAGCAAAGGGATTGTCATAAAAGAGCCTGATCAGTCTTAATTTTTAGTTCTTTCAAAGTATTTTGTAATGTTTTGATTAAATCATTAAATGTAAATCTCTGTATTCAAACATTATCAAGTTATAAACAAAATGTTGTTTGGTATCATATAATGTTCATTCTGTGATGGATGGTTTCTATTTTGTTTATATTAAGTATTCCTGTTATGTCATATATCATCAGTTTATACTTTTTATAAATGGTGTATATCATTGGCTATAGGGTTATGACTTCTCCAAATAGGGGGAGATTGTTGGGTACATTGGAAAATGTGTACCTGATTTGAAGATGCCCAACTTAGCTCAATGATATACATCAAGGTGTATTTGATGTTGTTTTGAGTTGACATGTGCAGGTGAAGAAGTACTAAAGAATGCAGAAAAATATTCTAAGTCCACATGTCGACACCTGAAGAAATTGTGTCGACACATCAGAATATTTGTGTCGACACTTCAGAATATCAGTGTCGACACAGAGAAAGATGGTCGACCATATTTATGTCCACACTGGGAAGCAGTGTCGACACATAAAGAAAATCGTCGACCTCAGCACTGGGAAGCAGTGTCGCAGAAGAAGATAGTCGACCAGAGAAAAATAGTCGACTAGTGGAAGATACTCGACTAGTGAAAGATAGTCGACCAGAGAAAGATTGTCGATACAGAAGAAGATAGTCGACCAGAGAAAAATAGTCGACTAGTGGAAGATAGTCGACTAGTGAAAGATAGTCGACCAGAGAAAGATAGTCGACTCACAGAAGAAGATAGTCGACCTCTACTGTGTCGACACTGGGTGGATGTGTCGACACCTTGAGATTGAGTCGACACATATTGGCAGAAGTCGACTATGCTTGTGTCGACACCAGAAGACTGAGTCGACACATTTTGGCAGAATTGAAGATTGATGTGTCGACACCTGAAGGCTGAGTCGACACATACTGAGTTCTGAATCTACAACAACTGTATCGACACACAGGACTTGTGTCGACACACTGCAGAGTCTAGACCAAGTTATTTTCTGAAGAAGCTGTGTCGACTTAAAGGCAACTTAGTCGACATCATCAAAGACTGTGTCAACACCAAAGTCACTTGTGTCGACACAGATAGACAGATTGGTCTCGACACTTTCTAACAGACTGTCTCGACATTTTGCTATCCAAGGCTAAGGTACAGGAACTGTTTGAAGACTTGACAGCTGTGGGTTGCCACCGTTTAACTAAAGTTGTCAGACCTGTCAGAAATCAGTTAGAAACTGGATCAGCCGGTTACCTTGAAGAAAGTCTATAAATAGACATATTCAGAAGGAAATAAAAAAAAAGAAAAAAAATAACAGAAGGAGATCTAAGAAGAAGAAATAAAAGGATTACGATCCTATTGAAGTTTCAATTCAAGAAAGTGCTAAGCTCTAAAGAAGATCTTCATCAGAAAATCTAGGAAGAAGTCTGAAGTATCAGAAAAGGTGTTGGATAGAGAGGGATCCAGTCATCTTGAAGAAGAAGAAGGAAGCCATCTGTGGTTTCTCAAGAAGCTGTTTGGAAATCAACTTAGCTAAGTTCAGATTCAAGAAGCTTTGAAGAAAGCTTAGATTCAGTTGATTTCATCAACTGATCAAGAAGTGTCTTGTCCTCTTCTCTCTTAACAAAGGCAAGACATTAAAATATCTTTTCTAAATTTCTGTAGGATCTGTTTACACAGATCTGAGTTGTAAGCATGTGTTATAAAGGCTGAGTGTAGGAGAGGTGATCTCTGAGTGGTAGGGCTATTTGCCTGAGTGTAGGAGAAGGTTCCTCTCTGAGAGGTAGGCCTTGAGGCAAGGCTGAGGTAGGGCTGTTGAGCCTGAGTTGTAGGAACCTATCCAGGTTCTGAGCTGTAGGATCTGAGGATCTGAGAATAGTGGAAGTTTGGCCGAATCTAGCATACTGCTAGATAGGTGAAGGGGGAAAGTGGATGTACCCAGACCTTGGGGAACCACTATAAAACATTGTGCAATCTGTGATGCTTAGTTGTCTGTGAATGCTGTGCTAGATGTTTTAATTTGTAAATTGAATTCGGCCTAGAAGTATAAATAAGAAATTAGAACCTATTCACCCCCCCCCCTCTAGGTGTTTAGGTTATCTTGAAAGTAAAACTATCAGGCGGGCAAAATTTTGCGCCTTGTGTATGAGCAGTTCTTTTCTTTTTAAATCCACGGATGGGGATCGCCAGGGATGTTTAACCACTCCATCCGAATCAGCAGGTCAAGGCTTTCCATCAACGAGCATCCTTTCCTCACCTATGGTGGATGATAGATCAGCCCAAGTGACCTGTTTTAATGTCGTACAAAATTTGTTCGGATCAATAAAAAATTTTAATTCTATCTTCTGCACGCTCTCTATAGCCGTGCTCAACTCATGTTCCTTCTTATCCATGTTTTGTTTAACTTCAAGCAACTCCATCTTCATCTCTCCTTCAGCTAACATCAGCAGTTTTACCACTTTCTTAACCTTATCTTCTTCTATCAGCAAAACACTTGTCTCAACAGCACTAGATAAATCATCAGATAACAAAACATTCAACTCCGGCGGTTTTTTTGGGTTCAATCTAAGGAATAGGGGGAAGGGACGGCGTTAAAGGCAAAAACCTTGGGAGCCAAGGTGATGCCGCTCGCATTAAATTGCAATATAGCCTCACTAAATTTTAGGAATGGGACCCCCAAGATGGGTTTCGATGCATTTCCCATGGGTCTAAACACCTGGAAGTCGGTAACTACAATAGCCCCATTCAGTTTCACTTCCACCTCCTTAATTTCCCCATCGGTCTCTACTACCGACCCATCGGATAGCACCTTTATACCTACATCGAAGACAGAAGAGCCATAAAAATAGGCATACTACATTCTCCAAACACAGCAAAACACCAAGTAAGGAAAAAGAATAATAACTATGAAATCACACTAAAAGCGGGCCAAAAGTGCACTTAATATGGAATGGACATAATAACAAATATGAACAAATATGGCTCTAAAGTGTTGTGCATCAACGAGAAAACTAGCCCAGATGAGTCCAAAAATAAATATATAACTTGGACTCATCACCGCGCGGTAGTAGTTAGGTACTGCGCGGCGGTAGCTTTGTTTATATTCCGGACCGGCCATTTCACTTCATCTTCTTTAGAGTTGGGACTTGGCCCGGTCTTTTGGAGGAGGAGCAGCAGCGCCAGAAGAGGCAGTTTTCGCCGCTGTTTGAGATTCGGAGTTCGAATTTGCAAAGCGAGTTAGGATCTATGGAGGCAAGGATGGAGCAGTCAATTTCAACTGTCTAGATTTCTTCCATGGTGCCAAATAAGATTACTAGGGTAATGATCCTCTTCCTTGGACATGTGAAGCCCTATGTTTAGCATTTTATGGTAGACTATCCACTAGAACCTGGATGTGGTTCTCCCAACAGGTAGATCTATGTATCCCCGTAGTTTTGCATTTTGATCTGGAATTAAAGTACAGAATAGGCATGATGTAAGAAGCCCATCTGGACAGGTTGGTCTAGATTGGTGATGTTTACATATTTTGTGTGTCGGAGAAGACTAAGAGGTAAACTCATGGATTTCGAAGTCGCGGGGTGTGTAGATGACTGCGATGAGAGTATTACATGTAGTCTCTAGGAAAACACCCGAGAGGGGGGAAGAAACGATAGTCTGTCCCCCACCGTGCGACAGTAGTGATATCTCATGCGATAGATTCCATTAAGCTATATTTTGTTTGTGATGCCTGTCTCTGAGAGACATGAGAGCTATAATTAGATTGAGCATGAGCTTAAATTCCTAAGCTTTTAAGGCCTGTCTCTCGAAGACCTGGGGGCCTATTTTGTGGAGGATGAGCTTAAATTGCTTAGCTAAAGTAGCCATGAGAGATAACCTAGATCATAACAGGTTTATGAATTATACGGAAATGGGAAAGAGGATGTCGACCTGCATCATGGCTTACGTGTAACGAATTAAGCACGAGAAATGGCTGAACTGTACCCAAACCTTGTCGTCCGTCTTGGATTGAGTCATACAGTGGATCTGCTGATCGTTATAACTTTGTCGGAGGCTTGGGGCATTGTCTCTAGCTTTTGCCCTGCGAGACTAAAAGCTCAAACATTGTTGACCACCAGTGAACGGTGGTGCGACCCTTGAGGTCTTGTGCACCAATTTTTTGCCTGAGAGCACGGTGTGTTAGGCATTTGCGCCAATGTCTGTGGCTAACGGTGCTTAAGATGCACGTTTTGATTGCTAATATAATTTTATACTAATGCCTGCAGGGAAGGATCATGACCACCCCGAGTGAGGGGTAGGGTCGTTATAATTTGGTTTGTTAATACTGACCGTTTCTTTTGTTTGGCGCCTTTGTGATGCAATGTTGTGTGCAGGTGCTGCTGAGCCAAGCAAGAAATAGCGGGCTGGAGCCCAGAATTGGTATGCTGGCCCTTGAAGTCCAAACCGAATTACTTGAATTATTTTATCGTTCATGTGTAGTCGGCCTGCATGCAAAAGTTGTAACACATTTTAATTCAAGTTGAACATTGTAAGGCCGTAAGGCAAAGACCTTATTTGTGTATTTGTTTTACATTCCTTGTTGTGGTAATGGACATTCATGTTATAGTTGGGTTGTATTTATAACCTCTAAATTACTTCTGCTAGAATGTACTATGGGTTAGGATACGTAATATTGGATTATGGTTTCATTTTAGTAACTCCTTGGTCTGTCTGTGGTATATGGCATCGGGCCCCGACCGGACCTTTTGTTATATGCTATGTGACGAATGAGGGTATCACAAAGTTTGTATCCAACTCTGGTGTTGGACTTTCTTATTTGAATTTGTGGGTGAATTCGTTTAAGAGGTGGTGAGCACATGTATGTGTTTTACCGTTATAACAGAAATGAACCCAGGAATGTCAACATAGGAATGAAAATACACATGTTTAAGGAATCTGCGTGTTCTTATGATTGCTTTTTTTGGCAATATTTTGTCGCTTAATTGAGTGTTTTACAACTTTAGGTGACTGGGAGTGGTGTTGGGTAGTCGTAATAACAGCACTCTGCGGAGAGTAGTGCGTAGAATGATGTGCCTGCTACCCCTCCTTCTGCTTAAACCATACTAATGGTAGAGGAAGCGGTGTTCGCTATGATTATTGCCCAACTAGGGAGGTAAGGGAAGCCTCCTGCTCCTGGGCTAGGTCAAGTACTTCCTGGAGTAGTAGAGCCTATAGTGGCGGATCAAGTAGCGGCAGAGCCCGTGGTGCAGAGAAGAGCTACTGAGAAATAGCTAAAGCACGTGATGAGCTTTAACCCACAGGTGTTTTTGGGGACTGAGACCCCAATGCAAGCTGAGGACTGTCTTTTTAGGGTGAAGAGAGTCATGTCAGCAATGAAGATTGAGGAATGGCAGACAGTCACTATAACCACTATCCTTCTGGATAATGAAGCATGGTTATGGTGGGAGGAGTTATTGCTTCATCACTTCATTGGGAGGCAATTTTCTGACATCTCAATGGAGGAGTTCTCAAGACTTTTTCTGGCACAGTTAATCCTGTCAGCATAGAAAATAGATATGGAGAATCAGTTCCAGAGACTGACTCAACGTGACAGTAGTGTGGATGAATAACTTCATGAGTTCATAAGATTGGGATGTTATGCTGGCTCTACTTTTTATGATGAAGAGTGGAAGACCAACCGGTTTTATGAAGGACTGTATGATGATCTGAGGTTGCTACTTTTAGGTCCTATGGAGAAGGGCTTTCTATTCTTAGTCAATACAACCCGATCTCTGGAGAAGGATCTGAAGAGGTTTCAATGCAAGAAGGACTCGGCGATGAAGAGGTCAGACTATAAAGTTCCAAGTTCGTCGAAGTCTGGGTACCAAAAGTTGAACAAGAAGCCCCAAACTTCTAGAACGTCTTCTTCGGCGGTTACTACTAGGGCATTTTTTGGGCAACGAGGCCCAATTCACTGTTATAATTGTGGAAAACGAGGACACATGGCCCGCGACTGTTGGAGTGGTAAATCAGAGAAGAAGGCAGGAGCATCCTATGTAGAGAAATGGAAGGCGGTGGAGTCAACCATATCGTATCAGGCTCCAGCCCAATTGAGATTCTACAACCTTGGCCAGCAGGAGGCCATCAAGCAAGGCGATTTCGTGATAGGTTTGTGCTAGATTTTAACTATAATACTTTGCATACCTTGCATCTTATGTGTTAGGTCTATTGATCCCAATATCCTAGATTTGTAAGAAGTCAAATAGGTCAATGACATACACACATAATGTATTTGATGTGTGCTCTAGTTCATGCATGAAGGTAGTCCATGATTGGATAAGTCAACAAAAAGAATATGCTGGAGAATTCAAATTTTGTCAAGCTCAGTTCAAAGTGTGGGTTTCAGATTTCGTCAAGCTCAACTCGCAGTTCGTCGAGCTCAGCTTACAGATCGTCGAGCTCAGCTCACCATTCCTCGAGCTAAAACTCAGAAGCTTGAAATTCAGAATTCATCGAGCTCAGCTTGCAGTTCGTTGAGCTCAGCTCACAGATCATCGAGCTCAGCTCACCATTCCTTCAGTTAAAACTCAGGAGCTTGAGGTTTAGAATTCGTCGAACTTATCTCGTAGTTTGTCGAGCTCAGCACACAGTTCAACAAGCTCAGCACATAGATCATCGACCTAAGATCACCACTCATTGAGCTAAACTCAGAATCTTGAGGTTCAGAATTCATCGAGCTACGCACACCGATCGTCGAACGAAGTTCAACATTCGTCGACCTAAAGTCAGACAAATTGACTAAGGAAAATATTGGGTACATTGGAAAATGTGTACCAGATTTGGAGAAGGCCTCACTTTACTCAATGATATTCATCAATGTATATTTGATGGTATTTTAAGTTACTTTGTGCAGGTTAAGAACTTACAAAGGAAATGTTCTAAGTACAAGTGTCGATACTTGTAGAAAGCTTTGTCAACACCAGAAGACAGATAGTGTCGACACACAGGACTTGTGTCGACACATAGAAAATCTATCAACAATAATTGTGTCGACACACAGGACTAGTGTCGACACATATCTGTATTATGTCTACAGAAATTGTGTCGACACACAGGACTTGTGTCGACACATTCCAAAACTCAATCAAGACAAGAAGCTGTGTCGACACATTCCAGAACTCAATCAAGACTAGAAGCTGTCTCGACACACAAGACTTGTGTCGACACATTATACAGAAGCTATGTCAAGAAACTATGTCAACACTATGGGAGTTGTGTCGACTTCACCAGGGATTGTGTCGACAATTAATCTATTTGTGTCGACACATATGAAGCAATGACTAGACACTTTGCTGACTGAGAAAAAGACTCATTGAATGACTTGTGACTTAACAGGTGTCATGATCAACAAGGTTGTTGCAAGTGTCAGAGTGGTTAGAAGTTTGTTATAAACTGGATCAGCCGGTAACCTTGGAGAAAGTCTATATAGAGACATATTCTATCATCTGATAAAGCATAGAACTTTTTGGGAAACAAAAAGGACAGAGAACTAGAAGTATCCAAGTAAAGAAAGAGACAATCATCAACAAGACTCTAAGAGAAAATCAAGATAAGGTTTGCAAGGAGAATTCAGATTAAATTCTGAAGAGAAGAAGGAAGATGATTGAAGATCAACTTCAAGAAGATCAACCTTACTTTGTTCAGATTCAAGAAGCATTGAAGAAAGCTAAGACAGATTGAAACTAAAAGTTGTCAGATTTATAAAGAACTGACCAAGAAATCTTCTACCCTTTCTCTCTCTACTTGGGTGAAGGTTTCATACATCTTATTATCATTTTACTGTAGGGTCTTTTATAAATAGAAGTTGTAGGCATGGGTAAAGACTGAGGTAGGGCTGTGTGCCTGTGGTAGGAGAGTTGTCTCTCTGAGTTGTAAGCCTAAATAGATAAAGGTTGAGGTAGGGCAAGGGCCTGAGGTAGGAGTATGGATTTACTCTGAGTTATCGGAACCATCTTAGGATTCTAAGCTATAAGATCTGAGGATCTGAGAAAGAAAAGGAGAGTTAGAACGAATCTAGTTTACTACTAGATTGGCGAAGGGGGAATGTGGATGTACCCATCATTTTGGGGAACCACTCTAAATTTGTGTGCATTTTGTGATAGGCTGTGTTAATTTAAATGCTGTGTTGTAATAGTTACTGCTGATATAATCTGACTTGCATGAGTTATCTGCCTAAGTATTAAAATGAATTGAACCTATTCACCCCCCCCCCCTCTAGGTGTTTAGGACATCTTGAAACAAATTCTTTCAAGTGGTATCAGAGGGAGGTTGCCAAAAAAAATTAGACATTATAGTATGAGTTGATATCCAAGGCAGAAATAAGTTAGTTAAAATGGGTTCAAGAGAAAATTACAAGGAACTTGGATCCATGAAGCTACTTATTTGCAGGAAAGAAATTTTTGGTATATGGAAGGAGAGGACCAGATTGTTTATGGAAGAATCTGATCCAAGAATCTATATTACAATTCAAGAAGGGCAATTTATTCTAATGAAAATCTCAGTTCTTGATGCAAATCTCAGGACACAAAAAGATTATTCTGAAATGTCCAAGGATGAGATCATCTTAGCTACCATGGATAAAAGAGCACAGAATATAATAGTCAGTGCTATAGATGACTCAACCTTCCAAAACTTTATTCACTGCAAAACCTCCAAAGAGATGTGGGACACCTTGATTTTCTACATGGAGGGATCAAAAGGAGTGAGACAAGACAGGAAATCTATGCTTAATCAGGAATATGAATGTTTTAGACGGCAAAACTGACAACATTACTGAGTGCTACAAGAAGTTCTTCAAAATTGTCAATGAACTGATGTCATATGGAAGTTTTTTCAGCACATTTGAACTAAACGATAAATTTCTTAGATCCCTAACTAAGGACCGCGACACCAAGATATGTACAATCAGGGAGGTGGCCAGACTTGCAGAAATTTCTCTTCCCATTCTATTTGGAAAACTACTATCATATGAAATGCATCTTATGGTCAGAAAAGAGGAAGAGAAAAATAATAAGGTTGAACATAGAAAAGTCTGTGGCCTTCAAGGCTGAAGCCACAAGAAAAGTCAGGAGGATGTCTCCATCTTCTCCTAAGATAGCTGCTTAAGTTGTCTCAGAAAGTTCTGACAATCACACATCAGACAGCCATAATTCTTATGAGGACATTGCTACCTTCACAAGGCAATTTCAAAGATTCTTAAAGAAAAAACAGTGAAGATCCAAGCCATCCTCCTCACAGTCCAAGGATGATTATTATTAGAATAGGAAATCATCTAGAAAGGACAGGTATGGAACTAAACCTAACAAATCAACTTCAACTAAGATTGTTTGCTATTATTGCAATAGACCTAGACATATAGTTGCTGAGTGTCCTTACAAAAGAAAGGAATCTTCTGACAAAAAGAAACCTCAATACAAGAGCAAGAAGGAGAAATCCTTTATTGCTAAGAAACAAAAAAGCTGGACAGATTCCTCAACATCAGATTCTTATGCTGAAGCTGAAGCTGAAGCTGAAGCATACATTGGTCTGTTTACAACTGAAGACGATTCGGAAGATACTGAGTTCTTGCAGATGCTGGATTCAATAAATAAGAATGAAGATAATCATTGCAAAGGGCTGATGGCCATGACTGATGAAGATTACTGTCAGGATCAGCCTGGCCCCAGTAAGGTAAATAACCTATCTGCGGTTCATGATTATTACACTGGATCAGAATCAAAAGCATCTGCATCAAAAGATGTGGATGGATCTGAATATGAAGGAGATGTTCATCAACTCATTGATAAATATGGTGACTTGTTGTATACATTTTAGAGAAGCAGAAACCTTGTCATAAGTCAGACTAAGGAAATTGATGCACTTAAGTTGACTGTATCTGATTTAGAAAAATTGCTGGATCAGAAGATGAATGAGATTGTCAAGCTAAAAAATTTAACATTTATTAAGATGGGTACAATTACATTCAAGAATGATCAAATCAAAAGTCTGAAAGTAAGACTTCAGAAAGAGAAGGATCTGGTGGCTAGATTCTCTAAGCCAAAATCAGTCTTAGCCTTGATTGATAACTTCATTCCTCAAAAGGGTAAGACAGGTTTGGGCTTTATGGGAAATGCAAGGGCTGTAAATTCCAAAAGAAAAGTCAAAGACCCAGTTCAGTCATTGGTCTTCAAACCCCCTATTTCATTCAGGAAAGTTGTGAAGACAACTAACAGATTTGATCATTATATCACACATGGTCATCATGAGTCATTAGTGGTTGATGCTCCAGCCTCAGCTCTCAAGAAAAGGAACACTCAACCTACAGTTTTAAAGACTGCTGACAGCAATGCTGTTAAAACTGTATTTAAAAAAAGATATAATAGATATGAGTGCTAATGTTGTGGCAAGGTGGGCAATTATGCCATAGACTGTTGGTACAACACAACTGTCAGGAAGAATGTCAGCTTACCTATCAGTAAGACTGCTGGTAAGTTTGACAGGTTTCAGTATAACCTGAACCAAGAACCCAATATTTATTGGGGTTCTAAGGTTAATTATTTTTATTTGATGCAGGTGAGTCCAAGTGGTCATACTCATATATGGTACTTGGACAGTGGATGTTCAAGGCACATGACTGGAACTAGGAGAATGTTGAATGACTACTCTCCTATAGAGAATGGACCCAAAGTAATCTTGGGTGGAATTGAAAAAAGAGTTATCAAAGGGTTTGGTAACATTTCTAACTGTTCTATTACTATCACTCAAGTAGCTTATGTAAAGGGTCTGAAAAATAACCTGATAAGCATAAGCCAATTGAGTGATATTGGTTATGACACTTTATTTATTAAGAATGGGTGTCAGATTAAAAGGACAAGTTATTAGCAAGTCATCTTGTCTGGTTATAGAAAAGGAAATGTTTATTGCCTATACTTAGTAAGTAAGAAGAATGATTCTCTAGTTTGTCTTATTGCTGATGAGAAAGCCTCTCATTTTGTCAAATGGCACAAAAGGCTAGCTCATCTAAACTGCAAGACTATTGGACAGCTCTTTAGTAAAGAGTTAGTGAGGAATGGTCCTCAAGTTAAGTGCATTAAGGGTGGCATATGCTCAGCTTGTCAAAAAGGCAAGCAGATCAAATCCTCCTTTCACTGTCTTGATGCCAAAGACTTAGTGAGGTGTCTGTACCTTTTGCATATGGATCTATTTGGTCCTATGACAGTTCATAGTCTAGGTAGGAAAGTCTATACCTTTATGGCTGTGGATGACTATTCTAGATTTACTTGAGTTTTCTTCTTGAGGCAGAAATCTAAAACTCAAACCATCTTCCATAATTTTGTTAAACAAATTCAGAATGAACTTAACAATTTAGTGGTCAAAATTAGATGTGACAATAGAACTGAATTTCAATCTGAAAGTATGACAAACTTGTGTGAAGAATTTGGGATTCATCAAGAATTCTCCTCACCTAGAACACCTCAGCAAAATGGTATTACTGAAAGAGAATAGGACACTCATTTAGGCTGGAAGAACACTATTAAGTGACACTTCTCTCCTAGAATATTTCTGGGATGAGATAGTAAATACTGCATGTCATGTTCTTAATAGAGCATCCATAACCAAAAGCCTGAAGAAGACACCCTATGTGATTATGAAAGGCAGAAAACCAAATATATCCTATTTTAGGATCTTTGGTAGCAAGTGCTATGTACTTAACAATGGCAAGACTTACCTAACTATGTTTGCTGCCAAATCCCAAGATGGGATATTTGTTGGGTACAACAACATGAGTAAAGCATACAAGGTCTACAACTTAACTACACAAGTTGTAGAAGAGTCTGTTCATGTAGTGTTTGATGAATCTAAGCTTATTAACTGTGAGTTTTCTAGCAATTCTTATAGTTCTACAGGTTTAAAAGAAAAGCTGGACATGCTAACTATTAGAGAATACTAGACTACAAGGCAGAATGAAGAAAATGATGGTTGACGTCTAGGGGGAGTACAAGACCCACTAGATGTTGATGAAGACTATGGAGTACAACATGATGGGGAGATTGAAGAAGCTCAACCTGTAGACAGATTGACTCCAACAATTAGACACCTAAAGGATCATCCAGCGCACCAAATTATTGGTGATCCTAGACATGGTGTTCAAACCAGAAGCAGGAACATGAACACAGTTCTATGTTCAAGCTTCCTGTCTCAGTTGGAACCCAAGAAATTTGAAAAAGCAATATAGGATTCAAACTGGATTGATGCAATGCAAGAGGAGCTGAATCAGTTCAGGAGATGTAAAGTATGGAGGCTATTTCCAAAACCAAAGAATCGCAATGTGATTGAGACTAAGTGGATCTACAAGAATAAACTATATGAAAATGGTATCATAGTCAAGAACAAAGCTAGACTGGTCTCCAAAGGATACAGAAAGGAAGAAGGAATAGACTTTGATCAAACATTTGCTCTAGTGGAAAGATTGGAAGCAATAAGGCTATTCCTTGCCTATACAGCTTATCAAGGGTTCAAGGTATTTCAAATGGATGTAATGTCAGCATTTTTAAATGGTGACTTAAAAGAGGAAGCCTATGTTGAACAGCCCTCAGGTTTTGTAGATCCTCTTTATCCTAAGTATGTTTATAGGTTGAAGAAAGCACTATATGGACTAAAAAAATCCCCCAGGGCTTGGTATGAAACATTGTCTACTTTCCTCATTGATAACAAATTTTCAAGGGGGAAAATAGACAAGACTCTATTTCTTAGGGAATCTAAAGGCAAGATTATCCTAATCCAGATATATGTTGATGATATTATATTTGGTACAACAGAAAACAACCTTTGCAGGAAGTTCTCAAAACTAATGCAAGGGAAGTTTGCGATGAGCAGTATGGGTGAACTGAAATTCTTCTTGGGACTCCAAGTTAGACAGACTGATGATGGCTTGTCAATATCCAAGTCTAAGTTCAGTAAGGAGTTAATTAATAAGTATGCAATGGAGTCATCCTCCACCTTGAGAACTCCAATGGGGACAAGTATGCCTATAGGCAAAGATGATGCAGGAAAACCTATAGATAAGTCTTTGTATAGAGGGATGATTGGCTCCTTTTTATACTTAACTGCTAGTAGACCAGACATCATGTATGCTACATGTGTCTGTGCTAGGCACCAAGCAAGCCCTAAAGAATCTCATTATACTGCAGTTAAAAGGATTTTGAGATATCTTAAGGGAACACCTAATCTTGGGCTTTGGTACCATAAGAATAGAGACTTTCTACTAATAGGGTATTCAGATGTAGATTTTGCAGGTTGCAAAGAAGACTGGAAAAGCACTACTGGCATGTGTGTGTTTTTAGGTGTTAGATTGGTGTCATGGAGCTGTAAAAAGCAGACTAGTGTGGCAATTTCAACTATTGAGTCAGAATATGTTACTGCAGGCAGCTACTGTGCTCAGCTATTATGGATTCAACATCAACTTGAAGACTATTGTCTCAAGGTAAGTAGCACTTCATTATTTTGTGATTCTACAAGTGCTATTTCTATTGCAAAAAATCCAGTTTCACATAGCAGAACTAAGCATATAGAAATTAGATTTCACTTCATTAGAAATCATGTTTAAAAAGAAGATATATGTTTAGAATTTGTCAATACTAATTATCAATATGCTGATATATTCACCATACCCCTAGATGAAACAAAATTAAATAATTTCAAAATTGAATTAGGAATGCTAAACATAGAATAGAATGTCAAAATTGACTAAGTAATTCTGTGTCCACACACAAAGTAATCTGTATCGACACATAGTAGTCTGTGTCGACACATAGTAGTCTGTGTAGACACATAGTAGTCTGGTGTCGACACCATTTCAACTGTGTAGACACATTATGTTTCTGTAAGTCCTCCTTTTCACCTTCTGTGTTTTAGAAACATATAAATAGGTCGAAAACAAACCCTGTCGACATGCTCTCCATATTCTCTAGACCAAATCCCTATGTCAACAAGTTCTTCATCTTCCTAATCCCAACTTTCTTTCAATCCCAATGGCGCCCAAACATGACGATAACATTAACGAGGGTTATGAACTCGTTTGTATCGCCTTTGACAGCGCAGATCAAGAAATCCAAACTGTGATTACCCTAATGACCGAAAATGGATTAGAATACCTTGCGTCAGAACCAAGAAAAATTTGGAAGAAGGAAGTTCTGGAGTTCTATGCTGCCGCAACACTGAATTTGACTACACTAAAGATAAATTCCTCCGTTCAAGGAACAAAGGTCAAACTCACCTTGAAGAGTTTACGAAAAGCTCTACACCTGCCGCGAGTTCAAGAAGAAGATGAAGTCCAATCTTCCAATACCAGGGAAGCTCTCCAATGGTGTGGACTGGATCCCACCACTAAGGTTTGATCTTCCATAAACAGGAAAGGGATGAATTCCCAAGGTAAATTCTTTCAGAGATAATAGGAAAGGTAATATTGTGCAAAACTGGAGGACATGATAGGATCACTGCTTACATGTTCAGCCTTATGACCAGAGTTATCTTCAAGATCAAAACCAGCTGGTCTGCAGTTATCTTTCAAAAGATAAAAGAAAGCATCAAGAAACCAAACCTAGGGAGAATACTAAGTCTCTATCCCGCTGAGACCATACCTGAAGTGATGCACTAGAGTGCAGGATCTAAAATCAATCACATGAGAAGGATGGATTATAGAATTCTTTCTAGATGGGAAAGGGTGCTCACAAAAGACATTTCTACATCTCCAAAGCAACTGCCCCAGCAAAAGAAGAAACTAACACCAAAAATATCTGAATCTTCTAGTGATTCAGAAGAATAAGTGATCTTCAACTCAGATGAAGAACATCCAGAGATTGCTCAAGATAATACAGATGGTGGTCAGGTGTAGGGGGATCAAATACCTGAAAGCACCATCCTACTGGATCAATTTCAAGGGGAGCCTCATCCTGTGCAAGAGCACACTCAGCTAGAGAGTGAAGTGGCTACTGCAACAATACTTGAGGTTATGCATGATCTTAATCAAGCAGCTATACAAATTGAGTCTAATACACTATCAGTGCATTTAACTAATATTGAACAGACAAACCAAGATAACATCCAAGCACAGGATCTACGAATGAAAAACACATCAGCACCTGTTGTTGTTCCATCCACTGCTCCAGAAACTAGTGCTCTATCTGTCCACACTCAAACAAAATTCGCTCTTGAAGTGCTCTTTCCTGAGGTTAAGGAAGTTTGGACTGAGGGGGAGCTTCCTAAGACTGAGATGGAGCTGCCCTCTAGTCCTAAAGTGACAGTTGATATAGCAAGGTCCTCGGCATCTGATGATGAAGAAGCATCTAATGAAAAAAGGAGGAAATAAATGGTTGTTAAGAAAAAAAAGCCTAAGCTATAAGAAGGCCTTAAGGACTGTTACTCCTCCATAAGCCCTAGAAGTTGACTACAGCACACTGCTGGTGGCTCTGCAGGTTAAATTGGATGAACAGAGAGTTGCAATGGAGAAATATATGGATGAAAACCAAAAAGAACTTCAGTTCACCTTGGCTCAAGACATCAAATCCATCAGATTTGAAGTCAATCAGAATAAGAAGGAAATGAAAGATTGCTTCCATAAGGGAGGCAATGCTGTAGTCTATCTAGCACAGCAGTAACAGGAGTCCAGGACATAGATAGATAATCTCGTGGTCAAGCAAGGATATGTTCTAGAAAATCAACTAAGGATGAATGATAATCTTAATCACATAATGTGATACTTACTGAATTATAGAAGACAGCCACAACATTAACTGAAGAAAGGGCTAAAGAGAAATCAGAATTTGATCAGATATTTAAGGAAGATTTAGCCTCATTAAAGACTGCTCTTTAAACATCTCAAAGCATAATCTCTGATCAGCTAACAAAGTTCAAGGCTTACTATAAAGAGGGCACTAATTACTTGGCTGATCAAGTTAGATTTCAGAAAATGTTCTTAGGGATCATATGGAGAGAGAAGTCAAAAAGGGGGAGAGGTTATTAGTCACTACAGGCTCTGATCATGCTAAATGGATCACTAATGCCATCAGAGCCACTCTTGGTTATCTTCCTTTAAGTGATGATAATAATACAGTTGAATCTGGCATCCAAGCTGCAGGTCATGAAGGGGGTGTCACAACCCGCATTTTCTCCGAATTAAGAATTATCAGAGTAAGAGAAAACACGCGTCATGATGCCACATCAAGCAGGGGATAACTGCTGACGCTCAGGCAAAACCAACTACAATCTTTATGCAAGAAAATCATATGCTTAATGAATAGAAAATCAGTTATATTTTAGAGACCGTATCCCTCGGCTCAGTGGATCACCTAGTCCACAAAAGAAAACTATATTTATACGCTGCGGAAAAATACTTTATTTAGGATTAACCTCCTAAGGAGCGCATAAGGGTTCCAAGAGAACCACTCATGCTATGCAAGACTCTACATTTAATTTATATAATATATAAGAAAATGGTCTTTATACGTGATATGGAAAAATAGTGATTTCGCTTATAAAACATGCTGATCATGAGCTTTATTTATAATAACAATTATAGTTTAAAAATAACTAGCAACCTAGCATAAAACCTTCTCAGAGCAAGTAGACTATCTCCAGAAAATGGTAGCAGCAATAGTATATATATATAGTACAAGGTAAAAACTACCAGTGGGTGCCAACAACCTGACACGAACCCACTAGCACAAATATATGTCTGTAAGAAAGTACTGAAAACAACCTCACTAACAAGGTAAACAGAACTCCAAAGACCGGGAGTCCACCAACAACACCACCTCCAACTAGCCACCAGACCGGCTACAGCTCAGAACCTGGGGTATTCCAAAAGAAAACAGAATACCTCAGCAAGCTAAACAAAGAAAAACTGCATGAAAGAGTCAACCAAAGGACAAAGTAACAGAAAAACATGCAGTAGAAAGAGTCACAACTATCCAAAACAGGACAACAAGAAATGCACAACGTGCAAAGAAACAGCAACGACCCTGCCCAGGAAACACATCCTGCAGGGCCTACTAGGCTTCCAAGAGCCAGAATGCTGCAAACTACCAAAGAAGAAACTTCTAAAACCCTAAACTGTGGGAAGTGATAGTAGCAAAAACAACAACGAGGAACCGGGTCGAAGGCAAACGCAGTCCCCCAATCCACCAAGTCCAAGTCAAAAGCTCGAGGGTCAACACGTGAAAACACAAGGGACCTTCCACCCGACATGCCCAGCCTGTACCTGGAGCAAGAAAAACATGGGTGGCCTTGGCTATATCACACAACTCCACCCCCATAAAGAGCTACAACCACCACTACTAACCACGACCCACGATTCGGCCTTTAGGAAAATAAAGAAAATGGCCGACAAGGAAAACCCAGAAATACAACTGGAAATCCACTCGGAAACGAAATACAAGGTAAAGAAAGAGTGTTGAAATAAACCAACACGACTAGGCGTTGAGTGAAACCCACTCAGTGCCTACCTAAACTTTGGCGTTGAGTGAGCTAGCCTCACTCGCCGCCAAAATAATACCACAACCCACAAGCCCACTAAAGAATACGGAGCTCGACGACAGTCGAACGACCAAGGCAGAAGATCCAGAACTCGAGTAGTTGCCTGCCACTTGAGTATCTAAACTCCCGCACTCGAAACCAGCAAAATTTGCCTAGCAAAAGAAAAACATACAAAGCGCACGATCAGTGACGCACGATCAGTGGTCGTGCGCACTCATCGGCTGATGATCGTGCGAAGCGAACCTGGAAAACCTGACAGAAAACCTAGCAACTGCGCACGATTAGTGTCGCACGACCACTGGTCGTGCGCACTGCTGCAAGCGCTCGTGCGATTTTCCGAGACAGAACTTTGGAAACTGAAAGACAGCCGCGCACGAGCAGAGGCACACGACCAGTGGTCGTGCGCCCTAACGGTTGATGACCGTGCGCGGTCAACCTGTACCATTTGGAATTTCCCGAACGACACCGGAACGCGCACACGACTCACGACACTACAGTAGCAGCAGACAACTATCAACGTCGCGCACCACTACCATACGAACTATGCCTAATCATTCGAGTAATACCTTAACGAAGAAAAAATCGGCAACCATACCCCCCCTCCTAACTCTCCCTCTCGGCTACACCCGAACCAGAGCAACAATTAAAATAAAGGAAAACAACAGCTCCACGCCGACAATTTGGATTCCAATCATCACAAAATAGGGGGGGTTTCAGTAGGAAGAACTAAGCCCTATAGTTAGCAAGAAAATGAGAACAACAAGGCCTCTAACCTGGGCTAACCGGGATTTCAATTTCAGCAAGAAATTCGAAAAGAAAACTTGGCAAGGGCAAGAATACCACTTGCCTCAAATCACAGCGAAGCTTTGGACTGCTTTCCTCCTCTTCGCACGGATCAAAACGGCCGCAACACCTAAAACAAACACTCGGCCATTAATGGCGGAAAACTTCCAAAACCGAAAATTCCAAACCTCCCAAAACGCCACGAAAATCGAATTTCTTACCGCAGAAATGAAGGTCTTGACGAGAGCAATCCGAATCCACTCTCGAAATCGAATTCCGTCCACAAACGCTCCGGGAATCGGCGTCCGAAGGCAAGGGTAGCCGGCGGTTTCCTTTCTCTCGTACAGGGGCGGCGGTTCGAGCGGGGAAGAAGATGATCGAGGGTTTTTATTCTTTATGTATATATATATATATATATATATATATATATATATATATATATATATATATATATATAATAATATAATAATTACAAAATTACATAAAGCACCAAATCGACGCGAAAACCGAACTACCTCGGAATTCGACGAAATTCGCACCGTAGCTAAATACCCACGCTACGAACACAACAGCGAAGTCGAAATTAATTTTCGACGGATAGAACTCGAGTTATACCCAAATAAAGCCAAACATCAACATCCCCCCGAGAGGCCACACCGGGTCACCCAAAACGACTCGGCTTGCTAGGGAGATCTTGCCAACAGGCTACAGAATAGGGCACTCAGTTCTAAGGAGCTAAACCACACTCCACAAATGGCACAAGCCACGGAAACGCGTCATCGTAATGCCAAACGAGAATAAAAATAATCGCTGAAAAAACGGGGCGTTACAGTCACTCTCCCTAAAAGAAAGTTTCGTCCCGAAACTTTACGCACAACCCTCCTACTAAAGAAGGAAAAGTAACAAACAAAAGTTACAAAGGGAAACATACCGATTAAATCAGCAAAACAGGTGAGGGTACGCCCTCCTCATGGCCGACTCTAGCTCCCAAGTCGCGCTCTCCAAATCCTGATTTTTCCATAGAACTTTCACCATCGGTATGGACTTCTTTCGCAGCACACGCTCCTGAGTATCCAAAATACGAACTGGCACCTCAACAAAAGAGAGGTTGGGCTCCAACTGGGGCACAACATCCAAGAGTTGCCCACTGCTGCGCACACACTTCCGCAACTACCTAACATGAAAAACATTATGAACACCAGGGAAGTTCACTGGCAAATCCAATCTATAAGCAGACACACCAATCCGCTCCAAAATCTCGAACGGGCCCACATACCTTGGGTCTAATTTCCGATTTTTACCAAATCTCTTCACACCAACCATTGGAGACACCTTGAGGTATACATGATTCCCTACTAAAAACTCCAAAGCAGACCTACGCCGATTGGCGTTCTTTTCATACCTCTCCTGAGCTAAACGAAGCTTTTCACGAATAAGCTTCACGGCGACTTCCATCTCTTCCAGAGCATCTGGACCCAACAAAGGCTTCTCACCAGCCTCAGCCCAAAACAACGGAGTCCTACAGCGCCTCCCATACAAAGCTTCGAACGGAGCCATCTGCAAGCTTTCCTGATAACTGTTATTATAAGCAAATTCCATGAGTCGCAGACGCTCATCCCACACTCCACCGTGGTCTAAATATAGCACCTGATCATATCCTCAACAATCTGATTGACCCGCTCCGTCTGCCCATTGGTCTGAGGGTGGTACGCAGTAGAATACCTCAGATCCGTACCCAAACCCTCCTGCAGACTCTGCCAAAAACGAGAAGTAAACCGGGAGTCTCGATCAGAAATGATGCTAACCGGCACACCGTGGAGTCGGATGACTTCATTCAAGTACAACTCCGCTATCTTCCTCATCGGGTAATCAATCTTATATGGCACGAAGTGAGCACACTTCGTCAATCTATCCACTATAACCCAAACAGAATCAAATCCTCTCGGGGATTTTGGCAAACCCGTAATGAAGTCCATAGATATACTCTCCCACTTCCAAGTCGGGATCTCTAGCGGGGTCAACTTACCACCAGGCCTTACATGATCGGCCTTCACACGCTTGCAAGTGTGACACTCAGCAACATATCGGGCTATATCTCCTTTCATACCATACCACCAGGCAATTTGCCTTAAGTCACGGTATATCTTCGTAGATCCTGGATGGTAGGCAACGCTGGAACCATGAGCCTCACTGCAAATCATACCTCTAATGTCCCCAACAGCGGGAACGCAAAACCTGCCGCGGTACTTCAAAGTACCCGCATCATCAATAGCAAAATCTGGCAAATCTCCTTTCTCTGTCCTGGTAAAAAGGTGCAACAGATCCGGATCGTCCTTCTGATGCAGTCTAGTCAAAGAAATCCAGGACGGCTCTGCCACTGACAAACTACTCTGCAAACCATAGCATCCCACTGAAATATCCATAAGGAGGAACTCCTAAACTAACCGATCGGCGGAGAGGTTAAAGATCTTTCCCGTCTTTCGGCTCAGGGCGTCGGCCACCACATTGGCCTTGCCCGGATGATACTAGATTTCTACGTCATAATCCGCCACATACTCAAGCCACCGCCGCTGACGCAGATTCAACTCTTTCTGCGTGAACACGTACTTCAGGCTCTTATGGTCAGTAAAAATCTTGCACTGAGCCCCATAAAGTAAGTGCCTCCACAACTTCAACGCATAGATAACCGCTGCAAACTCAAGGTCATGCGTAGGATAATTCTTCTCATGAGTCTTTAGCTGCCTTGACCCATAAGCGATTACTTTTCCATCATGCATTAATACGCATCCCAGACCTATATGCGAAGCATCCACATATACATCATAATTCACGCCCTCAGTAGGAAGGGTCAGAACGGGAGCAGTACACAATCTCCTCTTTAACTCCTGAAAAGCTTCTTCGCACTTCTCGCTCCAAACAAAAGCCACATTCTTCTGAGTCAGCTTGGTCAAAGGTGCGGCTAGAGAAGAGAAACCCTCCACGAATCTCCTGTAATAGCCAGCCAATCCTAAGAAACTTCTGATCTCCTTTGGAGTATTCGGCCTACTCCAATCCATCACTGCTACAATCTTTTCTGGGTCAACTGAGATCCCATCCTTGTTCACCACGTGGCCTAGAAAAGAAACCTGAGGCAACCAAAATTCGCACTTGCTCAACTTGGCGAATAACTTGTGGTTCCTCAATTCTGATAGTACCAAGCGCAGATGTTGCTCATGCTCCTCAGCACTGCGAGAATAAACCAACACGTCATCAATGAAGACCACCACGAACTTATCTAGGAAATCCTTGAATACCCGATTCATCATGTCTATGAAAGCTGATGGTGCGTTGGTCAAACCAAACGACATCACCAAAAACTCAAAGTGTCCATGCCTCGACCTAAACGCAGTCCGTGGAATATCTGCCTCACGGATCCTGAGCTGATGATAGCCCGAAAGAAGATCGATCTTGGAGAACACCGTGCTACCACGCAACTGGTCAAATAAATCATCGATCCTCGGCAGAGGGTACCTGTTCTTGATAGTGACCTTGTTCAACTCTCTATAGTCGATGCAAAGCCGCATCGACCCATCTTTCTTCTTTATGAACAAAACAGGAGCACCCCAAGGCGACGAACTCTGCCTGATAAAACCTTTAGCCAACAACTCATCTAACTGAATTCGCAACTCCTCTAACTCACGAGGGGCCATCCGGTAAGGCGCCTTAGCAATAGGACGCGTACCCGGCTCCAAATCAATAACAAACTCCACATCCCGCTCAGGAGGGATACCAGGAAGATCATCAGGAAAAACATCTGCGAAACCACGAACAATAGGAATCTCCTCCAAGCGTGGCACGCTAACAACGGTTCCAACCGCCGAGACTAAACAAACACAACAATCAGAAAGAAACAATCTCTGAACACATACCGCAGAGAGAACAAGAGAATCCTGACACGGATCAGCATACACGCTGCCGGGCTGACCGTCGTCCCTGATGAAGTCCAAGCGCTTTCCTTTGCACTGAATGACCGCATCATACCGAGAGAGCCAGTCCATGCCCAAAATGACATCGAAGTCCTCTAGATCAATCATCTTCAGGTCCGCCTTCGCAAGAAAATCCCCCAACAAAACCGGGCAATCCAAAATACCCAAATCTGACAACACAGATTCACCAGAGGGAAACTTGACACGGAAGGAATCCCGAACACGATCTAGAGACAACCGATGACGCTCCACAAAGGCTCTAGCCACGAACGAGTGGGTAGCGCCGGAGTCAAACAGAACACGCGCCTAGCGGTTCTTCACCTTAAATTTCCCTATAGGAACGCACAAAGCTAAGGAACTAGCACAATAGTACCGCAAATAATCTAGCAACTAAACTACCAGGCTAGGAAGAAAAACAACAAACAACTAACCTGAGATCACCTGGGTCGAAGTCTGAGCCTCCTCGGAAGAAATCACGTTCAGCTTCCCTTTTCCCTTGTCCACACGCTGAGGTGGAGGTAATGCCTGCAATGGAACTGCAGGAAGAGCTGACTGGACCTGAGGACACCTCGACTTAATGTGACCCTTCTGCCCACACTGAAAGCAGACTCTATCCCTGGACCAACACTGGGCCGCATCATGGTCGGATCGCTTACAAACAGAACAGGAGGCATCTCTCCTAGGAGCACCCTGAATCGCATGAACCTGCTCCTTCTTCTGAGCTGCCGCCTTCTGGAAACACCTCTCTACAGGATGGCCTGACCGGCCACAAAAACTGCACACCACCCTGCTCCTCTTTCCCAGAACAGAATCGGGTACCAGGGGTTTCTTCTCCTCTACCAACTTCCTCTTATCCTTCTTCAACTGCTAGCCTCTGCTCTTCGCCGTCTCAATAGCCTCAACCTTAAGAGCAGCCTCTACAACTCCAGCATACGACACTGACCCATAAGCACTGGCCAACTGCTGCACCTCGCTCCTCAAACCACCGAGGAATCGCTTAACTCGATCAGCCTCAACGCTGACCAATCCAGGGGCAAAACGGCTCAACTTGCTGAACTCTATCTCATACTCACCCACCGTGAGTTGCCTTTGCTTCAGATGGAGGAAGTCGTTCATGAGGCGGTCACGCTTGACCGAGGGTAAGAACTTCCTCAACAGCATCTCCTTGAACACTTCCCAAGAGCACCCAGCCACTAAGCTCTCCTTTTCTCTCAACCACCAACTCTTAGCCAACCCTTTAAGCTGATAGGCGGCTATCAACCTCCCTCTGATACCAACTGTCACAACCCGCATTTTCTCCGAATTAAGAATTATCAGAGTAAGAGAAAACACGCGTCATCATGCCACGTCAAGCAGGGGATAACTGCTGACGCTCAGGCAAAACCAACTACAATCTTTATGCAAGAAAATCATATGCTTAATGAATAGAAAATCAGTTATATTTTAGAGACCGTATCCCTCGGCTCAGTGGATCACCTAGTCCACAAAAGAAAACTATATTTATACGCTGCGGAAAAATACTTTATTTAGGATTAACCTCCTAAGGAGCGCATAAGGGTTCCAAGAGAACCACTCATGCTATGCAAGACTCTGCATTTAATTTATATAATATATAAGAAAATGGTCTTTATACGTGATTTGGAAAAATAGTGATTTCGCTTATAAAACATGCTGATCATGAGCTTTATTTATAATAACAATTATAGTTTAAAAATAACTAGCAACCTAGCATAAAACCTTCTCAGAGCAAGTAGACTATCTCCAGAAAATGGTAGCAGTAATAGTATATATATCTAGTACAAGGTAAAAACTACCAGTGGGCGCCAACAACCTGACACAAACCCACTAGCACAAATATATGTCTGTAAGAAAGTACTGAAAACAACCTCACTAACAAGGTAAACAGAACTCCAAAGACCGGGAGTCCACCAACAACACCACCTCCAACTAGCCACCAGACTGGCTACAGCTCAGAACCTGGGGTATTCCAAAAGAAAACAGAATACCTCAGCAAGCTAAACAAAGAAAAACTGCATGAAAGAGTCAACCAAAGGACAAACTAACAGAAAAAACATGTAGTAGAAAGAGTCACAACTGTCCAAAATAGGACAACAAGAAATGCACAACGTGCAAAGAAACAGCAACGACCCAGCCCAGGAACCACATCCTGCAGGGCCTACTAGGCTTCCAAGAGCCAGAATGCTGCAAACTACCAAAGAAGAAACTTCTAACACCCTAAACTGTGGGTAGTGATAGTAGCAAAAACAACAACGAGGAACCGGATCGAAGGCAAACGCAGTGCCCCAATCCACCATGTCCAAGTCAAAAGCTCGAGGGTCAACACGTGAAAACACAAGGGACCTTCCACCCGACATGCCCAGCCTGTACCTGGAGCAAGAAAAACATGGGTGGCCTTGGCTATATCACACAACTCCACCCCCATAAAGAGCTACAACCACCACTAATAACCACGACCCACGATTCGGCCTTTAGGAAAATAAAGAAAATGGCCGACAAGGAAAACCCAGAAATACAACTGGAAATCCACTCGGAAACGAAATACAAGGTAAAGGAAGAGTGTTGAAATAAACCAACACGACTAGGCGTTGAGTGAAACCCACTCAGTGCCTACCTAAACTTTGGCGTTGAGTGAGCTAGCCTCACTCGCCGCCAAAATTATACCACTACCCACAAGCCCACTAAAGAATACGGAGCTCGACGACAGTCGAACGACCAAGGCAGAAGATCCAGAACTCGAGTAGTTGCCTGCCACTTGAGTATCTAAACTCCCGCACTCGAAACCAGCTAAATTCGCCTAACAAAAGAAAAACATACAAAGCGCACGATCAGTGACGCACGATCAGTGGTCGTGCGCACTCATCGGCTGATGATCGTGCGAAGCGAACCTGGAAAACCTGACAGAAAACCTAGCAACTGCGCACGATCAGTGTCGCATGACCACTGGTCGTGCGCACTGCTGCCAGCGCTCGTGCGATTTTCCGAGACAGAACTTTGGAAACTGAAAGACAGCCGCGCACGAGCAGAGGCACACGACCAGTGGTCGTGCGCCCTAACGGTTGATGACCGTGCGCGGTCAACTTGTACCGTTTGGAATTTCCCGAACGACACCGGAACGCGCACACGACTCACGCCACTGCAGTAGCAGCAGACAACTATCAACGTCGCGCACCACTACCATACGAACTATGCCTAATCATTCGAGTAATACCTTAACGAAGAAAAAATCGGCAACCACACCCCCCCTCCTAACTCTCCCTCTCGGCTACACCCGAACTAGAGCAACAATCAAAATAAAGGAAAACAAGGGCTCCACGCCGACAATTTGGATTCCAATCATCACAAAATAGGGGGGGTTTCAGTAGGAAGAACTAAGCCCTATAGTTAGCAAGAAAATGAGAACAACAAGGCCTCTAACCTGGGCTAACCGGGATTTCAATTTCAGCAAGAAATTCGAAAAGAAAACTTGGCAAGGGCAAGAATACCACTTGCCTCAAATCACAGCGAAGCTTTGGACTGCTTTCCTCCTCTTCGTACGGATCAAAACGGCCGCAACACCTAAAACAAACACTCGGCCATTAATGGCGGAAAACTTCCAAAACCGAAAAATCCAAACCTCCCAAAACTCCACGAAAATCGAATTTCTTACCGCAGGAATGAAGGTCTTGATGAGAGCAATCCGAATCCACTCTCGGAATCGAATTCCGTCCACAAACGCTCCGGGAATCGGCGTCCGAAGGCAAGGGTAGCCGGCGGTTTCCTTTCTCTCGTACAGGGGCGGCGGTTCGAGCGGGGAAGAAGATGATCGGGGGTTTTTATTCTTTATATATATATATATATATATAATTATATAATAATATAATAATTACAAAATTACATAAAGCACCAAATCGACGCGAAAACCGAACTACCTCGGAATTCGATGAAATTCGCACCGTAGCTAAATACCCACGCTACGAACACAACGGCGAAGTCGAAATTAATTTTCGACGAACAGAACTCGAGTTATACCCAAATAAAGCCAAACATCAACATCCCCCCGAGAGGCCACACGGGTCACCCAAAACGACTCGGCTTGCTAGGGAGATCTTGCCAACAGGCTACAGAATAGGGCACTCAGTTCTAAGGAGCTAAACCACACTCCACAAATGGCACAAGCACGGAAACGCGTCATCGTAACGCCAAACGAGAATAAAAATAATACAGCTGAATCTGGCATCCAACGGGGCGTTGCAGGTCATGAAGGGGGTCAGCAATCATATACCCCCTTCTAACTCTTAGGGTATTTAACAAATGGTACAACAGATGTATAGCCCTCCATCAGATACTCAGAATGTAATAATTGAGAAAGTGGAAATGTCTGAGGCTGCTTTGAAGATAGAACAAGAAGCTCAGATTTCCAAGAAAAGATTTAGAGAGCAGGCTGAGTCAAAGCCATATTTTGAAAGATGGAGTCCTACATCATGGAACATTATACTTATTGCTTGGCAAGCTGTCAAAAATAATATGCATGATAGAGGCAAGTGGTATTCTGAACAAGAATGGACTAAGTATTAACAGAGACGAGAGGATATATATCAGTTCATGAAGAATCACAAAGCTGGGAAGGTACCTGCTACTGCTGTTGAGCCAAGCAAATACTTCCCTAAGCCTTATCACTATTTTGAAAAACAAAAGATTAAGGCTGAAGAGCTCAATAAAAGAGATCTGAAAGGAAAGATGCCAGCTGAAGACACTGAACAATGTGTACAAGCTAAAATTCTATCTGGCAAAGGAATAGTTATCAAGGAGCCTGACCAGCCTTAGAATAGTTTTACTAGATTTTAACTCTGTGTAAATCTATATAATGTCTTGAACTAAATCTTTGTGATTCTAAATATTGATTAAAATTCATTGACTTAGTCTTAAATCTATTTTTATATAATTAAAATCTGTTGATGGATGTTCATTATGTTTTAATATATTCTGTAAGATTAATATTACATGCAATGTTTTTATTATTACTCTTGTCTCTGAAATTATGTTGACATCATAATCTTTGTTGTAATTATAAGTGATGTATATCATTGACAAAGGGTTATTACTTCTCCAAATAGGGGGAGATTGTTGGGTACATTGGAAAATGTGTACCAGATTTGGAGAAGCCTCACTTAAATCAATGATATTCATCAATGTGTATTTGATGGTATTTTAAGTTACTTTGTGCAGGCTAAGAAATTGCAAAGGAAATTTTCTAAGTACAAGTGTCGACACATGTAGAAAGTTGTGTTTACACCAGAAGACAGATAGTGTCGACACACAGGACTTGTGTCGACACATAAAAAATCTGTCAACAACAATTGTGTCGATAAACAGGACTATTATCGACACACATATGGATTATGTCTACAACAATTGTGTCGACACACAGGACTTGTGTCGACATATTCCAGAACTCAATCAAGACTAGAAGCTGTGTTGACACACAGGACTTGTGTCGACACATTCCAGAACTCAATCAAGACTAGAAGTTGTGTCGACACAAAGGACTTGTGTCGACACATTATATAGAAGCCATGTCAAGAAGCTGTGTCGATACTATGTGAGCTATGTTGACTTCACCAGGGATTGTGTCGACACTTAATCTATTTGTGTCGACACATATGAAGCAATGACTCAACACTTTGTTGACTGAGACAAAGACTCATGGAATGACTGGTGACGTGATAGGTGTCATGATCAACAAGGCTATTGCAAGTATCAGACTTGTTAGAAGTTTGTTATAAACTGGATTAGCCGGTAACTTTGGAGAAAGTCTATATAAAAACATATTCTATTATCTGATAGAGCAGAGAACCTTTTGGGAAACAAAAAGGACAGAGAACTGGAAGTATCCAAGTAAAGAAAGAGACAATAATTAGCAAATCTCTAAGAGCAAATCAAGGTCAAGTTTGTAAGGAGAATTTAGATTAAATTCTGAAGAGAAGAAGGAAGTTGATTGAAGATCAACTTCAAGAAGATCAACCTTACTTTTTTCAGATTCAAGAAGCTTTGAAAAAGCTAAGACAGGTTGAAACTAAAAGTTGTCAGATCTATCAAGAACTGACCAAGAAAACTTCTACCCTTTCTCTCTCTACTTGGGTGAAGGTTTCATACATCTTATTTTCATTTTATTGTAGGGTCTTTATAGATTTGAGTTGTAGGCCTTGCTAAAGGCTGAGGTACGGTTGTGTGCCTTAGGTAGGAGAGTTGTCTCTCTGAGTTGTAATCCTAAATCTATAAAGGCTGAGGTTGGCCAAGGGCCTGAGGTAGGAGTGTGGATTCACTCTGAGTTTTAGGAACCATCTTAGGGTTCTGGGCTGTAAGATCTTAGGATCTGAGAAAGAAAAGGGGAGTTAGGCCGAATCTAGTTTACTGCTAGATAGGCGAAGGGGGAAAGTCGATGTACCCATCATTTGGGCAACCACTATAAATCTGTGTGCATTCTGTGATTGGCTGTGGTAATTTAAATGATGTGCTGTAATAGTTACTGGTGATATAATCTAACTTGCATTAGTTATCTATCAAAGTATTAAAATGAATTGAACCTATTCACCCCCCTCTAGGTGTTTAGGACATCTTGAAACCAATTCTTTCAAGTGGTATCAGAGAGAGGTTGCTAAAAAAAATTAGACTTAACAGTATGAGCTGATATCCAAGGCAGAAATAAGTTAGTTAAAATGGGTTCAGGAGAAAATCACAAGGAACTTGGATCCATGAAGCTACATATTTGCAGGAAAGAAATTTTTGGTATATGGAAGGAGAGGATCAGATTATTTATGGAAGCACCTAATCCAAGAATCTATATTACAATTCAAGAAGGGCCATTTATTCCAATGAAATCTCAGTTCTTGATACAGTTCTCAAGACACAAAAAGATTATTCTAAAATGTCCAAGGATGAGATCATCTTAGCTACCATGGATAAAAGAGCACAGAATATAATAGTCAGTGCTATAGATGACTCAACCTTCCAAAACTTTATAAACTACAAAACCTCCAAAGAGATGTGGGACACCTTGATTTTCCACATGGAGGGATCAAAAGAAGTGAGACAAGATGGGAAATCTATGCTTAATCAGGAATATGAAAGTTTTAGACAAGGCAAAACTGACAACATTACTGAGTGCTACATGAAGTTCTTCAGAATTGTCAATGAACTTTTGTCATATGGAAGAGTTTTCAGCACATTTGAACTAAACGATAAATTTCTTAGATCCCTAACCAAGGACTGCGACACCAAGATATGTATAATCAGGGAGGTGGCAAGACTTGCAGAAATTTCTCTTCCCATTCTATTTGGAAAACTGCTATCATATGAAATGCAGCTTATGGTCAGAAAAGAGGAAGAGAAAAATAATAAGGTTGAACACAGAGAAAAATCTGTGTCCTTCAAGGCTAAAGCCACAAGAAAAGTAAGGAGGATATCTCCATCTTCTCCTAAGAAAGTTGATGAAGTTGTCTCAGAAAGTTCTGACAATCACACATCAGACAGCCATGATTCTGATGAGGACTTTGCTACCTTTACCATGCAATTTCAAAGATTGTTAAAGAAAAAATAGTGGAGATCCAAGCCATCCTCCTCACAGTCAAAGGATGATTATTATCAGAACAGGAAATCATCTAGAAAGGACAGGTATGGAACTAAACCTAGCAAATAAACATCAACTAAGATTGTTTGCTATTATTACAACAGACCTGGACATATAGTTGTTGAGTGTCCGAACAAAAGAAAGGAATCTTCTGACAAAAAGAAACCTCAATACAAGAGCAAGAAGGCGAAATCATTTGTTGCTAAGAAACAAAAAAGCTAGACAGATTCCTCAACTTTAGATTCTAATGTTGAAGCTGAAGCTGAAGCTGAAGCTGAAGCGTACATTGGGTTGTTTACAACTATAGAGGATTCAAAAGATACTGAGTTCTTAAAGATGTTGGATTCAATAAATAAGAATGAAGATAATCATTGCAAAGGGCTGATGGCCATGACCGATGAAGATCACTGCCAGGATTAGCCTGGCCCTAGTAAGGTAAACAGCCTATCTGCAAATTCTGATTATTACAATGGATAAGAATCAGAAGCATCTCCATCAAAAGATATGGATGGATCTGAATCCTAAGGAGATGTTCATCAACTCATTGATGAATATGGTGACTTGTTGTATGCACTTAAGAGAAGCAGAAACCTTGTCAAAAGTCAGACTAAGGAAATTGCTGCAATTAAGTTGACTGTATCTGATTCAGAAAAATTGCTAGATCAAAAGATGAATGAGATTGCTAAGCTGAAAAATATAACATTTATTCAGATGGGTACCATTACATTAAAGAATAATCAAATCAAAAGTCTGAAAGTAAGACTTCAGAAAGAGAAGGATCTGGTGGCTAAATTCTCTAAGACAAAATCAGTCTTACCCTTGATTGATAACTTCATTCCTCAAAAGGGTAATACAGGTTTGGGCTTTATGGGAAATGCAAGGGCTGCAAATTACAAAAGAAAAGGAAAAGCCCCAGTTCAGTCATTGGTCTTCAAACCCCCTATTTCATTCAGGAAAGTTGTGAAGCCAACTAACAGATTTGATCATGATATCACACATGGTCATCATGAGTCATAAGTGGTTGATGCTCCAGCCCCAGATCTCAAGAAAAGGACCACTCAACCTATAGTTTTAAATACTGCTGACAGCAATGCTGTTAAAGCTGTATTGAAAAGAAGATATAATAGATATGAGTGTTGGTGTTGTGGCAAAGTGGGTCATTATGCCATAGACGTTGGTACAACACAACTGTCGGGAAGAATGTCAGCTTACCTGTCAGTAAGACTGCTTGTAAGTTTGATAGGTTTCAGTCTAACCTGAACCTAGAACCCAATAGTTATTGGGGTTCTAAGGTTAATTAATTTTATTTGATGCAGGTGAGTCCAAGTGGCAATACTCCTATATGGTACTTGGACAGTGGATGTTCCAGGCACATGACTTGAACCAGGAGAATGTTGAATGAATACTCTCCTATAGAGAATCGACCCAAAGTAATCTTTGCTTGATCTGAAAAAAGAGTTATCAAAGGGTTTGGTAACATTTCTAGCTGTTCTATTTCTATCACCCAAGTAGCTTATGTGAAGGGTCTGAAACATAACTTGATAAGCATAAGCCAATTGAGTGATCTTGGTTATGACACTTCATTTATTAAGAATGGGTGTCAGATTAAAAGGACAAGTGATCAGCAGGTCATCTTGTCTGGTTATAGAAAAGGAAATGTTTATTGCCTAGACTTAGTAAGTAAGAAGAATGATTCTCCTGTTTGTCTTATTGCTGATGAGAAAGCCTCTCATTGTGTCAAATGGCACAAGATGCTAGCTCATCTTAACTACAAGACTATTGGACAGCTCTTTAGTAAAGAGTTAGTGAGGAATGGTCCTCAAGTTAAGTGCATTAAGGGTGGCATATGCTCAGCTTGTCAAAAAGGCAAGCAGATCAAATCATCCCTTCACAGTCTTGATACCAAAGACTCAGTGAGGTGTCTGTACCTTTTGCATATGGATCTATTTGGTCTTATGACAGTTCATGGTCTAGGTAGGAAAGTCTATACCTGTGTTATTGTGGATGACTATTCTAGATTTACATGGGTTTTCTTCTTGAGGCAGAAATCTGAAACTCCAACCATCTTCCACAATTTTTTTATACAAATTCAGAATGAACTTAACAATTCAGTGGTCAAAATCAGAAGTGACCATGGAACTGAATTTCAGTCTTAAAGTATGACAAACTTGTGTGAAGAATTTGGGATTCATCAAGAATTCTCCTCACCTAGAAATCCTTAGCAAAATGATATTGCTGAAAGAAAGAATAGGACACTCATTGAGGCTGTAAGAACACTACTAAGTGACACTTCTCTCCCAGAATATTTTTGGGCTGAGGCAGTAAATACTACATGTCATGTTCTCAATAGAGTATCTATAATCAAAAGCCTAAAGAAGAAACCCTATGAGATTATGAAAGGCAGAAAACCAAATATATCTTATTTTAGGATCTTTGGTAGCAAGTGCTCTGTACTTAACAATGGCAAGACTTACCTAACTAAGTTTGCTGCCAAATCCCAGGATGGGATATTTGTTGGGTACAATAACATGAGTAAGGCATACATGGTCTATAACTTGACTACATAAGTTATAGAAGAGTCTGTTCATGTAGTGTTTGATGAATCTAAGCTTATTAACTGTGAGTTGTCTAGCAATTCTTGTAGTTCTACAGGTTTAAAAGAAAAGATGGACATGCTAACTATTAGAGAAGACCAGACTACAAGGCAGAATGAAGAAAATGATGGTTGCTATCTAGGGGGAGTACAATACCCACTAGATGTTGATGAAGACTATGAAGTACAGCGTGATGCGTAGATTGAAAAAGCTCAACCTAAAGACAGATTGCCTCCATCAATTAGATATCTAAAGGATCATCCAGCACACCAAATTATTGGTGATCCTAGACATGGTGTTCAAACCAGAAGAAGGAACATGAACACAGTTTTATGTTCAAGCTTCCTGTCTCAGTTGGAACCCAAGAAATTTGAAGAAGCAATACAGGATTCAAACTAGATTGATGTAATGCAAGAGGAGCTGAATCAGTTCAGGAGATATAAAGTATGGAAGCTAGTTCCAAAACCAAAGAATCACAATGTGATTGAGACTAAGTGGATCTACAGGAATAAACTAGATAAAAATGGCATCATAGTCAAGAACAAAGCTAGACTGGTTGCCAAAGGATATAGGAAGGAAGAAGGAGTAGACTTTGATCAAACATTTGCTCCAATTGCAAGATTGGAAGCAATAAGGCTATTCCTTGCCTATACAGCTTATCAAGGGTTCAAGGTATTTCAAATGGATGTAAAGTAAGCATTTCTAAATGGTGACTTAAAAGAGGAAGTCTATGTTGAACATCCCTCAGGTTTTGTAGATCCTCTTTATCCTAAGTATGATTATAGGTTGAAGAAAGCCCTATATGGACTAAAACAAGCCCTCAGGGCTTGGTATGAAACATTGTCTACTTTCCTCATTGAGAACAAATTTTTAAGGGGGAAAATAGACAAGACTCTATTTCTTAGGGAATCTAAAGGCAAGATTATCCTGGTCCAAATATATGATGATGATATTATATTTGGATAAACAGAAAACAACCTTTGCAGGAAATTTGCAAAACTTATGCAAGGGATGTTTGAGATGAGTAGTATGGGTGAACTGAAATTCTTCTTGGGACTCCAAGTTAGACAGAATGATGATGGTCTATCCATATCCAGGTCTAAGTTCACTAAAGAGTTAATTAAGAAGTATGGAATGGAGTCATCCTCCACCATGAGAACTCCAATGGGGACAAGTATGCCTATAGTCAAAGATGATGTAGGAAAACCTATAGATGAGTCTTTGTACAGAGGGATGATTGGCTCACTTTTATACTTAACTGCTAGTAGACCAGACATCTTGTATGCTACATGTGTATATACTAGGTACCAAGCAAGCCCTAAATAATCTCATTATACCGCAGTTAAAAGGATTTTGAGATATCTTAAGGGAATACCTAATCTTGGGCTTTGGTACCCTAAGAATAGAGACTTTATACTAAAAGGGTTTTCAGATGCAGATTTTGCAGGTTGCAAAGAAGACAGGAAAAGAACTACTGGTACATGTCAGTTTTTAGGTGGTAGATTGGTGTCATGGAGCAGTAAAATGCAGACTAGTGTGGCAATTTCAACTGCTGAGTCAGAATATGTTGCTACAGGTAGCTGATGTACTCAGCTATTATGGATTAAACATCAACTTGAATACTATGGTCTCAAGGTAAGTAGAACTTCATTATTTTGTGATTCTACAAGTGTTGTTTCTATTGCAAAAAATTCTGTTTCACATAGCAGAACTAAGCATATAGAAATTAGATTTCACTTCATTAGAAATCATGTTGAAAAAGAAGATATATCTTTAGAATTTGTCAATACTAATTATCAATATGCTAACATATTCACCAAACCCCTAGATGAGACCAAATTCAATAATTTAAAAATTGAATTAGGAATGCTGAACAAAAGAATAGAATGTCAAAATTGACTAAATAATTCTGTGTCGACACACAAAGTAATCTGTGTCGACACATATTAGTCTGTGCCGACACATAGTAGTTTGGTGTGGACACCATTTCAACTGTGTAGACAAATTATGTTTCTTTATGTCTGCCTTTTCACCTTCTGTGTTTTAGAAACATATAAATAGGTCGAAAACAAACCCTATCGACACGCTCTCCATATTCTCGAGACCAAATCCCTGTGTCAACAAGTTCTTCTTCTTCCTAATCCCAACCTTATTTCAATCACAATGGCGCCCTAACATGACGATAACATTAATGAGGGTTATGAACTCATTCGTACCGCCTTTGACAGTGCATATCAAGAAATCCAAACTATGATTACCCTAATAACCGAAAATGGATTAGAATACCTTGTGTCAGAACCAACAAAGATTTGGAAGAAGGAAGTTCTAGAGTTCTATGCTGGCGCAACACTGGATTTGACTGCACTAAAGATAAAATCCTCCGTTCAAGGAACAAAGGTTAAACTCACCTTGAATAGTTTACGAAAGACTCTACACCTGCCGCGTGTTCAAGAAGAAGATGAAGTCCAATCTTCCAATACCAGGGAAGCTCTCCAATGGTGTGGACTTGATCCCACCACTAAGATTGTATCTTCCATAAATAGGAAAGGGATGAATTCCAAGGTAAATTTCTTTCAGAGATAATAGGAAAGGTAATATTGTGCAAAACTTGGGGACATGATAGGATCTCTGCCTACATGTTCAGCCTTATGACTAGAATCATCTTCAAGATCAACACCAACTGGTCAGTAGTTATCTTTAAAAGATAAAAGAAAGCATCAAGAAACCAAACCTAAGGAGAATACTGATGTAGGCCTGCTCTTTCGAGCGTTTTGGTGGTCGACGAAACAAACGCGACACTCTCGAATAACTCTCACGTCACACTCAAGCATTTAACGTCGCAGCGGTTTAATTATATTATTACTACACTAACAATTATGGAGGATTCGCAAAGACCTTAAAGATAATACCAAGGCGATAAGCCAAGGTCCTCTCAAGCGAAAAAAACCCACACGGTTCGATCGAGAGTGTTGTACCAAAAGAGAAATAATCGAAAACAAAAGATTCGTGCAAGGGTGGTTCTCTCCCAACAAAATAAAAATGAGGGCCGCCACACCTCACGAACTTAAACGAAAGAAATAAACACGACAATAACTAAACGAAATTTAACCACGAAAAATCAAGCGTTACACAAGGCGCGCTATTTGCCAATGCCACAGGAATTATCTAAAGAAGAGAAACTCATAAAGGTGGAAATTTTCGTTACCCAACCAGATTGGATGAATCTGATTCACTCGACTATAATCGTTCCTTAACGGCACAACCAGAGATACGCCAGAGGGAGAGAAATTCGTCGCCTTCTTCGTGTCACGCTGTATTTGGAAAGTCTCGGCGAAATCTTCTAAATATGGAAACAAATATCTCCAAATAAGGCAGGAGAGAGAAAAGGTGGTGGATTGAGAAATATTTAGGGAATGAAATATTTCTATTATGGTAGGCTAAGAGCTTAATTTGGAAAGTGATATTTGGATTTAGGACGGGGATAAGGAAGGGGTCGGGCTTGTTGGTGTTGGTGGTTGGCGGCTAAGATTTTGTGGAAGAGGGAGGGGCTCGAGTTGTTGGAGTTTGGTGGTGGCCAAATTTGTGAGAGAGGAGGTGGCGGCTTGGAGTTTGGAGGAGGGGCCGGGTAGGAAGGTTGTGGCTAGGTCTCGGGTTTGCAAGGGAGTAGAGGAGAGGAAGAAGGAGGTAGGCCGAGATAGAGAGGGGGGAGAGGTGGCCAGCGGCCAAAGAGGAAGAAGAAGGAGAGGGCTGAAAACTTGCCTTGGAGGAGGAGGAGGATTTCAATTCTTGAAATTGGTTTTCTTTTCATTCATTCACTAATTCAATAAGGAAAAGATACATGCCTATATATAGGCTACACCACTCAATCTCCCTCCAATCAAACTTCAAAATTAAAAATACAAAATGAACATGTGATGGTTATATGCACCCATCATAGCTCATGAAATGAAATAATAATTAAAATACTACATGATGGTTATAAGCACCCATCTTTACACCTGAAATAAAAATTTAAATAAGAGGTAAAATAACAACGCAACATAGAGACCAAACATAGAAATGAATTATTAATTAATAATAATTTATTAATAATTATTATTAATTAATAATATATAGGTTTGCATTCAGGACGGCTATTATTGCGATGCTCCATATATTCATTCGCAAGCATGCCGTCACCATCTTCAAAATGTTGTGGGCCGTCGTCTCCATCAATCCTCCCCCGCTCAAATATACTCATCACTGATGAGTTGGTTTGAGAGTACCGGTGCAGGAGAGCATCATCCACAAGAAACACGTAGCAGCGAACAATACCACTAGGAGAAAAGAGCACTTCAACCTAGACTATCCTGTCATGCAAAAAGTTTGTCCTGGGGACCCTTGGAAAGGCATTAGGCAATAAAGGAAGATAAGTTTCTACATCGACTACCAACGTACCTCAAGTGAAGACCGAAGAAGAGAGCGATCCAGGAACAAGCTCACTACCCAACCCATAAGAAAACAAAGTGGAACCACACTGACAGGCAGATAATTCAAGTGGTGGAGAGACATATAGCGTTAAATTAGAAACATTAAAAATAGGGGTATTATCCCAATCAGTGGAAAACTTAAAAAGAAGTACGTGTTCTCCTAATTTCATTAATGTCCGTAAAAGGTCTAGCTCGCCAACTCGCCAACTTTTTATAGTGCCCGAAGTCAACCGTTCAGGGACGAGACGCACCAAAACTAAATCGCCAATTAGACAGTAAGACGCCCTTTTATGTAAGCTAGCAAGAAATTGAATAGATTTATGTGTCGTGGTTAGCGTTTCACAAAAGTGCTTACGTAAATAATGGTCATGGTGAGCATAATCACTTGCAACCGCACTTAATATATTCGGTGTTAACGGAACTAAATAAGGGGGCACAAACGAAATTAAATTTGGTGGAGCCAATGGAATTACATCAGGGGGCACTATAAGCGACCCTATCCTAAACGTATAATTCGATAAATGATTTTCTTTAAAATTCATGGAGGATAAAATTAGGATAAATGAAATAGTTGCTATAGAAATAAAATCAAAACATCGGAGGGTGTAACCAACGATGGACTCGTAGGGTAATAGGTTGTAAAAGGGGACATGTCCAAAGGAGGAGCCAAGTCATTATCAACGCCGAAACACGGGTTTAACATCCAAGAAAGATCACCAGGTTGCAAGCCATTAAAGTCATATGAAAATTCAAACAATGGATTCACCCTTACAAAAAATTCGTTTGACATGTCTACCAATTCATTAGATATATCATGTAATTTAGAATCAGTGGTCGACTCATAGGTCGGCAACAATAATACGAGATCTGGAGGCACTAACAAGACCTCATCTGGGGGTACAGGCAGAATGAACTCAGGGGGCACCATAGAACTCCTGAAACCAGTCGTACCAAACTCATGTCCTAAATGATCAGTACGTCGAGTTAACGGGTCAGGGGGACGAGTCGGTAAAATCAAATCCGGGGTACAATCCAAAAAGTCGTCCAATAATGCAACTTCCTTGCTTACAATTTCTTCTGACACACTATCCAAGTTATTTTATTTAGAATCAATTATGGTCTCAGACAAGGGTAAAATTGAGCCCGATGGAAGCTTTAAATCATGAACGTCAGATGGAGGTGTTTGCATCAAAGAAATATCGTTCGGGCTCATAGCACTAAAATCATCCTAGCATAACTCATTCACCAATGGTAAGTCTTCCCAATCAGTCGGAACGTCCAATACAACAGGGTCATTAGAACAATCTTAAACATATCTCAGTCGAAGAGGAACTAGCTCGAGTCCGAACAGATCATCCTCCAAGTCACTACTAGGTAAACTCTCAATGTAAGGTGACTCTACTAACTCAGCCAAAATGTCAACCGACTCAGGTATTGACTCAGCAGGGGTAATATTACACTCTAACATGACGGGGATCATAGTTTGGAGAGGGCTCTCAATACTAGTTTGAACAGACACAACACTAGTATGGCTAATAATAGGCAATGTGCTATTCTCACATATCAGGCTATCTTGACCCCAAGATAAACTTTCATACCTCGAGAACTCTTCCAACGCTGCTGAAACATCTAACATCATTGGGTCGACCGAAGAATCCATAATAACCAAGGGAGATGGTGCCAAAATATCGTCGACGGGGAGTAGAGAGGATTCTTCAGAGGTGAACTCCTCATCCAACTCACTTGTCGGTTGGCAGATTATGAAGAATATTTTAACGGACGAGTATTATCCGCCCTACTTCCGTTCCAAGTTTTTTGATTATAGGAGTGACTATAAGTCTCACGCTAGATCCTTGTTCCACAAAGATCTGACTATTTCGAGCACATGTGTACCTACCGATGAAGGAAAAGAGAAGCTTAGGACCTTTGTCCCTAGTTCGATAGACGTGATTCCTAGGAATGCCATGACCCCGCGGGGAGAGAGTGATCCTATCAGCATGATTGAACCTGAGACTGTGACGAAGGACATTCCCAAACGTCTCTCCTCATTGTTCCAGAAGGTATAAGCTCGACCAAAGAGTTAAAATCTCGCAATGGGAATCCTATGGGGATCCACAATATGATATTGCTCAAAATAACGCTCCATGTATTTCACCCAATATAGAAACACTCGCGGTCCACCTAGCCCATCATATGTCAGAGCAGGAATCCTAACATGCCTAGAGGTGCGCGGTGGCGGTGCTACTTGACTAGCCTTTAGTTGAGCAACTAAAGCAATAATCTCATCCGTTATTGGGAATGGACAGATTTCCCTACGTTCTTATTAGAACCTATAGTTTTTTCTCGAGATGCGTTGACGTCATGGGCCATTTCAGAGGGAATCGGAGAGAACACTCAACCGAAACCAGTGCACACGTGTTGAAGGCAAAAATGACCTCAACGAATGTTCACAAACAAGGGTGCAGCCGAAGCCTACTTCTCTCAAACCTACACCCTTGACTGGCTGCTAAGGTCCTAAGACTGACCCAAAGCCTCAACTGGGAGGTCCCACCTCACACCCAGAAGATCTCTGAGAGCTTCCCCTCCAAATCCAAATACTGGGCTTGGAGCTCTTAAAAAAGCACTAGAGTTGGAGAATAATGAAAAGCCTTGCTTTCCAAAGAGCCCTTATGGGTCTATTTATAGCCTTCCCTTGACCTGAAAATACTGAAATACCCCTAACGGGTCTGCCAATAGCCGAATTCCGCTGTCATCCCAGGGGAATATAGGTAATTTTACCTGAGGATAATGAAATAATAAAGTAATCTTTTCCTTGGAACCAGAACCTACCACATGGACCCACCTAGCGAGAACTTCGGCCGAGAAGGCTCTCGCCGGGTCCCAATTGAGCTTACCTTGGCGAGAGCTCCGACCAAGAAGGTTCTCGCCCTTGGTGGTATTAATGCCATTGTCGTTGAAGGCTCACCCAATGCCCTCTACACCTCTAGGCGGGAGCTCCCTCAAGGCAGAAGCTCGTCCAGCCTTGAGCCCAAAGCCTGGCGCAAAGGGTCTCGCCTACAGCTAGGAGGGAGCCCCTTAAGAAGCGGGAACTCTGTTGATTTTCCCTTGGGCTAGCCTGAGGCTAGCCAGACTCAGATCATTGAAGCTTATGGGTTCTACCCAGCGAATATGGGGTTGTACACAATCCCCGCACTTTTCGAGCTAGCCCTGCGCTCGACAAGACAAGTCCAACCCAAAAATATTTGCTAGACACGTGCCTGTCAGCCAAGAGAATCTTTCGGTGGGCCCTACTGCGGCTATAAATACTCGCTGACAGGCGACCATAAGTCTTGCCTCTGAACTACTGTTTCTTGACTTCGCTCTCGCCTGGGATTTTTTGGCGCAAGACCACGATGTATGCTAAACGTGCTGCCAAGCCACATCCGCAGGACGTTCAAGATCAGTTATTCGCAGCTCAGGCGCGAGCCCTGGCGAACAGTGCTGCGGTAGCACCCTGGCTATCGGGGAAATCTCCACCCTGGCTCTTTTGCAGGGGATCCTAGCTCGCGACCGGGAGCCAATGAGGGAGAAGAGGAAGAAGAAGAAGAAGAAGAATAAGATTGCGAGGGCTCCCCTCTCCCTTTGTCTTGCGAGATAGAGGAAACCTTGACCAGCGCCGGGAATGCGAAGGGGCGAAGGAGGAAGATCTCGGCCATTTTGTCCAAGCTCATCCAGCGAGACCGTGCTCATACCGCCGCGGCGAAAGTGTTCCGCGAATCCGTAGAGCAAAGGCTGGAAGCTCTTGAGTGAGATTTCTTCTTGGGCGAGACTGATCGACCGGGAGGGCCTACTGCTGGGTCTTCTCCAGGGAGATGCATCGCGCAGATCCGGGATCATGCTCGGCGGATCAACCTAGGTGTACCACCCTGTCATCCTATTTCAACCCGCTGGTGCCTCCAAGAACTAGGTGGCGGGAATGAGGACGATGGCGCTGGGAACCCTACTAGTCCTCTAGATCTCGCCTCTTTTCTCTTTGTAGCCTCCCCTTTTGTCAATGTACCTTCATGTTTGTTTGTAATAACAATTATTATTATCTATTTTATTCAGCTCTCGCCAGCGAGAGCGCGCCATTATCCGTCTCTTCTTTTATTGTGCTGCGATTTTAAGAATGTGCCGGAACTAGGATGTTTTCGCCGAATCTAGGATGTTTGTGCCGAAAGTAGGAACGAGCTGAAACTAGGATGCTTGCGCCGATTAGAAAGGATGGCGCGAACTGGGATGCTTGCGCCGAAAGTAGGATGCTTGCGCTGATTAGAAACGGTGTTGATTGCTGTCTTCCCGAGGGGGGAAAATCGAGGCATCGCCGGCGCAGATCGTGACTATTGTACTCTGCCATTATTTTCTCTCTCTATCGGATGGAGCCGTAATGATCACGGTTCCCTATAAATAGGGATGTCCACCAACCGTATTTACTTCTCCGATCCGGAAACTCAACTCCCTTTCATTTCTCTCGCACTCTTGCTTCCGCCTCTACCTCGCTATAGCTCTCGCTCTTACCTATAAACCAAAATGCCAGGCGAGAATGAGGGTGGCACTCATTGCGCGGAAGCGTTCCGAAAGCATCTCTTTCCTTCCTGCACCCTTACCCTGGACGAGTACAACATGATCGTCAACCGTTTCATTCCTGCGGGCTTCTTGGCGAGGAACCCCGGTAATCATGACAAGGTGAATACCCCGGGGGCGGGAGAGCTTGCCATTCCCCTTGAACATTTCGAGGTGGGTTTTCGCCTTCCCCTCTGGCCGGAGATTCGCCAAGCTCTCCACTACTATGGGGTAGTTCCTGCCCAACTGAACCCAAACTCCGTCGCGATCCTTGTGGCATTCATATGCTACATGCAATCCGAGAGGATCGAGTTCAGCCTGCCGATCTTTCGGAAGCTGTTCAACTTCCGCGCCAAAGGAGAGGTAGTCTTCTTCTCCGGGCAGCTGCTCAAGACCACCGGTCTCGCCAACAAACATCACCACTGGGGCGAGAAGTTCGTCTACGTCATCGGCGACTTCGGCAACGTCTCGCTCAAGCCTGTACAGTACGAGGATGCCGCCTATAAGCCGCCCGCTCTATGGTCGCGCGAGAGCGCAATTCTGGAGTTCTTTGTCACGAAGGAGTTCGACGTCCACTTCCTCCAGCGAGACGTCGACTCCCTTCCTCCCGTCCACTCGGGCGAAGGTATGGTCTTGCCCTAGATTTACTTCCTTGTCAGGATCTTCTTGTGTTGAATAGTAGCGACTTTGTAGGAGAGTGGGAGGTCCCCCTATGCCAACCTTTCGTTGAGGCCCAGGGTGCCGAGAGTCGGGCCGCGAGAGATTTTCTCGCTGTCGCGGGAACTAGCACTCGCGCCTGCCGGGATGAGCCGGCTCAGCCCTTTCCTCCAAAAGCCGAGAAGCGGAAAGGCACCATTACCGCCCTCCGATCGTTGAAGAGGCCAAAGCCGTCTGCTGGTGAGAGGGGGAAGTCCTTGGCAGTCTTGCCCGTCTAATCTCCCCCCCCCCCCCGGGCAGGTCCTTCGAAGGGCTTCTTCAGAGGGCCAGCGAGATGGATGCTGCCGCAAGGAGCCGTGCCGAGGCTTCCGCCGGGAACCCACCGATCGCAAGCGAGACTGGGGGAGAAGGGGTCGTTGCCGAAACCTCCGCCCGGACTCCGCCCAAGGAGGTGCCGAAAGGGCACAGAAACTACAATTTTGGCATGAAGTACCTCGACACTGAGGGGAAGCCTCGGCTCCAGTGGGACCCCGCGTCCAACCTGATCAAGGTTTCAACGCTCCTTCCCAGCTGGGCAGAGCGAGACGAGGTCTCTGGTGAGGCTTTCTCGCTAGGCTACGGCCTCTATAGCCGAGAGGATGCCAGCGTCTACGACCAGACGCCCACCCGTCTTTTGGCCTTCGACTCCACCCGGGCCCTACTGCGCGGTTTCGAGCTCGCGCACATGTGCGCTCGCCGGAGCATCAGCATAGATAAGAATTTTTTGGATATGTATAAGGCGAGGGATGGAGCGGTAGCACAAGTGCATGCCTTGGAGAAAGAGCTCGCGAGTGCTCAGCAGGAACTGGCAAATGCTCAACAACTGCTATCCCTACGCCCCGCAGCCGAGGTAAGCAAGACCTTCCTGGACCCTTGTTCTCGCTTCTTGAAGCCACGTTTGTGCAATATTTCTCTGAGCTGATCTCTTTTCCACAGGATTCCGTCCTATCCATGGCGCTCCGCGCAGAGCTGGCTGACGTGCGCTATGAGAACGTTCTGCTGAGGGACCAACTCCGGCGTGCGGAAGAGGCGAAAGGCCCGCCTCCTCCAATGCTTGACGAAAGGCAGAAGAGTCATTACTTCTCGGAGTACGACATCGACAAGCTGCTGCAGGCGAATGACCAGGCCACCGTCAGTCTCACCCTCGAGACGTTGCGGAACATGAAGCTGTTGTGGGAGGCGGGCGACACCATCATTGCCGACCAACTCCTTCCATGGCTCTTCGACCCCATCCCGAAGCCTCCAGGCGTGCCCGACTCCCCTCCCTCGGACATCCTGAAGCCTTCTACCGTTGCCGGCGTGACGTCCGAGGCGAGCTCTGCTGAGGGATCCGGCGAGGATTCGAGCGAGAGCACCAGCGGTGATTACAGCGCGCCCCCTTGAAGGATCTTTTATTTTGTTATTATTCTCTTTTGTAATGAGTGAGAAGCTCAAAACTCCTATAATTTATTATTAAATATAATGCAATGTTTTACTTCTCGTTGTCGATGTGTTTGCTTGAATGAGTAGGTTAGTCTGCCAAGTGACTTCCGGGCGGGCTTCCGCCAAGACACTTAGTCTCCTTAGGGAAACCTTCCTTAGAGATCAATGAGGCGGGAGCCTTGCGCTATCGATTAGGTCTTCCTGCCCAGGTCTGTCGGAAGCCTTCTTCGGCGAGGTCCCCTGAGCCGAGACCTTCGGGCCGAGACCCTTACTGGCCGAGACCTTTATGGCCTTGTCTCCGATCTAGGCCAGGGAGGTATCAAAACATCTTTCGACAAACTAAACCTATGCCCCACTGGCGGGCCTTCGGACCTGCCAGCTAGATGGGAGCCTACGCAGTGGGTCTACCTGGGGTCGAGCCGACCTCGTCGTAATGTAGAGTAACTACAAATCAAGAACCAAGGACAAGGAGTCAAGGACTCAACCTATCCACCACAGGCGAGCATTCGGACCTGCCAGCTAGATGAGAGCCTGTGCAGCGGGTCTACCTAGGGCTGAGCCGAGCTCGGGGTGTTGATGAAGATCAAACAAAACCTCTCCCCCATAGGCGAGCCCTCAGACCTGCCAGCTAGATGAGAGCCTGCGCAGCGGTTCCACTTGGGGTCGAGCCGAGCTCGGGGTGGTTATGTAGATCAAACCAAACCTCTCCCCCACAAGAGAGCCTTCAAACCTGCCAGCTAGATAAGAGCCTGTGCAGCGGGTCTACCTGGGGCCGAGCCGAGCTCGTGGTGTTGATGAAGATCAAACCAAACCTCTCCCACACAGGCGAGCCTTCGGACCTTCCAGCTAGATTAGAGCATGTGCAGCGGGTCTACCTGGGGCCGAGCCGAGCTCGGGGTGTTGACGAAGATCAAACCAAACCTCTCCCCCATAGGCGAGCCTTTGGACCGGCTAGCTAGATGAGAGCCTGCGCAGCGGGTCTACCTGGGGCCTAGCCGATCTCGGGGTGTTGATGTAGATCAATCCAAACCTCTCCCCCACAGGCGAGCCTTCGGATCTGCCAGCAAGATAAGAGCCTGCACAGCGGGTCTAACTTGGGCCGAAACGAGCTCAGGGTGTTGATGTAGATCAATCCAAACCTCTACCACACAAGCGAGCCTTCGGACCTTCCAGCTAGATGAGATCCTGTACAGCGGGTCTACCTGGGGCCGAGCCGAGCTCGGGGTGTTGATGAATATCAAACCAAACCTCTCCCCTATAGGCGAGCCTTCGGAACTGCCAGCTAGATAAGAGACTGCGCAACGGGTCTACCTAGGGCCGAGCCGAGCTCGGGGTGTTGATGTAGATTAATCCAAACCTCTCCCCCACAGGCGAGCCTTCGGACCTGCCAGCTAGATGAGAGCCTGCGCAACGAGTCTACCTGGGGCCGAGCCGAGCTCGGGGTGTTGATGAAGATCAAACCAAACCTCTCCCCCACAGGCGAGCCTTCGGACTTGCCAGCTAGATGAGAGCCTGCGAAGCGGGTCTACCTGGGGCCGAGCCGAGCTCTGGGTGTGTATGTAGATCAAACCAAACCTCTCCCCCACATGCGAGCCTTCGGACTTGCCAGCTAGATGAGAGCCCGCACAGCGGGTCTACCTGGGGCCGAGCCGAGCTCGGGGTGTTGATTAAGATCAAACCAAACCTCTCCCCTACAGGCGAGCCTTCAGAACTGCCAGCTAGATGAGAGCCAGCGCAGCGGGTCCTCCTGGTGCCGAGCCGAGCTCAGGGTGTTGATGTAGATCAATCCAAACCTCTTCCCCACAGGCGAGCCTTTGGACCTGCCAGCTAGATGAGAGCCTGCGCAGCGGGTCTACCTGGGGTCGAGCCGAGCACGGGGTGTTGATGTAGATCAATCCAAACCTCTCCCCCACAGGCAAGCCTTCGAACCTGCCAGCTAGATGAGAGCCTGCGCAGCGAATCTACCTTAGGCCGAGCCGAGCTCGGGGTGTTGATGAAGATCAAACCAAACCTATCCCCCACAGGCGAGCCTTCGGACCTGCCAGCTAGATGAGAGCCTGCGCAGCGGGTCTACCTGGGGCCGAGCCGAGCTCGGGGTGTTGATGAAGATCAAACCAAACCTCTCCCCGACAAGCGAGCCTTCGGACCTGCAAGCTAGATAAGGGCCTGTGCAGCGGGTCTACCTGGGGGCGAGCCGAGCTGTGGGTGTTGATGTAGATCAAACCAAACCTCTCCCCCACAGGAGAGCCTTCGGACCTGCCAGCTAGATGAGACCTGCACAGCGGGTCTACCTGCGGCCGAGCCGAGCTCGGGGTGTTGATGTAGATAATACCAAACCTCTCCCCCACAAGCGAGCCTTCGGACCTGCCATCTAGATGAGAGTCTGCGCAGCGGGTCTACCTGGGGCCGAGCTGAGCTCGGGGTATTGATGTAGATCAAACCAAACCTCTCCCCCATAGGCGAGCCTTCAGACCTGCCAGCTAGATGATAGCCTGCGTAGCGGGTCTATCTGGGGCCGAGCCGAGCTCGGGGTTTTGATGATGATCAAACCAAACCTATCCCCCACAGGCGATCCTTCGGACCTTCCAGTTAGATGAGAGCCTGCGCAACGGTCTACCTTGGGCTGAGCCGAGCTCGGGGTGTTGATGAAGATCAAACCAAACCTCTCCCCCACAGGCAAGCCTTCGAACCTGCCAGCTAGATGAGAGCCTGCGTAGCGGGTCTACCTGGGGCCGAGCCGAGCTCGGGGTGTTGATGAAGATTCCTTCAACCAGACCTATTCTACCATCAGGATGAGAAGACATAGTCGGTCAAAGCAAAAAGCATTATGATAGCATTTTTGGAGACAAACAATGTTTTGAAATGGTAACATTGAAAAGATAACATTTATTTACAACATTACAATCCTTCTTTCCCCTTACGGGTAGAAGTGTTTTAAGTCATCCCCGCTCCAGGTGTGGCCCATGGTCCTTCCCTCCACATCCTGGAGGTAGTAACCCCTGTTTCGCGCTAGGGTTCGAAGAAAATAAACGCAACCAAACTAGCAACCCAATGAGGCAAGTATACCTATCGAATTGTAGCTAGGGGACACAAGTGTCGTATTGAAATCCGGGAACTGTTGGCTATTCTTACTCACACGAACGCTATTATCTTATCGACGGAAAAACTAGGGTTTAAGAAAAACTAATTGCAAGGAAGGAAGTAAAGCTATACTAGAAAAAAAACTACCGCAATTAAGTAAAGTGCTATTAAGTAAAGAACTATGCTAGAAAGGAAACTACTGCAGTTAATTAAAGAGCATAAGATAGGAGATTACTACGAAAGATTGAAAATATGAAATGGAAATGCACTCGATCAAGAATCACCTCGGCTAAAGACGATTAAGAAAATGCGATAAAAATCTAAACTTAATAGGATAAAGGTCCTTGACCGTGGAGGTTCCTAAAGCTTGAACACGCTTCTCTTGAAGTCATGCCCAACTGAGTTTAGGAAGGTCCGACTGACTCTCGTCTAAATCGGAGGCCTAAAACTCGCTTTTACCGCGGTGAACCCCACTATTGGATTTTACTCCAATCCGGGAGATTTGAACGTCTGCCTCTCTCGAGGGGCGTACAACTCCCTTTACTCTTGAATGCTCACTTCATTATATCGGCCTCTCGGCTAGCCCAGAATGAAAGCAAAGTTGGAGGGTATATATCGATAATATACCTCCAACCCATGATTAATCAAGAGTAATTCAAGGCCCTAACCTAAAAAGAAAAGATTAATTAAAACATCATAACTTAATCACTCTAACCTCGGATCATCAAGATCGAGTACAAGGAGGATTAGTTAATCATAATTGAGTGGAGGAGGGGGATGAGTAGTAAAGCATAAAAAAACACAAGCTAAACAAAGAACAATTCTATTAATGAAAAGGGGAAGTTACACTATTGAAAAAGAAATTACAAGTTCATGAAAATGAAATTCCTATTCTGGCCCTACAAGTAACACTAAGCAACACTAAAGATTTCAAGGAATGCTAAAACAAACTAAGATTAAACTAGGGTTAAACAAAAATTACAAAGAGAGTGAGAGAGAGAGAGAGAGAGAAAAGCATAAAAAAACTAGAAAAGGACCCAAGAACGAAAGGGGCAGCACCTCCCCCTCTCAGCCAAAGCTTGCTGAAATGAAGAGGGGGGGTCTTAATTTATAGATTTTTTTCACGGGTTGGTCACGCCCCCGACACGCCCTAGGGGGGCGTGTCAGGGGGCGTGACAGTACTATGTTACCTCGAGCTTGGACTCTGGCGGAAGGATCATTGCCTGTGTACGTCAGTGGTCACGCCCTAGGTCACGCCCGTGTAGGGGGGGCGTGACACTCACGTCATGTCCAAATCATTGGTCGGAAATCCGTCAGTTGTCGGAAAAGTTGATGTCATGCCCCAGGTCACGCCCGTGACGGGGCGTGACAGTACTGTTGCGTGCTGTGCGGAACGGTATTTAATGCGGCGGCAGGCTTTACGGCAGAGGGCGACATGCCAATGGTCACGCCTGGTGACACGCCCAGGGAGGGCGTGTCAGGGGGGCATGACAGTGGTTTTGATCGTTTTTCTGTCCCTTCCAGCAGGAGTCCTCGGGATCGGGTGACACGCCCTAGGTCACGCCCAGGGAGGGCGTGACAGGGGGGCGTGTCAGGTCATTTTTGACCAATTTTATGGAAACCTGCAAAAAGACAAGAAAAAGTCAGTGACAATAATATTTACATAAAATGATAAAAAATAAACTAATAATAGACATGATTTGTACAATATAAAATAGAAAATACGATAATAGTTTAGGCTACAAAACGTATTATCAAATTCCCCCAAGCTTAAGCTTTGCTTGTCCCCAAGCAAAAATATAAAAACTAGATATTTATAAAAAGGACTAATCAAAAAGTTTTAATTATGCCTACACAAGTACTATGCGAAATTCTTAGTAGGGAAAAGGTGAAATGCAAGTCTAAAACAATTATTTAGGTATGGTAAAACTTTTATAAACTTTACTCAATAAAAACAAATCATCCAAAATTTTAACGAGATTTTTTAAATAGACTTAAGCAAAGCAACAAAAATGAAAAACACGCATTGAGTTGTTACTAGATCCAAGCAATGCATTATAATTATATCAATTTAATTAACAAAAATCTAGGTTTAAATCCAAAACTAAAACTGATTTACTTTTTTTCTTTTCTTAGTTATTAAATAAAAATCAAAAAGCGTGAATCAAAAGGACTTAAATAGGACAGAAACGTTTGGTTTAGGAATATGATTAGGAGTGGAATTCAAAGATAAACGTGAAGGTTCAAAATCACACTAAATCAAAGCAAAGAGTTTCAAAAACTATCATAAAAATATATACACATTTTTTTCTTTTTCTTTTTTTTTTCCATTTTTTTTCTTTTTTCAAAACAAAGGCCATAAATATTTTTATTCTCCTTTTGAATTGGCAAAACAAAAATAAACATCACTTTTGAGCATACTTTTTTTTCAAAAACCTTTCACCCACAAAAATCACAAAATATCCTATCAAAATCGTCAAAATAATTTATGAAACTCAAAACGGCTAGTGTGATTCGGATAGGTTGGAAATTTTGGCTTTGGTGAAACTGAAATGAAGGGAGGAGCTATCAAATGTAATCGGAAAAAGGCTCAAAAATGGCTAACTAGTGGTAAAAGTTTTTAGGTTGGCAGGAAAGCTCAAATGAAAACAAAAACGGCGTAAATCATTTTCACGCTTTTGAATTTATTTAAAACAAAGGTTTGAAAAATTTCAAAAAGCGAGTCCTAGATCATAAAAGAAGATTGATGAAATTAACTTGAAAATAGAAATAATAGGTGACTTGGATCATTCACATCTACTACGCTATTCAAAAGTTGACTTTACATAAATTATTCAAAAACGAAAAAGAAAATAATGGATGATGAATTTTTGAGAAAGTAAAGGAAATAAAAAACAAAAAACCATAACAGAAATGCGAGTTTTAGAAAAATATTTCACCTTAATATGCTACCGTGAATTAGAAACACAACATGGCCAACATTTTACTTGTGAAACATAATTAAAAAGAACAATTAGAAATATTATAATTAACTACGTTGTTTATAGAAAATTTTGGGTAAAACAAAAACAAAAACTAGGGGTACTATTAAAATACCAAAATGTCTAAACTATTCAAAAAAAACATATTTATTTTTTTTAATTTTTAATTTTGTGAAATATTCTCTTTTTTTTTATTTTGGAAATTTTTTTCTCTTTTTTTTTTGGGAATTTTAAGATATTCATTTTTTTTTGAAATATTTAAAATATATACAAAGAGAAAAATTTGCACACTAAGCAAAAATGAAGGAGGAAGCCCTCCCCCAAGCTTAAAATAGACATTGTCCTCAATGGCTAAAGAAGGGGATTGGAGAAGGAGAGAAAAGTAAAGTACAGAATTGAAAGAAAGGTACTTCCCCGGATTTATTTGCTGCGAAAGCTGAGTGATGTCGCTCCCCAGAATGTCTACTTTGGATTTCGTGATGGATTCAGCAACGTTGGAGCAGGCGATCGCAGAAGCTTCAGCTTGTCGGAGCCGTCCGAGGCAAAAATTGTAAAATAAAGGAAATAGAAAAAGATAACTTGGGTTGTCTCCCAAGAGCACCCTTTGTTTAAAGCGTCGTTGAGCTCGACGCATCAAAAAATAATATTGTCCAAAAATATTGTTGTCCAGAAATAAAATTGTTTTTTTTTATAACAAAGTTAGAGTTCGTGAAGCAGAAACTTAATAATGTTTGGACTGACATCATCATCTCCAGAGAAATACAGTTTAAGACGCTGACCATTCACTTTGAAATTACACTTATCAGGGTGAGAAATTAAAACAGTTCCATAAGGAAATACTTCTAAAACAGAAAACGGGCCAGACCAGCGAGATTTTAATTTGCCCGGAAATAAACGTAAATGAGAATTATATAAAAGGACTTGGTCGCCCGGCTTAAAGTTTTTAGAGTGCCTTAAGTGTTTATCGTGTAAACGCTTCGTCTGCTCTTTATAAAGTTTATTATTTTCATAAGCATAAGAGCGCCACTCATCGAGTTCATTTAGTTGAAATTTTCGAAGGTCACCGACTGAGCGGGGATCGAAGTTTAAAAATTTTAAAGCCCAAAAGGCGCGGTGTTCTAACTCTACGGGCAGATGACACGATTTTCCATAAACCAGCCGATACGGCGTACATCCGAGGGCGGTTTTGTACGCTGTTCGGTAGGCCCATAGAGCATCGTCAAGTTTGGCTGACCAGTCTTTCCTAGAAGTTGAAACAGTCTTTCTAATATTCTTTTTATTTCTCTATTAACTACTTCGACTTGTCCGTTAGTTTGGGGGTGGTAGGCAGTGGAAAGCTTATGTGTAACGCCGTATTTGGTAAGAATTTTTGAAAATTGTGCGTTACATAAATGAGAACCCCTATCGCTAACGATCGCGCGTGGCATACCGAATCTAGAAAATAATCTTTTTAGAAACGTGACTACAACTCGGGAGTTGTTCGTAGGAAGAGCTTGGGCCTCAGCCCATCGTGAAACATAATCAACAACAACTAAAATATATTTGTTTCCGAAGCTAGAAGGAAGGGGGCCAACAAAATCAATTCCCCAGAGGTCGAAAACTTCGCACTCTAAGAAATAATTTTGCGGCATTTCATTTTTATTGGAAATGTTGCCTGACCGTTGGCAACTATCGCACCTGCTCACAAAGGCTTGCGCGTCTTTAAACAGTCTAGGCCAGTAAAAACCCGCAAAAAGCACCTTATGAGCGGTGCGAGCAGCTTGATAGTGCCCACCTGTCGGACCATCATGCAAATGTTTTAGAATATCAATTCCTTCATCATAAGAAACACATCTCCTTATCACTTGATCCGCACAAATTCTGAAAAGATGCGGGTCTTCCCAAAAGTAGTTCTTCAGCTCAGAAAAGAACTTCTTCTTTTGCTGAGAGGAGAACTCTTTTGGGAGCACCCGGGCCACTAGATTGTTGGCGATGTGCGCGAACCAAGGAGAAGTAGATGTGTTAACTAAAAGCAGCTTCTCATCAGGAAAATAATCATTAAAAGATTTTTCATTTAATTTTTCTATAAAGGGGTTATCTAATCTTGATAAATGGTCGGCGGCCAAGTTCTCGGCTCCTCGCTTATCACGGATCTCTAAGTCAAACTCCTGGAGGAGTAAGACCCAGCGAATCAAGTGAGGCTTGGCATCTGTTTTGGCAAGAAGGTACTTGAGGGCCGAGTGGTCCGTAAAAACAATGATTTTTGAAAGTGTAATGTAAGGGCGGAATTTATCAAAGGAGAATACTACAGCTAAGAGCTCCTTCTCGGTTGTGGTGTAATTTTCTTGTGCAGATGTGAGGGTTTTACTAGCATAATAGATAGGGTGGAAGTTTTTAGATATGCGTTGACCTAATACGGCTCCCACCGCAAAACTACTCGCATCGCACATAATCTCGAAAGGAAGGTCCCACACCGGAGCTATCATAATCGGTGTGTTAATTAACTTTTCTTTAATTGATTCAAAGGCAGAAATACAAGAGTCATCAAAAATGAATGGAGCATCTTTTTCTAAGAGATGGGTGAGGGGCTTAGTGATCTTGGAGAAGTCCTTTATAAAACGATGATAAAAACCAGCGTGGCCTAGGAAATTTCTTATAGCTTTTATGTTTGTAGGCGGCGGCAACTTCTCAATAACTTCTATCTGGGCAACGTCTACCTCAATACCTTTAGCAGAAATTTTATGATCCAAAACTAACCCTTCCCTCACCATAAAATGACATTTTTCCCAATTTAGGGCAAGGTTAGTTTCTTCGCATCGTTCTAAGACTTTTTTGAGGTTTTCTAAACATCTATCGAAGGAATCGCCGAACACGGAGAAATCGTCCATGAATACCTCCATAATGCTTTCTACGTACTTGTCAAATATTACGAGCATACATTGTTGGAATGTAGCTGGCGCATTGCACAATCCAAACGGCATTCTTTGGTAAGCGAAGGTGCCGATGGGACAAGTAAATGTAGTTTTCTCTTGGTCCTCGGGAGAGATGGGTATTTGAAAGTACTCCGAGAGGCCATCGAGAAAACAATAAAAGCTATGGCCGGATAATCATTCTAAAATCTGGTCAATAAACGGTAAAGGAAAGTGGTCCTTACGGGTGGCGTCATTTAACTTACGGTAATCTATACACATATGCCAACCCATCACCGTCCGTGTCGGGATTAATTCATTATTCTCATTACTAACTACGTTTATCCCTCCCTTCTTTGGAACTACCCGAACGGGGCTAACCCACTTACTGTCCGAAATAGGGTAGATAATTCCTGCATCTAATAATTTCATAACCTCGCCCTTAACTACTTCTTTCATATTCGGGTTTATACGGCGCTGAGGTTGGATAGAGTTACGCAAATTATCTTCCATTAAAATTTTATGGGTACAGAAAGATGGGCTTATGCCCTTGATATCAGAAATTTGCCAAGCAATAGCCCAGCGATGCTTACGTAGAACTAGAAGAAGTTTATCGTTTTGCTTATCCGTGAGGTAGGCCAAAATGATAACTGGTAACTTGGAATCTTTTTCTAAGAAAGCATACTTAAGGTGTTCAGGAAGTTCTTTAAGTTCTAAGGTAGGGGGTTCTTCATAAGAGGATTTAGAGATTCTTTCTTTTTCAAAAATAATATCTTCATAAACTTTTTTATAAGGAACGTAATAAGGGGTAGGGCTAGCAGCCAAGATGGCTTCTTGTAATGATTCAGTGGGAAGAAAAGAGGAAGAACAAAAATCAGAAAATTCTTTTTCAAACTCAGAAAGACAATCAGAAGATTCATCACTTCCTTGCAGTGATTCAGTTGTAAGAGAAGAGGAGCAAAAAGTAGAAAATTCTTTTTCAAAGTCGGAGAGGCAGTAGGAAGAATCATCACTCACGGCGTCTACGAAAAAGTAGGAGTCATCGTTTGCTAGGGTGTTCTTCATCGAAGGTGTGATAGAAAAAGTGACTTCGTCGTCGCCTACTCGAAGGAAGAGCTTACCATTGCTTACATCAATGATGGCTTGGGAGGTGGCAAGGAAGGGTCGGCCAAGGATCAGGGGAACGTCGACGTCTTCTTCGATGTCCAAAATGACAAAGTCCACCGGGAAGATGAACTTGTCGACTTTCACTAGAACGTCCTCCACTATTCCTAACGGGTACTTGACGGATCTATCGGCTAGCTGGATACTCATACGCGTGGGGTTAAGGCTACCAATCCCTAACTTTTTAAACAACAAAAAGGGCATCATGTTTATACTCGCGCCTAAGTCGTCTAACGCGTGTTTAACAAAAAGATCACCGAAGACATACAGGATAGAGAAACTACCTTGGTCACTGATTTTCTTCGGCAAATCGTTTATTAAAACGGCGGAGCACTCGGCATTTAGCGTGACATGCGAAAGATTCTCCAGCTTCTTCTTGTTGGTGAGGAGGTCCTTAAGATACTTGGCGTATTTCGGCATCTGCGAAATAGCCTCGTGGAAGGGAATATTAATGTGGATTTGCTTGAAGATCTCTAAGAAACGGGAGTACTGATCATCTTGACGTTATCTATTAAGTTCAGAGGGGTATGGAGGAGTTGAATTATTTTTGAAGATGGGTGGTGGAGTGAGATTATTTTCTAAAATATGGGTGATAACTTCTTCAGTAAAGGGTGGAAGCGGAGCGGAGCTTTGATTTTTAAAGGCAGGAGCGGAGCTTTGATTTTTAAAGGTGGGAGCGGAGCTTGCCTCGGGCTCTTTACTTACCATATCGGAGACTTGCTTCCCACTCCGAAGATTTATATCTTTCGCTTGCTCTCTCGGGTTGGGTTCGGTATTGGAAGGAAGAGACCCTGCGGGTCGCTCAGAAATTATTTTCGCGAGCTGTCCCACCTGATTTTCTAGACTTTTTACGCTTCCGGTTAAAGTTCTTATAGTAGCGTCATTTGTGGTGATATATTTAGATAGTAATTCCTCCAAGCTTGGAGGTTTTGGGTAATTTTGAAGAGGTGGTGGTGGTGGTGGTGCAGAAAAATCATTTTGCGGGGGTGGGCGCATCGCATTCGATGGATTACTCCATGAAAAGTTCGGGTGATTTCTTAAAGCAGGGTTATAACTATTCGGAAAATGAAAACCAGGAGGATGAAAATTCACAGCAGAAAAATTATTAAAAGCAGTTCTAGGCATATTATTAACATAATCTAAATGTTCTTGAGTAGGGGTTGCAGATTCCCATACCTGAGGGGCGGAGGCAGCAGTCATCTCTGTGATTTTTTTGCTTAGGATTTCTACTTGCAGAGCGAGCTGGGAGACGTTGTCCACTTCAAAGATACCTGCAGGCTTGTTCGGGAGGGACCTAGGCACATTCCACTGATAAGTGTTCATGGCCATGTCCTCAAAAAGCTCAAGAGCTGCTTCTGGGGTCTTATGATTTAAAGTACCGCCAGAAGCTACGTCTATCATTTGCTTCGTGCTTTGATTTAACCCGTTATAGAACGTCTGCACTTGTAACCATACAGGCAGTGCAAGATGTGGGTATCGTCTTAATAATTCTTTAAATCTTTCTCAAGTTTCATATAGGGTTTCAGAGTCTATTTGTCCGAAGGCAGAGATGTCGTTCCTAAGTTTTGCAGTTTTAGCTGGCGGAAAATACTTCGCCAAAAATTTTTCAGTTAATTCATTCCAGGTGGTTATGCTATTTTTAGGTAGAGTGTTAAGCCACTGCTTAGCCTTAGTTCTTAAAGAGAAGGGGAAGAGTCTCAGCCTGATTGCATAATTTGTGACACCATTTATCTTGAAGGTGTCACAAATTTCAAGAAAGTTAGCTATATGTGCGTTCGGATCTTCATCTCGAAGTCCGTCAAATTGCACATATTGCTGCACCATTTGAATTATACTAGGCATTAATTCGAAGTTATTATTTGCTATAGCAGGGCGGACTATAGTTGATTCTGTTCCCTCGAGGTTCGGTCGTGCATAATAGGACATAGTCCTTTACACGGCCTCATCTACATTGGGTTCTTCCATTCTTAAAGTAGCAAATGACTCGGAGTCCTCAACCGGCACTTGGATAGTAGGACCTTGAAATCGCGATCTTCTCCGAAGAGTACGCTCAATTTCATGGTCCAAGTCCAAAATAACCGACGGACTCCCGCGGGTCATGCACTAAAAGAACAGAAAAGAAGAAGAGAAAGACAAAAAGGATAAACTAGAAAAAAGATAAGAAATTTTTTTTTCTTTTTGAAATAGATTTTTTTATAGATTAACTCCCGAACATCCCAAGGACTACCCCGTGAAGGGTTCGCAAGGTACTAGACAAGATAGTGGCGCTTAAAGCCCTTTGCCCTTTTTGAGAGAATTAGGTGGCGTAGAAAAAATTGTGAAGTTGATTACTATTAAGAGCGGTGATAATTTTTTGATTTTTTAAAACTTTAAAGAAAGAGGATGAGAAAGAGAAGAGATAAAATTAATAGGTTCGTGTTTTCAATATTTCAACGGAAGTTGGTTCCCCGGCAACGGTGCCAAAAACTTATTGCGCGCTAGGGTTCGAAGAAAATAAACGCAACCGAACTAGCAACCCAATGAGGTAAGTATACCTATCGAATTGTAGCTAGGGGACACAAGTGTCGTATTTAAATCCGGGAACTGTTGGCTATGCTTACTCACACGAACGCTATTATCTTATCGACGGAAAAACTAGGGTTTAAGAAAAACTAATTGCAAGTAAGGAAGTAAAGCTATACTAGAAAAATAACTACAGCAATTAAGTAAAGTGCTATTAAGTAAAGAACTATGCTAGAAAGGAAACTACTGCAGTTAATTAAAGAGCACAAGATAGGAGATTACTACGAAAGATTGAAAATATGAAATGGAAATGCACTCGATCAAGAATCACCTCGGCTAAAGATGATTAAGAAAATGCGATAAAAATCTAAACTTAATAGGATAAAGGTCCTTGACCGTGGAGGTTCCTAAACCTTGAACATGCTTCTCTCGAAGTCGTGCCCAACTGAGTTTAGGAAGGTCCGACCGACTCTCGTCTAAATCGGAGGCCTAAAACTCGCTTTACGTGGTGAACCCCACTATTGGATTTTACTCTAATCCGGGAGATTTGAACGTCTGCCTCTCTCGAGGGGTGCGTACAACTCCCTTTACTCTTTAATGCTCACTTCATTCTATCAGCCTCTCGGCTAGCCCATAATGAAAGCAAAGGCGGAGGGTATATATCGATAATATACCTCCAACCCATGATTAATCAAGAGTAATTCAAGGCCCTAACCTAAAAAGAAAAGATTAATTAAAACATCATAACTTAATCACTCTAACCTCGGATCATCAAGATCGAGTACAAGGAGGATTAGTTAATCATAATTGAGTGGAGGAGGGGGGATGAGTAGTAAAGCATAAAAAACACAAGCTAAACAAAGAACAATTCTATTAATGAAAAGGGGCAAGTTACACTATTGAAAAAGAAATTACAAGTGCATGAAAATGAAATTCCTATTCTGGCCCTACAAGTAACACTAAGCAACACCAAAGATTACAAGGAAAGCTAAAACAAACTAAGATTAAACTAGGGTTAAACACAAATTACAAAGAGAGGGAGAGAGAGAGAGAAAAGCATAAAAAAACTAGAAAAGGACCCAAGAACTAAAGGGGCAGCACCTCCCCCTCTCAGCCAAAGATTACTGAAAAGAAGAGGGGGTTCTCAATTTATAGATTTTTTCACGGGTTGGTCACGCCCTCCGACACGCCCTAGGGGGGGCGTGTCAGGGGGCGTGACAGTACTATGTTGACCTCGGGCTCTAGACTCTGGCGGGAAGGATCATTTCCTGTGTACGTCGGTGGTCACGCCCTAGGTCACGCCCGTGTAGGGGGGGCGTGACACTCACGTCATGTCCAAATCATTGGTCGGAAATCCGTCAGTCGTCGGAAAAGTTGATGTCACACCCCAGGTCACGCCCGTGACGGGGGGCGTGACAGTACTGTTGTGTGCTGTGGCGGAACGGCATTTAATGCGGCGGCAGGCTTTGCGGTAGAGGGTGACATGACCATAGTCACGCCTGGTGACACGGCCAGGGAGGGCGTGTCAGGGGGGCGTGACAGCGGTTTTGTTCATTTTTCTGTCCCTTCTAGCAGGAGTCCTCGGGATCGGGTGACACGCCCTAGGTCACGCCCAGGGAGGGCGTGACAGGGGGGCGTGTCAGGTCTTTTTTGACCAATTTTCCGGAAACCTGCAAAAAGACAAGAAAAAGTCAGTGGCAATAATATTTACATAAAAATGATAAAAAATAAACTAAGAATAGACATGATTTATACAATATAAAATAGAAAATACGATAATAGTTTAGGCTACAAAACGTATTATCAACCCCCATTAGCCAGAGTCTTCTCTACTATGTAAGGCCCTTCCTAGCTGGGGTTGAGCTTGCCAACCGGGGCCGACCTCCCTGCCGCATCGACCTTTTTCAGCACTAGGTCCCCCTCGGCGAATTGCTTGACTCTAATGTGCTTATCGAAGTACCTTGCCATTCGCCGTTTGATCTCTTCTTGCCTGATGGCAGCAACATCCCGCAGCTCTTCCACCATATCCAACGAGAGGCGCAACTCTTCCTCGTTCCCCAACCTCCAAGCTTCGCTTCCTTCACCAGCGGCCGTGACCCATGGAGACCGAACCTCGAACTCCACCGGGAGGATAGCCTCACATCCATGAGAGAGCTTGAAGGGGGTCTCCTTTGTGGCCGTGTTCGGAGTTGTTCGCAAGGCCCACAGGACGGAAGAGAGTTGCTCCACCCAGTTAACCTTCAGGTTTTCCACCTTCTTCTTGAGCAAGTTCACAATGATCTTGTTCGACGCTTCCCCCTGGCCGTTGCTCTGGGGGTGATGGACAGAGGCAAACCTGAGGTCTATCCCCAATTGAGTACAGAAGCTGATGAACTCTTCGCTGGCAAATTGGGGACCATTATCCGTCACTATCGCTTGAGGTAGCCCATGCCTGCATATGATTTCCCCCCAAACAAAGTTCCTAATGACCTGGGAGGTAACCTTGGCTAGAGCTTTGATCTCCAGCCACTTTGAGAAGTAATTGATCATGACTAGGAGGAACCTCCTCTGCCCGCTAGCTGGAGGAAAGGGTACCACTAGATCCATGCCCCAAATGGCGAAGGGCCATGGTGCTGTGATGCTTCGAAGCCTTTGAGCGGGCAAGAGCTGGAGGGGAGCGTATACCTGACACTTTAGGCATCTCTTCGCAAACTCAACTGCATCCTTCCTCAAGGTCTGCCAGAAATACCCTTGCCTTATCACCCTTGCCTCAGATGTCCTTCCTTCTGAGTGACTGCTGCACTCTCCCGAATGTACCTCTTCCAGGATCCTCGAGGCCTCCTCCTCGGTCACACATCTCGCAAGGAGCCCCGACAACATCTTCCGGTGCAAGCCCCCTTCCAGCATCAAGTAGTAGTGTAACACCACAAAATGTTGTAGGAGCGACGGGGATCGATTTTGGCCAAGGCAGATTTTTGGTGCAGGTGACACGGGCCCCGACATGGGCATGTCGGAGGCCGTGTCGGGCGTGTCGAGCTCGGGCCGTGTAGTCGACCAGTTTAGGTCAACGATGGTCATGTGGTGGAACACGGCCTAGGACACGGGCGTGTCCCAGGCCGTGTCACACCTAGGCTGTGCGGTTGGGTACACGGGAAATGACACGGGCACGAACACGGGCGTGTCTAGTTTGACACAGGCATGTCTGATGCCGTGTCACCAAGCCGTGTACCTCTCTGACTGCGAAGTGTTGATAAATTGCACACGGGGGGCGTGACACAGGTCCCGACACGGGCGTGTCGCAGGCGACACGGGCTTGTCGGAGGCCGTGTCACATGCCGTGTTGCTGGTTTTCAGTTTTGGTCGAGACGGCGAATGAGCTACACAGCCAGGCACACGACCGTGTGCCAACCCGTGTTCGGCCCAGATTTTATGATTTTGGATTTAATCCGGGCCGTTCGTTTCCTTGGCTTTGAATCCGACGGTGGGGGGCTGCTCCTGGGTGGTTATAGTCGCGAAATAGGGTTTAGAAACCCATTTTTCATTGGCCAATCTCTCTCAAAATCCTAGAGAGAAGGGAGAGCTTGGAGGAGGAAGAAGGTGGTCAACTCCGGCGGCCGGTGGAGATTCGGGGCTCCAAATCGCGAGCCGTCTTCGGATCCGCGGAGGCAAGGAGATTGTGATGCTTTTCATCCACATAGATTTTCCTGGCGCCGCGGAAGAATGCAAGGGTAACGATTTCTCATCCTTGGGCATGTGAAGCCCTCTTTTCCTTTGCATAGGAAGCCCTCTCTCGCGAGTGAGCGAAGAGTTGGAGCGTTCCTTGGGGTAGATATGTAAAGTCCCCCTTGTGTAGAGTCCGTATGCGAAAACGGACATAGGCATTGTGTGTGAAGCCTATCCGGACAAGTAGAGCCGGATCGGTGATGTTGCATTGCATTTGAACCGGGGAAGACTCCGGGTGTTTGGGCGTTTTTTCGGGTTTTCTACGTGGTAGATTGCATCAGGGAGCCTTGGAGATTAACTCCAAGGTGCACCCGGAAAACTGGGCAAAATTTTGCCAACACGGTGGCCAGGGAGCCAACGTGAACATGACCGGGTTATGTGATTATTGTGGTGGAAATGGGACTCGGTGAGTCTTGGCCTGTGCATATGGCTTAAATTGTCGTTGCAGTGTGAGCACGGGTCAGGCGAAACCGTACCCGGTCTATGTCGTTCGGTAGGACCGTTGGCATGGATGAGGGTCTTCGGCGGTCTATGACTTAAATTGCCATGAACAAGGCCAGGAAGGCAAAATGCTCATATGGATGACCGTCCAAGAGGCAGTGGTGGATTGGGAACGTCTATGGATTGAATTGACGTGACGTTGGCCGGTTCGCCGAGAATGTGCCCTGAGTGCACGGGGTGTGTGGCCGTGCGAGCCTACGCCTGTGGTGAAGTGCAAATACTTTATATAATTGCCTATGCTAATAAAGTGCAGGGAAAGAGCATTGCCGCCCCGAGTGTGGGGGCGGGATCATTATAATTAGGTCAGCATTGCTGACCGTTGCTATTGTTTGCCACCGGGCAGTGGTTTGTGGCTTGCAGGTGCTGCGGAGCAGAGCGGGAAATAGCGGGCCAAAGCCCTTGTTGCTGTGCCGGCCCTCGAAGGCCTTATTGCTTATGTTTCTTTCCCGTTTTTCATGTATGGCCGGCCTGCGAGCCGAAGTATGAAAACACTATTTTGTTAAGTGAACAATGTAAGGCCTTAAGGCCAGTTCTCTTTTGTGTATGATTACATTCCTGAGTTTGTAGTGGACATTCATGCTTTGTAGCAGGGTTCTTGTTCTCTTTGCAACTGTATAAAATTGCTTCCGCTAGGTGTTGTGTAGGACGTGGTGATTGGTTGAATGGTTTCAACGCGTAACCAACCGATCTGTCCGTAGTATATGGCGTCGGGCCCCGACTGGACCTACTGCTATATGCTATGCCACGGATAGGGCTGTTACAAATTGGTATCAGACTTCTGGTTTCGGTCAAGCTTAAATGAATTCGCGGACGAATTCACTTTAAGGGGTGGTGAGCACATGTGTGCGCCATCGTTATAACATGAAAAGAACCCATGAATGTCCACTTAGGAATGAAAATACACATGTTTGAGGAACCTGCGTGTTCCTATAATTGCTGTTTGCAGTAATTTATGGTCGCTTATCGGTGTTTTGCACGATTATAGGTGACCAGGAGTGGTGCTGGGCCGTCTGAACGGCCAGGTTCTGAGGCAAGCAGTGCGCCAAGCGATGCCCCTGCAACACCTCCGTCTGCCGAGACCATTAGGTTGGTGGCAGAAGCGGTCATGGCAATGATTAATGTGCAGCCTGCAAGGCAGGTGCAGCAGCCTGCTCCTGCTGTGGAGCAAGTACCGCTTCAGGCGGCAGAGCAAAGGAGGGTTGAGCAAGTAGTTTTGGAGCCAGAGTTGCCTCGGAGAGCAACTGAAAGACAACTGAAGCACGTGATGGGCTTTCACCCACCGGTATTCACGGGGGCAGAAACCCCGACCCAAGCAGAGGATTGGCTCTCAAGGGTCAACAGGGTGATGACTGCGACGGAAACGGAAGAGTGGCAGAAGACCACTATAGCGTCGTTCCTTTTGGATGGGGACGCAAGACTGTGGTGGGAAGGCCTAGAGCTACATCAGTTGCGGGGAAGGCCGTTGGCCGAAGTTCCGATGGAGGAGTTTGCGAGACTATTCATGGCTCGATACCTCCCCTCGGCACAGAGAATTGCGCTAGAAAGCGAATTTCAGAAGTTGGTGCAAGGGGATTGCACCGTTGATGAGTACCTCCACGAGTTTACTCGGTTGGGGAGATATGCCGGCGCTACCTTCGCAGACGAGGAGCGCAAGACGAGCCGCTTCTATGAAGGGCTAAGAGTTGATTTAAGGTTGCTACTGTCGGGGCCCAAGGCGCAGGGTTTCATGACCCTGGTCAGTTCGTCCCGGTCCTTGGAGAAGGACATGAAGAATGTCCAAGCGAAGAAGGAATCCGGTAGTAAGAAAGCGGAGTTCAAGGCACCGACTACGTCGAAGTCGGGCTACCGCAGATTCTATAAGAAAGCTAAGACGTCGGGTCCAGCTGCTTCAGGTGCCTCGGGGGCAACTACCAATCGAACCCCGGGCGCTTGTTTCACGTGTGGAAAGACTGGGCACTTTGCCCGTGATTGCTGGAGTGGACGCTCAAAGTCCGAAAGGAAGCAGGGAGCTACCTACGAGGAGAAGGGCAAAGCGGTGGAGTCGACTGCGTCCCACTATGCTCCGACTCAGCCTAGAGTCTATAACTTGGGCCAGCAGGAGGCCATCAAGAAAGCGGATGTGGTGACAGGTATGAGTTAATTTATAGCAAGTTAGCTTTAATATCATTATCTATTGCTTGTTAGCCTAATATTGTTTGTATAGGCTTTGTTGTGATTAGTGATAGTCCGGCATGGGCACTGTTCGACACGGGAGCTTCACACTCCTTCTTGTTCGAAAGTTTCATATCGCGCGTCGGAGTCCCTTCTTCGATGGCGAAGGACAAGTTGGATGTGCTGCTACCGAATGGGTGCTCGATGCGTGCGGACAGGGTGTGCGCCGTAAAGGTTCACATTGGGAGCCAAGAGTTTGACTTGCTAGCATCGTTGCTGCCGCTAGTAGAGTTCGGCGTGATCTTTGGGATGGATTGGCTGTCAGAGCAGAAGGCTTGGATCGTCTGTGACCGGAAGGAGGTCAAGCTGGGTGTAGGGCGGGAGACTACATTCGAGGGGCTGAAGGGGTCGAGTAAGACACTGATGTCTGCTCTTCAGGTGGTGAAGGCGGTTTGTGCTGGTGCAGAGCTGTTCTTCGCATTAGTGGAGGCCGCAGAGCCGAAGTCCACTTTGGATGAGATCCCCGTGGTATGCGAGTACCCAGATGTGTTCCCGGATAGCCTTCCTGGAGCCCCACCGCAGCGAGAGATTGATTTCACCATCGAGCTCGTGCCGGGGGCCAAACCGGTGTCACGTGCTCCGTATAGGTTGGCGCCTAAGGAGGTGGCAGAGTTGAAAGTTCAGCTAGATGAGCTGATGGAGCAAGGGTATGTGCGTCCAAGCTCGTCTCCTTGGAGCGCACCGGTCCTCTTCGTTAAGAAGAAGGATGGGAGTATGCGACTGTGTATCGACTACAGAGAGTTGAACAAGCTGACGGAGAAGAATAAGTACCCGATCCCGAGGATTGATGATCTCTTTGATCAGTTAGTCGGATCATCGGTATACTCCAAGTTGGACTTGAAGTCGGGGTACTATCAGCTAAGGATCAGGGAGTGTGATATCCCGAAGACGGCGTTCAGTACAAGGTATGGGCATTTCGAGTTCACGGTCATGCCGTTTGGACTGACAAATGCGCCATCAGTATTTATGGACTTGATGAACAGGACGTTCCGAGATTTCCTGGATCGCTTTGTGATCGTCTTTATTGACAATATATTGGTGTGCTCGCAGTGCGAAGAAGATCACTTCAAGCACTTGCATCTGGTGTTGGAGACTCTGAGGAGGAATGAGCTTTACGCAAAGTTCTACAAGTGCGAGTTCTGGCTACCCTCGGTAGCGTTCCTTGGTCATATAGTGAGTGGGGAAGGTATAGCGGTGGATCCGGCGAAGATTGTTGCGATACGGGAGTGGCCTGCATTGTCTTCTGTCGCGGAAGTCCATAGTTTTCTCGGGCTTGCCGGATATTACAGGCGCTTCGTAGAGAACTTCTCGCGGATAGCATTACCTCTCACGAAGTTGACAAGGAAGGATCAGAAATTCTTGTGGACGCAAGAGTGCGTGCAAGCTTTTGAGGAGCTGAAGAGGCGGTTGACCACGGCGCCAGTACTTAGTTCGCCGAGTGGGACCGAGGACTTCGAGGTGTATAGCGACGCTTCAGGTAGTGGCATGGGCTGCGTGTTGTTGCAGTATGGGAGCGTGATAGCGTATGGATCACGTCAGTTGAAGGTGCATGAAAGAAATTATCCGGTGCACGACTTGGAGTTGGCGGCCGTGATATTTGCACTCAAGTTGTGGAGGCACTACCTTTACGGCGTAAGGTCAATATATACACCGATCACAAGAGCCTAAAATACTTGTTGGATCAAAAAAACCTTAATATGAGGCAGAGGAGGTGGATGGAGTTCCTTGGGGACTACACCTTCAAAATACATTCTGTACCCGGGAAGGGCAACGCAGTTGCGGATGCGCTGAGCCGCAGGGCTCCCGCCCGAGCCAACTGGTTGTTGGTGCATGATGAGCGGCTAGTACGGGAGTTGGAGGAGCTTGAGATCTGTTGCGTTGACAAGCAGACGAGCGCCAAAGCAATGTTAAACTGGACAGAAGTGCAGTATGACCTGGCTGACCGGGTTCGGCAGGCATTGGAGTTAGATGACTCCATGAAGGAGCTTATGGAGGCCGCTCTGGATGGGTCAAATTCCCAGTTCTCGGTGGAAGATGGTTTATTAAGGAAGGATCATCGGTTGTGCGTCCCGAGTGGGGTAACCTCCGGGCGGAGTTGATGTATGAGGCTCATCATACCAAGTACTCAATCCACCCAGGGAGCACGAAGATGTATCGTGATCTCAAAAAGTTGTTTTGGTGGCTGGGGCTCAAGAAAGATGTGGCGTTGTACGTAGCTAAATGCCAAACGTGCGCCTTGGTGAAGGCGGAATGCCAAAAGCCGGGAGGATTTCTGAAGTCCTTGCCTATACCGGAGTGGAAATTTGACGATATATCTATGGAATTTGTGCACGGGTTGCCAATGTCGCAGAAGGGGAAAGACGCCATCTGGGTGATCGTAGATCGACTAACCAAGGTGTCGCATTTCATTCCGCATAGGAAGGATGATCCAGTGGAGAAACTGGCAAAGTTGTATGTTGACAATATTGTTAGACTGCATGGTGTGCCCCGTAGCATTGTGAGTGATCGCGATGGGTGGTTCACGTCAAATGATTGGAGGTTGGTGCAGCAGATGCTGGGAACAAAGTTAAAGTTCAGTACAGCTTTCCATCAGCAGACGGATGGGCAGACCGAGAGGGTCAATAGAACGATGGAGGACATGCTACGCATGTGTGTTCTGGATTTCGGTAAGCATTTGGAAGACCACCTGTATTTGGTGGAGTTCGCGTACAACAACAGCTACCAAGCAAGTATACAAATGGTGCCCTTCGAGGCCCTGTATGGTAGGAAGTGTCACACGCCGTTATCGTGGCTTGAAACGGGTGAGGCAAGGTTGTACAAGAAGCAGGAGGTGGAGAGCGCTACCTCGTTAGTGCGAATCATTCGGGAGCGCTTGTTGATCGCTCAGGACCGGCAGGCGAAGTATTACAATGCCAAGCACCGGAACGTGGAGTTCGCGGTAGGCGATTGGGTATACCTGAAAGTGCCGTTCAAGGGGGTTTCGCGGGTGAGACGCTTGAAGAAGTTGAGCCCAAGATACCTTGGACCTTTTGAGGTTCTGGAGCGAGTCGGGGAAGCTGCATACCGTTTGAAGCTATCGGTGGAGTTGAGTGGGTTACACGATGTGTTCCACATTTCTGTGTTGCGGAAGGCGGTGCAAGAGCCTTCGCAGGTGATCGTGGTTGACCAAGTGCCGGTGGACGAAGGGTTGACGACTAGGGTCAATCCCATTCGCATCGAAGATATTGATGTCAAGAGACTCCGTAACAAGGAGATCCGGATGGTTAATGTCCGGTGGGATAATTGCGGGCGTGAGGAGCTCTCTTAGGAACGGGTGCAGACTATGCTCGAGGAGTACCCGGAATTGTTCCGCTCAGGTACTGTTTTACGTTAAGCCCTGTTTTTCCTTTATTAATTTCATGGGCGAAATTCTTTAAGGGGGGTAGAATTGTAACACCCCAAAATGTTGTAGGAGCGATGGGGATCGATTTTGGCAAAGGCAGATTTTTGGTGCAGGTGACACGGGCCCCGACACGGGCGTGTCGGAGGCCGTGTCGAGCTCGGGCCGTGTAGTCGACTAGTTCAGGTCGACGATGGTCATGTGGTGGAACACGGCCTAGGACACGGGCGTGTCCCAGGCCGTGTCACACCTGGGCTATGCGGTTGGGTACACAGGAAATGACACGGGCACGAACACGGGTGTGTCTAGTTTGACACGGGCGTGTCTGATGCCGTGTCACCAAGCCGTGTACCTCTCTGACTGCGAAGTGTTGATAAATTGCACACGGGGGGCGTGACACGGGTCCCGACACGGGCGTGTCGCAGGCGACACGGGCGTGTCAGAGGCCGTGTCACATGCCGTGTTGCTGGTTTTTAGTTTTGGTCGAGACAGCGAATGAGCTACATGGCCAGGCACACAGCCGTGTGCCAACCCGTGTTCGGCCCAGATTTTATGATTTTGGATTTAATCCGGGCCGTTCGTTTCCTTGGCTTTGGATCCGACGGTGGGGGGCTGCTCCTGGGTGGTTATAGTCGGGAAATAGGGTTTAGAAACCCATTTTTCATTAGACAATCTCTCTCTAAAACCTAGAGAGAAGGGAGAGCTTGGAGGAGGAAGAAGGTGGTCAACTCTGGCGGCCGGTGGAGATTCGGGGCTCCAAATCGCGAGCCGTCTTCGGATCCGCGGAGGCAAGGAGATTGCGGTGCTTTTCATCCGCATAGATTTTCATGGCGCCGTGGAAGAATGCAAGGGTAACGATTTCTCATCCTTGGGCATGTGAAGCCCTCTTTTCCTTTGCATAGGAAGCCCTCTCTCGCGAGTGAGTGAAGAGTTGGAGCGTTCCTTGGGGTAGATATGTAAAGTCCCCCTTGTGTAGAGTCCGTATGCGAAAATGGACATAGGCATTGTGTGTGAAGCCTATCCGGACAAGTAGAGCCGGATCGGTGATGTTGCATTGCATTTGAACCGGGAAAGACTCCGGGTGTTTGGGCGTTTTTTCGGGTTTTCTACATGGTAGATTGCATTAGGGAGCCTTGGAGATTAACTCCAAGGTGCACCCGGAAAACTGGGCAAAAGCGGGTTTTGCCAACACGGTGGCCGGGGAGCCAACGTGAACATAACCGGGTTATGTGATTATTGTGGTGGAAATGGGACTCGGTGAGTCTTGGCCTGCGCATATGGCTTAAATTGTCGTTGCGGTGTGAGCACGGGTCAGGCGGAACCGTACCCGGTCTATGTCGTTCGGTAGGACCGTTGGCATGGATGAGGGTCTTCGGCGGTCTATGACTTAAATTGCCATGACCAAGGCCAGGAAGGCAAAATGCTCATATGGATGACCGTCCAAGAGGCGGTGGTGGATTGGGAACGTCTATGGCTTGAATTGACGTGACGTTGGCTGGTTCGCCGAGAATGTGCCCTGAGTGCACGGGGTGTGTGGCCGTGCGAGCCTACGCCTGTGGTGAAGTGCAAATACTTTATATAATTGCCTATGCTAATAAAGTGCAGGGAAAGAGCATTGCCGCCCCGAGTGTGGGGGCGGGATCATTATAATTTGGTCAGCATTGCTGACCGTTGTTATTGTTTGCCACCGGGCGGTGGTTTGTGGCTTGCAGGTGCTGCGGAGCAGAGCGGGAAATAGCGGGCTAAAGCCCTTGTTGCTGTGCCGGCCCTCGAAGGCCTTATTGCTTATGTTTCTTTCCCATTTTTCATGTATGGCCGGCCTGCGAGCCGAAGTATGAAAACACTATTTTATTAAGTGAACAATGTAAGGCCTTAAGGCCAGTTCTCTTTTGTGTATGATTACATTCCTGAGTTTGTAGTGGACATTCATGCTTTGTAGCAGGGTTCTTGTTCTCTTTGCAACTGTATAAAATTGCTTCCTCTAGGTGTTGTGTAGGACGTGGTGATTGGTTGAATGGTTTCAACGCGTAACCAACCGGTCTGTCCGTAGTATATGGCGTCGGGCCCCGGCCGGACCTACTGCTATATGCTATGCGACGGATAGGGGTGTTACAAGTAGGCTGCCTTTTTCCTGAAGCTCTTTGCATTCTTGACCTCCTCTGACAGCTTGCCTGTGGTAAGGAAGGTCACCAATGGGTCTACCCACGAGGATCGCCGACCTACCTCCATCGACTCCCCTTCTTCAATTGCCAGTCGGAATCGTTCAGTTAAGGTTCCTCCTCCCCGAGGCCCAAACGTTGCCAATCAATCAGCTGCTGCACTTTCCTCCCTGGGAACATGTTGAATAGAGAAAGAACGTAAACCTCCGATGATTGCCCTTACCTTGGATAGATACTTCACGAGGGTAGGCTCCCGAGCCTCAAACTCCCCTCGGATCTGTGATGCTACCACCATCGAGTCGGTAAGGTCTCCACATCCTGAATATCCAACTCCTTTGCCAATCGAAGGCCGGCTATCACAGCCTCATACTCCGCTTGATTATTGGTTATGGGGAAGTGGAAAGCCACCGCCTGTTCTATGGTAACCCCTTGAGGACTCACCAACACTACACCCCCTCCCAGGGAGTGCTTTCTCGAGGCCCCATCGACCATCATCCTCCACGCTTCCTGCGGCTTCGGATCTTCTTTCTCAGCTTCAGTGATATAGTCTTCCAGAAAGTCCATCGCGGCTTGAGCTTTGATGGAGAGACTCGGAACAAAAGAGATGTCGAACTCGCTAAGCTCGATGGACCACTTTGCTAGCCTTCTTGAGTGCTCTACCCCCTCAAAGACCTTACGAAGGGGATGGTCGGTTACCACCCTAATCGAGTGCGCTTGAAAGTAAGGACGAAGCTTCCTAGCCGAGACGATCAAGGCATACGCCAGCTTCTCTAGGATGGGGTATCGGAGCTCCGCCTTTCTCAAGATTCGACTTACGTAGTAGACGGGTAGCTGTTTATTCCTTTCTTCCCTAACCAAGACGGAGCTCACAGCCTCTATCCCCACCCCGAGATACAAGGCTAGATCTTCCCCCTCCTTTGGGCTTTGAAGTAGTGGAGCTTGGGAGAGTTTCCTCTTCAGCCCTTGGAAGGCCTCTTCGCATTCGACCGTCCATTCAAAAACCTGGTTACCACGAAGCACTTTAAAGAAAGAAGAGCACATATCCCCGGATCGGGAGAGGAACCTGCTTAGCCCGGCCAACTTTCTGGTTAGACGCTAGTCCTCTGTGGCGCTGCGAGGTGATTCCAAATCTAAGATAGCCTTAACCTTGTCAGGGTTAGGTTCTACCCCCGCCGGAGTCAAGAGGTGTCCGAGAAACTTCCCGCGACTAGCCCTGAAGACACACTTCAAGGGGTTCAACCTCATCTTTAACCTCCGCTGGGTGGCGAACGTTTCTTCTAAGTCTCGCAGATGTGAATCCACGCACTTGCTTTTTACCATCAGTTCATTGACATAGACCTCTAGATTCTTTCCCCTTTGAAATTGAAAGACCCGATCGATCATGCATTGGTATGTTACCCCTGCATTTTTTAAACCAAATGGCATCATTTTATAGCTAAAGCACCCCTCCCTCGTGATGAAGGAGACATCCTTGACATCGGGAGGGTGCATTCGGATCTGGTGGTAACCTGAAAAAGCATCCAAAAAACTCATAACAGAAAAACCGACGGCTGAATCAACTAGCACCTCGATTCGAGGCAGGGGGTAGCAATCTTTAGGACATGATTTATTCAACAAAGAGAAGTCGATACACATACGCCATTTTCCTCCCCCTTTCTTTACCATTACAACATTGGAGATCCAGCTCGGATACTGGATCTCTAAGATGAAGCCTGCCTCTAGGAGCTTCTTGACCGCCTCTCGAATGGGCTCCTCCAGCTTGGTGGCGATGGCCCTCATCTTCTAGCGTATGGGGCGAGTCCTGGGGTCCAGGTTCAGGCAATGACAAGCCACGTCCGCGTCGATGTCCGGCATGTCTGCCACGCTCCAAGAAAAGATGTTGATGTTGTTTTGGATGCAGGCTTGCATCTGCTCCTGATTCTCGAGGCTCAAGCCTCCGCTGACCCGCACCTTCTGTACCTGCCCAGCTGTGGTGAGCACCTCCATCTCTATCACTTACTCGGCCGGCTCCAGCCTCGACCGCTCCTAACCTACCCTTGCCTCCTCCCTCTCAAGCTCTTCTCCTCCGGCCCCGTTAACCTCCATTACTTCCACCAGGCCTTCTCCTTGCTTCTGCTCTTCTTCCCTTGCCTCTCTCAGGCTTATCTCCTCTACTTCCACTACCTCCTCCATCACTAATTCCTCCGCCTCCTATAGGCTTGCCTCCTCCACTTCTACCACTTGCTCCCCTGCTACCTCCAACGCCTTCTCCAGGCTCATCTCCCCCTCCTCGACACTTCCTTCTTATCCAGCCATCTCCTTTTCCAGTTCCTCCGCCTCAGCCATCCACGACACAGTGTTGACTGCCGTCACATAACACTGCCTCGCCACCTTTGGATCCACCGTGATCCTAACTTGCACCCCTCCGTTGTTGAATTTGAGGCATTGGTGAAACGAGGAGGGGACGCAGTGAAAGGCACTTATGAGGGGACGACCAAAGATGGCGTAGTAACTGCTTGGGGCGTCTACGATCACGAACGTTCAGTTCTGTGAGATGCCCCCAAGCCTCACATGCAGGCCCACTCCTCCTTCTACTTCCTTCCTCTCTCCAGAAAAACAAAAAAGCTGTCACAACCCGCATTTTCTCCGAATTAAGAATTATCAGAGTAAGAGAAAACAGGCGTCATGATGCCACGTCAAGCAGGGGATAACTGCTGACGCTCAGGCAAAACCAACTACAATCTTTATGCAAGAAAATCATATGCTTAATGAATAGAAAATCAGTTATATTTTAGAGACCGTATCCCTCGGCTCAGTGGATCACCTAGTCCACAAAAGAAAACTATATTTATACGCTGCGGAAAAATACTTTATTTAGGATTAACCTCCTAAGGAGCGCATAAGGGTTCCAAGAGAACCACTCATGCTATGCAAGACTCTACATTTAATTTATATAATATATAAGAAAATGGTCTTTTATGTGATTTGGAAAAATAGTGATTTCGCTTATAAAACATGCTGATCATGAGCTTTATTTATAATAACAATTATAGTTTAAAAATAACTAGCAACCTAGCATAAAACCTTCTCAGAGCAAGTAGACTATCTCCAGAAAATGGTAGCAGCAATAATATATATATCTAGTACAAGGTAAAAACTACCAGTGGGCGCCAACAACCTGACACGAACCCACTAGCACAAATATATGTCTGTAAGAAAGTACTGAAAACAACCTCACTAACAAGGTAAACAGAACTCCAAAGACCGGGAGTCCACCAACAACACCACCTCCAACTAGCCACCAGACCGGCTACAGCTCAGAACCTGGGGTATTCCAAAAGAAAACAGAATACCTTAGCAAGCTAAACAAAGAAAAACTGCATGAAAGAGTCAACCAAAGGACAAAGTAACAGAAAAACATGCAGTAGAAAGAGTCACAACTGTCCAAAACAGGACAACAAGAAATGCACAACGTGCAAAGAAACAGCAACGACCCAGCCCAGGAACCACATCCTGCAGGGCCTACTAGGCTTCCAAGAGCCAGAATGCTGCAAACTACCAAAGAAGAAACTTCTAACACCCTAAACTGTGGGAAGTGATAGTAGCAAAAACAACAACGAGGAACCGGATCGAAGGCAAACGCAGTCCCCCAATCCACCATGTCCAAGTCAAAAGTTCGAGGGTCAACACGTGAAAACACAAGGGACCTTCCACCCGACATGCCCAGCCCGTACCTGGAGCAAGAAAACATGGGTGGCCTTGGCTATATCACACAACTCCACCCCCATAAAGAGCTACAACCACCACTACTAACCACGACCCACGATTCGGCCTTTAGGAAAATAAAGAAAACGGCCGACAAGGAAAACCCAGAAATACAACTGGAAATCCACTCGGAAACGAAATACAAGGTAAAGGAAGAGTGTTGAAATAAACCAACACGACTAGGCGTTGAGTGAAACCCACTCAGTGCCTACCTAAACTTTGGCGTTGAGTGAACTAGCCTCACTCGCCGCCAAAATAATACCACTACCCACAAGCCTACTAAAGAATACGGAGCTCGACGACAGTCGAACGACCAAGGCAGAAGATCCAGAACTCGAGTAGTTGCCTGCCACTTGAGTATCTAAACTCCCGCACTCGAAACCATCTAAATTCGCCTAGCAAAAGAGAATATACAAAGAGCACGATCAGTGACGCACGATCAGTGGTCGTGCGCACTCATCGGCTGATGATCGTGCGAAGCGAACCTGGAAAACCTGACAGAAAACCTAGCAACTGCGCATGATCAGTGTCGCACGACCACTGGTCGTGCGCACTGTTGCCAGCGCTCGTGTGATTTTCCGAGACAGAACTTTGGAAACTGGAAGACAGCCGCGCACGAGCAGAGGCACACGACCAGTGGTCGTGCACCCTAACGGTTGATGACAGTGCGCTGTCAACCTGTACCGTTTGGAATTTCCCGAATGACACCGGAACGCGCACACGACTCACGCCACTGCAGTAGCAGCAGACAACTATCCACGTCGCGCACCACTACCATACGAACTATGCCTAATCATTCGAGTAATACCTTAACGAAGAAAAATCGGCAACCACACCCCCCCTCCTAACTCTCCCTCTCGGCTACACCCGAACCATAGTAACAATCAAAATAAAGGAAAACAACGGCTCCACGCCGACAATTTTGGATTCCAATCATCACAAAATAGGGGGGGTTTCAGTAGGAAGAACTAAGCCCTATAGTTAGCAAGAAAATGAGAACAACAAGGCCTCTAACCTGGGCTAACCGGGATTTCAATTTCAGCAAGAAATTCGAAAAGAAAACTTGGCAAGGGCCAGAATACCACTTGCCTCAAATCACAGCGAAGCTTTGGACTGCTTTCCTCCTCTTCGCACGGATCAAAACGGCCGCAACACCTAAAACAAACACTCGGCCATTAATGGCGGAAAACTTCCAAAACCGAAAATTCCAAACCTCCCAAAACTCCACGAAAATCGAATTTCTTACCGCAGGAATGAAGGTCTTGACGAGAGCAATCCGAATCCACTCTCGGAATCGAATTCCGTCCACAAACGCTCCGGGAATCGGCGTCCGAAGGCAAGGGTAGCCGGCGGTTTCCTTTCTCTCGTACAGGCGGCGGTTTCAAGCGGGGAAGAAGATGATGCGTGCCTTTTCATAAACTTTATATATATATATATATATATATATATATATATATATATATATAATTATATAATAATATAATTAATTACAAAATTACATAAAGCACCAAATCGACGCGAAAACCGAACTACCTCGGAATTCGACGAAATTCGCACCGTAGCTAAATACCCACGCTACGAACACAACGGCGAAGTCAAAATTAATTTTCGACGAACAGAACTCAAGTTATACCCAAATAAAGCCAAACATCAACATCCCCCCGAGAGGCCACACCGGGTCACCCAAAACGACTCGGCTTGCTAGGGAGATCTTGCCAACAGGCTACAGAATAGGGCACTCAGTTCTAAGGAGCTAAACCACACTCCACAAATGGCACAAGCCACGGAAACGCGTCATCTTAACGCCAAACAAGAATAAAAATAATCGCTGAAAAAAACGGGGCGTTACAGTCACTCCCCCTAAAAGAAAGTTTCGTCCCGAAACTTTACGCACAACCCTCCTACTAAAGAAGGAAAAGTAACAAACAGAAGTTACAAAGGGAAACATACCGATTAAATCAGCGAAACAGGTGAGGGTACGCCCTCCTCATGGCCGACCCTAGCTCCCAAGTCGCGCTCTCCAAATCCTGATTTTTCCATAGAACTTTCACCATCGGTTTGGACTTCTTTCGCAGCACACGCTCCTGAGTATCCAAAATACGAACTGGCACCTCAATAAAAGAGAGGTTGGGCTCCAACTGGGGCACAACATCCAAGAGTTGCCCATTGCTGCGCACACACTTCCGCAACTGGCTAACATGAAAACATTATGAACACCAGGGAAGTTCGCTGGTAAATCCAATCTATAAGCAGACACACCAATCCGCTCCAAAATCTCGAACGGGCCCACATACCTTGGGTCCAATTTCCGATTTTTACCAAATCTCTTCACACCAACCATTGGAGAAACCTTGAGGTATACATGATTCCCTACTAAAAACTCCAAAGCAGACCTATGCCGATTGGCGTTCTTTTCATACCTCTCCTGAGCTAAACGAAGCTTTTCACGAATAAGCTTCACGGCGACTTCCATCTCTTCCAGAGCATCTGGACCCAACAAAGGCTTCTCACCAGCCTCAGCCCAAAACAACGGAGTCCTACAGCGCCTCCCATACAAAGCTTCGAACGGAGCCATCTGCAAGCTTTCCTGATAACTGTTATTATAAGCAAATTCCATGAGTCACAGACGCTCATCCCACGCTCCACCGTGGTCTAAAATATAGCACCCTATCATATCCTCAACAATCTGATTGACCCGCTCCGTCTGCCCATTGGTCTGAGGGTGGTACGCAGTAGAATACCTCAGATCCGTACCCAAACCCTCCTACAGACTCTGCCAAAAACGAGAAGTAAAGCGGGAGTCGGATGACTTCATTCAAGTACAACTCCGCTATCTTCCTCATCGGGTAATCAATCTTATATGGCACGAAGTGAGCACACTTCGTCAATCTATCCACTATAACCCAAACAGAATCAAATCCTCTCGGGGATTTTGGCAAACCCGTAATGAAGTCCATAGATATACTCTCCCACTTCCAAGTCGGGATCTCTAGCGGGGTCAACTTACCACCAGGCCTTCCATGATCGGCCTTCACATGCTTGCAAGTGTGACACTCAGCAACATATCGGGCTATATCTCCTTTCATACCATACCACCAGGCAATTTGCCTTAAGTCACGGTACATCTTCGTAGATCCTGGATGGTAGGCAACGCTGGAACCATGAGCCTCACTGCAAATCATACCTCTAATGTCCCCAATAGCGGGAACGCAAAACCTGTCGCGGTACTTCAAAGTACCCGCATCATCAATAGCAAAATCTGGCAACTCTCCTTTCTATGTCCTGGTAAAAAGGTGCAACAGATCCGGATCGTCCTTCTGATGCAGTCTAGTCACAGAAATCCAGGACGGATCTGCCACTGACAAACTACTCTGCAAACCACAGCATCCCACTGAAATATCCATAAGGAGGAACTCCTCAACTAACCGATCGGCGGAGAGGTTAAAGATCTTTCCCGTCTTTCGGCTCAGGGCGTCGGCCACCACATTGTCCTTGCCCGGATGATACTGGATTTCTACGTCATAATCCGCCACATACTCAAGCCACCGCCGCTGACGCAGATTCAACTCTTTCTGCGTGAACACGTACTTCAGGCTCTTATGGTCAGTAAAAATCTTGCACTGAGCCCCATAAAGTAAGTGCCTCCACAACTTCAACGCATAGATAACCGCTGCAAACTCAAGGTCATGCGTAGGATAATTCTTCTCATGAGTCTTCAGCTGCCTTGACCCATAAGCGATTACTTTTCCATCCTGCATTAATACGCATCCCAGACCTATATGCGAAGCATCCACATATACATCATAATCCACGCCCTCAGTAGGAAGGGTCAGAACGTGAGCAGTACACAATCTCCTATTTAACTCCTGAAAAGCTTCTTCGCACTTCTCGCTCCAAACAAAAGCCACATTCTTCTGAGTCAGCTTGGTCAAAGGTGCGGCTAGAGAAGAGAAACCCTCCACGAATCTCCTGTAATAGCCAGCCAACCCTAAGAAACTTCTGATCTCCTTAGGAGTATTCGGCCTACTCCAATCCATCACTGCTGCAATCTTTTCTGGGTCAACCGAGATCCCATCCTTGTTCACCACGTGGCCTAGAAAAGAAACCTGAGGCAACCAAAATTCACACTTTCTCAACTTGGCGAATAACTTGTGGTTCCTCAATTCTGATAGTACCAAGCGCAGATGCTGCTCATGCTCCTCAGCACTGCGAGAATAAACCAACACGTCATCAATGAAGACCACCACGAACTTATCTAGGAAATCCTTGAATACCCGATTCATCATGTCCATGAAAGCTGATGGTGCGTTGGTCAAACCAAACGACATCACCAAAAACTCAAAGTGTCTATGCCTCGACATAAACGCAGTCCGTGGAATATCTGCCTCACGGATCCTGAGCTGATGATAGCCCGAATGAAGATCGATCTTGGAGAACACCGTGCTGCCACGCAACTGGTCAAATAAATCATCGATCCTCGGCAGAGGGTACCTGTTCTTGATAGTGACCTTGTTCAACTCTCTATAGTCGATGCAAAGCCGCATCGACCCATCTTTCTTCTTTACGAACAAAATAGGAGCACCCCAAGGCGACGAACTCTGCCTGATAAAACCTTTAGCCAACAACTCATCTAACTGAATTCACAACTCCTCTAACTCACGAGGGGCCATCCGGTACGGCGCCTTAGCAATAGGACGCGTACCCGGCTCCAAATCAATAACAAACTCCACATCCCGCTCAGGAGGGATACCAGGAAGATCATCAGGAAAAACATCGGCGAAACCACGAACAATAGGAATCTCCTCCAAGCGTGGCACGCTAACAACGGTTCCAACCGCTGAGACTAAACAAACACAACAATCAGAAAGAAACAATCTCTGAACACATACCGCAGAGAGAACAGGAGAATCCTGACACGGATCAGCATACACGCTGTCGGGCTGACCGCCGTCCCTGATGAAGTCCAAGCGCTTTCCTTTGCACTGAATGACCGCATCATACCGAGAGAGCCAGTCCATGCCCAAAATGACATCGAAGTCCTCTAGATCAATCATCTTCAGGTCCGCCTTCGCAAGAAAATCCCCCAACAAAACCGGGCAATCCAAAATACCCAAATCTGACAACACAGATTCACCAGAGGGAAACTTGACACGGAAGGAATCCCGAACACGATCTAGAGACAACCGATGACGCTCCACAAAGGCTCTAGCCACGAACGAGTGGGTAGCGCTGGAGTCAAACAGAACACGCGCCCAGCGGTTCTTCACCTTAAATTTCCCTATAGGAACGCACAAAGCTAAGGAACTAGCACAACAGTACCACAAATAATCTAGCAACTAAACTACCAGGCTAGAAAGAAAAACAACAAACAACTAACCTGAGATCACCTGGGTCGAAGTCTGAGCCTCCTCGGAAGAAATCACGTTCAGCTTCCCTTTTCCCTTGTCCACACGCTGAGGTGGAGGTAATGCCTGCAATGGAACTGCAGGAAGAGCTGACTGGACCTGAGGACACCTCGACTTAATGTGACCCTTCTGCCCACACTAAAAGCAGACTCTATCCCTGGACCAACACTGGGCCGCATCATGGCCGGATCGCTTACAAATAGAACAGGAGGCATCTCTCCTAGGAGCACCCTGAATCGCATGAACCTGCTCCTTCTTCTGAGCTGCCGCCTTCTTGAAACACCTCTCTACAGGATGGCCTGACCGGCCACAAAAACTGCACACCACCCTGCTCCTCTTTCCCGGAACAGCATCGGGTACCAGGGGTTTCTTCTCCTCTACCAACTTCCTCTTATCCTTCTTCAACTGCTGGCCTCTGCTCTTCGCCGTCTCAATAGCCTCCACCTTCAGAGCAGCCTCTACAACTCCAGCATACGACACTGACCCATAAGCACTGGCCAACTGCTGCACCTCGCTCCTCAAACCACCGAGGAATCGCTTAACTCGATCAGCCTCAACGCTGACCAATCCAGGGGCAAAACAGCTCAACTTGCTGAACTCTATCTCATACTCACCCACCGTGAGTTGCCTTTGCTTCAGATGGAGGAAGTCGTTCATGAGGCGGTCACGCTCGACCGAGGGTAAGAACTTCCTCAATAGCATCTCCTTGAACACTTCCCAAGAGCACCCAGCCACTAAGCTCTCCTTTTCTCTCAGCCACCAACTCTTAGCCAACCCTTTAAGCTGATAGGCGGCTATCATCACCCTCTGATCATCTGTAATCCCTGAGTACGAGAACATCTCCTCCATGGAGATCAGCCAGTCGTCTATCACCATGAAATCTGCCTTCCCATCATAAGTGGGAGGGCTCAGCCTCTGAAACTGCGAGATGAAGGCCATCTCTGCTGGCACCACCACTGGAGGTCTCAAGGGTGCAGGAGGAGGAGGAACAGCTAACCCCCCAGCAGGAACTTGCGCACCCTGAGCCTGCCCTTCCACAACTGCCACCAAAGACTGAATCTGGGCTTGCACCTCCTCCAACTGCCTGCCCATAGCTTCGCTACTCTGACGCAGACTCTCGATCATCGCATCGTTCTGAGCTCCAGAAGATTCACCCTCAGACAGGGGAGTCGATCGAGTTGCAGGACGCCTAGCCATCCTAAAAATCATTACAACCCAAATCAGATCCAAATCCCACGACTAGAACCGATTACCAGTACAGACAATACATATGTAGATATAGACTTAAAGCTGCTAAACTTGCTCTGAGAGTTTATCTTCTTCACAATAATTAGATGATATGCCCTAACCTAGGATGGTTAACCACCACCTTACTAACTCTTGTGCCTAGATCGGATGCATGAACTTATGTTAATTTGAAAACTCATGTGTGTACATATGTCATCCTGCAAATCTTTAGCTCGGCGCGTTGTGCTTATGCAATATTATGATATGCATGATTGTGCTATGCATTCTAAAAAAAGGCCCTAATGCATGTTATGAGCGGCGTACGCATGAAAATGTTATGCATCCCATACTACATAACATTTCCATGCAACGAAAAAGAAACGTGCTAGTCGCAGTCATGTGGTGAGGTTATACATCCCATACTACATAACCCTCACATGTAGCCCCTATGGTGGATCCATATACGAACACATATTATGCATCCCATACTACATAATATGCCCCGTATACTTCATGTTATGCTATGAGTGTAGTGTTCGTGCTTTTGCCAAGACGTGCTGATGACATATCGGTGTGTGAATGACATGATGCTGAACTACTAATAAGCGAACAAAGGAAGGTTGCTCAACTAACTTGTCAAGCAACCTCCCTCTGATACCAACTGTCACAACCCGCATTTTCTCCGAATTAAGAATTATCAGAGTAAGAGAAAACACGCGTCATGATGCCACGTCAAGCAGGGGATAACTGCTGACGCTCAGGCAAAACCAACTACAATCTTTATGCAAGAAAATCATATGCTTAATGAATAGAAAATCAGTTATATTTTAGAGACTGTATCCCTCGGCACAGTGGATCACCTAGTCCACAAAAGAAAACTATATTTATACGCTGCGGAAAAATACTTTATTTAGGATTAACCTCCTAAGGAGCGCATAAGGGTTCCAAGAGAACCACTCATGCTATGCAAGACTCTACATTTAATTTATATAATATATAAGAAAATGGTCTTTATACGTGATTTGGAAAAATAGTGATTTCGCTTATAAAACATGCTGATCATGAGCTTTATTTATAATAACAATTATAGTTTAAAAATAACTAGCAACCTAGCATAAAACCTTCTCAGAGCAAGTAGACTATCTCCAGAAAATGGTAGCACCAATAATATATATATCTAGTACAAGGTAAAAACTACCAGTGGGCGCCAACAACCTGACACGAACCCACTAACACAAATATATGTCTGTAAGAAAGTACTAAAACAACCTCACTAACAAGGTAAACAGAACTCCAAAGACCGGGAGTCCACCAACAACACCACCTCCAACTAGCCACCAGACCGGCTACAGCTCAGAACCTGGGGTATTCCAAAAGAAAATAGAATACCTCAGCAAGCTAAACAAAGAAAAACTGCATGAAAGAGTCAACCAAAGGACAAAGTAACAGAAAAACATGCAGTAGAAAGAGTCACAACTGTCCAAAACAGGATAACAAGAAATGCACAACGTGCAAAGAAACAGCAACGACCCAGCCCAGGAACCACATCCTGTAGGGCCTACTAGGCTTCCAAGAGCCAGAATGCTACAAACTACCAAAGAAGAAACTTCTAACACCCTAAACTGTGGGAAGTGATAGTAGCAAAAACAACAACGAGGAACCGGATCGAAGGCAAACGCAGTCCCCCAATCCACCATGTCCAAGTCAAAAGTTCGAGGGTCAACACGTGAAAACACAAGGGACCTTCCACCCGACATGCCCAGCCCGTACCTGGAGCAAGAAAACATGGGTGGCCTTGGCTATATCACACAACTCCACCCCCATAAAGAGCTACAACCACCACTACTAACCACGACCCACGATTCGGCCTTTAGGAAAATAAAGAAAACGACCGACAAGGAAAACCCAGAAATACAACTGGAAATCCACTCGGAAACGAAATACAAGGTAAAGGAAGAGTGTTGAAATAAACTAACACGACTAGGCGTTGAGTGAAACCCACTCAGTGCCTACCTAAACTTTGGCGTTGAGTGAACTAGCCTCACTAGCCGCCAAAATAATACCACTACCCACAAGCCCACTAAAGAATACGGAGCTCGACGACAGTCAAACGACCAAGGCAGAAGATCCAGAACTCGAGTAGTTGCCTGCCACTTGAGTATCTAAACTCCCGCACTCGAAACCATCTAAATTCGCCTAGCAAAAGAGAATATACAAAGCGCACGATCAGTGACGCACGATCAGTGGTCGTGCGCACTCATCGGCTGATGATAGTGCGAAGCGAACCTGGAAAACTTGACAGAAAACCTAGCAACTGCGCACGATCAGTGTCGCACGACCACTGGTCGTGCGCACTGTTGCCAGCGCTCGTGCGATTTTCCGAGACAGAACTTTGGAAACTGAAAGACAGCCGCGCACGAGCAGAGGCACACGACCAGTGGTCGTGCGCCCTAACGGTTGATGACCGTGCGCTGTCAACCTGTACCGTTTGGAATTTCTCGAACGACACCGGAACGCGCACACGACTCACGCCACTGCAGTAGCAGTAGACAACTATCCACGTCGCGCACCACTACCATACGAACTATGCCTAATCATTCGAGTAATACCTTAACGAAGAAAAATCGGCAACCACACCCCCCCTCCTAACTCTCCCTCTCGGCTACACCCGAACCAGAGCAACAATCAAAATAAAGGAAAACAACGGCTCCATGCCGACAATTTTGGATTCCAATCATCACAAAATAGGGGGGGTTTCAGTAGGAAGAACTAAGCCCTATAGTTAGCAAGAAAATGAGAACAACAAGGCCTCTAACCTGGGCTAACCGGGATTTCAATTTCAGCAAGAAATTCGAAAAGAAAACTTGGCAAGGGCAAGAATACCACTTGCCTCAAATCACAGCGAAGCTTTGGACTGCTTTACTCCTCTTCGCACGGATCAAAATGGCCGCAACACCTAAAACAAACACTCGGCCATTAATGGCGGAAAACTTCCAAAACCGAAAATTCCAAACCTCCCAAAACTCCACGAAAATCGAATTTCTTACCGCAGGAATGAAGGTCTTCACGAGAGCAATCCGAATCCACTCTCGGAATCGAATTCCGTCCACAAACGCTCCGGGAATCGGCGTCCGAAGGCAAGGGTAGCCGGCGGTTTCCTTTCTCTCGTACAGGCGACGGTTTCAAGCGGGGAAGAAGATGATGCGTGCCTTTTCATAAACTTTATATATATATATATATAATTATATAATAATATAATTAATTACAAAATTACATAAAGCACCAAATCGACGCGAAAACCGAACTACCTCGAAATTCGACAAAATTCGCACCGTAGCTAAATACCCATGCTACGAACACAACGGCGAAGTCGAAATTAATTTTCGACGAACAGAACTCGAGTTATACCCAAATAAAGCCAAACATCAACATCCCCCCGAGAGGCCACACCGGGTCACCCAAAACGACTCGGCTTGCTAGGGAGATCTTGCCAACAGGCTACAGAATAGGGCACTCAGTTCTAAGGAGCTAAATCACACTCCACAAATGGCACAAGACACGGAAACGCGTCATCGTAACGCCAAACAAGAATAAAAATAATCGCTGAAAAAAACGGGGCGTTACAAAAGCAATCCATAAGAAGCCAGGACCCTTTTCCCTTCCACCCTCATCTCGTCGAAGGCCTTTTTGAAGATCACGTTCACCGAGCTCCCGTTATCCACCAGTATCCGGGAGACTGTGAAGTTTTCCACCTCCGTCTGGATCACTAGCGCGTCGCAGAACGGGTCTTCGTAGTCTGGCATATCCGCGGATGAGAAGGTGATCTTTTCTTCTGGGGGAGCCAGGGAGGTCGAGGCGACCCCTCTGCGGAATATGGTTTGAAGGCTCCCCTTGCGGGTTGCCTCGATCCCAACTTCCCCATGGATAACTCCGATCCCCCCCGGGTCCCCACATCAACCCTATCTTCACATCTATCCTCAGCCTCTCCGTGCTGCACCTCAACGATCCTTGCAGGCGGATCTTGCCTCCCAGCTCCTCTGGCCTCCCTCATCTCCAGAAACTCTGGGCAGGTGGCTATTGCGTGACCTTCCTCCCGATGGAAGTCACAATATGTGTTGGTACCCTAGTTTGGATTTGAGTTTAGTCTTCTCATTTAGTTTCTTGACCCAAGATTTATCTATGGTCAAAGGTTAGTTGTTTAGTTAGATTGCTCTAGTTGTAGAGTTGTCACTTATCCAGATGAATATTTGGTTAAGTTGTTTTTGGTTCGACTATGGTCGAATGCCGCTCGACTATCGTCTATCAACTGTTTGACGATCGTCTATCAGTTGGTCGACTATCGTTAGTCCGCAGATCGTCTATCTCTGAGTTTGTTCAACTCTTGTTAGCTCGATGATCTGCGGTATCTGCGTCGTCGATCGTCGAACCCCGCTCGACTTCTTTTGACCAGACAAATTTCTTGATAGTTCAACTATCTGCTTGGATAGTTCAACTATCTGATAGCTCGACTATCAGTTTGATAGGTCGACTATCTGTTCTTCTTGATAGTTCGACTATCTGTTCTTCTTGATAGTTCGACTATCTGTCTTGATAGGTCTACTATCTGCTCTATTTGATAGTTCAACTATCTGCTTGGATAGTTCAACTATCTGATAGCTCGACTATCTATTTGATAGGTCGACTATCTATTCTACTTTATAGTTAGACTATCTGTCTTGATAGGTCGACTATCTGCTCTGTTTGATAGTTCAACTATCTGCTTGGATAGTTCAACTATCTGATAGCTCGACTATCTGTTTGATAGGTCGACTATCTGTCTTGCTTGATAGTTCGACTATCTGTTTGATAGGTCAACTATGTGTCTTGCTTGATAGTTCGATTATCTGTTTGATAGGTCGACTATCTGTGTTGCTTGATAGTTCGACTATCTGTCTTGATAGGTCGACTATCTGTTCTATTTGATAGTTCGACTATCTGCTTGGATAGTTCAACTATCTGATAGCTCGACTATCTGTTTGATAGGTCGACTACTTGTTTTGCTTGATAGCTCGTCTTTCTGTCTTGATAGGTCGACTATCTGATAGCTCGACTATCTGTTCTGATAGGTCGACTATCTGTTGTGGTAGTTCGACTATCTTCTTTGATAGTTCGACTATCTGTGTCGTTAGACTATCTGTTCTGATAGGTCGACGATCTCTGTACTTCGGTCGACGATCTCCGAGGATCGTTCGACGATCTTTTGTCTGTCTTTAGTAATTTTGTACTCCTTCTGTTCTTTGATTTAATTCCTGTTTATTTAGCATATTTTATTAAAGATTATTTCATTGATTTTATGCATACATCTCAAGGCAATCTTTGCCCCATCCTTTGTGCATAAGTCATGTTTTATCTGACAAAGTTTTTTGTCTTATTAGTTGAAATATCTTTTTGCTTTATTCTGTCATGCTGTCCTTTATAGCCGTTAGACTCAAAAAATCTTCTCTGGCCGTAAAGAGTTTGTTCTGATGTGACTTTCTTCAGTACTCTTTTTATCAGATTGGATTTGCAGCTTCTTAGAAAGCTTTATCCCTTTATAGCATGTCTGCCTGCAGGATATGTTTTATTTTGTGCTACTTACAGCCCAGATCGAAGATCTCAGATGAAGACAAAATTCAAACCAAGATTAGAGCCGTTGCAATGGCCCATATTTAAAGAGCTTCTTTTGAAAGAAGATATACATATACAATATACAACACATAGAGAGATACACATATTCAAAGCAAGATGAAATATACAGCTCTCAGTCATTGATACATTCAACTAAGAAGATCATCTCTCTTCAACATTCTTCTTAAAACCTGAGTCCAACCTGCTTACAGGAACAACTACTCAGTGCTTGGAAGAAGAAGAAGAAGAAGAAAGGAAGCAGATTAAAGAAGAACAATCTATTATAAATCAAGAGTCTTCTTCAAGCTTCTCCTTCAGAATTTCAAGACAGTTCTCTATCAAGAATTCAGAAGAGTTCCTGCACCCTGAAGCAAGACTTCTTCCTGGATATTCTCTAAGTTAGGGGGAGCCTTTATTCTTTAGAGCTTTCTAGCTCTGTGCAATCCACTAGCTTCTCTAATCTGTTTTAACAATAGAGAAGAAACTTTAACTCTCTCAACCTCCTATATAAAGGGTTATTACTCCCTTCAAAAGTGAACCTTGGTGGCAGGGCACATGATCAAAAACTTGTGTTGGATTTTGAGCTCCTGATCAAAAGCTCAAAGGGTCTACTTGATCTACCTGAAGCAGATCAGTTGGTGGCAGGGCACCTGAACAAAAACCTGTAGTGAATTCCTACCAGGGTGGTAGAAGAGTGGACGTACCTATTTAGAGGGAACCACTATAAACTTCTTATGTCGTCTGTGTTGCTTAATTAATTTATTGCACTGTGTCTTTGAGTAGAAATAACTAGGATTGCTAGTTGCTGTGATAGGATCAAAGTTCTACTGTAATTACAGTTAGCTTTCTCTAGTGCACTTCACTTTGTGTTAGGCTCTAGGGTTTCAAATATCTATAAACTCATTCCGCAAATTAACTCTAAGGGAGTTGAGTAGGGTGTCATAATTTTTGAATACTCTATTCACCCCCCTCTAGAGTTGTATCTATCCTCACTTTCAATTGGTATCAGAGGGAGGTTGACTGACTGTATAGGCTAAGACCTGAGTCACAAGATCCTGATTGATACCAAGCTTATAGATATTCACTTCATGGCCCAGTCCAATGATTACTCTAGCACCAGACCTCCAGCATGCAACTTAGCTAAGTTTAGCATCTGGAAGGCAAGAATAAAATTATATATGAACTCTATTGATGAAGACATTTTTTCTTCTATTTTGACAGGACCTCCAACACCTCCTGCTGTAGCCACTGCTACAACATCTACAAATCTCAGTGCAGTGCCTCCTCCAGACTACAATGATGCTTACAAGAAGGCAAAGATAGCTGATGCCAAAGCAATGAACATTCTTGCTCAGACTATGTCTGATGAAATCTTCCAGAAAGTGGCTGATTGTACCTCTACAAAAGCTATATGGGACTCACTGAACCAGATTGTAGCTAGTTCAGCTGATGAAAGGAAGGACAGAAGGTCCAACCATATATCTCAGTATGAAAACTTCAAGAAGACTGAAGCTGAATAAGTTGAAGCTATGTACACAAGGCTCAACTCAATCATCAATGAGCTGAGAACTCTTGATAAGGAGATTACATTGACAGAGGTCAATGATAAGATACTGATGTGCTTCCCCAGCACATGGGATCTCAGGATCTGGCCTATCAAGGAGGTCAGAAGTACAAATGAAATCTCAACTAAAGCTCTCCTTGGCAAGCTCAAATCTTTTGAGCAAGTTCTAAAGACTAGGGAAGCTGAGGCTGAATCCAAGACTCAAACTCCAGCAAGGAAAGAGCAAACCCTTGCCCTAAAAGCTGCTGATGCTTCTGAAGGAAGCCAATCGAATGAGGAGCTGATGGCACTCTTTTCCAAAAGGTTTCTCAAGATGGGCAGAAAAGACTTCAGAAAGAAATCTTCAAGATATGAAGATAAACCAAGGTATGACAGATCTCCTGCTAAAGAAATTATTTGTTATGGTTGCAGGAAACCTGAACACATTCTACCTGAGTGTCCATAGGAAAAGAACAAAGAAAAGCGAAAGGAAAAAGAACATCACAAGAAGCACTCCAAGTCCTCCTCCTACAAAAATAAGAAGAAGGAGAAAGGATTTGTTGCTGAGACCTGGAGTGATTCAGATGCGGAATCTTCCTCCTCAAGCTCTAGTGAAGATGAGGAAGAGAAGAAGGCAAAGGAAATTTGCCTAATGGCAATTGATGCCTGCAGTAACCACTCAGCTGCAGAGAGTTCTGATGATGATGAAGAAATGCCTATAGAAGATCAGGTATTATCTTCTTATTATTTTTCTTCTGCTGAATTTAAATCTGAATTTAAATCTCTTTGTTTAGATTTAATTAGTTCAGAAAAATAAATTAAGAAACTTAAAAATAAGTTAGCAGAATCAGAAATCCTCTCCATTGAAAATGCTAGGTTAGAAGCAGAACTCACTAAGTCTAGTGAAGAAATAAAGTTTCTTAAAAATGAACTAGCAATGTCCAAGAGATTAGAAGAATCTTTAAATGGTAGAAGCCTTAAGCTGCTAGAAATCACCAGCATGACAAAAACTAGGTCAGGCAATAATAATCTAGGCTTAGGAGCCTCATCAAGTGAACCCCCATTGGTTCTTAAAAATCATCTTTCAACTCTAGGGAACTTTATTTCAGCTGATGGAATAAATAACACTGAGCAAGTAAATCTAGTTAACAAAGCCTTAAATAAAGCTAAGAGAGAAAAGAGAAAGAAAAAATTTAAGGAGCTACAAAAAGCATCGAACGCTGCTCGACGATCGAAGGCTCAATGGTCGAATGAAGCTCGACGATCTGAGCATCAATCGTCGAACGCTGATCGACGATTTCAATTTGATTTTCAAAATTACAACCAGAACCTTAGAAACCCTAATATAAATAGAAACCCTAGGTTTGTGGACCCATTAACTACTTGGAGTATCCTACCTAGGAGATCTTACCCTTTAGGATATAAACCCCAACCATCTTATTCTTTTATTTCAAGTTTTCATTATGTGAAGAATAATGGACCCAAGGTTACCTGGGTCCACAATGTCTAATTGTCTATTCTGCAGGTGAAGACCTATCCATATACTAAAGACAAATGGTATTTGGATAGTGGCTGTTCCAAACATATGACAGGAAATAAAGACAATCTGTCAAAATACAAGGCCAAGCTTGGACCAAAGGTGGTCTTTAGGGATTCCAGCTGTGGTCAAATAGAAGGATATGGTAGAATTACCATTGGAGCAGTAACTTTCAAGAGGGTTGCATATGTAACTGGACTGAAGCACAACCTTATCTCAATAAGCCAATTATGTGATGCAGGATATCAGGTATCTTTCACTAACACTCTCTGTAATATTACTTTAAATAGTAATGTTGTGTTAATAGGTATTAGATAGGGTAATATTTATTTAGTAGATTTTAACTCAACTCATTCTGAAATATGCTTATTTAATGAAGTAACAAATAACAACACCTTATGCCATAGGAGGCTTAGCCATGTTAACCTCAAGAACATATCTAGGTTATCTAAATACAACCTTGTTAGAGGTTTACCTTCTTGCCCCTACAAGAAGGAGAGCCTATGCAAGGCTTGTCAATTAGACAAGCAAACCAAAAACTCCTTTAAATCTGTAAATAAAAGTGATTCACCAAGAATCCTGTATTTATTAAATTTGGACCTTTTTGGCCCAATAAATGTAAAGAGTCTAGGAGGGAAGTATTACACTTTAGTAATTGTAGACGACTTCTCTAGGTTCACTTGGGTGTTCTTTTTAAGAACTAAGGCTTATAACTTCAAAGTTCTTAAAGATTTTCTGCTATGTGTGCAGACTGAGTATTCTACTCATGTTGCCTTGATCAGAAGTGATCATGGAACTGAGTTTGATTCTCTTCTCATGCAAGAATTCTGTGAGAAAGAAGGTATCAAACATAGCTTCTCTGCTCCTAGAACTCCCTAACAAAATGGGGTAGTGGAAAGGAAGAATAGAACCCTGATTGAAGCTGCTGAAACATTATTGGCAGATGCTAACATGCCTCTGTCTTATTGGGTAGAAGCTGTTAGCACAGCTAATTATGACTTGAAAAGAAGTCTTATACCCAAGCTTATGAGTAAAACTCCTTATGAGTTGCTTAAAGGAAAGAAACCTAAAATTAATTATTTTAGAGTATTTGGTTGTGTAGTATACATTCATAATAATAACAAAGAATACCTTAGAAAGTTTGAAGCAAAAGCTTCAATGGGAATTTTTCTTGGATATTCCCAAGTAAGCAAAGCGTATAGGGTATTTAATAAATCAACATCTAAAATTGAGGAATCGGTACATGTTTCTTTTGATGAATCTCAGATGTATTACAAGGAGAAGGAAACTTCCCCTTCCTCAAGTTCATTGCAGGTATCAGAATCATGCAAAGATGTCACTCAAGAGATTCTCCATCTATCAACTCTTCATATCATTGATTCAGACAGTGATGAAGACACTGTGGAAGCAGTTGCTGTACAACCAATAGTTGATCCAATTCCTCAGGAGGAATTAATCCCAACTGTTGCTGAAGATCACATCCCACCTGCTGATCTTGTCACACTTAGAGATCATCCTACATCTCAAGTGATTGGAGACATATCAGCTGGTGTACAAACAAGACATCAATTAAGACAGGATGTGATGCATGCTTGTTTACATTCACAGGTTGAGCCCCTCACCATAAAAGATGATGAGCTAGATCCCCACTGGATCATTGCTATGCAAGAGAAGCTCAATCAGTTTGAAAGATGTAAAGTATGGACTTTTGTTCCAAGACCAAAAGGCCAACTGATCATAGGCACCAAGTGGGTGTTTAGAAACAAGTTGGATGCAAATGGAATTATTGTAAGGAACAAAGCTAGGCTTGTAGCTTAGGGCTACAAACAGGAGGAAGGTATAGATTATTACAAAACCTTTGCCCCTGTTTCAAGGCTAGAGACAATAAGGATCTTTCTAGCCTATGCAGCCTATATGAAGTTTAAAGTTTTTCAGATGGATTTCAAGAGTGCCTTCCTAAATGAAGAGCTAAAGGAAGAGGTGTTTGTTGAACAACCTCCTGGGTTTGTTTCTTCAACTCAACACTCATTTGTGTACAAGTTGCAAAAAGCTCTTTATGGACTTAAACAAGCACCCAGAGCCTGGTATGAGACTCTAGCTAGTTTCCTGTTAGAGCACAACTTTGTTAGGGGAGTAGTTGATAGAACCCTCTTCGTTAAGCATCACAAGAACACCATCCCGTTAGTTCAAGTGTATGTGGATGATATTATTTTTGGCTTCACTGATCCCAAACTGTGCAAAAAGTTCTCTAACCTGATGCATTCTAAGTTTGAGATGAGTGGTATGGGTGAGCTGTCTTACTTTCTTGTCTCCAAGTAAAGCAAGATGCTGATGGCATCTTCATCTACCAATCCAAATATGCCAAGGAATTGGTAAAGAAATTTGGGATGGCTGATGCTTCAGCAATGCATACACCTATGGCTACTAATGTAGTTATAGATTCTGATGATCAGGGTAAGCCAGTTGATCAGAAAAACTATAGGGCCATTGTTGGTTCCCTATTGTATTTAACTGCAAGTAGACCAGATATAATGTTTGCCACATGCCTATGTGCTAGATTCCAGGTCAACCCCAAGGAATCTCATTTGATTCTTCTCAAGAGAATCTTGAGATACCTGAAGGGTTGTCCAAATTTAGGACTATGGTACCCAGCTGAATCAGAATTTGAGTTAATTGGATACTCTGATTCTGACTATGCTGGTTGTAGAGTTGATAGGAAAAGTACCTCAGGAACTTGTTAGTTCCTGGGAGAGAGATTGGTCTCTTGGTTCTGTAAGAAACAAGCTTTTGTCTCAACTTTAACTGCAGAGGCTGAATATATAGCAGCTACTAGTTATTGTTCACAGATCCCGTGGATTCAAAACCAGCTTTTGATTATGGGTACACACACAAGAACACAAAAATCATGTGTGACAGTACAAGTGCTATCTCCATTGCACAAAATCCTATGCACCACTCTAGAACCAAGCACATTGAGATTAGACACCATTTCCTGAGAGATTGTGTGGAAAAGAACAAGATTAGCCTTGAGTATATATGTCATATCCACTAGCCTTCAGAGAGGTGATATTTTCACCAAGCCCTTAGATGAACAGAAGCATCTGTTCTTTTTGGTTCAACTAGGCATGATTAATGGAAAAGACTAAGTGTGACTTCTGCCTTTGTTGAAATCTATTTGAAGATCGTCGAACGACGTTCAATAATAGTCGAACAGGTCGAGCCTATCGTCGACCTACGGGCGACAGCAGCTTATTTGTTCGTGAAGACAGAAATAGTTGAATGATTGATCGACTACTCTGCTTCAGGAAACGATCGTCGAACGACCGTTCGACCATCGTCTCCAATATCTGTTAAAATAGATCGACGATTGCCGTTTTAATATAAAACCGATGGTCAACCTAGGTTAATAGATCGTTCTATTCGTAGTCGACAGAGCTCGTCTTTTCGTATTCCATCTTGCTGTTTGAGCTCTGCCTCGCGCTCTCTGCCGTTTCTCTTTCGTCGTCTCTCTCGTCTTCTCCAACCCAATCAATGGCGATTGCTCCAGCTCTTCTATCAGTGATGATGTTCGATGCCGGCTTCAGCGTAGATTTTGACTCCTTCAGCGCCTGTGATTCTGAGATAGTAAAAATCCTCCAGCTCTACAAGAAACAAGGATTGGAAAAGCTAATGTCCACAAGGATCAAGATAAACATCCCAGAGTTTAAAGAGTGGGCCTTCACTTTGTCTTCTAGTGACGAATCTATGACTGGGACGATTGGCGGCAAAGAGGTAAGCTTGACTCCTGCCGTATTAACTGATATTTTTGGATTACTGAATGGTGAAGAGGAATATGAACAAGATACTCCAGAGTTTGGGAGGATGTTGATCGAATTAGGACATGCCGAAGGCATTCCTTCTAAATTGCTAAAGGTTAACTTTCCGTTAAGGATAAAGTTCTTGGCTGAACTAGTTGGAAAAGTGCTCCTGGGCAAGCACTCTGCTCATGATAACATCACCAGGAAACAGTTTGCCTTGATGTGTGCAATAGTAATTAAGAAACAGATAAATTGGGCAGGAATTGTGTTTGATTTGATAAGAAAGAAGAATAGCAAGAAGGAAGTAACCCTGGGTAGGGTACTTGGGATATTTCTAAGAGAGAAATATCCCCAACTATTGGTTACAGTCTCCACATCCATCAATGCCAGTAAGAAGATGGATCCAACATTATTTGTTAAGTGGAAAAGGAGCTTTCAGAAGCCTTCTCCAGCAGGGGTAGCTCAAGTTATGTCTGAGAGCACAAGGACTGTTTCAGTCACTCCCCACCTACATGAAGCAGGCTCATCCATTCTCTCCATTCCATCCACTTCTTCTGCATTACCATCCACCTCTACTTAAGTGCCATCCACTTCTGCTTTACTATCTACTTCAATTAAAGTTCCATCTACTTCAATTGAAGTACCATCTACTGCCTCTCTTCTTCTTGATTCCTCCACAATTCTCCATGCATCACCACCAACATCTCCACTTCCTTCTCATCTTGCTAGGATTTCCCATCCTAGTTTTGATTTATTGGTTTCTGAGCTATCCACTCCTCCTCAGTCACCAATTCCTCATTCAGATCATATTGATCTTCCTGCATCCACCCATCAATCACCAGTTCACTCTTCATCTCATCAGGAGAACACCATCCCTGATGATCATCCATCTACTGTGATTCCCCCACCATCATTTGAAATCACACCAGCCTTCATTGCAAACATCTTGGAACTAATTACTCCTTCAATCAAAATCATAATTGAAGAAGCAATTGCTCCTCTCATTTCTTCCATCTCTACCTTGTCATCTTCCATCATAGCCCTCTCAAAATCTGCTGAGCCATCTTCAGTTAGGGGTCTGACTTCAGTTTTTACTGAAATCAGGCAGGGGGAGATGTTCGAGGAAGATGCCTCAGGACTGCCCCTGGTTTCTCGTCCAGCAGAGCCCCAAGATGAGATTCAAGAAGTAACAGCAGTTCCAGTTGACATTGCAACATCTTCTGCAGCTCCAGCACCAGTTCAGAAGCCTCTCGATATTATAATGGAAGCAGAATTTGCGTTCAAAGTATGCCTTGAAGAAGCTTCTACTCCCTTAGTTGCTCTATTCCTAGAAGGAGTCATTACCTCCTTTCTAGATAACTTGTGGGAGTTAGGAAGTTCTGAAGAGAATCCTGAAGGTAATTCATTTACTCATTTTCTTGACATGTTAACTGACATGCTAGTCTGTGAGTACCTAGAAGGGATGTTTCAATTTCATTTAGCAAATCTGTGTTCCTGATACTACAGATCTAGTGGAAGAAGTTCAAGAAGCTCTAGAACCAGCGTCACAACCAGCTCCAAAAGCAGTGCAAGAACCTGTTATTCAAGATCATGTATCTTCTCCTCCAGCTCAGGTAGCTGTGAATGATGAACTGGTCCTCATGATAGTTGCAGTTGAGATAGAAAAAGTTTCAGATGTTCAAGAAGAAAAGTCTACAGTGTGGGATGACACCCCAGGACTAGATCTGGACACTCTTCTGGCACAGGATGCCCTAGAAGAAGAGAAAGAGAAAGCTACTTTAAAAGACAAAGAAAAAGCTGTGCAAGAGGCTTTTGATCCTTATGATCAACCTCCATCATCTAATTCTGAGGATGAGGATGACTCTGATGATTCAGAAGAGTCTAAGAAAAAGAAATTTGCTAAAAGGAAAAGGAAAGTTGCTGCTCCTCCTCCATCTAATCCTGATTATGATATTCCTTATTATATATTGAAAGGAATAGATCCCAAGTCCAAAGAATATCAGCACTGGATGGGATTTTCCAAGAATCAGCAAAAGTAAAGAAAGAAATCCAAAAGGTATGATAGTCCATCACCAAAATGGACCCCTAGAGGTCCTCCTCCTGCACCTCCTAGTGCAGGAGCATCTAGAAATATGTCTGCAAATCCTTCAGCCCCGTCTGCTAGATTCACTCCATCTCAATCTCATCAAAGAAAAAGCAATCCAGGATATCAAAGCAGATCCCAATCTTGATATCAAAGGCAAGAAGCTGTTACAAGAGAGCAAGTAAAGGAGATTGTATATCGGAAGCCAACTTTTTCTCCTCCTCCTTCTCCCAAGAGAAAAGCATCACCTTCCAAAGAAACCAAAAGCATATGTTCCTCAAAGCCAGCTCAAGCAAAGAAAACTGATTCAAAAGGTAAAAGGATTATTTTATCTGAGAAATCAAGTAAGAAATATGCTGAGTTTGCTCCTCCTTCTTCCCTAATTATTCAAGAAAATAGAGAGCCAGCTGCAAGCATGTTAGAACTATCTACAAAATTCAAAGCTGTAAAACCTTTAGATTCAACTGGTGAAAATGAATATGAAAGTCAAGAGCTTAATCCTGATTTCAGGATGGCTAGATTTCTTTAACTAGTTGGATCAGCTCAAATCAGAAAAGCCAAAGCTGAAGGAAAAGATATTACAGGCTTAACTACTATGTCTAAATTCAGAAAGAAGGAGCTAGACAAATTCCAGGTTAGACCTGAGGTTTTTGATCCTTCAAAATATATGGAAAAGCGCCCTGAAGTAGTAGTACCAAGAACAAGATAATCAAGAATTATTGGAGAACAAGATTTAAAGATATCAATGAAAGAAGCTTTAGATCCTTTTAGAAAAATTTCTTTTCTTCCTGGTTCCTCTGTATCTAAACTAGATTCTGATGCTTCTTAAGTTTCATTGATTGCCAGTTGTTTATTTGTCTATTTGATTGATGTTATTTGCTGCTTAGATATTTCTTTTCCTGAATTATATTTATTTCCAATAGTTTATTTTGTTTGTTTTGTTATTGAGAGACTTAACCCAAATAGGGGGAGATTGTTGGTACCCTAGTTTGGATTTGAGTTTAGCGTTCTCATTTAGTTTCTTGACCCAAGATTTATCTATGGTCAAAGGTTAGTTGTTTAGTTAGATTGCTCTAGTTGTAGAGTTGTCACTTATCCAGATGAATATTTGGTTAAGTTGTTTTTGGTTCGACTATGGTTGAACGCCACTCGACTATCGTCTATCAACTGTTCGACGATCATCTATCAGTTGGTCGACTATCGTCAGTCAGCAGATAGTCTATCTCTGAGTTAGTTCAACTCTTGTTAGCTCGACGATCTGCGGTATCTGCCTCGTCGATCGTTGAACCCCGCTCGACTTCTTTTGACTAGACAGATTTCTTGATAGTTCAACTATCTTCTTGGATAGTTTAACTATCTGATAGCTCGACTATCTGTTTGATAGGTCGACTATCTGTTCTACTTGATAGTTCGACTATCTATCTTGATAGGTTGACTATCTGCTCCGTTTGATAGTTCAACTATCTGCTTGGATAGTTCAACTATCTGATAGCTCGACTATCTGTTTGATAGGTCGACTATTTGTTCTGCTTGATAGTTCGACTATCTGTCTTGATAGGTCGACTATCTGCTCTGTTTGATAGTTCAACTATCTGCTTGGATAGTTCAACTATATGATAGCTCGACTATCTGTTTGATAGGTCGACTATCTGTCTTGCTTGATAGTTTGACTATCTATTTGATAGGTCGACTATCTGTCTTGCTTGATAGTTCGACCATATATTTGATAGGTCGACTATCTGTCTTGCTTAATAGTTCGACTATCTGTATTGATAGGTCGACTATTTGTTCTGTTTGATAGTTCGACTATCTGCTTGGATAGTTCAACTATCTGATAGCTCGACTATCTGTTTGATAGGTCGACTATCTGTTTTGCTTGATAGCTCGAATATCTGTCTTGATAGGTCGACTATCTGATAGCTCGACTATCTGTTCTGATAGGTCGACTATCTGCTGTGGTAGTTCGACTATCTTCTTTGATAGTTCGACTATCTGTGTCGTTCGACTATCTGTTCTGATAGGTCGACGATCTCTGGGCTTCGGTCGACGATCTCTGAGGATCGTTCGACGATCATTTGCTTGTCTTTAGTAATTATGTACTCCTTCTATTCTTTGATTTAATTCCTGTTTATTTAGCATATTTTATTAAAGATTATTTCATTGATTTTATGCATACATCTCAAGGCAATCTTTGCCCCATCCTTTGTGCATAAGTCATGCTTTATCTGATAAAGTTTTTTGTCTTATTAGTTGAAATATCTTTTTGCTTTATTCTGCCATGCTGTCCTTTATAGCCGTTAGACTCAAAAAATCTTCTCTGGCGGTAATGAGTTTGTTCTGATGTGACTTTTATTAGTACTCCTTTTATCAGATTGGATTTGCAGCTTCTTAGAAAGCTTTATCCTTTTATAGCATGTCTGCCTGAAGGATATGTTTTGCTTTGTGCTACTTGCAACCCAGATCGAAGATCTATGATGAAGATAAAATTCAAACCAAGATTAGAGCCGTTGCAAAGGCCCATATTTAAAGAGCTTCTTTCTAAAGAAGACATACATATACAATATACAACACATAGAGAGATACACAGATTCAAAGCAAGAAGAAATATATAGCTCCCAGTCATTGATACATTTAACTGAGAAGATCATCTCTCTTCAACATTCTTCTTCAAACCTGAGTCCATCCTGCTTACAGGAACATCTACTCAGTGCCTAGAAGAAGAAGAAGAAGAAGAAAGGAAGCTGATTAAAGAAGAACAATCAATTACAAATCAAGAGTCATCTTCAAGCTTCTCCTTCAGAATTTCAAGACAGTTCTCTCTCAAGAATTCAGAAGAGTTCCTGCACCCTGAAGCAAGACTTCTTCCTGGATATTCTCTAAGCCAGGGGAGCCTTGATTCTTTAGAGCTTTCTAGCTCTGTGCAATCCACTAGCTTCTCTAATCAGTTTTAACAATAGAGAAGAAACTTTAACTCTCTCAACCTCCTGTATAAAGGGTTATTACTCCCTTTAAAAGTGAACCTTGGTGGCAGGGCACCTGATAAGAAACCTGTGTTGGATTTTGAGCTCCTGATCAAAAGCTCAAAGGGTCTACTTGATCTATCTGAAGTAGATCAGTTGGTGGCAGGGCACCTGAACAAAAACCTGTAGTGGATTACTACTAGGGTGGTAGAAGAGTTGACGTACCTATTTAGAGGGAACCACTATAAACTTCTTGTGTCGTCTGTGTTGCTTAATTAATTTATTGCACTGTGGCTGTGAGTAGAAATAACTAGGATTGCTAGTTGCTGTGATAGGATCAAAGTTCAACTGTAATTACAGTTAGCTTTCTCTAGTGCACTTCACTTTGTGTTAGGCTCTAGGGTTTCAAATATCTATAAACGCATTCCGCAAATTAACTCTACGGGAGTTGAGTAGGGTGTCATAATTTATGAATATTCTATTCACCCCCCTCTAGAGTTGTATCAATCCTCACTTTCAATAGGGCAACGTCACCCTACCCCCTCTTCCTTCTCCTCCTCCTCTTCTCCTAGCTCCTCGGACTCTTCTTCCTCTTCCTCTTCCCACCTCCATGGCCTCCTGCGGTGGTGGGTAGTGACCCCTCGGTCCCTGCCTCAATCCTCCCTGCTCAAGCCTTCTCTGCTCCCGGTAATTGTCTCTTCCCTAAAGACCCCCTTGGCCCTGGGGACGACCTTCTTGGGGCCTCGAACCCAATCGGTTGTTCAGCTCCCTGGCCCCCCATGCTGCTGCCCCTGCCCTCGGGGTTCTTCTCTCCTCCTATCCTCTCTTGGCTCCCTCTGCTCCCTCACTTCTCTCTGTCTTCCCGCTGCCGGCTCCTTCACATCATCCTCTGCCAACCTGGCCAACTTCCTCGCAAAGGCAGGGTTTGCCCTCTCGAAGTCTATCTCCTGTGTCGCCCTCTCCATGAGCTACTCAAAAGAGAGAGGGGACACTCTCTTCAACTCCATGCTAAAAAATCCTGCCCTCAGCCCCAGGGTGAAGGCAAGCATCAGTGCGTACCCCGGGACCTCCTGGACCAAGAGAATCTCCTCTTGGAACCGGTCGATGTAATGACCCAACGTCTCCTCCGGCGTCTGCCTTACTGCAAACAGGCACTCAGCCTCCTTCTTCCGCTTCTTCGAAGTCGAGAACCTCAACAGAAAACCCCTGCGCAGATCTTCAAAGCTGTAGATTGAGCTCGCCGGCAACTGGTGGAACCAGTCCCTGGCCTTCTCTTTCAGAGTGATGGCAAAAAGCCTACACTTGAAGGCATCCGACATTTGCCTGATCGACACCACATCTTCGAACCACTGCACGTGTTGAACCGGGTCATCCTTCCCGGTGTAGTAGGTCATATCCGGCTCCCAGAACCCCTCCGGCACTGGAGCCGAGATAATGAGCTCACTAAAAGGGGTCTCGCCCCCTGCCTGTCGAGAGGGCACGTCCCGCGACCTCGGCTGGCTGGACCGATCCGCGAGACCGAGCCCGGGGAAAAGCTCCGGCGCTGTCGCCTCCCTCTCGCCCAGATCCACCAGAACTTCCTTTCCGGGACACTAGCCTGGGAAGAGCTCTCGCGCTGCCACATCCCTCTCGCCTGCCTCCACCGGGACTTCCTTCTCGGGGTGCTGCCCTGGAGCATTCTCACCTAACAGCGGGACCACCTCCACTGGAACCCGCGGCATCTCCCACTCATTCCTTGCCGAGAAGGCAAAGCTGATCGTCTGCAGGACCTCTCGCCTGAAGTCCTCTAACATCTTTCTTGCTGCTTCCTCTCCCCGGGTGGGGGATCCTCCTGCACCAGATCCTTCACCTTCACCTCCTGCCATGGGACTTGACTCAAGATTTTCTTGCACCGACTGCGTCCACGCTCACCGCACTAGAACTATTGAAGCCAAAAATGACCTCAATGAATGTTCACAAACCAGGGTGCAGCCGACGCCTACTTCTCTCAAACCTCGACCCTTTACTGGCTGCTAAGTTCCTAAGACTGACCCAAAGCCTCAGCTGGGAGGTCCCACCTCACACCCAGAAGATCTCTGAGAGCTTCCCCTCCAAAGCCAAATGCTGGGCTGGGAGCTCTTCAGAAAGCACTAGAGTTGGAGAATAATGAAAAGCCTTGCTTTCCAAAGAGCCCTTATGAGTCTATTTATAGCCTTCCCTTGACCTGAAAATACTGAAATACCCCTGACGGGTCTGCCAATAGCCGAATTCTGCTTTCATCCCAGGGGCATATAGGTAATTTTACCCGAGGATAATGAAATAATAAAATAATCTTTTCCTGGGCACCAGGCCCTACCACATCGACCCACCTGGCGAGCACTTCGGCCGAGAAGGCTCTCGCCGGGTCCCAATTGAGCTTACCTTGGCGAGAGCTCTGACCAAGAAGGTTCTCGCCCTTGGTGGTCTTAATGCCATTGCCGTTGAAGGCTCACGCAATGCCCTCTAGCCTACCTCTGGGCAAGAGCTCCCTCAAGGCAGAAGCTCATCTAGCCTGGAGCCCGAAGCCTGGTGCGAAGGGTCTCGCCTACAGCTAGGCGGGAGCCCCTTAAGAAGTGGGAACTCTATTGATTTCCCCTTGGGCTAGCCTGAGGCTAGCCTAACTCAGACCATTGAAGCTTCTGGGTTCTACCCAGCGAATATGGGGTTGTACAACACACAAAGTAGAAAATAGCCTGGTCCTATTTATTTTCAAAGATAGATTTGTTCCGGCTAATATTTCAAAATAATATATAATTTTTTTTGATATTCTTGCTGGGAAAAATATGGAGATTATTAATTAATTTTTTTCTGATTTTTTATTGCTGAAAATAAAATTTAGCCGGCTATTGGCAGACCACAATTTTTTTTTTTTTTTGTAATTTGGAGAAAAATTTGAATTTTTGAATTTGAATTTTTGAATTTTTGATATTTGAAATTTGAAATTGGAAATTTTAAAATTGATATTTGAATTTTGAATTTTAAAATTTGGAATTTGAAATTTTATATTTTGAAATTTTAAATTTGAAATTTGAAATTTAAATTTTTAATTTGAAATTTCAAAATTTGAAATTTGAAATTTTAATTTTTAATTTTTAATTTTAAATTTTTAAATTTGAAATTTAAAATTTGAAAATTTCGAAATTTGAAATTTGAAATTTGAAATTTTAAATTTTAAATTTTATATTTAAAATTAAAAATTTATTTTTTTTAAATTTGAAATTTGAAATTGAGGAATTTCAATGAATTTCATGAAAATTAATTTTCTAAATATTGATCTGCAACGAAACGGGTGAGTGTGTACGTACGTGCAACATAAGAGGGGAGGAGTGCCAATTAGGAAATTGACGAGAACCTTCCTCTGATACCAAATTGATATAGGCCCGCTCTTTCGAGCATTTTGGTGGTCGACAAAACAAACGCGACACTCTCGAATAACTCTCACGTCACACTCAAGCATTTAACGTCGCAGCGGTTTAATTAATATTATTACTACACTAATAATTACGGAGGGTTCACAAAGCCCTTAAAGATAATACCAAGGCAATAAGCCATGGTCCTCCAAAGCGAAAAAAACCCACACGGTTCGATCGAGCGTGTTGTACCAAAAGAGAAACCACTGAAAACAAAAGATTCCGGCAATGGTGGTTCTCTCCCAACAAAATACAAACGAGGGCCGCCATACCTCACGAACTTAAACGAAAGAAATAAATACGACAATAACTAAAAGAAATTTAACCACGAAAAATCAAGCGTTACACAAGGCGCGCTATTTGCCAATGCCACAGGAATTATCTAAAGAAGAGAAACTCATAAAGGTGAAAATTTTCGTTACCCAACCAGATTTTATGAATCTGATTCACTCGACTAGAATCGTTCCTTAATGGCACAACCAGAGATACGCCAGAGGGAGAGAAATTCGTCGCCTTCTTCGTGTCACGCTGTATTTGGAAAGTCCCGGCGAAATCTTATAAATATGGAAACAAATATCTCCAAATAAGGCAGGAGAGAGAAAAGGTGGTGGATTGAGAAATATTTAGGGAATGAAATATTTCTATTATGGTAGGCTAAGAGCTTAATTTGGAAAGTGATATTTTGATTTAGGACGGGGATGAGAAAGGGGTCGGGCTTTTTGGTGTTGGTGGTTGGCGGCTAAGATTTTGTGGAGGAGGGAGGGGCTCGGGTTGTTGGAGTTTGGTTGTGGCCAAATTTGTGAGAGAGGAGGTGGCGGCTTGGAGTTTGGAGGAGGGGTCGGGTAGGAAGGTTATGGCTAGGGCTCGGGTTTGCAAGGGAGTAGAGGAGAGGAAGAAGGAGGGAGGCCGAGATAGAGAGGGGGGAGAGGTGGCCGGCGGCCAAAGAGGAAGAAGAAGGAGAGGGCCGAAAACTTGCCTTGGAGGAGGAGGAGGATTTCAATTCTTGAAATTGGTTTTCTTTTCATTCATTCACTAATTCAATAAGGAAAAGATACATGCCTATATATAGGCTACACCACTCAATCTCCCTCCAATCAAACTTCAAAATTCAAAATTCAAAATGAACATGTGATGGTTATATGCACCCATCATAGCTCATGAAATGAAATAATAATTAAAATACTACATGATGGTTATAAGCACCCATCTTTACACCTGAAATAAAAATTTAAATAGGAGGTAAAATAACAACGCAACATAGAGACCAAACATAAAAATGAATTATTAATTAATAATAATTTATTAATAATTATGATTAATTAATAATATATAGGTTTGCGTTCATGACGGCTATTATTGAGATGCTCCACATAGTCGTTCGCAAGCATGCCGTCACCATCTTCAAAATGTTATGGGACGTCGTCTCCATCAAATACTAAGTCTCTATCTCGCTGAGACCATACCTGAAGTGATGCACCAGAGTGCAGGATCTAAATTCAATCACATGATAAGGATGGATTTTAGAATTCTCTCCAGATGGGAAAGGGTGCTCACAAAAGACATTTCTACATCTCCAAAGTAACTGCCCCAGCAAAAGAAGAAACCAACACCAAGAATACCTGAATCTTCTTGTGATTCAGAAGAACAAGTGATCTTTAGCTCAAATAAAGAACATCCAGAGACTTCTCAAGACAATACAGATGGTGGTCAGGTGCAGGGGGATCAAATACCTGAAAGCACCATCCTCCTAGATCAATTTTAGTGGGAGCCTCATCCTGTGCAAGAGCCCACTCAGCTAGAGAGTGAAGTGGCTACTGCGACAATTCTTGAGGTAATGCATGATCTTAATCCAGTAGCTATACAAACTGAGTCTAATACACTATCTGTGCATTTAACTGATGTTGAACAGACAAAACAAGACAAACTCCAAGCACAGGATCTAGGAATGAAAAACACATCAGCACCTACTGTTGTTCCATCCACTGCTCCAGAAACTAATGCTCCATCTGTCCACACTAAAACAAAATTCACTCTTGAAGTACTGTTTCATGAGGTTCAGGAAGTTAGGACTGAGGGAGAGCTTCCTAGGACTGAGAAGGAGCTGCCCTCTAGTCTTAAAGTGACGGGTTATATAGCAAGCTCCTCGGCATCTTATGATGAAGAAGCATCTATTGAAAAAAGAAAGAAAATTAATGGTTGTTTAGAAAAGAAGCCTAAGCTATAAGAAGTCATTAAAGACTGTTACTCCACCACAAGCCCCAGAAGTTGACTACAGCTCACTGCTGGAGGCTCTACAGGTTAAATTGGATGAACAGAGAGTTGCAATGGAGAAATATATGGATGAAAGCCAAAAAGAACTTCAGTTCACCTTGGCTCAAGACATCAAATCCATCAGATTTGAAGTCAATCAGGATAAGAAGGAAATGACAGATTATTTCCATAAGGGAGGCAATGTTGTAGTCTATTCAGCACAACAACAACAAGAGGCCAGGACACAGATAGATGATCTCGTGGTAGGCAAGGATATGTTCTGGAAAATTAATTAAGGATGAATGATAATCTAACTGAATCACATAATGTGATACTTGCTGAATTACATGAGACAGCCACAACATTAACTAAAAAAAGGGCTAAAGAGAAATCAGAATTTGATAAGATACTTAAGGAAGATTTAGCCTCATTCAAGACTGCTCTTCAAACATCTCAAAGTATAATCTCTGATCAGCTAACAAAGTTCAAGGCTTACTATAAAGAGGGCACTAATTACTTGGCTGATCAAGTTAGATTTCAAAAAAATGATCTTAGGGATCATATGGAGAGAGAAGTCATAAAGGGGGAGAGGTTATTAGTCACTGTAGTCTCTGATCATGCTAAATGGATCACTAATGCCATCAGAGCCACTCTTGGCTATCCTCCTTTATGTGATGATAACAATACAGGTGCATCTGGCATCCAAGCTGCAAGTCATGAAGGGGGTCAGCAAGAGGTGGCTCAAATCATATACCCCCCTTCTAACTTTGAGGGTATTCAACAAATGGTACAATAGGTTTATAGCCCTCAATCAGATGCTCAGAATGTAATAATTGAGAAATTGGAAATGTCTGAGGCTGCTTTGAAGAAAGAATAAGAAGCTCAACTTTCCAAGAAAAGATTTAAAGAGCAGGCTGAGTCATAGCCATATTTCGAAAGATGGAGTCCTACATCAAGGAACATTATACTTATTGCCTGGCAAGCTGTCAAAGACAATATGCATAATAGAGGCAAGTGGTATTCTGAACAAGAATGGACTAAGTATCAACAGAGACAAGAGGATATATATCAGTTTAGGAAGAATCACAAAGCTGGGAAGGTACCTGCTACTGCTGTTCAGCCAAGCAAATACTTCCCTAAGACTTATTTCTATTCTGAAAGATAAAAGATTAAGGCTGAAGAGTTCAAGAAAAGAGATCTGAAAGGAAAGAATCCAGCTGAAGACATTGAACCAAGTGTACAAGCTAAAATTCTATCTAGCAAAGGAATAGTTATCAAGGAGCCTGACAAGTCTTAGAATAGTTTTACTAGATTTGAACTCTGTGTAAATCTATGTAATGTCTTGAACTAAATCTTTGTAATTATGAACATTGATTAAAATTCATTAACTTAGTCTTAAATCTATTTGTATACTTAGAATCTGTTGATGCATGTTTATTATGTTTTAATATATTCTGTGAGATTAATATTACATGCAATGTTTTTATTATTACTCTTGTCTCTGAAATTATGTTGACATCATAATATTTGTTGTTATTATAAGAGATGTATATCATTGACTAAGGGTTATGACTTCTCCAAATAGGGGGAGATTGTTGGTTACATTGGAAAATATGTACCAGATTTGGAGGAGCCTCACTTAACTCAATGACATTCATCAATGTGTATTTGATGGTATTTTAAGTTACTTTGTGCAGGTTAAGAAATTGCAAAGGAAATGTTCTAAGTACAAGTGTCGACAATTGTAGAAAGCTGTGTTGACACCAAAAGACAGATAGTGTCGACACACAGGTCTTATGTCGAGATGCAGAAAATCGTTCAACAAATATTGTGTTGACACACAGGACTAGTGTCGACACACATTTGGATTATGTCTACAGTAATTATGTCGACACACAGGACTTGTGTCGACACATTCTAGAACTCAATCAAGACCAGAAGCTGTGTTGACACACAAGACTTATGTCGATACATTCCAGAAATCAATCAAGACTAGAAGCTGTGTCGACACACAGGACTTGTGTCGACACATTATACAGAAGCCATGTCAAGAAGCTGTGTCGACACTATGGGAGCTGTGTCGACTTCACCAGGGATTGTGTCAACACTTAATCTATTTGTTTCGACACATATGAAGCAATGACTCGACACTTTGCTGACTGAGACAAAGACTCATGGAATGAAAGGTGACTTGATAGGTGTCATGATCAACAAGGCTGTTGCAAGTGTCAGAGTTGTTAGAAGTTTGTTATAAACTGGATCAGCTGGTAACCTTGGAGAAAGTCTATATAAAGACATATTCTAACATCTGATAGAGAGGAGAACTTTTTGGGAAACAAAAAGGATAGAGAGCTGGAAGTATCTGAGTGAAGGAAGAGACAATCCTCAGCAAGTCTCTAAGAGAAAATCAAGATCAAGTTTGCAAGGAGAATTCAGATTAAATTCTGAAGAGAAGAAAGAAGCTAATTGAAGATCAACTTCAAGATGATCAACCTTACTTTGTTCAGATTTAAGAAGCTTTGAAGAAAGCTAAGACAGGTTGAAACTAAAAGTTGTCAGATCTATCAATAACTGACCAAGAAATCTTCTACCCTTTCTCTCTCTACTTGGGTGAAGGTTTCATACATCTTATTATCCTTTTACTGTAGGGTCTTTTATAGATCTGAGTTGTAGGCCTGGGTAAAGGCTGAGGTAGGGCTGTGTGCCTAAGGTAGGAGAGTTGTCTCTCTGAGTTGTAAGCCTAAATTTATAAAGGCTGGGGTAGGGCAAGGGCCTGAGGTAGGAGTGTGGATTCACTCTGAGTTGTAGGAACCATCTTAGGGTTCTAAGCTATTAGATCTGAGGATCTGAGAAAGAAAAAGGGAGTTAGGTCGAATCTAGTTTACTGCTAAATAGGCGAAGGGGGAAAGTGGATGTACCCATCATTTGGGGAACCACTATAAATCTGTGTGCATTCTGTGATTGGTTGTGGTAATTTAAATATTGTGCTGTGATAGTTACTGATGATATAATCTAATTTGCATGAGTTATCTGCCTAAGTATTAAAAAAGAATTGAACCTATTCACCCCCTAGGTGTTTAGGACATCTTGAAACCAATTCTTTTAGGCTAGGTTCCTGAGGTAGGATCTTGTTGATCTGAGTTGTAGGCCTGGTGGTTAAGGCTGAGGTAGGGCTGAGTGCCTGAGGTAGGATCTTGGTGATCTGAGTTGTAGGCCTGGTGGTTAAGGCTGAGGTAGGGATGTTGCCTGAGGTAGGATTCTTGGGAAGATCCTGAGTTGTAGGACTTGAAGAAGTCTGAGCTGTAGGAACCAGTTGGGTTCTAAGTTGTAAAATCTTAGGATCTGAGATAGTGGAAGGAAGTTTGGCTGAATCTAGTACTCTACTGGATAGGTGAAGGGGAGAGTGGACGTACCCATAAATTGGGGAACCACTATAAACCATTGTGTGTTGTGCTGTGAATTTTATATGATTGTTATTCTTTATGCTTTGATAGTTGTGCTGTGTTTAACACTTTTAATTTCTTAAGTTGTTAAAAAGGATTTGAACCTATTCACCCCCCTCTAGGTGTTTAGGCTCTATAAACCAAATCTTTTAAGTGGTATCAGAGGGAGTTCACTCAAATTTAGACCTAACAGTATGTGTAGATCTCCAAGGAAATTAACTATTAGCCAGAATGGGTTCAAATGAAAATCAAAAGGAACTTGGATCCATGAAACTTCCTATCTGTAGGAAAGAAAACTTTGGCATATAGAAAGAGAGGGTCAGATTGTTCATTGAAGCATCTGATCCAAGAATCTACATCATAATTCTAGAAGGACCTTTCATTCCTATGAGCATATCAGTTCTTGATGCAAATCTCAAAACTCCAAAGAGCTATTCCTAAATGACTAAAGAAGAGATCATCCTAATAACCTTAGATAAGAGAGCACAAAACATAATTGTGAGTACCATAGATGATTCTACATTCCAGAATCTTGTACATTGAAAAACCTCCAAGGAGAAGTGGGACACTTTAATTGTCTACATGGAGGGAAGAAGAAGTAAGAGAGGATAGAAAGTCAATGCTAAATCAAGAATATGAGAGCTTTAGACAGGCTAAGACAGATAGCATAGCTGAATGTTACAAGAAATTCTTTAGAATTATAAATGAGCTAATGACCTATGGAAGAGTCTTTAGCACATATGAACTGAATGACAAGTTTCTCAGGTCACTAACCAAGGTTTGGGATACAAAAATATGTGCCATCAAGGTGGTGGCCAAGCTTGTTGATACACCTCCACCAACCTTGTTTGGAAAATTATTATCTTATGAGATACAGCTCACTGCTAGGAAGGAGGAGGAGAAAAGCAATAGGTCTGAATACAAAGAAAAGTCAGTAGCCTTCAAGACTGAAGCCACAAGAAAGGGTAGGAGAAAGTCTCCTTCTCCATCCAAGAGAATTGCTGAGGTTGAATAAGAAAATCCTGACATCAACACTTCAGACAGACACAACTCTGATGAAGACTTTGTTGCCTTTACAAGGCAGTTTCAAAGGTTCATGAAGAAGAAGAAATGGAGAACAAAGCCATCTTCATCTCTCTCCAAGGATGATTATTACATGAAAAAGAAAACTCCTTAGGATGACATGTATGGCTCTAATCCTTGTAAACAAACTTCTTCTAAAATTGTTTGCTATTGTTGCAATAGGTTAGGACATGTCATAGTTTATTTTCTTGATAAAATAAAGGAATCTAATAATAAGAAGAAGCATCAAAATAAGGGAAAGAAGGAGAGATCCCTTGTTGCTCAGAGCATAAGAGTTGGACTGACTCTTCATCATCAGAATTGGGAGAAGTGGATGAAGCAGAAGCCTATATTGGATTGTTCACTATAGAAGAGGATTCTTTAAAAATTGAATTCCTGCAAATGCTGGATTTTATAAATGGGAGTGAAGATCATTATTATAGAGGGCTGATGGCTTTGACTAAGGAAGATCAGTGCTAGGATCAGCCTGGTCCTAGTAAGGTATACAATCAAACATCAGTATCTGATTATTATACTGGATCAGAATCAGAAGCATCAGCATCAAGAGATGAGGATGGTTCTAAATCTGAAGGGTATGTCCAACAAGCCCTTAAGAGAAGCAGAATCCTTGTCAAAAAGCAGGCTAAGGAATTTGCTTCTCTTAAATTGGCTGCATAAGATTCAGCAAAAGTGCTAGATTTGAATTTGAATGAAGTTGCCAAACTGAAAAACATAACTGTTATTTAGATGGGTACAATTACATTCAAAAATGATCACATCAAGAGTCTGGAAGTCAAACTTCAAAGAGAGAAGGATCTTGTAACTAAATTCTCAAAGAAAAAGTCAGCCTTACCCTTAATAGACAACTTTATCTCCCAAAAGGGTAAGACAGGATTATGATTCAAGGAAAGAACTAGGGCAACTAATTTTAAAAGGAAAGGCAAAGACCCAGTTCAGCCACTAGCCTTAAAACCCCCTATTTCTTTCAAAAAAGTGATGCAGGCTACTAACAGGTATAATCATGACATCACTCATGGTCACTGTAATTATGGTAATCTAAATGGTATGGGAGCAAATGCTAATAGTGCTGCCCATAAGCAAACACACCAGGTTATTAAAGAATCCTTAGTGTTTGCTGCTCCAACCTGCACTTAAAAGGACTGCTGACAACAATATTATTAAGCCTGGACTTAAGAGAAGGTACAATAGATTTGAGTGCTGATGTTGTGGTAAGGTGGGCCACTATGCCATTGATTGTTGGTATAATGTTAGTATTTTGAAAAAGTACAGCTTGCCTTTTAGAAAGGCTGCAGGTAAGCATGTCAAATATAAAGCTGACCTGGACCTAGGCCCTAATTATAATTGGGGTTCTAAGGATAGGTAATTTTATTTGATGCAGGTGAGTCCAAGTGGCCATACCCCTTTATGGTACTTGGACAGTGGATGTTCCAGGCACATGACTGGAACAATAAGGATGCTGAAGGATTACTCTCCCATAGAAAATGGACCCAAAGTGATCTTTTGTGGATCTAAAAAGGGAGTCATTAAAGTGTTTGGTAACATTTCCAATAACTCTATTACTATCACCCAAGTTGCTTATGTGAAAGGTCTAAACATAACCTAATTACCATAAGCCAACTAAGTGATCTTGGTATGACACTTCTTTCCTCATGAGTGTGTGCAAAATAAGAAGGTCAAGTGATCAAGAGATCATTTTACAGGCACTAGGAAAGGAAATGTCTACTGTCTTAACTTTGATTGTGAGAATAAGATCTCTCATATTTGTCTAGTTGCAGATGAGAAAGCATCTCATTTCTTCCAATGACAAAAGAGGCTAGCTCACCTGAACTATAAGTCAATAGGCCAACTCTTCAGTATCGAGTTAGTGAGGAATGGTCCTTAGGTCATGTGCATTAAAGAGGGTGTATGTTCAGCTTGCCAAAAGGGCAAACAAACTAGGACCTCTTTCCTTGTACATGATACCAAAGACTCTGTGAGATGTCTTTACCTCTTGCATATGGATTTATTTGGTCCTATGCCAGTTCATAGTCTAGGTAGGAAACCTTACAACAATTGTAATTGTGGATGACTATTCTAGATTTACATGGGTTTTCTTCTTGAGGCAGAAATCTGAAACCCCAACTATCTTCCAGAATTTCGTTAGGCAAATTCAGAATGAACTTATTAATTTAGTGGTCAAAATCAGAAGTGATCATCAGACTGAATTTCAGTCTGAATGCATGACAAAGTTCTTTGAAGAACTTAGGAATCATCAGGAGTTTTCCTCACCTAGAATTCCCCAGCAAAATGGGGTTGCTGAAAGAAAGAATAGGACTCTTATTGAGGCAAATAGAACACTACTAAGTGACACTTATCTCCTAGAATATTTCTGGGCTGAGGCAGTAAATACTGTATGTCATGTTCTCAATAGAGCATCCATCAATAAAAGACACAAGAAAACACCCTATGAGATTATGAAAGGTAGAAAACCAAACATATCCTACCTTAGAATCTTCTGTAGCAAGTGTTATGTTCTAAATAATGTCAAGAACTATCAAACTAAGTTTGCTGCTAAATCCCTAGAAGGGATATTTGTTGGGTACAACAATAACAGTAGAGCCTACAGGATCTACAACTTGACTACACAAGTTGTAGAAGAATCTGTCCATATAGTCTTTGATGAGTCTAAGCTAATTCACTGGATGGAGATGAAGATAATTAAGTACATCAAGATAAATACAATGAAGAAGACCAAGAGGTGGATAGATTTCCTCCAGCAAGAAGACATTTGAAGGATCATCCCATACACCAAATCATTGGTGATGTAAGACATAGAGTTTTGACCAGAAGCAAGAGCATGAACACAGTTCTATGTTCAAGCTTCTTGTCCCAGATGGAAATAAAAAATTTGAAGAGGCTATACAAGACACAAATTGGATTGATGCCATAAAGGAAGAGTTGAATCAATTCAGAAGATGTAAAGCCTGGGAGTTAGTTCCTAAACCAAAGAACTACAATGTCATATGAACTAAGTGGATCTACAGGAACAAGTTAGATAAAAATGGCACTATAATCAAGAACAAAGCCAGACTTGTAGCAAAGGGCTACAGATAGAAAGAAGGGATAGACTTTGATCAGACATTTGCACCAGTGGCAAGGTTGGAAGCAATAAGACTGTTTCTGGCTTATGCAGCTTATCAAGGGTTCAAAGTATTTCAAATGGATGTAAAGTCAGCATTTTTGAATGGTAACTTAAAAGAGGAAGTTTATGTTAAACAACCTTCAGGTTTTGTAGATTCTCTTTATCCCAACTATGTATATAGGCTTAAGAAAGCTCTATATGGATTGAAATAAGCCCCTAGGGCTTGGTATGAAACACTGTCTACTTTCTTTATTGAGAATAAATTCTCAAGAGGGAAAATTGACAAGACTCTATTCTTTAGGTAATCAAAAGGTAAGATCATCCTAGTCCAGATATATATTGATGACATTATCTTTGGTTCTACTAAAAACAACATTTGTAGTAAGTTTGCTAAACTTATGCAAGGGAAGTTTGAGATGAGCAGCATGGGTGAGCTGAAATTCTTCTTGGGACTCAAAGTTAGACAGACTGATGATGGATTGTCCATTTCTCAGTCTAAGTTCACCAAGGAGTTAATTAAGAAATATGTCATGGAGTCAGCCTCCACCATGAAAACTCCAATGGGGACAAGTATGCCTATAGGCAAAGATGAGGCAAGAAAACCTGTTGATGAGTCTTTGTATAGAGGGATAATTAGCTCCCTACTTTACTTCACTACTAGTAGACCTGACATCGTGTATGCCACATGTGTCTATGCTAGGTACCAAGCTTGCCCAAAGGAATCTCATTATTCTGCTATTAAGAGAATCTTAAGATATCTTAAGGGCACATCTAATCTAGGTCTTTGGTACCATAAGAGTAGAGATTTCTTGCTAACAGGTTTCTCAGATGCATACTTTGCAAGATGAAAAGAAGATAGGAAAAGCACTACAGGAACATGTCAGTTCCTAGGTTGAAGGTTGGTGTCATGGAGCAGCAAAAATCAAACAAGTGTAGTTATTTCCACTGCTGAATTAGAGTATATAGCTGCAGGCAGTTGCTGTGCTCAGTTTTTGTGGATACAACATCAACTTGAAGACTATGACATCAAGGTAAGTAGAATTCAATTATATTATGATTCTACTAGTGTTATATCTATTGCAAGAAATCTTATTTCACATATCAGAACTACGCATATAGAAATCAAGTTTCACTTCATAAGAGAACATGTTGAAAAAGAAGACGTAAGTCTAGAATTTGTCAACACTAACAATCAAATTGCTGATATATTTACAAACCTCTAGATGAAAGTAAAATCAATTATTTTAAAATTGAATTAGGTATGTTGAACCTAGAATGAGATGTTAGGTCAGAACAAAATTTCTCAAGAAATTTTGCTAAGTTAGAAAGTTTGTGTCGACACACGCCAATTATGTCAACACTATCAGCAAATTGTGTCGACACCACTCTGTCGAGACAATGTACTAGTAGATTTTGATGTCGACACACAAAAATCATTGTTGACACATAGACATATCAACACCCTCAATACTCTGTCAAGACTTAAGTAGTCTATGTCGACACAGGCAAAATATATCGAAGCATAGACATGATGACACCTACAAAGCTTTGTCGAGACCTTGGTCATCTATGTCGACACATGTAAAATTTTGTCGACTAGTAAAATCCCTAGTCAGGCGCATCTTTTGACCTGCCTTTTACAAGTATACTATATATTGGAGAAGACAAAATTTGCCCGACTGTGCTTTCAGAACTCTCGACTCTAGACTTTGTGTCGACAAGAAATTCTCCCGTTGACTCTCTTCTCTCTTTCACTCATGGCGCCATAATAAGAAGACAAGGTCAACGAGGGATATGAACTGGTACGCAAGGCATTCGGGACTGACTCCCTAGATATCAAGGCTGTGATTACCCTAATCACTAAAATTGGATTGGAATACTTGGTATCAGGACCTACAAAGATCTTGAAGAAGGAGGTTCTTGAATTTTACTCGTCAGCAACAATGGATTGTAAGGGAAAAAAGATAAAGTCCAATATAAATGGTACTACAGTAAAACTCTCACCGAATAATATTAGAAAGTCACTTCAGCTTCCCAAGATTAAGGAAAAAGATGATATCGCATCATCCATGACAAGGGAAGCACTCTAATGGTATTGACTTGATCCCACTACTAAGATTGGATCTTCAATGACCAGGAAGGGAATGAATCCTAGGGTAAGTTCCTGTCCGAGAAAATAGGAAAGGTTATTCTATACAAAATAGGAGGACATGATAGGATTTCTGCCTATATATTCAAACTCATGACCAGAGTTATATTCAAGGTGAAAATAGACTGGTCTGCTGTAATATTTGACAAGATCAAAAAAGTGCCAAGAAGCCCAATTTGGGTAGAATACTAAACCTGTTTCTAGCTTCCAGCATTCCAGAAGTGATGAATCAAACTCCAGGAACTAAAATTAATCACATGAGGAGAATGGATCTAAGAATACTATCTAGATGGGATAGAGTTCTGACAAAAGATGTTTCTACCCCACAGAAACAAATCAAGAAGGATAAGAAAAAGAAAACTACCACCCAGACAGCAAAATCTTCTAGTGATTCTAAAGAGCAGGTTGACTTCAGCACAGATGAAGAGCAACCAAGAAAATCACCTACACTAACACCATCTAAAGAGGCTCAAGCCCAATGGGATAACATTCAACTACCGAAAACCAAATGGTATCCACTCCAGGGGGAGACAACAACGAGATTACAATTGTTCAAGAACCTGAACAATCACAGCAGCCAGCCCAAGGGGGAGGTATTGCTGAAGTTGCACTGGATAATGAGAATGCTACTGATACTATTATGGACATAGTCTTAGAAATCAACAATGCTGCAATAGTCATCACTGATAAAGACGCACAGGATGTGCATATGTCAGACCCAGATCAAGCTGAGCAACTCCACTCCTTCAGTTTAGAGAAAACCCTGGAAAAGAATCTTGATGTCCAGGGAAAACCATTTGTTGAAAAAGAGAACATTATCCCTCTTGTTCAGATACAGCAGGAGGTAACTCTGGAGGAGTTATTTCCTTATTTATAAGGAGCTCAACCTGAGGGGGAGATGGAAAGGACTGTGGGTTAGATGCCACTAAATGCCTCAAGTCCTAAGGAAACTATGGTTATAGAAAGTTCATTAAATTCTTCTTAAGATGAAGAAGCCACCAGGGCTAAGAAAAGGAAGCTGGTGGCACTCAGGAAGAGGAGCATAAGCTATAAGAAAGCCTTGCTGATTGTCCCTCAAACATCTGCTCCAGGAATAGACTTCAGTTAACTTTTGGTGAAACTGCAAGTGAAAATGGATGAGCAAAGAATTGCTCTAGAGAAATATGTGGATGAGTCACACAAAGAAATGTAGTTCCAACTGGCCCAAGATATCAAGTCTATCAGATTTTAAGTAAATTTGCATAAGAAGGAGATGACAGATTGCTTCCATAAGGGAGGTAATGATGTAGTATACTTGGACACACAACAACAGGACATGAAAACTCAAATACCTGGCATTGCAGATAAATAAGGATATATTCTTGAAAATTAATTCAGAATGAATGAAAATCTCACCGACTCACATAATGTTATTCTCACAAAAATGGGAGGTATTGCTACTAATGTGAAAACTGAAGTATCTAACCAGATTAAAGAAGATCTAGCAGCTGTACCAACAGCAATTCTGGATCTCAAAAAGCTATTTCTGATCAACTGCAGAAGTTCAGAATCTATTGCAAAGAGGGAATAGATGATCTTGCTGATCAAGTAAGGTTTCAGAAGGATGATCTAAGAGATCATATGGCCAGAGAAGTCATAAAGGGGGAGAGAGTGTTAGTCTAAGCAAGTTCTGATCATGCCAAATGGGTATCCAATACCATCAGAGATACTCTTGGATATCCACCCCTTTGTGATGATGATAATACTGCTGAATCTTGGATTCAACCTACTTACATTAAAAGGGTTCAGCAGGAAGTTGCTTAAGTCATTTATCCTCCATCTGATTTTGAAGCAGTACAACAGGCTGTACATAAAATGTATAGCCCTCCATATAAGGCACATAATGTTATTATTGAAAAAGTTGAAATGTCTGTAGACGCTTTACAAAGAGAGCAAGAAGCTCAAAAAGCTAAGGATGCTCAGAAAGAAGCTCAACTATCTAAGAAAAGATTCAGAGAGCAGGATAAATTAAAGGCTGATTTTGAACAATGGAGTCAAACCTCCAGAAATATCATTCTTTCTGCTTGGAAAGCTGTGAAAGATAATATGCATGATAGAGGCAAATGGTATTCTGAACAAGAGTGGGGTAAATATCAAAAAAGGCAAGATGCCATACATCTGTTCAGATGGGATATCAAAGCTGGGAAGTTAATTGCTAACTCAGTGGAGCCTAGCAAGTACTTCCCAAAGCCTTATCATTACTTTGAAAGGCAGAAGAGCTCAAAAAGAAAGATCTGAAAGGGAAGAAGCCATCCAATGACAAAGAATACAAGGTGCAAGATAAGATTTAATCTGGCAAAGGAATAGTTATCAAGGAGCCTGATCAATCTTAGGGATAGATAGGCAAGTTTTAGAACTGTGTAATTTTTTGTTCTAAAAATCTTGTAAATAAAAAACTAATTCCTGATTAATGAATTTTATCATATTCTGTGATGATATTTCATGTTGTTTCTGCATTATGAGTTACCCTCTCTGTGTATTGATTATATTCTGCTTAATATTTATTTTATTATAAGTGGTTTATATTATTAACTAAGGGTTATGATTTCTCAAAATAGGGGGAGATTGTTGGGTACACTGGAAACTGTGTATAGGATTTGGAGAAGCCTCACTTAACTCAATGATATACATCAATGTGTATTTGATGGGATGTTGAGTTTCAATGTGCAGGATAAAGAAATGCAGGAAAATATTCTAAGTACAAGTGCCAACACTTGTGAGGGAAATGAGTCGACACTAGAAGCCAGATTGTGTCGACACTAGAAGCCAGATTGTGTCGACACACAGGACTTGTGTCGACACACAAAAATTCTGTCAGAAGCAGTTGTGTCGACATACAGGACTTGGGTCGACACACACTTAAGAAATCTGTCAATAGAAGCTTTGTCGAGACTAGAAGCAGTTATGTCGACACACAGGACTTGTGTCAACACACACTCGAGAAATCTGTCAACAGAAGTAGTGTCGAGACTAGAAGAAGTTGTGTCGACACACAGGACTTTTGTCGACACACACTCAAGAAATCAATCAACAGAAGCTATGTCGAGACTAGAAGCAGTTGTGTCGACACACGGGACTTGTGTCGACACATCCAATAGAACTTGTGTCGAGAAGTTAAAGAATTACTGTGTCGACATATTGGGAGCTGTGTCGACATAATCAAGACTTGTGTCGACACATGGTCTATTTGTGTTGACACATTTGAAGTGTTATCCAGACAAGTCTCTGCTATGATAGAAGTTCAAGGAGGGGTCAGGTATTATGAATGAAGACCTGACAGCTGTCATAAGTAACAAAGCTGTCACATCTGTCAGAGCTGTTTGAAGGTCATTATGTACCAGATCTACCGGTAACCATGGATGGGTTCTATATAAAGACCTATTCTATCACAAACAAAAAAGTGAATAAAAAAGATAGTGAAGAGTGAACGGTGAACTAAGAGACAAACATAGAAGAAGAAGGAAGATCCTGAACAAGTCTGCAAGAGGAGTTCAGATCTAATTATGAATACAAGAAGAATGTTGGATTGAAGATCACATCCAACTTCATTTGAAGATCAACCTTACTTTGTTCATATTCAAGAAGCTTTGAAGAAGCTAAGACAGGTTGGATCTTAAGAAGTAAGTTCTATCAAGAACTTATCAAGAAAGTCTTCACCTCATTCTCTTTCTATCTGGGTGAAGAATTTATTATTTTAAACAATCAATTTTTCTGTAAGATCTCTTGTAGATCTTAGTGTAGGAGAGTTGTATCTCTGAGTTGTAAGCCTAAACATATAAAGGCTGAGGTATGGCTGAGTGCCTGAGGTAGGATCTTGTTGATCTGAGTTGTAGGCCTGGTGGTTAAGGTTGAGGAAGGGCTGAGTGCCTAAGGTAAGATCTTGGTGATCTGAGTTGTAGGTCTGGTGGTTAAGGCTGAGGTAGGGATGTTGCCTGAGGTAGGATTCTTGGGAAGATTCTGAGTTGTAGGACTTGAAGAAGCATGAGTTATATGAACTAGTTGGGTTCTGAGTTGTAATATTTGAGGATCTGAGACAGTGGCAGGAAGTTTGGCCGAATCCAGTACTCTACTGGATAGGTGAAGGGGGAGAGTGGACTTACCCATAAATTGGGGAACCACTATAAACCATTGTGTGTTGTGCTGTGAATTTTCTGTGATTGTTATTCATTGTGTTGTGATAGTTGTGCTGTGTTTCACACTTTTAATTGCTTAAGTTGTTAAAAAGGATTTGAACCTATTCACCCCCCCTCTAGGTCTTTAGGCTCTATAAACTAAATCTTTCAAGCCCCTGTCCTACTGAGTTTAACTATCAATACTGATAACCGAGTCTATATAAATATGAATAGATAGCCATCAAAAACATAATACACTTATCATTGCATGATGCACTTCTTCAACTCAAGGAATATTAAGGGTAAATTCCCAACAAAGCCATGGACTTCTCCTTTGAGTGAGATCTGGCAGCCACGTCTTTCTCCTTCCTTGTATTGAGATACATCTTATAAGAGAGAAGCTTCCCAAAAAGTGTATGGGGAGGAATGTGTAAAAACCCCCTCCCAAAACACATGACATGGCTGAGGGGAGTCTTATGCCCAGACCAATCGCCTTGCTGTAGAATCAGCACATGGCCTAATTTTTACCACAAGTCACCTATTCTACCGGCTAATTTTTTATATCACATTGTCAACCCGATAATAAGAGAAGAACACGAAATTCATAATTCACAATAAGTAAAATTCCAGGATAATACAATAATCATGAAGCTACACAAGCTCCTATAAATATCAGAGTGCAGAAATTGCCTGAAGCGCTACAACAAAACATCCAAAAGATCACATCTTTCACTGAAGAAAGTGAAGGTATCGTATTGTCAGGCCTTATCCCCCTAGTCTGGCTGCCCTCCTACACGGTTTATTGTTGTAGAACCATCTGCGTTGTGTCCTCCTAAATATGGGTGTTGCAACCATTAGTCATAAAGATTAAGTGGTTTCACATCCTCTCACACCGGCTACTCATAGGCACCGGGCAGAAGGAAGAAAGGAGGATACAATATAATCAATAAGTACAAGTATAGCGGGTGGTAAGCACTAAGCAAGCATTTAACAATAGCATGAGTAGTAAAGTAAGCATAATAAGAGTAAATAATTGCAATAGGTGAGTACGAACATAAAGGTCTAGCAGTGTATTATCGCAAATACATAATTGAACTTAACTTATAAATGAACATACAAATTTATAAGTTAAGGATCATATACAACAGTAAGTAACTCATCATATAAAAGTTCCCATAAAAATTTATATAAAATGGATCTTATGCGGTGCAATGCAATTAAATGAATGCAATGCAATGAATGTGACATAATGACGCACCAATGCTTACACATGCACTCTATTTTGCTATGTCGACATAGACCTTTATTTCCCACTCTTCAAGAGGTAGCGAACCTCTCAAGAATCATCCGTTGTGGCCAAATGGTGATAGTAGTGTGGGCTTCTCCACTACTATGCAAGCATACACACTACCTGACCTAGGCCTCACGTACGCCTCAATGCTATATACCTTATAGTGGAGTCCCTGCATACTATGACACAAAAAGGGTCTTTGGGAGGAAAGAACAAAGAGCCCAACCCAATTGTCCTAAATAGTACAGAAGGAGTCTTTAGGAAGTAATCACCAAAAAGCCCAGCCCAACCGGTTCAACTGGCACAGAAGGGGTCTTTGCGAAGTAAGCACCAAAGAACCCAGCCCAACCAGCCAAGGTATATCTGCAAGTTTCCGTCGGTGTGGCAATCGGTAAGCCAGTAGACCCGCCACAATTAATCCTCAACTAATGATTATTCAACAATTGTGTATCGACATACACTCCATGCATTCCTCATATACTAACGAGCCAAGAATCTCCCATGGACTTCCAACTGCGTCCTTACACAATACAACCTAAGATATAACATATCCTACAATCACCAACAAGTCATCAAACGAGTGATTAATTATGTAGTTATGACAACCCAAATTTCCTGAATATTTCTACCCTATGTCATGGTTAACATCTTAAGTGTTTAAATAAAATTTCAGCTCATTCAGATCATCAAGATAACCATTTACGACAATATAATTTATAACATAATATTGGCAAATTCACATCAAGTATATATCCAAAAATTATGAAACTTTATAGGGGAGTCCATATTGTCATCAAGCATATATCTACCAATTTTTTCAAAAGCTTCCTATAAACACTTTTTGAGAAATTCATGAGAAATCAAAATCTGTACATTTACGACACAGCTTACAGAAACAAAATTTCCCAGAGCTACAGACCTCAAAAAATTAAGTTTAACCCCATTTCGGCAAGGTATTTCCAAGGCCTACAACTTTCCTATAAAAGCTTGGATCTAGATCTAAGTCTATCATGCCTAAAATCAGGTTTGAACTCGGTTGTGCAGATCTGGACAGAATTTGTTTTCCACTTACCGCATAATTATTTTCAGGATAGAAATTTCGAACTCACTTTGATGGAGCTATGGTTCTACCTATAAAATTTGCAATCACTCGTTGGAAAGGTCTTTCTAGGAGCTACAACATTCATGTTGAGCACAAGACCTGAATCTTAGTGGATCATGCCTATAAATAGGCTTGAAGTCTATCACGCGTATAAGACAAATTTCAGTCTAAGTAGAATAAGTAAATTCCTGCATGGATCTTAAAGACAGATAAACAGTAAATGTTCATATTCTTCCTCTAGCCCAACGTATAAGATGCGTTTAGCTTCTCTCCTTCTTTTCTCCCTTAATTGACCACCGTCCTTCATGAAATCAAGTTCATCACCTTCGTATTGAAGAGAGGAAGTGATTGAAGATATTTTAATGGCGATCGATGCCCTAGAATGAAAGATCTAGCGTGGTATTCACCTAGGAATCTCCATTAAACTCCCAAAGTCAAGATCTCTTGCGTCGACGTCTCTCCTAATTTCAGATCTAAAGTTATAGCACCAAGGGAGGGGGTAGGAAGCTCACTTGATTTTCAACCATGGATCGAGTTCTTCTTCTCGGCAGCATGATGGCATTCGGCTTCTAGTTACTTAGCTCTGTTCCTTTTTTCTTTCAGGGAAGAGTGGTCGGCATAATGGAGAAGAAGAAGATACCTTTCTCGGATGAGACAATAATGTTTTGTTTTGAAAGTCTTGAGGTGAGAGAGAAAAAGGGTTGATTTGACTAGCCAGTACTGGCTAACATGCTTAGGAATGACTACACAAGCCAAGTATAACTCTTCTATTAGACCAAACTTGGTTATATTTAAAAAAATAAAACTTTAGAAAAGACAAGGGGCTATACTGCGCCATTCTATACAAGTCCAAAAAAGTATTTCCGCTTCTGGATTGAACCACACTATTTCCTAGGCTACAAATGTCAAGACAGAATGGAAGAATTTTCGCCTAGTCCATTCTTCGAGATCACTCAATGGGTTCTTCGAGTCCACTCGACAGGTTCGCCCAGTTTACTTAGGGTCCCGTTCGAACATACCAGCCACCCCTATGACCTTGGTATTTCTCTTTCTCTCAAAATTTCATACCAGGATTAAGCCACCCAAGGTAACACAAAACACGCATGAGGGGTCTAGCTCAAAATAGGACATTACAGAATGTTGGACAAATTCCTCATTTCCTTGATTGCATAGATCTTGTTGACTCATTCTCTAGTTAGGAACCTCAAGAACTTATCATCTAGCTCATAATTAGTGAATACTCTTCCATAAGTCTTCAGCTCATTTACTATTTTGAAGAACTTCTCATAGCATTTAGCTATGGAATCCCTGATCTCTTGCCTGAATGCCTCATATTCCTAGTTTAGAAGGGATTTCTTATCATCCCTAACCTCCTCAGTACCTTCCATATACACAATACGTGCATTCCAAATCTCCTTAGTAGTTTGCCAGTGGATGAGGTTCTTAAAGGGTGAGTCATCAATTGCACCAGCTATTATGTTTTGACCCTTTTGTTTATAGTTGCCAGAACTACCTCATCCCTAGCTATCTTATAGTATAACTTGGGAACTTGCAAATTAGCATCTATAGAGATATTCATGAGGATGAAAGACCCCTCCTCTACAGTGATGTAGATTCTTGGATCTAAAGCTTCTATTAATATTATGACTCGCAGTTTATAGATGCCAAAGTTTTCCTTTTTGCATATAGGAAGCTCCATATAACTCATCTTCTTATGGCCTTCACTAGAAGTCATGGTGATTGACTAACTAACCTTGATAGGAAGTTGGTAAGACTATTAATTCCTTTTCAACCAACCTCTATTTGATATAACTTAAAAGATTACAGGTAGTCTAAGTCACCTAGAGGGGGTGAATAGGTGCTTAGCTATTTTGAGTCTTTTTGAATTATTTCACTTAACTATTGCAAAGAAAAGAAAATAAAGCACAACACAAACAAGCACACAAAATTTATTGTTGTTCCCCAAAGTATGGATATATCCACTATCCCTCGCCACCTATCTAATAGTGTGTTTGACTCGGCAATCACCTCCAACTTCATAGATCAAAGATCTTATAGCTCAGATCCACTACAGGATCCTACCTCAGCTCTTCAACAAGACCCTACCTCTAACTTCAACAAGTCCGAACTAAGGCTATCCACAGCCCTTCCTCAGAGTGCAAGCACTCCTAAAACTTAGAGATCTAGATGATCCCCTACCTCAGATCCTCTCCTAGAATCTTACTCTCAGACTCACAGCCGAGTCTAACACTAAGGCCCTTTGTAGAGGCCTACACTCAGGTTGACGACTTAGATCTCAAAGATATCTTACACAACAAATGAGTTTAAAGTAGATTATAGTAAATTACTCAAGTAAGATATTATTTTGAAGCTTGGAGTCTTCTTGAGCTTTCTAGGGAGAAAGCTTTCTTCTCAGTACCTTAATGAACTTGATTTGATTTTGATAATGGGTTCTAGGCTGAGTGGATTGAAGGAAGAGATAGCTTGATCTTCTTCTTCTATAGCAGCAGGGTGAGCTTCCTGCTGATTTGCTGTGTGAGCAAACTTGAAGCACAAGGATCATAAGGTTCTTGATGCTGCTAACTTTTTGCTTATTAACAACTCTAATAAATTAGGGTTTCTTAATTAGAGAGTTCTTCTTCTTATAGATCCCATCACTTGACTTTTATAAGTCTGACTTCTCAAATAAACAAAAAGTATCTATAGCAATAAGTCAAAACACCTCCAATAAGGTACCGATGTGACATATACTTTTTGCTCCATGCATATTTTAAATCCCATCATTCTGGTCAATAAGACTGTATTCTATGATTGTGAAGTCTTCTAACAAAATGATATCGTTTTGATCTCTTTACCCATCAATACGGTATCGCTTTGTTGTCTATACCCATCAAAACGGTAAAAGTCAAAACTTCTTAAAATAGCACTCAGACAAATACTGAGTTGGGTCTGAACTTATCTCCCGTCCTATTGAGTTTAATAACTATTTAGCCTACACACAAGTAAATAGATAGAAATCAAATACATGATGAATATATCATTGCATTATTCACTACTTCAAATCTAGGAATATTGAGGGCATATTCCCAACAGCGATGCATACAAAAAAACTGAGAATTAATGACTAAAATACTCTTTTCCATTATCAGTGCAAATATTTTTAATAGACACACCAAATTGTGTGTGTATTTAATTATAAAATATAGTGAAAATAGGGAAAAGTGCAGAACGTTCTTTCCATAGATACAACCCGGTACATCTAGAAAAAGCATCAATAAAAGTGTCAAAATACAAACTCCTACCAACAGTCCTTATAGGAGAAGGACCCCAAATATCAGAATAAATAAGATCAAAAGGACGAGAAGAACTATGTCCTTATCTGACTGTTAAGGATGAATGGTCGTGTTTGACAAGTTAGAAAGCTTCACAATAGAGAGAGAAGTAACCTCTAGGTAGAACTGGTAGGAGTTGGTAAAGAAGGCGGGGAGGATGAGATCCAAGATGAAGATGCCATTGCATAATAAAAGTGGAAGAAGTAAGAGCAGAGACATTATCAAGGTAGAATAAGCTGCCACTTTCAGTCCCAGTAGCAATCATCTCCTTGGAGCGTGGATTCTGAAAAAAATAAGTAGCCGAAGTAAAGGAAAATGTGTAATTTAGTTGTTTACACATAAAGATAACAAAAAGTAAGTTGCATGGAGAAGTTGGGATGTAGAGAGTGTCATCAAGTTGGAGAGATGGAGTTATGTGGAATATTCCAGTTCCACATACAGGGGATGGAGAACCATATGTAATAAAGATAACATCCCGATTTGCACTAGACCCCTTGAGCATATTTTTGTATCAAGCAAGTTGACTCGGGCTCGGAGAGCCTTAGAATGTTGGGGGTGCCCTGATGGCCAGGCTTAATATTAACACAATACCCTAGTCGGGAAAGAGTTAAATCGACATCTGCGGCATCGATTGAACTTGATGCCTATATAGAGTGCACTCAATGCCAGCATCAAGTGGCATCGATTGGACTCAACTCCTACGTCGAGTGCTCTCGATGTCTGCGATGAGTGCACTAGATGCTAGCGTCGAGTGGCATCGAGTGATCTTGACGCATAGACTCGACGACCAGTTTAAGTATGTTGTTTTGATGTTTGCTATCTAGGAAGCAGAGTAGGTTGACACGGAATAGGAAATATTTTCAGGACTTACATTAACTGCGCATTAATGGCCTATTGTCACTTCCAAATCTTATTTTATGTAATAATTAAGTTTGGTCCTATGGAAGGGTGACACTTGGCTTGTGTAGTCATTCTAAAGCATGGGAAGCATGCCAGCCATTAGTTCCTATTCAAATCAACCACCTTTTTCTCTCACCTTAAGCCTTTAACCTTAAGCCTTATTCCCTAATCCAAGAGTTTAGTTTTCTCCTTTCCATCTCAACTATTAAGCCAACCATTTTACCTTAGAAGAACCAAGTTTGGAGCAAGATCGTCGTAGGCCACCGCTGCCATGACATCAAGGAGACATCCCATTTCATGGATTTAAATAAGGTGTGCTTCCTACCCTCTCCCTTGGTGCTAAATCTTTAGATCGGAAATTAGGAGAGATGGCAGGCTCAAGAGATCTTGACTTAGGTGAGCTTAATAGAGTATTCTATAAAGAGACCATGCTAGAACTTCCGTTCTATGGAGTCGATCGCCACAAAAATAACTTCAATCCTTTCCTCTCTTCAGTGCGAAGATGGCGGACTTGATTCTATGAAGAACGATGGTCTATTGAGGGAGAAAAGGAGGAGAGAAGTTGAACGCATCTTGTACATTGGCTGGAGGAAGAAGATAAATAGATGTTTTTCATCTGTCTTTATGATTCATGCAGAAATTTTATTATTTTAATAGACATAAATCTGTTTTGTATGTGTGACAAACTTAAAGCCTATTTTTAGGCATGATCTAGTCAAATTCAGGTCTCGGGCTCAACATAAAAGTTGTATCCCTCGGAATAACCTTTCTAACTAATGATTGTACATTTCCTAGGAACAGAATATAATTAGGTTTTCGGTATCGAAATCAAAATTTATTGTCCTGAAAATAATTAGGTTTTAGGTACAGGATATATTCTGTCCAGGTTTGCACAGCTAAGTTCAAACCATATTTTAGGCATGATAGACTTAGATCTGGACCTAGGACTCAATAGGAAAGTAATATCCCTTGGTGATACCTTTCCAGAATGGGATGAATCTTTAATATTAGTGGATGGTAGACCCCAGAAATCCAATTTTAGTAAACTGAACCGCGCACGATCACCTTTTAATGTTTTACTGATTTTTCTCGTTTTGCTAAGGAAATGTTTATGAAATTTGGAAGTTAACTATGTTGGATCTTGAGGCACCCTTAGAGGGGGTTGAATAAAGCTAAAAAAAACTTTTTCTAAATGTTAACTTTAGGTAAAATAATTGAGAATGTTAAGATGATATTTTTCATAAACCAAAATATATTCCAAATACTCAGAAATTTAACTAAAATGAAATCAAAATTTTATTTTAAAAGTGATGGAAAAAACATAAACATAGATTTTAATAGAGCTTGAAATCGAGGCTAAAAATGGAAAAATTTCTTTTGAGTTTTCACCAGTCCATCTCCAAAGGGCCGGTTGTCTAAAGCCTATCTCTCCTAAATACAGCTACTAGCCTCCCCCTAGCTCTCTCTACGACCTAGTCATCGCACACAAGGCAGTGATTTCCCCCTAAACCACGCACACGGACCTAGTCGTCATACACAAGGCGGCGAGTTTTCTACCAATAACACTGAATAAATAAAAGTAACAAAGTAGAAATCTGAAAAATGAAAACTCCCTCTGGTGTAGAGCACTTGAAGAAGACCATGAATCCATTCAAATGTCACCGGAGTTATAAAGCACGAACGGTCTCTTCTACACTCTTCACCTTTATTGCACACTTGCGATTTTTTCTGTTTCCATGGAGTTATCGGGCTGGGAATTCTAAACACAAAGGATCTTGAAGATTTGTGTCATGAAATGCATGAAAAGTAGCCCTTTTAAGCAATCTGCATTATCGCCCCGCAATAGCTAGATATCTCCTACGCTACTTTACTTTAGTCTGCCATGTGACCCACTATATTGTAAGCGTGCCGGAATGATGTTGATCATGCTGCATTGTGCGCTATCGCCCCATGATAGCTAGACATCGCCTGGCGATATTAGTGTATAATGCGTTGTGCTTAAACCATTGAGAAAATATGTGACGTCATCAAGTTAATATCGCCCAATAATAGAGAGCTATCGCTAGCGATATCTCCCATCTTTAAAAATTTTACAGTTCAATCTCACTCAAGAATTATCAGAGTTTACTTGGAGATATCTGCACAACATAAACACACTATGATCAAACACATTCGGGATTTGTTATTTTCAAACCAAGGAATGTGGAACGCATGCTCTAACAATCTCCCCCTTTTGATAGTAACAAGTCCAATGAGAAAAAAATCAGTGACGACCAATAGAGATGATAAAATAAATAAATGATAAAATAAGTAAGAACTAGAGTGTGCACAAACTCCCCCTTAATATATCTCCCCCTATATAAAAAAAATGCTCGTGAATAACAAAAAACATAATTCATGTGATTTTAATATATTATCCCTAAACCAAAATATATTCCAAATACTCAGAAACTAAAATATATTCTAAATACTCAGAAACCAAATTTTCTTTCGATATTAATATATTCTCTCTAAAATTTCTTATGATATTCTCCCCCTTTTTGTTATTAGCAAAAGAATTGTGAATTCAAGGATTATCATGGTAGAGTTACGGAAGTAAATGAGAGGAAGACTGAAGTGCAAGAGAAAGATGTTACCAAAGAATTTGAAAAGTGAACAAGATGGACGTGTAACTCAAATATAAGTAAGTTAGTGAATCATCAAGAAAAGATAGTCTATCAATGAAAAATTTGTTATAAAAGTTAATAGAAACATTGTAAAACTCATGCTAATATTTGATATTCAATGATTTTAGAGAGAAATGTTCTAATTGTGTTCAGTCTAATTCTCATGAGAAGAAATGTTAGAAAAGATAATGAAGTGTACAATGTGAGCTATTTTTGAAGATATAAGTGGTGAAATTATTCCTCATGAACCAATGAATTATAAAGCATAACGTATAATGTATATTATATTCATGGGTCTCATAATGATATTCAAAGCACATAACGTTGAAGTGGAATGGCTTTCATGTTTGCATAATGTACTTTATAATTCTTTTCAAGATGCTCAAACTTATAATGCTCATTAAAACTTATTAGGAGATTGAGTAGTGCTTAGTGGAGTTGCCTTGAGGATTAATTTTGCAAACAGTTTTGTATATTCCAGTCAACATATATATATTAATAATGATCAAGGACTCTGAATCCACTTGTTTTGCAAACATAGTATTTTTGTGAAATAGCCATATGATTTCAATTGAACAAGTGTGCTTGAATCACATATGAAGCAAGGAACATGCATAATTCAAGAGGTTAAGGATTTATAAGGCATAATCATGAGAGAGAAAATTTTAAACAATATATATCTTCGAAAAAAAACATGTTCGTGAATGTCATTATCTAATTTAACACATTACTCATACTTAGAGGCATGCAAAAACAATCATAAATATTTGTTACTCTAATTTCATTGGATAGTAAAATATTCATGGCATTAATAAGCAAAAAACTAATGTACTTTTAACTTTAAATGGAAATTTACATGGTAGGTCATCTGAAAAAGATAAAATAAAAACTTAAATGAATTATGAGTAGTCTTGTCTATTAAAGATGTTCACGGAAAGAAGGGGAAATTTTGGACTATTTTTCGCTATCGTGTCGTGATAGCGTACTATCACCCGCGATATCATTTTATATAAAAAGCCATGCTCTAATTCCAGAACTCAATTTTTTTTTGTGTTCCTGTAACCCTTGTGGAAGAAGATGACCGTACACCTCTGGAAATCCCAGATCTAAGGTAAATTCATACTTTTCATATGAAATATTTTTAGGGATTTTGTGTGAAATGTCAAAAGAAGATATTTTATGTGATCAGAAACATATTTTGATGAAAATTTATGGATTTTGATGAACTTTCATGCTTGAGTAAAACGTAACCTTTCATGATTGATTTCTTAATTGATGTTATAGATCTAAAACATGTATGTGTTTAGAGAAGTTTGAAAAAGGTTTAGATAGAATCTATAGACTAGATCTAAAAATATAAAGACCAATTTTTGGGTTTGATGAAGGTTTTCAGCTATCGTTGACAATAGTGAGAAAAACTGATCATTTCAAAAAATAATTCAGGAAATGGCCTACAGTTCCCGAGCACAAAAGAGCACTGCACGAAATCCGCACTCATCGTACCAATCATTTCTAGGGATCAAAAATCCGGTATAGGCATAGTAAAGATCGTTGAACAGTACATGACTTGTGAGTCTCAGATCTATGAAATGTTTGCGCAGTCCGGTATATTATCTCTATTACTACCTGATATGTTTAGTTTTGTATTAGTCAGAGAATTTTGTAATCATCTGGAAAATCCTACTTATATTGGACTAAATGGAGTGGTTATCACGATTACAGAATGGAATCGTGGAGATAACCCATGATGATCTGAGAAATGAATTTGGCCTGATTGCTAGTGAAAATATCTTCGATGTCGTAGAAAATTTTGGGAAAGATAGGGATTGGACACAGAGGAACCAAGTCCTTCACAGAACATCTGCTAAAAATCACATTCAGACCACAAATACACTCACTCCTAAGGTCTATTTTTTACCGTATTTATTAACAAAAATTGTGTTGCTGAGGCTGGTGATATGAGAGGAATCACAGCATAACTAAGTCTAATCACTTATCTAGTAATTGAGAAATAGCAATTTTATGTGGAGGATTCAGTATTATCGGTGATCTGATATACATTTAAGATGAAAGATCCTTTGAGGAGGAAATTCAACACACTTTCATTAGGAAGTATCATTCTTTGAGTACTTTATAAAAAGTATCAATGGATTCACCAAGATCATTAAATCAATGATTGCATTCCTCCCATTTATAGTTCAAAGATGACACAATATCCTTCAGGACAAGGTGAAGATCCTCATCAGCAAGACCAACACGAGGTGAAGCCTCGACATCAACTAGACAACCACTTCCTAGAGGAGGATCTCTTCGAGAAAGGGTGGATGAGTTTTATGATTTAGCAGAAGTGCATAAGGTTGAAACTAATGTTAGGATGACTGGTTTGAAGAAATTCATGAAGTTTATAGATAAATGATTGAACTTGAACCCAACCCTAAAGGAGGAAAAAGACTAGGAGAGTTCAGTGGCGGATCCTCCTCATCATTCTATTCGTTGTATAAGACGGCCGTGGGAGCGAGGATAGAGTTCAAGTGATGACCAGCCACCTACCAGTAAAGATTAGGACTTTTGATCAGGTTTTCTATACGGTTGCTGAGATGGAGCTATCTCCTGGCAACAAATGTTTACCGCCTGGCGACAGAGGGCTATAACCTGGTGAAAGTGCGATATCGCCTGGTAATAAAGAAATTTCGTATTTTGGTTTTTCATTTTATCTTCATGGACAAGTATTGTAATAAATACATTTTGTTGAATTTTTATTTTCGTAATTATCTAGATAATTGAGGGAATGTTAAGCTTGACCTTCATTAGTAGTGCTTTTGATTAATTTGGTTATTTGAATTTTTTTTAAGTTTTTGATAATATTTATAGTTTTTTGGTTAAATTATTTTGATTTTTAATTTGAATGTCTAGGACTCCTAACTCAAGTCTTAGTGAAGAAAACGTGAATTAGGAAGAGGTTTGGTGAAAATATCAGCAATTTGTGATCAGTTCTTATCAAGTTGATAGTAATGTTGTCCTTTTTTATGTGATCTCTAATAAAATTATGACGAACATCTATATGTTTAAATTATGAATGATGTACTGTATTATATGTAAGATCAATTGCACTTTTATTGTCACACCTTAATTCTATGGTTTGTTGTTGTATTCCAAAATCTTTTAAAGTTTGTTTCATTCATAAATCTTATGCATAACAACTACCTAGTGCAATATATTCGGCCTCGGTGGTGGTGAGGGTAATAGAATTCTATTTCCTACTCGACCATGAAATAAGTGAAGGGCCTAAAAGTGATAAGTGACACTTGTGCTTTTATGATCTAACAAACAACAAGCATAATTTGAATCAGAAAAATATGTAAAACAAAATCATCATTATGAGGATACTACAGTCCTAGTTTAGAAGTACCAATAAGATATCTAAAGATTCATTTAACCGCTTTTAAATGTGATCCTTTAGGATTAGCTTGAAATCTAACACACAAGCAAACTACAAACATAATATTAGGTCTAGATACGGTTAAATATAATAAAGAACTTATTATCTCTCTATATAAAGTTTGATCAATTGATATTCCACTTTCATCTTTTCCTAAGTTTAATGAAACACTCATAGGAGTGCTTGCTTGCTTAAGTTTTCAAATCCAAATATTTTAAGTTCATGAATATATTTAGAATAACAAATAAAAATACCATTATGTTTTTGAGAAATTTGAAAACCTAAAAAATATGTAAGTTCTCCTACCATGCTCATTTCAATTTCATTTTTCATAATCATTACAACATCATTATATAACTTTTCATTAATGGCTCTAAAAATAATATCATCAACATATATTTATATAACTATTAATTCATTTTTAATTTGTATAATGAAGAGTATAAAATCAGCACTACCCATTTTAAAATCAATTTTCAACAAATATAAAGTTAATCTGTCATATAATGCACGAGATGCTTATTTCAAACAATAAATTTTTTTTTTAATTTGTAAACATGATTAGGAAATTTTTTATTCACAAAACCAGGGGTTGTTTTACATAAACTTCTTCTTTAATATACTCATTCAAAAAAGTAGTTTTCACTTCAATTTAAAATAATTTAAATCTCTTGAAACTAGCAAATGCAAGGAAAATCCTAACTAATTCAAGACGTGCTACGGGTACAAAAGTTTCTTCAAAATCTACTCCTTCAATTTGAGCATAACCTTTTGATAGAAGCCTAGCTTGGTTTCTAGTGATCATAGACTCACTATCTAATTTATTTTTAAAAATTCATTTATCTCCTACAACAGGATGATTAGAAGTTCTCTCTACAAGATTCCAAACCTTATTATGTTCAAATTAATTAAGTCCATCAACCATAGCTAAAAACCAAGGAATCATTATTTAAAGCGGTTGAAACATCTTTTGGTTATATATTAGAAACAAAACACATGTTTGAAAATAAATCATGTAAAAAAGAATGACTACTTACTCCTATCGATGGTTCTCAAATGACCAAATCTTGTTGATGATCTTTTGAAAATCTTAGTTCACTTGGAGGCACATATTCTTTCACATCTTCTTCTTCTCTTTCTTCTTCATCTTCTTCTTTATCTCCAAGTATTTCATCATCATCTGATTTAAGTGGTGGAAGGGGTTCTTTATCATTACTTGTAGGATTAGTTTCTACATAAGAAATAAGCTCATCAAATTTAACATGAATTGATTCTTCGACTATTTTTGACCTCTTACTATAGACTCTATAAGCTTTACTAGTTGAAGAATAACCAATAAATATACCTTCATCACATTTTTCATCAAACTTTCCTAATGTATCTTTAGTGTTCAAAATGAAACATTTGCAACCAAAAACATTAAAGTAAGATACATTCGGTTTCTTTAAAAAAAACAATTCATAAGGTGTTAATTTCAAAACTGGTTGAACTATAACACGATTAATAACATAACATGCAGTATTTATAGCTTCAACCCAAAATGATGTAGGTAATTTGTTTTCAAATAACATATTACAAGCTAGTTCTTAAAGAGTTCTATTTTTCCTTTCTTCCACACCATTTTATTACAGTGTGCGAGGAGCGGAAAATTCATGCTTAATTCCTAACTCATTACAAAAAGAAACAAACCTATCATTATAAAATTCACCTCCATGATCCGAACGAATGCACTTTATTTTTAAGTCAAGCTCATTTTAAATATGTATACATAATTTAGTAAATTCTAAGAATGCATCCGATTTTGAAGTTAAGAAAATAGTCAAACAAAAACTTGAATAATCATCAATCAAAACAAAAGTGTATTTTCTACCTCCTAGACTTTGTGTAGTAATTGGACCAAATAAATCCATGTGAATTAATTATAAAGGCCTAGTCGTAAAAATAACATTTTTGCTTTTGAACAAAGACTTTGAAAATTTCCTTTTTTTTACATGGCGAACATAAAGAAGATAAATTTCCACGTAAGGTAGGTAATCCTTTAATTAATTTATCTTTTGACAATTTAAAAATTAAGTTGGCACTAGAATGACCAAGTTGCTTATGCCACAAATCTAACTCCTAATTTTTTGAAATAAAACATTTTAAAAAAGAATGTGAAAGATCATGAAATTTTATCATATAAATATTTTGAGATCTTGGTGCAGTAAGAACAATATCATTTATTTTAAAATCCAAAAAATTTCAAAAGTTTGTAGAAGAGCCAAATAAAATTTTTATACCAATATCACATAACTGACTTATGGATATTAAATTATGTTCTAAACATTTCACATACAAAACATTTGATATCATAAAAGAATCGTTACTTACTACTCCAATGCCTATGATCCTTCCTTTACCGTTGTCGCCAAACATCACTACTCCTCCTTTATTCATTTCTAGGCTAAGGAATTTTGACTTATTGCCCGTCATGTGCTTTGAACATCCTGAGTCCAAGTATCACATGTCTTCCTTGTCCTTAACCTTCCAACACACCTAAAAAGATGATGAGATTAAAGATCTCGATACCCAAGTAGTTCCTCCCATTATATAGGTGGAAGCCTTAGGTACCATGACTTGTTTAACAAAAAAATGGCCTTTCTTCCGACAAGTGTCTGTGGTGTGACCAAACCTATTACATTTTTCAGACGTGATAAAAGAGGTTGAAGATTTTTTCAAAATGTTTAGAGAATTCTTGGTGGAAGTAGTAGTGATAACAGATTTAGGATTTTTACCCGAAAATTTTGAAGTTTTAAAATTTTTGCTTTTGCCGATGATAGTGGCTGTCGTGGGCGATAGCTTCCAGAAGTGTATCCAAGCCCAAATTACACAGAACCATATCATTGAATTTCCAAAATCATATCCAGTGATTTTTGGCCTACTCCAAACTTTTTATAGCCATTTCTAAATCACGAACTCGGGCATTCAAGACAATGTTTTCAGTGACAAACCATAGCATTGATTTTCGGCATGCTTAAAAATTTCTTGTTAAGATGATATTTTTCACAAACCAAAATATATTCCAAATACTCAAAAATTTAATGAAAATGAAATGACAATTTTATTTCATAAGTGATGGAAAAAACATAAACATAGATTTCAATAGAGCTTTAAATCAAGGCTATAAATAGAAAAAATTCTTTTGAGTTTTCACTGGTCCTTCTCCTAAGGACCAGTAGGAAAAAGCCTATCTCTCCCTAGATATAGCTATAAGCCTCCCCCTAGATCTCTCCATGATGTAGTCGCTTCACACAAGGAGATGATTTTACCTAAGCTACGTGCGGTCCTAGTCGCCACGCATAAGGCAGCGAGTTCTCTACCAATTATACTGAATTAAGAAAAGAAACAAAGTAGAAATGTGAAAATGAAAACTCCTTCTAGTGTAGAGAACTTGAAGAAGAGTATGAATCCTTGCAAATATCGTCAGAGTTGTAAAGCTCGAATGGTCTCTTCTACGCTCTACACCTTTGTTGCACAATTGGGAGTTTTCTGGTTCCATGGAGTTATCAGGCTGGGAATTCTCAACACAAAGGCTCCTGAAGATGTGCCTCACGAAATGCACAAAAAGTAAACCATTTTAGCAATCTGCACAAACGCCCAGCGATAGCTAAATATTGTCTATAAGATATCTCCTCAGCCTGCCATATGGTCGACTCTACTATAACCATGCTAGAATTATGATGATCATGCTAGATCGTGCTTTATCACCCCGCAATAGCTAGATATTATGTGGCAATATCACTGTATAATGCGTTGTACTGAAACCGTCGAGAAAATGTCTGACGTCATCAAGTTGATAACGCCCGGCGATAGAGTGCTATTGTTAGCTGTATCTCCTGTCTATGAAAATTCTGCAGCTCAATGTCACTCTAAAATTATCAGAGTTACCTAGAAATATTTACACACCATAAACACACTATGATAAAATAAATTCGGGATTTGTTATTTTCAAATCAAAGAATGCGGAACACATGCTCCAACAAACTATTTGAGAATATTATGATCACCCCTTTCATGTTTAATAATAATTGGCTGTATATGTACTAAGATTTAGTCAATCATATAACATATATTTTTGTGATATAGGTAATCATATTGAAAGCTCGTGAAGGTGAAACCATGTGGAAATGACTGAAATGTTACTTAATTTATATGCTAGAATTTTTAGAGGGTTGGATGAGAATTAACCCCTTGATTAATAGTGTGCTTAATCATTGTTCTCAAATATTGAAGGAATTTGGGGAACCCTTCTAGTGATTTTTTATGCCACGAGGAACATAAGTAGTCCTTAGGATCATATAGTGTGTAACCCCATGACTTGCACATCCCACTGCTTTAGAGTTACATTAACTCCCTAAGGGTAGCAGTGAGGGCTTATTAGAGGGAATAGGATATGTCTATATCCTAAGTTGATAGGGAAGGGACTCGGTTTGGAGCCCTTGTGTACTTGAGAGCACATATGAGTTGTGATATGAAGGACTCAGAAGAGTCTTTGGTGCTTGGAAGCAGGTCAAAATTATGGAAAATAAATGGGGTGTAAGTTGATACATGGTTATTAAATGATCCTAAGTTAAGTATTACTTATGGCATGTCTACGAGCTACCTGATCATCATACTGATGAAAGCTGGCAGATAGACCTTGGACAATTTGGCTGGGTTCTTTGTTTCTTTCTTCCCAAATACACCTTCTATGCTTGTTGAGCTGGTTGAGCTGGGATCTTTGGTGTTTAATTTCAAAAGACCCCTTTTGTGTTTTTTAGGCCAGTTGGACTGGGCTCTTTGGTGCTACCTCCCAAAGACCCCTTCTGTGTTGTAGTTTACAGGGACTCTGCTATCAGGTATATATGTTTGAGGCATACGTGAGGCCTAGGTAAGGTAATTTGCATACCCACCTAGTAGTGGAGGACCCTGTTCCACTGCCATCGTCTAGCCACGATGGGTGGTGCCTGAGTGGTTTGCTGCCCTTGAAAATTGGGAACTAAAGGTCTATGTCAACATATTAATTCAAAGTGCACGGGTAAGCATGGGTGAGTCATCATATCACATTCATTGCATTGCACTGCATAAGATCCTCATCATATAAATTTTTTTGGACACTTTAATATGATGAGTTACTTTTTGTTATACTCGATCCTTAACTTTTAAATTTGTATACGCATTTTTATAAGTTAAGTTCAATTCTGTACATATGATGCTATATTGTTAGTCTTTTATGCTCTTACTCACATATTGATGGTACTTATTATTACATGTACTTTCATTACTTTTGAATTCATTATTAATTGCTAGCTTAGAGCTTACCACCTGTTATACTTGTACTTACTTATTATATTATGCCCCTCTCTTTCTTTCCTTCCTCCTGATGCCTAAGAGTCTCTAGGGTGAGAGAATGTGAAGACACTTAGTCTTTACAACTAATAGCTGCTACACACAATTTTTTAGGAGGTGACCCTACAAGAGGAGCAACAACAACACCCCGTATAAGAGGGCAACAAGGCCAGGGAGAAAGGGCATGATGCTACGTTGCCTTCATTACTCTCGGTTACAGATATGAGATTTTGAGTGTTTGTTGTAACTCTTTTGGGCAATTTTTGCACTCTGATATTTGCAGGAACTTTTGTAGCTTCCTATCATATATTTTATCTGAACTTTATTACTTATTGTGGAATATGGCTTCTGTATTTTTTTTATTATTGATGGGTTGGCATTGTGATATTGGTAATAGCAGACAGAACAGGCATCTTGTGGTACAGATTAACTCATGTGTTGATACAACCGTAAGGCAACTACTCTGGGCATAAGGCTCCCATCAGTCATGTCTTATGTTCCTGGAGGGGTTTTTACAAAAATTATTAGAGCTACGATCCTGAGATAAAGAAGCCATTGTATAGTGGTGCCATCCCCGCTTGATTATTCAGTTTGATGGTAAACTTAATTAGCAGAAGCAGTGGTGTGCCCATTTATTATTCACACTAAGCATGTCCACTTATTATCCTACAATTGGCCAACCTAACCCTAAATTTGTACTTTTGTGCAGAGATCCCAGTATATACAGATCCAGTGATGGGCACTCTCATTCCTCTGATCCCTACTCCCTTCCAACAGTCGGAGATGGGGTAGACCCTAACTATGATTTTAGATGCCTTCAGGTCTCAGTAGGTCCCGGTACAATAACATGCCCCGGGCTCCAACTAGTTGAGAACCTTCTGAGCTCTCTCTCCACCTATTTAACACGGGATAGATTTGCCTGTTTGCACATAGGAGTGGTTTGATTCAGTGCAAGAGTTGATGGTTGGGATTCGATGCACAACCAACATAGTTGTTACCTTGCGGTTTCTGTCCTAGAATCGCGCACTAACAGGTGGTGGAAATCTCTTATGGGCTCCACTTTCAAACAACGGATTTGCACTGATATCAGTTGGAGTGAATTCTTTGATATTTTCCTAGAGCACATCGTTCCTTCTACTGGTCGCAATGAACTCAAAGAAAGGTTTCTGCAGCTAAAGTAAGGATCCAAATCAGTTGCGGAGTAAAAATGGAAATTTCAACACCTTGTAAGGTTTGTTGACTCATATTACTTGGGTGATCGCGGTTTTGCGAAGCTATTCTACAAGGGTTTGCGAGACCCTCTTAGGCAGTCTAACTTGTTTATAACTGACTCGAGCATTGCTCAGATTATAAAGATGGCAAAAGATTGGAGGCGGACCACTTTAGGTTCCAGGCTATTGGAAAGATACTGATGAGTCCATGTTATACACAAAGTTTTGGACTCATCTGGGCTAGTTTTCTCATTGATGCACTAAAGTTTAGAGTCATATTTGTTCATATTCTTTATTATGTCCATTCCATGATAGGTGCACTTTTGGCCCTCTTTCAGTGTGATTTTCTTAGTTATTCTTCTTGTGCTCTACTTGGTGTTTTTCTATGTTTGGAGACTATAGTACGCCCGTCTTTGTGGCTTTGCTGTTGTGGCTGCAGGTACAATGGTTGTGAGCGTGTTCCGGGTTGTTTTGGGAAGTTTCCTGCCTAAGGGCCACTGGTCGTGCTATTTTATATGCGCACGATCAGTGGACTCCTTAGCGCACGACCACTTGTCGTACGCGGCCTGCTCATCAAATTCTCAAATAGTCCAGGAACACTGTTCACGATCATTGGACCTATAGCGCACGACCACTGGTCGCGAGCCACTGATCGTGCACACTATTTCTCCACTTTTCCAAGTTCTGTCTGGGGCATTCGCACGAGCATTGTACATAGTGATCACGACAACTGGTCGTGCGCCACTACTCGTGTGCTTTATACAATTTTTCTTGAGTTCTGTCTTTTATAATCGCACGATCATGGGATCCAGTGAGGACGACAACCGGTCGTGTGCCACTGATTGTGCGCATATATATTATTTTTTCTGTCTGATTGCATGTTTCTCTGGAGCCACGCGCACGATCATCAACCGTCAATCCACACGACCACTGGTCGTGCGCCACTGATCATGCGCTCTTATTATCTGCTGTTATATTTAAGCTTGTGCTCCGTGATTTTGGTCAATGTCTTCCATTTTTCACTCCGCTCCGCCTGCCATTTCCGCTCCTCTGAGCGGAAAAACATCCCTCCAGTCACAATTTTCTCTCTCCTCTTTGGAGAGTTGATCCGGCTTCCATTTCTCTTCCAAGAGCTTGCAAAAGCTTGATCTCCAGCTTCCATTGTCATCTCCAAGCTCCAAGCTACGTTTCAAGCTCATAGCTTGCTGCAACCGTGGATTTCTACGGATATATCCAGCCCAAAAAATATTCATGAAGAATACGGGTTATTGGAAGGAAGTGACAGCCCTTCTGGACCTCGGATGTCATCAATAGACCGAGCTCGGACAAGGCCCGGCAACCCTTGAATCCGGCCGTAAATCTCGGAGAGTCTTCGTGCGTTTGGTTGTTTCTCTTCCCCTTCACTTGTAGTATTTCCTTTTTCTACAAATTTTGAGTGTTGGAATGTTGTGTAAGAATATTATTAGCTTTAATATTTCAGCATGTCTATGTGTTGATTTATTTTAGTTCTTGAGAGCGTGTTGAGCTCTATTTTCTCTTGTTCAAGTTATGATTGTTTTTTTCTAGCGATTGCTAGAAGTATACGTTGCGAAGAGGTGATTGAGACCCTCATTAGCTCATCAATCTTCCATTTTACTCTCTTGAGTAATCACCCAAAGAGACGTGGTGATGGCGACCCGCATTAGGATCATTAGTGTTAATCTTAGGAAACCCTAAATCAAAACCCCCCTTTGTTATATTACCACTTGCAATCACTTTTTCAAATAGCGAAATCACACTCCCTACTTGCACTCCTCGAGAGATCGATATTAGGGGATTCAACTCCTCAACTTTATTACCTGACAATGATCGGTACACTTGCCGTCAGTGCACCAAGTTTTTGGCACCGTTGCTGGGGAGTGCAACCGTTGTGTGTATTTTTCTTTTGAAAAAGTTTGTAAGTGTTTTTTTGGTATTTTTGAAAGGTTATTTTGTGTGTTGTGTGACAGATCCCAACTCTGGTGATATGGTTGAAGATCTTATGTTGGAGCCTAAAACCGCACGTGCGAGGCGAGCTCACGTGCGTGCTACTACAGCTAAAGAGGGGATGGAGAATCTTCGCTTAGGAGGAAATGGCCAAGATGAACGGGTTGCGGAGGGCCAAGAGGTAACCCAACCATTCATCTGAAAAATGCGTGATTTCATAACCCCTACTGCAGGAAGTGTTTACCCTAGCTTCGGACCGGCCATCGTAAACAAGCACTTTGAGATTAAACTCGCCATTCTGAATTTGATCAGGAATAATACCCAGTTCTCAGGCTTTCCAAGTGAGGATCTGTTACTACATCTGGCGGTGTTCTCGAAAATCTGTGGCACTTTACGATATGCTGGTATCTCTAATGATGCGGTGAAGCTTAGGATGTTCCCTTTTTTGTTGAGGGATAAAGACAAAACCTGGCTTCATACAATTGTCCCAGGGACCGCTACTATATGGGAGTGAAAGTCCACCTAGTGCAAACTAGCTTCATCTATGGGGGGTAATAGGTGTCTTGTAGTGTTTTTGCGGAATTAAAAACTTTACCTGCACAAATAAATCAAACAACACAGCACAGAAAAGACTCTAACAATTTATAGTGGTTCCCCGATTTGGGTACGTCCACTTTCCCCCTTCGACCTATCTCCCAACCAGGGACGACTCGGTCACTTCACCAACAGGATTGAAATCCAATCCTTGCACTAACAGAAGGAACCCTTCCACACGTAGGAGTCAGCACTCCCACACCACGGGTTGCACCCAACCCTTACAACTAGGAACCAATCGTTCCTTTGTAATGAAATTGAAAATATAATGTATTAGAAATACAAACAATTTATGGAGACTAAGGTGTCCCTCTTCGTTCGACGACGTGTTCTTGAAGTCAACGAAGAGTCCACAATCCTAGATCTCTCTTGGAGAAAATCTCACCGAAACCGGCGGCGGCAAAGGGCGGCGGCTTGGCTCTCGGGATTGGCGGCGGAAACGGAGTGCTGCGGCGATGCAATGGAGATTCAACCTTTGTAGCAAAGGTAGCAATGTCTTCCAACGGTCACACTAGGATCGATCGTCTCGATCAATTCGGAAGGGGATGGTTTTCCCGATCTATGAATCAAGAGACAAAAGATCTCTGGTAAGACGCATGAGACGCTGTGCTAGGCTAAGCTTCTGTCACCGGAGATCTGGAATAAACCGTGATCAGCAACGGTGACCAACTGCACGAGCGGCGACGACGGTGGTGAAGCAAGATGCGCGAGGTAGGTCACGTCGGCGGGTCGGCTTTCTTCGTTTTTCTGTCCGTCTTTTACTGTTCAAAAATACAGATGTATTTATACATTAGGTCATCAAGATGACCGTTGTGGGCCCCATCAAGAAGAAGCCCTAAGTCCGGTTCGAAATAACCCAGTTAACTTGGACCGGTCCAGAGAATAGGCGAAAGTTGCCTAAGTCAAATTCGGCGAGAATCGTAGGTGATTCTCGCCGAATCGGCGAGAATCAACTACGATTCTCGCCGAATTCTTCTTTCAAAATTCAATCTCTACTAATAACACAAGCCGGTGAGAATCGGCGAGAATCACAATTGATTCTCGCCGAATCGTCGAGAATGCAGAGTCATTCTCGACGAATCGGCGAGAATCACTTCGTGATTCTCGACGATTCTGCCTTAGAAGAATTCAAGGCGGCTTCGAGACAACCGGAAGCATTCGGCGAGAATCAGTTCGTGATTCTCGACGATTCGGCGAGAATCACTAGTGATTCCCATCTAATCGGCGAGAATCACTTAGTGATTCTCGTCGATTTGTACTTAGACGATTTTCGTCTTTCTTCCCGTGAGCTGGTCTTTGGCCCATCCTTGCTCCTTGTCTGCTCTTGATCTTACATAGCCCTGTGCTTGAAAATAAGTACACACCAGTAGAGAGAGTACACGTAAGCCAACACACTGATCTGCTCAACGAGGGATTACGTTGCACAGACTCGTGTATATTGACCTACTGCACCCTGACATTGGTGTGTACTTAGCGATGAATAGCTGCAAGCACAACTTGAAAGATTTCATCAAATACATTGTGAATTCATCTTAGCTTAACCGGAGGCTTCCTCAAATCCAGGTAATTGTGGATACGATACCCAACAATCTCCCCCTATTTGAAGAAGCCAAAATCCTACTAGCTAAGATAAATTTCACCAATCCAGATAATACATGCATTATACTACCAGAGGAACAATAAGAACAAGCAGAGCAACATAAGAGATAACCATCAAATCACATATACATATATATAAATATCCATAATAAGTGTTCACATGTTTACACGAAGATAACAATGAATACATACAGAGTTCATGAGTCAAATTCCTAAATCTATTTATCCTTAGCAATTTCATCTTTGAGCTACTGCGCCAAGAACTTGCTGCTTTGTCGTTCAAAATACTCCTTAGACTTAGGGTAGTATCTGGGAGGGTGAGCTTTATTTGCCACAGTATCGGACCTGAAGAAGATGTTTATTTTGGCTTCAAAGGTCTTGTGCTGCTCCCACTCGTACTAACTGTAGACATCGTTCCTGTTTATCTCCCCCTTTGTTGCAACGCAAATGTGTCCAAAATGATGCTTCTTGATGCTGGGCTCCACCTTTCATTTCGCACCTCTTCCTCCTTCAGTCTGATTCTCTTTTCAGTTGGCATTTACTTTGAGGTTCCTTCTTGATTTTTCCTTTTCCCTTTAGCTTTTGCTAGGGCTTCTTGATCGAACCAGCGACAGCTTTTTGCTCTTGCAGCAGCCCTAGTAGCCTTCTTGGCTTCAGCCTCACTCAGTATAACTTCTTCAATACTTGCCTCTTCTTCAGCAGCAGCAGCAGTATGCTCCTCTTGCTCCGGAGGAGCAAGAGGAACGTGTATGCTCGAGGCTTGTCGTACTAACCAATGGGCCGTTTCAAACACATATCTATTCGAATGACCGAATTTGTTAATTATTATCTATTAGATTATTTGAAGGTGTCAATTAAGATTTTGTTAGAGTTTAAGAGAATACCTATTAGACTCATCGAAGTTTTCGATGATTATCTGTTGAAGCCCGGCCATCTTATCTTTGTAGTCTTCCTCCCCCTTTTTGGCTTCTACAGCAATTGAGTTTGCGTAAGCGTGCAGGGACTCATCGATGTACTTCATAGTTTTTGAAAATTCATTCAGTAGGGTCTTTTGATCTGCGTTCAGAATCACCATGTTGGCATCAAATTTTTGGATGGTGTTAGCCATAACATGTGCATTCTGATTTACGACAGCCAGATCATCTGTATTCTTTTTAAGACCTTGCAACAGTAGAGAGACAACTGTGCCGGCTTCAGTATACTTTTCCTCGAATTTCTTTTCCATAACGTCCAACTTGTGATTGACTTCCATAATGTTCTTTAACATTAGATCCTCAGATTCTTTTACCCTTTTTAGCACTACGTCTTGTGCTTTCACAAATGAGGCCTTCAGCTCATTCACAATTCCTTGAACAATATTGACCGTATGATTGGCTATATTCGCTTGTAGTGGAGGACCTCCAGGCAAGCCCTGGTCTGGCTCATCAGTAGAGGCACTGGGTGAGCTGGACACTAGTACAGGTTCCACAGGGGGAATGCTGGCCGCCACAGCAGGTTGTCCAGGAATGCTTGTCAACAGTTGCTGGAAGGGCTCCCCCTCCATTCTTGCATCAGTTGTCTCAGGAGCATGTTCCTTAGATGGAACTTCAGCAGCATCCTGAGGATTCACCACTTCCATCCTCTCACTTCCAGTTTTCTCCACCTCATCACCCATATGCTCTTTCTCAGCTGCAGCATTATTTAAGTTTTCCTCGTCATCCTCCTCATTATCACCTCCATCTCCAAAATCACTGTCGTTCAGGGCCGCCTCATCTTCCACCACATCCTCACTATCTTCTTACATAGTCTCAACAGCATCTCTAGCTATCTGTGAGATGTCAAATATGATATTAGCAGAAGCGGGTAGAGGCTCCCCCTCAGTTCCTGCAGTCAGTGCATCAGGAACTTCACTGGGGATTGTCACGGAATCTGCTGAAGTTCTGTTGTCCTCGGTAGGAGATTCTTCTTATTCTACTACCACTGCAGCTTGCCCTATGCATCGCTCCCATCTGTCAAATACGCTGGAGTCCATTTTCTTCAAATAATGCAAAGAACTCCTTTGCTCATGTCAAACCTATCTCCGTTCAACTGATTGAGATATAGGCTAATGATTCTTCCGAAACATGGAGATCTGAGAGTGTCCTTAATCTTCTCAAAAAGCATAGCCCCCCATTTGAATCTCTTTCGACAGACTATTTCCACAAGAATCTTGAACATGTCAGCTGAGATGTGGTCGTGTGAGCCGGGTTTACATATCAGTACTTTCCCAATGATGTCGGACAAGAGTTTCCCCTCCTCATTCATTTCAAGAGACATGGTGGATCCTATTGGAGTCCTCATAGAGGTTGCATTCTCCATTCCGAATTTCTTGAGGAGTTCATTGGTGAACTTTGTCTGAGAAATGAAAATTCCTTCCTCAGACTGTTTCACTTGAAGTCCCAAGAAATACTTCAGCTCTCCCATACTGCTCATTTCAAACTTTCCTTGCATAAGTTTAGAAAACTTTTTGCAAAGATTGTTGTCCGTTGAGCCGAATATAATGTCATCGACATAGATTTGCACCAGCAAGATCTTGCCTTTGACTTCCCTGAGAAATAATGTCTTGTCTATTTTTCCTCTAGAGAACTTGTTCTCAAGAAGAAAACTAGACAAGGTCTCATACCAAGCTCGATGAGCTTGTTTTAAACTATATAGAGCTTTATTAAGAAAGTAGACATGATTAGGATAAGTAGGATTGACAAAACCTGGAGGTTGAGCGACGTATACTTCCTCTTTCAAGTCTCCATTCAAGAATGCCGATTTCACATCCATTTGAAAGACAGTGAATCCTTTGTGAGAGGCGTAGGCTAGGAACCGACGGATTGCCTCGAGCCGTGCAACTGGCGCAAATGTCTGGTCGAAGTCAATCCCCTCCTCCTATTTGTATCCTTGAGCCACCAGTCTGGCCTTGTTCTTGATGATAGGGTCTGGCCTCGAGCCGTGCAATCTACCACTTAAAAGTCCACCTAGTTAGTCCACAGAATAATAGGGTCCTGGCTCTATCATGTTCCTCCAGATAATCCTCGTGCTCAGAACTGGAGAGCTGCAAGCATTGAGTCAGTTTCCTTGCAGACATCTTGATCTTTGCACCTGCAACCTTACTCTTGATGATAGTGTCTTCATTCCAAAGTTTGGCGGTTGCGAAGAAATCCATCACTTCCTTATCTAGAGTTTTACAGGGGTGCTCCAATACAAAAGTGAGTCCAGCCTCTTCAAGCATGATGATGATGTTTCTGAACTCATCCGAGGCTTGTGAGAACCCGGTACGAACCAACTCACATCCAGTGACCAGGCTGGCGGTGGTCCTTGAAGCCATTGCAAACCTAGGGAGGGAATCCCAAGTCTATCACTAATCAGAAATCAAGAGGGAAGCTACACTAACAGTAAGTCACTGTAAGGGAGAGGAAGTGGTTACCCAAATGCGGAGGAAACGAGAGTCGACGGAGACGACGGAAAACCTGGAGGAGCTCGCGTCCTTGTTTGATCGAAACTGCGGAGAATGAATACTTGGACGAGCACCCTGGACGCGAGAAGAGAGGTCTACGGAATCCGGAACGAGGTCGACGAGAATTGGAACCTAAGATGCGGGAAGTCGCCGGGACGAGGGACGGAAGGGTCGGCGGGATTCCTGCGGAATATCGATGGGTTTCTCTGCGAAATGCGGAAGATGAAGGGTCGGCGGGAGTTTTTCTAAATAGAAATTGATGGGATTCGAGGCATACCCGATTCTCGGAATCTTCTGATATCAAAGGGTTTAGAAATCTTCTAAATATATATATTTCTTAATACATGTATCTATTGAGGGTTTGGAAGGAGTTTTCCACACAGCGTTAGGAGGCATATCAACTTTGGTATACCCAAGACAATAACCGTAGCAAGCAACTTTAATAGGTGATTTCTTGATCAAGATATACACAATATTCTTGAAGTCAGTTGTAAGTTTTAGTGACTTCCAATGACGTATCTTTTTTAATTTTCAGTGGACTGACTTATGCCTGTTGAGGTTCATTCTCGAATCTACCAGTGTATTTACAGAAAAATCTTTAACAATGTATCTAAAGGTTATTTTTACAATTTTAATCTTTCCTTAGGTGTACAAGCATATAAGTGTAAATCTACCCATGACCATTTACTTTTGAGAGAGGAAATTCATGACTTAGTGTGGATATGTAGACATGCATATATACATATATGTAACAATCGATGCACTATGGCTCATATATTGAAGCTGATTACAATTATCTGAGATTAAAGGATATATTATTTAGATCTTCTGCTCAAGGCACATCAGGTGGTCAACTTGAATGTGCCTGTGTTGATGGCACTGCTCCTATTCTAGATACTTGTTCCACGTCATTCTTGGAACATCTCCTGTCTGGTTCCCATTAGGTTTACGGTAACCTAGACTACCCTGCAAAAGAGTGTTACCTTACCTTAGGAACCCAATATATATTGGGTCCTAGGTTCTTGTTAGCATAAAAACTTGAATGCCTTCCCTCAAGAATCCTGTCAGGAAGACTACCTCTGCCTAGAGGAGGTGGATATGCCCTTGCCCTTGACACAGAGGAGTTGTGCCAACAATCTATGGCAAAGTGACCCACCTTGCCACAACACCAACACGTGTGAATGTTGTATCGCCTTTTCAGACCTGACCTGCTGACTGATGTAGTCATGAACTCAGGTCTAAATGGGATAGAGCCGGTTCTGCTCACAACTTTGCCTTTTCCACCTTAACACATGGGAGGGAGGAAAAAATTCATGTGGTGCGAGTCATGAGGCCTGGAGGTGGTGCCTTCCTTTCAGTCAGCACGCTCCCAAAGGCCCCACGGGAGCTTACCACATTTTTCCAGACCCCCTTTCCTATGTCCTAGGGTGGACAGTACTGCCGTGAGAGCTGGTTCCGGCAAATTCATGACGAGTTGGGGCAGAGGCCGAGAATATAAATGGTTCAGGATGAGCCTTAGGTATTCTCTCATGGGTGGCCATGACAGCCCGTGCACAGTGGGTGTTTCCACATGAGGGCTGGTCATCCTTGCAGTGACCACGGTTGTTCTTGTGGTCATACCTAAAGGCATGATGAGTGCCTTCCCTGCCTGGGGTGGGGGGTCTGAATACTGTTTCCCCATTTCTCCATGATTTGATAATTCGGGAGATCCACCCATTTTCTCCCTTTCTCTTAATAGCATCTACCTTGGAAAAGTTAGATACTATCCTCTTCTCATTCTCTAGACGACTCTTGAGATCTGAGATTTTAGAGTCCTTTACCTTGATGGATTCCAATTGGAGATCCATCAAGGTCTTCAGTCGAGCAATCTCCTGAGCTTGCTCATCAATAAGTAGGTTGCTTTTCTGAAGGGCTCTCTTCAGGGAATCAGGATTTTCTGAAGGGCAGCCATCCGAACGATTCCTGTCTTCAGGAACTTCAAGAGAAGAGGGGCAAGATGAAGAAGTTACCTGCTCTTCAAAGTTACTGTTAAAATCGCCAGAGACCGTTGAGTCAGCTTCATCAGAACTGCTTTCCTTAATTTCTTCTTCAGTCTCTGACAAGGACACCGGAGCCCTGATGCTGACCGATTGGTCCTTGCCTTCATCTTCAGAGGCGAGGACCCCCACATAGGCTTCATCCTCTTGCTGACAGCAGATCCCTGCTTTCTTTGACCCCTCCATGAGATCTGAGATGGTTACCCACATTGACTTGGCCATCCTACACTTTTCCAGTCTAGATCGAGAAGGTCCAGACCAGACATCCATGATGATCTGATGAATCATCTTGTCCAAATTGAATAATGAGAGTTCAGTCTCCGACATCTCAGTAATACACTTGGGGATTTGGATATCCTTTCCAGAGCCGGAGGTCTTCATTGGAATGAATGGAACCTCTTCCAAGATGAGAGATGCTCGAGGATCGATAGCCTCCAAGTGAAATGACACTCTCATCTTCCAGACGGGATAATACTCCTTTGTGAACGTGGGGAGTCTTAGCGGAGAGATCTCATAATCCAGCTCCATGCTTTTGACATTGGTGGCAGGAACTTGCTCGAGGTGTTAACCCCTTTGATGAGCAACCTCCCTCTGATACCAATTGAAAGTCCACCTAGTGCCAACTAGCTTCACCTATGGGGGGGGGAATAGGTGTCTTGTAGCGTTTTTGCGGAATTAAAAACTGTACCTGCACAAATAAATTAAACAACACAGCACAGAAAAGACTCAAACAATTTATAGTGGTTCCCCGATTTGGGTACGTCCACTTTCCCCCTTCGACCTATCTCCCAACTAGGGACGACTCGGTCACTTCACCAACAGGATTGAAATCCAATCCTTACACTAACAGAAGGAACCCTTCCACACGTACGAGTCACCACTCCCATACCACGGGTTTCACCCAACCCTTATAACTAGGAACCAATCGTTCCTTTACAATGAAATTGAAAATAGAATGTATTAGAAATACAAACAACTTATGGAGACTAAGGTGTCCCTCTTCGTTCGACGACGTGTTCTTGAAGTCAACGAAGAGTCCACAACCCTAGATCTCTCTTGGAGAAAATCTCCCCGAAACCGGCGGCGGCAAAGGGCGGCGGCTTGGCTCTCGGGATTGGCGGCGGCAACGGAGTGCTGCGACGATGCAATGGAGATTCAACCTTTGTAGCAAAGGTAGAAAGGTCTTCCCACGGTCACACTAGGATCGATCGTCTCGATCAATTCGGAAGGGGATGGTTTTCCCGATCTACGAATCAAGAGACAAAAGATCTCTGGTTAGACGCGTGAGAAGCTGTGCTAGGCTAAGCTTCTGTCGCCGGAGATCTGGAAGAAACCGTGATCAGCAACGGCGACCAACTGCACGAGCGGTGACGACGGTGGCGGAGCAAGATGCGCGAGGTAGGTCACGTCGGCGGCTCAGCTTTCTTCGTTTTTCTATCCGTCTTTTACTGTTCAAAAATACAGATGTATTTATACATTAGGTCATCAAGATGACCGTTGTGGGCCCCATCAAGAAGAAGCCCTAAGTCCGGTTCGATTTGTACTTAGAACAACTCCCGGTATCGGGTCACGGCGGCTGGGGCATTAGAGAAAAGCTATGATACCGATGACAAGGTTGGCGATAGGACTTGGTTCGGAGAGGCTAGCGGAGCGGTGGAGGGAAACAGTGGTAAGACGGTCAGAGGGACCAGGGATGGCAGCAGGAATGGATCCGATGGAGTGGCGATGAGCAAATGAGCGCATCACTTCATCCTCAAAAACAAATGGAGCTCATCTAGAGCTCTCCCATTTCTTAATGATCAACTCACCCACGAGCTCAACAGGTTGGAGCACAGCTCGCCAATGAGCTCGCTAGCAAACTTGTTCAAACTTAAATAAAAGTGGACAAGTTATATGTGATCCCCCTTTGGGCACACCACTGCTTCCGCTGCTTAGTTTGTCCCCAAACTAAACTTGAGCGGGGGTGACCCAAGGTTTGTGGACTGCTACTTCCTTCTGATCGATGTTTCCTCTGATACCACTTGTAAGACCCCCCTTTTTTTTCTTTTTAAAACCCGGGGTCTTAGGCCCAGAATCGCCGCTTTGTGGTGACACCTTCACGTCCTGAAGGGTCATCACCACAAGGCACCGATTCTGCCGGCCAATTCGATCACAGAAAGGTAGCTCGGTCAACACACTGATCTGCGATGCGCTGGTCATCCAGACAGCCATCGAGGACTTCACCGTCCCCCGGATCCTCGTCGACAACGGGAGCTCGGTCAACACACTGATCTGCTCAACGAGGGATTACGTTGCACAGACCTGCGTATATTGACCTACTGCACCCTGACATTGGTGTGTACTTAGCGATGAATAGCTGCAAGCACAACTTGAAAGATTTCATCAAATACACTGTGAATTTATCTTAGCTTGACCGGAGGCTTCCTCATATCCAGGTAATTGTGGATACGATACCCAACAGGGAGTCCCTGTACTCTAAGTTCATGGCTAAGTTCCACCCTGTGGACAAGATTGTGAATTCCCGGAGGGATATTGAAACCTTCCAGTAGCTAGATGAAGAGACGTTATCTGAGGTGTGGGAGAGATTCTCCGACCTGCAGCATCGATGCCCCCAGCACGGCTGTGAGTCGTGGAATCTAGTTGACATATTTAATTTAGTATTGAGCCTAATTTCAGGGCCATGATCGACGCGGCGGCTGGAGGTACAATAATGAACTTACCACTTAATGAGGCGTTGAGGTTGCTTCATGAAACTGCCTCCCATAGCAAATAATGGAATGCTGGAAGAAATGCCCCTAGAGGGGCGAGAAATTTGTTTGAAGTTAATGTAATTGTGCAACAAGCTGAAGCGAGACATCATGATTTGGATGGAAGGACTATGCTGACCTGATCGGCCCCTCCTCTAGCTTGGTATATGGACATATCGTGCCAAGTTTTTGGTAACCACGGCCATCATGCTTTCGAGTGTATTATTGGAGAGACCATTGGTGAGTCATTAGGTATAATTTATTATGAAAATATAAATTTTATAAATATTCAAAACCACACTGTTCCTTATAATAACATGTATAACCCCAATGCGAGAAATAACCCTAATTTCTCGTGGAATCAAAATGCTCCTGGTCAAAGGTGACAGGGAGGCCATGTAAGACCCCACACCCGGAACACAAAACACAGCTCGATGGGAGTCTTATTGTTGGTCATTGCATCCACAATAACCCAGATTTGAATGAAGTCACCCTTGAACTAAGATGGATTAAGTTGTATTTAATATCTTGTTTAAGTTGTGTGTTTGCAGATCATCATTACTAAGTGTAGACCAATGTAGTCTACAGTGGGTCATGAACACAGGACCATGCAGTGTTATCCCTCACTATGTGATCCAAGGTTTTCACTCATGTGTAGCCTCTCTATTGGGATACACTTCATATTCAAACACTTGGACCATGGAATGAAGATTGGACCCTTGAAGAGAAGAAAAGTTTCTTTCTAAAAACTTCAAAAATTTTCTAAGTCCACTTCACGAGAAGTCCTTTCAGTTCTTGAGAAGTAGAGTTAGAAGTTCTCGAGAAACAGGAGTTTAGCTCTCGAGAAGTTTAACTGTTTCAGTTTAGAAAAATTTTCTTAGTATGACTCTCGAGAAGTATCTCTTAGTTCTCGAGAAGTCCTTTAAGTTCTCAAGAAGCTCGGCTCTTAGTTCTCGAGAAGTCCCAGAGTAGTTCTCGGGAAGTTCAGAAAGTTTCAAGAAATTCTTTCTAAGTCTTAGTTCTCGAGAAGTCCAGATTAGTTCTCGAGAAGTTCTCAATTCTCGAGAAACTCAGCTTCATAGTTCTCGAGAAGTCAGGCTATAGTTCTCGAGAAGTCCATATTTTTTTCGAGAAGTATTGATCCTGAAGTCTCGAAAACTAAGTTATACTCCAGACAGTTTAGTTATCGAGAAATTCAATCAGTTCTCGAGAGCTAATGCTACTTCTCGAGAACTGCAGACTTAATTTTTCTGAAATTTGTTTAAGTCAAGATCGGCTAGATTTTTGAACGACTTGACGTGATTGGTCCACGTGTCGTCATAAATTTCTTTTCTAACGGTTAGGAGTAAACCTATATAAGGTCTTGTCATTAAGACCTAACCCTAACAATAATCTTTTGTAAGAAGCGGCTGTCCGTTCACTCGAAATTATTCTCGTCGGCCATTTCTAATTTCAGATCTCTGAAGCCGCCGCCGCCGCTCACGATCAGATCGACTCTTCGATTGTTGATCAAGAAGATTTGCTCTTCAAGGATTCTCATCTTCTCCTTGATCGAGTTGGTCAAAGTTTTCTCGGATCAGACTTACTCATCTTCTTCAACATTTCTAAAAGAGCCGCAAAGTTCAAGAAGAAGATTCAGATATTCAATTTTCCAGATCTGAGAAATTTATTATGTTTGTAATTAAAAATTTCTTTACTATTATTGTAGGAGATTTTCTTCGAGTGTAGGAGCGTTGTTCTCCGAGGTTGTAGGAAGTTTTTATCTTCCGAGTGTAGATCCTTTTGGATCGAGTTTGTAGGAACTTGGTTTCGAGGCGTAGGATTATTTTCAATCCGAGATAGTGGAGTAGCTGAGTCTAGTGATTTGCTAGATCATTCAGGTAAATTGGACGTACCCAAGATTGGGGAACCACTATAAATCTTCTTGTCTTTCTGTGATTGCTTGATTTCTTATGCTAGATTACTAAAAATTTTATTTCGCAAATAGACGCACGATTCACCTATTCACCCCCCTCAAGGGTATTTAGGTTGACAACTTCAGACTTTCAATTGGTATTAGAGGGAGGTTTGTCGTTAAAAGGTTAACACCTTGATCAATTTCCTCTCGAAAGTTGTCATTTGTTTATTCAAGCAATGGACAAGGTCAAAGATTTTGCCAAGCTTCCCCTGTGCACAAAGAATAACTTTCCCTATATGGAAAGAGAGAATTAAATTTTTCATGGAAGCTTGGGACCCCCGGATCTTCATGATTATTGAAGAAGGTCCTTACATCCCCATGACTATCTCCACTATAGATCCAACCAAGAAGGTTCCTAAGAAATTGATGGATCTAGATAAGGACAAGATTGCACTTGTCTCGTTGGACAAGAAAGCTAAAAATATCATAGCAAGTGCAGTCGATGACTCGATGCTGCAGAATCTGATTCACTGCCAATTGGCTAAGGAGGTATGGCAGTCTCTAGTTACTTTGATGGAAGGTATTGAAGAAGTGAGGGATGATAGATGGTCCCTACTGAACCAAAAATATGAAGCCTTCAGGCAAGGGTCAAAGGAGACCATTGCAGATACCTTTGAGAATTTCTTCAAGATAGTAAATTGCCTAAGAGTGTATGGCCGAGTCTTCACCAATGGAGAGCTGAATGATAAGTTTCTGAGGTCTCTCACAAAGTAATGGGACAATTAAGTCTGTGTCATCCGGGAGTTTGGAAGACTAGCTGAGACAGACCCACAGAATCTATTTAGCAAGCTGATGTCCTATGAACTGCAGATCAACTCCAGAAAAGCTGAAGAAGAGAAAAGTCGCTTCTCCTCAAAAGAGAAGTCGGTTGCATTAAAGGCTGACAGTTCAAGGAATGGCAAAGCTGCCTCACCATCACCAGCTCAAGAAGCAAGTGAAGAGGAAATCTCCGAGCCAAGCACCTCAGGATCAGAACTATCTGAAGGAGAGTTCTCTTTGCTCTCTCGGCAGTTCAAGAAATTCTTTAACAAGAAGAAGCAATGGAGAGGCAAGGATGCCTCATACAGAAGATCACGACACGACGGTGATAAGCGAAAGAATGGCTCGGGTATCCATGATAGGTATAACTCTAAACAGAACAAATAGATTTCTACTGACATCGTTTGCTACTGTTGCAACAAGCAAGGTCACGTCATAGCTGACTGCCCCCACAAGAAGAAGGAGGGTGGCAGAAGAGAGGAAAAGAAGTCCTCATACCACAAGAAGAGGACAGAGAAGAGCCTGCTGGCCAAGAAGGGCAAAACTCTCAGCGACACTGACTCATCTGAGTCAAGTGAAGAAGAGGAAGCCTACTTTGGCCTCATGGCTCAATCAGATGACGAACAAGAGCCCCAATTTACTAGGGAGGTAAAATCACACACTCCTCTCTCTTAATCTTAAAGTTCTGAGCATGATCATAAGGACAGCACTTCTGACGATGAGCCAGAACTTATGGCCCAGGACAAGGAGTAGATCATAACTTACGAAAAATGTCGCCGAGTCGTGAAGACTAAGGCTAAAGAGATTAAGTCTCTAAAGGTTATTGAGAGCAGTTTTAGATAAGAAGTCGCTAAGACTGACTCTCTTCAAGAGAACTTCAATTTTGCTATGGAAGAATACAATAAAGCTCTTAAGCACCTCAACCTTAAAGATGAAATCATCAAAGAGTTGGAAAAACAACTTGAGGCTGAGAAGAAACTTGTTGAAAGTTTCTCTAAGCCTAAGACAGTTCTTCCACTCGTTGCTGAATTCTCACCTAAGGCCCAAGGAGCTGGACTAGGCCATGCTGCTGCTCCTAGTAAATCTTCTACGAGAAACAAGACTCAATGGAAGAATAAGGCCGCCAAGAAGGCCTTGGCCAAAGAAAAGGGGAAAGCCCCTCTAGATCAGACTGTATTTAAGAAAGTCATCTTTCCAAAAAATAAGTTTGATATGGACTCGTCCTATGGTCACTTGACCAGGCCTACTTACGTAGAGCCAAAGTATCTGTACCAAGGATGGACTTGCCCTCAGAACTTTGGTGAGAGTGTCTTTAAGACAACTTATGAAGAAGTGATTCTTTGGGGCTATGGTCCTTATAATCATGGCCATAACTTCAAGAAAGCACCTAAAGTAAAGCTCGTTGGGGAAAGGCCTCCAAAGGAGAAGAAGTCATGTGATTTCAATCACCATGAAGCTTCCTCCTCTAAGAGTGCTACCCCTATTAGACCACCATCTCAAGAGGTCAAGCAGGAGTACATAAGGAAAAGATACAACAAGTTTGACTGTTGGTGCTGTGGCAAAATTGGTCATTTTGCCATCGATTGTTGGTTTAATACAACGAAGGTTACTACTCCTCAAGTTGGCAACATGAGATTGACCACTCAGAATGCTAATCTTCGTAGGGGGAGTGTTCTAACCCGAGAAAGGACCCAAATATGTTTGGGTTCCTAAGGCAAAGTGATCATGAATGTAGGTATGTCCAAAGGCAACCAAAATGCCAATCTGGTACTTGGACAGTTGATGCTCTTGGCACATGACCGGGACAAGAAGCCTACTCACGAATTTCACTCCAGTCTACAACGGACCAAAGGTCATCTTTGGAAGTTCAGACCGAGGTATAACTAAAGGCTACGGTATGATCACTAACGACAATGTATCCTTTTCGGATGTAGCTTATGTGGAGGGATTGGAACACAATCACATAAGCATAAGTGAACTATATGACAAAGGATGCATAGTTGAGTTCCACGCTGACAAGTGCTTGATAAAGTCTGTTAACAATATGGAAACAATTCTATCAGGAACTCGAAGCAGGAACATATTTTGTTTAAATTTCATTTGTATAGATTCTTCTACACCAGTGTGTCTTTTTGCAAAAGATAGTGCGTCTCATTGTGACCAATGACACAAGTGGCTAGCACATATTAATTTTAAAACTATTAATAAATTATTCTCCCAGAACATAGTTCGTGATGCCCCAAATGTCAAGCATGTCAAATAGAGACCTTGTCACGCATGCGTAAAAGGCAAGCAAACAAGGGATACCTTTAAAAGCTTTATAGGCAAAAACTCTAATAGGTGTTTACACCTACTTCATATGGACTTGTTCGGTCCAATGCAAGTTAGAAGTTTAGGAGGTAAGGATTATACGTTGGTAATTGTTGATGACTACTCGCATTTTGTGTGGGTGTTCTTTCTAAAACACAAATCAGATACCTTTGATATCTTTACAAATTTTGTCAGGCAGGTCCAGAATGAATACAACTATTTTGTAGTAAAAATCAGAAGTGACAATGGAACGGAGTTCAAATCTGGGGCTATGACAGAATTTTATGAAAGCCTAGGTATCTTTCGAGAGTTATCCTCTCCTCGTTACTCCACAACAAAATGGAGTAGCTGAGAGAAGGAATAAAACACTCATAGAGGCCTGCAAGACCATGTTGAGTGATGTTTCACTACCGAGTACTTCTGGGCTAAAGCTGTCAACACTGCATGCCACGTGCAAAATATAGCACTCATAAACAAGAATCATGATAAGACACCTTATGAACTTCTAAAAGGCAGGAAACCAACAGTTTCATATTTTAGAATTTTTGGCTGCAAATGCTTCGTACTTAACAATGGTAAGTATCATACTACTAAGTTTAGTGAGAAAAGTTTTGAAGTTATTTTTGTAGAATATAGTAGCCATAGTAAGGCATACAGGGTTTTGAATAGAAAAACTCTGGTTGTAGAGAAATCTAAACATGTTGTATTTGATGAGACGAGCTTGTTGCAAAGCAAATCATCTAGTGTGCTTGTTGAAGATGCAGGTACAAGTCTTAAAGAGATCAGCTTGGATGAATCGATCGAAGGTAAAGATGAAAAGTTCATCAAAATCACCTCTCCAACCCCCATTAGAGAGGTAGAGGATCAAGATGAAAATACTGTCCAAGTTGATGAAGTCACTCCAGTGGCTGAAGAAGTTCCAGATACGAGGAACCTAGAGCTCAGACATCTAAAGGATCACCCAATGGAGAAAATCATAGGAGATCCCCGGGATGGAGTCAGAACTCGTCGAGGTACAACTAACGAGAATCTCTATCTAAGTTTTCTCTCACAGGTTGAACCAAAGAAGTTTGTGGAAGCAAACTCAGACGCATCGTGGATCTTGGCCATGGAAGAAGAATTGAATCAGTTCAAGCGCTGCAAAGTTTGAAAGCTTGTTCCAAGACCCAAAGGTAAGAATATCATCGGAACGAAATGGGTCTACAAGAACAAGTTGGACCAGCATGGAATAATCATCAAGAACTAGGCCAGACTTGTCGCCAAAGGATATCGTCAAGAAGAAGGGATCGACTTCGACCAGACATACGCTCCAGTAGCAAGACTGGAGGCTATCAGACTGTTCCTGGCTTATGCTGCACTGAAGGGATTCACTTTCTACCAAATGGACGTTAAGTCCACTTTCCTGAATCATAATATAAAGGAAGAGGTGTATGTGGAACAACCCCAAGGTTTTGTTGATCCTAACTATGCTGAGCATTTTTACTTATTATCAAAAGCGCTGTACGGTTTGAAAGAAGCACCTTGAGCTTGGTACGAAACACTATCTACCTTTATCCTCGAGAACAAGTTCACAAGGGGAAAGATAGACAAGATATTATTTCTTAGGGAAATTAAAGGCATGATTTTGCTTGTGAAAATCTATGTCGACGACATTATTTATTTGCTCTATAGACGATAACCTCTACAAAAAGTTCTCTAAACTTATGCAAGTGAGGTTTAAAATGAGTAGTATGGGTGAGCTGAAGTATTTCTTAGGACTTCAAGTGAAACAATCTGAAGATGGAATTTTCATCTCACAGATGAAGTTCACCAAGGAGTTGATTAAGAAATTCGGAATGGAGAGTGAAACCTCTATGTGGACTCCAATGGCCTCAGCTATGTCTCTGGACAAGGATGAGAAAGAGAAACCTTTTGATGAAACCAAATATAGAAGCATAGTTGGATCCTTGCCCTACCTTATTGCCAGTAGACAAGACATAATGTTCTCCACATGTGTTTGTGCTAGATTTCAAGTGAACTGTAAGGAATCTCACTATGCTGCTGTAAAGCGGATCTTGAGATACCTTAAAAGTACACCGAATCTTGTCTTATTATACCCAATAAGTAATGACAGCGAACTAATTGGTTTCTCAGATGCAGACTTTGCAGGTAGCAAAGATGAAAGGAAAAGCACTTTCGGGACGTGTCAGTTCCTTGGAAGAAGGCTTATTTCATGGAGCAGCAAAAAGCAAAACTGTGTCGCAATCTCAACGGCCGAGTAAGAAAACATTTTTGCCGATATTTGTTGTGTATAGTTGCTTTGGCTAAAGAACCGGCTAGAGGATTACAATATGAAGATCAAAGACATTCCATTATTCTGCGACTCCTCCAGCGCAATCGCAATCGCAAACAACCCATTCTCGCACAGCCGGACAAAGCACATTAAGCTCAGATATCACTTCATCCGGGAGCACGTGGAGCAAAGGATATAGACCTGCAGTACGTGCCAACAGATTGGCAAATGACAGATATTTTCACGAAGCCGCTGGAAGAGACCAAGTTCAATTTCTTCAAAACTTAAATGGCGATGCTGAACAAAGAAGGATAAGTCACAAGAGATCAGTTTAAAGCTCAAGAATTGAGGATACTTCAAACAGGTCAAAAATTTCTCAAGAGGAAGGTAGTTCTCGAGAACTCTGTCTACTTCTCGAAAAGTAACATATTCACTCTCGAAAACTAAGACTCCTTCTCGAGAACTTGAGTTATTTCTCGAAAACTCAGACTCATTCTCGAGAACTTAACTTATCTCTCGAAAAGTTTTCTCAGTTCTCGAGAACTTTTAATTTTCTCTCGAAAAGTCTCTTTCGTTCTCGAGAACCAGTATATTACTTCTCGAGAAGTCGCCTGGCAGTTCAAGAGAACTATACCTGACTTCTCGAGAAATGCTCATTGCCTTTTCTACTTCTAATTAATTTCTTCTATTTCGAAAACCCGATGTTTTAAGCCCTAATCCTAGATTAATTAGACACTTAATTGACATTACTGGAATTATATATATATATAATACTTTAGAAATCCCAAATCAACCGACATTTCAAATCTCCTCTTCTCGAAAACTCTCCGTCTTCCGCCGATAGAAAGCTTCGTCGTAGCCATCGTCCCACACTCCATCCGTCGCTGCTGATAGCGTCCATGGTGCATAGTTTGAAGATAGGAATCGACAGTGAACTAGTCGTCAAAGGAATTGCAGACATTTCAGATGATTTTCAGAACTTGTTTCTTCTCCTAGACACGACCGGACTGATGTTCGTTCTTTCAGAGCCCTGCATGATTGTTTTTCCAGATATCGAAGAATTATTATGAAATGCAAAAGTAAGGAGGAATGGAATGATTTTGAAAACTAAAGTAAAAGGGATAAAAATCAAGTTAGATAAAAACAAAGTTTCAAAGCTTCTTAAGATGCCCATTGTAGATGAAGAAGATGACCTAACTCTAGAAGATTATGACGAGACTTACTCCTTTTATGGAGTTTCTGAGGAATTCAACTCCTTAAGGAGAAATCTTTTCAATGATGTAGGAAAACTTCTGGCAGAAATAATTGGAAAAATCTTTTGGTGCAAAATAGGGTCAATTAGTTTCATACCAAATGATCTATTTGGAGTAATGACAGCTGTGATCTGTAGAAAGAAATTTAAATTTGGCATGATGGTATTTGAGATGATCAAGGACAGCATTCATGATCCCAAATTTGCAAGGATAATCTCTTTATTGCTGAGTGAGATTGATCTAGTTACTTTCAAACATTCCAAAGGTACTCTAGTTCATCACTTGAAAAAGATCTCATTGGCTTCCATCCAAAGATGGGAACTCAAGCTAAAAAATCCAAACCAGTTAGCTAAAGAAATTGCAGCTTCTGCCTCTGAGGTTTGGACCCCATCTCCCTCCTATCATCATGTTGCTGAACCATCTGGTACAGTAACTCAGGGGGAGCCTACAGCCTCTATTTCTATTGTCAGATCTCCTCCTCCCTCTCCTGCAAGATCAGCAAGAATATCTCCCATCAGCAGTCATGTCAGCTCTCCAGCAAAGTCCCTAATGGCACTCTCTCCAGAAGATACCATTCCAGATGCTCAAGTCCAAGAAACCCTCCAAAACACTGCAGAAGACATTGACAGAATTGTGGAAGTACTCACCTCAGATGTTCCTCCCCTCTTCAAGGAACCAGCTGAAGAACATCCAAAAGATCCTTCTCCAGCTCCCTCTCCTTCTCCTATCAGATTACTAGAATCTCCTCCTGCTCAATCCCCTTCTGCCAAGCAAGATATCCCTGAGACAGTTCTTCTTTCTGATGAAGACAGAATATCTCTTGAGCCTACTGATATTACCTTGAGCAAATAAGATTTCTCCATCCCCACATTCATTGATTAGGCTGATATTACCCTTGATCAGACTACCAGAGCTGTAAGCTTAGTGATTCTTGAAGAGATACCTCTAAGGAAAGTCCCTTCTCCTGCTACTATTACTGCTTCTGCCTCTGCCTATACCTCTGATAATGTTGTTGCTGCTGCTGCTACCCCTTCCAACTTAGAACTTCTTATCCAGATAGGCCAAATGCTCTCTGATCAAAGGAAACACTTGGTTGATTCCTTGAAAGTGATGCAAGACAAGGTGTCTTCCTTGGAAATAAAAATAAGTCGAGGATTTGCTGAGCTCCAACACAACACTGACTCTCTGAAGAGCTTTTTTAAGATTGGTGGCAAAGCCATAGATCACACTATTACTAGTGTTGGTCAAGTTATGGAACAATCTCTGACTCTTGCTAATAATCAGATTGAATTAGAAAAGAATGCTCAAAAACATGTGATGAAGGTTTGTGAGGAAGTTTGTACTTTCAAGGAAGAAGCCATAGAAAAACTCCTTGTAGAATTCAGAAAGGGGGAGAGCTTGGTGAAAGAGCATGTAATCAAACTTGTGGATAAGTTTTCTGCAGATGCAAACACTCTCTAGGCTGAGAAAATTTCTGAAATCAATAACAATGTTTTAGCTCAAATCCAGTCAGTGAAGTTCTATACTTATGACACCATAGTTTGGATACACAATCAGATTTTCCCTAACTTTCAGGCTGATCCCAATATTATTCCTCATCATCTAAATCCTCTGGTTGAAGGACAGCCCAGTTAGGTGCCAGCTCAAATGCAACAACCTCAAATGCCCTGCTTCTCTCCTAGGCCAGAAGATCAGGATCCTCCTCCAGCCTCTTATGAGCAGGTATGGGATGACATTATTCCTCAGGATTTACCAGAGATCAACACTTCTAAGAAGAGGAAATATGGAGAAGGGCCATCTGCAAGCAGAAGCATTGCCAAAGTTGATTCAAATAAAAGGAAAGCCAAAGAATTTGCTGAAGTTTGGAGCCCCACTTCTAAGAGTTTAATTCTTGATACTCTGAAATTAGTGATGGACTATAATGAGGATAGAAATCTCCACTACAACTCAGTTGAGTGGGAATTATATGAAAAGTCCATGACCAAAAGGAGGATATATGATAGGGAATATAGAAAGAATAATCCTAAAGCTCCTCCAAAGCCCCCAAGGTATTATCCCAAACCATTCAGCTTTCAGAGAAGGCAGCAGGAAAAGCAGGACAGACAACCTTAGAGCAAAGAATGTACTTTTCTTGAGTTATTCTTGAGAATTGTGTTGAAATGGTTGTTGATTAAGAAATCTAAAAAATTACTTATAGACAATTTCCAATTTTGCCTAATTGTGTTCATTTTATCTCTTTCTACCTTAGTTTAAATTTTCATTTCCAGTTCTTTCTTAATTGTCATAATTCACCTTAGTGTAGAGGGTTCTGACTTCTACAAATAGGGGAGATTGTTGGGCATTGCATCAACAATAACCCAGATTTGCATGAAGTCACCCTTGAACTAAGATGAATTATGTTGTATTTGACATCTTGTTTAAGTTGTGTGTTTGCAGATCATCATTACTAAGTGTAGACCAATGTCAGTCTACAGTGGGTCATGAACACAGGACCATACAGTGTAATCCCTCACTATGTGATCCAAGGTGTTGACTCATGTGTAGCCTCTTTATTGGGATACACTTCATATTCAAACACTTGGACCATGGAATTAAGATTGGACCCTTGATGAGAAGAAAAGTATGTTTCTAAAAAGTTAAAAAAAAATTTAAGTCCACTTCTCGAGAAGTCCTTTCAGTTCTCGAGAAGTAGAGTTAGAAGTTCTCGAGAAACAGGAGTTTAGCTCTCGAGAAGTTTAGCTATTTCAGTTCAGAAAAATTTTCTAAGTATGAATCTCGAGAAGTATCTCTTAGTTCTCGAGAAGTCCTTTCAGTTCTCGATAAGCTCGTCTTTTAGTTCTCGAGAAGTCCTAGAGTAGTTCTCAAGAAGTTCAGAAAGTTTCAAGAAATTCTTTATAAGTCTTAGTTCTCGAGAAGTCCAGATTAGTTCTCGAGAAGTTCTCAGTTCTCGAGAAACTCAGCTTCACAGTTCTCGAGAAGTCAGGCTATAGTTCTCGGGAAGTCCTTATTGTTTTCGAGAAGTATTTATCCCGAAGTCTTGAAAACTAAGTTCTACTCCAGATAGTTTAGTTCTCGAGAAATTTAATCAGTTCTCGAGAGCTAATGCTACTTCTCGAGAACTACAGACTTAATTTTTCTAAAATTTGTTTAACTCAAGATCGGACGGATTTTTGAATGACTTGACGTGATTGGTCCACGTGTCGTCATAAATGTCTTTTCTAACCGTTAGGAGTAATCCTATACAAGGTCTTGTCATTAAGAACTAACCCTAACAATAATCTTTTGTAAGAAGCGGCTCTCCGTTCACTCGAAATTATTCTCGTCAGCCATTTATAATTTCAGATCTCTGAAGCCGCCGCCGCCGCCGCTCACGATCAGATCAACTCTTCTATTGTCGATCAAGAAGACTTGTTGTTCAAGGATTCTCATCTTCTCCTTGATCGAGTTGGTCAAAGTTTTCTCGGATCAGATCTACTCATCTTCTTCAACATTTCTAAAAGAGCAGCAAAGTTCAAGAAGAAGATTCAGATATTCAATTTTCCAGATCTGAGAAACTTATTTTGTTTGTAATTCAAAATTTCTTTAATATTATTGTAGGAGATTTTCTCCGAGTGTAGGAGTGTTGTTCTCCGAGGTTGTAGGAAGTTTTTATCTTCCGAGTGTAGATCCTTTTGGATTGAGTTTGTAGGAACTTTGTTCCGAGGCGTAGGATTGTTTTCAATCCGAGATAGTGGATTAGCTGAGTCTAGTGATTTGCTAGATCGGTGAGGTAAAGTGGACGTACCCAAGATTGGAGAACCACTATAAATCTTCTTGTCTTTCTGTGATTGCTTGATTTCTTATGCTAGATCGCTAAAATTTTTATTCCGCAAATAGACGCAAGATTCACCTATTCACCCCCCCCCCCCCCCCTCTAGGTGATTTAGGTTGACAACTTCACACTTTCACTTATGCCCAGAACAGCCGCCTTGCGGTAGCACTAGCACTCAGGCTAGCCTATATTAGAAGACGCTTATTTTGCCAGCCTTCACCAATATCAAACATTGCCAACCCAACAAAACATATAAAATGAGAATTCAAATCCATACAAGCATAAAATAGTCAAAAATACAACATATAAAAGAAGCTACATCAAACTTCTATACTATCAGAGTATGAGTAAACTGGCCCAAAAGGGGCTACAACAAAAGTCTCTCAAAGACTCGCATCAGTCACCGACGGTAACGACGGTACTGTCCCCTAAGGCCCTATCGTCCTGGCCTTGCTATCCTACAACAAAACCTGTTGCTGCTCCGTCTGCGGGGTTTCCTCCTAAAAAGGAAGACGTAGCAACCATTAGTCATAAATACTAAGTGGCTATCACATCCACTCCCCCGGCGACTCCTCGACACTGGGCGGAGAAAGGAACTGGTTACAATATATTTATATAAGCAATAGTACAAATAGGTGGTATGAAGTGATTCGTAAACAATGTATATATATAGCAGCATAGTAAATGAGCAAACATATTGCCCTAACAGTTCTAACATCTATAGTAGAAAATAAAAGTGTAAAGCTACAACAGAAAGTAACTCAACTTATATGAATTCCCATACAGACATATAAGTTGAGGTTCGGCTCAACAGTAAAGTAACTCATCATATAGGAGTGCCCATAAAAACTTATACGATGAGGATCTTGTGTATGCGATGTAATGTAATGCCATGAATTTTATGCAATGACTCGCCCATGATCACGCACAAGCAATTGCTATGTCGACACAGACTCTTAGTAACCACTTTTCGAGCAGGTAGCTAACCTCTCAGGCGTCATTCATCATGGCCAGACGGTGACAGTAGAGCGGGCATATCCACTACTAGGATGGTCTCCACATTACCTTGCCTAGGCCTCTGTACGCCTCAATGCTAAGAACACAACAGCGGAGCTCACACACGTACTACGACTCAGCGGGACTCTCGAGTAGATGTTCACCGAGAACCAAGCCCTGAACTGGCCTAAGATGTGATAGGGAAGGAGCCTCGAAAAAAGCACGAGGACCAAGCCTAACCGTTCACCTGGCACGGAAGGAGCTCCGGGAATGAGCACCGAGGACCAAGCCCAACCACCCAAGGTCTAACCGTCAACTCCTGTTGGTTTGACGACTGGCAAGCCCGTAGACCTACCACACAATCCTTAACCCAGAATTATGACACCACGTGTCGACTCACACTGTATGCCAATTTCACATTTGGAGCTCAACAGCTCACAAGGGCTCCTCACCGAGTCCCTTTTCAACACAATCGATCAAGTGCGGCAAACACCCCACGCACCATCAACCCTTCCACATATTCATGCACTAACCTTATTCTATCCTCTTCCGCACAATAATCATCACCTTGCTAGTATTTAGCTCATCTTACCGATTCACGTATCTAGTTTGTTTATACAATCCAACTCTCCTACCCACTAGTTCTCCTAGGGGTCTATCAACCAAACCATCTCAAACTAGTACATTTAAGTTCATCATTAGATTACAAAGGATCAATCCAAATACTCACAACAATACATCAAGTTAACTTCCCATAATCTCTTTGCTAATTCTAGTAGGGTTTACATAAACAAAAGAACAAGCATGCAGGAATTGTATAAAGTACAGAACTTCAACCAGGATTCCTGATGCTAAAGGAATCCAATGAAAATGTTTATCCCCTCGTTGGAAAGGTATTTCTGAGAGCTACGACTTTTGTGTTTAGTCGGCAGCCAAGATTTGGCCGTCTCACACTTGAAATCAGCTTCTAAGACTGCTACGTTCAGATTACAGTTTCTACACGTTTACATTATCAGCCATCAATTTCAATCAAGCTTTCTCGTGGCTATAGAACTTCCTGAAGACATGCAACCACTCGTTAGAAAGATATTTCCATGGGCTACGACTTTTGTGTTTAGTCAAAAGTACAGATCTGGCCGTTTTATATCTGAAAATTGCCACGAAGATCGTTGCACGCAGAAAACAGATTTCTGCGCGCATCTTAAGGCGGAACGAACGACGCCGGTCCGTCTTACTGCTCTAACCGATCTTCCCAAGTCACAACCTAAAATTCCTCAACCCTTATGAACCCTCATAAGGCCATTTCTCTTCACGAGATAATCCCCCATCATCACATTTAAGGAAGGAGAGGTTGAAGATGACTAAACACGATAACACAAGTTCTAGTATGGCCTCTTCCTAGAAATCTTCATCTCTTACATCAAGACTCTTTGGAGTCGATATCTCGCCTAAAAAAACTAGAGATCTAGCACCAAGGGAGAGGGGAGGAAGCTCACCTCGATTTTGGCATTTTCACCATTTCCATCCATGGATCTCGTCACCCTTTGCTGCGACATCTTCTTCTCCTCGACGGCGTCGATTCTCCGCAGGAAGAAAGTTTCTCCAGCACCAGTCTCTCCACAGAAAAGTCTTGGGAATAAAATGAAAAAAAAACAAGTTTTATAAATCCTATATATATAGGACCAACACGGGTAGGGACACGCCCGTGTCCCTACCCATGTCCATCTCGGGTGAAGCGTCATTGACGGTTAGAGTGTCGTTTGGAAACGAACACGGGTAGGGACATGCCAGTATAAACTACCTGTATCACATGACAGCGCCATGTTCATGCCCGTGTCCATACCCGTGTCCTGCTCGGGAGACGCGGCCTACTTCCTAGAGATATGCATATGGGTAGGGACACGCCCGTGTCTCCACCCGTGTCCTGCTCGGGAAACTCGATCGATGATTGTAGTTATACACACAGGTAGGGGACACGCCCATTCGTCTACCCGTGTCCTCATACACACGGGTAGGGACACGCCCGTGTCACTACCCGTGTCCTTCTCTGGAAACTCCACAAATTTCAAACCCAAGCACCAGAGCACCACACGTGTAGGGACACGCCCGTGTCACTACCCGTGTCCTTTTCTGGACTGACTTCTCTTCCCTTACATAAGTATAAGCCGAGCTGCCAGCACTCCCTGAGGCCAAATCATTTCTCCTTACTCAAAAGCACGCACAAGGGGCCTAGCGCGAATTGGGACGTTACAAATCCTATAAACAAAATAAAAGATTTTGGCCCCGAAATCAGGCTAAGGCTATGGTGAGAGGAAAGCGTGAAAAAATAAATTTAAACATGCTTTCAAATTTTTACTTGAAGGAAACAACTCCGGGTAGAGCTTTTGCATCAAGTTCACCGGCTCCCAGGTTTACTCCTTTCCATGATTAGACCACATCACCTTTACGAAAGTGATGGCGAGGATGCCCCGCCATTTGCCCGTGCCGACTTGGATCTCCATCTTGATCGCCGCCGCTATATGTTCGTGGATTTTGATGGCCGTTGCCGCAACCGTCGCCGCAACCATCATCGCCACCGTCGCCGCAACTATCGTCGCCGCCGCCATTTGCGTCACGTAATTATAATTATAATGTTATTTCCTTATTGAAATAACATTATAAATCCTATTTCTCTAATTTTTAATTTCATAAGTTTATAAATTTATAATTTAGAGGTTATAAATTTATAAGCTTATGTTAGTGTTGTTTAATTTTCATTCCTTGTAAAACATTTTAGGTGTGGCTAGGATTTATTTTGATGAGATGGAGGGTGATGGAGTGGTGTAGTATCTTTATATATATGCTTGTATGTGGAGAGAAGAGGCATGATAGAAGAAGAAAAAGAACTCTCCTAAAAAAACCTAATCTCACGGTTTTGTCTAAAGCCGCCCCTCTACCTCACGGCTTGGCCGACCCCGACGCCAGGAAGAAACCCGCTAGCTGCTGCAGCCGCCCCCTCCTGTGGGCTGTTTCTTGCTGCTCCGGCTATCTCCATCCTCCTCCGGTGTGATTCCGAAGAAGGTGGCTCGGCTCTTCCTCATCCGGTGCGACTCCGGTGACCTATTTTGGAAGTGTGACTCTTCCACGTTCTCTTGCTCCTCCTCCTCTCCTCCCCTCTAAAATTCAGAGTTGGGTAACGCTTTCCTATCCCCTAAATATTGCGTGATTTCATCGTGCATTTGTGAGAGTGGTGGAGATTTGGATTTCAAAGATTTATCCTAATTATTGACTTAACCTTGCTTATGAAAAATCTGAAATTATATTGCATTCCTATCCGATTTCGCGAAGATTTTCCGTAAGGGTAGGTCCCCTTGGACGTTTGCAAGCCGGGGTTGGTTTAGGCTTTGGTTTCGAACGGATCAAGAGGATTTGGTATATCCTCGTTTGGTTTTGTTTTGAGGGATAATCGGACTACTTTCCGAATTGCAATTTTTAGTCCGGAACGCCCTCTTTGTGAATGGAAATGTGGATGATGCGATGCTAGATGTATGGTTGGGATGTGATATATGTATTTGTGTATGTTCGTGCAGGTTTGGGTGAGACTTTCACTGTTGTGAGTTCGCGCAATTACAAACGAAACTCTGCCGAAATTTCGAGTTTGGCACGCACACCACGTGTTCGTTGAAATGCCTCTTAGGTTGTTTTAGATGCTCGTTTGGTGTTCGATCAAATCACCCTTAGGAGTCGTTTGTCTTTTTCGTGCCTTAATTCGATTTAGGGAGTGGCCTGCATCAAATGGCGAGGATGCCCCGCCATTTGCCCGTTCCTACTTGGATCTCCATCTTGATCACCGCCGCTATATGTTCGTGGATTTTGATGGCCGTTGCCGCAACCGTCGCCGCAACCATCATCGCAACCGTCGCCGCAACTGTCGCCGCCGCCGCCATTTGCGTCACGTCATTATAATTATAATATTATTTCCTTATTGAAATAACATTATAAATCATATTTCTCTAATTTTTAATTTCATAAGTTTATAAATTTATAATTTAGAGGTTATAAATTTATAAGCTTATGTTAGTGTTGTTTAATTTTCATTCCTTGTAAAACATTTTAGGTGTGGCTAGGATTTATTTTGATGAGATGGAGGGTGATGGAGTGGTGTAGTATCTTTATATATATGCTTGTATGTGGAGAGAAGAGGCATGATAGAAGAAGAAAAAGAACTCTCCTAAAAAAACCTAATCTCACGGTTTTGTCTAAAGCCGCCCCTCTACCTCACGGCTTGGCCGACCCTGACGCCAGGAAGAAACCCGCCAGCTGCTGCTGCCGCCCCCTCCTGTGGGCTGTTTCTTGCTGCTCCGGCTATCTCCATCCTCCTCCGGTGTGATTCCGAAGAAGGTGGCTCGGCTCTTCCTCATCCGGTGCGACTCCGGTGACCTATTTTGGAAGTGTGACTCTTCCACGTTCTCTTGCTCCTCCTCCTCTCCTCCCCTCTAAAATTCAGAGTTGGGTAACGCTTTCCTATCCCCAAAATATTGCCTGATTTCATCTTGCATTTGTGAGAGTGGTGGAGATTTGGATTTCAAAGATTTATCCTAATTATTGACTTAACCTTGCTTATGAAAAATCTGAAATTATATTGCATTCCTATCCGATTTCGCGAAGATTTTCCGTAAGGGTAGGTCCCCTTGGACGTTTGCAAGCCGGGGTTGGTTTAGGCTTTGGTTTCGAACGGATCAAGAGGATTTGGTATATCCTCGTTTGGTTTTGTTTTGAGGGATAATCGGACTACTTTCCGAATTGCAATTTTTAGTCCGGAACGCCCTCTTTGTGAATGGAAATGTGGATGATGCGATGCTAGATGTATGGTTGGGATGTGATATATGTATTTGTGTATGTTCGTGCAGGTTTGGGTGAGACTTTCACCGTTGTGGGTTCGCGCAATTACAAACGAAACTCTGCCGAAATTTCGAGTTTGGCACGCACACCACGTGTTCATTGAAATGCCTCTTAGGTTGTTTTAGATGCTCGTTTGGTGTTCGATCAAATCACCCTTAGGAGTCGTTTGTCTTTTTCGTGCCTTAATTCGATTTAGGGAGTGGCCTGCATCAGAAAGGAACACTATTGCGGCGCAAAATCCTTGTCTCGTTGTCTACTATCCGCACTGGCTCTAGTTGTACAGATCTATCAGTTGCTACTGCTCCATCAATGGTGGGAATATGTTGATCGGGCCACAACAACGCCTTTCGGTGAGATGACACATGGAATACATCATGAAGATTCTCCAGCCTAGTGGTAACTCAAACCGGTAAGCCAAAGGGCAAATCTTTTCCAATATAGTATAAGGCCCAACATACCTTGGGCTGAGCTTCTTCATACAACGTATCTGTAACACTCCATTCATCGGCCGGATTTTCAGGAACACTTTGTCACCCACTTGAAATTCTACCACCCGGTGCTTTGCATTATAGTATTTAGCCTACCAACTTTGAGCCTCAGGCATGCGGTCCCGTATTAGCCTAACTAGCGCATTATTGTCATCGATGTATTCAATACCAAAAACCTTCGGTTCTTCATCTTGTACCCATGACAAGGGGGTTCTACACCTTCTTCCGTAAAGGGCTTCATGGGGTGCCATTCCGATACTTGCTTGGTGACTATTGTTATATGAAAATTCCACCAGGGGTAAGAGCCTTTCCCACGGCTCTCCTCTATCAAATACGCAAAGCCTCAATAAATCCTCCAATGTTATGATGGTCCTCTCAGATTGCTCGTCCACCTGAGGATGAAATGTTGTGCTAAAGGTAAGCCATGAACCCAAATACGCCGGCACTGCCTTCCATTCTTTCGAGGAAAACTGACCATCCCGATAATAAACAATTGTCTTTGGCACACCATGATACCTTACGAACTGCTCCCCAAAGAGGTGTACCAAAACATCCACATGAGCTTCTTTCTTCATAGGAATAAACCGAGCTACCTTCGTTAGGCGGTCAATGATCAACCATAATGAATCATTCCCTGAGCGTGAGCGGGGCAATCCGTGGACGAAGTCCATGGAGATATCCTCGAACTTCCACTCGGGGATGGGCAATGACTGCAATAATCCACAAGGGCTCCTGCATTCTGCCTTCACCCTTTGGCAGGCCTCGCAGTGCGTAACAAAATATCAGATGTCCCTCTTCATTCCCAGCCAACACATGGTTTTCCGCTGGTCGGCATACATCTTGGCAATCCCAGGATGCACAGAATACTGGGTACAGTGTGCCTCTCTCAGGATATCTTCCCGAATTTTACCGCGCTTGAGAATGTAAAGCCGGCCACGGAGATGAACGAGGCTGTCTTTTAGAGAGTACTCATCAGTTGTCCCATCTTCAAATGACTTGATTGTCGGGGCCAGAGCCACATCCTTTCCTTGCTCCTCCCAGATTCAGTCTCGAATATCGCAGACTATGCTCAGCGCGGATAAGTACTCCGTATACCCTTCCAATTGGTCTTTGTATACTAGGGTGATCTCAATCTCTTCGAGCATTCGGTCTAATTCCATTCTCATCAATCGGGACTCCGAGTTCGATTCTGGTAACTTTCTACTCAAAGCATCAACCACGGAATATGCTTTTCCGAGTTGGTAGTTCAAAGTGAATTCATAATCACATAAAAACTCTAGCCAGCACCGCTGTCTCAAATTCAATTCCTTCTGTGTATGGACGTACTTTAGATTCTTGTGGTCTGAAAAGATTTCGCAGTGGATACCGTATAGATAGTGTCTCCAAATCTTCAAGGCAAACACCACCGCTCCCAATTCTAGATCATGTACTGGGTAATTGATTTATGCATCTTCAGCTGCCTTGAAGCATATGCAATCACATGCCCGTTCTGTATCAGTACCTCTCCCATTCCTTGATACGACGCGTCAGTGTAAACTTGAAATCCTTCCTTCCCGGATGGAAGGGCTAGGATGGGTGCTGATGTAAGTCAGTCTTTCAGTTCCTGAAACGCAACTTCACACTGGGGTGTCCACTCATACGGTACACCATTATTTGTCAGCATAATAAGAGGAAGGGCGATCATGGAGAAGCATTTTACAAACTTGCGATAGTACCCGGCAAGTCTAAGGAAGCTCCGCACATCGGCCAATGACTTTAAGGGCGACCACTCCTTTATAACACGCACTTTGGCCAGATCTAGTGAAAACCCAGCCCCACTGATCACATGGCCCAAGAAGATAACCTCTTGGAGCCATAATTTGCACTTGCTGAACTTTTCAAACAAGTCATACTCTTTTAGCTTCTTCAGTACCAAGGTCAGATGTTCGACATGCTCTTCCTCCGTCTTAGAGTAGACCAAAATGTCATCGATGAAGACGATGATGAAGACATCTAGATAAGGCTCGAACACTTTGTTCATCAAGCTCATGAAGGATGAAGGGGCATTTGTGAGCCAAAATGGAATCATAGTGAACTCGTATAAGCCGTACATTGAGCTAAAGGTCATTTTCTATATGTCCTACTGCTGTATTCTCAACTGATAATACCCCGAACGCAAATCCAATGTTGAAAACCAATGCGCTCCTACCAATTGGTCGAACAACTCATCAATCCGAGGTAGCAGATAGGTGTTTCGTACCGTCAGTCGGTTGATCTCCCGATAGTCTATATATAATCGCAAGTTTCCATCCTTCTTCTTAACAAACAGAATAGGGGCTCCCCAAGGTGATGAGCTAGGGCGACCAAACTCTGATTCTACCAACTCTTGCAACTGTACTCTAAACTCTGTGAGTACATTTGGGGCCATCCGGTAAGGGGTCCTGGAGACGAGCTTGGCTCTTGGTACTAGCTTAATTTGAAAATCCACCTCTCTATGCGGGGGTAAACCTGGCAATTTCTCAGGAAATAACTCGGGAAAATCTCGCACCACCTGCACGTCCTCCATATCTATTTTCATCTCCTTCAGTTCGAAACATATCATGTAAACTTCATCCCATCTAATGTGAGCTTTCAGGGTCTGAATCGAAGATAATAATAAACGTGGTGTGAATTTTATACCTTGGAAGATTACATCGGTATCCCCATGTCTCAAGTAGATTCGCTTCTCCGCGCAGTCAATTCTTGTGTAGTGCCAATCCAGCCATGCCATGCCTAGAATGAGGTCGAACTCCGACATTCTCAAAACTGTGGCAGGGGTATCAATGATCTTTCCCCCAATGAGTATCTCCAATTCGCACATGGCGGTTGCGGTCATCTCAGAGCCGTCTAGAAGGCGTAATCTTCGAGCAATACAAGTGAAGGACTACACTCCTTCCAGGTCTTTAATGAAGTCCACAGACACAAATGAGTGTGAGGAACCGGTATCAAATAACGTATAGGCCGGTTTCCCGCCGACCACCACGGTGCCTAAGTACCAATAACAATACTCAAAGCTAGATATCTAGTATGTCTTAAGTAACTTAAGATTAACAATAAAAATGTGATAACTAACTATAACATACCTGCAATCACCTCCTGAGGGTTCCATTCCTGTGTCATGTCCAACGCGAACACCTGATTCTGAACAGGTCCGGGGTTTTCTCCTCATGGTACTCGTCCTCGACCACGCATGTGCCCCCGCCCTTGAGGAGCTGCCAGAGCGAGAGCAAGAGGCTCATTTCCAAACCGTTGCGGGAAGTAGCATCGAATGTGGCCCAGTTGGTTGCATTCGAAGCACACTCGCTCCTACTGCCCACCGGGTTACTGAAAATATTGAGGCTGTGGTGGTGGAGACAATGCTGGTGGCTGTGGAACCGGGGTCTCCACTCTATAATTCTGGTGGAAACGCCTGCCACATCTCTTATGTCCTCTTCCTCCTCCAAAGTCGTGTCTCCTTCTATTGCTAGGGCCATCTTCCATCACACCCTCAGCAGGTCTTTTACCACTTCCCAAGTGGTCTGCTTCTAGCCTCTTCTCCATGTCAATAATTTCCACCATGCTGGAGTCCTCTATAAACAAAAGGGCTTGCCATAGGGGGTCTCGCAAGCCTTTGTAGAACCATTTTGCATATCCTCTATCATCCAACTCATAGGAGTCAGCAAATCTAGCCAGATGATGAAACTCCCGCTGGTACTCCGTCACTGACTTGGACCCTTGCTTTAGCTGTAGGAATCTCTCTTCGAGTTCATCTCGAGCAGACGAGAGAATGAAGTGCTCTAAAAAGGCTCCCGAGAAATCATTCAAGATGATCTCCATATACACTCGTCCTTTAAAGATGGAGCCTATGAGGGACTTCCACCAACTCTTGTCATGTTGTTCTAGGAGTATCACTACTAGGGTCACATCCATGTTGCTTGGGCATCTAATTCCTGCTAGTAGTTATTGCACGGTATCGAGCCATTCCTCTGTACGCACTACCGACTCTGTCCCAAGGTAAGCAGGAGGGGAGAGAGATCGGAAAGTGCTCACCCAATTGGAGCCCAGACCTTATTGTTGTACGTGGGCTTGTTGGGATCTAAAGGCATCCAGGATAGTTGTGAGCATCTACCCTAGCTTCGATTGTTGAAATTGTGTGGGTATGGATGGGGTGGGGATGCCCCACACTGGCTCAACGTTCACTAGGATCTACACGTAAAATACAAACCTAAGGTCAGGTTGGTTAATCATAAGGTCAAAGTTGGACATACTTAGTGTGAATTACATATGGGCAAACCACTGCTTCCGCTAAGTCAGTTTGTCCCCAAACTGACTAATCGAACGGGGGTGGCCCCATTGTTAAATGACTTCTTTAGTTCAGGATCGTAGCAAGCCAATATCATTTGTAAGACCCCCTCCCCCCACCCTGAACACAAAATATGGTTCGAGGGGAGTCTTATGAGCAGTACAGTCGCCTTGCGGTAGCACTAGCACTCGGGGTAGCCTGTACTACAAGACGCCTATTCTGCCAGCCTTCACCACTATTAAACATTACCAACCCAACCAAACATATAAAATGAGAAGTCAAATCCACACAAGCATAAAATAGTCCAAAATACAACATATAAAAGAAGCTATATCAAGCTTCTATACTATCAGAGTACGAGTAAACTGGACCAAAAGGGCCGCAAAAAAAGTCTATCAAAGACTCACATCAGTCACCGACTGTAACGACTGTACCGTCCCCTCAGTCCCTGTCGTCCTGGCCTGGCAGTCCTGCTGCAAAACCTATTGCTGCTCAATCTGCAGGGTTTCCTCCAAAAAATGAAGACTTAGCAATTGTTAGTCATAAAGACTAAGTGGCTATCGCATCGACTCCCCGGGCGACTCCTCGGCATAGGGCGGAGATAGGAACAGGGTACAATATAGGTATATAAGCAATAGTACAAACAGGTGGAATGAAGTGATCCGTAAATTATGTATATATATAGCAGCATAGTAAATGAGCAAACACATTGCCCTAACAGTTCAAACATCTACAGCAGAAAATAAAAGTGTCAAGCTATAATAGAAAGTAACTCAACTTATATGAATGCCCATAAAGATATATAAGTTGAGGTTCGGCTCAACAGTAAAGTAACTCATCGTATAGGAGTGCCCATACAAACTTATACGATGAGGATCTTATGTATGCGATGTAATGTAATGCCATGAATGCTATGCAATGACTCACCCATGATCACGCACAAGCAATTGCTATGTCGACACAAACTCTTAGTTCATACTTTTCAAGCAGGTAGCTAACCTCTCAAGCGTCATCTGTCGTGGACAGACGGTGATAGTAGAGCAAGCATCTCCACTACTAGTATGGTCTCCACACTACCTGGCTTAGGCCTCTATATGTCTCAATACAAAGAACACAATAGCGGAGCTCATATGCGTACTACGGCTTAGCGTGAGTCTAGGGTAAATGTGCACTGAGAACGAATCCCCAAACTGGCCTAAGATGTGACCCAGAAGGAGCCTCAGAAAAAGCACGAGGACCAAGCCCAACCGTTCACCTGGCATGGAAGGAGCCCCGGGAATGAGCTCCGAGAACCAAGCACAACCGCCCAAGGTCTAACCATCAACTCCTGTCGGTGTGACGACTGGCGATCCCGTAGACCTGCCACACTATCCTTAACCCAGGATTACGACACAACGTGTCGACTTATACTGTATGCCAATTTAACATTTTGAGCTCAACAGCTCACAAGGGCTCCTCATCAAGTCCCTTTTCAACATAATCGATCAAGTGCGGCAAACACCCACGCACCATCAACCCTTCCACATATTTATGCACTAACCGTATTCAATCCTCTTTCGCACAATATTCATCACCTTGCTAGTATTTAGCTCATCTTACCGATTCACGTATCTAGTTTGTTTATACAATCCAACTTGCCTACCCACTAGTTCTCCTAGGGGTGTATCAACCAAACCATCTCAAACTATTAAGTTTCAGTTTGTCATTAGATTACAAAGGATCAATCCAAATACTCACAATAATCCTTCAAGCTAACTTCCCATAATCTCTCTGCTAATTCTATTAGGGTTTACATAAATAAAAGAACAAGCATGTAGGAATTGTATAAAGTACAAAACTTCAACCGGGGATTCCTGATGCAGCAGAAATCTGGTGAAAATGTTTAACCCCTCGGTTGAAAGGTATTTCTGAGGGCTATGAATTTTGTGTTTAGTTGGAAGCCCAGATTTGGCTATATCACACTTGAAATTGTCTTCTAAGACTGCTACGTCCAGATTACAGTTTCTGCACGTTTACATTATCAGCCATCAATTTCGATCAGGCTCCCATGGCTATAAACCTTGCTGAAGACGTGCAACCACTCGTTGGAAAGGTATTTCAATGATCTACGACTTTTGTGTTTAGTCAAAAGCCCAGATCTAGCAATTTCAAATTTGAAAATTGCCACAAATATCGCTGCGCGGAAAAAGCAGATTTCTGCGTGCATCTTAAGGCGGAACGAATGGCATCGGTCCATCTTCCTCCACTAACCGATCTTCCCAAGTCACAACAAGAAATTCCTCCACCCTTATTCACCCTCATAAGGCAATTTCTCTTCACGAGAGCATCCCCCATCATCACATTGACGGAAGGAGAGGTTGAAGATGACTAAACCCTAGAACAGAAGTTATAGCATGACCTCTTCCTAGAAATCTTCATCTCACACATCAAGACTCTTTTGAGTCGATATATCGCCTAGAAATAACTAGAGATCTAGCACCAAGGGAGAGGGGAGGAAACTCATCTTGATTACGCCGTTTCCACCATTTCCGGCCATAGATCTCGTCACCCATTGCGGCAGCATCTTCTTCTCCTCGGCGACATCGATTTTCTACAGGAAGAAAGTTGCTCCAGCACCAGTCTCTCCACAGAAAAGGCTTGGAAAGAGAATGAAAAACGACCAAGTTTCAGAAATCCTATATATATAAGACCAACACTGGTAGGGACATGCCCGTATCCATACCTGTGTCCTGCTCGGGTGAAGCGTCGTCAACGGTTAGAGTGTCATTTGGACACCAAAACGGGTAGGGACACGTCCGTGTCAACTACCCGTGTCACGCGACACGGCCGTGTTCATGTCCATATCCATACCCGTGTCCTGCTCGGGAGACACGACAGGCTTCCTGAAGATATGCACGCGGGTAGGTACACGCCCGTGTCTCTACCCGTGTCCTGCTCGGGAAACTCGATCGACTATGGTAGTTAGACACACGGGTAGGGGACACGCCCGTGTCCTCATACATACGGGTAGGGACACGCCCGTGTCACTACCCGTGTCCTTCTCTGGAAACTCTACGAATTTCCAAACCAGGCACCAGAGCACCACATGGGTATGGACATGCCCGTGTCACTACCCGTATCCTTTTCTGGACTGACTTCTCTTCCCTTACATAAGTATAAGCCTTGCTGCCAGCACTCCCTTAGCCCAAATCGTTTCTCCTGACTCAAAAGCGCGCACGAGGGGCCTAGTGCGATTTGGGATATTACAGGCCATCATAAATTTAATGCTCAAGCATCTAGTAGCCAGCCGTGACTGCCGCATACGGGTTATAATCCAAACGTGCAAGCGACGCGCAAGAGTGCGCTGGAAGAAATGATGGAGAAGTTTGTTGAGATGGCCCAATCTAATATTGCTACTCAAACTGCGTCCTTGAGGAACTTGGAGACACAGCCTGGACAACTGGCCCAAGTGTTCTCCGAGCAAACTCGCGGCACCCTCCCAAGTGATATGGAGAAAAATCCCTGTGAGCAAGGGAAGAGTGCTGGGGATGCGGAAGAGTGCGATAAAAATGAAGTGGTCGTTAAATGTGAGATTAATGTGGAAGAGACTATAGCTCTATGTGATTCTAGATCCTCGTGCAACATTCTTGCCTTGCAAAATATTAAAAAACTGAATTTAAATATCGTAGCTGATGTCTGAAAATCACTAGTGTTAGCTGATGGATCAATAGTTAAGACCGATGGTGAGATTAAAGTTATGGAAGTGATTCTGAATGGGGCTGTTGTAGTCACAAACTTTTAGGTGTTAGGACCCATGGGTAATACGTCAAAACCAATCTTAGGGGTCCCATTCCAAAAAGCTAGTGAAACTACACTATAATTTAATACGTATGGTGTCACCTTGGCTTCCAAGGTCAATTTGCCTCTACCACATTCACCTCCCTCTACAATTTCAGATGAACCGGGAGAACTTATGAAATTGATTGTTGTGTTATCTAATGATGTGTCTAGTACTGCTAAGACAGATTATTCTACTGAAGGAGCAAGATAAAGTTAAGAATGTGGTGGAACCGCTTACGGTAGCTAAAGGAGAGATAGAGACGGAGTCACTTGACGTGAAACAAGATTCCGTTGAGAAGAAACATGAGCTGAACATGCCTATAGAAAGCATGCAGAAAGCTGAATTAAAAAGTTCTATTCATTTGAACAACGTTTGTAAAACTATTAAAAAGGTAACTTGGGCTGATCTTTCACCCGCTGCGGGTGAGGAAAGTGTGCCCCTAGACTCGAAAGATAAAGTTGTTGCTGAATTGGTGGGTGTGATCATACCATTCTAGCGATCCCCTCCTGTAGATCTGAAACGAAAGGAGCTGCTCCTGCACAAGACGCAGAATTTTGCCCACCGGCGCGAGAAGGACGAGGTTAGGGGCAGGGGAGACTCGTCTCCCCTGGGCCCTAAAGCCTTTGCCTTACCCTCATCTCGCATGACTCGGGGGATCTATCACAAGTCAGCGTTCAGCTGAGGAGTGAAGGATCTCCGGGGTTTTCCTTTGCTGCTTTTTCTAGTTTCATTTACTGCTTACTGTTGTGTATATCTGTAGACCTTTTTCATAACGTTTTGAACATATTCTCTGAACAATATTTATATAACTGCTAATACAGGTATTTGGTCCACCTTAAGGACGGTAAAGAAAAGGGCTTATGGGAGACGTCCCAATTTTGCCACTTTTAATTTGTTCAATTATGTTGTTGTGATTATATGTTTTTATATACGTGGTTGGAGATATTCTCTTTTCCAGGTGGAGTTCGTTTGGGCGTGGACTTTCTGCTGAATTTAATGTCAATCTTCTGGTATGCTCATTTCCTGAGCATGGGTAACCTCTTCCCAAACTCTTATTTTTTTGATTTTATTGCAAATCTTGGTTAGGTTGCTTAGTTTAAGTCTGGTGGGGGAGAGTTATGCTAGTTACCTGTGTGCATGCACTGCTATCACTATCATACCATGATTTTTTTTATTCTTTCTATTTTTATGATTTCTTGTTCAAATAGCACACATTAAATCACCCACTTGAGCGCGATCTTATCTGCGTGCGCGACTCGAGTCAAATTTATTGCACATGTGTAAACTTTTAAAATAGTAGTGCTGGATTAGGATTTTAGGATAGAGTAGTGCAAAAGTCATGTCATGCTCCTAATCAAGAACTCGTGGTCTGTGTAGAAATAGTGTAGATTTAATTTTTCTTTATGCTCGTAGATTTATACTATTTTCTGCAATTGTAAATATTGTTTGTACTACTCAAAATGTTGAATCTGGAGTAATCGAATGGTAGTGTAGGGATGTGTGTAGCCATAACTAGACATGTTTTGCTCGAGTCGGGAGGAAGGATCATCTTTCTCGGTGGCTAAGAACTTTCTCCAAGCTACCCTCGAAGCATTGGTGCATGGTTTGTACGACATGAGCATGACATAGGCAACCAATTTGGCTAATTTGATCCCTATTTACCTTGTCCTAAATGCTAACCATTGCAAACCAAGTTTGTGCCTACCCCTCCCTTGATTTTGCTCCACCTTCATTCACCAAAGCCTAATTCCAATCCCCCTATCGCAACCAAATCCATGAGTTACAGTAAAATGTTTTGGCGAGGTGTGATATGTGGAATTCAAGTGATGTGGTGGAATGAATTCAAAAATATTTTACTTGTTAAGTTTTGGGATTGCAAAAAATAAAAGAAAAAAAAGAATGGAAAAAGAAAAAAATATTAACAAAATTACAATGAGAAACGGAATCCCCAACAGGTTTATCTTGATTTTGGTCGGGTTAGGCCGTGTACACACCCGGTTTTCAAGCTAAGTCTAGGAGTGTGTCACACACGCAATTCTGAGGGGCTATTTTGGGTTTTTCTTGTCGTTTGCTCGCTTGGGTTTTGTGTAGCCTCCATGTTTATATTTGACTACCAAACCTTAGCCTAAGGCCCATGATTCTCCTAAAGTCCTACGGATTCAAGCTTGAGTGGAACTAGCACTGTGGAGAGAGTGTGAACGGGCAAGCATATGGTCCCCGACATTGATGAATTTCCTTGGAGATGATCCTGAGCCCCGGACTTTGACAAAGCTCACCTTAATGACCGGCCTACTTTATTCCTACATAAGACTGAACGATTCTACAGAATTCCAATTTTGAGTAGATACAATATTTACTTACACTTATCAAAAATTATAAATTTTGTAGTTTAGTTAAAAAGTACATCTATTATATTTTATATGCCCATGATATACTTGATTTCTCTCAATACTGTATTCGGAAATTACTAAGCCAGCTAACTATTTTCTAGTCCACGGAGTGATGATTTGCTCGGGACGAGCAAATGTTTAAGTCTGGGGGTGTGATGAGTACAAGTTATACACATATTTTTGGACTCATCTGGGCTTGTTTTCTCGTTGATGCACTACACTTTAGAGCCATATTTGTTTATATTTCTTATTATGTCCGTTCCATGATAAGTGCACTTTTGGCCGGCTTCTGTGTGATTTTCTTAGTTATTATTCTTGTGCTCTGATGCGCGTAAAATACGGCAAGCGTACCGGTCGCTCAAGTAATAAAGTTGGGAATGAATCCCCGGATGTCGGTCTCTTGAGGAATGCAATTGGCGTCGAACGATTTAGACTCTGAAACTATCGTTATGAGAGTTAAATGAAATAAACAGAAAAAGAAAGGGGCTTTGGTTGGTGGTCTTACGACCGATTACACTAACGAGAGCTTTGCGGGTCGCAATCACCGCTTCGCAAGGCGAGATGGATGTAGCGGCCGCGATGTCGTACTTCGGTGGGCGAGTGGGCGGTAAGCTAGTGAGTGAAGTGTGTGATGTGAAGTGAAATGAAGTGAAGCAAAGGCGTGGAGTGAACGAAAGAGAGCGAAGCGCATTAACAACGAATCTCACAAGCAAGATGAAAGCATAAACATTTCATTACAAAAGAGATTAATCCGTTCACACATGCATACATAAACCATACAACAAGAAAGGTTGGAGAAAGCTAAACCACAAGAGTGAAGATCCTTCGCGGGTGTTGGCCGGAGGTGCGGGTTGTCAAACCGCTTCCAAGCGCAGTCCGTGGAGGGCTTCCGGTACCGCCGAGCTGTCACTTCGGTGGCCTTTAAGTCCGTTCTTGAGGCAAGCTTCGTCGTCTTCCTCGGTGAAGAACTTGGAGAAGAGCTTTAATGGCCGGAGGATCGCAGGAGGATGAGGGATGCTTCGGAATCACGGGAGAAAGTCCTCCCGTTGGTAGGAATGGAGGTGGAGGTGAATGGGACTGCTGGAGGGCGAAAACGGCGGAATGGCGAAGGTTCCGTAACGATTGTCATGCCCTAATTCGCGGAACAGCGTATTTATAGCTTGCAGAATCAATAGCGCGCACGACCACTGGCGCACGACCAGTGGTCGTGCGCGACCAAGGTCAGCGCCCGTGCGTGAGCAACCTGCAGACCTGCATCAGAAAATCAGTAGTCGCGCACGATCAGCAGCGCACGATCAGTGATCGTGCGAGGCAAGGCTGATGATCGTGCGGAAATAGCCAGACAGACTTTTGCAAAATGGATATGACTGCGCACGATCGGCGGCGCACGAGCAATGGTCGTGCGCGGTATGGCAGTGATCGTGCGGAAGGTTCAAGACAGAGTTTCACAAATGAGACCGGGCTGCGCACGATCAGTGATCGTGCGCCAGGAGGTCGATGGTCGTGCGTGGGCAAAAACGCACGACCACTGACTCCTTTGCCAAAAATAGTGAAACGCCTATCCCGAATGCCCTCACGATCCCCAAACCTGCAGGAAAACTGCACGGGGCATCGATCGCGGCAGCCACAGCGAACAGTGATAAACATAGCAAGAAAGTAAATGCACACAAGCACGGAAATGGGCTAAAAAGGTGCACAGGGCGTGGAAAACCGTAGCGAACCAAAAGGAGTGCAAATGGCGCTAAACGGTGTGCAAAGACATGGAAATAGGCCTAGATGAGTCCAAAATATAGTATAAAATAGGGACTCATCACACCCCCAAACTTAACCATTTGCACGTCCCGGGCAAATAATCACGTTGTGGGCTCTAAAACGGCTAGCTGACGTAGTAATTACAACCTACAGTAGGACGAGAAATCGAGAAGCTCACATGCGTAAAAAATATAATAGAAAGAGTTTCTAATCATGCAATGCAATTTATAATTTTCGAAAAACGTAAATAGATACTGTCACTACTCAAAGAATGAATTCCGGAGAATCGCACGGTCATGGGAAGGCAGAAAGTAGGCAAGTCGGATGGCGAGGTATTGCCAAAGACCGGGGCTCATGATCACCTCCAAAGGAATCCACCAATGTCGGGGGCCATATGCTTGCCCGTTCGCACTTTCTCCACGATGCGGGTTTGACTCGAGCGTAAATCCGTAGGACTTGAGGTGAAGAGTGGGGCTTGGGTGCAGATGTAGGTATGGATGGACAAGATGAAAACGAAGGCTACGCACAACCCAACGGAGCTCGCACACATCAGAATTCTCGCTAACAACAAGAATGCGAGTGCACCACACCCCCAAACTTAGCTTTTACAACATGAGTGGGTGCACCGCCTACCATAAAACAAATTTCTCAATTTCAGATTTTTTCATTTATACTTTTTCTTTTCTCTTTTCTTTTCTTGGTCACATTTTTCTTTTCTCTTTTCTTTTCTCAATAATTCAGCATTTATAAACTTTGCGGCATATCCACACGTTCACAAAATCCGCCCATCACAACAACCCAACGAGAAATTAACGAAACAAGAGCTCAATGCGGGTGTGCGACTAGGAGTGGCTTGAGGCTTTGGTGACTTGCATGTGGAGCTGATCAAAAGGGGAGGTAGGCTCAACGGGGCTAGCGAGGGCTATGTTAGGACGGGTGCAAGGATCAACCGGGCCAAAATGATGGCCTACGTCACGCTCACGCTCGACTAACCGGGCACCAATGCTTCGAAAGTCGCTTGGGGCAAGTTCTTAGCCACCGAGAAAAGTGATCCGTCCTCCCGACTCGAGCAAAACAAAGCCAGCGACGCTTACACACATGCCTACACTACCGCGAGATCACTCCGGATTCAGAAGTTGAGTAGGACAGACAGTATTTACGAATATAGAAAAAAAAAATATAAAATGCAAACATGAGAAGAAACTAGCTCTATACAATTCCTACACAACGTGAGCACTCGATTAGGAGCACTGCACGAGTTTCGAACTACTGTACGACAAAATCCTATGTCAGCACCACAATCTTAAAACTTACACAACATAAGTACTCAACCCGAGCCGCGCGCGTGGTAAGAGTGCGCGCTCATGTGGGTGCAGATGTGTGCGTGCAGCAGGAGTCTACAAACATGAAGCATAAATAAATCTACCGGTGTGCGAATGAAATGTGCTCGTGAGTGCATAGGCGGCTCTTCCCCCCAAACTTGAATGAAAACAAGATCAACATGCAAAATAGCACTAGAATAAAGTCTACAGGGAAGAGTGTACCTATGCTCCGCAGAGGGAGCATACCGGAAGATGGCGTTATGAGTTGATGGAGTTGCTGCGCCGCACCAAAGAGAAGCTGAACCTGCGATTTGGGCCAAAGACAAGAAAATACAAAAATAGAAAATTAGAAAAAGAAAGGGGACCGAATGGTCCGAGCATGGGTTGTCTCCCGGATAGCCCTTTTGTTTACCGTCCTTAAGGTGGACCAAATACCTGTTTTAGCAGTTTACAAATAATGTTCGTGCAGAAAAAGAAAATAAAAGTGCAAGAATATAAAACACAGAATAATGTCTAAGCAGAGCGACGAAAAAGCAATCAACTCGGCGCCGATTTGGGGCGAGTCTCTCCGGTGGAGTGCGAGGGGGGAGCAGAATTTTTCATGGAATCATGAGGGAGGGATTTCCCCTTGCTCAGCTTATACGCTTCCTCGCGCCGGAAGGTGGAATAACGCTTATCGCGTAGGCTCCTAGCCTCCTTCATCTTCTCCACCGTGGGAGACTTCCACGCAGATTTTTCCACAGTTTTCGCAGATTTTGAAATCAATGGCGTCATGTCCGGCACCGCGACGGCGACCGGATCGGCCCAAGCAACATTACGCCTAACACAGTCATTAGAATTATTACAAACTGAATTGTTCAGGGATTTCTCCCGAATAAAACTACTAATGTCATTGTCTTCAGTCGCTTTTGGGGGACATGGAACAATCGCCGTGTCTTCCACTGACTCGATCTCCTTCACGGTCACTACCACTTGCTCTACATCGGTCTTCTCGGGAGGTGCTTCCTTGATCATTTCGTCCAAACGGGCGGCGTTCAAAACTTGAAGTCCCAAATTTTCCTTGGATCCTGCATTTCTTAGCAAAACAATTTTTTGAATGTTGGAGGGGTGTGCGGAAATATCATCGATGGCGGACGCATCGGTCGGCCAGATGACACATCCTTTGGAAAAATCCAAGGATGCGCCACTGGCCGTCAGGAATGGGACCCCAAGTATTGGAATGGAGTCGTTTTCTTTAGGTCCCATAACCTGAAAATCAGTAGTAAAATGTTTTCCATTCACCTCGATCTCAACTTTCCTCACACCGCCTTCGGTAGCAACTACATCTCCATTAGCTAAAATGAGTGACTTCCGGTCATCGGTGTTAATTTGTAATTGCATCTTCTCAACATCCTGCAGAGTGAGGATGTTGCTCGATGCTCCGGAATCACAAAGTGCGGTCGTTTTCACATCATTGATCATACAATTAATCACGAGTTCGTTGTTGTTCCCTAGCCTTTCCTCTCCCAAGCTTTTCCCTTGTTCATGGGGATTTCTTTCTGTGTTGCTTGGGAGGGTACCAAGCGTGCGCTCGGAGACCATTTGAGCCAATTGGCCCAACTGCGCCTCAAGCTTACGCATAGAAGCGGCTTGGTTAGTCATATTAGTATGGGACACTTCAACAAATTTCTCAAACATTTCAGCCAAAGAGTTGGTTTTCACAGCGGGAGGGCCTTGGGTGTAATTCGGGTGTGGCGGCCGCGGTTGGCTTCCGGAGGCGGCGGCATCATTTTGATGCTGCCCCGGTTGCCATCGTTGGCCCGGCGCGTTTTGATTCCACGAAAAGTTCGGGTGATTTCTCGCACCCGGATTATACGCATTTCCATACGGCGCACCCCTGTTTTGATTAGCAATAAAATTAACTGTTTCATTAGATAAGGCGGGATCATATGTTACCTCCGGTCCAGGGCACTCGAAGCTGTGATGATCGGATCCTCCGCATCCTTGACATGAGATGGCCAACACCGGAGCAGCAGCAGCGGGCCTTGATGCTTCCACAGCAAAGATTCCACTTGTCCCACGGGGGGTATTCCTTCCTGCGGTCCAGAAGGCGCTGTGCGTGGCGGTGTCCTGCAGAACTCTCAAAGCATCCTCAGGAGCAAGGTTCATAATTGTTCCACCAGAGGCGGCATCAATCATGGCGCGGTGCTGAGGCTCGATGGAGAAGTAGAAGCTCTCCACGAGATTCCACGTTTGGAAACCGTGATTTGGGCACTTCCGCAGCAATTCATTAAAGCGCTCCCACACCTCCGCTAAGCTTTCTTGGTCGTTTTGCCTGAAATTGGCGATGGCACGTCGCATGCTCACAATACGGTCGACTGGATGAAATTTGGCTAAGAACTTCGTGGTGAGAGCATCCCATGTTGTGGCGGTTCCAGGAGGAAGGGAATGAAGCCATGACTTGGCTTTGTCACGTAGAGAGAAGGGAAACAGACGGAGCTTGACCGTGTCATCGGCGATCCCAGCATAGCGGAACGTGGCGCAGATTTCCGAAAAATCCGCCAAATGAAGATGGGCATCCTCAGTGGCCATTCCGGAAAACTGCGCATTGTTCCGGATGATATTTAGAATTGCCGGCTTGATCTCAAACTGCTGGTTTGTGATCGCCGGTCCGAACCCAGGATATATGCTCCCCACAGTGGGAGTGGTGTAGTCTCTCATGGTTCGGACATGCGGCGGGTTTACCTCGTTCTCATCCCCGTTCCGGTTGTCATTGAGATTACCTCCAACATGCACTCCGTTGTCATTGTTCAACTGGTCGCCCATTGTGATTGGATCAATTGCAGCGGCACGCCTTTGCGCACGAAGAGTTCGCTCGATTTCGGGATCGTAAGCAACGAGATCTCTTGCAGCACGTCCCTGCATCCACTGAAGCAACAAAACAAAGAAACGAAAATCAAAAAAAAACACTAACTCTTATACCAATAATTCCAGAAATCGTGATCGTTCAACAGTTGCATTCCCCGGCAACGGCGCCAAAAACTTGATGCGCGTAAAATACGGCAAGCGTACCGGTCGCTCAAGTAATAAAGTTGGGAATGAATCCCCGGATGTCGGTCTCTTGAGGAATGCAATTGGCGTCGAACGATTTAGACTCTGAAACTATCGTTATGAGAGTTAAATGAAATAAACAGAAAAAGAAAGGGGCTTTGGTTGGTGGTCTTACGACCGATTACACTAACGAGAGCTTTGCGGGTCGCAATCACCGCTTCGCAAGGCGAGATGGATGTAGCGGCCGCGATGCCGTACTTCGGTGGGCGAGTGGGCGGTAAGCTAGTGAGTGAAGTGTGTGATGTGAAGTGAAATGAAGTGAAGCAAAGGCGTGGAGTGAACGAAAGAGAGCGAAGCGCATTAACAACGAATCTCACAAGCAAGATGAAAGCATAAACATTTCATTACAAAAGAGATTAATCCGTTCACACATGCATACATAAACCATACAACAAGAAAGGTTGGAGAAAGCTAAACCACAAGAGTGAAGATCCTTCGCGGGTGTTGGCCGGAGGTGCGGGTTGTCAAACCGCTTCCAAGCGCAGTCCGTGGAGGGCTTCCGGTACCGCCGAGCTGTCACTTCGGTGGCCTTTAAGTCCGTTCTTGAGGCAAGCTTCGTCGTCTTCCTCGGTGAAGAACTTGGAGAAGAGCTTTAATGGCCGGAGGATCGCAGGAGGATGAGGGATGCTTCGGAATCACGGGAGAAAGTCCTCCCGTTGGTAGGAATGGAGGTGGAGGTGAATGGGACTGCTGGAGGGCGAAAACGGCGGAATGGCGAAGGTTCCGTAACGATTGTCATGCCCTAATTCGCGGAACAGCGTATTTATAGCTTGCAGAATCAATAGCGCGCACGACCACTGGCGCACGACCAGTGGTCGTGCGCGACCAAGGTCAGCGCCCGTGCGTGAGCAACCTGCAGACCTGCATCAGAAAATCAGTAGTCGCGCACGATCAGCAGCGCACGATCAGTGATCGTGCGAGGCAAGGCTGATGATCGTGCGGAAATAGCCAGACAGACTTTTGCAAAATGGATATGACTGCGCACGATCGGCGGCGCACGAGCAATGGTCGTGCGCGGTATGGCAGTGATCGTGCGGAAGGTTCAAGACAGAGTTTCACAAATGAGACCGGGCTGCGCACGATCAGTGATCGTGCGCCAGGAGGTCGATGGTCGTGCGTGGGCAAAAACGCACGACCACTGACTCCTTTGCCAAAAATAGTGAAACGCCTATCCCGAATGCCCTCACGATCCCCAAACCTGCAGGAAAACTGCACGGGGCATCGATCGCGGCAGCCACAGCGAACAGTGATAAACATAGCAAGAAAGTAAATGCACACAAGCACGGAAATGGGCTAAAAAGGTGCACAGGGCGTGGAAAACCGTAGCGAACCAAAAGGAGTGCAAATGGCGCTAAACGGTGTGCAAAGACATGGAAATAGGCCTAGATGAGTCCAAAATATAGTATAAAATAGGGACTCATCATGCTCTACTTGGTGTTTTTCTACGTTTGGATACTATAGTATGCCCGTCTTGGCTGCTCTTTTGTTGTGGTTGCAGGTACAAAGGTTGTGAGCGTGTTTTGATTTGTTTTGGGAAGTTTCCTGCCTAAGGGACACTGGTCATGCATTTTTACACGCGCACGATCAGTGGACTCCTTAACGCACAACCACTGGTCATGCACGGCCTGCTCATCAAATCAAACAGTCCAGGAACACTGTGCATGATCATTAGACCTATAGCGCACGACCACTAGTCACGAGCCACTGATCGTGCGCATTATTCTCCACTTTTCCATGTTTGTTCTGGGGCATTCGCACGAGCATTGGATATATTGCGCACGACAACCGGTTGTGAGCCACTGCCCGTGCGTGCTATACCAGTTTTTCTTGAGTTCTGTCTTTTCAAATTGCATGAACAAGGGATCCAGTCCTCACGACCACCGGTCGTGCACCACTAATCGTGTGCATATATATTATTTTTTCTGTCGGATTGCTAGTTTCTCTGGAGCAGATCGAACGATCATCCACCATCAGTGTGCACGACCACTTGTCACATGCCACTGATCATGCGCTTTGATTATCTGCTGTTGTATTTAAACTTGTGCTCTGCGATTTCGGTCAACGCCTTCCATTTTTCACTCCGCTCCACCCGCCATTTCCTCTCCTCTAAGTGGGAAAACATCCCTCCAGCCACCATTTTCTCTCTCCTCTTTGGAGAGTTGATCCGACAACCATTTCTCCTCCAAGAGCTTTCAAAAGCTCTATCTCAATCTTCCATTGTCATCTCCAAGCTCCAAGCTCCATTTCAAGCTCATAGGTTACTGCATCCGTGGAGTTCTCCGGATAGATCCAGCCCAGCAAATATTCATGAAGAAGAAGGGTTATTGGAAGGATGTGACAGCCCTTCTAGACCCTGAACATCCTCTGTAGACCGAGCTCAAACAAGGTCTGACAACCATTGAATCCGGCCGTGAATCTCGGAGAGTCTTCGTGTGTTTGGTTGTTTCTCTTCCCCTTCACTTGTAGTATTTCCTTTTTTTGCATATTTTGAGTGTTGGAATGTTGTGTAAGAATATTGTTAGCTTGAATATTTAAGCATGTATATGTGATGATTTATTTTAGTTCTTGATAGCGTGTTGAGCTCTATTTTCTCTTGTTCAAGTTGTGATTGTGCAATTCTAGCAATTGCTAGAAGCGTGCATTGAAAAGAAGTGAATGTGACCCTCATAAGCTCATCCATCTTCTGTTTTTCTCTCTTGAGTAATCACCCAAAGAGACGAGGTGATGGTGACCCGCATTAGGATCATTAGTGTTAATCTTAGGAAACCCCAAATCAAAACCCACCTTTATTACGTTACCACTTGCAATCACTTTTTCAAATAGTGAAATAACACTCCCTACTTGCACAACTCGAGAGATCGATATCCGGGAATTCAACTCCTCAACTTTATTACTTGATAATGATTGGTACACTTGTCGTGAGTGCACTAGAGACCAATAGAGCGTATAATGGAATCATAGCCTAGTAGGAGCAGACAGCTTACCAAGGGCAGAGGAGGAAACAAAAGAGGAGGAGGCGGATGTTTTCGTCAGAATTTTAGGATGGAGCATCTGACCCCACAGTTAGCACTACTGCAACCCTCGTAGATTACGGCATATCGGAAGCCCAGGGAGCCCTTCAAGTATGGTTACTTCCATTATCACCAACCAAGAAACATTCGGCGCTTTTGCCCGCAACTGGTTGGGAATGTTCCAAATCATCATATATTCCCTCCAGCGGCCCAACGAGGATGTGGTCGAGGACGAGGACCAGATGGTATGAACGCATGACCTACTTAAGAATAAATGCTTTCTTCATACATGACTCAAGAGCGGGACCCATAGGACGTCATTGTAGGTATCCTGTAGTCAAACTCATTATTATATGTTTATACATATTCATCCTTAACATGCCTTAAATTACACTGAAAACCTCATTTTGGAAATGTTAAAACTTAATATTTAGGCATCATGACTGTTGGTGGGAGGCCTATCTATACCTTATTCGATACTGGTGCCACCAATTTGTTCTTCTCAGTGGGCTTTGTGATGGATCAGAATGGTGTAAGACACTACACCGGAGTCACTCGGAGAGATGCCTTCCAGACGGCTCCGAGATGATCTCAAATGCCAAATGAATCTTGGATATGAACATTAGAGACATGCTTTCAAAACCCTAGCAACGGTATTATAGATGCATGAATTTGATCTCGTTCTGGACATGAATTGGCTAAATTGGAACCATGCTAGGATGGACTGCATGGTAAAGTAGATCATGTTGAGGCAGGGTGATTAATGGGTAATCTTCCAAGGTATTAGATTTATACCACGTATGTTATTAGGTCCTGTTTAGACAATTAAGGCCCGTGTGTATGGGGACAAAGGATTTATGATAATTTTTGAGCTGAAGGAAATAAAGGTTAGCTTGAATGATGTACCAGTAGTTCGGGATTTCCCGGATGTTTTTCTAGAAAAGGATTACCCCTACACAGGAAGTGGATTTTCAGATCAAGCTATTATAGGGTGTCAAGCCCGTCTCGCAGGCCCTATACAAAATAGCCCCGAAGGAGCTAGTAGAGTTTCTAGTGCAGCTATAGGGATTGGTGGGCTTGGGATTTGTTCACCTTAATTTGTCTCCATAGGGAGCTCAAGTTTTATTCATAAAGAAGAAGGATGGATCACTATAATTGTGTATAGAATACTGGGAATTTAACTGGTTGACAGTGCGAAACACCTATCCCTTGCCCTGGATCGACGAGCTATTCGATTAGCTGGTGGAAGCGTATTGGTTCTCCAAGCTAAATTTACGGTCAGGGTACTATCAGTTGAGGATACAGGAGGAAAATGTTCATAAGACTGCTTTTAGTTCGAGATACAGCTTATTTGAGTTAACTGTGATGCCGTTTGGGGTTGCAAATGCCCCAACAATATTCATAAGCCTGACAAATAGGGTGTTTGAGCCGTATTTGTATGTCTTTGTCACCAGATTCATTGATGACATTTTGGTCCACTCAAGGACAGAGAAGGATAATGCAGAGCACCTGGTCATAGTTTTGGAGAAGCTGAGGGAGTGCTGCTTGTTTACTAAGTTCCGTAAGTATGAGTTTTGGCTCCGAGAAGTTTCTTTCTTGGGCCATATCATTAGTGGAACTGATCTAGTAGTAGATCCATCCAAGGTGCGTGTCGTGAAGGAGTGGTCGCCTTTGAAGGAAGTGGCCGATGTATGATGTTTCCTTGGACTTGCTGGGTACTATCGTAAGTTTGTGGAAGGATTTTCAAAGTTTGCCCTTCCCTTCACCGCTCTGATAAAGAAGGGTGTACCTTTTATGTGGGCACCCAAGTATGAGGATGCATTCCAAGAGTTGAAGGACCGTCTTACCTCTGTGTTAATCCTTACCCCCTCCATCTAGGAAGGAAGGATTTCAGATTTACACGGATGCATCCTATTAGGGCATGGGGGTGGTATTGATGGAGCATGGGCGCATGATTACGTATTCCTCAAGGCAACTGAAGAAAGATGAGGTGAATTACTTTCTGCACGACTTGGAGCTGGGAGAAGTGATATTCGCCCCGAATATTTGGAGGCACTATCTGTATGGCGTCCACTGCGAGATTTTTTCATATCATAAGATCTTGAAGTACATCCACACCCAGAAAGATCTTAACTTAAGACTGCGGCGGTGGCTGGAGTTTCTGTATGATTATGAATTTACATTAACCAACCACCCAGGGAAAGCGAACTCAGTGGCGGATGCTATAAGAAGGAAGGCACCAACTTTGAGCCCTGAAACTCAATTGATGGCTATGGAGTTGGCTCAAGTGCTCGAAAAGATGGATATTACACTGGTATCTAAGGATCGTCCTGAGGCCTATACAGATAACTTAGCCACTATGAGTATAGTTTGTGTTGTCCGTGATCGGATTCAAGTAGAGCAAGGGAAGGATGTTGCTCTTGCTCCTATGTTCTATGCAATTGTGGAGGATCAGCCAAGGGATACATGCTAAAGGAAGACCACATTCATTTCAATGGCTGACTTTTTATTCCCACAGGTGGTGGGATTCGGGAAGATATCCTGAGAGAGGCCCATTGCACCAAGTATTTGGTACATCTCGGGATTGCCAAGATGTACACTAACTTACGGAGGACCATGTTTTGGCAAGGAATGAAGAGGGTGTCACATACTATGTTACGAAGTGTAAGGCTTGTTAAAAGGTGAAGGTGGAGTGCAAGATCCCTGGAGGATTATTACAATCATTGCCAATTCCCAAGTGGAAGTTCGAGGATATTTCAATTTACTTTGTTCATGGCCTTCCCCGATCTTATTCTGGGAATAATTTAGTTTGGGTGATAATAGATCGCTTGATAAAGGTTGTCAGGTTTATCTCGATGAGGAAAGAGGCACATGTCGATGTTTTGTTGTGTCTCTTTGTGGAGCAGTTCGTTCGGTACCGTTGGTGCCAAAGACAATAGTTTCGGACCGTGATGGTCACTTTACCTCTAAGGAATGGAGGGAGTTCAGGTATATTTGGGCTCTCGTCTTACCTTCAGGAAGGCTTTTCATCCTCAGACTGATGGCCAGTCTAAGAGGACTATCAATAATATGGAGGACTTGCTGTGGTTATGCGTTTCAGATAGGGAGAACCATAGGAGAGACTTCTACCATTGGTAGAGTTTTCATATAATAATAGTCATCAGGCAAGCATCAAAATGGTACCTGTTGGGTCCATTGCTCATAATGTCCTAGATTTGAGTGAAGTCAATATTTTCAATGATATACACATGTCTATAGATGACTATGATAGGTCAGGTAGCCTAAGTGGCTATTTCAGGTAAACACTTACCTATAGTGTGGGATGACAGAAAACTATCTAATTCCACAGGCATTGAGTGAAGATGAGTCACTCAAAGCCAGATGTCTTATAGAGCTGAGTGAAGCTTATACAGTCAAAGCCAAGGCAGTGGCAAGCTGAGAAAATGGCTAAGTCAACATGAATTGAGTGAAGTCAACTCACTCAACGCTATACAACAAAAGGCTATGAGACAGGCTACAACAGTAAAAGCCTGTTGTTGGAATGAGATAAAATATGGCTAAGTCCACAGGCGTTGAGTGAAGTCAACTCACTCAATGTTATGCTACTGAATAAGAAGAAAATTAGCTAAGGCTGAAAGCATTGAGTGAGGCATGTTCACTCAATGATCTCAACGCTTATGTTGTTGAATAAGCATAAAAATTGATTAAGGCAAATAGCGTTGAGTGGAGGTTACCGACTCAATGTTGTCAATGCCTAGTGAAGACAGAATTTTGTCTAAGGAGTTCGGCGTTGAGTGATGCTTACTCACTCAACGCCAAACAGCTGAGAGCTGATAAAGCAAGATTGACGTTGAGTGGAGCTGAATCACTCAACGCCTAGAATTAGATTTATATTTTAAGTAGTTTGGCATTGAGTGAAGGTTACTCACTCAATGCCAAGAGACAGTGAATTTGCCAAAGTGTCTTGGCGTTGAATGATGCTTACTAACTCAACGCCAATTCTCTGATGCTCGATTTTGGCTAAGTACACAGGTGCTGACGTCAGCAAAATCGACAAAGTCCACTAAGGTCAAATAAGTCATGGGGAAGCTACACTACACGACAAAACTTGTCGTGAAGCTACTATACATCTTCTTCGATTAAAACAAGGCATAGCTGGAAGCTGTAGGTGGGGCTCACCAATATCTTAGAGACATTGATCAGCAAACTACAAAAGGAAGAGAAAGGGAAAGGACAAAAAGAACTTTTAGGGCATACTTTATTCAAAAGAGGAGAGCAGTCGTCATCATCGTGTTCGCCATTACTGCAAGTTAAAAAGCTTGAAGCTCTCCAGTAAGAAAAGTTCAGTTAGCTGTGCATGTCTCCAACTGCCACAATAGATTCAGAATCTATTCTGAAGAAAGAAGAACCTTCATCTTTTATCAGGTTCAGTGGGTTGTTTGAAGACTCAAGATCAAAAGATCTTTAGCCTTCAGCAGCTAGTTCAGAAGTTTTCTTCTGAGTTCCTCCAGCAAATCCTTTACTAGCTGTGAGGAGAGTAGGAGCAGAAAGTGCTTTTCTAGTGGTTGACACAGATAAATTTCTCCGCGTCAAAGTTAATTAAATAATTTCTCTTTGTAGGATCCTTCTGGATCTGAGCTGTAGGACCTTTGGGTCTGAGGTAGGGCAAATTTTCCTGAACTGTAGGAGAGAGAATCTCTCTGAGGTAGGTGAGTGTTACTCACTGAGGAGTAGGGCAGTATTGCCTGAACTATAGGAGACTGTATCTCTCTGAGCTATAGGAGCAAGCTTGCTCTGAGGTAGGGCTATCTTCCATAGACTGAGTGTTAGGGCTTAAGTGTTTGAGGTAGGTGATACTTATATCACTGAGTGTAGGCCTTTGTGGCTGAGGTGTAAGTATTTGAGGATACTGAGAGATCCTTAGGGATCTATTGTGTAAGCTCCTTGGAGCATTGATTTAGAGAAGTGTCTTGACTAACAGGAAGTTATCATGGTGGGAGGAGAGTGGATGTACCCAAAATTTTGGGAAACCACTATAAAATACTTGTGTGCTTTTTCTGTGGTCGCTTTTATTTTCATAATTACAGTTGATAAGGACAAGCTTTAGATCACAAGAAGCTAAAAGCTTAAAGAAACAATCAAGTTATTAAAAAAGACCCAAGAAGACCTATTCACCCCCTCTAGGTTGCTAGCTACCTTGAAATTAAAGACTTTCAGTACCCTATGAGGCACTTTATGGTAGGAGGTGCAGAACGCCTTTATCATTGGTCCAGGATGAGGATCCAAAGGCATTGGGGGTGGAGTACATCGATGACACCAATGTTATGATTAGGCTGATCTAGGACTGCATGCTAGAGGCTAAGAGCCGACTGGCAAAGTACTGTGATGTGAAACACAACATGGTGGAATTACAAGAGGTTGATAAGGTATTCATGAAGATTAAGCCAAAGCATGGGGTGTCACGTATTCGTGTAAGGAAGAAGCACAAAACGTAATATATAGGGCCTTATACAAATTTGGAGAGGATTGGTTCCTTGGATTATAGGCTGGAGCTACCGCTGGAACTAGAAAACTTACACGACATCTTTCATGCGTCTTCCCTTCAAAAGGCACTGCTTCGACCCGAGCAGTTTGTCACCACTACTTCCGGTCCTGTGGTATCCGACAAAACTATCCAACTAGAGTCTATACAGATAGTACATACCGAGATCCGGAAGTTGCGGCAAAAAAGTGTTCCTTTAGTAAAGGTCATATGGTCCAACCAAAGGAAGCTGGAATATACATGGGAACCTATGGATCTTATGCATATGCGTTATCAAGATTTATTTCCTCAAGGTACACTTAAACTACTTTATACTTCTTACTTTAATACCCGTAGACCCAACTTCAATTTCGTGGATGAAATTATTTTTTTGTTTATTGGATTTATAACGTCCTGATTTGAGCTAGACTCCATGTGCATATATTTCTGTCAAGCAAGTTGACTCGGGCTTGGTGAGCCTTAGAACGTCGGGAGTTTCCTGATGGTCAGGCTTCGTGTTAACACGACACTTAAGCCAAAAAAGGGTTAACTCGACGCCAACATTGAGTGGCATCAAGTGAACTCGATTCCGGGACTCGATGCCCAGTTTAAGTGTGATGTTTTGTTGTTTGCTGTCTGGGAAGAAGAGTAGGCTGACCCTGAACAGGAAATATTTTTGGGATTTACATGAACGGCGCAGTAATTGCCTCTTATCACTTCCAAATTTTGTTTTATGTTATAACTAAGTTTGGTATTATAGGAGGGTGACACTTGTGTTGGGTAGCCATTCCAAAGCCTTGGAAGAATGTCAGCCATTAATTCCAAGTCAAATCAGCCACATTTTCTCTCACCTCAAGCCTTTGACCTTGAACCTTATTCCCTTATCTGAGAGTTGAGCTTTATCCTCTCCTTCTCAACTATTGAGCCAACCATTTTCCCTTAGAATAACCAAGCTCGGAGCAAGATTGTCGAAGGCCACCGCCATCATAACATCAAGGAGACAATCTTGTTCCATGGATTTAAATCGGGTGTGCTTCCTACCCTCTCCATTGATGCTAGATCTTTAGATCGAAAAATAATAGAGATGTCGGGCACAAGAGAGCTTGACATTGGTGAGTTTAATGGAGCTTTTTTAGGAAGAAACCACGCTAGAACTTCCGTTCTAGGGCATCGATCGCCCTCGATAATATCTTCAGTCATTTCATCTATTCAGTATGAAGATGGCAGACTTGATTCCATGAAGAATGGTGCTCTATTAAGGTAGAAAAGGAGGAGAGAAGTTGAATGCATCTTGTATATTGGCCGGAGGAAGAAGATGAACAGATACTGTTCATCTGTCCTTAAGATTCATGTAGAAATTTTATTATATTAATAGATAGAAATATGTTTTGTACGCATGATAGACTTCAAGCCTATTTTTAGGCAATATCCAGTCAGATTCAGGTCGCGGGCTCAACATGAAAGTTGTATCCCTTGAAAGAACCTTTCCAACGAGTGGTTGTACATTTTATGGGGAGCTCTATAGCTCCCTAAAAGTGAAATAAAAATTTACTGTCCTTAAAATAATTATGTTTTTAGGTACAGGACAGATTCTGTCCAGTTTGCACAGCCGAGTTCAAACTCAATTTTTTGCATGATAGACTTAGATATAGACCTAGGACTCAACATGAAAGTTGTATCCCTTAGTGATACCTTTATAGAATGGTATGGATCCTTAATTTTGGTGGACGGTAGAACCAAGAAATCCAATTTTTGAAAACTACAACATGCACGATCAACTTTTGATGTTTTACTGATTTCTCTTATTTTGATGAAATGTTTATGAAATTTGGAAGATAACTTTTGAGAATGTTGTGATGACACCTTTCAAGTTTAATAATAATTGGATGTGTATGTGTTAAGATTTAGTCAATCATATAGTATTAATTTGTTATGATATAGGCAATCATATTGAAAGCTCGTGAAGGTGAAACATGATGGAAACGATCGAAATGTTACATAATTTATATGCTAGAATTTTTAAAGGGCTGGATGAGAAATAACCCCTTGAATAAATAGTGTGCTTAATCATTATTCTCAAATATTGAAGGCATTTGGGGTATCCTTTCTATTGAGTTATTATGCCACGAGGAACACAAGTAGTTCTTATGATCATATGGTGTGTAACCTCATGACTTGTACATCCAACTGCTTTAGAGTTACGTCAACTCCCTATGGGTAACAGTGAGGGCTTGGTATAGGGAATAGGATATATCTATATCCTGAGTTGATAGGTAAGGGACTTAGTTTGGAGCCCTTGTGTGCTTGAGAGCACAGGTGAGTTGTGAAATGAAGGACTCAAAAGTGTCTTTGGTCCTTGGAAGCATGGTGGAATTATGGAAATTACATGGGGTGTACATTGATACATTATTGTTAAATGATCCTTAGTTGGGGATTACCTGTGGAAGGTCTACGGGCTTGAAGGTCATCACACCGACGGAGCTGGCAGATATACCTTGGCTGATTAGGATTGTTTCTTTGGTGCTTTCTTCCTAAAGACCCCTTCTATGCATATTAAGTCGGTTGGGCTTGGCTCTTTGGTGTTTACTTCCCAAAGACCCATTTCGTGTTTTTTAGGCCAGTTGGGTTGTGCTCTTTGGTTCTACCTCCTAAAGACCCCTTCTGTGACATAGTACACAGGGACTCTGCTATCAGGAATATAGCGTTAAGGCGTACGTAAGGCCTAGGTCAGGTATTGTGCATACCAACCTAGTGGTGGAGGAGCTCATTCCACTGCCTCCGACTAGCCATGCCGGGTGGTGCCTGAGTGGTTTGCTACCCTCGAAAATTTGGAACTTAAGGTCTATGTCAACAAAGCAATTTAGAGTTTATGAGTAAGTATGGGTGAGTCAACATATCACATTTATTGCATTGCACCGCATAAGATTCTCATCATATAAATTTGTATGTGCACTTTTATATGATAAGTTACTTTTTATTGTATCCGATATTTAACTTATAAATTTATATGGGAATTTTTATATGTTATGTTCAATTCTGTACCTATGATATTATACAATTAGTCTTTTATGCTCTTACTCACATGTTCCTGGTACTTATTTTACCTATGCTTCCATTATTATTGAAGTCATTATTAAGTTTTAGCTAAGGATTTACCACCTGCTATACATGTACTTACTGATTATATTGTGCCACTCTCTTTCTTTCCTTCTGCTTGGTGCATAAGAGTTGTCGGGGTGAGAGAATGTTAAGCCACTTGTTTTTATGACTACCGATTTTTACGTACACTTTTAGGAGGTCACCCTGCAGGAGGAGCAGTAGTAGAAACCCATGTACGAGGGCATCCAGGCCAGGCAGACATGGCCTAATGTTACATTGCCTTTGTTACCCTCGGTTACAGATGTGAGATTTTGAGCATTTGTTGTAGCCCTTTTGGGTAATTTTTATACTCTGATATTTAAAGAAACTTTTGTAATTTCTTGTCATATATTTTGTCTGGACTTTATTACTTATTGTGTATTATGGCTTCAGTAGTTTTTCTATTATTGATGGGTTGACAATATGATATTGGTAATAGCCAGAAGAATAGGCGTCTTGTGGTACAAATTAACCTGTGTGTTTATACTACTACAAGTCGATTGCTTTGGGTATAAGGCTCCCATCAGCCTTGTCTTGTGTTGCGGGAGGGGGGTTTTATAATAAAAACCAGAGGTGGCCGATTATGTTTGTTCAAATGGGATAAAAGATGAGGATTGCCCGTCATATGATTAGTAGCAGCAGAGTTAATGAGCCACATACCCTTAGTGGCCATATGAGCACTACCCGAAGAGGAGGCAAACAAAATTTGACTTCTTCAATGTAATGCCACCCGCAGGAGGGTAGAGATGAGGATGTTTGACACAATAGTGATCAACATGTGACATGTCTAACCATAGTGATAGCGGAGATATCTAGACAGACCCATCCACTACATTGACCTCCACAACCTCTAGGAATGCCATGACAAGCTGGATGAGAAATAGTGTCAGGAGGAGGTAGAGAGGCAAACAAAGGATGTTGAAGAAGTGTAGTGACAACAGAGATGCACACAGTAGTGGCATCCAGATTAGGAGTATCAGTCTCTCCAAGAATTTATTGCCGAATCACATCATAATACTGATAAATGAAGCTGATAACACACCACCAGAAGTTCTTGGGAGTGTTTGTATTACTCAGCAAGATTAATAGAGATGGGGTGATGTTGAATAAGCTCAGCGCCAAGATCTTGCACCTCCTGATAGGAAGCAACATGAGACATCATAGGACGGGCAATTAGATCAGCATACATGTATATATGTGAAGTTTGAGCTCCCTTGGAGTATAGAACAACAGAATGAGTCCAGACAACCTTAACCATCTCATCATGGCAAATGTTAGGAAGGAACTCATCAGAAAGACTATTGGCAAGCCATGATCTAACCAACGTATGTTTGACATCCCAGTCATTAAAGGCAATAGATCCTCGTGTAGGAGGGTCATCAGTGAGATGATAACGCTTATGCTGAGAGCATAACAAAAGCACAAAGGAAAACTCAAGTATGGATAATTTAGGCTAGTGAGCTTAGAGGCAGTGCCAAGATTACCGAGAGAAGTTAAAATAGAAGAAGCAGTTAGAATAGGAGTTGCTGACAAAGTAGAGGAAGAGAAGGTCTCCTCAAAGTACAGTAGAGAAAACAGATAGAAAATGTTATCCACGCGGACAAAGAGAGGCCGCTCAAATAAATGGACACAGTGAAAAGAACGGAGAACAAAGGAAGGGCGGGAGGGCGACAAGAACCAGCAGTTAATAAGAGACCACAAAAGAGAGAAGAGTGTTGTTAAGAAAGAAAACCACGAAAGGAAGGAGAAGAGAAAGTGGTTAAAATAGGAGACCATTTGCACTGCCTTACGCCCAAAAAATCAAAACCAGAGCAAATGAACTGATGAGCTCTAATACCATATAAAAAAAGTCTAAATAAAGGGATTTTTTATTGATCAAAAAGATGAGTAATATAAGGGTATGCACACCGATTTATAGAAAATGAGGAGAAGAGAGAGAAAACCAGAGAAAGAATACATAAAACCTGTCACATGTGATTCAGCAGATAGATTAAACCTAGGCTACGCGGGATGTGCAGTAAGACAATCTAACCGCATGATAACACAGAGCTTGAGATGATATCAATAAGGTTTCTATGGCCTCTATCCGTCAGGATGCAATGAACAACTCAAGGGGCAACAACTGCAGTTAGATTGAATCTAACTGTCAGACCGCAACTGTGATAGCACTTAAAGAACCACCAAACTTCAACTGCGGTCAACCCTTTGTTGATCACTAAAAGGCACAGTTGGGGTAAACACACAGGGACACCTTGGGCAGTTAGGCAGGTACTAACTTCCAGACCGTAACAGTGACTTACCTCAGCTGATCGCCAAACCGGCTCTAACAAAAAATAATAATAAGACCTTGATAGTCACCAGACCGCACCGCCACTAAATCTTATCACCAGATCGTACTGCGGTTAACTCTTTCCGATCATCATACCGCATTGCGGTACTCCGGTGCGGTTACAAAGGACAACTTCTATACCGCCAAACCAGGTTGCCATACCGCCATAACTAGAGCTCTAACATCAAAGCGGTAACACTGTCAGATCTACTAGACAGGCAGGCCGCCGAACCAAACCGACAGTCCCCCAGACTTGTCTGCCACTCGTGTTCGCCAGAATGCCAAGACTCCACATGTTATAACACTAAGTATATGTTCAGGAGAACACCCCATACATTCATAAGCTGTGCGCACTTGTTTCCCCTAGACGTGCAAATGACCCAATTATACAGTGTGAACTATCGTTGAATAACGAGCAAACAAAAAGATAATACACAAAAAGATAATATACAGTAGCTATGACCCCAAATAATCGCAGATAAAAAAATAAGATTGTTTACAAAGATGATTCACGAATACACGCTCAAAAATTAAACAAAAGTGTTTATCGAGTAAATGTTGCCTTCTGAGTCTCCTGAGGTATTACCAGAGCAAACTCTTTTTCCCGAGTATTCTGAGGGGGTGTATCCATGGGACATTGACTGATGGAGGTAGGAATATGTACGGACAGGTTCTGCGTCTTCCGGGAGCAATTATTCATATTGAAAGCGTGCAAAATTAGGCTTGAAGACGTTCAGGTCCTGTGCGTACTCCACAAACATGCTTGCCAGATGGATGAAAAGAGAACTTTAGGGGAACACGCTCAAGGTACTCAGAATCACCATTTTAAGTTCTTTTACGATTACCTTTAATTGGTTTTGTAGGCAAGTGACCTCGTCCAAGGTCTGTCGCAGGGCATACCATGTCTGCTTCAGAGTCTGCCAATAGGTAGTATTGTACGCCAGCGCCCTCAAAGAGGTTGTGGCCGCCCTCTGTGTCAGCTGGACTTGGGACACACTCCTCATCACTACAATTTCCTCGTTGCTAACGACTTAAAAAAGAATGTTAAGGTGTGCATAGTGGTTTCCTATTTTTTCCTCCAAGACAGAAGGCTCAAACTAATTGTAACCGCGTCCGCATCCCCGAATATCAACAACCTGCCAAGACTATCTGCTAGGAACTTACCGTCTGGGGGAGGGTCTCACGTGCCAACTGGAGGAGTCTGATGGCAAGTGATAACAAGTTTTAATCTTACAGGAAGTTAATAATATCGGGAAGAAGATGAAGTGGAACAGTAATAATGGCGATGCAAAAAATAGGCATTCACACACACAGTTTTTTTTTATTATTAAAGACGATTGGTCATTGGTTCTTACATATACTGTTTGAACAGTTGCAACACCGGTTCGGATGAACCGTTACTCTAACTGCTTAACTTATATTAAGATAGTACTTATCTTAATATAACATAATATAATCTTTAAATACCAAATAAGTGTTATATATTAACACCCCCACATAACTCTTATTTCATTTCGCCTGTAATCCCTAGCTCACTGCGGAGCTTGACGAAGCGGTCACGCGTCATCGCCTTGGTGAAAATGTCGGCCGTCTGTTCTTCCGACGAACAATGCTTTAGATCAATATCCCCGTTCTCAACAAGTTCTCGGATGTAGTGATATCTTAAGGCGATGTGTTTGCTCTTCCCATGGAAGATCGGGTTTTTAGCTAGGTCCATTGCTGACTGGTTGTCAACGAAGATAAGAGTTTTCTTCACAGCTTCTCCTGTAATCTCTGCTTTAATCCTTTGTAGCCATACTGCTTCGCATCCAGTTTCACTGAGAGCCATATATTCTGCTTCGGTAGAGGATAGTGCTACCGATTTCTGCTTTTTCACATTCCAGGAGATTAGGTTATTACCAAGAAAGAAACATGAGCCCCCGTACTTCTTCTATCCACCATACTTCCTCCCCAGTCTGAATCGCTAAACCCAATTAGATCGGGTTTTTCACAGTGTTTATAGTAGAGTCCAAAATCTCTTGTTCCTTGAAGATACCTGAGTATTTTCTTTGCTGCAAGTAGATGAATTTTGCTTGGATTGGATACAAAGCGAGCTACAATGTTTACAGATAGGGCTATATCGGGTCTTGTGTTTGTCAAATAGATCAGTGAGCCAACAAGGCTTCTATATTCCTCTTCATTAGCTCCTTCTTCATCATTATCTTTCATTGTTAGCTTCTCACCAGGTGATATGGGTGTGATAGTTTTATTACTCTCAATCATGTTATACTTCTTCAGTAGGTTTGTAGTATATACAGTGCCTGTGAGATAAAATACCCGTCTTTCATTTTCTTTATTTGTAGTCCCAGGAAGAAATTGAGATGACCTAGATCAGTCATCTTATAGTTGGTCTTCATTTTTTGTTTAAACTCTTCTATCACCTCTTCACTTGATCCAGTGATGATAAGATCATCTACATAAATGCTGACAATGAGTCTTGTTTTTCCTACTGATTTGGTATAAAGTGTTGGTTCACTGGGGCTTTTAATCAAATCTTCACTTAGGAGAAAAGCATCTATGTTGGAATTCCAGGCCCTCGGTGCTTGTTTCAAGCCATAGAGTGCCTTTTTAGCTTATAGACTTTCTCCTCTTCACCTTTAACCTCATACCCTTCTGGCTGCGCTACAAAGATTTCTTCCTCAATTTTCCCATTCAAAAAGGCTGATTTAACATCTAATTGGTGTATTTCATAATTGCATTGTGCTGCTATAGCTAAGATCATCCGAATGGTTGTTAGTCGTGTAACAGGTGCATAAGTTTCATGGAAATCCTCTCCTGGTTTTTGATTGTACCCCTTAGCTACAATTCGGGCTTTATATTTAAGCAATGATCCATCTTCTTTCTGTTTTATTTTGTACACCCACTTAAGACCAATGATAGATTTTTCAGGAGGCTTCTCAACAAGTTCCCAAGTGTTGTTTTTAATCACAGCATCAATTTCTTCCTGCATTTCTTTTCTCCAGATTTCATCTTCTGCAGCTTCTCTGTAGTTTATTGGAGCAACTGTAGTGAGAGCAATGGGAGTAGTGTGTTTATAAATATCCTCAAGTGATCTCATCTTGGTTGGTTGACAAGATTCAACATCTGAGTCACTCTCATTTTCAAATTCTGTATCTCTTCTTGCAATCGGGCTTGGTGGTTGAGATGGTAACATATGTTCTGTTTGAAGTAGTTCTGGAGAGGAAGCATCATGCTGTTTTACTTCAATTTCTTTTTGAACTTGCTTATCTTCTACTGGACACCCATAATAACTAGAGTTCTCATCAACAGTAACATCTCTAGTTATAATTAATCGTTTATTTGCCGGGTTCAGAACTCTGAATCCTTTACTTTCATAGTTGTAGCCAAGGAAGATGCATCTTTGGCTGGTTTCATCCAGTTTGTCCCTCTTATCCATTACTTTGTGTACATAGCATGTTGAGCCAAAAACTTTTAAATGGGATATATTTGGTTTTTTGCTCCATAGTGCTTCATATGGGGTGGCTCTTTCCACTGATTTTGTAGGACACCTATTGAGAATATAGGTGGCTGTGTGCACTGCTTCTCCCCATAGCTCCTTTGGGCAATTTTTATGGATAAGCATGGATCTAGCCATTTCTACAATTGTTCTGTTTCTTCTCTCTACAACACCATTTTGTTGGGGAGAACCAGGAACAGTGTATTCATGCTTTATGCCTTCATTTGTACAGAGATTTGAGAATTGAGAAGAAATAAATTCCCCTCCTCTGTCAGTTCTTATTATTTTGATTTTCTTTTCTAACAGATTCTCAAATTCTCTTTTATATTTTATGAATGAATTGAAGGCATCTGATTTGTTTTGTAGAAGGCTAATCCACATATATCTACTATAATCATCAACAATAAGTAGATAGTAGTTCATACCGCCTATAGTTGTGGTGCTGGCAGGGCCCCATAGATCCATATGCAAAAGATCCAATGCAGCATCAGCTCTTCTTGCGGCTTACTTGGGAAACTTTGTTCTATGTGATTTTCCCCTTTGGCAAGTGTCGCATATGATCTTTTCATTTGCTTCTATCGGCGGCAACCCATCAACAATTTGTGGCAGGTACTTGAGAGAATCATAATTGAGGTGTCCAAGTCTGCTATGCCAGGTCATGCTTTCTTCCTTTTTACATATCATGTTAATCTCCTGTTTTTGCATCTTCACTGGTTTCAAGATGAGAGTAAATACATTGCTGGTGTTCATGCTTGCACTGGTTACTAGCTTACCATTCTTTTCATCGATTATTTTGCATATTCTTTCTCCAAATGTAACGGAGTAGCCCCTTTTAAGCAGTTGTCCCACACTGAGGAGGTTTTGGGACAATGTAGGTACATAGTTTACATTGGCAATCAGCTTTTTCTTACCTTGATTAGTTATGACAGCAATGGTTCTTACATATACTGTTTGAACAGTTGCAACACCGGTTCAGCAATGGTTCCTCTTCCTTCTATCTGTTTCTTTTTTCCATCTCCCAGCATTACCTCAGATTTGTAGTTGTTGTCTAGTTCTACAAAAAATTCTTTCTTGTTTGACATGTGGGATGAGCATCCACTGTCAATGCACCAAGTGTGTTCATTCAAGCCAGCATAAGTTGCTTCATTTTGGCAAGTAAAGAGGAACGTCTCCTCTTCTTCAGTGTATTTTGCTTCTTCAGATCGTTTGTGCCAGCACTTGGAGTCGGAGTGGTTAGGTATTTTACATCTTTTACACCTAAAGAAGCAGTCTTTAGGCTCGTGATTGTTCTTCTTACAGATGTTACAAGAGAACTGACTTTGATTGTTGTTGTTGTACATTTTCTGTTTTCCTTTGTTTTTATTTTTACTGGGAAACTTCTTCTGCTGATGTGTGCCAGGAAACCTTCTTTCTTCCTTGTTTTTGAAATCTTTTTTGGCTTGGAAAGCCTTGTCCAGATATATGTTGTCTCTGGACATGAGTTCTTCATGAGATTGGAGTGATCCCATGAGTTCTGTAAGGGACATTTGCTCGATGTCATGTGACTCCATGATTGCTGATACTATATGATTGTATGCCGTAGTTAGGGATCTCAAGACCTTTTCTACGACCTGTCCTTCTTCAAGTTCACCTCCAAGAATTTTGATTTGGTTCACCACAGATGTTACTCGACCAAAGAAATCTTTTGACGTCTCCTCTGTTTTCATAAGTAGAGCGTCAAATTGTCTCTTCAGGCTTTGTAGTTTTATTTTTACTGCTTTTTTACTTCCCTTATACTCATTCTGTAGCCTCTCCCATGCCTCATGAGCAGATTTCGAGCCCATGATTCTGGGATAGATGTGTGCTTCAACACCTTGTTGAATTAAGTGTAACGCCAAGGCGTCTCTTTTTCCTTCTTCCTTTGTTAGTTTTGTGGTTTTTGATGTTGAAGATGTTGACTCAGTTGTTGCAGGCCCTGATGAAACAATGTCCCATAAGTCCTGAGATTTGAACAGAGTCGCCATTTTATCAGCCCAGAAATCATACATATCTCCTGAGAATGATGGTACCGACGTTCGAAGACTATTTCCACTACCGGTAGATGATGATCCCATGACGTGCTTGGCGTCTGGACAGACAAGTTGAGATTTTTAAGAACAGATTCAGGAACAGATACAGTGTCTGCTTCAGATGCCGCCGCCTGCGTCGAGATCGGATTTTGTTGATTTGAACAAGTCCGAGATGATCGAACAATGCTCTGATACCACTGATGGCAAGTGATAACAAGTTTTAATCTTACAGGAAGTTAATAATATCGGGAAGAAGATGAAGTGGAACAGTAATAATGGCGATGCAAAAAATAGGCATTCACACACACAATTTTTTTTATTATTAAAGACGATTGGTTCTTACATATACTGTTTGAACAGTTGCAACACCGGTTCGGATGAACCGTTACTCTAAATGCTTAACTTATATTAAGATAGTACTTATCTTAATATAACATAACATAATATTTAAATACGAAATAAGTGTTATATATTAACAGAGTCTGCACCAGCCTCTGGTTCTGCCTAACAGGGGAGCTCACATGACCCTTACGCGGGGTCGTCGGCACCCGCTGAGGCACAAACCTTCTTAGGCTGACGACTTTCTTTTCTCCATGGAGGTCAAGACCTCGCGTGGGAGCTCGTAGGGTCCTTCTGCGAGAACCTGCAAAATGACTGTAACTTGGAAAGTTAGAGCCCGTAGGTATGACCATTTTTTATAAACTAAGTCTTATATTATGCAGTGTCCATATCCGCCACCTCTCCAGGATTGGGATGTAGTATGCTACGTCCATGGGATCCTTGTCAAAGAATTCCACGTTGCTCTTCTCCATCCCTTCGACCTGCGGGCTTTGGAAGTCATCCTCTTCCATGGGTGGGGGTAGTTTCTCTGCCCTCTAAAGTCTGCCTTGAGCATGTAGAACCATGCTTTTCATTCGTGAACTTTGTTTGCAAGGTTGAGGAACTGCAACTTGTTCTATCTAATGTGTAATTGCCCCTTTGAGAGCGAGCGAACATTGAACTGCCGCATGAACACTGTCAAGTTTAAGCGGACACTCGAAGCCGCAAAAATATAAAGAACGTGGTCGCCACCGCGATGGAGTTTGGGGTAAGTTGTACGGGGATTAACCCGTAATGGTCGAGCACTTCCACCAACTATCGGAATATGGGGAAGGTCCATCCCGCGTCGAAGTGTTCAAAGGGGAGAATTAGCTCATCGACAAACACCGAGTGGAGGTGCTCTCAAAATTCTGGAAGGTGAGCGACGTATCTATAAGGAGATACACAAAAATGAAAGAGGTGGTTGGCGAACTCCTCATCATGAAGTATAATTATAGGAGGGGCGTGCAACAAGAAAGACAATGCGCAGTCTACTCTGGTGGATATAACTTAAGGAGCTCAGTCATTCTTCATGGTGCTCAAAGGTATCTGCCGGAAAAGAGGCTTTATAAACCTATTTATAAGGATCAACTTGTTTTCCTCAGAACGCAAAGTGCCGCAGACACTTGTTGACCGAAAGGCGTGTTCGTGGCGACCATATCATTTAATAATTTCCAATCCCGCAAAAAGAATGATGTCATGCGATTTCCCACTAATACGTAAGATTTACGATAGCAACACACCACATAAAATAAAAACACTTCACACACAAAGTACAGCGAGCACATTGAGTGCCCACCTATTAATGTTCGCACAACATATTGTCCACCCACATCTAGTTAATTATTACAAAACCAAATACTTTAATTTATTTTACTCCTTATAAGCGTCCTCACCTGGCACCCACTCCACAACCACAAACAATAAGTTATCCGTAATCTCAGGGAGAACGCTCGATGCGCCCACGTGATACCTGTTTAAATTGGTGATTACTGCATGGATAGAACAAATGTCCTCTCAAACCTTCCGCACATACCTTAGGACAGCGTCCTCTATAGGGGTCATACCCTGCGTTACCGCATGAGTATCAGTTCGTGAGGCAAGTGCGGTGTCGCATAAGACATTCAGCTTCAGCATTTATGTCCCCTCGTCTAGGTTGATTCTACGCGTGATGACTTCCCCAACTCCTTTCTGGAGGGCCGCAATCGCTGAGATGCTCTCTGGAAAATAAGAGGGTAAGTAATATTTTAATCATTCCTAATCAATGAGTTATAGTAAGTTTTTCTCAGAAAATACCCGCAGTAAGGTATCTCTCCAGGATGACTATCTCCTCCAGCTTGTCTTTCTTCTTCTCCTCTTTCCAAGAGAAGTGTGCTCGGCGGGCGGCGGTTTGACAACAGTCCTGGCGATCGTGGTGTCTGCCTTCAGCCTCTCTATCTCCGCATCGAGATCATCATCAGCATCCTCCGGGTTGACATCTTCATCATCTTTGGTCTCCTCTTTAGATTCCCTCAGCTCTATGGACTTGTCGGGCGACTTCTGTCGACATGTCTCTTTCGTCAAAATGTGATGGTAGAATGGGTCTAAATCTCTTGGGGTTCATTGGCTTCTCCAAAGGGTCATGCATCATTTTCACCTCAACTCTTCTGATCCTCGCAGGAGGTGCAGTGACTAAAGGAATGTCGGCCTTGCTGGTCTTCAACTTTTGGGAGTCGGACTCTTTTCATTTTTGCGAAGTGCTCGAAGATGGTGTATTATGTTGGTTTTCTGCCGAGAGGCTCGCACAAATGTCTTTTCCCGCATCATAATGGTTGTCCAACTACGTGACAAGCTCAAAGATGGAGGGAATCGAGCATTTTTTCTTCTCTGTCGGTTTCTTTGGAGGTGACAGTGGCGTTTGCTTAGAGGAGCTGCACAAGAATTTGACAGGCTTTCTTGGCTTATTAGGGTCCGTTTTCTTTGTGGTGTTTGCGCCACAACCCATCTATGCGAGCAGAGCTTGGTTCATACTTATGACGATCAGATGCAAGGAGCAACTAGAGATTTGCGAAGAATGACCTATTTAGGTAGGGACCTACACTATTTATAGACTCCTGGAGGCATTTAGTGTGGGTCATAGTATTTGCTGTTACCTTTCTACTTTTTTGGAGATCGGGCGGTCTGCTAAAAAAGTACGGTTACCTTCAGGAGGCCTCTTAAAGTGTAGTTCGGAAGCTCCGGTCTGGAGTGCGTGCAAATGCAACAACCATACACGCATAGACTCTTCTTCTTCTTCGAATCCAACTCAGCAACATCGCACGGTTTCGTGTGGCCTCTTCTCTTAGTCCCTGCCTCCCAACTCTTCATATACCTCGGGCGGATGCACATTTAATATCACGATTAATAAGACATTAAACGCTCGTCAGTTCTGAAAGTGCTTAGAAAAAGGACGTGAAATTAGCCCAGAACTGGTTCGGACACCAAGTATGATCAAGTTTTCTCTCTAATTCTCCCTTGTATTCTTCTGAATACTCTTGTAATCCTTTTTACTGTGAATACAGATGCTCATCGCAAGGAAGACATTCGCCACGACAGTACAAGTCTGATGTTCGCTCCACTCCTCTTCTAGCGCAAAGGCTTTAACAGGCTTCAAGACAGGTCGGTCTTCCCCACAAGATCGCTTTCATTAAGATCCCATGGACTTAGAGATTTTCCTAGTTGGAATGCTTTCATCAAGGTTCCGTGGACTTGACAAAATTTCTAAGTCAGAATGCTTCCATCGAGGCTCCAAGGACTTTGTTATTTTTTATCATTTTTGTACTTTACGTTTGTAACAGAGAGGTGACATGTCACTCTCCAAGAGATCGTGTCAAAATCTTATAAACTCCAAGAAAATAGTGGATTTTGGCTTGTTACAGATCCAACCACGGGTTTTTCACCTTTTCCGGATTTTACACGTAAAAGAAAAGCTTTTGTCATTTCCATCTCTTTTTCTTTGACTGTTTGCACAACCGGTCTGAATCTAAGCTAATTCGATCTGATTATCTTAATTGGGGAAAAACCGGATTACCCATAACATTTCTCATATTTTTGTCAAGAGTTATTATTCACGTTTCTTCTTAGAATAAGGTAAGGTTGGATGGTTACATTATTCAAAATCTTCGGTTCAGTTAATTACTTCGACAGTTAAATTTATGTTTGAAACGGTATGTGTCCCCGTATAATTACTGAACAATCCAAACGAAAAATCCACTTAACACCAAAAGTGGCCGCGAGACTGCCCTCACTCACCGTCTACCCGCGCGGTTAGCACCCGGCAAGAACGACCCTTCCCGTGCGGCGAGTTTTGTCCCTCGATGACAACACTCGGTGAGAGCCCCACTCGCAACCCTCTATCTCATGCGAGATCCTCTCCCGCTCGGCGAGCACTTGCTCGTTCGGCACACACTCACGAGCACCTTCTCTTCACCCATGGTAAAATATCTTTTGCCGAGTCCACTTCCCTCTCACGGCTTGTCCTCCACCAGTGAGTCCGCCACCCACGAGATCTTTCTCGCGTGGCGAGAAGATCAAACTGTCTGACTTCTCCCTTAACCGCCTGGCTACCCCACCAGCGCTGCAGCGCTCCTCACTTACTCTCACAAACGAAAAACGAAATGGGGAAGTTTTCACTATTTTTTCAGCAACACTAAAAGGAATACTTACATGCCTTTATATAGGCTTACCATACCAATAGGAAACAGACAAGTGTCCAACACTTAAAAGCAACCAACTTCTCATCTACCAACCTCTCAACTCCACACTTAATGCATTCTCTCTCCCCTATATTTAAAACAAAACATAAATATAATAAACCCCACCAAACTTGTGGGACCGGTCAATGAAGTTAAAGTTCAACAAACTCCCCCTCAAACTTGGCAGCACATGCCTAGTTTGCCTTTGAGCTTCAGGAATATCTCAACCTTCAATGCCTTAGTGAAAATGTCCGCGAACTGCTCTCCGGTAGGGAAATACACCACTTTAACCGTCTTCAGCTCCACCTGCTCACGGAGGAAGTGGTACCTTGTCTCGATATGCTTGCTACGCCCATGTAGCACAGGATTCTTCGCGAGCTGGATGACCGACATGTTATCAACATATATCTTTATAGGGCCTTCCACTACATGGTGCAACTCCTGCAGGAGGTTCGATAGCCAAATAGCCTGGAAGGTACAAGCTGCCACCGCGATGTACTCTGCTTCACATGAAGATAAGGCAATCATTTCCTGTTTCTTCAAACTCCATGAGAACACTCTCATTCCCATATGGAAGGCGTATCCGGAAGTGCTCTTCCAATCATTCATATCTCCTTCATAGTCACTATCCGAGTAGCCAACCAACTCTAGTTCCTCGCCTATTGAATACTTCAGGCTGTGGCCTCTTGTCTCGTTCACATACCTTAGGATTCTCTTCGCAGTTGCGAAGTGATCCTCCTTTGGTTCCTCTATGTGCCTGCTTACCACCCCGACTGCATACATGATATCAGGTCGGGTGAAGGTCAGGTAGCGTAGACTCCCCACCAAACTCTTGAATAAAGTGGAGTCCACCGCTCCCTCCTTAGACTCCTTACTCAGCTTCAACCCTTGGTCAGCGGGAGTAGAGATAGGCTTGCTATTCTCCATCCTGAACTTCTTCAAGATCTCCTCTGCATACTTCTTCTGTGAGATGAAGATCCCATCATCACTTTGCTTCACCTCCATGCCTAAGAAGTATTTTAGCTCTCCCAGGTCCGTCATCTCAAACTCCTTCTTCATCATTTTCTTGAACTCCTCGTACATCGAAGGGTTATTGCCTGTGAAGATCATATCGTCTACGTATAGACATACGATCATCATGTCGCCATTCTTCTCAACCTTCATGTAGAGGGCATATTCATGAGGGTTCTTCTTGTAGCCATGCTTCGTAAGGTAAGCATCTATTCTCCCATTCCAGGCTCGAGCTCCTTGCTTCAACCCATACAAAGCCTTGTCCATCTTGCATACCTTCCTCTCCTGCCCCTTCACCACATATCCTTGGAGATGCTCGATGTACACATCCTCCTCCAAGTATCCATTCGGGTAGGTAGATACCACATCCATCTACAAGATCTTCCATCCATGATGAGCAGCCAGAGCAATGATCAATCTGATGGTGTCTATCCGCGCCATTGGGGCGAAGACTTCATCATTGTCCACTCCTTGGACTTATCGGTATCCCTTTATGACTAGCCGTGCCTTATGCTTTTCTATGCCTCCATCCTTGTTCTTCTTAAGCTTGTAAACCCACTTCACCCCAAGGGGTTTGTGGCCCGCAGGTGGATCAACCAGCTTCCAGATGTCATTCTTCTTTATGGATGCTATCTTGACATCCATAGCATTCCTCCAAGTTTTTTATTTGGCAGCTTCCTCATAAGAGTACGGCTCAACATATGCTAAGAGACAATATAAAGAAAAATTGTTAATAGTTGGTGCCGTCTCCTCGTAGATCTCCCCCAACGTCCTCATCCTAGGTTTAGGACGATCGTCTTTGCTTCCGCTAGTGCTAGCTCCACCAGATCTATCTCCACTAGTACATGCTCTACTTGAGTAGCGGGTGAGAGCTCCCCCTGACTCTCCGTTAGGTGGTGATGGTGGCTCAGCTCCACCCATCTCAGCTTCGGCTTCCTAACCACCCTCCTCTTCATCATCATCAAAGAACATCCCCTTGATGCTCCTCAGCGCTTCATCCTAGCTCCAACTTCTATCTTCCTCAAACACCACATCCCTTGATATGATTGCTCTCTCCGTAATCAGGTTGTACAGCTTGTAAGCATTGCTCATCAGAGCATAGCCTACGAAGATGCACCTCTCGCTTCTGTCATCCAGCTTCTTCCTCCTCTGGTCCGGGACATGAGCATAAGCGACACATCCAAAGACCCTTAGGTGCTTCACACGTGGCTTCCACCCACTCCAGGCTTCAAACAGAGTCATAAACTTCACACTCTTTATTGGGCATCGGTTTAGCAAGTACACAGCTAACTGTACTGCCTCTGCCCAAAACTTCTTTGGCAACCCTTTGCCCTTCACCATGCTCCTTGCCATGTTCATTATGGTCAAGTTCTTGCTCTCTGCCACACCGTTCTGCTGAGGTGAGTACGCCGCCTTCAGCTGGTGAGAGATCCCGTACTCCTTACAGAAGTCATCAAATAACCTAGAGGTGTACTCCCCACCCCTATCTGTCCTCACCACCTTTAGTGGTTGCCCACTCTCCTTCTCTGCCATTACCTTGAACTCCTTGAACTTGTCAAGAGACTCAGCCTTCTCTTTCAGTAAATACAACCAACACTTCCGACTGAATTCATCGGTGAAGGTGATGTAATATTTGCTCCTACTTACTGAGGTAGTCTCAAACGGACCAGCTATGTCTCAGTGAACTAGTTCAAGTTGCCTCTTCGCTCTTCGGGACTTGCCACCCTCGAACATCTGCCTCTTTTTCCTCCCCTTGGTACATGCCTCACAAACCTTTTGTGTAGGCAAGATCATAGGCAGTCCTTCTACCATCTTGGAATGAGATAGTAGCTTCAGGCCTGTGAACCCCAAATGGCCCATCCGGTGGTGCCACAGCCATGCTTCCTCTTCTTACTTCATCCTTGCAAGACACACCGTCTCCTTGGCATCCATCCTCAGCGTGAAGAGGCGATTCGTTGTCATCTTCACCCTCACTACTTCCCTTCCTTCATGGTCCTTTATGTCCAACGTGTCATCCTTCAGCTGAACACAGTAACCCTTCTCGACCAACTGCCCAAGGCTTAAGATGTTACTCTTCAAGCCCGACACATAGAACACGTCATTGAGGTGCACCTCCTTCCCATTCAAGGTGACCGCTAAGACTCCTCTTACTTCCACTGATATCTTCGAGGCGTCTCCAAAACTGACCTCACCACCATTTGGCTCTATGCTGGTGAACAGTTCCTTCTCTCAACACATGCGGTTACTAGATCCTGTATCAAGGTACCACACTTCGTTCCTCCCACCTTCAGCTCCCTAGTAGGTTGGGAACATCATTGGGTCAACACCCGTGTTGCTTGCTTCAGCATAATGGTTGGCTTCTCCTCCCTTCCTTGGAGCCCAACAATCATAGCTCATATGCCCAAACTTGTTACAGTTGTAACATTGTATTTGGGACATATCGCCTCTACCGCTTCCTTGACCACTTCCTTGGCCTCTACCTTGGCCTCTTCCTCTTCATCCTGCATCTTGCCTCAAACCTTTAGGTTGCTACGCCTCTCTCTGGTTGTACTGGTTCCTTCCTTGATCTCTTCCTCCTCTTCTCCCTCTACCACTTCCTTGGTAGCCTCGGCTATGCTAGCCTCTTCCTCTTCTTGAGCTCTCTCCAAAATTTAACTGATTCTGGAGTGCTTTACCCAATCCACTCGACTGCTCCTCATCTTGCAATATGCGGTACTCGTGAGCTTGTAGCGAGTTAACAAGTTCATCTACCGCCATCATGGTGAGATCTTTCAAATCCTTAATCGCCACTACCACATGCCGGAACTTCTTAGACATAAATCGCAAGAGCTCCTCCACGAAGCTTATGTCATCTGTCACCTCTCCATTCCTCTTCATATCATTTGTGAGCGTCCGTAGATGAGTCACATTGTCACCAACCTTCTCTGCACTTTGCATCTTCGTTACTTTATATTGAGCTTGGAGGGATTGCAGCATCACCTTCTTTGCCTTATCAACTCCCTGCATGGAGCGTTGCAAAATCTCCCTTTCCTCCTTTGATGTCTCCGCATCTGAGATCTTCTCGAAGGTCGCCTCATCCACACCTTTGTATAATAGGAACAACACCTTCTTATCTCTTTTCCTCGACTCTCTTAACGTCGCCCTCTATGCGTTAGTCAACGCCGCCTCCGCTTTAGCAATAATCACCTCAACGCCTTCTTCTACTATCTCCCATAACTCCTTTGAGGCGAGTAGCACTCGCATCTGAATGCTCCAGTTCCCATTGTTGGTTTTTGTCAACTTGGGGACTTGCCCTAGCATGGAGCTTCCCATCTCCATTTCTCCTTGTCACTCAACCTTCAGAGCAAACTTCCAGGGGGTCGAACCTGGCTCTGATACCACTTGTTGGAAACGGTATGTGTCCCCGTATAACTACTCAACACTCCAAATGAAAAATCAACTTAACACCAAAAGTGGTCGGTGACACCGCCCTCACTCACCTTCTACCCGCGCGGTTAGCACCCGGCGAGAGCGACCCTTCCCGCACGGCGAGTTCTATCACTCGACGACAACACCCGGCTACAGCCCCACTCGCAACCATCTCACTCGCATGCGATATCCTCTCCCATTTGGCGTGAACTTGCTCGCTCGACACACACTCACGAGCACCTTCTCTTCACCTGAGGTAAAACCACTACTGCTGAGTCCACTTCCCTCTCGCGGCTAGTCCTCCGCCAATGAGTCCGCCACCCGCAAGATCCTTCTCACACGGAGAGAAGATCAAACCTCCCGGCTTCTCCCTTAACCGCTGGGCTACCCCACCAGCACTGCAGTGCTCCTCATTTACTAATGACTACTTTTAGTCATCGGTTTTTCGGTAGTTTAGTATGCAAAATTCCTAGTTAATTATATATTTTAAGTAATTTTATACATGTTTTGTTTTATTTCTTCTTAAAGTCTTTTTGTGTTAGGATATTATAATTCCTAGTTTTATTTTAGTTTTATTTGTTTGTTATGTTGCAATTTTATTTTGTTTTGATATAAAAATCTATAGTTTTAGTATATGTTATATGTTTCTTGTTTACTTGTGTTTTGTTATGAATATAAATAATTAATAGTATGATATATTATGTTTTAATGTTTAGTTTTATTTGTATTAACTAATGTTTTGTTTTGTTTTATTTGTAGCTTCAAAGTTAGTGCATCCCTTTCACTTGATCAAGCCCTTCAACATTCAACTCAGCCCTTTGGAGCAGCCCGTCCACTTTAAGAGCAGCCCCTACATGCAATCCTAGCCCTAAGCGAGCCCACAAAGCCTATAAACATCCCCTCTACCCGAGCCCCTCATAAAGCCCACACTAGCAGCCCATTTTGCCTTTGCATGGTCAGCCCCCTTCATTTATTACATACGTGCACTTCCTTTGTATGGACGACCACCAACATCATTTCACCTCTCTCTCCTTTTTATTATTTTGTCTCCTCTCTCCATTCTTTATTTCTCATTCATCCCTCTTTCCCTCCTCTTTAATCCCCCTAATTTTTTTTATTTTCTCTTTTCATTTCCATTAAATGCCAAGCAATGAATCTCCCCCTCTCTCTCTCCTCCTCCATAACTTTCACATGCATGCATTTTGTCCCTTCTCTCTCTCCCTTATTGAATATCATGCATGAACCCTCTCCTCTTTACATGGCCGGCCACCCCCCTTGCTCCTTTGATATCCCCTTCATTCTAAAATCTTCCTCCTCTCCTATAAAAGGACCCCTTGCCTCATGCTTGAGAAGTGAAGTTATTTTGTGGTAGAAAGTAGAGTGCTAGTTCAAGAGTGTTACTTTCTTGTCAAGTTCCTTTTATTGTAATTTCCTTTCTGTAGTAGAATAACATTGTCCTATTTTAATTTTTGTGTATTTCCTTTTCTTAAGCGATGCAAATGATTTCTCTTTCTTCTATTTTGTTTTCTTCCTCTATTATGCTTAGCTAATTATATTTTGCGCCCGATCGCGATGAGCTTTGCGATAAAATAACGCATCTTTAATTTTATGTTTGCATTTCTATTTTTCCTATATAAGATCCTTCTTTAATTTTTATCGTGTCGACTCCGTATTCTGGTATACGGTATGTAACACCCCGAAACTCAAAAGAGAGACGGGTGGCATTTTTAAGCCAAGACGGGGTTTTGAAGCAGGTGACACGGGTCTCGACACAGGCGTGTCGGAGGCCGTGTTAGGGCATGTTCGACCATGGGTCGTGCGGTCGACGCTTTGGCGGTCGACGATCGTCGAGTAGTAGAACACGGCCTAGGACACGGGCGTGTCCCAGGCCGTGTCACTCTAGGGAATCTGCAAGTGTGGTACACGGGCCGTGACACGGGCAAGAACACGGGCGTGTCAAATTTGACACGGGCGTGTCTGATGCCGTGTCACAAGGCCGTGTACCTCTCTGACTGCGAAGTGTTGGTCGATCGCACACGGGGGGCGTGATACGGGTCCCGACACGGGCGTGTGAAAAGTGACACGGGCGTGTCGGAGGCCTTGTCAAAGGCCGTGTGCTGGTTTCCGAATCGGTCGAGACGGCGAATGAACTACACGGCCAGGCACACGGCCGTGTTGCAACCCGTGTTCGGACCTAGATTTTGTATTTTGAGGCCTAATCGTGGCCGTTCGTTTCCTTGGCTTGGGATCCGACGGCTGGGCGTGGTTGCTGGCAGCCTAAACCCGAAAATAGGGTTTGCAAACCCCATTTTCTCTTGAGTGGTTCTCTTTCTAAAAGCTAGAGAGAGGAGAGAGCAAGGAGGAGGAAGAAGGGCTAGATCCGGTCACTGGAGGAGATTCGGAGCTCCAAATCGAGAACCGTCTTCGGATCCGCGGAGGCAAGGAGATTGCAGTGCTTTCCAACCTCATAGTTTTCATGGCGCCGCGGAAGAACGCAAGGGTAACGATTTCTCATCCTTGGGCATGTGAAGCCATTTTTCCCTTTGCATAGGAAGCCCTCTCTCGCGAGTGAGCGAAGAGTTGGAGCGTTCCTTGGGGTAGATATGTATAGTCCCCCTTGTGTAGAGTCTGTATGCGAAAACGGACATAGGCATTGTGTGTGAAGCCTATCCGGACAAGTAGAGCCGGATCGGTGATGTTGCATTGCATATGAACCGGGGAAGACTCCAGGTGTTTGGGCATTTTCGGGTTTTCTACGTGGTAGATTGCAACAGGGAGCCTTGGAGATTAACTCCAAGGTGCACCCGAAAAACTGGGCAAAAGCGAGTTTTGCCAACACGATGGCCGGGGAGCCAACGTGAACATAACCGGGTTATGTGATTGTTGTGGCGGAAACGGGACTCGGTGAGTCTTGACCTGCGCATATGGCTTAAATTGCCGTTGCGATATGAGCACGGGTCAGGCGGAACCGTACCCGATCTATGTCGTTCGGTGGGACCGTTGGCATGGATGAGAGTCTTCGGCGGTCTATGGCTTAAATTGTCGTGACCAAGGCCAAGAAGACAAGATGCTCATATGGTTGGCCGTCCAAGAGGCGGTGGTGGAACGGGAACGTCTATGGCTTGAATTGACGTGGCGTTGGCCGGTTCGCCGTGAATGTGCCCTGATTGCATGGGGTGTGTGGCCGTGTGAGCCTACGCCTGTGATGAAGTGTGTTTACACTATTGTTGTTGCCTACTAATAAAGTGCAGGGAAAGAGCATCGCCGCCCCGATTTTGGGGGCGGGATCGTTATAATTTGGTCAGCATAGCTGACCGTTATTTTGTTTACCACCGGGCGGTGGATTGTGGCTTGCAGGTGCTGCGGAGCCGAGCGGGAAATAGCGGGCTAAAGCCCTTGAAGCTGTGTCGGCCCTCGAAGGCCTAAATGTTTATGTTTTTCCCGTTTATCATGTATGGCCGGCCTGCGTGCCGAGGTTTGGAAAACACTTTATTTAAAGCAAACTGTTGTAAGGCCTTAAGGCCCGTGCTCGTGTATTGTACGTTCCTATTTGGTTTGTGTAGTGGACATTCATGCGTGTGGCTGGGTTCTTTCCTTTCTTGCAACTTAATAATTGCTTCCGCTAGGTGTTGTGTAGGACGTTATGATTGGTTGATTGGTTTCAACGCGTAACCAACCGGTCTGTCCGTAGTATATGACGTTGGGCCCCAGCCGGACCTACTGCTATATGTTATACGACGGATAGGGGTGTTACAAATTGGTATCAGACTACTGGTTTCGGTCAAACTTAAATAAATTCGTGGACGAATTCACTTTAAGGGGTGGTGAGCACGTGTGTGCGTCATCGTTATAACATGAAAAGCACCCATGATTGTCCACTTAGGAATGAAAATACACATGTTTGAGGAACCTGCGTGTTCCTATAATTGCTGTTTGCAATAGTATTTGGTCGCTTATCGGTGTTTTGCACGTTTATAGGTGACTAGAAGTGGTGCTGGGCCGTCAGAATGGCCAGGTTCTGAGGCAAGCAGTGCGCCAAGTGAAGCGCCTGCAACACCTCCGTCTGCCGAGACCATTAGATTGCTGGCAGAAGCTGTCTTTGCTATGATTAATGCGCAACCTGCAAGACAGGTGCAGCAGCCTGCTCCTGCGGGGGAGCAAGTGACGCTCCAAGCGGCGGAGCCTAGAAGGGTTGAGTAGGTGGCGGTGGAGCCGGAGTTGCCTCGGAGAGCAACTGAAAGACAGTTGAAGCATGTGATGGGCTTCCACCCACCGGTGTTCTCGGGAACGGGAGCCCCGACCCAGGCTGAGGATTGGCTCTCAAGAGTCAATAGGGTGATGACAACGACTAAAACGGAAGAGTGGCAGAAGACCATAATAGCGACGTTCCTTTTGGATGGGGACACAAGGTTATGGTGGGAAGGCCTAGAGCTACACCAGTTGAGGGGAAGGCCGTTGGACAAAGTTCCTATGGCGGAGTTTGCAAGATTGTTCATGGCTCGATACCTCCCCTCAGCGCAGAGGATCGCATTGGAGAACGAGTTCCAAAAGTTGGTGAAAGGAGATAGCACTGTAGACGAGTACCTCCACGAGTTTAGTCGGTTGGGGAGATATGCTAGCGCTACCTTTGCCGACGAGGAGCGAAAGACTAACCGCTTCTATGAAGGGTTAAGAGATGAGCTAAGGTTGCTACTGTCGGGGCCTATGGCGCAGGGTTTCCTAACCTTGGTCAACTCAGCCCGGTCCTTGGAGAAGGACATGAGAAATGTGCAAGCTAAGAAGGAATCTGGCGGGAAGAAATCGGAGTTCAAAGCGCCGACTACGTCGAAGTCGGGCTATCGAAGATTCTACAAGAAGACTAGGACGTCAGGTCCAGCTCCTTCTGCAGGTGCCTCGGGGGCAACTACCAATCGAACCCCGGGCGCTTGTTTCACGCGTGGAAAGACGGGGCACTTTGCCCGTGATTACTGGAGCGGACTCCCAAAGTACGAAAGAAAGAAAGGAGCTACTTACGAAGAGAAGGGCAAGGCGGTGGAGTCAACCGCGTCTCACTATGCTCCGACTCAGCCTAGAGTCTACAACTTGGGGCAGCAGGAGGCTATTAAACAAGCGGATGTAGTGACAGGTACGAGTTAATTTATAGCAAGTTAACTTAGATACTGTTGTTTATTGCTTGTTAGCCTAATATGGTTTGCATAGGCTTTGTTTTGATTAGCGATAGTCCGGTACGGGCACTGTTTGATACGGGAGCTTCACACTCCTTCTTGTCCGAAAATTTTATATCGCGCATCGGAATCCCTTCTTCGATGGTGAAGGACAAGTTGGATGTGCTACTACCGAATGGGTGCTCGATGCGTGCGGACAGAGTGTGCGCCGTAAAGGTTCACATTGGGATCCAAGAGTTCGACTTGCTAGCGTCATTGCTGCCGCTAGTAGAGTTCGACGTTATCTTTGGGATGGATTGGCTTTCGGAGCAGAAGGCTTGGATTGACTGTGACCGGAAGGAGGTCAAGCTGGGTGTTGGGTTGGGGACAACATTCGAGGGACTCAAGGGGTCGAGCAAGACGCTGATGTCTGCTCTTCAGGTGGTAAAGGCAGTTCGTGCTGGTGCAGAGCTGTTCTTCGCAATAGTGGGAGCTGTGGAGCCAAAGTCCACGTTGGATAGCATCCCCGTGGTTTATGAATACCCCGATGTGTTCCCGGATAGTCTTCCCAGGGCCCCACCGCAGCGAGAGATTGATTTCACCATCGAGCTCGTACCGGGGGCCAAACCAGTGTCACGTGCTCCGTATAGGTTGGCGCCTAAAGAGATGGCAGAGTTGAAAGTTCAGCTAGAGGAGCTGATGGAGCAAGGTTATGTGCGTCCGAGCTCGTCGCCTTGGAGCGCACTGGTCCTCTTCGTTAAGAAGAAGGACGGGAGTATGCGGTTGTGTATCGACTACAGAGAGTTGAACAAGCTGACGGAGAAGAACAAATACCCGATCCCGAGGATTGATGATCTGTTCGATCAATTGGTCGGATCGTCGGTATATTCTAAGTTGGACATGAAGTCGGGGTACTATCAGTTGAGGATAAGGGAATGTGATATCCCGAAGACGGCATTCAGCACAAGGTATGGGCATTTCTAGTTCACGGTCATGCCATTTGGACTGACGAATGCGCCATCAGTGTTTATGGACTTGATGAACAGGACGTTCCGAGATTTCCTGGATCGCTTTGTGATCGTCTTTATTGATGATATATTGGTGTACTCGCAGTGCGAAGAAGATCACTTCAAGCACTTGCATCTGGTGTTGGAGACTTTGAGGAGGAATGAGCTTTATGCAAAATTCTCCAAGTGCGAGTTCTGGCTACCCTCAGTAGCGTTCCTTGGTCACATTGTTAGTGGGGAGGGTATAGCGGTAGATCCGGCGAAGATCGTTGCGATACGGGAGTGGCCTGTGTTGTCTTCTATCGCGGAAGTCCGTAGTTTTCTCGGGCTTGCCGAATATTACAGGCGCTTCGTAGAGAACTTCTCGCGGATTGCGCTACCTCTCACGAAGTTGACAAGGAAAGATCAGAGATTCTTGTGGACGCATGAGTGCGTGCAAGCGTTTGAGGAGCTGAAGAGACGGTTGACCACGGCGCCAGTACTTAGTTCGCTGAGTGGGACCAAGGGCTTCGAGGTGTATAGTGACGCCTCGGGTAGTGGTTTGGGCTACGTGTTGTTGCAGCATGGGAGTGTGATAGCTTATGGATCGCGTCAGCTGAAAGTGCATGAAAGGAACTATCCGGTCCACGACTTGGAGTTGGCGGCCGTGATATTTGCACTTAAGCTGTGGAGGCACTACCTATACGGCGTAAGGGTCGATATATATACCGATCACAAGAGCCTGAAGTACCTATTGGATCAGAAGGATCTTAACATGAGGCAGAGGAGGTGGATGGAGTTCCTGGGGGACTACACCTTCAAGATTCATTATGTACTCGGGAAGGGCAATGCGGTTGCTGATGCGTTGAGCCGCAGGGCTCCCGCCCAAGCCAACTGGTTGTCGGTGCATGATGAGCGGCTGATACGGGAGTTGGAGGAGCTTGAGATCTGTTGCGTTGACAAGCAGACGAGCGCTAAAGCAAAGTTGAACTGGACAGAGGTCCAGTATGACCTGGCTGATCAGGTTCGGCAGGCATTGGAGTTAGATGACTCCATGAAGGAGCTTATGGAGGCAGCGTTGGATGGGTCAAATTCCCAGTTTTCAGTGGAAGATGGGTTGCTTAGGAAGGATCATCGGTTGTGCGTCCCAAGCGGGAGTAACCTACGGGCGGAGTTGATGTACGAGGCTCATCATACCAAGTACTCGATCCACCCAGGGAGCACAAAGATGTACCGTGACCTCAAGAAGCTGTTTTGGTGGCCGGGGCTTAAGAAAGATGTGGCGTTATTTGTGGCTAAGTGCCAAACGTGCGCCTTGGTGAAGGCGGAGTGCCAAAAGCCGGGAGAATTTCTGAAGTCCTTGCCTATACCGGAGTGGAAGTTCGACGACATATCTATGGACTTTGTGCATGGGTTGCCAAGGTCGCAGAAAGGGAACGACGCCATCTGGGTGATCGTAGACCGGTTAACAAAGGTGTCACACTTCATTCCGCATAGGAAGGATGATCCAGTGGAGAAATTTGCAAAATTGTATGTTGACAACATAGTTAGACTGCATGGTGTGCCTCGCAGCATTGTGAGTGATCGCGATGGGCGTTTCACGTCCAATGATTGGAGGTTGGTGCAGCAGATGCTGGGGACAAAGTTGAAGTTCAGCACAACCTTCCATCCGCAGACGGATGGGCAGACCGAGAGAGTCAATAGAACGATGGAGGACATGCTCCGCATGTATGTCCTAGACTTCGGGACGCATTGGGAGGACCACCTGTATTTGGTGGAGTTTGCGTATAACAATGGCTACCAAGCGAGTATACAAATGGCACCCTTCGAGGCCCTGTATGGTAGGAAGTGTCGCACGCCGTTATCGTGGCTTGAAACGGGTGAGGCAAGGTTGTACAAGAAGCAGGAGGTGGAAAATGCTACTTCTTTGGTGCGGATCATTCGAGAGCGTTTGCTGATCGCTCAGGATAGACAAGCTAAGTACTACAATGCCAAGCATCAGAATGTGGAGTTCGCGGTGGGCGATTGGGTGTACTTGAACGTAAAGCCGTTTAAGGGTGTTTCGCGGGTGAGACGCTTGAAGAAGCTGAGCCCAAGATACCTTGGACCCTTTGAGATTCTGGAGCGGGTCGGCGAAGCGGCTTATCGTTTGAAGTTATCGGTAGAGTTGAGTGGACTACACGATATGTTCCACATCTCTGTATTGCGGAAGGCGGTGCAAGAGCCTTCGCAGGTGATCGCAGTTGATCAAGTACCGGTGGACGAAGGGTTGACGACTAGGGTCAAGCCCGTTCGTATTGAAGACTCCGAAGTTAAGTGACTCGTAACAAAGAGATCCGAATGGTCAAGATCCATTGGGACAATTGCGGTCGTGAGGAGCTCTCTTGGGAGCGGGAGCAGACCATGCTGGAGGAGTACCCAGAGTTATTTCGCTCAGGTACCGCTCTTGGTTTTATGTTTACTTTCCTTTAGTAATTTCGTGGGCGAAATTCTTTTAAGGGGGAGAGAGTTGTAACACCCCGAAACTCAAAAGAGTGACGGGTGGCATTTTTAAGCCAAGACGGGGTTTTGAAGCAGGTGACATGGGTCTCGACACGGGCGTGTCGGAGGCCGTGTCAGGGCGTGTTCGACCACAGGTCGTGCGGTCGACGCTTTGGCGGTCGACGATCGTTGAGTAGTAGAACACGGCCTAGGACACGGGCGTGTCCCAGGCCGTGTCACTCTAGGGAATCTGCAAGTGTGGTACACGGGCCGTGATACGGGCAAGAACACGGGCATGTCAAATTTGACACGGGCGTGTATGATGCCGTGTCACAAGGCCGTGTACCTCTCTGACTGCAAAGTGTTGGTCGATCGCATACGGGGGGCGTGACATGGGTCCCGACACGGGCGTGTGAAAAGTGGCACGGGCGTGTCGGAGGCCGTGCCAAAGGCCGTGTGCTGGTTTCCAAATCGGTCGAGACGGCGAACGAACTACACGGCCAGGCACACGGCCGCGTTGCAACCCGTGTTCGGACCCTGATTTTGTATTTTGAGGCCTAATTGTGGGCGTTCGTTTCCTTGGCTTGGGATCCGACGGCTGGGAGTGGTTGCTGGCAGCTTAAACCCGAAAATAGGGTTTGCAAACCCCATTTTCTCTTGAGTGGTTCTCTTTCTAAAAGCTAGAGAGAGGAGAGAGCAAGGAGGAGGAAGAAGGGCTAGATCCAGTCGCCGGAGGAGATTCGGAGCTCCAAATCGCAAATCGTCTTCGGATCCGTGGAGGCAAGGTGATTGCGGTGCTTTCCAACCACATTGTTTTCATGGCGCCGCGGAAGAACGCAAGGGTAATGATTTCTCATCCTTGGGCATGTGAAGCCCTTTTTCCCTTTGCATAGGAAGCCCTCTCTCGCGAGTGAGCGAAGAGTTGGAGCATTCTTTGGGGTAGATATTTAAAGTCCCCCTTGTGTAGAGTCTGTATGCGAAAACGGACATAGGTATTGTATGTGAAGCCTATCCGGACAAGTAGAGCCGGATCGGTGATGTTGCATTGCATATGAACCGGGGAAGACTCCGGGTGTTTGGGCCTTTTTCGGGTTTTCTACGTGGTAAATTGCAACAGGGAGCCTTGGAGATTAACTCCAAGGTGCACCTGGAAAACTGGGCAAAAGCGAGTTTTGCCAACACGATGGTCGGGGAGCCAACGTGAACATAACCGGGTTATGTGATTGTTGTGGCGGAAATGGGACTCCGTGAGTCTTGACCTGCGCATATGGCTTAAATTGCCGTTGCGATATGAGCACGGGTCAGGCGGAACCGTATGTAAGACCCCATTTTTTTTTGATTCCAATCCCCGGGGTCTTATGCCCAGAACCGCCGCTTTGCGGTGACACCTTCGCACCCGGGAAGGTAGTCACTACAATGCGCCGATTCTGCCGGCCTTTTCGATCACAATCAAGTAGCAAGTAGAACAGTAAAGAAAAATGCAGTCCACAATATAATATCACATATAAATAAAAACTCCATGAGGGGAGCGTCCACAGTATAACATCAGAGTAAAAACAGAGTACTGAAAGGAAAAGGACTTAAGCCCGGTACAACAACACCTCACTACATGGTCACTCAACGGAAGCTGAACTAAAACTAAGAGTCACTGTAACTGTCACTGAACAAAGAGCACCCAAGCTTGACTGGTCCATCTCCACCGACCCCATAATCTGCTGGTGCTGCATCTCTGGGTGCTTCCTCCTTTTCGACCTGCAGTCCCCGCCTCGCAATCCACGTCTGCGTCTACGTCTTCGGCCTCCTGACTGCTGAGCTGGTGGGATCCCACCCATCATGGGGCATTTGACCCGTGTATGTCCCGGCTGGTGACAATGGTAACATGGTCGCGGGGTCAACTCCGTCAGAAACTGCAAAACCCGTGACCCTTCCATATTGTATACCTAAAATGTTGTGGTCCGAAAACCGTTAGTCTATAAGACTAAGCCCTATCATCCCCCACCCCTTCCCCCATGCCCTAAGGCACCGAGCGGAGAGGAAGAAAGGGGAGGACATGAAAGTGGAGAGTAGTCAAAAGCAGATGACGGTGGACCTAACTAGCAGTTGTGTATTCGGGGAGCAATTTATCTTAAGTGTTGTAATAGGTCAAACAAGAAGGAAAATAAGTAAGATAATTTAAACCTTCACTTATGTGAGTACACATAAGCCAAGGGATCTTCTGCAAGGCTCCCATCGTATAAAGTGTCCCATACCACTTATACGTTGGGGTGTCGGTTATCAAACAGCATCATATATATATTGAAATTAACCTTTGATTTATAAACTTGCCCACACAAGCTTATAGACCAAGGGGTCGTTTTGCAAGTCCTAAAGTATAAGCGTCCCATTCCACTTATACTTTAGGTGTCAAGGTTGTTATGAATGATTATGGCATGCAGCTATATGGTGGGTATGATGATCAAGCAGTGCAACTCACACACCCAACTTTGTGTACACAAACCTTTAGTTCCCCCTTTCTGGAGATAACTCCCAGGTTACTCCCGTAGTGGCAAACGGAAGCGGTGGGTTGGGCCTCGCCCACCTCAAAACCAGTAAAAGCACTACCGGTCTGACCTATCGTACGCTCACGCCTGGTGCACGAGGCGGACTCCTGCGTACTTTGCCGACTGGTCCGCCGGACTTAACCTTTGGCAAGGTGCTAACCACCTTGCCGAGTCAACGATACCGGTGTCGGTGCAATCGATCTCCCCGATACCGAAGACCCACCACCTTTCTTTCCTAACTATGCACATGCAACATTTATAGTATAAGCAGACAGAAGTAAGAGTTCCCGGACAAATCTGTCCGTATTAATTACTAACCGAGCCCAAGCTCCCCGGACTAAACCGTCCGTGTTAACTACGTCCGAGCCTAAGCTCCCCGGACTAATCCGTCCGGCTCATCACTAATCCCCATCCCTTTGAACACCGCGGGATGGCCTAGCCATTTCCAACCCTAACCACTGAGTGTGTGCAGTGTGAATCCTTTCTTAACTGATTACTCTTTCTTTTGTTTTGAGATTTACGTTAGCCCAGGAATGCCTCCGGATTATACCATGTGAGGGGTTCTCAATAGGCACTAGGAACTATGATGGTATGAAGACCAAAGTTCCCTTTCGCAAGGCACTTGTTATTGTTAGTTGGTTTCCCTTACCCATTCCTTTCAGATTACAACATACTAACCTAGGGTGATTTTGACTCTTCGCTCCTACGGGAACGACGATCTTTCGTCGAACTCGCGCACCTTCTAACACAGGTTGACTCGATTCTCACCAAACCTTGAATCCTCCTAAGGTGATCCATCATCTGCTTTAATTCCACCAACGTTAACTATCCTTGTACTAACCTCGGTCTTTTCCTGTTACACATTTCTCCGTGATTACCACTTACAGATCGCCCTATACTATATGATGTCATGAATACTCGACTTTTACTTTTTCATCCAGTTGCCTCAGATTATTTATCGGGGGTCTATCCTAACAGGATTTGCCTAAATCCAAAATATTGGAATTTTCCTAATAAATCCGATAATTTATTTATTTATTCTTAAGGGTCTAATATCATCATTTTGAACCTGAGGTATAACATTCTAGTTGATTCCAGTTATCACAAAATTATGGTAAATTCCAGTAGGCCTAAATATCAAATTTCCAAAGTTTGATAATTTTACAATGATGTCCAAGGGCCTAACCTTATTTAATCGTTATTTCAGTTATTTCAAGCTTAATGAATAAACTACCTTAAATTATCCTCCAAATAATTTTAAATAATTACAGTGTGCTGGTTTTATCATGAGAATATCATTGACTAAACTCCATATTTGTCTTGCTGGAAATTAAAATATAATAAATCAAGTACTAAATTACAATCTAGCATGCTTTGTGAATGAAGTACTATAACAGCAACTCTAAAAATTCTCAAATAATTTTCAATGATATAATAGGGCCTAAAAAACCTTAAGTTCTAATTTTCATAATTTTCCAAAAATTGTACAAGCCTTAATTTATTTTTACAATCAAGAGCCCATATTAAAACATTGTGAATGAACCTTTAAAATTTCTCAACATAAAATTCTATAAAAATTCAGAGATCAATGTTCTACTGGGAAAGATCTAAATCCAGAATTTTAAATGATTCCAATTTATTTACAACCACTAAATAATTGAAACAATCAAATCGGGCTAATAATCATTTAACACATGAAGTATAGAAATAATAATGCTAAAACTCTAATAAAAATTATCCAAGGGTCCTAACTACCCTAGAAACACTCTACCCAAATTTCATAGCTTTTAGATGACTTTAAATTATTGTTTTGACCCTAAAGGCCCTTCTACCCTAAAACTAGGGTTTATGTTTTGAGGTACCTACCTACCTCTAAACTCTCTAAGATTCTAACCAGAGGGTTAAATATTCATTAACCACCTCTCCACTAAATCTCAAGGCCATACAAGGGCATTTGCCCCTATGTCCTTCACAAGCCCCCAAAAGTCCTCACTTTGGGTTTGTACCTGGGCCCTAGGGTAAATCCACCCTAACACATCTCCTTTGCTCCCCAAAGGTTCTTAGGATCATCCTAACCCAGTGGTCAAAACCTCAACCTCTGTTGAGGTGAGTTGACCACTCAATTGTCACAAGTCCCCTTTTTCCCAAATCACCCTTCCCTAGGTCCAAATTAGGGCTTAGTGGTTTTCTATTTAAAACTCAACCAAATGAGTTGAAGTTTGAACCAGACCTAGATATATATACCAGGGACACCTCACCAAAAGTTGGGAGGGTGTGAAGGTCATTTGACCCTTCAATGTTCTAACCCTAGCTTTCCTAGGTTTAGGGCAAAACCCTAAGCTACCCTATTCCAAATGGCCTCCAATTTTTATAGGAGCTAGGTTTAGGTTATATTAAGCCCCTGTCCAAAATTCAAAGGATTTGGACCAAGGGTTAAGTGTGGGGATCCATCTTAAAATCTGCCCTACATATAGGACCTACCCTAGGAAAATGGCCCTACAGGTCTGTAGCCTTGTCCTATATTTTTCCATTACATATCAAACTGTAGATATTGAGATTGCCTACAAGTTTCTTGTTGGATACTTCTCCTGAAAACATCTAGGGGTGCCCTAAACTTCACCTACAGTGAACTGCCCTAACTTGTAGGGTATACCTCTCACTAAAAAGCCTCTACAGGACAGTCCACTCATCCATATTTTTCCTATCACATATCAAACTGTAGGTATTTAAAATACCTACAACTTCTCTGATGGTCACATCCCCTGAAAATCCCTAGGGGTGCCCTAAAATTCTCCTACAGTGATCTGCCCTAGCTTGTAGGGTATAGCCTTCACTAAAAAGTCTCTACAGGTCAGCCTACTCATCCAAATTTTTCCTATCACATATCAAAATGTAGGTATTCAAAATACCTACAACATTTATGTTGACCAGTTTTGATGAATATACCTCCAAGGGACCTAAATAAATTTCACAAGGGTTCTGCCCTATTTATTAGGACACACCTATATTCAAATGACTCTACAGGGCAGAGTTCTCTACCAAATTTTTCCCACCACATATCAAACTGTAGGTAATTAAAATGTCTACAACTTTCATGTTATACACTTTTTCAGTAGGTGCCCATAAGGGGCCTAAAATTCAATTGCAGTAAAACTGTAATACATAAATACAGAAAATAGGAATATAAAAGAATTAAATCCCCTGCACGCATCTTGAAGCAGAATCAAGGGTTGCTGTACTTCGTCCCCATGCAGGCGGCGGTTTGAACCCGAAAACTGGGCTGGTTGCGGGGCATTTCCCGGCCAGTAGGGGCGGCGGTGGCGGCGGTGGCGGCGTTTCTCTCCTTCGTGGCTCCGGCAAGGGTTCACCCCTCCTTCTCTGATTTCGAAAATGGTCTCCCCTCTCTCCTAAGTGAGTATATAAAGAGGAGAGGGGGAGAGGGGCGGTTTTCTCCAAGAGGCAAAACACCTCTTCATGGTGGGGGGTGGTTAGAGGAGAGAGAGGGTGGAAACACCTCTTGATGGCCGGGAAAAGGGTGGGGGGAGGAGGTGTCAACCTCTAGGTGGCTGTTGGCCCCTCTTTGGCCGAACTCATGCCTCCTCCCTCTTCAAAACACCTCTTCACCTCTCCACCACCTTTTCTCTCTCCTCTATATAACCAAATACTTATTTTTTTCTCTCTCCTTGTCATCCTCACGAATTTTCTTCCCCTAGAAGCCTAAAGGCAGCCCATAAAATTAATATTAAAACCTTAAATGCCATATGAGAGGGGGGCTCACCATTCTACCATGAAAATACCCTTAATTCACACTTTCTCTCTCCTATATTTAGCCTATTTCTCTCTTCTTTCTCTCTCCTAGTCAACATGTTGGCTAGCCTAGGGTTTAGGCTATAGGCAGCCATAATAACTCCTAATAAAACCCTATGAGTCTACATGAGGCGGCTTGAGCTTGAGTTAACCCAATTTGAGCTAGGTTTGACTTGATTTGGGTTTAGGGTTGACTTGGTCAATTTGACCACTATGGTTGACCCAAGTGGGTCCTTGGTGACTCCTTGAGCCCACATTATGTCTAAGGGGATCTTTAGAGTCAAAATGAACTTACTAAGCCACCCAAAATTCAGAGTTTAGAAAATTACTATTTGCAGACCAAGAGGGTCTCAATTAGGTTTTTAGGTTACTTGGTCTCCTGGGTTCACCTAGGTTAATTCATAGGACCTAGTTATGCTCAAGTCACACCTAGGGGGGGGTCCAATTTGAAAATGGGATGTTACAAATCCCAATAAACAAAACAAAAATTTCGTCCCCGAAATTAGGGTTAAGTCTACGGGGATTTCCACCGGGATAACTTAAGCTTGTAACATCCCATGAAGCACCTACTAGGTTAACAAGATAAGGGCTAGCCCCAATAAACAAAAGGATTAGCCTCTAACTTTTTAAATAATTCTATTAGTACATTAAAAATAAGGAAAAACGCTTAACACACCGGAGGAGTTGCGAGGTATACCTGACTAAATAGCTCAGGATATTTTTCCTGCATCAGGTCCTGAGGCTCCCAAGTATGCTCCTCTCGCCCGTGGTTCCTCCACAAGACCTTGACTAGCGGGATCTTCTCGCACCACAAAACTGCACTACTAAATCAGGGTTTCCCCAACTACCTCGCTCAATCTATCCTCGAACTTCCACTCTAACTCTGGAAGTGACTATAATAGTTCTTCAAAACCCTTATACTTGCCTATACCATTCGGCAAACCTCACCGTGCGTAGCCAAATCCATGACGTCTTTCTCATTCCGGGGAAAGACAAGTTCTAATACACACAATCTTCTTCTAGTAAATTGAGTTTTTGTTTGTAACGGTAGACAGCGACTCTATAAACCTCCTCCACGCGATCATGTTCCTATTCCTTCATATACACCCGAGTAATCAATCAATTTGACCCTATGATTTATCCAACTCTGGTCGTTAACAGGAAAGATTACTTCGTCAAATGACCCGTCGTCCGCAAGATTTAAGGGGGTCTACTCATGCATTTTTGGAGGTTGTCATTTATACTTTTTAATTTGTTGTGCCATTCTGCCGTAGTTACACTTGATTTTCCAAACATTTATTTATCAAAGCCGCGACCCTTGCTAACCATGTTTGTGTCATCAAAAGTATCTAATCTTGTTTTGATGCTATCTGAATCGAGTCTGTAAGGTCATACCTAAGATATATGTTTTCGATATATCGTCTGGTAATTTCTTTCAAACTCTTAGTGTTATCATACTCATGATGTTACATCATAGTGTTTCAGTCTTATCTTCCCAAATCTACTTAGTCTTACTACCCGTCATCAAATTCACATGGTATCTTCTAGTAGTTATGTCTCGTAGTTACTCCTCATTATTACTATGACATCATTCGAGTGGCGTCGAATAAGACCAACCTCAACATTACTGTGTTTGGGGCAACACACTTTCTAAATTAGGTCTAGAAGATCTAAGCCATTAACTCACTTGCCCAATAAACAAAAGATAAGCCCCCAATAAACAAACGATAAGCCCATATCTTCCTTGGGCTAATTTTCTTTTATCTTACCATATTATATCCGTCCTAGCTGAGTGTACAATCCCTAGGGCATCAATCTATGACTTGGGGTTCCAAACTGACACTTGTAGATATACTCCATACTTTAAACCCTCCGAGTCAATTTACGACACGCTTATCAGGGTTTTTCCCACTCCCAATTGAGTCTGTTTCGAACTTGAATTCCTACCCGACCTTCAGTGTTTATCTTGTAGTTGTCCCTGAGAAATCTTGTTACTGGTACGGGGGTTAATACTACGTGTCTTCTACCATTCTGATAATGAATTATTGGTCAGTCCCAATAGATTGAGTAATCCTTGTTAGGGACTATAGGGACACCAGAGTTTATGTCTTAGGTATCCATTCACCTATTAAACTCCTCCTTTAATCTCTTTAGGTATTTCCTTACCTAACCAAATTCATACTTAAGGTCTGTTTCGGATTAGGGCACAGTATAAGTTGTCGGGTTAGTCACGTATCCTAGCGGTTGAGTCTAACCTATTGACTAGAGAATTACAAGAAGAGGTCTTTGCAACCGGAGGTGCTCCCTGCTGGGGACAGGGTTTGCCGCAGGCTACAAAGAAGAATTCCAATTGTTAGCTAATGTACAAATGGAATGGATGGAAAGTGGACAATTTACATGTGATTCCCCATATGGGCACACCACTGCTTCCGCTGCTTAGTTTGTCCGCAAACTAAACTCGTGCGGAGGTGACCCAGGGATTTGTGGACTGCTACTAATCTGATCGATGTTACGCTCTGATACCTACAACATTTATGTTGACCAGTTTTGATGAATATACCTCCAAGGGACCTAAATAAATTTCACAAGGGTTCTGCCCTATTTATTAGGACACACCTATATTCAAATGACTCTACAGGGCAGAGTTCTCTACCAAATTTTTCCCACCACATATCAAACTGTAGGTAATTAAAATGTCTACAACTTTCATGTTATACACTTTTTCAGTAGGTGCCCATAAGGGGCCTAAAATTCAATTGCAGTAAAACTGTAATACATAAATACAGAAAATAGGAATATAAAAGAATTAAATCCCCTGCACGCATCTTGAAGCAGAATCAAGGGTTGCTGTACTTCGTCCCCATGCAGGCGGCGGTTTGAACCCGAAAACTGGGCTGGTTGCGGGGCATTTCCCGGCCAGTAGGGGCGGCGGTGGCGGCGGTGGCGGCGTTTCTCTCCTTCGTGGCTCCGGCAAGGGTTCACCCCTCCTTCTCTGATTTCGAAAATGGTCTCCCCTCTCTCCTAAGTGAGTATATAAAGAGGAGAGGGGGAGAGGGGCGGTTTTCTCCAAGAGGCAAAACACCTCTTCATGGTGGGGGGTGGTTAGAGGAGAGAGAGGGTGGAAACACCTCTTGATGACCGGGAAAAGGGTGGGGGGAGGAGGTGTCAACCTCTAGGTGGCTGTTGGCCCCTCTTTGGCCGAACTCATGCCTCCTCCCTCTTCAAAACACCTCTTCACCTCTCCACCACCTTTTCTCTCTCCTCTATATAACCAAATACTTATTTTTTTCTCTCTCCTTGTCATCCTCACGAATTTTCTTCCCCTAGAAGCCTAAAGGCAGCCCATAAAATTAATATTAAAACCTTAAATGCCATATGAGAGGGGGGCTCACCATTCTACCATGAAAATACCCTTAATTCACACTTTCTCTCTCCTATATTTAGCCTATTTCTCTCTTCTTTCTCTCTCCTAGTCAACATGTTGGCTAGCCTAGGGTTTAGGCTATAGGCAGCCATAATAACTCCTAATAAAACCCTATGAGTCTACATGAGGCGGCTTGAGCTTGAGTTAACCCAATTTGAGCTAGGTTTGACTTGATTTGGGTTTAGGGTTGACTTGGTCAATTTGACCACTATGGTTGACCCAAGTGGGTCCTTGGTGACTCCTTGAGCCCACATTATGTCTAAGGGGATCTTTAGAGTCAAAATGAACTTACTAAGCCACCCAAAATTCAGAGTTTAGAAAATTACTATTTGCAGACCAAGAGGGTCTCAATTAGGTTTTTAGGTTACTTGGTCTCCTGGGTTCACCTAGGTTAATTCATAGGACCTAGTTATGCTCAAGTCACACCTAGGGGGGGTCCAATTTGAAAATGGGATGTTACACCGTACCCGATCTATGTCGTTCGGTGGGACCGTTGGCATGGATGAGAGTCTTCGGCGGTCTATGGCTTAAATTGTCGTGACCAAGGCCAAGAAGACAAGATGCTCATATGGTTGGTCGTCCAAGAGGCGGTGGTAGAACGGGAACGTCTATGGCTTGAATTGACGTGGCGTTGGCCGATTCGCCGTGAATGTGCCCTGAGTGCATGGGGTATGTGGTCGTGCGAGCCTACGCCTGTGATGAAGTGTGTTTACACTATTGTTGTTGCCTACTAATAAAATGCAGGGAAAGAGCATCGCCGCCCCGATTTTGGGGGCGGGATCGTTATAATTTGGTCAGCATAGCTGACCGTTATTTTGTTTACCACCGGGCGGTGGATTGTGGCTTGCAGGTGCTGCGGAGCCGAGCGGGAAATAGCGAGCTAAAGCCCTTGAAGCTGTGCCGGCCCTCGAAGGCCTAAGTGTTTATGTTTTTCCCGTTTATCATGTATGGCCGGCCTGCGTGCCGAGGTTTGGAAAACACTTTATTTAAAGCAAACTGTTGTAAGGCCTTAAGGCCCGTGCTCGTGTATTGTACATTCCTATTTGGTTTGTGTAGTGGACATTCATGCGTGTGGCTGGGTTCTTTCCTTTCTTGCAACTTAATAATTGCTTCCGCTAGGTGTTGTGTAGGACGTTATGATTGGTTGATTGGTTTCCACGCGTAACCAACCGGTCTGTCCGTAGTATATGGCGTCGGGCCCCGGCCGGACCTGCTGCTATATGCTATACGACGGATAGGGGTGTTACACGGTGGTAGGCAATTGATCTCATTTCATAGAAGTTGACAGACTCATTGATTTGAAAGATCACTCAAAGAAGGAAGGAGTTGAACGCAACCCTAGAGATAGGATGACGTAAATCCTCCGAATTGGAGTCAAATCCAATAGTGCGGGTCACTTCGGTAATGCGACTTTAGGCCATTTTGACTTGTAAAGAGATTTTGGTAAAAATGTCTATAAGTTAGGGGAATTAATGCTCTAGCGAGATTACTTCCTAATATCGGATCCGTCACGGTCTTAATAGTATTGCAAATGCTAAACTAAAATATTTCGTTATTTTATTTCAAAGTGAATCGTCGATCGAGCACTCTTTCACAATATTTTATTTTTCTTTTAATTAAACTTATTTCATTTTAATTTTCAAACTCATCAATCGTTCGGTAGGATAATAGAGTCATTGTGAGTAATAGTACTTGCCTGCCCCAAGTTTTTATACGGCCTTTATATATTTTTATCACTATACTATAAAACGATAGGTACACTTGCCTATTCAGATTGTCGTCTGTGAGACGATTTTCACGCATCAAGTTTTTGGCGCCGTTGCTGGGGATTATTTTTTGTAATATTACGAAAGCACAAAGTTTATTACTTCTATTAAAATTCAAAAAAATATCAAAATTAAATTTCCATTTTTCTTTTTAGTAACAGTTTTTTTATGGAATCATCATCTTTTGGCGCTTTTTGCGGGTCGCTCAACCATTTTAATTTTGCATGTCTTTTGGGAACCCCTCCCTCTTTTGATTTAAATTTTTCTGGAGCAGGTCAAAGTGGTCAATTTGACCCTTACTCTAATTTTTATTCTATTAGGAGATGGGGAACCCGTCTTATTTTTGGATGATTTTGCCCCGCAAAGCATCGCGCCTCTAAATTTTAATTCAATCAATAATGGGTATTTTGAATTGCAAACTTCTCTTGATAATATTAATTCGCATGTCAAAACCATTCTCGATTATTTTTCTCGTGAGGCCGCTTCGTTTTCTTCGTCTTCTTCTCCGTGTCCTCCAATTTCATCGTGTAATGAGTCACCGGATATCCCGGCTTGTCTTTTTCCCCTCGAGGAGGATAATTATTCGGATATTCCTGATTGTTTACTTCCTCCTTTGGATGACACCCCTATGGATATTCTGGCGTGCTTCTTACCCTTTGAGGATGACAAGATGTCTCATCATTCTCTTTCTTTTTTTGAAGACGTTGGTGATTCCATTTCGCTTCAAACTTTAACTATTCCAAATTTTTCGAGTTTTTGCGAGTCTTTTTATTATTCTTCTTTTATATTAGATAATTCTTCTTTAGTCCTCTCTACACCTTCTTCTCCCGAAAGTTCACAAGTCTCTCCTTCTCCTTGTAAAATTTCCGTTAAGGAAATTTCTTCTTCTACTTCTTTTATTCCTCTTTCTATTTCTTCTTTTTTTTCCTTCTTATTTTGACGACCCCTGCTTTCCCATCTTACATACGACGGAGTTCTTCTATAACTCTGTCCGTTCATTTTCCGGCATCAATCCCTTGAAGATTCCACTACATGTCGGTGTGATTCTTCAATTTTTCTCTTTTTTGATATACTCTACAAAGCGCATACTTTGGGAGTTACCTCTTCAATTTACTTTTTATTATCCATTTAGATAACCAATAACATCGGGCTCAGATGATGTTAAACAAAGAGCTCTCTTGGGAGGCACTCATTGCTTATCACTTTTTGTTCTTTCTTTTTCTTTTTATTTGCTTCTTTTGTTTTGCAGGAATAATGCCCCTGGCGGTTCGTTTGGCTCTATCCTTTCCTCTCTTCCTTAGGCCTGAGCCGGTGTCTAGCTTAAGCATGGGGGAGCGACATCTGCATCCGGCCTTACAAATCTGGGGAAGTAATTTTCTTTTTAAGTATTTACTTTATTGCATCCCCCTCCCCTTTCTTCTTCTTTTTTCTTTCTTGTTTTTATTTTTCATTGAAGACAATGCAAAATTTAAGCATGGGGGAGGGTTTAGTTGTTTTCTTTCTTCTTTCTTTTCTAAAAGATATGTTTTAAATTTCTACAAAACAAAAAATTAGTATAGTTTAATTAAGCTTATTTAGTACTACTTTTTCTTTAACTAAAGCAAAATCAAAACAAAAAAAATAAAATATTCCAAAAAAAAATCAAATTTCAATATTAAAAAAAAATGAAAAAATCTTAGAAAATTCCAAAAATATAATAAACCCCTTGCTTAGTCTTTTTGCTTTTTTCAGAAGTTTTATTTGAGTTTATTTATAAGCATTTTAACTATTTTTGATTTGCTAATCTTTTGTTTCATCAGATTTAGTTAAATCTAATATTTAGTGATTTAGTTGTGAGAATTATCTTATGTTTTTAATTTTCTTATAGTAATTTATTTAGCACTTTTTCTCTTTTATTTTAAATAGTTTCAATTTTGTAGAAATTTTGCTTAACAATTTTGGATTCTAATTATTATTATCTCATGCTTTTAGATTCTTAGGAAATCTCAATCTACTAGTAGTTGCTCTGTAGTATTTTAGTTTAATTTCTAAAATTTTGTTTAACCCCTTCCTTTTTCTTTTTATTGTTAGAACATATGTCATGGGAATAAGGAGATGTTAGTTCCTTATTCTCTGGTAAACATATGCAACCCTGATGAAGAGAGGAATTAAAAGTTCATATATGTCGTGGGAAGTGATAGGATGTTATTCTATCATTTTTTTTATTACATATATATTTTATTTTTAAAAAAAAATTTGTGGGGTGTGAAAAAAATAATGATAATCACCCCCAATCAAAGACCTCTTCATGTTGATTTCCTCCCCAAATCCCTTTAGCCAATATCATTGTCTTAGATTTTAAATAAAAATATTGGGAGAGCATAAGTAGTAGGTTGCATTCTTCCTTAAGTTTCTTTCAAGTTATGGTTTTTATAATTTTAATATAACCTTGTTTGCAATTTACTCAATTTTGAGTGCTAGTTAATTTATTAGAAATTTTTTTGCAAAATATTTCTCTCTTTTCACTTTAATTCCATAATTTCAGACTGAATTCGTAAATCCCTAAATTTTATTTTTGGCTTGATTTTGGTGTAAATAAATTTTTAGTTTAGTTGAAAATTTTATAAATGTCTTATAAATATTTCTCATACTTTTGCTCTGGAATAGAAAAAGCTCAAGCATGGGGGAATTTGATGACTACTTTTAGTCATCGGTTTTTGGGTAGTTTAGTATGCAAAATTCCTAGTTTAATTTTATGTTTTAAGTGTTTTTATGCATGTTTTGTTTTATTTCTTCTTAAAGTCTTTTTGTATTAGGATATTATAATTCCTAGTTTTATTATAGTTTTATTTGCTTGTTATGTTGCAATTTTATTTTGTTATGTTTTGATATAAAAATCTATAGTTTTAGTATATGTTTTTTGTTTAATGTTTACTTATGTTTTGTTATGAATATAATTAATTAATAGTATGATATGTTATGCATGTAATGTTTAGTTTTATTTGTATTAACTAATGTTTTGTTTTGTTTTATTTGTAGCTTCAAAGCTAGTGTAGCCCTTTCACTTGATCAAGCCCTTCAACATTCAACTCTGCCCTTTGGTGCAGCCCGGCCACTTTAAGAGCAGCCCCTACATGCAATCCTAGCCCTACCCGAGCCCATAAAGCCTACAAACAGCCTCTCTTCCTGAGCCCCTCATAAAGCCCACACTAGCAGCCCATTTTCCTTTGCATGTCCGGCCCCTTCATTTATTACATACATGCACTTCCTTTGCATGGTCGGCCACCCACATCATGTCACCTCTCTCTCCTTTTTATTATTTTCTCTCCTCTCTCCATTCTTTATTTCTCATTCATCCCTCTTTCCCTCCTCTTTCATCCCCCTTGTTTATTTTATTTTCTCTTTCATTTCCATTAAATGCCATGCAATGAATCTCTCCCCCCCTCTCTCTCCTCCTCCATAGTTTTCACATGCATGAATTTAGTCCCTTCTCTCTCTCCCTCATTAAATATCATGCATAGACCCTCTCCTCTTTACATGGCCGGCTACCCCCCCCCTTGCTCATTTCATATCCCCTTCATTCTAGAATCTTCCTCCTCTCCTATAAAAGGACCCCTTGCCTTATGCTTGAGAAATGAAGTTATTTTGTGGTAGAAAGTACAGTGCTTGTTCAAGAGTGTTACTTTCTTGTCAAGTTCCTTTTATTGTAATTTCCTTTCTGTAGTAGAATAGCATTGTCCTATTTTAATTTTTGTGTATTTCCTTTTCTTAAGCAATGAAAATGATTTCTCTTTCTTCTATTTTGTTTTCTTCCTTTATTATGCTTAGCTAATAATATTTTGTACCCGATCACGATGAGCTTTGCGATAAAATAATGCATCTTTAATTTTATGTTTGCATTTGTATTTTTCCTATTAAAGATCCTTCTTTGATTTTTATCGTATCGACTCCATATTACGGTATACGGAAGTAGGCAATTGATCACATTTCATAAAAGTCGAGAGACTCATTGATTTGAAAGATCACTCAAAGAAGGAAGGAGTTGAATGCAACCCTAGAGATCGGATGACGTAAATCCTTTGGATTGGAGTCAAATCTAATAGTGCGGGTCACTTCGGTAATGCGACTTTAGGCCATTTTGACTTGTAAAGAGATTTCGGTCAAAACATCTATAAGTTACGGGAATTAATGCTCTAGTGAGATTACTTCCTAATATCGGATCCATCATAGTTTGAATAGTATTGCAAATGCTAAACTAATTTATTTCGTTATTTTATTTCAAAGTGAATCGTCGATCGAGCACTCTTTCACAATATTTTATTTCTCTTTTAATTAAGCTTAGTTCATTTTAATTTTGAAACCCATCAATCGTTCGGTAGGATAATAGAGTCATTGTGAGTAATAGTACTTGCCTGCCCCGAGTTTTTATACGACCTTGATATATTTTTATCACTATACTATAAAACGATAGGTACACTTGCCTATTCGGATTGTAGTCCGTGAGACAATTTTCACGCATCACTTACTCTCACAAACGAAAAACAAAATGGAGAAGTTTTCACTATTCTTTCAGCAACACTAAAAGGAATACTTACATGCCTTTATATAGGCTTACCAGACCAATAGGAAATGGACAAGTGTCCAACACTTAAGAGCAACCAACTTCTCATCTACCAACCTCTCAACTCCCCACTTAATGCATTCTCTCTACCCTATATTTGAAACAAAATATAAATATAATAAACCCCCCAAACTTGTGGGCCCGGTCAATGAAGTCAAAGTCTAACAATTTTGGTATATTTCTCAAGTCACTGTAATCTGCATAACACAATTAGAAAATCCGATGATGTCAAATTGCATAATAGGTAATTGATCTACGTATTTGTTATAAAATTTGATATTTTTGTATGATGCTCAAGTCCAATTAAAATCTTAGTTCCGTCACTGGCCTCTTTAAACCTCCTAAGGCAGGCCCTTGCCCAAGTCTAGCCGGGATATTGCAGCCCTGGCCTTTTGTATGCAAAAATAATTTTAGTGCATGTAACACACCTTACATTACTGTGTGTGACCTCCGATCCCGCCATATATTTCCATCAACACGATTTTTTGCATAAAATTATCGAGAATATCATCATTTTTAATACTTTTGTATTACACAAGTATGGCAAATTTTTTCGCAAACAATTTAGATCATTAAAATCACGAATCAATTCACTCACTCAAAGTGATCTATTGTTACCACCTAGCGTTACCCTACAAAATATCTTTGTAATCTCCGTTAGTATAAAAATTATTTGAACAACAGTACCGTATCGAACAAACTCTAAGGCCCTTGGTTTCCGAAAAAGTGGTAATTCACTTAAGTTCTAAACCCTGAAAAGGTATCTTAGGGATTCATGGGTAGTCTCGGCGTCGTCTTCTGTAACACCTGTATATCCAGGTGGTAAGGTATTATTGGCTATTGTAATTAGTATGCCTAAATAAATAGGCATTCCCTGTAATAGCTTAGCATCCATAAAATAAGAATGTCCTTTATGTTTTCCTCTTAGTTAGAATAAGAGTAGTTGTAGCTAGGTAATAGCCTCCGAAGGCCTTGCCCTTCTTCTCTCCCATCCCCGGTGACCCCGCCGAAGAATCTGTAATAGCTTGGACTGTTACATTGGTGCTCTCATTGAGAGTCCCGCCACCGCCACCGCCGCTTCATCCTCAACCGCTTCCCGCCTACGCCACCGCTTCACCGCCCCGCCAAATACTGCCACCCTGCCTTAATCTTCTTTTCAGTTTTCAGCACCAGTGCCGGAATATAAACCCCGACCATCTAATCACTAGCCATCCCATGGAAATAGCAATTGTCGCATTCCACTCTCCGGTCTGTTCAAGAACGCTGCCCGACATCATGAACATCACCGGCGATCAAGAAGGGACCAGCTTCTTCATGATCTGATTCATCAAGACTAAGTTGGAAGGAAATTGATCAAGGTTCTACTCGAAGGAAGTCGTATAAGATCCAGTTCTAGTGAACACCAGTTCGCATTAATCAGATCGCCGGAGAGGCCATCTTTCTTCTTTCGGTCTGCTCTTGCAATCTCGTTTGACATCCCGTCGAACTCCGGCGAGATCGGACACGTAATCGCAGAGATCCCATATTTCCGGCATTCTCCTCCAACAGCAGCAACACCGGATGCACCTCTGGCATCCTAACCAGGCATCTTCATCAGAAAATTCCGAGTTCCTTTTTATGCCCTTGTCAGGCTTCCAGATTCACCAAGAACTTATCACCATCAACAAATTCAGCTCAAGAAAACCTTCCTTGCGGGCTTGATTGTCCACATAGAGGAGATCATTACAAATTACGGACTATTTATTCACCTGTAGCTCCAGATTTTAACCTATGAATCAGTTCTTTTTCCCAGCAGCTTTGAATAAGACAAGTCAGCAGCCGCTGTAGACAAGTCCGCGCCAATTCTTGTCATCTGGAAGGTCCGTGCCCGTAGCCAAATTCCTCTCTCTACAGATCGGTAGCTTCATCTTCCAGAACATCTGTGGGAAGATTTGATTCCGCGAACACGCATGATCAGTTTCCATGTGGCTAACAGAAGGGGTGGAAAACTTATGCGCAATACCAAAATCTTACCCATTATTATGATTATGGAAACAAGCAATATCAAAGTTATTATCACAGTCACCCATGGCAAGTAAACTATTCTTCCTATGAACAAGCAGGTGCAAGTCATAATTCAGTTTAATTCCCTGTCAATGGCTATGTTAACCAGGCCAACTATTGGAATGATGGAAGAGATGGTAGTTATCCTCTTCAACATGCAAACTTTCCATCTTCAAATACAAGCTTGGCCCAGTCAATGAGCAATACAGCAATTAATTCATATTCTTATCAATCCGAGTATAATTCGTGGTCAGTAAATTACAGCACGTCTGTATCAAATGTTAATTGCACTCCGGGTACTTCTTAGCCACAGGTCGTCGCTTCCCCAAGCTCATACATTTCTACCACTCCAAGTTTTTATAACGCTGCAACTTCATGTTCTTACGGCGCCAACATTCCATCTTTTTACGACACCGACACTCCAACTTCATATGGAGTCGTAGTCGCTCAAGGATCATATGGCTCGACGATCACTCCAGGCTCATACGGCGACACCATTGTCCCAAGCTCATATGGCACCGCTACTCCAACTTCATACGGCGCCACAATCGCTCCAGGCTCATACGGCACCACCGTTACCCAAGCTCATACGACACCACCACTCTAACTTCATACGGCGCCACAATCGCTCCAAGTTCATACGGCGCCGCCAATCCAAATTTGTATGGTGCCTCCACTCCAAGCTCATACGACATTGTCGTCCCTCCAAGCTCCTATGGCGCCACCATCGCTCCAAGCGCATGTGCCGCCACAATCGTTCCTAGCTCATACGACGCCATCGTCGCTCGAGGAATATACAGCGCCATCGTCGCTCCAAGTGCATGTACCGCTGCCATCACTCTACCTAATGCGATCTTACTACCGAACCCAAGCACTTCCATTGGAGACGTACATTCAAAGAAGTGTAAAGAGGACATTGATACTCAAGAATGGAAACAACGAGTTACAGCAAATTTAAAAATGTTGGATGACATGATTGCTTGCATTGAGGAAGAGGAACAAGAAGCCATCAATGCAAACAATCTTCTTGAGGTACCATTTACGATAAACATTGTTTCATCACCAATGGAGGTGTTGTCATTTGCGCCGGTTGTTCTTGATATTTCCGACAACACGGCTTTGCCTCCATTGGAGGAGTTGATGCAACATCACCCCAATACTAACGTTATCATGGGCTCTCTTGCTCACATGACTCAAGTTGCTCAACCACATGATGACACGTGTTTCCACAGCCATGTATCAACTTGGACAATTCATGTCTTTGATCCAGGAGGATGCACCATTTCGATACATTATGCACAAGTGGAGCCGCCAATAAAAAAACTTCAGGACGTAGGCTTGGTTCTCATATACATTCCACACGTAATTTGGGCCTTTGATCTTGGTGGAATCTAACGATGACGTCGTCGTTTAAACGGGGAGGGAAGTAATATAACACATGTATATCTACGTGGCAAGGTGTTATTGGCTATCGTAATTAGTATGCCTCTATAAATAGGGACCGGGATCGTCTCTATTTGGGGCAAACTGGAGGGGTCCAGTTTGTGGCCCTGATCTCGCCTCCAAAATCAAACAGCGGAGAAGAAGTTAACTTGACTCGCGGGGCCCGCTTGCCAGGTCAGCTGCAAGTGAAGTTCCGTCGTCCGATTTCCCAAGCGAAATTAGTGCCGCGAACTGGATCCCCTCCAGTTTGCCCCAACTGGAGAGGATCTGCGTCCCTATAAATAGGCATTCCCTGTAATAGCTTAGCATCCATGAAATAAGAATGTCCTTTATGTTTTCCTCTTAGTTAAAATAGGAGTAGCTGTGGCCAGGTAATAGCCTCTGAAGGCCTTGCCCTTCTTCTCTTCCGTCCCCAATGATCCCGCTGGAGAATCTGTAATGGCTTGGACCGTTGTATCTTCCATGTGAGCAACTTGGCTCTTTCAAGTTGGATCTCGGTACACATTTGAACTAGAGAAGATTTTGAGGCGGCACTCCGGCAGCATTTTCAGCTGAGAATTTCTGTTTGCCAGATTGGATTCCTCGGAGGTTTTACTGATTTCTTGCGGTTATGATGCATTCTTCATTGCTTATACATATGTTTTGAGGATACATTTTTGGTTCTTGGACTGCCGTTTCTTATCTTGTGAGTTCTTTTTAGAATCGCAATGTCTTAGTATGGGGCATTTTCACGATGACTATTTATTCACTTGAAATTTATTTCTCAGTGAGGAGTCATCTCGAAGAAAAATACGGTAGAAAAAATACATTGAACTGTTAAGGGATGAGGGTCAGAGAACTGGTTGCAGTAGTTTCAAATTTATCTACAGTACAAATGTGGGAGTGAGCGTAGATAACTGCAATGGAAGGTACTTACTCAAATCCCCACTTTTCTCCATGAGCACCCTTCCAATTTATAATATTAAATACAAGTAGTTGAGCTATGTTAGACTGAGCAAAAGATGCAGCCAATCTTTTTTCTTTGGGTGCTACTTCAAATCGGCAATTAATTTTGTTAGCCATAAAGCCTTAATTTTCAGGAGCAACAAACAGAATACAATGATTTCAAATTGGATTGTTTTCTACCAACCATGCGGATTTTTCATATTTTGGATCATTATTAAATTACCCCTGATCTCCCTTTTATTATTTCCTTGGACTCGGTCTTAGGAATGTTTTGGACATGGCTTCATAATACTGCTTCAAGCATAACTGTGCCTTAGAGAGTTTTGCCCCTTAGAAGTCATAATCTTGATATTGCCTATACTTTTCCATGTAATTTGCAATTATATCCTAGCTTCAAAGATATTAAACATGGAGTGTTTTCTCCAGGTGTTTGGTAGAACATGATGTATGAGATTGTTTGCCCCTTTATATTATTGCACCAAATTAATGGTGGATAATAAAGGTCTAACCCAAGTTCCCATGTGAAATATTGTAATAAGAGAATCAGTTTTTGGCGTTAGCCCGATATTGTGTGTTGGACATGTATTGACCGCTATACTTGCATATATAAAGGGAGTACTCTTCTTAATAAATATATTAAAAAAATTACTCTTCCACATCCTATCAGAGTGAATCACACCTTCCTTTAGTCGGCTAAGCTGACACTCACTGAATGATGGCACAACTCATTTCTCAATTCCACCTCTTGCTCTCTTGTTCTTCATCATAGCTTGTCCCAACACTCACATGCAACACATGATGATTGCTCGACAACTTATCAGCACGCTCTCGTTCGCTCGATGCTGGATGATGGCTGACATCAGTGCTCATCTGCAATGCTCCAACTTCTTCCTCCCGAGTCACTCATATCTCGCTCCTGCCTGCAAAATACACTCACTTTTTCGGTGCATGTTGAATTTAAGTTTTTCGACACTCTGATGAAGGGGCATTTGTTGCTGCTTTTCGACATTATTAATCATCTTTGGCATAGATCCCCCTAGATGTTCTCTTTTGCCTCCAACTCCTTATTCGGGTCTTCCTGACATTGATCATTATTTACTATGTTTTTCTTTTGCGGTGTGTAGAGCTTGGTGCTCCTCTTCGTTCAATAATGCATGTGGCCTTACCTTGTTGTGGTTCTTTAACTATATGGATTGCTCATGTTTTTTTTCATGGCAACACCTGATTCCTTTTCTATTACCATCGCCCCCTCATCAACTTCATTTCACGCAACAAGAAATCTTGGGGCAACGTCCAAGTTGAATGGACTTAACTATGTTGATTGGAGAATTTCCTTCTCATCCTTAGTACGATCTCAAAGAAAGAGACACCATATTATTGATCCCCACCGTCAAACTACCTCTCCCACGATGATTGAGATGTGAGTGATGTTCCTGTTTGGTTATGCTAAGTGTTTATTAAAGTGTGAGGCTTGCCAGCTTGGTAACCATCATTGTGCATCCTTTCCTCCTAAAATTACGAAAGAAGTACACCATACTGATGTAATTATTTATATAACTTTGTTGGAAAAATCTAAACAAAACCGGTCACTAACAGTTTGGTGTGATTTTAAGCGGTTCTGTCCAACTCCAATCGGTTTTATGTTTCATAGTTTTAATCATTTTATAACTCTATACTTTGAGTCATTAGACGCATTCACCAAGATTCTCTCTTTAAAATACATTTTGAAAAGGAAATTGGAATTCAAATGATTGGAACAAAAATTTCATGATTTCTGAAGTCTAAATATGTTAAAATTAAACTAATACAGATATGAATGCACCTTGAGTACAGTTCCACAAGGATAACAATAGTAATTTAGTAACATGTATGAAATTTACTTGTCAAGTAACCTAATTAAATTTCCTATTGGATATGTCAACCACTAAACACTACAGAGATGTACATAATGAAAAAAAATTAAAGGAAACATGCATTTTGATAATTATAGCAAAAATATTCATTAACAACAACCTTTTTTAATTCAAAACTTCAGATAATCTAGTCCTTCACAACATAATACCATGGATGGAAAATCCATTGGCAATCTTGTTGGAGTTTTTGTGATCTAGAAGTAGTCAACGAGTTTGCCTTACTATTAATGTAATATGAGCTTACGGGGTCGCACATAATAACATACGAGAAATTGAATAATTGATCACGGTGGGTCGACTCATGTAAGATATAAGTCCAAATAAGATATGAGTCCAAAGACAGATTTTTTGTCGGCTAAGTCATTTGTCGACTGAATGGTAAATTGGAATCCGCATAATTCATGAATGCTTCGATTTGATTCTTTGCGGTTCCGGTTTAATTTACGGTTTTTCAGTTTTAAGTGACTGCTCTAGCTCCCAAAGATCTTTCTGATTCCTATCATTCTCCTCTACTTGAAAGAATTCATCTCTGATGAATGAAGATGGGTATCCTTTCGTTGTAGGATGGGTAAGAATCAATGTTGCTCCTTGGATGTCATCGAAGTGTCAGTTATAAATGAAAGTTCTCTCCAATAAATCAAGTATCTTAATGTGTCTGCATTTGATGCGACATATGTTCCGCAAAAGGCTTGTGGATTAATCATCGAGAGGTATCGAATCAGGAACTCATGTCTCTTAATTGTGTGTATTTTGTAAATAAGTTTGCAATTTGAATAGCGGAAGGGACATGAGGAAGCGAGATTATATTCCCCAGCATCTGTTTGCGAACCCAAGTCAATCTCAGTATGTTGATGCATTAATGAAAGACAAGGTTGGAAGTGATTTTTATGGCATCAGTGTTGTCACAGAAGGGCGGTTTGGCATTTGAGACTGGAATATGAAGATCCTGGAAAAGTCATCATAGTTAAGCCACTTCAGCGACAATGGTACCATGACAGGATACTTAGTTTCACTACTGGTGCCAGATATCACATCTTGTTTCTTATATTTCTAAGAGATTGTAGAGTCTTTAAGAAAGAGACGGTATCTAGTTGTGGATTTGCAGTCAGGCATATCACCAACCCAATTAATGTCAGTATCGAGTTAGTACCAGTCATTTTGATGATTCCAAGTATCTCTCACTCGCTCCTTCACCTTAGTGCTAAAAAGTTATTGCCTATTTGGTTATGTAAATGACATCTGCATGGAAACAGTAAAGGATTCACAAGATTGGATGCAATGAGTGTTTGAAAAGTCATGCCCTGACTTTTGAATTTCATGCAAAACTTCGATGCTCAAAACTATTTGCTTATGGATAATACTGAGATTTGAAAGAGTGATGAGTCTACCTACTTCTATTTAGGCAATGTTGCTCAGTTATTCTAGTTATGGCAGACGATATCTCCCATTTGCCAAAGTGATCGCCCCTAGTTTATTACTTAGAGTTTGATCAACTGTACCAAGAATACGACCATTTTGACTTTCATTCCGATAAGTCATGAGGATAAGGTATTGGTTTAGGCTCATGAAGAACGCAACATGGTTTTTGAGTTCATTCATGTGCTCCATCATGACTTTGATCAGATCATTATTCAGACACTTGGGATGCCCCAATTATCATCCCTATTTGAGGTATATATATACTATTGTGAAATAAGAGTTTGATTGTTGCGGAGATTCCTTTCGGACTCCGCTCTTGAAGGATTAGCTTTAGCTGCCACTAACACTATTTTTTGTGGTCAGATGACATAAGACTCGATATTGAATCCATCCGATAAAACCACTTATGCTCCATTTGGCTTGGCATTTTGCTCCGGTGAGTTTGGACAAAAATGCCACTATCATAGAATGTATATCTGGCATGAAACCGATTATGACCGCCACCACGAAAGGAAAACTAGTTTTGAATATAAAAGTGAATGAAGTTTCTTAGGAGAGGTCAGACGTTCACGAACGACAGTTCATAACCACTTTGTTTATGACCTCTACTGTCGTGCCAAACAGAGCCTTAGTTTGTGATTATTGTGTGAAGGGCCACAATAGTTGCGACACATGCTTCAGACTTAATGATTTTCCACTGCAGAGAGGAGGTACTACATCATGGGGTGTTCATTGAAATGGGTGATCTCAGTGCCGACAAGTTTCTCCTTATTCGGCAAACTTCATTGATCATTTATGACACACCTCCTAGTAATGTCAGATCTGACTCATCTTGCCTCCTTATAACATTCTTTGCTGAAGATTTGTATGCACTTTGATGTATGATGCATCATCTTTATTGAGCTTACTATCTTATCATCATCCTTTTTTAGGCACATACATGGACTCCATATGCTTATTCTGCTAGAAGATGTCCCTCCATGCAATGGATCATTGAATTAGAAGCAAGAGATCACATGGCTGGCTCTTCCTCAAGTTTTGTATGCTATATACTCTTATATGGCAGATATAAGGTGAGCATCTGTTGGAACCCTACTTGTGATTTCGGCTAGGTTCACTATTAGGATTGATTAGATGACCCAACATGTATAGTCTAGGGTCATAGGTTATTTCCAGTGTCAAGGTCTGTAGCACATACTTAGATTGTCAAAACCCTCCTTCAGAAAACTTTAGAGACAGAAGACTTCAGAGGAAAACAAGTTAAAATGAATGCAGAAAAGTCATTCGACGATAGCTAAACTCAGCTCGACGATCATCGATCTCAGATCGACGAACTCAGAGTTCCTTCTCTGATTTGAGCTCGATAAAAGTCTAGCTGAGATCGACAAACTGTAATCTCATATCAAAAGTCAGCTCGACGAAGGACTATCTCAGTTCGACGAACTTAGAGCTCAGATTGGCAAGTATATTCTTTGTTCGACGATCTTGGAGCTCAGCTCGATGAAGGAGAGTTATCAGCTCGACGAACATGGAGCTCAGTTCGACAAAATCCTTATTGAGTTCAACTAACTCCTTCCAGGTTCTATTCGACTAATATTCTCTATAGTTTCTCAGTTCGACTATAATAGTTTGATTTCAAATTATATTATATTAAGACTGTAATACTCTGATAATTAATGCTCAATATTCTCAAGAATATAGTCGTTACCTGTCAGCATTAATTATGGATTTCACAGAGTTATTACTCTACCAAATTTACTGGGACAGTTAGGGATATGCATTCAAGACTAAATTAGCCGTTCCAACTCCCAAAAATTATGCTGTGGATTTCAAGGAAAAAATTTAAAATTCAAATGTTTTTGAATCTGCAATCAATATATAAAGTGATTTTCAGAAGATTGCATGGATCAATGAGTTAATCATTAATCAAAAAAATCAAAAAATCTATAGTGGATTCCTACAAGGGTGGTAGAAGAGTGGATGTGATGGAGCCAACTACAACCGACTTGTTGACATGTAGCGTCCCCCTCTTGTCGACGATGGTGATCTAGTACATGTTGATATGGAGTCTCCCCTTCCCGATGATTTTTGCGATCGGGTTGATGATGGTGATCCGGTACATGTTTTTATGGAGGCTCCCCTTCCTGATCATTTTGGTGACCCGATTGATGTTGGTGCCGACACACGACTGATGATACGCCACCACCACCGGAAGATGATTTGCTATGATATGCTTGGTTCGTTGCTCGCCGCCACTCCTGCCGCTATAATGTCCTCTACCGTTCTCGTCCGTGCTATGTTAGAATATGTTACCACATATTTTAACATCTATTTCATATTTTGATTTCATGTTTATTTGGGTTTCTAATAGCCTTGTTATTTGTTTTCAATTGGCCTTATGTTTAGCCATGTTTGGGGTGCTTTTAGCCCTTGTGTTTGTAAAGCCTATAAGAGGCTAAACTTTGATGTGTTTTATAGCTTTGATGAAAAAAATACCCTAATTTCAGAATATGAAATCTTTCCCTCTTCCTCCTCCATTGGGCGCCGCCCCTTCCTCTCTTCCACCTCCCCTTGGCCGTCGGCCACCTCCTTCTCCCCTATTCAAGCCAACCATTCTCTCCTCTCCTAGACCCAAGCAACTCGAGCAGCCACCCTCCTCCTCTACCCGAGCAGCCACCTTCACTTCACCACCTGAGAAGCCTTTTAAATCAAATCAGACTAGCAACCATTAAGTCTAGAACCGGCCAGCAAGCCCTCTTTGGTAGACTCCGGGCCAAGGCATCTCCTCCGGCGTGATCCGAGGAATGCAACTTTCTTTCCCTCTAACCGGCATGGTTTTGGTGGAATCAGAAAGGAAGGATCTTCTCCTACTCATCGACATTCGAGCGCGGTAATGAACATTCCTCCACTAGTTATTGTGATTTCCCTCTTGATAGATCTTGTGGCATATGCGTGTTGTGTGGCTTGTGAAATGCTTGAATTTCGTGGTTAATTTCTTAATAGATCCCGTTGGTGTTTTCCTTTTTCCGTTTAAGTTGCATGAGGCGTGACGACCCTCATTTTATTTTGTTGGGAGAGAACCACCCTTGTCCGAATCTTTGTATTTCGGTGGATTCTCTTTTAATACAACAACGCTCGAATGAACCGTGTGGGTTTCTTTTGCTTGAGAGGACCTTGGCCTATCGCCTTGGTATTATCTTGAAGGGCTTTGCGAACCCTCTATATTCTAAAATATAATGAATGTCCGAGTTTTGATATTGCTGTGTTTGAGGCTTGAGCGTGATGTGAGAGTTACCGGAGAGTGTTGCGTTTAGTTACGTCCGTCACCATAATGCCAAAGGGATGAGCCTACATCAATTTGGTATCAGAGGGAGGTTGCTGTCGATTTCCTAATCGGCACCATCCTTTTATCTTAAGTAGGATTTTAGGTCCAAATAAATTCCTGCACTTTAAAATTTTCTGATTTTGGTCTACAAATAGCGTGCTAAAATCATGAATTTCAGTTTTTTCAAAAAAAAAAACTGCTTTTTCTTCCAGGTCTTCGTAGTAAGAAATTTCAAAATTTCTTCAAGCGAGTTTCATATCAGCAAAGGAATTAATTATTCCGTTATAAAATTTACCTGGTTTGGGGCAAGTTAGCCTTTAAAAAAAAATCTGTGTTGGGTATGAGCACTAGAACTGAGTGTTGCCTTTGACCTGAATTGTCATCTATGGCGGGTTGTCAGAGTCCCATTCCCTCACTTTCCTCAGTTGATGCATTTCGCAAGGAGATGAAGCACCAATGTGATGACAGTAAGGGCTTAATAACACAACTTGGAGGTCAGCTACCGACGTCTCATCTTGAGGCCCCTAGGCAACCCCACCATCATGATTATATTTCTAATTCGTCTAGGATCGTTGCAGCCCCCTACGATGGGTTGGGAGGTCCTCCGTCCTTCATTAGTTGGGTTGCTGGGATGGAGAATTTTTTCGAGGGTGAACATGTGTAGAGACACTCCAAGGTCTGTGTTGCGAGCATGCACTTATTGGGTCAAGCCAAGAGCTTATGGATCAGTGAAGAGAGACATTTTGGAGGTTGTGCCAGTTGGCTTATCATGAAAAGTCTACTCACCAATCAGTACTCTCCTGCGGGGGTGTTGGATGTAGTGGCACCTTTACACCGGGGCACTAGACCCCTACCTTATTATAAGAGTGACTTACCCTCTCGAGTTAGACCTTCCTCCCAGGTTGGTAGAGCTACCCGTAGTATACATGCATCTACCGATGGAGGAAAGGAGAAGCTTAGGACCCCTATCCCAATTTCGATAAATGTGATTGCTAGGAATGCCATGAGCCCGCGAGGTGAGAGTGTTCCTATCAGTATGGTTAGTCAGGCGATTATGACAGGTGAGGCTAGTGACATATCTGGCCTTGGCACTAACGTTTGTTCTATTACGACTATGCTCATAGTCTCTTTAGATTCACCCCCTAAGCTGTCGTATCTAGCTGTTGACTCTCTGGATGAGTCTGACGTGGTGTCTAGGACTGAGCCCGCCGATGAGGGCGATAACATTATTAGTGAAGAGCTAAGTGATGATGAGGATATCGGTTATCCTAGTGACATGGAAGAGGAGTTCTCCTCTAAAGGGCCCCCCACATAACTATTCGACCTCCCCCCCCCCCCCCGCGACTATATTTCAGATTTGTCCCCCGCCCACTACTCAATTTCAGATCTGTCACCCTTGAGTATCGTGGAGTCTTCTGTTGACCCAGTGTTGGTAGATATTTCAACGGTGTTGGAATAGTCACCTTGGGATGATCTTACTGATACACATCCTGGAGATAGTTCATTGATATTATCGTCATTGCTTGAGGTTCAAGCTAATTGAGATTCTCCCCGGGATTTGATTTGCTCAATCCTCTATCCTGATTTTGACGATGTACCTACATCATGGGAAGATTTGGCTAGTGAAGGAAGTGTTGTATTGGAAGATTTGCCCTGTGTGGGAGGGTTATTTGTTGATGAAGTTAGCGCTGAGGACCCGATAGATATTTCTTTAATGTTATCTCCTTTGCCTGAAGCCCAATGTGGATTAGAAATTTTGTCGGATTCAATTTTGCCTACTTTTGATACCGTTATTGATTATGATTTGTACTAATTATCTAGTGGGTTGGAAGACATTTCAGCTGAGTTGGTAGAGTCAACCTATGGCGAATGTTTATCTGAGAGTGAGTTAGGTGATGATGATCTGGTTGAGTTTTCTGTGAGGAAGAATCTACTATTTGATCTTCCTTTTGATTTTGATGGCTTGAACCCCGAGGAATTTTCTTTAACGTTAACTCCATGTTTTGACAGTTAGTATGACTTAGCTCCTCCTCCGAAGTTGACCATGCCAACTCTCCCTCTGGTTCACTTGACTCGATTAGATGATTTGTTAGGAAAAGAGCTTGTCATTTCTAGTCTGAGATATTTGGTGATGCTTATTTATCTAGATCCCCCGTTAGACTTACCAAGACGGATATGGGTGGGCGAGTTGTTAGGTGTTACATTCTTCTTTCCACTCCATTTCGTAGATCTGACTATGCTTTTCCTAGGATGGATCGTTCATCTGACCGCTTGGCGTTGGGTAAGGCTTCGTGTTGGACTGCTAGTGATTCCTTGGCTATGGTGATTTTTGATGCAGTGTCCCCTAGACACACTTATTTGCCAAGCCCGGTAGCATGCATTTATCCCACACCTTTTGATGATCCGTGCATGCACACGTTAGTGAACGTAGTTGGGTATGTTGAGTTGTGTCGCACGTACGTCCTTTCAAATCTGGGTGCGTCCAATTCTATAGTTGGTGATGAACATTTTTCGCTGGCATTTCTTTATGATATTTTTGAATCTAAATTTAAAACTACGACGTTGGACTCCACGGAAATCATTAATGAATTTAAAGCACACGTGCCACCTGACATAGTCCCGTTATTTTCTACTGTTGATTCATGTCATGTTGCACATGGGTTCACCCCCTCACGATTTTAATTTAATTAGGCGCATTCTAAACATTTTAATCAATCAAAATATGTACTTTAAATTATTTACTAGATTATATAAGAGAGCCTCCCACCATTTTGTGGATGATTTGGTTTTGGTTTGTCTCACTCTTGAACGGATGCCCCCGAGCACCTTAAAAATAATAAAGAATCGGCAAGTCCATCCTTTGTGAATCTTAAGGGAGTTTGGTAACATGAATTTCTCTTAGGGTCCATTCGTTTCGCGGGAATTGGGTCGTTAGAATTGGTATTCATTTACAAATTATAATTATAGGCATTCGGTATGCCAAAAAAATCTCGGGAATCGGCAATGAATCGTAATTCCGTCGAAATTAGGTACAAGGTAAACGTGGGACATGCATTTCCGACCTCGCTAGGTAAGATTTCGCGATTCTTCTTCTCCGCTCCGCTTCCTTCTCCCGTCGCCGCGAATCCTGCTCCCGATCGCGCTTCTCCGCTAGGTCAGATTTCCTCTCCTGCTCCGGTCGCCGGCCCATCGCCGCGATCTGCTCCCGATTCCTCTTCTCCGCTGCTCCCGTCGCCGCAGATCGCTTCTATGCTACTCCTGTCGCCGCAATCTGCTCCCGATTCTGATTGGTAACTTCTTCTTCTTCTTCTTCTTCCTCCTCCTCCTCTTCTTCTTCTTCTTCTTACAGTTGTTGCTACCTATCTTCAGCTGCTGCTTCAGTTAATCTTCAGTTGCTGCTTCAGTTAATTGCCTGTTAATTGCCTGCAGTTAATCTTAAGTTGCTGCTTCAGTTAATTGCATGTTTAATCTTCTGTTAATTGCCTGTAGTTAATCTTATCTTTTGTTAATTGTCTGCAGTTAATTTTCTGTAGTTTGTGCCTACTTTGTTAATTGTCAGCAGTTAATTGCCTGCAGTTAATTGCCTGTAGTTAATCTTATCTTTTGTTAATTGCCTGCAGTTAATTGCCTGCAGTTTGTGCCTGCAGTTAATTGCCTGCAGTTTGTGCCTGCTTTGTTAAGATGACATGATTCAGATTCAGGCTCGCATTTATATCAAACTACGATGTAAGTGAAAGTAGATTTATCAGAAGGATTTTTATGCCTTATTTGCAAGACCAATTGACATAGACAAAATGAAGTTTTTAAAATTTTTCTTCCAAATAATAAAATGTTTGTAGTCTAAAACCCGTGAAATAGCATCCAAATTCTTTATGTTGTGACTTGAGATTAGGTTTAGATAAAGGGAACTTTCTATTTTGTATAAGAAAACTAACTTTTCATATGCACAGAAGGAGAATGAGGGTGTTTGTGAGCATATAAAATTGGAACAATGAGCTTTATCTTTCGCTGAAATCAACTGTATGTTTTCCTACTCATGTTTTCTGTCTTTTTAAAATAAAGTATAGTTTTTTCATCTGAAGTTCTTCGTCTTGTAAATTTCATATGCATTCATGTGGAAACCTACCTTATTAGCAGAATGTGTAGTAAGATTTGTGTGATTAGACCTAGTTAAATTTTGGATTGTGAATATCGAATTTAAATTGTCTAATTTTTTTTTACATTGTAATAAAAAGCCTATTGGTGTTTATGTTTTGATCTAGATAATGGAATATTTATTAAGGAAGTTTTGAGTACAATGTCTCAATCTTCATTAACCTGCAGTTAAAATCATGGTCGATTGCTTGCCGAGGTAGATGCGGAAATATTAAATCAAGATACAACTTCTGCTAGTTTCGAGTACGCAGATACATTGGCTCCAGTCCAAGCAACACTAGAGTGGAACACGTTTAGGGAAACTATGGCTATGAATATGTTTAATGAGTATTATGCTCATTGGAGCAATTAAAATATGTTTATTGTGTTAATTTTTGACTTAATTTAGGGTTGCAAAAAAGTGGGTTTGTTATGTGTGTGTGTCTGTGTACATTTTGTTAACTTCTTTTTAATATATTTATGTTCAAAAATGTGGGTATGTTATGTGTACGTATTACCTGTATGTTTTTTTAACTTCTTTTTAATCCATTTATGTGCAAAATTGTGGGTATGTTATGTGTGTGTCTGTATAAATTTTGTTAACTTCTATTTAATCCATTTTTGTGTGTCTTATTTATTTATGCAGAAATAAATGGATAAAAAATGAAAGGGGGCCAAGCCAAGTGAACGGTCCTATGTTCCATGGACGCCGCAGATGGATTGTGCGTTATCGACTGCTCTCCTTGAGCAGCAAAATCTAGGAAATAAGACGGCTAGCGGCTGGAAAAGTGTCACGTACACGGCGGCAATACAGGCATTGAAGGATGATTGCCACGTTGATATTAGTAAGGAGAAGATAATGGCCAGGATTAAAACATGGAACAAATACTACCAGGAAATATTGATAATGCTGGATACCAGTGGTTTCGGATGGGATTGGGAGCGTAATGTGGTGAAGGTTGACAGCGAGGAAGTCTGGGCTAACTACGTACATGTAATATTTTAATTGAGCAAATATTTAACTGTGAAGAAAATATAAAAAATTTTGATTCTAATTTACACTAAACTTGTAGGCGTGTCCGACAGTGAGACATTATCGGAGCAAAGTGATCGTCAATTAAGGGGACTTAGCTATGATTTGTGGGGTTGACGGGCCACTGGAGCTAATGCTGCTACTACGACTTAGCAAATGAACGAGATCCATATTGAAGACTCAGTGGACGAAAACGGCATGGAGGAGGTTGAGCCAAAGAGCAAGAAGAGGAAGGAGAAAACATTCGCGGTAGATATTATTGCTGATGTTGTTTCTGTGATAGCAGCGTGACTTCTCAGCCGCCACCGCCACCGCCGCCGATCTAAAGGGAAGACAGGATATATGCGGCCATTGCAGCTATTACGGATTTGACTGAGAGTGAGGTCATACATGCTATCGATATGCTGAGTGATGACAACAAGAAGGCCGACGTGTTCATGGCTTTACCGATGCCAATTAGGAGGACCTGGCTCCGCTTACATCTACGCGATTGATTAGTTTATGTTAAGGACTTTTGGTTTCATGTGAAGACTATTATAATGTTGTAGACTATTTTGAACTATTTTGAACCTTATTTAATTTTCGGTGTGTGAACTATTAATATTTATTCTGTTGAAGTATGATTTTTATTTAGCTATTTCAATTCACTTTATAATAAAAATTACAATTTTGAATTCTCTACTTTGAATTCCAGGATACAGCCGAACATCAGAATTGCTAATTCCAATTCTTGTGACAGAATTCCCGCATTCAGCCGAACAGAAGAATTGGAATTGAATTAAATTCCAATTCCTGCGGGAATGGGAATTGAATTCAATTTCAATTCCAACGACCCAATTCCTGCGAAACGAACGGACCCTTCGAATTTTCCACAGATTGGAGCATAGCTTTTATTTTCATCGTTTCATATTTTATGCTTCATGCTTCTATGCCACATGAAATGTCTACCTCTCTCGTATATATTTTCCACTATGATTTCTATTGGGTTGGGTGGTGACAGTTTCCCAGGTTCGTTCTCTTTATCGGTCTTCATCAGAGGTATATTGGTTTATGTTGTGGAAACTATTTTTCCTTCTTTTGCTAATGCGTTTTTGAGGTCCCCCAAAGCCACCTTTTGCCTTGCAGGTTCTTCTTCCCCATCATTGATCTTCCATGCGAGTACACACAGGCCTACTCATCGGTGATGAGTATTTTTGAGAGGGGGAGGATTGATGGAGCCGACTACCCCCGACATGTTGACATGGAGCGTCCCCCTCCTATCGACGATGGTGATCCGGTACATGTTGATATAGAGGCTCCCCTTCCCGATGATTTTGGCGACTCGGTTGATGATTGTGATCTGATACATGTTGATATGGAGTCTCCCCTTTCAGATGATTTTGGCGACCTGGTTGATGTTTGTGCAATCACGCGACTGATGATATGCCACCACCACAACCGGAAGATGATTTGTTATGACATGCTTGGTTCGTTGCTCGCCGCCACTGCCGTCGCTACAATCTCAACGACCGTTCTCGTCCGTGCTATGTTAAAATATGTTACCACATATTTTAACATCTATTTAATGTTTTGATTTTATGCTTATTTGGGCTTCTAATAGCCTTGTTATTTTTTTTCATTTGGCCTATGTTAAGCCATGTTTGGGGTGCTTTTAGCCCTTTTGTTTAAAAAGCCTATAAGAGGCTAAACTTTGAGGTGTTTTGTAGATTTGATGAAAAAAATACCCTAATTTAAGAATCTGAAATCTTTCCCTCTTCCTCCTCCCTTGGGCGCTGCTCCTTCCTCTCTTCCTCCTCGCCTTGGTCGCCAGCCACCTCCTTCCCCCCTATTAAGGTCGACCATTCTCTCCTATCCTAGACCCAAGAAACCCGAGCAGCCACCCCCCTCCTTTACCCGAGCAGCCACCTTTACTTCACCACCCGAGCAGACTTCTTAAGCCAACCCGACCAACCACCATTAAGTCTAGAACCGGCTAGCCATCCCTCCTTGGTGGACTCTGGGCCAAGGCATCTCCTTCGGCGTTATCCGATGAAGGAAACTTGCTTTCCCTCCAACCGGCATGGTTTCGGTGTAATCGGAAAGGAACGATCCTCTCCTACTCGTCCACATCCGAGTGGGGTAACGAACATTCATCCACTAGTTATTTTGATTTCCCCGTTGATAGATCTTGTGGCATATGCGTGTTGCGTGGCATGTGAAACGCTTGAATTTCGTGGTTAATTTCTTCATAGATCTTGTTGGTGTTTTCCTTTTTTCATTTAAGTTTCGTGAGGCGTGGCGGCCCTCATTTTATTTTTTTGGGAGAGAACAACCCTTGTCTGAATCTTTGCATTTCAGTGTATTCTCTTTTGGTACAACAATGCTCGACCGAACCGTGTGGGTTCCTTTCGCTTGTAAGGACCTTAGCTTATCGCCTTGGTATTAGCTCTAAGGGCTTTGCGAACCCTCCGTATTCTAAAATATAATTAATGTCTGAGTTTTGATGTTAATGCGTTTTAGGCTTGAGCGTTATGTGAGAGTTACTGGAGAGCGTTGCGTTTAGTTACGTCCGTCACCATAATGCCAAAGGGATGAGTCTATATCAGGATGTACCCAGGTTTATTGGGGAAACACTATAAATTCCTTGTATCGTCTGGATTGCCTTTACTTGTTTTATTTTTTGTGCTGTGATTTTCTTTTCCTCATACATATATATAAGACTAAACAAAAGAAAAAGAATTTTTTTAATAAAGATTATGTTCAACATGTTTCGTCGAACCATTCTCTACGAAATGAATATGGTTCGTCGAACTCAGATCGACGAACTATGAATGCAAACTTTCGATATAATTATTCCTCTAACTGTGCTTGACAAACTCAATATGGTTCGTCAAACCGCGATCGATGAATATAGGATGCAGAGAATGAATACTTTCACTCTGTGGATGGAGTTTGACGAACAAATCCCTATTTGTCGAACGCAAATTGACGGATTTATTACAATTCGTCGAACCCAGTTTCTTATAATAGAAACTTTAATTCTTTTCAAAAATTTAATCAAAATCAAATCTTTATTAATCCTTTTACTCAGTGGATTATTCCTCCTAGGAGATATCATCCACTAGGTTATAAGGACAAACCTGAATTTTCTTATATCTCTAGCTATAAATATGAAAGAAATCAAGGACCCAAGGTTACCGTGGTCAAGGACACCTAACCTATTTTTCTGTAGGTGAAGAACTATCCTACTACAGAGGAACAGTGGTATCTAGATAGTGGCTGTTCAAAACACATGACAGGAAGTAAAGATAACCTAATTGATTTTAAAGAAAAGCATGGAACAAAAGTGCTATTTGGAGACTCCAACTATGGACAGACAGAAGGATATGAAAATGTCAAAGTTGGAGTAGTTACCTTCAGGAAGGTAGTCTATGTAAGTAGCCTCAAGCATAACCTAATATCCATAAGCCAATTATGTGATTAAGGTTATCAGGTATCATTCAATCAGTCTTCTTATATTATTACTTCTGATAAAATCAAAACTTTTTTAACTGAAATTAGACAATGAAATATATATGTAGTTAATTTCAAATCTGCTAATTCAAAAAAAAATTTATTTAACCAAATAAGTAACACTAATGATTTATGGCATAAGAGACTAGGTCATGTAAACCTTAGGAATATTGCTAAATTATCTAGGGACAACCTTGTTAAAGGGCTGACTTCTGGTTCTTACAAGAATGAAGGACTCTATAGGGCTTGTCAATTAAGCAAGCAAACAAAAAATAATTTCAAATCCATTAATAAAAGTGATTCACCCAGAATTTTGTACTTACTACATATGAACCTTTTTGGCCCTATAGTTGTACAAAGTTTGGGAGGAAAGTCATACAATCTAGTTATTGTTGATGACTTCTCTAGATTCATTTGGGTGTTCTTTCTGAGAAACAAGTCAGATAACTTTAAGATTCTTACAGACTTTCTTAGGAACATCAAGATTGAGTACTCTACTAAAGTTGTATTGATCAGAAGTGATCATGGCACCGAGTTTGAATCTCTTCTGATGAAAGAATTCTGTGAGAAGGAAGGTATCAGACACTATTTTTCTGCTCTTAGAACTCCTCAACAAAATGGGGTAGCTGAAAGAAAAAATTAGAACCCTTATTGAATCTGTTGGGATATTACTTGCAGATACTTATTTGCCCCTATCCTTTTGGGCAAAGGTTGTAAGCAAAACAAATTATGTTCTTAACTGAAGTTTAATACATAAACTTAAAGGTAAGCCACCCTATGAATAACTTAAGGGGAAGCAACCTAAAGTAGATTATTTTAAAGTTTTTGGCTGTAAATGCTATATTCATAATAATAATAAGAAATACTTAAGAAAATTTGAAGCCAAAGCTGCAGAGGGAATTTTTCTTGGATATTCCCAAGTCAGCAAGGCTTATAGAATATTTAACAAATCAACATTAAAAATTGAAGAATTTGTACATGTATCTTTTGATGAAGCTAACATGTTTTATAAGGAGAAAGATTCTTCTACCAGAGACACTTTGCAGGTACCCTATCTGTATGAGAAGTTAGATGATTTAAACCTTACCCAAGATGTTACATTGTATTCTTCTCCACAGATTGATGAAGACAGTGAAGAAGAAATTGTTGAAGCAGGTGAACCCACAACAACAAATATAATTCCACAAGAGGAATTAATTCCACAAGTTGTTGATGAACAAACTCCACCTGCTGATCTTGTTACACTTAGAGATCATCCCATATCTCAAGTGATTGGAGACATATTAACCAGTGTGCAAACAAGGCATCAACTCAACCAAGATCTGATTCATGCTTGCTTCATTTCTCAAATTGAGCCTCAATCCACAAAAGATGCAGAGCAAGACCCCACTGGATTATTGCAATGCAAGAGGAACTCAATCAATTTGAGAGGTGTAGAGTTTGGGATTTAGTTCCAAGACCCAAAGACTACCCAGTCATTGGAACTAAATGGGTCTTTAGGAACAAATTAGATGCTCAAGGATTAATTGTATGGAAAAAAACAAGATTTGTAGCCCAAGGATATTCATAGGAGGAAGGTATAGATTATGAGCAGACTTTTGCCTCTGTTGCAAGATTAGAGGCTATCCGGATATTTCTTGCATATGCAACATTCAAGAAGTTCAAGGTATATCAAATGGATGTCAAAAGTCAATTCTAAATGGAGAACTAAAAGTGGAAGCATATGTTGAACAACCATAAGGTTTTATCTCTTCAACTCATCCCTCTTAAGTTTTTAAGCTTCATAAAGCTCTCTATGGTCTAAATCAAGCTTCAAGAGCTTGTTATGAGACCTTAGCTAGCTTTATTTTAGAGCATAAGTTTATTATAGGAATTATAGATAGGACTTTATTTATTAGACATCATAAGTCAGATAATTTTCTAGTCCAAATATATGTAGATGATATAATATTTGACCTGATTCATTCAAAGTTTGAAATGAGTAGCATGGGTGAACTATCTTACTTCCTTGGTCTTCAAGTGAAGCAAACCCCTAATGGTATCTTTATATCCCAGTCTAAATATGCTAAAGTGTTTATCTAAAGATTTGTGATGTCAAATGCTTCAGCCATGAAAACACCTATGCAATCCAATGTTGTAGTTGATTCTGATGAAAAGGGTAAACTAGTTGATCAGAAAACATATGGGGCTATTGTTAGGCCCTTATTGTATCTTATAGCTAGTAGGCCAGACATTATGTTTCCTACTTGTATTTGTGCTAGATTTCAAGTCAACCCTAAAGAATCACACCTTATTTTACTAAAAAGGATTTTAAGATATATAAAGGGTTGTCCTAATCTAGGGCTCTTGTATCCTATTGATTCAGGATTTGAATTATCTGGATTCTCAGATGCTGACTTTGCTGGAGGTTGAGTTGATAGGAAAAGCACATCAGGAACTTTTCAGTTCCTTGGTGATAGGCTTGTGTCCTAGTTTTACAAAAAATAAACTTTTGTGTCCACATCAACTGCTGAAGCTGAATACATTACAGCTGGTAGTTGCTGCTAACAAATTTTGTGGATTCAAAATTATCTCCTGGATTATGATTTCAACTTAAATAATTCAACTATCTTCTGTGATAATACCAGTGCAATTTCCATTGCACAAAATCCAGTGCATCATAGTAGGACCAAACATATAGAGATTAGACAACATTTCATTAGAGATTGTGTGGACAAAAATAAAATTAATCTTGTCATTATCTCTACTGATTTACAAAGCACAGACATTTTGTCCAAACCATTGGATGAAAAGAAACATCTGTTCTTCCTAAATCAGCTTCGCATGATTAATGGAGAAGCCTTAATTTGATTTTTGTCTGTGGTCGACGAATTGTCCATTTTTTGTCGAACAGAGATCGACGAACTGTGAACTCTTTGTAGAGTATTCGTCGAACGGAGATCGACAAACCCTTCTTTGCGAAATTTTTCGTCAAACGGAGATCGATGAATTTGTTTCAGAAAAAATTTTCATCGAACGAAGAACAATTAATTATTTCCCCCTCTTTAAACTTAGATCGACGCTTTTATTTCTTTATGAGATTTTTCGTCGAACTGAGTTCGAAGCTTTTATTTTTCTTTGGATGGGGTTTACCGCTTCATCTTCTGAAAACTTATAACTAGGTTTTCATCGAACTCAATCCCGCTCTTTCTAGTTCTTTGCACTTAATCTCTTGTTTTGCAGGCAATGGAGATTTCAGCGGCGACACTTTTCGGAATAAAATTTTATGCAGACTTCGACATCGATATGGATTCATTTTAGCCATTCTGATCAAGTTTTCAAGAACATCTTACATTTGTTTGAGGCTTAATAGTTAAGGAAGTTCATGACTGCAAGGATTAAACTTTTAGTGTAGGATATAAATGAATGGGTATTCTCATCATCATCTCCAGATTCCACCACTCTCATTGACTCCATATCTGGACAATAGGTTCCTCTCACACATGTTATTTTAATTGAAGTTTTTGTTTTTTTCAATGAGGAAGATGATATTGAACTGTCTAGTGCTAAGTTTAATGATATGCTAGTTAGAATGGGTTATTCCCAGGGAAGCCCTAATAAAATGCTGAAAAAGAACTTGTCTGTTGAATATAAGTTCTTAGCAGATGTTGTTGGAAAAGTATTCTTTGGCAAGCAATCTGCCCATGACTACATAACCAGGCACAAATTTCTTCTGATGAGTGCCCTGGTAAATCAAAAATCAGTGAACTGGGGAGTTATCTTGTTTGAATCTATTAAGAAGAAGGTAAATAAGAAGGATGTTGGGTATGCGATAATTCTTGGGATTTTCTTGCAAGCTAAGTGCCCAGAACTTTTGGTCTCACAGACCATTTATTAATGCTTCCAAGAGGCTTACATCAGCCCTCTTTGGAAGATGGGAGAGGGTTATCCCAAGCCCTCTAGGGCCTCCTCTTCAAGAGCTTCTGAGGACACAAGGACTTATATAGTCACTCCTCGAAACCTAGAAGAAGTGTTTGCTCCACCTCCACCTCCTTCACCCAGACTACTATCTCCCCCTATTCAATAACCATCCACTATTATTGTAGGCACACCTTCTACTCCCATCCCTCCTGCCTCACCATCTCGACCACCATCTATGAAAGGAGAGACTTATTCAGATCTATTCTAGAGGGGGGGGGGGGGTGAATAGAGTGTTTTAAAACTTTAGGCTTTTTTTAACTATTCTATCAGAGTACAAAAATAGGTTATACCAATAAATATTTAAGCAAAATGAAAACTAGAGAACTATTCTAAATATCACAGGAACTAGCACGAGCAATAAGAAAAGGTGGAACTAGACGACACAAGAAATTATAGTGGTTCCCCAAATCCTTGTACATCCACTCTTCTACCACCTAGTAGGAATCACTCTCAGGTTTTTGATCAGGTGTCTGCCACCAAATAATATCTATTTCAAGGGAGATATTGCAACCCTTCTGGCTTTTGATCAGGTGTCAGAGAACCAACTTGAATTCTTTTTATCAGGTGACCTCACAACCTGGAATTACTTTTGAAGGGAGTAAAAACCCTTTACACAGAGGGGGGAAAGAAAAAGTAGAGTTGTCTTCTCTTTTCTCAAGCAAATGAGAGAAGACTTGAGAGTGATCCTGATGGAGTCAAGGCTTGTCCTGTGATTTGAATGGTTCAGGAGATCAGAGCCTTGTACAGGGTGTAGGACTTGAAATCACAAAAGGGTAGACTGATTGAAGATGATTGTCTCCACAAGCTTCCTGAATGAACTCTTGTTTTTTTTGAACTGAGAGCTGTTCTTCTTGTTTTTCTTGTAGCATTGTGATTTCTTTCAAAAATCTGTAGACTGCATCAAGAAGTCCTAAACAATAATTCTCTGGGTCTTTTATTCTCTTAGTCCCTTTTCTTTGAATAATTCCAAGCTGAATTTGAAATCGTCCACATTGATTGACTGCCAGAATCATGGGAACTTGTGCAATGGCTATAAGAGAATAAACTCATTTCATTAATTGTCCCGAGAAAGGTTGTATAATAACTCTGTGTAAACTAGCAATAAAAACATGCCAAGGAACGACTATATTCAGAGAATATATGGATTAATCACTCAGAGTCATATAAGCAAAAGAATAAACAGTCAATAAGGAAAACAATAAGTGCAGGGAATAAAATGTTGATCTGGTAGAAATAATGGATCTGATCCTGACATCATCGAGATCAAACATCCTCTATCATCGAGATGAGCCCTATGATCGTTGACCTGAAAAATCTGCTTTCCAAACTGGGCTTCAAGATCGTCGAACTGAGATGGTTGATTTTCGATCTCAATCCTAAAAGTAGATCAGATATCGTCGACCTGAGTTCAGCAATCATCGATCTCAGCATTTAGAGATTTAACTTTGAGATCGTCGAGTGCAGAACGAAGATTGTCGTGTTCTCTTCAGAGATCATCGAACAACTTTTTACTTGGAAAATTTTCTGCCTTGTTCACTCTCTGCTATCTTCAAAGTCTCTGATGTCTTGGTCTTGTCCTAGTAAGTTATTGACCTTACTGACACCTAAGACACTAAACAAGACCCTGGCTATACAATGTGGGTCTGACTTAGCCTAGATTAGTGAACCTAGCCCAAATCCAAACTAGGGATCCAACAATCTCCCTTTATTTGGGTGAGGTCACTAAACAACAATAAAAGAAAGCAACATGAAAACTAAATAAATATATCTATTATGAGATATAAGAAAAGTTCAACATATATTTACAATAATAAATATAGACACAAAAAGAAAATAGTTACTGAGACTTGTCTGAAGCTGGCTTAGTAAATTCAATTCTTCTTTTTGGATCTACTACTTGCTGTCTTGTCATTTTCATGTCTGCTTCACCATGAACTTTAATTATAGCTGCTCTGGGAACAACTGCCTCAAGATGTACCTACATATAGGCATTAACATCAAAGATATTCTTATCAATATCATATTGTTCCAGCTCTTTCTCCATATACTTAGACATAGTTGAGAATTAAGAAGGATCAGTTCCTTCTTTTCTAGCTTTGTTTATTTGAGAGAGAGCAATCAATTCATGAAACCTAGCCATCCTGAAGTTAGGATCAAGCTAGGGTTCATACTGAGATGATTCTTCTTTAGAGTCATGAGAGGTCTTCTGAAGCTTCCTGTGCTTGATAGATTGTTCTTGGAATTTTTTTTTCTATTGTTGTATGTTGAGAATTGCTGTCATGAAGGTTTGGAGGAGGTCTGACATGACTGAATTTTTCAGGAATTCTGAATCTCCTGCTAGAATTTGAAATATCTTCTCTGTTAGCCTGATCATTTTGTCAACCTATCCTTCTTGAATAGCCCCTTGAATAAGACCTGGATGGTCTGCTGTGAGAGTGAGGAGCATAAGAATTCTGCTGATGGGAGGAGGTAGCAGCCCTAGAAGCAACATTTCCACTAGCACCTGCTGAAGGAGGAGGAGGAGGGGTGGATCCTTCCTGAAAACATTGACAGGAGAGGAGCCAGTCTTTCTCCTTTTCTTCTGATCCTTCATCTCATTCTTGGAAAATCTCATCCAGTGAGGAATAGTTGATGTGAGAGTAATATTGTGCCTGATTAAGTAAGGAATGTCATCTTGAGGATTATACTTAGGCACTTCCTTCACTGGAGCTTTTCTTTTCTTGGTCACTTTCTTTTTCTTGCTGACATCTGGATCTGATTCTGAATCTGAATCATTATCAGATGAGCCTAGTGGATTATGATACAAATCATCAATCTCTTTGATAACTGAAAGTTCTTCAGCTATATCAACAACCATAATTTCATCCAAGTGTGGAATAGGAGAAGTAGAATAATCATAGGTTGGAGGAGAGAAGTCCTTGGGCCTTGGACTCTCAACCTCTAGCATACTGATCAGCTCAGGCACTGGAACTACAGAAGGAGCCGCAGAAAGCTCAGGCTCAGGAGCTGACAAGAGCTCAGGCACTGGAGCAGCAAAACTCTGAAGAAGCTGAAGTTAAAGATCTTTGCTCACAGGAGTAGTATAACATACTATATCTGAACAAGATTGAAAAGTAGCCGGGGGAAGACAATCTCTATACAAAAGATCAAAAGAGCTTAGAACTGAAGTCAGTTCAAAAACTTGAGAGATGAAATAATTTCCATGAAGAATGTCCAAGGGTTCTTTAGGGATTTCAATGTAATCTTCCAAAAATGCAATAACTTCTGCATCAGGAATATCAATATCTGCATTCTCTATATCTGCCAAAATTGTATCTACAATCTCTATATCTACAACTATCAAACCTGTGTCTGTCTCTGCAAAACTTTGTCTGCCTCTGCTTTTGCAACTGCTGGAGGAGGAGGGACTTCTTCACTGGTCATCTCACCCTGCCTGGTAGAAGTAATGTCTGATGTCAGGCCCCTAGATGAAGAAGGGCCAGAAAAAGATGCAACAAAAGAATTAAAAGAAACTAGTAGAGGTGCGATGGCATCCTCCACAATAGCTTTGATGGTAGGGGTTAGGAGGGCAATGAGAGCAGATTGAGTAGATGATGTTGATGGAAGAGAGGAAGTGGAATGACCACAAGCTGTGGAGATGTTGGAGATGGTAGGTTGAGTGGTGGATTCAGGGATAGACACTTGTTCTGGATGGGGGAAAATAAGAGGTGACGGTTCATGGGAAGGAAAATGAGTTGGTGAAGAGAAATGAAGATCAAAAGTTGGTGAGGTTTGGATTGAGATGTTGGTAGAGGGGATCTTTTATAGATAATGTAGTAGAGGAGACAAAGGAGTAGGAGTTCCTGGAGGAGGGCTTTGAGGTGGAGTTGGTTGATGTGGCAAAGGGGAAGTTGGTCTAGATGGGGAAGGAGGAATCTCTAGCTCATCTCCTATAAGGTGAGGAGTGACTGGAGCAGTCCTTGTGTCCTTAAAAACCCTGTGGGTGGAGGGAGCCCTGGAGGGCTTTGAGATAGTCCTCTCCCACTTTCCAAAGAGAGCTAAAGTCAGTCTCTTGGAATCATTGATGAATGTTATTGGGGATGTCAAAAACTCAGGGCATTTTTCAATGAGAAAAATCCCTAAAATTCTGCCAAGAGAGACCTCTCTCTTATTTGCTTTCTTCCTGATCAACTCAAACAAAACTTCATCCCAATTCACTGATTTCTGATGAACCAAGGCACTCATCAAAAGAAATTGGTGCATGGATATATTCTCATGGGCAGTGTGCTTCCAAACTAGCACTTTCGCCACATTATCTTCCAAGAACTTGTATTGAGGAGAAAAGTTCTTTTTCAGAAGCTTGCTAGGGTTTGCCTCAGCATGACCCATTTTGGCAAGCATGGAATCAAATTCCTCTCCTGTCCAGAAATAGCTCTTATCATCGTTTGTCCGTCTAAAGAAGATGTATAATCCCATTATTTAATTTCTAATACTGGTAACTTCATCCTGGTCGTCAGAAACTTCTGTAACTTCAGTGCATCAAATAGCTTCAACACGTCCTGAAACATCTGATCACTATGCTTGAATGAATCAAGATTAATATCAAAACCTTAATCGAATTTCATGCTTGATACAATCGCCACTGGAATTTCCATTGGAGAGTTCCTGCAGAGAAAACAAAGATCAAGTGCAGAAGGGAAATGGAAAGCACGGGACTATTTCCGTCTAAACCCTTGTTTATAAGGTTTAAGAAAACGAAGAGACCAAATTAGCCAAGCGTATTAACTACTAAAATGACTACAAAACCAAGGTTGGCGAAACATTTTAATATAAAATTAGTTTGGTAACCTTAGATCGAAGAGAAGTAATAAATCGTCGAGCTCAGTTCAACGATAAATTCTCTGAACCAAAAATTCCCGATCTCTGTTCGACTATAATTATTTCACTAAGAAGTGATCGTCGATCTCCATTCGACGTTCAACTTCACAAGACGTTAGCAGATCGTCGATCTCCGTTCGACGATCTATCAACAAATCATCGAGCTCAGACAAAAAGTCAAATAATCTCATCTCCATTAATCATACCTAGCTGATTCATGAAGAATAAATGTTTCTTTTCATCCAAGGGTTTGGTGAAAATATCTGTCCTTTGCAAATCAGTAGGGATGAAGGTGAGATTGATTTTCTTTTTGTCTACACACTCCCTAATGAAATGATCTCTTACATCTATATTCTTAGTCCTAGAATGATGGACTTGTGATGTAGTGACGACCGTGATTCGGACGTGACTACAATACAGACTTTTAAACGTTACCGAACAAGAAATAAAAAGAGTGAACGTCGACCAAAAGCGAACGAAAAGGGGTCGGTTGGTTCCCAAAATCCGAGACTCGATACCACGTCCTTAGGACCTACCTCTCCAACAAGCACACAACTCACCGTTGCCGGACTCGATACAACATTCTTAAGACCTACCTCTCCAACAAGCACACAACTCACCGCACCTACACAAGCATCTATTCATTTCAATATAGCCATTTCAAGCGCTGCAATAATTTATTTCGGAGCGACGGAAAACCTTTAAGAGCGATCGAAATTTGAGTCGTATTTAATTCCCTTGTTGGCACATAAATTGTGCCGAACGGAAGAGCAAATCGAGGCTAGGCCACATTGCACTCCCGAGACGGATCTACCCATTCCGGAGAACAAGAGATTCAATAACAACACCTTCAAATTCAGATTTTGCAAGCGATGGATTTAAAAATCGCAGAAAAAATGGTGCATGAAAAACCTCCACAAACTAAAGCTAGAATCACACAAAGAAAGAGATTACCCAACCGGGATGAAAGTTCACACAAAGATAAGGTGGGAGAATCACTCTCTCCATGGATCCGCCGGCGTCACACCGAGGGGTTTGCAACCTTCTTCCACGGAGTCGCACCAAGAAAGCCGCGCTGGAGTCGCACCGAACGGATGGAGGGAGCAAGGGGCGGCGGTTTCACACCACATAAGGGGGGGCTGGCGGTTTCACACCACCAAGGGGTCGGCGGCTTGGAGAAAGCTCTTGGCCGAAATTCTCAAAGGAGAGGGAGTTTTAGGTTTCAAATATTCAATGATCTTATTCCTCATAATCACCTCCTTAAATAGGAGTTTACAATAACTCTTAGCCCTCCATGATGGAGATGTAATCTCATCCATCCAAAAGGCTAAATGCACACCAAAATAAAATATTGTTCCAAATGAAAAATAACACATGCCATGAATATAAAATTATCACTTAAACATAGGATAATTTTATATTCCCAAAATATAAAATAAAGTGCATGAAAATAATAAAATTAGGCTAATTTTTCATGGCGGTTTTAGCACGCCGCGGGCAGAGGTGGTAGCGTGCACTTCCTTCGGCGTCATCACGGCGTCTCAGATCTTTATGTCGTAGCGCCTCGGCAACCGGGTCATCTTCAAGTAGTGGTGGCACTGCATCAATCCTCCCCCACTCAAAATCACGTATCTCTGATGCGTGAGTAGAGAGAGAGTGGCGGAGAAGCTCGGCATCAAAATGTTGAAGCTCTATCGCAAGTACCCAAGAGTCGTCCGAAGGGGGGTGGTCACGCCAACAGATGAGGAAGCGGTAAGTTGTACCATCCGGAATTGTGAATTGTTCCGCAGCGAGTATCATATCTGGAGTGAGAAATGTCCTGGGGAACCTGGGAAACATGTCAGCAGTAGGAGTAAGAGAAGGCAACGTACCATCCGATGTTATACCTGCGGTGACCGAAGGAGAGAGATCATCCGAACTACCACTCCCCAACCCATTTGAATTTTCAGTGGAGGGAGAATACGACAGAGAATTCAACTCTGGTGGAGGTAAAACAAACAGCGTCAAATCCGAGACATTAAAAATAGGGGAGATACGCCAATCAGCCAGCAAATCCAAAATGAAAGCGTTGTCACCTAGTTTCTTGATAATCCGAAAAGGGCCGGCGCGCTTCGGTGCCAACTTCTTAACGGTGCCAGATGGCAAGCGTTCGAGAACTAAACGGACTAGGACCAAATCGCCAACTTTAAAGTGCAACACCCTCCTATGTAAATTAGCGTGCGACTGATAAGACTCGTATTGAGCAGTCAAGGTAGCTCGTATACGTGCATGTAAGTCATGAATATGTTGGGCGAAGGATTGTGCAAACTGACTTGTCGTATATGTAGGGGGCAACGGTACCAAGTCAATAGGCATAGGGGCCTTATATCCATGGACAATCTCGTTTGGTGACAGACCAGTAGACTGATTTTTGGAATTATTATAAGATAATTGGGCGTGGGGAAGAATAAGATCCCACGTGCCTTTGTGATCGCTTACGCGGCATCTAAGAAGGCTATCCAAGCTTCGATTATACAAAACCAAACCATTCACATAACGGTGGAAGACTATTCAAAATAACCTCGCAAGTAATTTAAAAGACGCATTTAGAAGGGTCAAGAAATTAAAAATGCGCCTAATTAAATTAAAACTATGAGGGGAGAACCCATGTGCCACATGACTTGAATTAATAGTATAAAATAACGGAATTATGTCCGGTGGCACATGTGCTTTAAATTCAAAAATTAACGTAGTGGGTTCCAACGTTTTCATTTTAATTTTAAAATTAAATTTTGATTTAAAAATATCATAATAAATAGTCAGCGAAAAACGTTCGTCATCAACTACGTTCGCCCACGTCCTTCTAAGTAAGTTTAACGAGATGGCGGGAATAATAAACTTCTCTAAATATGAAGGGCTAGAAATGACTAAATCATCTACTCGAGCTAAGGGAACCGGAGGGAGAGTCGACAGGGTTGACTCCGTAGGGGAAACCAAGTCACACTCAACGTCAAAGTATGGATTAAGCGTCCAAGAGAATGCCTCCGGTTGCAAGCCTTTAAAATCAAAAGTAAACTCGAATAGTGGATTCGTCCTCACTGAAAACTCATCCTTAGTTAACGTTTTGCCCTAGAAAGAATCCACCAAATCATTAGAAATTTTACTTAAGTCAGAAACAGTGATCGTCTCAATAGTAGGCAAATTCGTATCCGATAAAATTTCCAAACTAACTTGGGCCTCAGGCGAAGGGGCTATCATCAAAGAAAAGTCAGTTGGGCCCTCAGTGCTATCGTCATCCAAACATAATTCTTCCCATGAGGTGGGGACATCGTCTAAGTCAGAATAGGGGGATGGGCAAATCGAATTCAGGGGAGTATAATAATTAGCTTGAGTTCCAAGCGGCGATAATAACGTCAAAGGACTAACTCCCGGATGTATCACACAGCTTATCCCAAACTGAACATCCATCCCAAGGTGACTCTACCAATACCGTAGAAACCTCTAATAATCCTGGGTCAACCAATATAACGTCGGATCCTAGTAAGTCATCACCTAAATCAGTGACATGTAAGCTCTCAGCATCGGATGACTCTACCGACTCAACCGGAATGTCTACTGGCTCAGGGTCAATAGAAGATTCCATGACTAAATTATCGTCGAAGGGGATTGGAGATGATTCCTTAGGGGAGAAATCCTCTTCCAGGTCACTAGGGTAACCAATCTCCTCAACGTGACTAAAATCGTCAGTGAAACTTGCCTCGTCCTCAGCGACGGGCGCAGTCCTAATCACATCCTCAGGTTCAACAGGAGAGTCAGGCACTATCGTAAGTGAAGGAAGACTCTCACCTAGCTGATTAATTTCATCTTCCAGAGATTCCATATCCATATAAGCATCCTCAGAGGTATCAGTCACTATATCAGAGGGATTAGATGTCAAGGCTAAGGAAGCAAGCACTCTAATAGTAACCTCTTTCGAGTTCAAATTTTTTGGTCGGAATGGCTTATGTTTCCTATAGGTGGGACTAGACACACTCTGGGTAATACTACCTCTCTGGTGATAAGATCTATCCTGAGGCGTAGGGTCACTCCTATAAGCGGATACGGGTCTAGTGCTGTAACTATTCTTACTAACGGGTGTGGTGTTATTAGTGCGCAGGTAGGCGGGATCAAATTGATCCGAGAGGAGGTTACGCATGTGCGGCCAAGCTTAACGATAGCTACCAACACGACACTCTTTGTTTAACCAAAATAATCGGGCCCGACCTACTAATCGCTCTCGGGCAAAGCTAACCTTTTCGTAGTCATCCCATAAGTGATAATTAAAATAGTGTTCTAATCCCTTAAGCCAGTCTCTAAAATTTTGGGGATACTCTAAACCGTCATAAGTAGGATAAATGTGGTGTGCCCTAGGGGTGTGTTTAGCCATATCCTTTGCATAGGAATAGTCTAACCGAGAAGCATATACGTCATATGCCATTTAGTGAGAACCGGAGAAGAAACTCGATCCGATACTTGTGCACATGCAAAGAAAAGTAAACTGGCCCTAATTAAATCTCAAAGATATAATTGTTCCCGCTAGTTTCAAAAAATAATATATGCATACTTTTTTATTTTCTGAGCAAGAAAATTATAAGAATTATGAATTAATTTTTTCAGTTTTTTTTTGCAGAAAATAAAATTTAGCCGGCTATTGGCACACCAAATACTAAATTTTCAAATTATTTAATAAAAGTAATTACTGAATGAAAATTAAATTTTTTTTGTTTTCTTACTAATAATTAGATGGAGAAATACCATAAATTCTAAATTTTAGATTTTGAATAAAAAAAATAACATTTTTAGGCCGCTATTTGCAGACCACTATTATTTTTTTATGTAATTTTGAGAAAAATTTGGAATTTGAAGTTGGAAATTTGAAATTTGAAATTTATTATTTGAAATTTGAAATTTGAATTTTTGAATTTTATTATTTGAAATTTCTAAATTTGAATTTTGAATTTTGAATTTTGAATTTTGAATGTAGTAGAGGAGACAAAGGAGTAGGAGTTCCTGGAGGAGGGCTTTGAGGTGGAGTTGGTTGATGCGGAAAAGGGGAAGTTAGTCTAGATGGGGAAGGAGGAATCTCTAGCTCATCACCTATAAGGTGAGGAGTGACTAGAGCAGTCCTTGTGTCCTTAAAAACCCTGTGGGTGGAGGGAGCCCTGGAGGGCTTTGAGATAGTCCTCTCCCACTTTCCAAAGAGTGCTAAGGTTAGTCTCTTGGAAGCATTGATGAATGTTGTTGGGGATGTCAAAAACTCAGGGCATTTTTCAATGAGAAAAATCCCTAAAATGCTGCCAAGAGAGACCTCTCTCTTATTTGCTTTCTTCCTGATCAACTCAAACAAAACTTCAGCCCAATTCACTGATTTCTGATGAACCAAGGCACTCATCAAAAGAAACTGGTGCCTGGATATATTATCATGGGCAGTGTGCTTCCAAACCAGCACTTTCGCCACAATATCTTCCAAGAACTTGTATTGAGGAGAAAAGTTCTTTTTCAGAAGCTTGCTAGGGTTTGCCTCAGCATGACCCATTTTGGCAAGCATGGAATCAAATTCCTCTCCTGTCCAGAAATAGCTCTTATCATCGTTTGTCCGTCTAAAGAAGAGGTATAAGCCCATTATTTAATTTCTAATACTGGTAACTTCATCCTGGTCGTCAGAAACTTCTGTAACTTCGGTGCATCAAATAGCTTCAACACGTCCTGAAACATCTGATCACTATGCTTGAATGAATCAAGATTAATATCAAAACCTTAATCGAATTTCATGCTGGATACAATCGCCACTGGAATTTCCATTGGAGAGTTCCTACAGAGAAAACAAAGATCAAGTGCAGAAGGGAAATGGAAAGCACGGGACTATTTCCGTCTAAACCCTTGTTTATAAGGTTTAAGAAAATGAAGAGATCGAATTAGCCAAGCGTATTAACTACTAAAATGACTACAAAACCAAGGTTGGCGAAACATTTTAATATAAAATGAGTTCGGTAACCTTAGATCGAAGAGAAGTAATAAATCGTCGAGCTCAGTTCAACGATAAATTCTTTGAACCAAAAATTCTCGATCTCTGTTCGACTACAATTATTTCACTAAGAAGTGATCGTCGATCTCCATTCGACGTTCAACTTCACAAGACGTTAGCAGATCGTAGATCTCCGTTCGACGATCTGTCAACAAATCATCGAGCTCAGACAGAAAGTCAAATAATCTCATCTCCATTAATCATACCTAGCTGATTCATGAAGAATAGATGTTTCTTTTCATCCAAGGGTTTGGTGAAAATATCTGTCCTTTGCAAATCAGTAGGGATGAAGGTGAGATTGATTTTCTTTTTGTCTACACACTCCCTAATGAAATGATCTCTTACATCTATATGCTTAGTCCTAGAATGATGGACTTGTGATGTAGTGACGACCGTGATTCAGACGTGACTACAATACGGACTTCTAAACGTTACCGAACAAGAAATAAAAAGAGGGAACGCCGACCAAAAGCGAACGAAAAGGGGTCGGTTGGTTCCCAAAATCCGGGACTTGATACCACGTCCTTAGGACCTACCTCTCCAACAAGCACACAACTCACCGTTGCCGGACTCGATACAACGTTCTTAAGACCTACCTCTCCAACAAGCACACAACTCACCGCACATACACAAGCATCTATTCATTTCAATATAGCCATTTCAAGCATAGCAATAATTTATTTCGGAGCAGCGGAAAACCTTTAAGAGCGATCGAAATTCGAGTCGTAATTAATTCCCTTGTTGGCACATAAAATGTGCTAAACAGAAGAGCAAATCGAGGCTAGGCCACGTTGCACTCCTGAGAAGGATCTACCCATTCCAGACAACAAGAGATTCAATAACAACACCTTCAAATTCAGATTTTGCAAGTGACGGATTTAAAAATCGCAGAAAAAATGGTGCATGAAAAACCTCCACAAACTAAAGCTAGAATCACACAAAGAAAGAGATTACCCAACCGGGATGAAAGTTCACACAAAGATAAGGTGGGAGAATCACTCTCTTCACGGATCCGCCGGCGTCACACCGAGGGGTTTGCAACCTTCTTCCACGGAGTCGCACCAAGGAAGCCGTGCCAGAGTCGCACCGAAGGGATGGAGGGAGCAAGGGGCGGCAGTTTCACACCACACAAGGGGGGGCCGACGGTTTCACACCACCAAGGGGTCGGCGGCTTGGAGAAAGCTCTTGGCCGAAATTCTCAAAGTAGAGGGAGTTTTAGGTTTCAAATATTCAATGATCTTATTCCTCATAATCACCTCCTTAAATAGGAGTTTACAATAACTCTTAGCCCTCCATGATGGAGATGTAATCTCATCCAACCAAAAGGCTAAATGCACACCAAAATAAAATATTGTTCCAAATGAAAAATAACACATGCCATGAATATAAAATTATCACTTAAACATAGGATAATTTTATATTCCCAAAATATAAAATAAAGTGCATGAAAATAATAAAATTAGGCTAATTTTTCATGGCGGTTTTAGCACGCCGCGGGCAGAGGTAGTAGCGTGCACTTTCTTTGGCGTCATCACGGCGTCTCAGATCTTTATGTCATAGCGCCTCGGCAACCGGGTCATCATCAAGTAGCGGTGGCGCTGCATCAACTTGATTTTGTGTTATAGAAATAGCACTAGTTATATCACAAAATATAATTGAATTATTTAAGTAGTATCCATAGTCTAGTAGCTGATTTTGTAACCATAACATCTGAGAACAACAACTGCCAAGCTACTATGTACTCAACTTCTGCAGTTGATGTAGACACAAATGTTTATTATTTACAAAACTAAGAGACAAGCCTAGCACCCAGGAACTAGCATGTTCTAGAGGTACTTTTCTTGTCTACTCTATATCCAGCAAAGTCAGCATCTGAGTATCCAGTCAACTCAAATTCTGACTCAGCAGGATACTAGAGTCCTAGATTTGGGAAACTCTTTATATATCTCAAAATCCTTTTTAATAAAATAAGGTGGGATTCTTTAAGGTTCACCTGGAACCTAGCACAAAGACATGTGGCAAACATTATATCTGGCCAACTTGCTGTGAGATATAATAGGGACCCAATAATGGCCTTTTATAATTTCTGATCAATAGGTTTCCCATGCTCATAAGAATCAATCACAGCATTAGCAGCTATGGGTGTTTTCTTAATTGAGGAACTAGCCATCCCAAACCTTTTGATCAGCTCATTAGCATACTTGGATTGGGATAGGAAAATGCCATCAGGTGCCTGCTTTACTTGGAGACAAAGGAAGTAGGAGAGCTCACCCATACTGCTCATCTCAAACTTTGAATGCATAATGTTGGAAAACCTTTTGCATAGTTTGGGATCAGTAGAACCAAATATAATATCATCTACATATATTTGTACTACCAATATTTTATCATAATGATGTTTAACAAATAAAGTCCTATCTACTATGCCTCTAGTGAATTTATGTTCTAACAAGAAGCTAGCTAGGGTCTCATACTAAGCTCTTGGAGCTTGATTAAGACCATAAAGAGCTTTATGCACCTTATAAAAAAAAAGGTTGAGTTGGAGAGATAAAACCTAGTGGTTGTTCAACATAGAGTTCTTATTTAAGTTCTCCATTCAGAAAAGCACTTTTAACATCCATTTGATAGACTTTAAATTTTTGAAAAGTAGCATAGGCCAAGAAGATCCTGATTGCCTCTAACCTTGCCACTGGAGTAATGGTCTGATCATAATCAATGCCTTTTTCCTGCAAATACCTTTGAGCAACAAGTCTAGCCTTGTTCCTTATGATTGCTCCTTGTGCATCCATCTTGTTTTGAACACCCATTTTGTTCCAATTTCTGGGTAGTTATCTGGTCTTGGGACCAATTCCCAAACTCTACACCTCTCAAATTGGTTGAGCTCTTCTTGCATTGTAAGGATCCAGTGGGGATCTTGCTCTGCATCTTAAATGGATTGAGGTTCAACTTGAGAAATGAAGCAGGCATGCATCAAATCCTGGTGGAGCTGATGTCTAGTCTGCACGCCTGCTATTATATATCCAATCACTTGAGATACAGGATGATCTCTAAGTGTGACTAAATTAACATGAGGAGTTGGTTGCTCAATAGCTGGTGGAGCTAATTCCTCTTGTGGAATTATTTCAGCTACTAGGACACTATCAATTGGCTCACTGATATCTTTATAACTGCCTTCAGCTATTTGTGGATATGATGGTATAACAACCTCAGGAGAGAGTATCACAACTTCAAAATTTTCACATAAAAGTAGGTACCTGCATGTTCTGACTACTAGAAGTATTCTTCTCCTTAAAAAACATATTAGTTTCATCAAAGGATACATGTAACAGACTCTTCAATTTTCAAGGTAGATTTGTTATAGACCCTATAAGCCTTGATTACTTGGGAATATCCTAGAAAAATTCTCATTTCAGACTTGTCTTCAAACTTTCTAGTGTATTTTTTGTTGTTAATATGAATGTAACAAACGCAACCAAATACTTTAAAATAGTCTACTTTAGGTTTCTTCCCTTTGAGTAGCTCATAGGGGGTCTTGGCCTTTAGCTTATGTATTAAACTTCTATTCAGGACATGGTTAGCTGTGCTCACTGCCTCTGCCCAAAAGTAAAGGGAAAGTATGCATCAGAAAGCAATGTACCTGCAGCTTCAATCAGGGTTCTATATTTCCTTTCAGCTACCCCATTTTGTTGAGGAGTTCTAGGAGCAGAGAAACATTGCCTGATACCTTCCTTCTCATAGAACTCTTGCATAAGAAGAGACTCAAACTCAGTACCATGATCAGTTCTGATCAATATAACTTGAGTAGAGAACTCACTCTGTATGCACTTGAGAAAATCTGTAAGAACCTTGAAGTTATTTGACTTATTTTTCAAGAAGAACACCCAAGTGAACCTAGAGAAGTCATCTACAATAACTAAGGTGTAAGACTTCCCTCCTAAGCTTTCTACAGCAATGGGTCCAAAAAGATCCATGTGAAGCAAATACAAAATCCTAGGTGAGTTACTCTTATTGATGGATTTGAAACTATTTTTAGTTTGCTTGCCTAATTGACAAGCCCTGCATAGGCTTTCCTTCTTATAGGGGTAAGAAGGCAATCCTCTTACAAGGTTGTCCTTAGATAGCCTAGAAATGTATTTTAAGTTTTTATGTCCTAGTATCTTATGCCATAATTCATTTTGATTACATGATTGGTTAAATAAACAAATATCATTTATGGCTGAATTGAAGTTAACAATATAAATGTTATCTACTCTAGAACCAGATAAAACTACTATACTGTCAGCTGAAGAAATAATGCAAGAGGATTGATTGAAAGTTACCTGAAATCCTTCATCACAAAGCTGACTAATGGAGATCAAGTTATGCTTCAATACACTTACATATGCAACCTTCCTGAATGTGACAGCCCCTATCCTTATTTCTCCATAGCCTTTAGTCTGGCCAAAGTTGGAGTCACCAGAAATAACCTTAGGTCCTTGCTTTGACTTATAGTTGGATAAGTTGTCCTTCTATCCTATCATGTGCTTTGAGCACCCACTGTCCAGATACTATTGTTGGTTGTATGGTGGAAAGTTCTTCACCTCCAATAGTCAAAAGATTAATTGTTCTTGACCCAGGTTACCTTGGGTCCTTTGTTTTCTTGATAAGAAAAACTTTAGAAAATAGACATGGTTGGCTGAGATTTATAGCCTAGTGGATGGTATATCCTAGGTGGAATTTCCCAAAGGGTGTAAGGATTGATTGTTTGTCTTTTCTGATTAGGTTTTCTGTTACAGTTAAAGGTTTTATTAATTATCACTGGGTTCGATAATTGGAAGTGAGATCATCGATCTGAGTTCGACGACATGGGTTGAGATCGTCGATCTCTACTCAGAGAAGGATAATATTCATTCTCTGTGCCCAAAGTTCGTCGATCTCTGCTCGATGATCCATGTAGAAGTCGTCGATCGCAGTAAGACGATTGATTATAGTAGAAATTTTTGTTCAAAGATCGTCGACTTGGGATCGACGATTTGTTAACATTTCGTCGATCTGAGTTCGACGAAAAATGCTGAACATTATTTTTGTTTTGATTTTATTTATTTCTATTTTTCTATTTGTTAGGTTTGTTCTTATTTGCAGTTGAGGGTTTCTCATAGATTAGTTCTTTACCTTTTTCATAGATGAATTTTACTGTGGTCCTTAGTGCATTTTTTTGACTAGTGGGGGTTGGCTTAATGAAGCACCCAAGCCCAGTTTTCCAGTGAGTCCTGCATAAACAGTGCTTGTAATGTCCATCAGCTTGAGGCTTCTCCCATTAAGGTATTCTTCAAGTTGCCTTGCCTCAGCTAGTTCAGTTTCAGTTTAATTATCTGTTCATTTGCAAGAGTAATTTTGTCTTTTAATTTATGGTTTTCTACAACTAAACTACTTTGATCATTCAGTTGCTCTCTAAGTTGATTAATTTCCTTTTCTGAACTAATTAGGTCCATGCACATAGTTTTGAATTCATTTACAAAATCTTCAGAATTAAAGTCAAAAGAAGAGAGTACCTGATCCACTTCTGAAAGTGGTTGTTCATCATCTGATGAATCTTCTCCTGAATAAGTGTTGGAAGTATCAATTACCATTAGGCAAACTTCCTTTAACTTTGCTTCCTCCTCATCTTCATCACTAGAGCTAGAGGATGTGGAATCCTCTTCAGTATCACTCTAGGCTTTTGCTACAAATCCTTTCTCTTTCCTCTTTTGCTTGCTTGAGGAAGGCTTACTGTATTTCTGTCTTCTGGAGTCCTTGTCCTTTCTTTTCTCCTTCTTCTGATTATCTGGACACTCAAGGATAAATGTCCAGGTTTCCTGTAACCAAAACAAATAACCTATTTAGTTGGTGTTTTGTCATACCCAGGTTTATCTTCTTGTCTGGATGACTTCTTCCTGAAGTCTCTTTTTCCCAACTTGTAGAATCTCTTTGCTAAAAGACTCAAGAACTCTTCATTAATACCAGGAGCTATAGTTTCTTCTGTAGCCTTAAAATTAATGTTATGCTCTTTTCTGACTAGAGTAGAGACCTTCTGCTCTGCCTCCCTAGTCTTTGTCAAGTGCTCAAAGGATTTGAGCTTTCCCAAAAGTGTTTCTGTGGAAATTTCTCAAATACTTCTGGCATCTTTGATAGGCCAGATTCTTGTATCCCAAGAACTGGGAAAACACATCAATATTTTATCATTTTTCTCTGTTAGTGAAATGTCCTTGTCCAATGTTCTTTGTTCACTGATGATGACACTCAATATGCCATACATCTCTTCAACTGATTCAACATCTTCCTTTCTAAAGTTCTCATACTTAGAAATAAGAAGGGATCTTATGTCTTTTCTTTCTTCCACTAAACCTGCCACATTTTGGTTCAAATAATCCCAGATGGCCATTGCTGATGAGTAGTCAGTAACCTTTTGGAAAATGTCATCTAACATAGTCTAGGCCAGTATGTTCATGGCCTTGGCATCTACAATTTTTGCTTTTTTTGAGCATCAGTCCTAGTTGGTGGTGGTACTGCATGAGTGTTCAGTAGATTTAGAAGCAGCTTATGTTGGTTGAGGGGGCCTGTCAAAATTAAGTTAAAAATATCTTCATCAATTGAGTTCATGTAATGTCTTATTCTTTCCTTCTAGATACTGAACTTATTAAAGTTACAGACTTGAGGTTTAGTGCTTGCATGATCCTTGTTCTGTGCCATGTGATAATGAATAGTTAAGGAAAAGAAAATCATAATAAGCGGGGATCTTGATTCAAGTGTTAGCTTGTACAACCAAAGAACCACAACCCTCTGATACCAATTGAAAGGAGGGAGTTATTCAGATCTACTCTAAAGGGGGGGGGGGCAGGGTGAATAAAGTGTTTTAAAACTTTAGGTTGTTTTAACTATTCTATCAGAGTATAAAAATAGGTGATACCAATAAATATTTAAGCAGAAGGAAAACTAGATAACTATTCTAAATATCACAGGAACCAGCAAGAGCAATAAGAAAAGGTTCAACCATACGACACAAGAAATTATAGTGGTTCCCCAAATCTAGGTACATCCACTCTTCAACCACCCTTGTAGGAATCACTCTCAGGTTTCTGATCAGGTGACTGCAACCAAATAATATCTATTTCAAGGGAGATATTGCAACCCTTTTGACTTTTGATCAGGTGCCAGAAAACCAACTTGAATTCTTTTGATCAGGTTACGTCACAACTAGGAATTACTTTTGAAGGGAGTAAAAACCCTTTACACATAGGGGGGAAGGAAAAAAGTAGAGTTGTCTTCTCTTTTCTCAAGGAAATGAGAGAAGACTTGAGAGTGATCCTTATGGAGTTAAGGCTTGTCCTGTGATTTGAATGGTTCAGGAGATCAGAGCCTTGTACACAGTCTAGGACTTGAAATCCAGAAAGCTGAGACTGATTGAAGATGATTGTCTCCACAAGCTTCCTGAATGACTCTTGTTTTTTTTAAACTGAGTGCTGTTCTTCTTCTCTTTCTTGCAGCCTTGTGTTTTCTTTCAAATATTCTGTCGACTGCATCAAGAAGTTCTGAATAATAATTCTCTGGGTCTTTTATTCTCTGAGTCCCTTTTCTTTGAATAATTCCAAACTGAATTTGAAATCATCCACATTGATTGACTGCCGGAATCACGGGAACTTGTGCAACGACTATAAGAGAATTAACTCATTTCCTTAACTGTCCCGAGAAAGGTTGTATAATAACTCTTTGAAAACCAGCAATTTATGCTTGCCAAGGAACGACTATATTCAGAGAATATATACATTAATCACTCAGAGTAATATAAGAAAAGAATAAACAGTCAATAAGGAAAATAATAACTGTAGGGAATAAAATGTTGATCTAGCAGAAATCGTCGTTCTGGTCCTGAGATCGTCGAGCTCAAACATCCTCTATCTTCGAGTTGAGCCCTGTGATCGTTGACCTGAAAATCTGATTTCCAAACCGGGCTTCAAGATCGTCGAACTGAGATGGTTGATCGTCAATCTCAATCCTAAAAGTAGATAAGAGATCATCGACCTGAGTTCAGCAATCGTCGATCTCAGCATTTAGAGATTTAACTCTGAGATCGTTGAGCGCAGAATGAAGATCGTCAAGCTCTCTTCAGAGATCGTCGAATGACTTTTTACTTAAAAGAATATCAGCCTTCTTCACTCTCTACTGTCTTCTAAGTCTATGATGTCTTGGTCTTGTCTCAGTGAGTTGTTTACCTGACTGATACCTAAGACACTAGACTAGACCCTGGCTATATAATGTGGGTCTGACTAATCCTATATTAGTGAACCTATCCCAAATCTAAACTAGGGATCCAATAATCTCCTCCACACTCACCAATCCATAGTTCTGAGGATACACCATCTCCACCTCCTTAATCACCTCTACCAACACATCTTGATGATATACCATCCACTTCTCTTGATAAGGACCCACTACTGTCATCTCCAAATGTTGATCTACTATCATCTCTGTCTCTACAACACACTCCACAACATTAACCTATATAGGATATCTTCCCTGATGTCTTCCCTCCATCAAATATTCTGCCACCATTTCCAACCATCCCACATTCAGACATCCCTCAAGCCTTCTCAATCTATTCCACATGTGGTAACATATCCACCTCTACTCCCTTTACTTAAGATCCAATGTCTTTGTATTTCTCTGACATAGCCAATGACCTTCTTAAATTCATTAAACCCACACTTAAGAAGCTCATAGATGAGGCTATTGCCCCTTTTGCTGTTTCTATTTCCATTCTTTCTGCTCAGCTAGCTTCCTCCTCAACTATCCCTTCTTCTGGGGGCCTGGGTTCAGGTCTCTCTGAATCCAGGTCGGGGGAGATATCCTATGAAGAAGCTCTAGCAGCAGCAGCAACAACTCTAGTAGCAACAATTCCAACAGCAGCATCAGTTGAATTTTTTGATGATACTGAAATGGTTTGTATAGAAGAAGAGGCAGCAACAGAAATCATCACTGTTGGTGATTTTATCATTAATCCCACAGTTGATATTCCTTCATTACTACATTCTTTCGATATAGTTTAAAACAACAATTTACCATTTTTTGCATATGATTCTTCTAAAGCAATAGTTATTGGGTTTCTCTATGAGGATGGAACAATGCAGTGGAAGGAATAAAACATCAAGAACAACCCAAAAGAGATGGGGTCGGGCCATGAAAGTTGAATCAAGAAGTTAGCAAACAACTAGGCAAAAATTACCTTAGCGGCGTTGAGTCACAACTCAACGGAGATGCTCCAAGCTTTGAGTCCTTATCGGTGGTGAGTTCTACGTGGAATAATGTCCAAGTCTCTATAGAAATCCACATGAGCGGGAGAACACCGAGCTTCGTCGCATGAAGGGTCGGGAAGGAGATCAACCGCACCTTGCACTTCCACGGACTGCTAGGTCCGTTCCAGGAGGAGCAACACCGGCAACACTCGTCGGAGAGGAGGAGGTCGGCGGAGCGAAGAGGCGGAGGAACACTTCCGTCCGTGGGGTTCAGGAATCGGCGGAGCGAACGAGCGGCGGAACGTTTCCGTTGGATTCGATTCGGCTACAGGAGAAATCCCGATCTATCTTTTTTTTTTCAAAACCCTAAGTCCCCTATTTATACAAAAGGCATAAACAGTCCAAAGGTATCGCTATCCGCAGACCACACAGGATAGGGCTTCTGGACCATTCAGCGAGAATCACCTCCAGGTTCGGCGAGAATCAATCGCAGAATCGGCGAGAATCAGTCGCAGAATCGGCGAGAATAAATCGCAGAATCGACGAGAATCAGTCGCAGAATCGGCGAGAATCGAACAGTTCGATTCTCGACGATTATGCCTTAGTTGGCGAGTCATACTCGACGACTCTCGATGATTTTGCCTTAGTTGCCGAGTCATACTCGATGACTATCGTCGACTCTCGACGAATTGGCCTTAGTCGCCGAGTCATACTGACGACTCTCGTCGAACCATTCTCGACGAATCTCCTTGTCAACATTTGCCTGACCCCATTCTGTATGGTGTTTGGTAACCTTTACCAACACAATCAATATTCCAATTTCTCCACATGCTCTTATGTGAGACCCTGCAGGCTCATATCACGTTGGAAGTAAGATTACATGTTTGACCACTTCTAGATCACCATGGTAACTCCAACAGTCTCTCACTTGATCTTGAAAGTATCAAACCAAAAACCTCACAAACAATTAGCGGTATCTATCAATGCATCATTGCTCCCCAAGCAATAAGAGTTCATAACTCATAAGCCTTTATGAATAATGTCCCAGCGTTGTCTTTGTCCCTTTGTCCCTTACATCCGGAAAGAACTAGAGGCATGGACCGTGTCAGCCTCATAATAGCTCAATCCAAGTTTCTTGATCTAGAATGGACTTCGAGAGAATGGTGAGTCCAATATCACATATTGACTCAACCAAGCATGGCCATGCATTTCTCAGTCCAGTTCCATCAAGGGGCCCATGGATGCAACTCCAATCATATAGGAGGAAAAATCCCATATCTGCTCACACACAAACACCCAAATGATTCGTAACGTTGCCCAACAACCACCCTTATCCTCAACCTTTCTCAAGGAAGACTTTAGATGGCATCAAAGTACGCTCTTCCTCACATGATGAATGCTGTGACTTCAGGTCAAAGGACCACAACACCATTGTCAATTGAGACCAACTCATGACACGATTAGATAACAATCCATAAAGTAGTCTCAGGTTGGGTCTGTCTAGTACAACTTGTTCATTAATAAGTACCCACGTGATGACTTGATATCACAATATCATGACCTATGAAAACTGGTCATAAGTCAACACACGTGCTAGTCTTAATGTATCATCATCACCCTTAGTTTTTATGATGGTACAATGACCAGGGACCTTTTAAGAATGAAGCTTCAAATAAATCATAGGCTCTCACATTCAAGTCTCGTACTTGATGTCCTATGGAAGCAAACATTCTAAGGGTATTTATTATATTAACATTTAACTATCGCATAGAGAAACCATAATAAAAGAACTTGCCATTAATTGTAAAATAAAAACATTGGTACACAATTCATCATATGAATAAATAATAAACAGCCAACAGAATATATGTTTTCATGTAACCCACAAGGCTCTCACTAGAGTTGATCATTTAGGTATCGTATACCCATTGATCTAGTATGACCATCATGCTTTCTCTGCGCGAGAGGCTTTGTCAGTGGATCCGCAATATTCTCCTCAGTCGACACTCTGCAAATGTTCACATCTCCTCGTTCGGCAATCTCATGAATAAGATGGAACAGCCGAAGTATGTGCTTGGAGCACTGATGGGATCTAGGTTCCTTAGATTGTGCAATTGCACCATTGTTATCATAGTAGAGAACTACGGGACCAACAATGCTAGGAACTACATCAAGCTCGCCGTTGAATTTCCTAATCCATACAACCTCCTTCGCTGTGTTAGCTGCAGCGATATACTCGGCCTCTATTGTAGAATAAGCAACTGTCTCTTGCTTGGAGCTCTTCCAGCTCACAGCTCCTCCATTAAGGCAAAACACAAAACCTGACTGAGACATTGAGTCGTCCCTATCAATTTGGAAGCTAGCATCCGTGTAACCATTTACAACGAGCTCTTCCTCTCAACCATACACCAAGAACACATCCTTTGTCCTTCTCAAGTACTTTAGGATATTCTTGACTGCAATCCAGTGACACTCACAAGGGTCTGACTGATACCTGCTAGCCATGCTCAAAGTAAAGGAGACATCAGGTCGAGTACATAACATTGTATACATGATTAATCCAATTGCCGAAGCATATGGAATCAACATCATGCGGTCCTTATCTTCACAAGATTTTTGACACTGGTCCTTAGAGAGATTCACACCATGAGACATGGGTAAAAATCCTTTCTTGGACTCAATCATGTTGAACTGCTTCAACACCTTCTCGATGTATGTACTCTGGGTCAAACCAAGCAACTTCTTCGATCTATCTTATAGATCAGAATACAGAGTATGTAAGTCGATTCACCCAAGTCCTTTATAGAAAAGCAGTTCCCTAGGTTGTTCTTAACAACTTTCAGGGTAGGAATGTCATTCCCAATCAACAGTATGTCATCTACATACAATATCAGGAAGACTACAATGCTCCCACTTATTCGCTTGTAAACACAAGACTCATCTTCAATCTTGATGAAACCAAACTCTTTGATTTTCTCATCAAAACGAAGATTCCAACTTCGATAGGCCTGCTTCAGTCCATAGATGGACCTATTCAGCTTGCATACTTTAGTGGCTTCATTTGGGGATACAAAACCCTCGGGTTGTGTCATGTACACTTCCTCAAGGAGGTTTACATTAAGTAAAGCCGTTTTGACATCCATCTGTCAGATCTCGTAGTCATAATACGCAGCAATAGCAAGCAGTATCCTTATGGACTTTACCATGATAATAGGGGAAAAGGTCTCATCATAGTCAATACCATGAATTTTCTTGAAACCCTTAGCCACCAGTCGCCCTTTGAATGTCTGTACATTCCCATCCATATCGGTATTCTTCTTGAAGACCCACTTGTACGCTATGGGTTGTACCCCTTCAGGTGGTTCCACCAAGTTCGAAACTTGGTTTGCATACATGGAGTCCATTTCGGATTTCATAGCCTCAAGCCATTTGTCGGAGTCCGGTCCATTCATAGCCTCTTGGTTAGTTGCTGGTTCATCATCATGATCCATAAGCAACACATTACCTATTTGAGACATGAGAAATCCATATCTCTCAGGCTCAAATCTAGGTCTACTAGATCTACGTAGGACCTGTGTTTCTTTAGCAGGTTCTCTAGCTACAACATCTTGTAGTCCTATATCATAATCCAATTCCGGTTCATTTACTACTTATGGTTCTTGAACTTCTTCAAATCTACCTTTTCAGTCTTTCTTGATAAGAACTCTTTCTCCAAGAAGACGCCAGTCCTTGCGACAAACAATTTGCCCTCGGATGGTAGGTAAAAGTAATACCCTTTCGTTTCCTTAGGAAATCCCACCAGATAACATTTATCCGATTTTGGTTCCAGATTGTCAGGCATTTGACATCGCACGTATGCCTCACAACCCCAAATTTTAATGAACGACATACTAGGACGTTTCCAAGTCCATATCTCATATGGTGTCTTCAGAACCATTTTCGTTGGAACGCAATTCAGTGTCATTGCAGCAGTCTCTAAAGCAAAACCCCAAAAGGAAACAGGCAAGTCTGAATGACTCATCATCGAACGTACCAGGCCTAACAAAGTACAATTTCTCCTCTCAGACACACCATTATGTTGTGGTGTTCTAGGTGGAGTGAGCTGTGATATAATACCACACACCTTCAGATGATCACGGAACTCATGACTCAGGTATTCGCCACCTCGATCAGATCGGAGTGCTTTAACCTTTTTACCCAACTGGTTTTCTACTTCATTCTTGAACTCTTTTAACTTTTCAAAGGTCTCGGATTTGCACTTCATAGGATACACATATCCGTATCTACTGAAATCATCAGTAAATGTAACGAAGTAGAAATACCCACCTCTAGCCATGGAGCTCATGGGTCCACATACATTACTATGTACAACACCCAAGAGATCATCGGCCCTCTCAGTATAACAAGTGAAAGGGGCTTTAGTCATCTTGCCTAACAAACAACATTCGCATCGCTCAAATGATTCATAATCAAATGAGTCCAAAAGTCCATCTTTATAGAGCTTGGATATGCGCTTCTCGTTTATATGGCCCAAACGACAATGCATGAGATATATAGGGTTTGAGTCATTTGTTCTTAGTCTTTTATTATTTTCTACAATATAGATCTGATGGTCCAAGTTCAAAACATAAAGACCATTAAACAATTGGGCTACAGCATAACAAACATCATTCTTAAATATAGAACAACAGTTGTTCTTAATTATAAAAGAAAATCCAATCATGTCCAAGCATGAAATGGATATAATGTTTCTAGTTATGGCCGGAACAAAATAATAGTTATCTAGTTCTATTACAAGCACATAGGGCAAAGAAAGACGGTAAACCCCTACGGCCACAGCAGCAACTCTTGCACCATTGCCGACACGCAGGTCCACCTCCCCTTTACTCAGCAATCTTCTCCTTCCCAGTTCCTGCACATTTGTACAAATGTGAGAACCACATCCGGTATCCAATACCCAAGATGAAGGAGTAGAGTGGTTTATTTTTATAACGTAAATATTCGAAGCGGAAGTCATACCTCCCTTCATTTTTTGCAGACCCTCAATGTAAGAAGGACAGTTCCTCCTCCAATGACCATCCTTGCCACAGTGGTGGAATTTCCCCTCCTTCACCATGCTCTTCTTTTTCATCAGTGCAGAAGACTTGGGCTCGAGATGTGACTTAGGTCCCACCTTCATCTTCTTAGAGCCCTTGCCTTGCCCTTGCCCTTATACACCATCAATATGGGGCTGGCAGGCTAGGCCTTCTTCATATTGATCTTGGCAGTTCTAAACAAGCCTAGGAGCTCGGGCAGTGTGTTGTCTATTTCATTTATGTTGTAGTTCAAGACAAACTGCTCATAACTGTCCGGCAACGATTGCAGGATCAGATCTGTGGTCAACTCTTGATCTAGAGGAAAACCCAGCCTTTCAAGGTTCTCTATATACCCAATCATCTTGAGTATGTGAGTCCCTACTGAGTCTCGAACTCCCATCTTGCACTGAAACAACACTTTTGTGACGTCAAACCTCTCTTGACGAGCTTGCCCTTGAAATATTTTCTCGAGATGCTCATCAATCTCCTTGCACCCCATGTTCTCATGTTGCTTCTGAAGCTCAGAGTTCATGGTGGCAAGCATAAGGCATTCGACGTCTTAGGCATCCTCAGTATACTTCTTATAAGTATCTTTATCAGCACGGGAAGAATTCCCGGTCGGCACCTCGGGGGCTTCTTCTTCCAAGACATAGACCTTTCGCTCTTGCAATAAAACAATTCTCAAGTTCCTGTACCAGTCCATGTAATTAGTCCCACTGAGCTTATCCTTCTCAAGGATGGCTCTCCAAGAAAAAGTGGAGTGTGAACCACTTGCCATGGAATTCTAAAAGAATTCATGCAGAATAATATCAGTACCATTATTTCAAAATAAAATTTAATTTTTTTTTAAATATGGACTTCAATTAAAACTCCTATTATTTTATTCAAAATAATAGCCCTCACTATCAATTCGGAGAGTTCATGCGAGCTACTCTCTTAGTGGACAAGATCCGTATTTCACCAACACAATGAGTCAGCTTTGGCTTTTCTCTCACGATGTGATTATTTAGGTACGCAATGCTTGCCAATTGTATCCTCATATAATTCTTGTATGGTTTGTGAATAACTCCTTATTCGCATCCATCATATGGTGCATGGCAACCCTATGCCTCTAGGATCTCAACCTTTGAGGTCACCTAGTTAAGTTATACCCGATCTCGATAGTGGGATATCATAATTATCTGCTCGCACACTTACCAAGATAGATTAAAGCACCTTGCTTTGGCAAGCCCACACTTCATCGATTGAGGCAGGAAGAGTGTCATCCATCGGAAGGCATCCGAACACTTAATATTAGATTAAGGGATTTTTAATTATAGGTTAACAATTAACTATGATCAACATTTGATCATTGTGCACATCCACAGAAAAACAATTTCTAAAAGCCACATGCATCCCTTATGTGCACAACCTGGCACTATCAACACTTGATAGAAGGAAGGGCTAAATCTGAACATTCGGACTCTTCAAAATCTTAAGATTTACATGCATTGGACAAAGGCAAAGGAAACTCGACTTAAAGCAGTAGACAAGCTCGTCTATCATTGTTGGATTCAAAATCCAAAACAATACACTAGTTCATTAACCACTCGAGGGACGGTTACTGCTAAGGAGACAACAATTTCTAACAATTAGAAATTACAATGAAATCCCAAACATTCCTGGCGGGGTTCCAAGGGGCAAAGCCCCTAACTTATGGGTATTGGGCCCACCGATCTCCCTTTGAAAAACCATCAACAATTGATGTACCAGGATTAAATCTAGACATTTAGAATGCTTCTAAATCCTTAGGTTTTCATGCACTGGAATAACCTAACTTCCAATACAATAATCATGGTCATAACCTCCCTCTGATACCACTGTTGGGTTTCTCTATGAGGATGGCACAATGCTTGTGCACGCAGCGGAAGGAATAAAACATCAAGAACAACCCAAAAGAGATGGGATCGGGCCATGAAAGTTGAATCAAGAAGTTAACAAACAACTAGGCAAAAATTACCTTAGCGGCGTTGAGTCACAACTCAACGGAGATTCTCCAAGCTTTGAGTCCTTGTCGGTGGCGAGTTCTACGTGGAATAATGTCCACGTCTCTGCAGAAATCCACACGAGCGGGAGAACACCGAGCTTTGTCGCACGAAGGGTCGAGAAGGAGATCAACCGCACCTTGCACTTCCACGGACTGCAAGGTTCGTTCCAGGAGGAGCAGCACTAGCGATAGTCGCCGGAGAGGAGGAGGTCGGCGGAGCGAAGAGGCGGCGGAACACTTCCGTCCGTCGGGGTTTGGAAATCGGCGGAGCGAATGAGCGGCGGAACATTTCCGTCGGATTCGATTCGGCTACAGGAGAAATCCCGATCTATCTTTTTTTTTCAAAACCCTAAGTCCCCTATTTATACCAAAGGCATAAACAGTCCAAAGGTTTCGCTATCCACAGACCACACTGGATAGGGCTTCTGGACCGTTTGACGAGAATCACCTCCAGGTTCGGCGAGAATCAATCGCAGAATCGGTGAGAATCAATCGCAGAATCGGCGAGAATCAATCGCAGAATCGGCGAGAATCAATCGCAAAATCGGCGAAAATCAGTCAAAGAATCGGCGAGAATCGAAAAGTTCGATTCTCGACGATTATGCCTTAGTTGGCGAGTCATACTCGATGACTCTCGAGGATTTTGCCTTTGTCGCTGAGTCATACTCGACAACTCTGGTCGACTCTTGACGAATTGGCCTTAGTCGTCGAGTCATACTCGACGACTCTCGTCGAACCATTCTCGACGAATCTCTCTGGCAACAATTGCCTGACCCCATTCTGTATGGTGATTGGTAACCTTTACAAACACAATCAATATTCCAATTTCTCCACATGCTCTTATGTGTGACCCTGCAAGCCCATATCGAGTTGGCAGTGAGATTACATGTTTGACCACTTCTAGATCACCATGGTAACTCCAATAATAGTATGTTATACTGCCCCAATAAGTCCTATAGTGTTGGAACAACTAAGGACAAGCTTTGAAGTTATTGAGAATATTAAAGAGCAAGTAACTAATATAGAGTGAAAGGCTTTCTCCCCACCAACATTTGCTTGGGCTGAATCCCCATGTAAGATATGGATGATATTATGTTTGAAGACATAGATATAGAAGATACTAATGTTCAAGTTAATACAATAAATATAGAGCCACAGCCTCAGGCTGAAAAGGAAAATATAGATATACAGCCACAGGCTCCTCCAGCAATTTCTGTTGAGTTGCTAAAACAGATTGATGCTCCCTATGATAATCCTGCTAGTTAATCTGATGATGATGAAGAGTTAGATGACTCAGGAGATTCTGGGTCTAAGAAGAGAAAGTTTAAGAAGAAGGTTCCCTCCAGGGCTGCTCCTAAACCTTCTCCTACAGTAGATACCCCTTATTATATTCTGCACAATATTACTCTTACTCGAGACTCCCCTCACTAGATGAGGTATTCTAAGATTGAGCTAAAAGCTAGAAAGAAGAGTAGGAGATACTCTTCACCCCCACAATTTAGGAGAGGTCCTCCTCCTCCTCCTTCAGCAGCAGGTTGTGTAGGAAGTGTTTCACAGTCTCAATGGTCTACTTCCTCCTCTCTACATTCAGGATCTTCTTATCAGAAGCAAGATAGACAATCTAGGTCTGATTCTCACAGAAGTCAAAATAGTTAACAAAATTCCACTCAAGAAAAGCCACCTTCTATAGTCTGTGATCCAGAGATGGATCCAAATTTTAAAATGGCTAGATTCAAGGAAATTGTAGCTCTTTCACAGATAAGGAAAGCTAAGGAAGAAGGAAAAGACACTTCGCAATTTTTCAACAATGTCTTCATATAGGCAGAATGAATTAGAAAGGTATGAAAAGAAAAATCTTTTTTATGTTGATACTTATGTGAGTTTGTATCTAGAGGGAGTAGTGCCTAGAGCTACATCAATGAAGATTCTTGGTGCTGAAGATATGAAAATGACTCAAAGAGAAGAAGACCACCCCACAAGAATAATGGTTTTCACAAAACCTTCTCCAGATCCTTTTTCAGATGCTCCAAAGAAAGATTTATAATTTTCTGCTTATGTATTTTGAACTTTATTATTATTGTATATATATTCACAAGGCACAATTGTTTATATCTGTTGAAGTTCTATAATTCTGTCAGATATTTTTGAAAGACTTATTTCAAGAGCCTAGACATCTAGAGGGGGGTGAATAGGTTCTAATTTTCTTTTATAATTCAGGCAATTAACTAGAATTAACACAGCACCGGAAATACAATCTACAGTACAGAAATCACAGCACAACAAACAACAGATTTATAGTGGTTCCCCAAGGTATGGGCACATCCACTTTCCTCCTTCGCCTATCCAGTAGAGAACTGGATTCAGCCCAACTTCCTTCCACTAGCTCAAATCCACAAATCTTACAACTTAGAACTAGATTGGTTCCTACAGCTCAGACTTATACAAGTCTTACCTCAAATTCTTCCCAAGAATCCTACCTCAGGCCTTAGCCCTACCTCAGCCTTTATCACTAGCCTTACAACTCAGACTATCACAAGTCCTACACCTATGCCCTCAGCCCTACATCAGCCTTTATAATTATTGGCTTACGACTTAGATCTTACAAAATATCCTACAAGAAATTAATTATTTAAGAGATTAAAAGATATCACCAGACAGATCTCTCTATAAGTTTGAGCTTCTAGATATTTCTTAAATAAAGTGAATCTTCAGATTCAACCTGACTTAGTTGTTTCAAAGCTTCTTGATAGAACAAAATAAGGTTGAACTCTTCTTGATGTAGAAGTTGATCTCCTGTCAGCTCCTTCCTTGAATTTAGAATAAGATTTGAATCTTCTCTTGCAGACTGCTCTGGATGTGGCTTCTTAAGGGTTTCCCCTTTTCTTGTTATCAAATTCTCTTTCCTTAAATAGCTTGATTACTTCCTTAGATCTATTATTATTTTTGGTTGTCAAGGATCAGCCCCTTATATAGAGTTTCCTCATGATGACTGACTGATCCGGTTTGTAACAGCCTTCTGAAAGTTTTGATAAAGGTGGCAGACCTGTTGATTATGACAGATGTCGAGTCACCAGTCATAACAGCTGATTCCTTAAAGACTTTATAAATTAGCATAACCACTCAGCAAACTACTTCACATGTGTCGACACAAATAGACTAAGTATCGACACAAGTCTTGATGATGTCGACATAACACTCTATGTGTTGACATAATCATTCTTCAGCTACTCGACAAATCTTCTATTTGTATGTGTCGATACAAGTCCTGTGTGTCGACACAACTGCTCCTGGTCTTGACATAATCGATGCTGGCAGATGGCGTTGAGTGTATGTCAAGATGTCGTTGAGTGTGTGTCGACACAAGTCCTGTGTGTCGACCCAAGCCTTCTGACTCAGTATAGCTATTGCTGTTAGATGGCGTTGAGTGTCATCCAGATGTTGTTTAGTGCGTGTCGACACAAGTTCTGTGTGTCGACACAGCTGCTTCAGGTCTTGACTTAGCTGTAGATAAATGGCATTGAGTGTGTGTCGACACAAGTCCTCTGTGTCGACACAAACCTTCTTCAGGTGTCAACACAATTCCTGTGTGTTGACACATGCCTTTTTTCTGATGTCGACATAACTCCTGGGGGTCTACACAACTTCTGCTTCAGGTGTCGACACAATTCTTGCCTTATGTGTCGACACAATTCTGGGTATCGACACAGCTTCTTCTTCAGGTGTCGACACAATGCCTGGGTGTCGATACATGCCATGCTTCTAGTGTCGACACAACTTTTGGGTGTCGACACAATTATTCACAAGTGTCGACACTTGTACTTAGAAAAATTTCGTGCAAACCTTACACCTGCACAATGAACTTATAACATCCATCAAATACAAATTGATGTATATCATTGAGTAAGATGAGGCTTCTCCAAATCTGTTACATATTTTTCAGTGTACCCAATAATCTCCCCTATTTGGAGAAGTCATAACCCTTAGTCAAAGATATACATCACTCATAATAAAACACATAAGAATATATGTACATTCATTTCAATGCAGGATAACATACAAATAAGGTAAACAACTCAAAGCAATAGTGAAGTTGATTTTATTTATTAATCAGAAAATACTGGGTTTACATGTTTTTCCTTAGAACAAAAAAAGTTACATTATTCTACACATAAGCCTATCTATCCTATGATTGACTAGGCTCCTTAATTACAATGCCTTTTCAAGACTTAATCTTTTCCTGCACAGTGGGTTATGTATCATCAGCAGGTTTCTTCCCTTTGATATCCTTCTTCTTTAGTTCTTCAGCCTTTATCCTTTGTCTTTCAAAATAGTAAAAAGGCTTGGGGAAGTACCTGCAAGGCTCCAGAGCATTAGCAGCTAACTTCATAGCTTTTGCACTTCTTCTGTACTGAAGAATGGCTTCTTTCCTGGCATGATACTTATTCCATTCTTGCTTAGAATACCATTTCCCCTATCATAGGTCTTATCTTTTACAGCTTTCCTAACAGTCAAAATTAATATTCCTTGAAGTAGGGCTTCATTGCTCAAAATCTTTCTTCAACTTAGCCCGTTCTCTGAACCTTTTCTTTGATAGTTGTGCTTCCTTCTGCGCTTCCTTAGCAGCCTCTGACATGTCTACTTTTTCAATAATCATATTTTGTGCCTCCTGTGGAGGGCTGTACATTTTCTTCACTTCTTGTTAAACCATGTCAAAGTCAGCAAGAGGGTAAATAACCTGTACAACATCAGGCTGATCTCCTTCAATATTAGCAGGTTGCACTCCAGACTCAGCAACATTGTCATCATCACAAAAAGGAGGAAATCCAAGTGTAGCTCTGATGGAATTAGAGATCCATTTTGCATGATCAGAGCTAGCTTTGACTAACAATCTCTCCCCTTTATAACCTCTCTAGTGATATGATCTCTCAGATCAGTCTTTTGAAGTATTATCTGATCAGCCAGATATTCTGTACCTTCTTGATAGTAAGCTTTGAACTTTATTAGGTACTAAGAAATGGTCTTTTGAGAGGCTCTAATAGCTGTGTGGACAGCAGCTTGATCCTCTTGTAGTTGCTTTGATATTTAAGTTTTCAAATCTATTGAAATACTTCCCAATTTCTTGATGATTTCTGCATGGGAGTCTTTGAGGTTTTCATTGGACCTGAATTGATTTTCCAAAAAAACCCTTTCTTTGTAGCAATGTCCTCAACCTCAGTCTTCAGTAGCTGTTGTTGCTCAGCTAAATATACTACAAGCATTGCCTCCCTTATGGAAGCAATCTTGTTGGGTACATGGGAAAATGTGTACCTGATTTGAAGAAGCCTCACTTAGTTCAATGATATACATCATGGTGTATTTGATGTTATTTTGAGTTTATATGTGCAGGTTAAGTATATTCTAATATGTAGGAAAATGTTTCTAAGTCCATGTGTAGACACTTAAGAAAGACTGTGTCGACACTTGGAAAAGTTGTGTCGACACCAGAAGCAACTGTGTCGAGACATAGAATTTATTAGTCGACATCAACTGTGTCGACACCGGGAGGCAGTGTCGACACATAGAAGTATTAGTCAACATCGATTGTGTAGACACCAGGAGGCAGTGTCGACACACAAAATTATTAGTCGACATTAACTATATCGACACCTGGAGGAAGTGTCGACACACAGAATTCTGAGAATACATCAACTATATCGACACACAGGACTTGTGTCGACACACAACAGAGTTTCAACAATGTTGATTGCTGTGAAGTGAAGAAGTGTCTGTGTCGACATAAAGAAACAGTGTCGACAAATTCTATAGATGTAGTGTCAAGAAGCTGTGCCGACACCAAAGGAGCTGTGTCGACATCACCAAAGCTTGTTTCGACACTTAATCTAATTGTGTCGACACATAATGACAATTAGTCTCGACGCTTTGTTGACAAAGACAAAGGTTCAAGAACTGACTGGAGACTTGACATCGGTGTATTCATACAAGTTTGTTGAAGCTATCAGACTTGTCAAAAGTTGGTTAGAAACCGGATCAGCCGGTTACCATGGATGAAGACTATATATAGATGGATTCTGTCAAATCAAAGATAAGAACAATAACAACTACACGAAAACCAATTGAAGTATTGATCATTGATCAAGAAAGTGCTCAACACACAGAAGAAGATTTTCGTGAGAAGATCTAAGAAGACAATCTGAAGTTGCAATCTACTCAGGATTTGTCTAAGGAGAATTCAAGCAAGAATTCTGAAGAAACTTCAGAAGTTCTGAGAGTGAGAGAGATCTCCAACTATTGAAGTCAAGAAGGAGACATTTACAAGTCTTTTAAGAAGCAGATCTTGAACTAATCTGTTAAGAAGGATTCTGATCTATTTCTGAAATCCAAGGAGGAAGCTGCCAGCTAGTCAACTTTGAAGGAGATCAACCCTACTGAGTTCTGATTCAAGAAGCTTTGAAGAAAGCTAAGAACAGCTTGATTTAAGCCATCAGTCTTATCAAGAAGTTGATCAAGAAACCTTTTATCCCTTCACTCTAAACAAGGGTAATATTCCATCTAAAACACTTATCAAATTCTGGTAGGATCTTTTCAAAAATCTGAGTTTTAAGCCTATATTATAAAGGCTGAGTGTAGGAGATATAGATCTCTGAGTGGTAGGGCTTTTGAGCCTGAGTGTAGGAGAAATTATTCTCTGAGTTGTAGGCCTTGTGATAAGGCTGAGGTAAGGCTGTTAGCTTGAGCTGTAGGAGTGTGGTTTCACTCTGAGTTGTAGGAACCTTTCAAGGTTTTGAGCTGTAAGATCTGTGGATCTGAGAAAAAGGAAGAAGTTAGGCCAAATCTAGCACACTGCTAGATAGGTGAAGGGGGAAAGTGGATGTACCCAGACCTTGGGGAACCACTATAAACCTGTGTGCAATCTATGATGTATGTGTGATTGTGAATTTTGTGTTGTGATTGTTGTAGAATAGTTAGATTCTCTTTAAAGAACTGAAATATTATTCTGCCTTCAGTAAAAAGAAAAGAACCTATTCACCCCACCCCCCTCCAGGTGTTTGGGTTCTCTTGAAATCAATTTTATCAAGTGGTATCAGAGGGAAGTTACTCAAAGAAGGACTTAACAGTCTGAGTAAGATCCATAAGGCAGATTCAAGATCAAGAAAATGGGTTCAGGAGAAAATCATAAGGAACTAGGTTCTATGAAATTACCTATATGCAGGAAAGAGATATTTGAAATATGGAAAGAAAGGGTCAGGCTTTTTATGGAGGCTTTTGATCCAATGATTTACATTACAGTAAAGGAAGGTCCTTATATTCTAATGAAGTTATCAGTTCTAGATGCAAATCAAAGAACTCCCAAGGATTTTTCAGAAATAGAAAGAGATCATCCTAGCAACTATTGATAAAAGAGCCCAGAATATCATAGTAAGTGTCATAGATGATTCAACCTTTCAAAATTTGATTCACTGCAAGACCTCTAAGGAAATGGGGGACACCTTGATAGTCTACATGGAGGGTTCAGAAGAAGTAAGACAAGATAAAAAATCTATGCTGAACCAGGAATATGAGAGTTTCCGACAAGGAAAGTCAGATGGTATAATTGAGTGTTATAAAAAGTTCTATAGAACAGTAAATGAGCTGATGTCCTATGGAAGGATCTTCAGTACATATGAACTGAATGATAAATTACTAAGATCCCATACAAAGGATTGGGACACTAAGATTTGTGCCATTAGGGAAGTGGCCAAACTTGCAGATATCTCTCCTCCAACTTTGTTTGGAAAATTGCTGTCATATGAGATGCAGCTGATAGCTAGGAAAGAGGAAGAGAAAAGTGCAAAAGGGGAGCATAGAGAAAAGTCTGTGGCCTTCAAGGTGGAAGCAACTAGGAAGAATAGGAGGATGTCACCATCACCTCCTGAGATTGTTGCTAAAATTACTTCAGATAATTAAGACAACCAAAGTTCAGACAACTGTGACTCAGATAAAGACTTTGCTGCCTTAACAAGGCAGTTTCAGAGATTCATGAAGAAGAAGCAAGTGGAAGTCTAGGCCCTCCACATCTCAGCCTGTGGATGACTATTATCAAAAGAGGAAGTCATCTAGGAAGGACAGGAGCAGGTCTAAGCCTAGCAAATCTACAACATCAAAGATAGTTTGCTACTACTGTAATAGGCCTGGACATGTTGTGACTGAGTGTCCAGAAAAAAGAAAGGAGTCTGCTGATAAAAAGAAGACTCAACAAAAGAGCAAGAAGGAAAAATCCTTTGTTGCCAAGAAGGAGAAGAGCTTGACAGATCAATCATCTTCAGAGTCTGAATCTGAAGCTTAGGCATACATTGGTCTATATGCAACAGATTAAGAAGATGAGTTTATGCAATTGTTGAACTCTATCTATGAATAAGAAGACCATCAGTGCATGGGAATGATGGCTGTATCAGAAGAAGACAAGTGCCAGGATCAGCCTGGTCCTAGTAAGGTACAATGTATTTCTAGAAATTCAGATTGTAGTACTGGTACAGAGTCAGCTACATCTGCATCAAGTGATGTGGATGGGTCTGAGTCTGAAGGTGATATTCATCAGCTGATAGATGAATATGGGGACTTTTCTCAGGCACTAAAGAAAAGAAAAAACAAGGCCAAAACTCAGGCTAAGGAAATTGCAGATCTTAAAATGGCTGCAACTGATTTACAAAAAGAGTTGGATCAAAAATTAAATGAGATTGCCAAACTGAAAACTATAAATTTTATTCAGATGGGCACAATCACATACAAAAATTATCTAATTAAAAGTCTGGAAGCCAGACTTCAAAAGGAAAAAAGATTTGGTGGCTAGTTATTCCAAGCCAAAATCAGTTTTACCCTTAATAGATGAGTTTGTGGCTCAAAAGGGTAAGGCTGGAATAGGCTTTAAAGGTGACACCAGGGCTGTCCAATTCAAGAGAAAGGGGAAAGCCTCAGTCCAGCCTCTGAATTTTAAAGTCCCTGTAGTTTTTAGAAAGGTACAAGTGCCTTCTTATAAGTATGACCTTGAGAATACTCATGGTCATAGTAAGACTAAAGTTCTGAATGACAAGGGTATTTATGTCAATAAGGCAGCCCATGTCCATAAACCCCATGTTCTTAAGAAAATAGTGGGTGTAGCTGCAGCATGTACCAACACAAAACAAAAGATTTGATGTCAACCAAACTACCAAGAATGTATCTAAAAATAGATACAACAGGTATGAATGCTTGTGCTGTGGCAAGACAGGCCATTATGCCATAGATTTATGGAATAACATTAGTGTCAGGAAGAACAACAGTCTACCTGTTAGAAGAGCGGCAGGTTGATTTGTTAAGTATGAAGCGAACTTGAACCAAGGACCCAAGACTTACTTGGGTTCTAAGGAGAGGTAATTCTTTATTGGAGGTGAGTCCAAGTTACCATGCCCCTATATGGTACTTAGACAGTGGATGTTCCAGGCACATGACTGGAATAAGGGGTTTGCTGAAGGAGTACTTACCTATCATAAATGGGTCTAAAGTAATCTTTGGTGGTTCTAAAAAAGGAATCATCAAAGGGTTTGCTATGAAAGGAGGATTTGGCCTACGTTAAGGGTTTGAAACACAACCTTATAAGCATAAGTCAGTTGAGTGATTTAGGATATGACCTTTCATTTATTAAGAATGGATGTCATATCAAAAGATCAAGTTATCAAAAGGTCATATTGACAGGATATAGAAAAAGAAATGTGTACTGTCTTAACTTTGAGTGTGAGAACAGTGTTTCTCCTATTTGTCTTGTAGCTGATGAGATCCTCTCATTGTGTCAAATGGCACAAAAGGCTGGCTAATCTTAACTACAAAACAATTGGCCAACTCTTTAGTAAAGAGTTAGTACGGAATGGTCCAAAAGTTAAGTGTATAAAGGATGAGATATGCTCAGCTTGTAAATAAGGCAAGCAGACAAAATCCTCCTTTCATAGCCTTGAAAACAAGGATTCAGTGAGGTGTCTATACCTCTTACATATGGATCTATTTAGTCCTATGCCTATTCATAGTCTAGGTAGGAAGGTCTACACTTTTGTGGTGGTAGATGACTATTCTAGATATTCCTGGGTGTTCTTTTTGAGACAAAAATCAGAAATCCCAAGTGTTTTATATAGTTTTGTCAAGCAAATTCAGAATGAACATGACAGTACAGTGGTAAAAAATCAGAAGTGACCATGACACTGAATTTCAATCTGAGAGTATGACAAGACTGTGTGAAGAATTTGGGATTTTTCAAGAATTCTCCTCACCTAGAACACCACAGCAAAATGGTATTGCTGAAAGGAAGAATAGAACATTGATTGAGGCTGGTAGAACTCTATTGAGTGACACTACTCTCCCAGAATATTTCTGGCTGAGGCAGTAAATATTGCATGTCATGTGATCAATAGGGCTTCTATCACCAAAAGCCACAAAAAAACTCCCTATGAGATCACAAAGGGTAGAAAACCAAACTTATCCTATTTTAAGATCTTTGGTTGCAAGTGTTATGTCCTTAACAATGGCAAGTCTTATCTAACTAAGTTTGCTGCCAAATCGCAAGATGGGATATTTGTTGGGTACAACAACAATAGTAAGCCTTATAGAGTCTACAACTTGATTACTCAAGTTGTAGAAGAGTCTGTACATATTATCTTTGATGAAACAAGACTGATTAATAGTGAGTTCCCTTGTAGCTCAAGCAGTTCTATAGGTATAGATGAGAAAATGGACAAGCTTACCATTACAGAAGAATCAACTGAAGAGTAGGAAGTGGAAAATGGTGACTACTATCAGGGGGAGTATAGGACTCCCTAGATGCTGTTGAAAACCAAGAGGTGCAGTATATTGAAGAGATAGGAGAGGTTCAACCTGAAGATAGTCTACCTCCAGCTGTAAGACACTTAAAGGATCATCCAGCAAATCAGATAATTGGTGATCTAAGACATGGAGTGCAAACCAGAAGTAGGAACTTGAACACAGTGCTTTGCTAAAGCTTCCTATCTCAACTAGAGCCAAAGATATTTGAAGAAGCTATTCTAGACCCACATTGGATTGATGCCATGCAAGAGGAGCTGAATAAGTTAAGAAGGTGTAGGTCTGGGAGTTAGTTCCTAAACCAAAAGACCACAACATCATTGGAACAAAGTGGATCTTTAGGAACAAACTGGATGAGAATGGAATCATTGTGAAGAACAAAGCAAGACTTGTTGCAAAAGGATACATGCAGGAAGAGGGTATTGACTTTGATCAAACCTTTGCCCCAGTAGCAAGACTGGAAGCAATTAGGATTTTCCTTGCCTATGCAGCATATCAAGGCTTCAAGGTATTCCAAATGGATGTAAAATCAGCATTCCTAAATGTAAATCTAAAAGAAGAAGTCAATGTAGAGCAGCCCTCAGGTTTTGTTGATTCTCTCAAACCTGATTATGTTTATAAACTTAAGAAAGCTTTGTATGGGTTAAAGAAAGCTCCAAGGGCTTGGTATGAAACCCTGTCTACTTTCCTTATTAAGAATAAATTCTCAAGGGGGAAAATAGACAAACTCTATACCTAAGGGAGTCCAAAGGAAAGATAATCTTAGTCCAGATTTATGTAGATGACATAATATTTGGGTCTACAGGAAAACAACCTTTGCAAGAAGTTTGCTAAACTTATGCAAGGGAAGTTTGAGATGAGCAGTATGGGAGAACTTAAGTTCTTATTGGGACTTCAAGTAAGATAGAATAATGATGGCTTGTCCATATCCAAGTCTAAGTTCACCAAGGAGTAAATTAAGAAGTATGGTATGGAATCATCCTCCACCATGAGAACTACTATGGGAACAAGTATGCCTATATGCAAAGATGATGTAGGTAAACCTGTAGATGAGTCTTTGTATAGAGGAATAATTGGTTCTTTTCTATATCTAACTGCTAGTAGACCAGACATTATGCATGTAACATGTGTCTGTGCAAGGTACCAATCATGCCCTAAAGAATCTCATTACACTACAGTAAAAAGTGTCTTGAGATATCTAAAGGGCACACCTAATCTAGGCCTTTGGTACCCTAGGAATGAAGATTTTCTACTGACCAGCTATTCAGATGTAGACTTTACAGGTTGCAAAGAAGATAGAAAAAGCACAACAGGCACCTGTCAATTTCTAGGAGGAAGATTGGTGTCTTGGAGCAGTAAGAAGCAGACTAATGTGGCAATTTCCATAGCTGTTTCTGAATATGTGGCAGCAGGAAGTTGTTGTGCACAGCTGTTGTGGATTCAGTACCAGCTAGAAGACTATGGTATTCAGGTAAGTAGAACACCTTTGTTTTGTGATTCTACTAGTGCTATTTCTATTACTAATAATCCTGTTTTGCATAGTAGGACTAAGCATATAGAAATTAGATGCCATTTTCTTAGAGAACATGTAGAGAAAGAGGACATCTCACTAGAATTATTCAAAATAGATTATCAAATTGCAGATGTGTTTATTAAGCCTCTAGATGAAACTAAATTCAATAAATTTAAAATTGAATTAGGTATGTTGAACATAGATTAGTCTAACAAATTTGGCTAAGTAAATCTGTGTCGACATATCCAGAGAAGTGATGTCGACACTTCAGTAGATGGTGTCGACACAACCAGAGTAGTGGTGTCAACACATCCAGAAATTATGTCGACACTTGCAATAAGAGTCGATACAGAATTTCTGATGAACTACTAAGTATGTTTAGTGTCGACATATCATCAATTGGTGTCGACACAAACTAGTCATCGCCGTTGTCGAGACAATAGAAGTATGTGTCGACACATTTCAACAGTGTCAACACTTTTAGACAGTTTTTGCCCGCCTTTTGACCTTATTTGTTTAGAAGGGTATATATAGGTCAAGAACATATTCTGTCGACACGCTCTCCAGGTTTTCGAGACCAAAACCTTGTGTCGACAAACTCTCTTCTCTCAATCCAAGTTTTCTTACCATCCCAATGACTCCAAAGGTTTAAGATAAAATTAACGAAGGATATGAGTTGGTTCGCCATGCCTTTGATGATGCGGAGTCAGAGATTAAAGGGGTCATTACCCTGTTTGCTGACAGTTGTTTGGAGTTTCTGGTATCCGAACCAACCAAGATTTGGAAGAAGGAGGTTTTTGAGTTTTTTGCTGCAAGCAACAATAGACTCAACTGGACTTAAGATTAAATCAACAGTTCATGGAGCAAGAGTCAAACTGACCTTGAAAAGTTTGAGAAAAATTCTTCATCTTCCAAGAACTCAGGATGAAGAAGAAGTACCATTATCAAAAATAAGGGAGGCACTACAATGGTGTGGATTGGATCCCACCTTAAAGATTGGAGGAGCAATTAACAGAAAAGGGATGAATCAGCAAGGCAAATTCCTTTCAAAAGTGGTAGGAAAGGTAAATCATTGTAAGCAAGGGGGACATGATAGGATTTCTTCCTATATGTTCATCCTCATGACAAGGATAATTTTTAAGCTTAACACAGATTGGTCTATAGTCCTGTTTGAGATATTAAGGAAGGAATAAATAAGCCTAATTTGGCTAGACTGATTAGTTTATACATGGCTGGAGTCATTCCAGAAGTAATGCACTAGATCCCTAGATCTAAAATTAATCATATGAGAAGAATGGAGGATTATTTCCAGATGGGATAGGGTCCTATCAAAGGTCATACCTAATATAGAGAGACAAGAGGCTGCAGTGAAATCACCTGTATAGGACCTTACTGAGAATGCATAAGTGCAGGAGGAAATAGTTAGTGCACAAGTGCAGGGGGAGCTAGATAGTGTACAAGTACAGGACCTGACTGAGAATGCACAAGTGCAGGGGGAGACAGTTACTACACAGGTGCAAGGGGAAGAGAGAAACAACTTGGTAGAGGAAAAAAATTCACAAACAGTCCTTGAGACATCTCATGTCAACAGTCCAACACTAGATGTTATTATGGAGGATACATCTGTAGTTGCTGATGCTCCTGAGAAAGCAGTACCACCAATCCAAACTCAACAGGAGTTTACACTTGAGGAGTTGTTTCCTTTATTGAGGTAGCAACAAGTAAGGGGGAGCAAGTAAGGATTGAGGGGGAGTAGGCTGACATTGAGGGGGAGCAGCATAGGACTGAAAAGGAGCTTCCTCCTAATCCTAAGGAAAGAGTAGACATTCCCAGTTCATCTGCTTAAGAAGATGAATAGATCAGAAGTACAAAAAGGAGAAAACTGATGGTCTTTAAGAGAAGGAGCCAGAGCTATAAGAACGCATTGCAAACTACTACTCCACAACCTTCCCCAGAGGCTAATTACAGCTCATTAATGGTGGCTTTGCAAGTTAAATTAGATGAGCAGAGAATGGATCTAGAGAGGTATGTGGATGGAAGCCATAAGTCACTACAATTTGATTTGGCTCAGGATATTAAATCCAACAGGTTTGAAGTAAACCTTCATAAGAAAGAAATGACAGATTGTTTCCACAAAGGGGGAAATGTTGTAGTATTCTTGGCTGAGCAACAAGTAGCAGTCAAGGCTCAAGCTGATGACATTGCTGTTAAACAAGGCAATGTCCTTGAAAATCAGATTAGAATGAATGACAATCTGACTGAATCTCACAATGAGATAGTCACTGAAATAATGAAACACTCACTGCAATGACTGTAGAAAGAGCTAAAGAAAAAGAGGAGTTTGATAAAAAACTACAGGATGCCTTAGACTCATTTAAGACAGCCATTTCTACTTCTCAGAAAACAATCACTGATAAGCTTCTCAAGTTAAAATCATTTTATAAAGATGGTGTAAATTTTCTTGATGGTTAAGTAAGATTTCAAAAAGATTACTTAAGAGACCACATTGAAAGATAAGTCATAAAGGGGGAGAGGGTGTTTGTCAAAGAAGGCTCAGATCATGCTAAATGGATATCCAATAACATCAGAGCCACTCTGGGATATCCACCCCTTTGTGATGATAATAATATTACTGAGTCTGGTGTGCAACCTGATTATGTTTAAGGTGATCAACCTGAAGTTTCTCAGATCATCTACACTCCAGCAGATTTTGATATGATTCAACAACAGGTTCAGACAATGTACAGTCCTCCACAGGTAGTTGATAATATTATTATAGAGAAAGTTGAAATTCCAGAAGCTGCCTTGAAAGCTCAGCAGGAAGCTCAACGATCTAAGAAAAGGTTTAGAGAACAGGCTGAGTTAAAGCATGATTTTGAGCAATGGAGCCCCACTTCCAGGAATATCATTCTGACTGCCTGGAAAGCTGTGAAAGATCGGGTTCATGAAAGGGGCAAGTGGTATAATGAACAAGAATGGCAGAAGTATGAAACAAGGCAAGAAGCTATTGTACAACATAGAAGAAAGGCTAAGATTTGGAAGCTACCTCCTAATGCTCAGGAGCCTAGCAAATACTTCCCTAAGCCTTTTCATTATTTTGAAAGACAAAGGATTAAGGCTGAAGCTCAGAAGTAGGCAGAGTTGAAAGGAAAGAAGCCCATTGATGATGCAGAACCTAATGTGCAAGCTCAGATTAAGCCAGGAAAAGGCATAGTCATCAAGGAGCCTGATCAGCCTTAGGATAGATTTACTAGATTTTGTAAGAACAATGTAATCTTTAGTATTAAGGAAATCTATATAATCAGTTGTTAAGAACCTTTTTGATAAGTATAAAAAAACAATGTTTCATGTTCATTGAGCTTGTATTATTATTCTGTATTGTCATATTGATATTTGTTTTGTTTATAAGTTACCCTGTCATATAATGTTTATATACATCATAATGTTTGTTTATTATAAGTGGTGTATATGATTGACTAAAGGGTTATGACTTCTCCAAATAGGGGGAGATTGTTGGGTACATGAGAAAATGTGTACCTGATTTGAAGAAGCCTCACTTAGTTCAATAATATACATCAAGGTGTATTTGATGTTATTTTTAGTTTATATGTGCAGGTTAAGTATATGCTAATATGCAGGAAAAAGTTTCTAAGTCCATGTGTCGACACTTAAGAAAGCCTGTGTCGACACTTGGAAAAGCTTTGTCGACACCAGAAGCAACTGTGTCGACACCCAGAATTTATTAGTCGACATCAACTGTGCCGACACCTGGAGGCAGTGTCGACACACAGAAGTATTAGTCGACATCGATTGTGTCGACACCGGGAGGCAATGTCGACACACAGAAGTATGAGTCGACATCAACTGTGTCGACATCTGGAGGCAGTGTCGACACACAGAATTCTTAGATTACATCAACTGTGTCGACACACAGGACTTGTGTCGACACACAATAGAGTTTCAATAATGTTGATTGCTGTGAAGTGAAGAAGTGTCTGTGTCGACACAAAGAAGCAGTGTCGACACATTCTACAGATGTAGTGTCAAGAAGCTGTGTCGACACCAAAGGAGCTATATTGAAATCCCCAAAGCTTGTGTCGACACTTAATCTAATTGTGTCGACACATAATGACAATCAGTCTCGATGCTTTGCTGACAAAGACAAAGGTTCAAGAACTGACTGGAGACTTGAAAGCTTTGTATTCCAACAAGTTTGCTGAAGCTATCAAACATGTCAAAAGTTGGTTAGAAACTGGATCAGCCGGTTACCATGGATGAAGACTATATATAAATGGATTCTGTCAAATCAAAGCTAAGAATAATAACAACACAAACAACTATTGAAGTATTGATCATTGATCAAGAAAGTGCTCGACACACAGAAGAATATTTTCGTGAGAAGATCTAAGAAGACAATCTGAAGTTGCAATCTACTCAGAATTTGTCAAAGGAGAATTCAAGCAAGAATTCTTAAGAAACTTCAGAAGTTTCGGAGAGTGAGAGAGATCTCCAACTATTGAAGTAAAGAAGGAGACATTTACAAGTCTCTTAAGAACCAGATCTTGAACTAATCTACTAAGAAGGATTCTGATCTATTTCTGAAATCTAAGGAGGAAGCTGCCAGCCAGTCAACTTCAAAGGAGATCAACCCTACTGAGTTAAGATTCAAAAAGCTTTGAAGAAAGCTAAGAACAGGTTGATTTCAACAATCAGTCTTATCAAGAAGTTGATCAAGAAACCTTTAATCCCATCTCTCTCAATAAGGGTAAGAGTCCATCTAAAATACTTATCAAATTTGGTAGGATCTTTTCGAAGATCTGAGTTGTAAGCCTATATTATAAAGGCTGAGTGTAGGAGATATAGATCTTTGAGTGGTAGGGCTTTTGAGCCTGAGTGTATGAGAAATTATTCTCTGAGTTGTAGGCCTTGTGGCAAGGCTGAGGTAGGGTTGTTATCCTAAGCTGTAGGAGTGTGGTATCACTCTGAGTTGTAGGAACCTTTCAGGGTTCTGAGCTGTAAGATCTGTGGATCTGAGAAGAAGGAAGAAGTTAGGCCGAATCTAGCACACTGCTAGATAGGTGAAGGGGGAAAGTGGATGTACACAGACCTTGAGGAACCACTATAAACCTGCGTGAAATCTGTGATGTATGTGTGATTGTGAATTCTGTGTTGTGATTGCTGTAGAATAGTTAGATTCTCTTTAAAGAACTGAAATATTATTCTGCCTTAAGTAAAAAAGAAAAGAACCTATTAACCCACCCCCCCTCTAGGTGTTTGGGTTATCTTGAAATCAATTCTATCAAATCTGTCATCTCTTTCTTGTGCAGATTGACTTCAAATCTGATTGACTTTATGTCCTAAGCCAGTTGAAACTGCAGTTCCTTATTTGACTCATCCACATACTTCTCTAACGACTGCCTTTGTTCATCCAATTTTACTTGCATTTGTACTAGTAATGAACTGAAGTCAATACTTTTAGCAGGTGGTTGTGTGACTGTGTGCAAGGCATTCTTGTAGCCTGAGCTCCTTTTCCTGATTTCAACCATTTTCTCTTCTTATCCATAGAGGCTTCCTCATCATTATAGGGTTGTGATGAGCTTCCTATGTCTACTGTGTCTTTATGAGATGGGTCATTCAGTAGCTCCTCCCCCTCAGTTCTTGGCAGGTCTTTTTCTACCTAGGATTGCTCCCCCTTAGTCCTTACAGCAGTTAAATAAGGAAATAGCTCTTCCATTATTACCTCTTGTTGTATCTGTACAGGAGGAACAAGGTAAGTTTGGAAAATAAAAGGTTCTCCCTGGAAATCCAGAGTTTTATCCAGGGCATGTTCTATAAAGGATTTACTTACTTGATCATTCTGCACATCTTGTGCCTCCTTCTTAGTAATTTCTAGTGCTTCTTTATTTATATCTGATACAATATCCATTACTGTATCAGATGCATACTCACTCCCTAGAGTAGCAGCATCAATTCCTTCCCCTTGAGAAGGTAACTCAGAAAGTATAGTATCTTGTGTTGTTGGTTCAGGAGTTTCTCCCCTAGCGTGGAGACTACCTGTTTCTCTGGGAGCACACTACTCTCTACTTGATCTTGAGCATCTTTTTGTGGCCTATCTTCATCTGAACTGAAGACCACTTCCTCTTCAGAATCACTAGAGGATTCTGCTTTCTGAATAACTTCCTTCTTCTTCTTGTCTTTCTTTATTTGTTTTTGTGGAGTAGAAACCTCCTTGGTTAAAACTCTATACGACCTAGACAAAATTCTTACATCAATTCTCCTCATATGGTTGATCTTGGATCCTGGAAGTTGGCTCATTACATCTGGTATTTCTGAAGATAAACATAAGCTGAGGATCCTTCCCAGATTTGGTTTCTGTATTCCTTCTTGTATTCTGTCAAATATTACTGATGCCCAGTCTATTTTATAGTGAAGATGACCCTTGTCATTAGATTGAATATGGAGATTGATACTCTGTCATGTCCACCAGTGTTACACAGAAATACCTTGCCTATGATTTCAGACAAAAACTTTCCTTGTGAATTCATCCCTTTCCTTATAATGGATGATCTAACTTTGATATTAGGGCTTAGCCCGCACCAGCTTAAGACATCTTTTATCATTGATGGAATGATGTCATCATCATCCTTAACCTTAGGAAGTTGGAGTGATTTCCTAATCATCTTCAGTGTAAGTTTTACTCGGGAATCTTGTACGATGGCTTAGATCTTCTTCACGTCTATGTCCACGGTGGCTGATGAATAAAATTCCATGACTTCCTTCTTCCAGATCTAAGTTGGTCTTGATACCAAGAATTCCAAACCATTTTCTGAAATTAGGTTTATTACACCCTGCATTTTTGGCGATGTGTCGTGAATCCATCACGAGCAAGTTCATACCCTTCATTCACCTTGTCGACCTTGATGGGCACCATTGATGAAAGGGAGAGAGAGAAGAGAATATCGAAGTTGACACAAGGTCTAGAGTCGAGAAATTTTAAAATGTAGTTTATAAGATTTTGGCTTCACCTATTTATAGTCTAGGTGTAAAGGGGAGTTCAAAAGACGCTCCTTAGTAATAAAACTAGGTCTCTACAACACTTATATGTGTCGAGAGAGAAGATCTAGGTTTCGACACTACTTAGGTTTAGTCAACACGTCTATGTGTCGACATACTTATGCTAGTGTCGACATGGACTGGTCATGTCTCGACACAGAGTGTCAACTTTGATTTTTGTGTTTCAACACAAAAATCAGTAATCTTAATGTCTCGACATAGTTGTGTCGACACTCATACTTCTATCGACACAGATACTGTTTCTGTGTCAACACATCCTTTTCCTTTATCGTCACAATATCCTGAGTGTGTCGACACAATTTGTTTGTGTCGACACAAACATTGTACTTAGATAAATTTCCTGAGAAAAATTGTGCTTACATATTCTACTTAGGAATGCTTTAGCTGACCTATTTTAGGTTCAACATACCTAATTCAATTTTAAAATGATTGAATTTAGTTTCATCCAGAGGTTTTGTAAAAATATCAACAATCTGACTATTTGTGTTTAAAAATTCTAGAATAATATCTTTCTTCTCCACATGTTCTCTTATAAAATGGAACGTAATTTCTCTATGCTTGGTTCTACTGTGAGATACAAGGTTCTAAGCAATAGAAATATCACTTGTAGAATCACAAAATAGTAGAATTCTACTTACCTTGATCTCATAATCTTCAAGTTGGTGCTTTATCCACAATAATTGTGCACAGCAACTGCCTGCAGCTATATATTTAGACTCAGCTGTTGATATAGCTACACTGGTATGCTTTTTGCTGCACCATGACACTAGCCTTCCACCGAGGAATTAACAAGTTCCTGTAGTACTCTTCCTGTCTTCTTTGCATCCTGCAAAGTCTGCATCTGAGAAACTTGTTAGTATAAAATCTCTATCCTTAGGGTACCAAAGGCCTAGATTAGGTGTGCCCTTAAGATATCTCAAAATTCTTTTAACTGTAGTATAATGAGATTCCTTTGGTCAAGCTTGGTACCTAGCATAAACACATATAGCATACATGATGTCAGGTCTACTAGCAGTCAGGTAGAGTAGGGATCCAATTATCCCTCTATACAAAGACTCATCAACAGGTTTCCCTGTCTCATCTTTGCCTATAGGCATATTTTTTCCCATTGGAGTTTTCATAGTGGAGGCTAAGTCCATTCCATATTTCTTAATCAACTCCTTGGTGAACTTAGAGTGGGATATAGACAATCCAGCATCAGTCTGTCTTACTTGAAGTTCCAAGAAGAACTTCAGCTCACCCATACTGCTCATCTCAAAATTCCCTTGTATATGTTTGGCAAACTTTCTACAAAGATTGTTTTAAGTAGATCCAAAAATAATGTCATCAACATATATCTTGACTAGGATTATCTTTCCTTTAGATTCCCTAAAGAATAAGGTTTTGTCTATCTTTCCTCTAGAGAATTTATTCTCAATAAGAAAAGTAGACAAGGTTTCATACAAGCCCTAGGGGCTTGTTTTAAACCTTATAGAGCTTTCCTAAGCTTATATACATAATAAGGATAATGAGAATCTACAAAACCTGATGGTTGTTCAACATAGACTTCCTCTTTTAAGTCACCATTCAGAAATTCTGACTTTACATCCATCTGATATACCTTGAACCCTTGATAGGCAGCATAGGCCAAGAACATCCTTATAGCCTCTAACCTTGCTACTGGGGCAAAGGTTTGATCAAAGTTAATCCCTTTTTCTTTCTGTAGCCTTTTGCTACCAATTTGACCTTGTTCTTAATTATAGTGTCATTCTCATCAAGTTTGTTTCTGTATATCGACTTGGTTCCTATAGTATTATGATCCTTTGGTTTAGGAACCAATTCCCAAACTTTACACCTTCTGAATTGATTCAGCTCTTCTTGCACAGCCTCAATCCAGTTTGTGTCTTGCATGGCTTCTTCAAACTTCCTGGGTTCTATCTGTGACAATAAACTTGAACATAAAACTGTGTTCATGTTCTTGCTCCTTGTTTGAATACCTTGACTTGCATCACCAATGATTTGGTGAGCTGGATGATCCTTCAGGTGTCTTCTAGATGGAGAAAACCTGTTAACCTCATGGTCTTCTTCATTTTCTTCAACCTGATGCTCCTCATTGTCTTCATCATTTAGTGAGTTTTGTTCTCCCCCTGGACAGCAAGCATCTTTTTCTTCATCCATCCTAGCAGCAGCTTCATCATTGATGGTTAGCTTGTCCAGCCTGTCTGTTAGACCTGTAGAACTAACTTAAGAACTAGACAATTCACTGTTAATTAATTTAGACTCATCAAATACAACATGAACTGATTCTTCTACCACTTGGGTAGTCAAGTTATAGATCTTGTATGCCCAACTATTATTGTTGTACCCAACAAATATCCCTTCTAGGGATTTGGCAGCAAACTTAGTTTGGTAGTGCTTACAACTAACTAGGACATAACACTTGCTACCAAAGATTCTGAGGTAGGAAATGTTTGGCTTTCTGCCTTTAAAAACTTGATAGGGAGTCATCTTATATTTCTTATTGATGGAGGCTCTATTGAGTACATGAAATGCAGTATTTACTGCCTCTGCCCAGAAGTACTCAGGGAGAGTAATGTCACTAAGTAGTGTCCTACTTGCCTCAATTAGTGTCCTATTCTTTCTTTCAGCAACACTATTTTACTAGGGTGTTCTAGGTGAGGAGAACTCCTGATGGATCTCTAGATCTTCACAGAACTTTGTCATACATTCAGACTGAAATTCAGTTCCATGGTCACTTCTGATTTTCACCACTGAATTGTTCAATTCATTCTGAATTTGTATAACAAAGGTGTGGAAAACAGTAGGAGTTTCATATTTTTGCCTCAAAGAGAAAACCCATGTGAATCTAGAATAGTCATCCATAATAACTAATGTGTATACTTTCCTACCAAGACAATGAATTGACATAGGACCAAACAAATCCATATACAAGAGATATAAACATCTCATTGAATCTTTGGTATCTAATGCATGGAAATAGGACTTAGTCTGTTTGCCCTTTTGGCAAACTGAACACACACCCTCTTTAATGCACTTGACTTGAGGACCATTCCTCACTAATCCCATGCTGAAAAGCTATCCTATAGACTTGTAGTTCAGATGAGCCAGCCTCTTGTGCCATTTGACACATAGTGAAGCTTTCTCACCTGCAACTAGGCATATTGGTGAGTTATTAAACTCACAATCTAGGTTAAGAAAATATACATTCCCTTTCCTTGTGCCAGTCACAATGATCTCTTGATCACGTGACCTCCTTATTTGGCACTCCCCTTTGAGGAAAGAGATGACATAACCTAGATCACTAAGTTGACTTATGCTAATCAGGTTATGTTTAACCCCTTCACATAAGCCACTTTAGTGATGGTAATTTAAACACTAGAGATGTTACCAAATCCTTTGATGATTCCTTTTTCTGATCCACCAAAGATCACTTTGGGTCCATTCTCTATGGGTATATAATCCCTCAACATTCTTCTTGTTCAAGTCATGTGTCTGGAACATTCACTGTCCAAGTACCATATATGGGTATGGCCACTTGGATTCATCTGCATCAAATAAAGAATCACTCATCCTTAGAAACCAAATTAGTTTTGGGTCCTAGGTTCTTGTTAGTTTGAAAATTATCATGTTTACCTACAGCTTTTCTGAAAGGTAAACTTCTCTTGGTTTTAATAGTTGTGTTAAACTAGCAATCCATAGCAAAGTAACCTACCTTGCCACAACACCAACACTCAAATCTGTTGTACCTTCTCTTAGGTATAGACTTCACAACCTTGTTGCCAGCAGTTCTTTTGTGTGTAGGTGCTGGAGCAGCAAACCCCATGAATTCCTTTTGAACCTGATGAGCTTCCCTATAGAGTGACCTACTGGCATTTGCACACTTGCCAATGTGATCTCCATACTCATAGTGACCATGAGTAATTTCATGATCATACCTGTTTTAGGTTGCATCACCTTCAAAAAGGAAATTAAGGGGCTTAGAGCCTAGTAGCTGAATTGGGGCCTTATCTTTTCCATGTGAATTGGTAGCCCTTATTCTTCCCTTAAAGCCTAGACCAGTCTTACCTTTTTTGAGAAATGAAGTTGTCTATTAAAGGCAAGACTGATTTTGGCTTAGAGAATTTAGCCACTAATACTTTTTCTTTCTAAAGTCTTGTCTCCAGATTCTTGATATGATTTTCCTTGAAAGAGATTGTACCCATCTAAATGACAGTTATGTTCTTCAGTTTGGCAACCTCATTCAATTTCAAATCAATCATCTTGGCTGATTCTGATGCTGCCTGCTTAAGAGATTAAATCTCCTTTGCCTTCTCCTTGACACGAGGCTTGCTTCTATTTAGAGCTTGCAACAACCAACAATACTCATCAATGAGTTGGTGTACATACCCTTCAGACTCAGAACCATCCACATCTCTTTATGCAGATGCTCTTGATTCTAATCCTGTAAAATAATCATACTCTGAGGGAGAATTGTATACCTTGCTTGGACCAGGCTGATCCTAGCACTGATCATTTTCTGACAGGGCCATCAGCCCTCTACAATAATGGTCTTCCCCTCCATTTATGGAGTCCGACATTTGTAGGAATTCTAGTTCCCTGAAATCTTATTCTTTTGAGAACAGTCCAACATATGCTTCTGCATCATCTTCTTCTCTTGATCCTGAAGATGAAGAATCTATACAACTCTTCTGTTTCTGAGCAACAAAATATTTCTCCTTCTTGCCCTTCAATCGATCCTTCTTCTTGTCCTTAGATTCAGTCCTCTTGTCTTAACAATCAGCTATGACATGTCCTTGCCTGTTACAACAATAGAAAATAATCTTAGAATTAGTTTGTTTACTAGGTTTTGAGGCATACCTGTCCTCCTTGGGAGTCTTATTTTTTGTTGTAATACTCATCCTTGGAAAAGGATGTTGATGGTCTTGTTCTCCCCTTCTTCTTTTTTAAGAACCTTTGGAACTGCCTTGTAAAGGCAGCAAAGTCCTAATCAAAGGTGTGGCTGTCTGATGAGGTAGTATCATGAATTCCTTCTTCTGCCTCAGCACTCCTTCTTGGGGAGAAGGAGATATTCTCTTGCCCTTTCTTGTTCCTTCAGCCTTTTTTGCCTTCAGCCTTGAAGGCTACTGATTTGTCCTTATACTCAGACCTGCTGCTCTTCTTTTCCTCATTCCTGGCAGTAAGCTGCATTTTATATGATAGCAGCTTTCCAAACAATATAGGAGAAGGTGTATCATCAAGCTTGGCCACCTCTCTGATGGCACAAATCCTAGTGTCCCAGTCCTTTGTCCGAGACCTGAGAAATTTGTAATTCAGTTCATATGTGCTGAAGACTCTTCCATATGTCATCAACTCATTAACTATCCTAAAAAACTTTTTGTAGCATTCAGCTATGCTGTCAGTCTTGGCTTGTCTAAAGCTCTCATATTCTTGATTCTTCATAGATTTCTTGTCCTCTCTAACTTCTTATGTCCCCTCCATGTAGACAATCAGGGTGTCCCACATTTCCTTGGAGGCTTTACAATGCACCAGATTCTGAAATGTGGCATCATCTATAACACTTACAATAATGGTATGTGCTCTTTTGTCTAGTGTTGCCAGAATGATCTCATCCTTTATCATTTCAAAATAGTTCTTAGGGGTTCTAACATTTGCATCCAAGATCTGATAACTTCATTGGAATGAATGGTCCTTCTTGTACAGTAATGTAGATTCTTAGATCAGAAGCTTCCATAAACAATCTGACCCTTTCCTTCCAAATGCCAAAACATTCTTTTCTGCAGATAGGTAGTTTCATAGATCCAAACTCCTTTTAATTCTCATTTGAACCCATTCTTGAAATCTATTTATTGCCTTGGAGATTCACTCAGACTGTTAGGTCAATCTTTGAGCAACCTCCCTCTGATACCACTTGAAAGACTTATTTCAAGATCCTATACACCTAGAGGGGGGGGGGGGGTGAATAGGTTCTAATATTCTTTTTTAATTCAGGAAATTAACTAGTATTAACACATCACAGGAAATACAATCTACAGTACAAAAATCACAATACAACAAACATCAGATTTATAGTGGTTCCCCAAGGTATGGGTACATCCACTTTCTCCCTTCGTCTATCCAGTAGAGAACTGGATTCAACCCAAATTCCTACCACTAGCTTAGATCCACAGATCTTACAACTCAGAACCATATTGGTTCCTACAGCTCAGACTTATACAAGTCTTACCTTAGATTCTTCCCAAGAATCCTACCTAAGGCCTCAGCCCTACCTAAGCCTTTATAACTAGGCTTACAATTCAGACTATCACAAGTCCTACACCTCAGGCCCTCAGCCCTACCTCAGCCTTTATAATTAAAGGCTTACAACTCAGATCTTACAAAAGATCCTACAAGAAATTAATTGTTTAAAAGATATAAATATATCACCAGACAGATCTCTCTATAGGTGTGATCTTCTTGATCAGTTCTTGAATAAACTGAATCTTCAAATTCAACCTGACTTAGCTGTTTCAAAGCTTCTTGATAGAAAAAAATAAGGTTGAACTCTTCTTGATGTAGAAGTTGATCTCCTGTCAGCTCCTTCCTTTAATTCAGAATAAGATTTGAATCTTCTCTTGCAGACTGCTCTGGATCTGCATTCTTAAGGGTTTCCCCTTTTCTTGTTGTCAGATTCTCTTTCCTGAAATAGTTTTATTACTTCCTTAGTTCTGTTTTTATTTTTGGTTATCAAGGATCAGTACCTTATATAGATTTTCCTCATGATGACCGGTTGATTCGGTTTGTAATAACCTTCTGATAGTTCTAACAAAGGTGTCAGACCTGTTAGTTATGACAGTTGTCGAGTCACCAGTCATGACAGCTGATTCCTTAAATACTTTACAACTCAGCATAACCACTCAGCAAACTGCTGCACATGTGTCGACACAAATAGACAAGGTGTCAACAAAAGTCTTGATGATGTCGACATAACACTCCATGTGTTGACATAGTCATTCTTCAGCTACTCGACACAGCTTCTATTTGTATGTGTCGACACAAGTCTTGTGTGTCGACACAACTGCTCCTATTCTTGACATAATCGATGCTGGTAGATGGCGTTGAGTATATGTCCAGCTGTCGTTGAGTGTGTGTCGACACAAGTCCTGTGTGTCGACACAAGCCTTCTGACTCAGTATAGCTATTTCTATTAGATGGCGTTGAGTGTCATCAAGATGTCGTTGAGTGTGTGTCGACACAAGTCCTGTGTGTCGACAAAACTACTTCTGGTCTTTACTTAGCTATAGATAAATGGCGTTAAGTGTGTGTCGATACAAGTCCTGTGTGTCGACACAAACCTTCTTCAGGTGTCGACACATGCCTTTCTTCTGATATTGACATAACTCCTGGGTGTCGACACAACTTCTACTTTAGGTGTCGACATAATTCTTGTCTTAGGTGTCGACACATTTCTGGGTGTCGACACAGCTTCTTCTTCAGGTGTCAACACAATGCCTGGGTGTCAAAAAAGGCCTTGCTTCTAGTGTCGACACAACTTCTAGGTGTCGACACAATTCTTCACAAGTGTCGACACTTGTACTTAGAAAAATTTCCTCAAACCTTACACCTGCATAATGAAACTCAAACATCCATCAAATACAAATTGATATATATCATTGAGTAAGATGACCCTTCTCCAAATCTAGTACATATTTTTCAGTGTACCAACAATTTTTTCATGCTTTGTGATTTTCTTTATTTTTATAGTGACCTCATCCAAATAGGGGGAGATTGTTAGAACCCTACTTGTGATTTGGGCTAGGTTCACTTTTATGATTGATTAGATTACCCAACATGTATAGTCTACGGTCCTAAGTTATTTCCAGGTTCAAGGTCAGCAACACATACTTAGATTGTCAGTATCCTCCTTTAGAATTATTTAGAGATAGAAGTCTTCAGAGGAGAAGCAGTTAAAAAGAATGCAGAAAAGTCGTTCGACGATAGCTGAACTCATCTCGATAATAATCGATCTCAGATCGACCAACTCAGAATTCCTTATCTGAGTTGAGCTCGATGAAAGGCTAGCTAAGATCGACGAACTGTGATCTCGTATCAGAAGTTCAGCTCGATGAACGACTACCTCAGTTCGACAAACTTGGAGCTCAGATTGGCAAGTATATTCTCTGTTCAATGATCTTGGAGCTCAGCTCGACGAAGGAGAGTTATCAACTCGACGAACTTGGAGCTCAGGTCGATGAAATCCTTGCCGAGTTTGACTAACTCCTTCCAGGTTCTGTTCGACTAATCTTCTCTGCAGTTTCTCAGTTCAACTATAGCAGTTTAATTTAAAATTATATTAGATTAAGACAGTAATACTCTGATAATTAATTCTCAATATTCTCAAGAATATAGTCGTTACCTGACAACATTAATTATGGATTTCATAGAGTTATTACTCTACAAAATTTATTGGGACAGTTAGGGAAATGCATTCAACATTAAATTAGCCATTCCAACTCCCAAAAATTATGTAGAGGATTTCAAGGAAAAAAATTAAAATTGAAATATTTTTGAATATGCAATCAATATATAAAGTGATTTTCACAAGATTGCATAGATCAATGAGTAAATCATTAATAAGAAAAATCAGTAATCAGTCAAAAAGATAGAACAGTGTATAGAAAAGTGAAGAACACAACACAGCTCTCATATACACAGAGTTCTTCTTCATCTGCTTCAGGCTTTCAAGAGACAACTAATCAAAATTAGTCTAAAAGCTTGCTGAAGAGAAACATCACTTTGAAGGCCTACACCCTGAAGCAAAGCTTCCACTCCTGATCAGATCCATACAACTCAAGGGAACTTTGACATCAACAAATCCACTAGTCTTCTCAAAGCCTTGAGATAGAGAACACAACATCTTTTTACATTTTCCTTTCACTGTGTATAGGGTTTTAACTCCCTTAAAAAGTTAGCCTTTTAGTTCACAAGTCACCTGATCAAAACACGAGGGATTGGTTTTTGGGCACCTGATCAAAAGCTCAAAGGGTTGCTGGATCTCCCTTAGAAAAATAGATCTTTAGGTGACAGGGCACCTGAGCAAAAACCTGTAGTGGTAGCGCACCTGAGCAAAAAACTATAGTGGATTCCTACTAGGGTGGTAGAAGAGTGGATGTACCAAGGTTTATTGGGGAACCACTATAAATTCCTTGTGTCATTTGGATTGCCTTTACATGTTTTATTTTGTGTGCTGAGATTTTCTTTTTTTTATACATATATATATCACCTACTTTAATCCGCTATAAAAATAACTTCAAGTTTTTAAAAAAGTCTATTCACCTCCCCCCTCTAGAGTAAAGTTTTATTTATCCTTCACTTTCAGCATCATTAACGGTTCTCTTTACCTAATTGTTGGAAAGGGCTCTATCCCCTTTCTCTTCTCTTTAACTTATCCTTAGTTCTTCATGTCCCAAAATTTACTAATAATTTTCTTTCAATTAGCCACTTGACAAATTATTTGATTAACTCTATAACCTTTTTTCTTCTCCGTGTGTATTTCAAGACCTAAAAACAAGGAAGCTAATTGGCTTTGATAGTATTTTTAGTGGCATCAATGCATGTGTTTGAATCCATTCTGATGCAATCTCTACAAGCCTTTCATTCTATTTTATCCAATATTTTGTATTCATGACATTGTCGTTTTGGACATCAATCTATTCCTATTATGAAATCATTATATCTGGTTATATCTGCAACTTTATTTGATACATTTGTGTGTGATATATGTGCACTTAACTGACATCGATGTAGTCTTAATCATGTTTTTACATGTACAACTATTCATTTTGTTATTATTCACACTGAAGTACGAGGAAATTGTGTTGTGTCCTCTATTTTGACACTGTGTGGTTTATTACTTTCATTGAATGTTTTTCACGTAATTGAGTATATTTACTGAAACACAAATGATGTTTTATCCACATTTCAAAGATTTCATAAAGGATCTCCCACTCAATTCAATATTAGTATTAAGATTTTGCGCAATGACAATGGTCGTGAGTATATTGATTCCCAGTTTGAGAAATACTAAGGGGACCTTGACATTATTCATCAAACCTCATGTGTCTACTCTCCCACTCAAAATGGAGTTGAACGTTAAAATCACCACCTATTAGAAGTTGTTAGATGTCTATTGCTAACTATACACCTCCTAAAATACTACTAGGGTGGTGTTGTTCTTATTGTTACTTATCTTATTAATTGTATTCCAATAGTGTTCTCAGGAACAACTCCCCCTTAGCACTATCCACGCATCTCCTCAACTCTCTCCTCAGGTTTTTGGTTGTGTCCGCTTTATGCACGTATATCAAACTAGTTGTACCAATCTTGACCACCGAGCCCTAAATTTATTCATAGGATACTCACCCACCAGAAAGGGTATTAATTCTTCCATCACCTACTGAGAAAAACATTGCTATTATGGATGCACTTTTCGTGAATTTGAGGCCTGGTATGGTGCTCACTTCAAGGGTTTTATACCTTTAGAAGTGAGCTCTACTATTATTCATCTAGTTTCTCCACCCTATAGTCCCCCGATTAAGTTTTTTCTCCTACTATTCAAATTATCTATACTATTGCGCATCCTACTATTCGTGTTACCATGGTGATCTTGAAGTGGTCAAACATGTAGTCTCACTGCCAACGTGATCTGAGCATATAGGGTCACGTATAAGAGCGTTCAGAGAAGTTGGAGGAATGGATTGTGTTGGTCTTACTCATATGTGATGAGCGATGGTCCAAACACTTGACTTATTGGAATTTTCGTGACATCTCGTTGATTTGTCGAGAGCGCCGAGACATCACAGCTGATTCGTTGAGACCTCACAGCTAAGGCATCGAGTTCGTCGAGACCTCACGTTAAGGCATCGAGTTCATCGACACCTCACAACTAAGATGTCGAGTGCGTCGAGACATCAGTTAATTTGTCGAGGCATCTACTCGATTCGTCGAGTCATCTCTGCTGTTCATCAAATCAGCTCTGCTATTGATTCGTCGAGTTAATTTCATTGGTTTTGGGTGTGCGAATAGTGACGGTTCAAGTCTATTTAACTCCTAGGTATATATATAAGTTGCCTTAGGGTTTTTCATGGGGAGATAAGGCGAGATACTGACGGAAGTGTTTTCCTGAATTCCTGATTCCGTCGCTCCCATAAGCCCCAATTCTGGTGCCCGCTGCCGCTGTCTCTCTTAGTGCATACCTAGTAGTCTGTGGAGACTCAGAGGGCTTTCCATTCTCCATCCTAGATCTTATTTGACAAGGTGCCAATGTTCTCCCTGTTCGTGTGGATTCCTGTAGAGTCGCAAATCCATTTTTGTGTGAACTCACCCATCGACCAAGATCTATTTCTGGAGTATCTTGATTGAGTGTTAACTCAATCCCACTCAGGTATACTCTTATTTTATATTATGCAAACTTCTTGATCAATGTTCACCCTATAGTCCCATTATTCACTTTTCATGAATTTGAGGCCTGGTATGGCCCACACTTCATGGGTTTTATACCTTTAGAAGTGAGTTCTACTATTATTCATCTAGTTTCTCCACCTTATAGTCCCCCGATTCAGTTTTTTCTCCTACTATTCCAATTATTTATATTATTTCTCATCCTACTATTGGTGTTACCATGATGATCTGGAAGTGGTCAAATAGGTAGTCTCACTGCCAACATGATATGAGCCTATAGGGTCGCACATAAGAGCGTTTGGAGAAGTTAAAGTAATGGATTGTGTTTGTCTTACTCATATGTTATGAGCGAAGGACAAAATACTTGACTTATTGGAATTCATCGAGACATCTCGTTGATTCGTCGAGAGCGTCGAGACATCACAGATGATTTGTTGAGACTTCACAGCTAAGGCATCGAGTTCGTCGAGACCTCAGGCTAAGGCGTCGAGTTCGTCGATACCTCAAAACTAAGGCGTCGAGTGCATCGAGACGTCAGCTGATTCGTCAAGACATCTCGTTGATTCATCGAGTCATCTCAGTTGTTCATTGAGTCATCTCTGCTAATGATTTGTCGAGTTAATTTCATTGGTTTTGGGTCCATGGATAGCGACAGTTCAAACTTGTTTATACTCTTGGGTATATATATATATGTTGCCTTAGGGTTTTTCATGGCGAGATAAGTTGAGATACTGACAGAAGTATTTTTTCGAAGTCCCGTCACTCTCGAAAGCCCCGAATCTGACGCCCTTAGCCGCCGCCTCTCCTGGTGCAGACCTAGCATTATGTGGAGACGTAGAGGGCTTTCCATTCTCCATCCTGGATCTTGTTTTACATGGTGTTAGTGTTCTCCCAGTTCGTGGATTCCTATAGAGCCGCAAATCCATTTTTGCGTGAACTCACTTTCCGACCAAGATCTATTTCTGGAGCATTTTGATTGAGTGTCGACTCAATCCCACTATGGTATACTCCTATTTTATGTAATGAAAACCTCTTCATCAATGTTCATCGAAAGATCCAAGTTTCTCTTTAGAGTTTTCTTTAAATTTATTCCGCTGGGCACCTTTGATGTGCTATTAAGTAAAAACCCTACACCTACCTTGTAGGTTTATACCCAGATAAATAAGGGGACAAACATACATGGTCATTCCATGATATCAGAGCTGCCACCACATCTTACTTCAGGGCCTTCTGACCTATATATTTCTCTTAGGAAAGGTATTGGATAACTTACCCAACATCCCCTATCTTATTATTCTTCTTATGACTCTTTCATTATTTCACATAAGGCCATTGTGTCTTCCTTGTCTTTCAATTTCATAACCTCATCTTGGAAGGATGCAGTTGGAATTCCTAAGTAGCAAGAAACATACTTAAGGAGATGTCAGATTGGAAAAGAACTACACATGGGATTTGATTCATCTTTCTAAAAGAGAAAAACTGTTGGATGTATGTGAGTATTCTCTGTGAAGTAGAACTCTCATGGGATTGTTGAAAGGTGGAAAGTGAGTCTAGTGAGAAAAGGATATGCTCAAACTATTGGGATAATTGTCAAGAAATCTTCACCCCGGTGGAAAAGATGAACTTAATTGCCTTAGCTAGTTAAATCTGAAGAATACATTTCCTTCATGGGAGCTTAGAAGAGACGTTCTACATATTTTTTCACCTGTTCTTGTTCCCAAGCAGTCTGAAGGAAAATGTGTTCCTTCATGGGAGCTTAGAAGAGGAGGTCTACAATCTCTGCCATGTAGCCTTGCTCCTAAGTGGTTTGAAGGAAAATGTGTTTCTTCATGGGAGATTAGGAGAGGTGTACATGTCTCTACCACCTTCCTTTCTCATTAGGGGTTTGTAAGTTGTAGGAAATAATGCATGGGCTTAAACAATCTCGTAGAGCTTTGTTTGAAAGATTTCACATGATAATGACATCTTTGGATATAGTGAAAGCAATGCAAACTATATAATATTTATAAAGCACAAGGCAGGTGAAGTAAGAACCCTCATTGTTTATGTAAATGACATTATTATAACACAAGATAATGATGAAGGATCCATATACTAAAACAAAAATTGTAAATGAGTTTGAGGTAAGGTATTTAAGAAAACTCAGGCACTATCTTTTAAGTTGCAAGGTCAAAGTATGGTATGTTTATTTCTCAAAAAAAGTACATAATGCACCATTTTGAGAAGAGATGGATGTGTGGGTGTAGACTTATTGAGACCATGATTTAAGTAAATCACACATTAGGGAGAGATAATGTAAATCATTTGAAGATATCATTAGATTTCAGAGATTGGTTGGAAGACTGATTGACACAGGGTAGGCTGCGAGAGCGGTATTTAACTAGATGTAACCCTACTATAGTGCCATGAAAATAATTCTTTTTAAGTAAAAGATGATGCATGCTTGTGAAATGATCAAACAAGGTGATTCAAATGGCTTTTAAAGCAAAAAAAAACTTAAAACACATAGCACAAGCGATATTCAGAAGAATCTTAAAAGCGAGCTAGGCTTTTCTAAGTTGGGAGGGACAAATGCTAGTACTTGCAAAATATAAATGCTCTGCAAGCCAATCCTAGTTATGAAGAAAACATCTATAAGAAAAAATCATCCATAATCATTTAAATATCCAAATCCATACAATTACAAAGAGGCATAGAGAAACCAACAATAAACACACACAAATATGGGAGCCATATGCGAGAGTGCAGAGATTCAATTATCGATGAAGTGGTGGTGGCGATCCGGATGGGAGAGGGGTGTTATGTAATTGTTGTCCAAGGGAGGAACTAGGGGTTTGGGATTGGATTTGGTGGGGGGGTTAGGTATGTGGAGGGCTAAGTTACTATTTCGGAGCGATTGAGGGGCGTCGGTAAGGGAGAAGGCTTGATGGAAATGGAGATTAAGGGGAAAGGGTCGATTAGGGTTATTTGGAAGGTTCAATAAGGGGTTGCGTCTTGGGAGGAGGGGATTAGGGTTGGAGGTAGGTAGAGGCAGCTAGCTACGACCTAGGAGGGGGATGATTAGGGCTTAATGACTGTTGTTTTGCTGCCGCTGGGTTGAATCAAGACGGGCAAGGACGATGCTACAAGAGGGGGGTATTTGAGGCTACTGTGAATAGGATGAACATTGCATTAATTAATGTTGGTGGTGTTGATGGTGGGTGTCGGCAAGGCTAGCAATCAAGATACACACTAAAGAATTCGGTACCTTAGGTTTTTGTGGAGTTGGTACTACGAGAGATCGACAAATTTTATGGAAGAAAGTCTCCAAAGTCTACAATGAAACTAAAACCAATCCCCTTCTCTCTTATTTATACTAATCCTACTTAAGATATCCATTGTGGACGGCTTTGATTGGTTGTACACAATGTGTATGATCTCCTCAAATACAATGCCAACAAAATACAGAAAAATACATAAACCTGTCAAAATGGCTCTCTAGATGCAACCATGGACTCAGATCGTCCAGATGGGGTCACACTTTGAGTGTAGACAGTCAAATAATGTGTATTTCCTTAACCAAAAGTAGGATTCCTGTTAGATCATTCACAGGATTTCAAACTAACAAGGACCTAGGACCCACTAGCAAGTTGGGTTCTAAGGGTAAGTGATTCATTATTTGTTGCAGGTAAATCCATGTGACCATACCCCTATATGGTACTTGGATAGTGGCTGTTTCAGACATATGACTGGAACAAGGAGAATGTTGAGGGACTATATGCCCATAAAGAATGGACCAAAAGTTATCTTTGGTGGATCAGAAAAGGAATTCATCAAAGGATTTGGTAACATATTTTGTGATTCAATTACAATCACTAAAGTGGCTTACGTAAAGGGTCTAAAACATAACCTGATTAGCATAAGTCAACTTAGTGATCTAGGTTATGATATTTCTTTCATCAAAGGGGAGTGCCTAGTAAAAAGGTCAAGTGATCAAGAGATCATTTTGACTGGCACTAGGAAAGGAAATGTGTATTTCCTTAACCTAGAATGTGAGTCTAACAACTCACCTGTTTGATCATTCATATATTTTATATTTCTAGGTTATGATACTTCTAATATATATAAAACATATATTTTTATCTTTAATATATATACATATAAGTCATATTATATTTTATATTTAATATTATAAATAATTATAGTTAACTTAAATATATTACTTCTAATTATATACATAACTTATATATATTTTTATTTAACTTTAATATATTCATTTTTTGATAATACAGTATTACTTTCTACATAATTTTATTTAAAGAAGAAAATTTAAAACAAATCATTTATTCCTTAATTTACATAAATAATTCCTTATTTACGTACAAAATGATATTCAAACTATACTAATAAATGAGTATTAATTATCACTCATCAGAGACGTATGGTCAAACTTCACGGGAAAGCTGCGCGCCAGGATGACATGGTCAACAACACGGGCATGTATTGACCCGCGTCCAGTCCGAGCACATTGCATTAAAATTGTAACATCCCATTTCTAACTAGACCCCTAGAAGTGGTTTTGTCATAACAGAACCCTAGGAAACCCAAGAATTGAAGTCTATCGACCAAGAGTTTGAGTCACGGGTTGGTCACGCCCGTGACCGACATGTCATGTCCGTGACCTTGGGCGTGACCCCTTCGACGATCGTCGATCTCAGGAAGACGATCGGTGAACTCATCATTTGCCACCCAGGCCTGTCACGCCCGTGACCGACATATCACGCCCATTACCTAGGGCGTGACCCTCTTCGACGATCATCGATCTCAGGAAGATGATCGGCGAGCATAGAATTTGCAACCCAGGCCTGTCATGCCGGTGACTGACACGTCACGCCCGTGACCTAGGGAGTTACCCCTTCGACGATCGTCAATCTCAGCAAAACGATCGAGGAACTCGGAGTTTCCACCTAGGCCTATCACGCCCGTGACCGACATTTCACGCCCGTGACCTAGGGCGTGACCACCCCTTCGACGATCGTAGATCTCAGGAAGACGATCGGCGAACACAGGCTTTTCAACCCGGCCCGTCACGCCCGTGAGCTACGCATCACGCCCGTGACGTAGGGCGTGACCCCTTCGATTATCGTCGATCTCAGGAATATGATAGGCGAGCTCGAATTTTCAACACACCTGTCATGCCCGTGACCTACGTGTCATGCCCGTGAAAAAGGCCGAAACGTCAGCCAGGCTGGAAATTTCTGTAACCCAAGCCACAATTAACTCTGATTTTGGGGAGTTATACCAGGAGTATTTATGGGTCGTTTCCTTCTCTAATTCCTTAATAAAATGAGGAAGAGTTTACCCAATAGGAAATCGCCACCTAGATCAGTCATTTCATCTTCCACCTTTTCCTCGTCCTCAACCGTAACCGAAATAATATTAAGAGGAGAACCTTCATGGCCATAATTGCTTACCCTTTCCCCTCCCCACTTGGAGATCTATAAAAGCCCCCTTAGAGAAAGATGAGAGGTTTACACTCTTGATTAAACGGATTTAGATTATTTTTCTTGTTGTTGAAGAGGTCCGGCGACGCCACCACCGCGCTAATGGCTTTCCGTCGATCTGCACGCCTCCAGCCCGCGAACAAGGTCCTCCCCTCCTCTCTTTCTACAGGTAGATCTTAGTCTTCTTTAGGATTAAGTATCAGGCTCAACGGAGCTCGATCTGAAGAGCTCCTCTTCCCATTTTCCCGCAAAATTTTGTGCTCGGGTTCGCCGGATTCCGCCTCTCCGGAAGCCGCGCCGCCGCGCGGTGATGGCAGCCACCTCAACGGAGGTTGTGGTGGCGGTGGCCGGACAGGGAGGGGGCTGGATGGCTGGCGGTAACATCTAGAAGGCACTCCAGGTTGGGCTAATCTCAACCCTTGGCTGGAGGAAGAAGATGACCCAACACTGTTGGATCTGCTCCAAGATCCGTGCTGTTTAATAATCTTTTTCTTTTATATGAAATTTCTGTACTAGAATATCAGCCACATTAGAATTTTTTGAAAAATACCTAGAGACTTTATATGAAGAAATGGTCAACATGAAATTTGTATCCCTAAGGGTCTAATTTATTTTAAAATTTATTTGGGTCAATTTGGTCAACTAGTTTGACCAGGGCACCTCTTGTGGTGGGATCTATACCTAGAGCTAGGCAGAGACTAAAAGGTGTGCCCACCCTTTATCCCTTGATCAAATGATCTGAAATTTTGGCAGGGAGTCTTCCCTTGCTATACCTAGGGCCTGTCCAAAAATTGGAATTTTTGAAGAATGGTTTACTATAGTTTTTGGGAAAATTAAAAATCTTAGTAAAAATTAATTAGATAGCTTAATGACTTCCAAACCCTCCCAAATTTGGTGAGTGATCCCTGGGTTCATAATGAGGCTCTGTATAATTTTTCATCTCATTTGGAGATGTTTTAAATAGAAAATTGACAAATCTAACCTATGCCCTATTAAGGGGGTTTTAGGTCAAAAGTGCACCTTGACATTTTAGTGGTCAAATCACCTCAACAGAGGATGAGATTCTTACCACTGGCTAGAAATTCACTTTATCACCCTTTCATGGATTTTTAGGTGGATTGGGGTAAATTTGCCCTAGGACCCAAGGCCAAACCCTAAGGATGGTTCTTGGTGGGTTGTGAAGGGCAAGTGGTCAAATGACTTGGTTATGATCTGAAACATGGTAGATAGAATTCTAGGGTAGCTAGAAGCCTTTTGTATAAATCTAAATGGATTTCAAAGTAAATAAGTCCCTTAGGGCTACAAATTTCTTGTTGACCATTTCTTCTTATAAAGTCTCTAGGTATTTTTCATAAATTTTCTAATGTGGCTGATATTCTAGTATAGAAATTTCATATAAAAGAAAAAAATTAATAAACAATACGGATCTTGGAGCAGATCCAACATTGCTTGGTCATCTTCTTCCTCCAGCCAAGGGCTGAGATTATCCCAACCTTGAGTGCCTTACAGATGTTTCTGCCGGCCATCCAGCCCCCTCCCTGGCTGGCCACCGCCACCACCACCTCCGTTGAGGTGGCTGCCATCGCCGGGCTGCGGCGCGGTCATCGAAGAGGCGGAATCTGACGAACCCGAGCACAAAATTTTGCGGGAAAACAGGAAGAGGAGCTCTTCCGATCGGGCTCCGTTGAGCCCGATACTTAATCCTAAAGAAGGCTAAGATCTACTCGTAGAAAGAGAGGAGGGGACGATCTTGTTCGCGGGCTGGAGGCGTGCAGATTGACGGAAAGCCATTAGCGCGGTGGTGGCGTCGCCGGACCTCTTCAACAGCAAGAACAATAATCTAAATCCGTTTAATCAAGAGTGTAAACCTCTCATCTTGCTCTAAGGGGGCTTTTATAGATCTCCAAGTGGGGAGGGGAAAGGGTAAGCAATTATGGCCATGAAGGTTCTCCTCTTAATAATATTTTGGTTACGGTGGAGGAAGTGGAAATGGTGGAAGATGAAATGACTGATCCAGGTGGCGATTTCCTATTGGGTCAACTCTTTCTCATTTTATTAAGGAATTAGAGAAGGAAACAGCCCATAAATACTCCTGGTGTAACTCCCCATAATCAGAGTTAATTGTGGCTTGGGTAACAAAAATTTCCAGCCTGGCTGACGTTTCGGCCTTTTTCACGGGCGTGACACGTAGGTCACGGGCGTGACAGGTGTGTTGAAAATTTGAGCTCACCGATCGTCTTCCTGAGATCTACGATCGTCGAAGGGGTCACGCCATACATCACGGGCATGACGCATATGTCATGGGCGTGATGGGCCGGGTTGAAAAGCCTTTGTTTGCTGATCGTCTTCCTGAGATCGACGATTATCGAAGGGGTGGTCACGCCCTAGGTCACGGGCATGACATGTCTGTCACGGGCGTGACAGGCCCAGGTGGAAACTCCGAGTTCGTCGATCTTCTTGTTGAGATCAACGATCGTCGAAGGGGTAACGCCCTAGGTCACGGGCGTGACGTGTCGGTCACGGGCGTGACAGGCCCGGGTTGCAAATTCTACGCTCGCCGATCGTCTGCCTGAGATCGACGATCGTCGAAGAGGGTCACGCCCTAGGTCACGGGCATGACATGTCGGCCACGGGCGTGACAGGCCCGGGTGGCAAATGCTGAGTTCGTCGATCGTCTTCCTGAGATCGACGATCGTCGAAGGTGTCATGCCCTAGGTCACGGGCGTAACATGTCGGTCACGAGTGTGAAAAACCCGTGACTCGAACTCTTAGTCGATAGACTTCAATTCTTGGTTTTCCTAGGGTTCTATTATGACAAAACCACTTCTAGGGGTCTAGTTGGAAATGGAATGTTACAAAAATGCAAACGGCTATAGACACGGATGGGTAGGTAGCCGTGTCGTTCTTTTGAAAAATTCGTCAAGCTGCGACACAGGTTTGAACATGGCCGGGTGTCAAGTTGTGTCCTTCTCGGGATGAACATCATCGATCAGTGACATGACAGAGCACACGACCGGGTGGTTACCCGTGTCCTGCTCAGAAACATACTTTGTAAAAATCGGAATAGGCACACGGGCACCAACACCGGTATGTGTATACTCGTTTCCTTCTCTTGATGTTTATGGGAAAAACGAGCGCTAACGACACGGCAACACACACGGGTGTGTGTTAACCCGTACGGGTCTCGGGATAAAAGCTTCCTATTCCTGATTTTATATGGAACACGGCTAGTTAGGAAAATGTGTTAAGAACACGGCCTCGCACACGGGTGTGTGGCGAGCCATGTGGTGCTCGGGAAAAAATTGACTCCCACTCATTTTTAATAGAACACAGTTGGGTACAAGGGTATGTTATGGAAACGACCATGCACACGAACGTGTGGTTACCCGTGTGCCCCCTAAATTTAAAATTCCTCCGACGTGATTTTTATAAAAAAATTTATCTTAACATATAACTAGATTTTTTACTAAAAATATTATAAACTTAGAAAATTTATTACATTTTACGTAATCCTAGTCTAGACGGAGGCAAGATTCTTGATGAGCGAAATCTTGAGGAAGCGCACTGTAGTAAATTTTTAATCGATGACCATTGACTTTAAAATCGCCCTTCTCAAGGTGGGTTAGCTCGACAGTGTCGTAGGGTAAGACTTCTTTAACTTTGAAGGGCCCAGACCACTTAGACCTTAACTTCCCTGTGAATAAACACAGTCTGGAATTTAAAAGGAGGACTTGGTCACCTTTATGGAATGTCTTGGGTTTACGAAGGTGACAGTAATGGAATAGTTTAGTTTTCTCCTTATAAATCCGGGAGTTCTCATACGCCATTATTCTCTACTCTTCTAATTCATTAAGTTGAAGTTTCTGTTTCTCCCCTATAGAATTAGTATCAAAATTCAGAGAGTGTATTGCCCAATACGACTTGTGTTCTAATTCTATAGGAAAGTGACATGATTTACCATATACTAATCTAAAGGGGGTGGTCCCTATGGGTGTTTTGAAGGCGGTCCTATATGCCCACAAACATTCGTTTAGTTTCTAAGACCATTTCTTCCTATACCCTTCTATAGATTTTTCTATGATCCTTTAAAGTTCTCTATTTGAAACTTTAACTTGACCACTAGTTTGTGGATTTTAAGGAGTGGCTATTCTATGTCTAACTCCATATTTTTGTAATACCTTATCCAGCTGTAGATTACAAAAGTGTGAACCCCTATCACTAATAAGTGCACGTGGTGTGCCAAATCGTGTGAATAAGGATTTTAAAAACTTGAGTACTACACTACTCTCATTAGTCGGTAAAGCTTGCGCTTCAACACACTTTGATATATAATCTACAACTACCAAAATATATTTATTCCCGTAAGAAACCTGAAATGGTCTAATAAAATCAATTCCCCACACATCAAATACTTCATATTCAACAATAATGTTTTGCGGCATTTAATGTAATTTAGAAATATTACCTGATTTCTGACAAGAATCACATGAAAGCACATACCTTTGGGCATCCCTGAATAGAAGGGGCCAATAAAAGTAGAATCAAGAACAATTTTGGCAGAGCGATTTGCTCTATAGTGGGCACCAGTAGGACCTGAATGACAATGCTCCAGGATTTTCCAACCCTCCTCCACTTATACACACCTTTGAATAACGGAATCTGCACATATCCGAAAAAGAAAAGGGTCCTCCCAGAAGTAATATTTCAAGTCAGAGAAAAATTTCTTTTTCTGCTGATATGAAAATTCTTTTGGAAGGACCTTAGCCACCAGGTAGTTTGCATAATCAGCAAACCAAGGATAATCAGGATTTATATTTGTAAATAAGGAAAATAACGACTCCTCAGGGAATGTATACGAAATCTCAGATTCATCTAACATTGCTCGTAGTGGATTTTCTAATCGTGAGTGTCACAACCCGCATTTTCTCCGAAGAAAATGGATTATCAGAGTAGGAGAAAACACGCGTCATGATGCCACGTCGAGCAGGGGATAACTGCCGACGCTCAGGCAAATTACTAACAACTTTACTTTATGAAAATTCATAAGTTATATGATTAGAAAATCAGTTATATTTTAAAGGCCGTATCCCTCGGCTCTGTGGATCACCTAGTCCACATTTTAAAAACTATACTTATACGTTACGGAAAATACTTTATTTAGGTTCGACATCCTAAAAGAGTGCATAAGTGTCCCAAGAGGACAACTTATACTATATAGGACCCAACTTTTGATTTATACTATATATATAGGAAAATGATCTTTTTACGTTATTTGGAAAATAGTGATGAGTTTTATAAAACATGCTGATAATGAGGTATACTTATAATAGTATTTTTAGGTTTAAAAGTAACTAGCAACCTAGCATAAATCATCCCAAGAGCAAGTAAACTAACTCCAGAAAGGTAGCAGCAAAAAGTAACACATCTAGTATCAAGGTAAAACTACTAGTGGGCGCCAACAAACTAACACGAAGCCACTGACAAATATGTATGTCTGTAAGAAAAACAGTAAAACTATCTCACAAGACCAAGGAACTAATCTCCACAGTACGAGAGACCACCAACAACAATACAGCACAACTAGCCGCCTAATCGGCTACTAACCAGAACCTGAGGCATTCAAAGAAGAAAAGAATACCTCAGCAATCTAAACAAGTAACCTGTACGTAAATGTTAGGTTATAAGGTAAGTAGAAGAGTAAGCAAACCGAAAACAAGCACCACTGTCCAAGGCAAGACAAAAAGAAAGCACTAAGTGCGAGGAAACAACAACAACCCTGCCAAAAAATAAATCCTGCAGAGTTTACCAGGCTACCATGAGCCCAAACATTGCAAATTTACAAAAGAAAAAACGTCTAACACCCTAAGCTATGAGAGATGGTAGTAACAAAAACAACGCGGATCCGGGTTGGAGGAAAACTCGGCCCCCAACAACCATTTCCAAGAAATAAAGCTCAGGGTTCTACATGTGAAAGCACTAGGGACCTCCCACCCCCTTGCCCAGCCCGTACCTGGAGCAAGATAAAAGTAAATGGGTGGCCTTGGCTAAATTAAACAACACCTTCCCTAATAAGAGCTTCAAACCACCACTACTAACCACGACCCACGATTCGGCCTTTTTGGAAAAAAAGAAAATAGCCGACAAGGAACCTCAAAATCAAGGAATTCACTCGGGGGAGGAAATAAGGTAAGGGAAAAGCGTTGAGATGACTCAACATGGCATGGCATTGAGTGAGCCCCACTCACTCAACGCCTAAACAGATGGTGGCATTGAGTGAGCTAGCCTCACTCAATGCCAAAACAGCAATGGCGTTGAGTGAGGTTCACTCATTCAATGCCTTCTGCAACATTTGCTGTGGCGTTAAGTGAGCTAACCTCACTCAACGCCAAAACAGCTATGGCATTGATTGAGGTCCACTCCCTCAATGCCTTCAGCAAAGCAGGCTGTGGCGTTGAGTGAGCTAACCTCACGCAATGCCAAAACAACTATGGCGTTGAGTGAGGTCCACTCCCTCAACGCCTTCGCACTTAACAGCAAAACCAACCTGTAGCATTGAGTGAGTCCACCTCTCTCAATGCCAAAACATCTTTGGCATTGAGTGAGGTCGACTCACTCAACGCAAAAGTACTTAGCCGTGAAAACAAACTGTGGAGTTGAGTGCGTCCACCATTCTCAACGATAGAATAACTTTGGCGTTGAGTGAGGTTGACTCACTCAACGCCAAATTACTTACCCGCAGGAAAAGGCTGCGGTGTTGAGTGATACCACCTCACTCAGCGCCTAAACCGCCATGGCGTTGAGTTAGGCCCACTCACTCAACGCCATCCGGAAGAGGTCGGCGGGAATGCAGATTGATTCTCGCCGAATTGGCTGGAATGCAGATTGATTCTCGCCGAATCGGCGGGATTCACTACCGATTCTCGTCGAAGTCGGCGAGAATCACTAAGTGATTCCCGTCGATTTTGACTTAGAAGAAATTTCTCGCTCAACGCCACACTACTTAGCCGCAAAAGAACAGATCAAGGGGCAATGACGTTGAGTGTGTGCACCACACTCAACTGCAAGTCTCAGCAGACCCGGGGTTGAGTGTGTGCACCACACTCAATGCCAAGTCCAAGCAGACCCGGCGTTTAGTGTGTGCACAACACTCAACGCCAAGCCCTGAATCCTCCATCGCTAACTCTAGCAAGTGTATTCCTGTAGAAATATTAATCTAACAGCCAAACACGTTTCTAGGGTTACAATGAGGACTAGCACAATTTTCGAATAAAGCTTCTAACTCCTACCCGACTAAAGCTACGACACAAGAAAATGCTAACCTAACCCTTACTTCCTTCCCCGGCCCGAGAACAAACAAGTTACAGCGAGGGAAAAAGAATAGATAACATACACGGCTGTTTTGGGCAAGGTTCTGTACATGGAATTTTCTAACAGCAAGCTTAGGCATCATCACCAATTCTTGCACAGGAAGAGAAAGCATCTACTGTACAGGAAAGGAAACTTGATATGGCTAAAGCAATGCTCGTTTGTATCAAATAGGCTAACTGGGCATATAAGAAAAATAGGAAAACTAAATGGCAAGGGCAAGAGTACCACTTGCCTCGATTTCCAGCGGAGCTTGGTCGGCCTCCCTTATCCTAACTCGGTACCAACAGTAGCAACACTGTAGGAATGAAGGTATAGGCGAGAACAATCCAAATCTGCTTTCGGAATCAAACTCCATCCACAAACGCTCCCGGAATTGGCGTCCGAAGGGGAGCAGTTCTGGAGGTTTCTCTGCTTTTCGCGAACAGGCGCGGACTGGTTCGGTCTTTCAGGAAGATGAACAGGAGCGATTTTTCTCTTAAGTATAAACTATCCTATATATAGCATCCTCTTAATCTTAATTAACTAATCAATTAATTAAGGCGAAAAATGACAAGGAAAAACCGCCAAGCATCCGCACCCTTTCAAAATAATTATTAATATAATATTTATTAAATAGTTTTATTTTTCATAAAAATACAAAACAACGCGAAAATCGAACATCCTTGGAATTCGACGAAATTCACATCGAAGCTAAATATCAATACTACGAACACAACGGCAAAGTCGAAATTAACTTTCGACGAACAGAACTCGAGTAATACCCACCGAAAGCCAAAACACAAGAATCCCCTGAGAGGCCACACCAGGTCACCCAAAACTAGTCGGCTTGCTAAGGAGATGTTATCAATAGGCTACAAAATGGGCAACTCAGTTCTAAGGAGTTAAGACCACACTCCACAGATGGCACAAGCCAATAAAACACGTCGACATAACGCCAAACAAGAATTAAATAATCGTAGAAAAATCGGGGGTGTTACAGTCACCCCCCTAAAAGAAAGTTTTGTCCCGAAACATTACGCACAACACTTCTGCTATAGAAGGAAAAGTAACAAGTCAAACATTACAAGAAGAAAACAAACCAATCTAATCAGGGAAACAATTGAGGGTCAGCCTCCCTCATAGCCGACTCTAACTCCCAAGTCGCGCTTTCCAAACCCTGATTCTTCCATAGAACTTTGACCATCGGGATGGACTTCCTACGCAGCACCCGATCTTGAGTATCCAAAATGCGGACCGACACTTCAATAAAAGAGAGATTAGGCTCCAACTGGGGAACAAAATCCAAGAGTTGCCCACTACTGCGCATACACTTCCGCAATTGGCTTACGTGAAATACATTATGAACACCTGGGAAGTTTGCTGGCAAATCCAACCTATATCCTGACACGCCAATCCGTTTAACAATCTTAAATGGGCCCATATACCTCGGGTCCAATTTTCGGTTCTTACCGAACCTCTCAACTCCAACAATCGGGGAAACCTTAAGAAAGACAAGGTCCCATACAGAAAACTCCAAGTCAGACCCACGCCGATTGGCGTTCTTTTCATATATCTCCTGAGCTATACGAAGCTTTTCTCGAACAAGCTTCACCGCGACTTCCATCTCCTCGAGCGCATTCGGACCCAACAAAGGTCTCTCACCTGCCTCAGCCAAAAACAGGGGAGTTCTGCAGTGCCTCCCATACAAAGCTTCAAACGGAGCCATTTGCAAACTTTTTTGATAACTGTTATTGTATGCAACTCCATAAGTCGCAATCGCTCATCCCACGCTCCACCATGGTATAGAATGTAGCATCTGATCATATCATCAACTATCTGGTTCGCCCGCTCCATTTTCCCATTGGTCTGTGGGTGGTAAGCAGTAGAATACCTCAAATTTGTACCCAAACCCTCCTGCAGACTCTGCCAAAAACGAGAAGTAAACCGGGAGTCTCGATCAGAAATGATGCTAACAGGCACACCGTGCAATCTGATGACCTCATTCAAGTACAACTCTACTATCTTCTTCATCGAATAGTCAATCTTATACGACACGAAGTGAGCACACTTCGCCAGTCTATCCACTATGACCACAACAGAATCAAATCCCCTTGGAGATTTCGGTAAGCCCATGATAAAGTCCATAGAAATACTTTCCCACTTCCAAGTCGGGATCTCTAGTGGAGTCAACTTGCGACAAGGCCTTCCGTGATCAGCCTTCATACGCTTGCAAGTGTGGCACTCAGTAGCAAATCAGGCTATATCACTCTTCATCCCATACCACCAGACAATTTGCTTCAAATCACGATACATCTTTGTAGATCTCGGATGTAGGCAACACTGGATCCATGAGCCTCTCTGCATACCATACCCTTGAAGTCTCCAACAGCAGGGATGTAAAATCTGCCACGTTACTTCAAAGTACCCACATCATCGATGGAAAAATCCGGCAACTCCCCTCTCTCAGCCTGAGGTATAAGTGCAGAAGGTCCGGATCATCCTTCTGGTGCAACCTAGTAAGGGATATCCAAGACGGCTCTGCCACTACAAAACTACTCTGCATGCCACAGCATCCCACTGAGATATCCATAAGGAGGAACTCTTCCACTAAACGATCAGCGGAGAGATTAAAGATCTTCCCCATCTTCCGGCTCAGGGCGTCGACCACTACATTGGCCTTGCCTGGATGGTACTGGATCTCTACATCATAATCAGCCACATACTCTAACCACCGCCGCTGGCGCAGATTCAACTCCTTTTGCGTGAACACATACTTCAGGCTCTTATTATCAGTGAAGATCTTGCACTGAGCCCCATAAAGTAGATGCCTCCACAGATTCAACGCATAAATTACCGCTACAAACTCAAGGTCATGCGTAGGGTAATTTATCTCATGAGTCTTTAATTTCCTTGACCCATTCGCAATCACTTTTCCAACCTGCATCAACATGCAACCCAGACCAACATGTGAAGCATCCACATACACATCATACTCCACACCTTCAGTAGGAAGGGTCAGGACGGGAGAAGAGCACAATCTGTTCTTTAGCTCCAGGAAGGCTTCTTCTCACTTCTCGCTCCAAATAAAGGCCGCGTTGTTCTGAGTCAACCTGGTCAAAGGTGCAGCCAGGGTAGAGAAACCCTCCACGAACCTCTTGTAGTAGCCGGCCAACCCTAGGAAGCTTTTGATCTCCTTGGGCGTGCCCGGCCTGCTCCAATCCATCACTGCTGCGATCTTTTCCGGTTCGACCGAGATCCCATCCTTGTTCACCACGTGGCCCAGAAACGAGACCTTAGGCAACCAAAATTCGTACTTGCTCAACTTGGCGAATAACTTGTGATTCCTCAACTCCGATAGAACCAAGCGCAGATGCTGTTTATGCTCCTCAGCGCTGCGGGAATAGACAAACACGTCATCGAGAAAAACCACGACGAACTTATCTAGAAAATCCTTGAACACCCGGTTCATCATATCCATGAAAGCTGATGGTGCGTTGGTCAATCCAAACGACATCACCAAGAACTCAAAATGACCATGCCTTGATCTAAACGCATTCCGTGGAATATCTGCCTCACGGATCCTGAGCTTATTGTTGGAACAACCTATTACTAATTTGGGCAAGGATCACTATGTTCTTAGGAAATTGTATTGACCTTATTGTATAGTCTTAAAGGTCAATTAGAATGAGTCTAAGGGTTAGAACTTAGGTTTGGAAGCTTCCCCCAAGACCTTCTAAGATCAGAATTCAAGTGTTGAAGACTAGGACAATTTTCGTCGAGCTCAGGTCGACGAAACGTCGAACTCAGTTCGACTATCTCTGAGCTCAGTTCAGCGAGTCATCGAACTCGGTTCGACGATCTTCGAGCTCAGATCGATGTTTCTTTCTCGAGCTAGAATCCAAGTCTCTGAGCTCAGGTCAACGATAGTTGAGCTCAGGTCGACGATTTCTGTTTCAAGTCTAGATCCTGTCTCTGAGCTCAGGTCGACGATAGTTGAGCTCATATCGACGGTTTTCTGAAGAGATTGATGATTTCAGGAATTCAAATTCAGACAGTTATGGAATTCAATTTGTTTTATTATCAGCATTTATTTCAAAGGATTCTGTAGCCATTTCAACTAATCTGGAGCAAGTTTCATGGAAGACAAAAAGGAATGTCTCTTAGGACTTTCCTCCAGAGACAAATTTCATTTAAGGTAGTCATTTATGACTGAGTAACGGCTATCTAAAAGACAAATTTTCAATATATCTCCAGAGAATTATTGAAAAAGAGAAGGAGAGATATCAATCAAGAATTCTGGGAATAGACTCAAGAGAGACACAAGTCTACATGATTACTGAGTTAAAATTCATACAGAACACAAGGAATCATACTGTGAAGGAGATCATCAACAGAAAAGAATTCTTCTATTCTACTCCTTCAAGATCATCTTGATTCAAGTGTTCAAAGGTTTCTTCATCAAAGACTCCAGACACATCACATTTCAGCAACTACTGAAATCATCTCTTGCTGGAGATCTAATGTTTCTGAAGACCTATCACCCTATGTAAAGCTCTTCTTCCTGAACAATTGCTGATCTTAGGGGGAGCTTTGACAACATCATCCACTAGTCTTCTCTTAGACTATTGATAGAGAAGAACATCAAACTCTTTTCTTTTTCCTTACTCTGTGGTAAAAGGGTTTCTCAAAACTCCCTTCAAAATTTTTGTGACTGGTTTTTGAGACCTTGTCAAAACTCAGTGGTGGCAAGACACCTGATCAAAAAATCTGTGTTTGGTTTTTGAGCACCTTATCAAAAGCTCATTGGTGCCTAGGACACCTGATCAACTATTCCTGCAATTAATTCCTACCTAGGGTGGTAGAAGAGTGGATGTACCCAGGTTGATTGGGGAACCACTATAGATCCTTGTGTCTTCTGGATTGTTATGTTTTTGCTTTGTTGTGTGCTGTTATTTTGTTTATTGCTTCTTATCTTTTATATACTGCTAGCACAATTACACCTATACTTAAATCAAGTCTTCTACTGCAAATAATTTTTTTTTTATTTGGAAAATTATTTTAATATACTCTATTCACCCCCCCCCCCTCTAGAGTAAAGGTAGATCTTATCATCACTTTCAATTCGTATCAGAGCCAGGTTGGTTACTCAACAACTAGATCTTCACTAGTTTGGTTTTTTACAGGCTAACACCTGAACCAAAAGATCTCTGATAAGATCAATCTTTTATAGAGGGTTATTATTTGTTTTATATTTATGTTCTTACAAAACCATGGCATAGAATAAAGATTATGCTAGAACCAGACCTCCAGTGTGCAATCTTTCAAAGTTTGCACTTTGGAAGGCAAGGATAAAATTATATATGAATTCTATTGATGAGGACATCTACAATTCTGTTTTGATAGTGTGTCCAAGACCCCCAGTAATTACAAGTACAAGTGCTATTCCACCTCCTTCAGGAACAGATGCAGAAATCAAGAAATGGAAAGTTGTAGATTCTAAAGCAATGAATATTTTAGCTCAGACTATGTCTGATGAAATATTTCAGAAAGTGGCTGAATGTAACTCAGCAAAAGAAATATGGGATAAGTTATCTGAAATTGTCTCAGGATCTGCTGATGAAAGGAAAGACAGAAGATCCCATCTCATTATCCATTATGAGAATTTCAAAAAGGGAGAAACTGAGTCAGATGCTGATATGTACAACAGGCTCAGCCTAATATTCAGTGAATTAAAACACTGGACAAGGAGATCTCTCTAACTGAACTAAATGACAAGATCCTTATGTGCTTCCCTAGCACTTGGGACTCAAGGATCTGGCCAATTAAGGATGCCAGAAGCCTAACAGAGATTACTACTGAAGCTTTGTTGGGCAAGATAAGTCTTATCAGCTGCTCATCAAGAATAGAGAGGAAGAACAAAAGGTTGCTTCTCCAGCAATTAGGAAGAAAAGACAATAGCATTCAAAGCTACAGAAGATCAGCCTGAAGACAAGGTCACAGGAAATGAAGAATTGATGAGCTTACTGGCCAAAAGATTCTATAAGATGGCCAGGAAAGGTTTCAGAAAGAGGTCATCTAGAGGGCATGAGAAGCCAAGGTATGACAAATCCAATAATAAAGAAATTATTTGTTTTGGATGCAGGAAACCAGGCTATATTGTGCCTGATTGTCCAGAAAATCAGAATAAGGACAAGAGGGACAAGAAAGATAGGAGAAAAGATAAGGACTGCAGGAGAAACACAATGACAAATCCTCCTCCAGCAAAAACAAACACACTAGGAAGGGATTTGTAGCTGAAACCTGGAGTGAAACTGAAGAAGAGTCAGAGGCTTCATCAAGCTCAAGTGATGATGAAGATGATGCTGAAGAGAAGGAGTTCTGCATGATGGCTATCAATGCCTCCCAACATAATTCTGATGCAGAACATTAATCAGAATCTGAATCTGAGCATGAAGATAAAGAAGACCAGGTAATAGATTCCTTTGATTTTAATTCAGAGGACTTTAAATTTGAATTTAAAGCACTTTGTTTAGACCTGCTAAAGTCTGAGAAAGAGTTTATCTCTCTCAGAAATCAATTGTCTAAACATAGCACTATAAAATCAGACAACCTCAAACTCTCTGAGGAGTTAGAATGCTGTAGGGAGGATATAGCTTACTGAAAAGTTAATTATCCCAGGCAAAGAAGTTTGAAGAATCCCTTAATGGGAAAAGCATCAGACTGATGGAAATCACAAGCACAGTGAACTCTAAACTTAATAGTACACTGGGCTTGGGTGCTTCATCCAGCCAACCTATAGTGTTAACAACCCCATTCAAGTTTATCTCAGATAAAGGGAAGGGAGTTGTAGAGGTGGCTAGGAAGAACCCTGATCTGCCTAAGAAAACTAATGTTCAACGGAAAACGTCGAATAGAGCTCGACGATTGTCGAACAAAGCTCAGCGATCTCAAGCTGAATCGTCGAACTCTGGTCGACGATCGCCGAACTCTGAACTCTGGTATAATCGATCTTTGAATGGAGCTCGACGATCTGACCCAAGATCGTCGAACTAGGCTCAAAGATCGTCGAACGGAGCTCAGAGTTTTGATAAATTTTTCAAAGGCAAATCAAACCTCAATCCTAGAGGTCCTACATCTTAAAACTTTAACCGTTATACTGAATGGATAATACCTCCTAGGAGATATCATCCTCAAGGTTATAAGAGTAAGCCAGGGATGTCTCTTATTTAAGAATTTAAAGGTTATCAACCTAGGCCCAAGGTAAACTGAGTCAAAAACATATAAGTTGTTTATTTGTAGTTGAAGTCCTATCCAGCAATGAACCAATAATGGTATCTGGAAAGTGGGTGCTCAAAGAACATGACAGGAAGCAAGGAGAATCTCACATCCTTCAAAGCCAAACTTGGACCCAAAGTAATATTTAGAGATTCAAACTTTGGACAAACAAAAGGATATGGTGATGTCCAGATTGGCTCAGTCACATTAAAGAAGGTGGCTTATGTGGAAGGACTTTAGCACAATCTAATCAGCATCAGTCAATTATATGATGAAGGCTACCAGGTGACATTCAACAAATCCTCATGCAAAATCAACTCAGAGGATAACACAATTGTATTAACAGGTAAAAGGAAAGGTAACATTTATCTTATAGATTTTCTTTCAACTAAGATAGATATTTTTTTATTCAATTCTGTTTGCAAGCCAAATGATCTATGGTATAAGAGATTAGGGCATATAAACCTTAGAACCATTGCAAGGCTTTCCAAGGACAACCTTGTTAGAGGACTACCTTCTGGCCCCTACAAGAAGGAAGGACTTTGCAGGGCTTGTCAATTAGGAAAGCAAACTAAAAATAGTTTCAAGTCACTTAATAAGAGTGATTCGCCTAAGATCTTGTATCTATTACACATGGATCTTTTTGGACCCATTACAGTACAAAGCCTAGGAGGGAAATCTTATACTCTAGTGGTTGTAGATGACTTCTCTAGATTCACATGGGTGTTCTTTCTGAGGAAGAAGTCTGATAACTTTAAATGTTTGACAGAGTTTCTCAAATGCATACAGATTGAGTTCAATACTCACATTGCCCTGATCAGAAGTGATCATGGGACAGAGTTTGATTCTCTTCTTATACAAGAGTTCTGTCTGAATGAAGGGATCAGGAACACTTTCTCAGCTCCTAGAACTCCTCAACAAAATGGGGTAGCTAAAAGGAAAAATAAAACCCTTATTGAATCTGCCACCACATTGTCGACAGATACTCACCTTCCTCTATCCTTCTGGGCAGAGGCAGTGAACACCTCAAACTATGTGTTGAATAGAAGTTTGATACATAAGCTGAAGGGCAAGAATCCCTATTAATTACTCAAAGGGAAGAAACCTAAAGTTGATTACTTCAAGATTTTTGGTTGCATTTGTTACATACACAATAATGACAAGGAGTATATAGCAAAATTCCAAGCTAAAGCTGATGAAGGAGTGTTTCTGGGATACTCCATGATCAGTAAAGCTTATAGGGTGTATAACAAAACATCTCTTAAAATTGAAGAATCTGTTCATGTATCCTTTGATGAGACTAACATATTTTACAAGGAGAAGAATACTTCTACCATAGAACCCTTACAGGTACACTCTCTTTCAGAATATTTGGACAGGTTACATATTGTAGAAAAGGACACAATACACACACCTATCCAACAAAAGCATGAGAGCAGTGAAGATGAAGAAAATGTTCAACATCTTGGAGAGAACCATCTTCAAGAGCCAGTTGTTGTTCCACAAGAGGAAATAACAACACAGGTTGGTGAACAATCAACACCCCCTGTTGATTTAGTAACAACAAGAGATCATCCAATCTCCCAAGTGATTTGAGACATCTTAGCTGGTGTGCAAACCAGAAATCAGGTCAACCAAAACCTGATGCACACCTGCTTTCTATCTCAAATTGAACCTCAATCCATACAAGATGTAGAACAAGATCCACACTGGATCATTGCAATGCAAGAGGAAGTACATCAATTTGAGAGTAACAAAGTTTGGGAGCTAGTGCCAAGGCCTAAGGATCACTCCATTGTTGGAACAAAGTTGGTGTTCAAAAACAAATTGGATGATCAGGGAATCATTATAAGGAATAAGGCAAGGCTAGTTGCACAAGGATATTCTCAAGAAGAAGGAATAGACTATGACAAGACTTTTGCACCAGTTGCAAGGTTAGAGGCCATAAGAATATTCCTAGCTTATGCAGCTCATAAAGGATTCAAGGTCTATCAGATGGATGTAAAAAGTGCATTTCTCAATGGAGACATCAAGGAAGAAGTCTATGTTAGACAACCCCCAGGTTTTATCTCTCCAACTCATCCTGATCATGTTTTTAAATTGCATAAGGCATTATATGATCTCAAGCAAGCTCCTAGAGCATGGTATGAGACCTTGGCATGTTTTCTTTTGGAAAATAATTTTATAAGGGGTAGAGTAGACCAAACTCTTTTTATTAGAACCCATAAGGCCAATATCCTACTAGTACAAATCTATGTAGATGAAATTATCTTTGGATCTTCTGATTCAAATTTGTGCAAAAAGTTCTCTAAATTAATGCATTCAAAATTTGAAATGAGTAGCATGAGTGAGCTTTCCTTCTTTCTAGGATTGCAAGTCAAACAACATGCTGATGGCATATTTATTTCTCAAACCAAATATGCAAAAGAATTGGTTAAGAAATTTGGTATGTCTGAAGCATCATGTATGAAAACACCTATGCCCACTAATATTGTACTAGATGCTGATGAACATGGGACACCTGTTAATCAGACAACATATAGAGCAATGATTGGCTCTTTATTGTATATTACAGCTAGTAGACCTGACATAATATTTGCTACATGCATATGTGCTAGATTCCAAGTAAGCCCTAGAGAGTCACACCTAACATTAGTAAAAAGGATTCTTAGGTATGTGAAAATTTGTCCAAATCTAGGTCTCTGGTATCTAAAAGACTCAGGATTTGAATTAACTTGATTTTCAGATGCTGATTATGCTGGATGTAGAGTAGACAGGAAAAGCACCAATGGAACTTGCAAGTTCCTTGGTGACAGACTTGTCTCCTGGTTCTGTAAGAAACAACCATCTGTGTCCACTTCAATTGTTGAAGCTGAATACATGGCAGTAGGTAGTTATTGCTCACAGATTTTGTGGATTCAAAACCAGCTCCTAGACTATGGTTGTAACTTAGAAAGGTCAAAAATCTTTTGTGATAACACTAGTGCTATTTCTATAGCACAAAATCCAGTCCTCCATAGTAGGACAAAACATATAGAGATTAGGCATAACTTTTTAAGGGATAATGTTGAGAAAAATAAAATTGAACTTCATTATATCCCAACTGATTTGCAAAGGGGAGATATTTTCACCAAACCTTTGGATGAAAAGAAACACACCTTCTTCCTAAATCAGTTAGGAATGTTAGATGGAGGAAGCTTAAAATGAGATCCAAGATTTTAAAACACTAAAATTGACCAAGACTAGGCTAAAAAATTGATTTCTCTAGTGTCTATAGGGTGTTTCTGGTCTCTGAACAGCGCTCGACGTTGTTCCCCAAGATTGTCGAACAGAGATCGACGTTTTCCGAAAACATCGACCGGAGTTCAGCGCTTTCTAGATAGTGCTAAGCTATCCCTTCCGGTCAGAGATTGTCGAGCTGAGCTTGACGCTCTCCAATATCATCGAACATAGATCGACGTTGTTGAAGACTCTTCAGATTCATTTAGAAGCCCAAATTTTTCAGCCGTCGTTCTCTTTTGCACTTTCATACTCTCTGCAGAACTTTTCTTTCCCTCCAAACTTCTCTACACTTGGTCGTGTTTGTTTCGTTTTTGCCGGTAAACAATGGCTGTTTCAGTTACAGTTCTTGCCGCCATGAAATTCGATACTGGATTCGACATAGATATGGACTCATTTGAAGGCAGCGACCAGGTATTCAAAGACATTCTCAAACTGTTCAAAGAACAGCAGTTGGTGCAGATTATGACCACAAGGATGAAACTTGCTGCGGATGAGATCAAAGAATGGGTATACACGGCTGACAATTTGGATTAGAATACTATGGTGGGTACTATTACCGGGACTCAGGTATCTCTAACACCAGCCCTCCTGACCGAAGTGTTTCAACTAAGCACTGGAAACGATTCTGTTTAACTATCTGGAGAAGAGCTTGCAAATATGCTTGATAGAATGGGTCATTCTACAGCAAACCCTAACAAGCTGCTCAAAAAGAATTTGTCAGTTGAATACAGATTCTTAGCTGATGTTGTGGGAGAAGTGCTATTATCCAAGCACTCTGCTCATGATACCATTTCTAGGTATCAATTCTGTTTGATGGCTGCTATAGTAGACAAGAAACATCTCAATTAGGGAGAGATTTTCTTTGATTTAATCAAGAAAAAGGTGAACAAAAATTTTGTTAACTTTGGGAGGATCCTAGGGCTGTTCTTGCATAATAGATGCCCACAGTTGCTTGTGTCTAGTTGGATGCACATCAATGCCTCCAAGAGGCTGACCTGTGCCATATTTGGTAAATGGGACAGGCAAATTGCCAAGCCAAGATGAACTCCTACTGTTGTCTCAACCTCAGGCACAAGGACTGCTCAAGTCACTCTCCTACAGGCAACTTCCCCATTAGAAGAGATGTCTGCTTCCTCCTCATCTCTACCTTCTCCACCCATTGTTTCATCCTTTATTCCTTCTTCCACCATCACCACCTCAACCTCCTCTCCCATCACAATTTCCTCTCCACTTTCAACTCATTCACCACCTCCATCAACAACAGAAGACCAATTCCATCCACTCCTTTACTTTTCACAACTTGACATTGCCTCATCCATTCCATCTTTCAATCTAATGGATTATTCCTTCATGGATGATTCCCCCTCCTCACCTCTTGAGCCTCCATCATCATCTACCTCCTACCAACAACTTCTACATGATATTCTTGCACAACCATCCTTCTCCCCATCCATCTCCACTCCAATAACTTCCATCTCAACCATTCCAATCTCTCAACCATCTATCCTACCATCCACATCTTCTACTACAACTTCTGCAGCCACTTCACCACCACTCTCTGTCACTCTATCCTCTACCTCTACTCAGGTTTAACTTGAGCAAGTAGACCTTCCTGCCCTAGTAGATAGGCTATATGGGATGTTGGCTCCCAGGCTAACACTCATGCTAGAGACCTCCATGGCTCAACTCCTGAAATCAATCCAGGAGCTATCTGACAGGCTATCCTCTCTTTCTCCTCCTCAGGCAATCTATTCTATTGGGTGCCTTGATCCATTTTCTATTGAATCTATGCAGGGGGAGATGCCCTATGAAGAAGAGATGGTGCCTGCTGCATCATCGGATTTCCTGCCAGAGTTTACAGTTCCAGCTCCAGTACCAGTTCTAACAGTTGACCTCAGGTCACTGTTATTAGATTTTGATACTCTTAACTTCAGCTATCTACCAGCTCAGGAAGTGGAAGATCTAACTAAGGCCATTGTGCCTATTGCCAGCTATGAGCCCAGCCTGATTTCTACATATATCAAATTTCTTAAGGCTGTGGAAAGTACTATTTCTGTTGATGATATGGGTGTTGCTGCTGCTGTTGATGTAGTCCGTTCTGATAGTGCTGCTCCTATTGCACCAATAGTTTCTGCTGCTGGTGAATCTGCTGCTATTATTGTATCTATAAATGCTACTTCTATCACTATTATTACTACTGCTGCTGCTTTTATCTATGTTGAACAATCAAAACAACAACAAGAATACCTTAAAAGGATTGATGAATTATATGACAATCCTAAGAGTTCTGAAAGTGACAAGTTCCAAACTAATTCTGATGACTCCTCTGCAACTATTGCAAGGAAGAGGAAAGCTAGAATTAAGGCATTGAAGAGGGTACCTTCAGAAAAGGTGAAAGATGACAATGATATTCCTTATAATATTCTACATGACTGCCCCATCTCAGAACCCTGGATGTAGTATTCAAAGAATCAGCTCAAGGCTATGAAGAAAAAGAGGAAGATTGATAAGTATGATAAAGGATCTTCTCACTTTAATCCTCCTCCTCCTCCTCCTCCAGATGCAGGTACTAGTGGAGGTTCTGCTTCTCAATTTGGATCTGCTGCAAAACAAAGCTCTTCTCAATCTTCAGACAGATCTCAACCAAGAGGATATTATCAAAGAGGTTATCGATCAAGAAGAGGACAACAAAGAGGAAGTCAAAGAGATTATAGAGTATACTCCAAAGGTCAATCAAGACAGCATCCATATCAAAGGGAAGGACACAGACACTTTGACTCAACTTCTAGTCCTTTCCCTTATAAGCTGAAAGACACGGTTACTTCAAGAACCCCACCTTTTGATGATACTATGAATAGATATGAACCTATAGTCCCTTTTGAAGATCCTGAAAATAATCCACTAGCTTGGAATGCCAGAATGAAAGAACTAGCTGCCTTGGATCAGATAAAGAAGGCAAGAGATCAAGGTAAATATACTTCAAACATCACAACCTTATCTGAGCAAAGAAAGAAAGAGCTAGAAAGATCTTCATCCAGAAAGTTCTTTGACCCAGAAAGCTATATGAAATTGCACCTAGAGGCTGTGGTTCCCAGGCCCTAATCTCAAACCTCCTTAGGTGATGCTGATGACAGGAGATCAAAGAAGGAAGATCTCAACCTTAACAGAGAAATCTTATTCAAGAAGGGAAATGAAAAGAAGTAAATGTGTAAGCTGACAATATATCTAAATTCTTACTATCTGTTGTGTTTCTGTCTGTGGTTCTATTATGCTGCATTTCTTTTCTATGCATTGTTGTTTTTGCTTTTGAATTCTGTCTGTATGCTTATTATTTCCTATTTGTCTTGTAAATAGTAATCTTAACCCAAATAGGGGGAGATTGTTGGAACACCCTATTACTAATTTGGGCAAGGATCACTAAGTTCTTAGGAAATTGTATTGACCTTATTGTATAGTCTTAAAGTTCAATTAGAATGATTCTAAGGGTTAAAACATAGGTTTGGAAGCTGCCCCCAAGACCTTCTAAGATCAGAATTCAAGTGCTGAAGACTAGGACAATTTTCATCGAGCTCAGGTCGACGAAACGTCGAACTCAGTTCGACTATCTCATAGCTCAGTTCAACGAGTCGTCAAACTCGGTTCGACGATCTTCGAGCTCAGATTGACGTTTATTTCTCTAGCTAGAATCCAAGTCTTTGAGCTCAGGTCGACGATAGTTGAGCTTAGGTCAACGATTTCTGTTTCAATTCTAGATCCTGTCTCTGAGCTTAGGTCGATGATAGTTGAGCTCAGATCGACTCTTTTCTGAAGAGATCGACGATTTCAGGAATTCAAATTTAGACAGTTATGGAATTCAATCTGTTTTATAATCAGCATTTATTTCAAAGGATTCTGTTGCCGTTTCAACTTATCTGGAGCAAGTTTCAAGGAAGATAAAAAGGAATGTCTCTTAGGACTTTCCTCTGGAGACAAATTTCATTTAAGATAGTCATTTATGATAGAGTAACAGCTATCTAAATGACAGATTTTCAGTATATCTCCAGAGAATTATTGAAAAAGAGAAGGAGAGATATCATTCAAGAATTCTGGGAATAGACTCAAGAGAGACACAAGTCTACAATATTACTGAGTTAAAATTCATACAGAACACAAGGAATCATACTGTGAAGGAGATCATCAATAAAAAAAAATTCTTCTATTCTACTCCTTCAAGATCTTCTTGATTCAAGTGTTCAAAGGTTTGTTCATCAAAGACTCCAGACACATCAAATTTCAGCAACTGTTGAAATCATCTCTTGCTGGAGATCTATAGTTTATGAAGACCTATCACCTTATGCAAAGTTCTTCTTCCTAAACAATTGCTGATCTCAGGGGGAGCTTTGACAACATCATCCACTAGTTTTCTCTTAGACTATTGACAGAGAAGAATATCAAACTCTTTTATTTTTCCTTACTCTGTTGTAAAAGGGTTTCTCAAAACTCCCTTCAAAAGTTTTGTGACAGGTTTCTGAGACCTTGTCAAAACTCAGTGGTGGCAAGACACCTGATCAAAAAATCTGGGTTTGGTTTTTGAGCACCTTATCAAAAGCTTATTGGTGCCCAGGACACCTGATCAAATATTCCTACAGTGGATTCCTACCTAGGGTGGTAGAAGAGTGGATGTACCCAGGTTTATTGGGGAACCACTATAGATCCTTGTGTCTTTTGGATTGTAGTGTTTTTGCTTTGTTGTGTGCTGTGATTTTGTTTATTGCTTCTTATCTTTTATATACTGCTAGCACAATTACACCTATACTTAAATCAAGTCTTCCACTGCAAATAATTTTTTTTCATCTAGAAAATTATTTTAATATACTCTATCCCCCCCCCTCTAGAGTAAAGGTAGATCTTATCCTCACTTTCACTGATGATAGCAAAAACAAAGATCGATCTTGGAGAACAACGTGCTACAATGCAATTGATCAAATAAGTCATCGATCCTCGGCAGAGGGTACCTGTTTTTAATAGTAACTTTGTTAAACTCCCTGTAGTAGATGCAAAGCCGCATCGACCCATCTTTCTTCTTTACAAACAAAACATGAGCACCCCAAGGCGACGAACTCAGCCTGATAAACCCTTTTTGCCAACAACTCATCTAACTGGACTAGCAACTCCTCTAGCTCACAAGGGGTCATCCGGTACGGCGCCTTCGCAATAGGACGCGTACCCAGTTCCAAATCAATCACAAATTCAACATCCCGATCGGGAGGAAGACCAGGAAGGTCATCAGGAAACACATTAGCGAAACCATGAACAACGGGAATCTCCTCTTAGCGCGGTACACTAATAGCGGTCCCCACCACCAAGACTAAACAAGCAAAATAATCAGAAAGAAAAAACTTCTCAGCACATACTGCAGAAAAGACAGGAGAATCTTGGCACGGATTAGCATACATGCTTCCTGGCTTACCATTGTCCTTGATGAAGTCCAAGCGCTTCCCTTTGCACTGAATGACCGCATCATACCTAGAAAGACAGTCCATGCCCAGAATTACATCGAAGTCCTCCAGATAAATCATCTTCAAGTCTGCCTTCGCAAGAAAGTCCCCCAACAAAATAGGGCAATCTAGAATGCCCAAATATGATAACACAGATTCATCAGAAGGGAACTTGACGCGAAAGGTATCACGAACTCGATCTAGAGTTAACCGATGTCACTCTACAAAGGCTCTAGCCACAAATGAGTGGGTAGTGCCGGAGTTAAACAGAACACGCGCCCAGCGATTCTTCACCTTAAATTTCCCTATAGGAGTATATACAACTAAGGATCTACCAAAACCCAACTGTAACCATTCTAGTAAATAAAACTTTAAAGCTGGAAAAAAAACAACTAACTTGAGATGACCTGAGTAGAAGCTTGAGCCTCCTCGGAAGAGATTACGTTCAGCTTTCCTTTACCCTTGTTCAAACGCTGAGGCGGAGGTAGTGCCTGAAGTGGAACTGCATGAAGAGAAGGCTGGACCTGAGGACACCTAGACTTGATGTGACCTTTCTGCCCGTACTGATAGTAGACTTTATCCTTGGACCAGCACTGGGCAGCATCATTCCTGGGTCGCTTGCAAACACAACAGGAAACATCCCTCCTAGGAGCACCCTGAATAACATGAACTTGCTCCTTCTTCTGAGCTGCTGCGTTCTTGAAACACCTCTCAATAGGGTGGCCTGACCGACCACAGAAGCTACACACCACCTTGCTCTTCTTTCCCGAAGCAGCACCGGGTACCTGGTGTTTCTTCTCCTCAACAGACTTCCGCTTGTCCTTCCTCATTTGCTGGCCTCTGCTCTTTGCGGTCTCGATAGACTCAACTTTCAGAGCAGCCTCCACTACCCTTGCATAAGTCCCTGATCCATAAGCACTGGCCAACTGCTGCACCTCGCTCCTCAAGCCACCAAGGAATCACTTTACTCGATCAGCCTCAACACTTACCAACCCAGGAGCAAACCGGCTCAACTTGCTGAACTCTACCTCATACTCACCGACCATGAGTTGCCTTTGCTTCAGGTGGAGGAAGTCATTCATAAGACGGTCATGCTCGACCGAAGGCAAGAACTTCCTCAGCAGCATTTCCTTGAACACTTCCCAAGAGCAACCAGCTACCAAGCTCTCCTTTTCTCTAAGCCACCAACTCTTCGCCAAACCCTTGAGCTGATAGGTGGCTATCATCACTCTCTGATAATCTTAAATACCAGAGTACGAGAACATCTCCTCCATGGAGATACGCCAATCGTCTATGACCATGAAATCTGCCTTCCCATCGTAAGTAGGGGGCTAAGTTTCTGAAACTGCGAGATGAATGCCATCTCTGCTTGCACTACCACTAGAGGTCTCAGGGGTGCTAGAGGAGGAGGAACAGTTAACCCCCCTATAGGGCCTTGCACTCCCTGAGTATTTCCTGCCACAACTGCCACCAGAGACTGGATCTGGGCTCGCACCTCCACCATCTACCTGCTCAAGGAATCGCTACTCTGTCGCAGGCTCTCGATCACCGCATCATTCTGTGCTCCCGATTACTCACCCTCAGATAGGGGGGTCGATCTAGTCAAAGGGCGTCTCGCCATCCTAAAATCCTAGCAACATTAGAAAGATCCTAGTACGACAGCTGCAACTAACTATAAGTACAGACAATACATACATAAATATGAACTTAAAGCTATTAAACTTGCTCTGGGAGTTTATTTTTTTTACAATAATTGATGTTATGCCTTAACCTAGGATGGTTAACCACCACCATACTAACTCTTGTGCCTAGATCGGGAATGCATGACTTATATTATTTTTGACTCGAAAACTTATGTGTGTATATATGTCATCCTACTAGTCTTTAGCTTGGCACGTTACGCTTATGCAATATTATGCTATGCATGTTTGTGCTATGCATTCTAAAAAGTCCCTAATACATGTTATGAGCGGCATACACATGAAAATGTTATGCATCCCATACTACATAACATTTTCATTCAACGAAAAGAAAATGAGCTAGTCGCAGCCATATGGTGATGTTATGCATCCCATACTACATAACCCTCACATGTTGCCCCTATGGTGGATCCATATATGAACACATATTATGCATCCCATACTACATAATATGCCCCGTATACTTCGTGTTATGCTATGAGTGTATTGTTCGTGCTGTTGCCAAGATGTGCTGATGACATATCAGTGTGTGAATGACATGATGCTGAACTGCTAATGAAATCAAAATGGAAGGTTGCCCAACTAACTTGTCAAGCAACCACCCTCTGATACCAACTGTCACAACCCGCATTTTCTCTGAAGAAAACGGATTATCAGAGTAGGAGAAAACACGCGTCATGATGCCACATCGAGCAGGGGATAACTGCCGATGCTCAGGCAAACTACTAACAACTATACTTTATGAAAATTCATAAGTTATATGATTAAAAAATCAGTTATATTTTAAAGGCCGTATCCCTCGGCTCGGTGGATCACCTATTCCACAATTTAAAAACTATACTTATACGCCGCGGAAAATACTTTATTCAGGTTCGACATCCGAAAAGAGTACATAAGTGTTCCCAGAGGACAACTTATACTATGCAGGACCCTACTTTTGATTTATACTATATATATAGGAAAATTATCTTTTTACGTTATTTGGAAAATAGTGATGAGTTTTATAAAACATGCTGATCATGAGGTATACTTATAATAGTGTTTTTAGGTTTAAAAGTAACTAGCAATCTAGTATAAATCATCCCAAGAGCAAGTAAACAAACTCCAGAAAGGTAGCAGCAAAAAGTAACACATCTAGTATCAAGGTAAAACTATCAGTGGGCGCCAACAAACTGACACGAACCCACTAGAAAATATGTATGTCTGTAAGAAAAACAGTAAAACTACCTTATAATACCAAGGAACTAACCTCCACAGTATGAGAGACCACCAGCAACAACACAGCACAACTAGCCGCCTAATCGGCCATTAACCAGAACCTGAGGCATTCAAAGAAGAAAAGAATACCTCAGCAAGCTAAACAAGTAAGTTGTACGGAAATGTTAGGTTATAAGGTAAGCAATAAGAGTAAGCAAACCGAAAACAAGCACCACTGTACAAGGCAAGACAAAAAGAAAGCACTAAGTGCGAGGAAACAGTAACAACCCATGCTCAAAAATAAATCCTGCAGAGTTTACCAGGCTACCATGAGCCCAAACGTTGAAAATTTAAAAAGGAAGAAACGTCTAACACCCTAAGCTGTGAGAGATGGTAGTAGCAAAAACAACGCAGATCCGGGTTGGAGGCAAACTCGGCCCCCAAACCACCATTTCCAAGAAACAAAGCTTAGGGGTCTACATGTGAAAGTACTAGGGACCTCCCACCCCCTTGCCCAACCCTTTCCTTGAGCAAGATAAAAGAAAAAGCGTGGCCTTTGCTAAATTACACAATACCTTCCCCAATAAAAGAGCTTAAACCACCACTATTAACCACGACCCACGATTCGGCCTTTTTGGAAAAAAAGAAAATAGCCGACAAGGAACCTCAAAATCTAGGAATTCAGTCGGGGGAGGAAATTAAGGTAAGGGAAAAGCATTGAGATGAATCAACACGGCATGGCGTTGAGTGAGCCCCACTCACTCAACGCCTAAACTGATGGTGGCGTTGAGTGAGCTAGCCTCACTCAACACCAAAACAGCAATGGCGTTGAGTGAGGTTCACTCACTCAACGACTTCTGCAACACTGGTTGTGGCGTTGAGTGAGATAACCTCACTCAATGCCAAAACATCTATGGCGTTGAGTGAGGTCCACTTCCTCAACGCCTTCAGCAAAGCAGGCTGTGGCGTTGAGTGAGCTAACCTCACTCAACGCCAAAACAACTATGGCGTTGAGTGAGGTCCACTCCCTCAATGCCTTAGCACTTAACCGCAAAACCCAACTGTAGCATTTAGTGAGTCCACCTAACTCAACGCCAAAACAGCTTTGGCGTTGAGTGAGGTCGACTCACTCAACGCCAAAGTACTTAGCCGCGAAAACAAACTGCGGCGTTGAGTGCGTCCACCATTCTCAACTATAGAACAGCTTTGGCATTTAGTGAGGTCGACTCACTCAACGCCAAAGTAATTACCCCCTGGAAAAGGCTGCGGCGTTGAGTGAGCCCGCCTCACTCAGCGCCTAAACTGCCATGGCGTTGAGTGAGGACCACTCACTCAACGCCATTCGGAAGAGGTCGACCGTAATGCAGATTCATTCTCGCCGAATCGGCGGGAATGCAGATTGATTCTCGCCGAATCAGCAAGAATGCAGATTGATTCTCGCCGAATCGGCGGGAATAACTAACAATTCTCGTCGAAGTCGGCGAGAATCACTAAGTGATTCCCGTCAATTTTGACTTAGAAGAAATTTCTCGCTCAACTCCACACTACTTAGCCGCAAAAGAACAGATCAAGGGGCAATGGCGTTGAGTGTGTGCACACAACTCAATGCCAAGTCCCAGCAGACCCGGCGTTGAGTGTGTGCACCACACTCAACGCTAAGCCCTGAATCCTCCATCGCTAACTCCAGCAAGTCTATTCTTATAGTAATATTAATTTAACAGCCAAACACGTTTCTAGGGTTACAATGAGGACTAGCACAATTTTCGAGTTAAAGCTTCTAACTCCTACCCGACTATAGCCACGGCACAGGAAAATGCTAACCTAACCCTTACTTCCTTCCCCGGCCCGAGAACAAACAAGTTACAGCGGGGGAAAAAGAACAGAGAACATACACGGCTGTTTTGTGCAAGGTTCTGTACAGGGAATTTTCTAACAGCAAGCTTAAGCATCATCACCGGTTCTTGCACAGGAAGAGAAAGCATCTATTGTACAGGAAAGAAAACTGGCTATGGCTAAAGTTATGCTCGGTTGTATCAAATAGGCTAACTGGGCATATAAGAAAAATAGGAAAACTAAATGGCAAGGGCAAGAGTACCACTTGCCTCGATTTCCAACAGAGCATGGTCGACCTCCCTTATCCTCACTCGGTACCAACAGCAGCAACACCGTAGGAATGAAGATCTAGGCGAGAACAATCCAAATCCGCTTTCGGAATCGAATTCCGTCCACAAACGCTCCCGGAATCGGCGTCCGAAGGGGAGCAGTTCCGGCGACTTCTCTGCTTTCCGCGAACAGGCGCGGACAGGTTCGGTCTTTCGGGAAGATGAACAGGAACGATTTTTCTCTTAAGTCTAAACTATCCTATATATAGCATCCTCTTAATCTTAATTAACTAATCAATTAATTAAGGCTAAAAATGACAAGGCAAAACCGCCAAGCATCCACACCCTTTCAAAATAATTATTAATATAATATTTATTAAATAGTTTTATTTTTTATAAAAATACAAAACGACGCGAAAACCGAACATCCTCAGAATTCGACGAAATTCGCACCGTAGCTAAATATCCACTCTATGAACACAACAACGAAGTCGAAATAAACTTTTGACGAATAGAACTCGAGTTATACCCACTTAAAGACAAAACACAAGCATCCCCTAAGAGGCCACACCAGGTCACCCAAAATGACTTGGCTTGCTAAGGAGATCTTATCAATAGGCTACAAAATCGGCCACTCAGTTCTAAGGAGTTAAGACCACACTCCACAAATGGCACAAGCAAAGAAAATGCATCGACGTAACGCCAAGCAAGAATTAAATAATCGCAGAAAAATCGGGGGCGTTACAGTGAGAGATGGTCTTCCGCTAAGTTTTCTGCTCCTCGTTTATCCCTTATTTCCAAATCAAATTCTTTTAAAAAAGAACCCAACAGATTAAATGGGGCTTTGCTTTCGCTTTGGCTAGACAATATCTTAGGGCAGAATGATCTGTGTATACTACCACCTTAAACAATGTTAAATAAGATCTAAATTTATCGAAGGCAAAAACCATTGCTAGAAGTTCTTTTTCCGTAGTTGTATAATTCTCCTGCGCATTATTAAGTGTTTTGCTAGCATAACATATAGGGTGAAAGTGTTTGTTTCGGCGTTGTCCTAAACAACTCTTACTACAAAACTTCTAGCATCACACATGATCTCAAAAGGCTGAGAAAAATCAGGTATGATCATAATAGGAGAATTAATTAATCTTTCTTTTAATAACTCAAAGTCATGCAGACACTCTTGTTCAAAAATAAAAGGTGTGTCTTTTTCTAGTAAGTGGTTTAGCGATTTTAAAGAAGTCTTTAATAAACCGGCAGTAAAATCCGGCATGTCCTAAGAAACTACTTACTGCCTTAATGGAGGTTTGTGGTGGTAACTTTTCTATGGTTTCTATTTTCGCTCTATCTACTTGAATTCCTTGGCTTGAGATCTTATGGCCAGGTACTAACCCTTCTTGTACCATGAAATGACACTTCTCCCAACTAAGTACTAGGTTTGTTTCCTCACACCTCCTAAGAACTTTCTCTAAATTATTCAAACACAAATCAAACGAGTCTCCAAACACAGAGAAATCACACATGAACACTTCCATAATATCTTCAACATACTCATTAAAGATGGATAACATGTACCTTTGGAAAGTGGCGAGTGCATTACATAAAACGAATGGCATACGTCTATAGGCAAATGTACCGAATGGACAAGTGAATGTTGTTTTCTCCTGGTCTTCTGGTGCTATAGGAATTTGGAAATATCCAGAAAGTCCATCGAGAAAACAATAATAAGAATGTCTTGATAAACATTCTAATATTTGGTCATTAAATGGAAGTGGGAAATGGTCTTTCCTAGTGGCATCGTTTAATTTCATATAGTCAATACAGACACGCCAACCTGTTACCGTTCGAGTTGGAATAAATTCATTCTTATTATTTTCTACCACTATTAGACCTCCCTTCTTAGGAATGACTTGTACAAGACTAACCCATGAACAATCTGAAATAGGGTATATCATACCAGCGTCTAACAACTTAATAATCTCAGCCTTAACTACCACTTTCATATTAGGGTTAAGCCTACGTTACAGTTGAATAGATGATTCATAGTTTTCTTCCAAAAGGATTTTGTGAGTGCAAATACTATGGGTTATACCTTTTATATCAAATATTTTCCATATTATTGCACCTTTACATTTCTTCAGCACAATTATTAATTTAGCTTTTTCAGTATTAGAAAGATTAGAAGAAATAATAACTGGGTAAGAAGAATTAGTTCTTAAGAATGCATACTCAAGATGATCCGGTAATTTTTTTAGTTCTACTAATGGAGGTTCCTTAGTATTATTCTTATGAATTTCACAATCTCCCTCGGTAATCAAACTATACTCAGTCGTTCTATTCATTGAAACAGAGTAATCTAAAAAAAATAAAAGTTTAACAATGTCTTCACTTTTTTCATCTTCTAGATAACAGTTAGTGATGCGAATTTCTAAAGGATCTCTATAATATAAATTAGAATTCATTGAAGTCATAAAATTATCAACACCATGCGAAAAATACCAATAATCGTCATTATCTAAGGATTGTTTCATAGTATTGCCAATTTGAAAAGTGACTTCATCTTCCCCTACTCGCAAAACTAATTTACCATCTAAAACGTCAATAAGAGCTCTAGATGTGGCTTGGAATGGATGACCTAGTATAAGTGGCACTTCGATATTTTCGTCCATATCTAGAATAACAAAATCAGCAGGAAATATAAACTTATCTTCCTTAACCAATACATCCTCTACTATTCCTCTAGGATACTTAACTGACTGATCTGCTAGTTGAATACTCATTCTAGTAGGGCTGAGTTCTCCTAGACCTAGTGTCAAATATAATTTATAAGGCATTAAGTTTACACTAGCTCCTAAATCACCTAAAGATTTATTCACTTGTAAATCACCGATTAAACATAGAATTGAAAATGAACCGGGATCCTTAAGTTTTTGTGGTAATTTATTTTGCAAAATAGCGGAACATTCTTCACTAAGTGTTAATAAAGATAATTCTTATATTTTCTTTTTATTTGAAATTAAATCTTTTAAAATTTTAGCATACTTAGGCATTTGAATGATTTCAGAAAAAGGTAAATTGACATGTAATTATTTAAACATAGATAAAAATTTACCGTATTGCGCAACCATGCGCTCCTTGTTCAGCTTTGCTGGATATGGTATTGCTTGTTGATACTCCATTGGTTTCACGTTCTTGTCGTTCGGTGCTTCGCTACTAGACTCCTTTTAGCGTGCTTTCTTTGTAAGCGTTGGGTCTTGTAATATCTTTCCGCTCCTCTACTGGATTGCTTTTGCATGATCCTTCGGGTTTGTTTCAGTATTAACTGGAAGTGTTCCTTATTGCATTTAAGATACCATTCCTGCGAGCTGACCAATCTGGTTCTCCAAATTACAAATTGAACCCTCTTGATTCCTAAAAGCTAAATCAGTAGTTTGCATGAACTTGGTAAGTACATCTTCCAATGTTGGCTTCCTTTGCTCCGGTTGTTGTAGTTGTCCAAACACAGGTTGCTTGCCTTAATTTCCTTGCCCTCCCTAAGAGAAATTGGGGTGGTTCCTCCATCCAGGATTATATGAAAAACTATATGGGTTATTTGCTGGGTTGAAAGGTGGTCTTGTATTGTTGCCCATATAGTCAACATGTTCAAGCACTTGAGGTTCACCACTAGGCATTCCACTAAGTGAAGGGTCCCATTATTGAGGTACCCTGGGGGGTGATGTTAAAGAAAGGTTGTTCATCTTTTGGTGAAGCTTCTCCACTTGAATGGCTAAGGCAGTGATGACATCAACTTCATACATTCCTGCATGCTTATAAGGCTTTGGTCTCACGGTAGTCCATTGACAGTTGTTCATTGCCATGTCTTCTATCAACTGCTGAACCGCTTCAGGTGTCTTATTGTTCAAGGTGCACCCACTATCCACATCGATCATCTGTTTAGTGGCTGTATTGAGACCATTGTAAAATGTCTGAATCTGAAGCCAGGAAGGTAGTGCATGATGGGGACATCTCCTTAATAGATCCTTGAATCGTTCCCATGTATCGTACAATGATTCAGATTCTAATTGAACATACGTAGAGATGTCATTCCTTAGCTTTTAAGTCTTTTCCGGTGGAAAATACTTCGTTGGATCACTAGTTGGATTTGGGCTAGGTTCACTAAGTTAGGATATGACCCAACTTGTATAGATAAGGGTCATGGTTATGTCCTTGAGTCTAGGTCAAGTCCATTGAGTCAATAGTACAAAGGACCAGCCTCCAACACTGCCAGAGATTCAAGACTTAGAGAATTCAAGACTTAGAAAAAGGAGTTCTACGTTCATCGATCTCCGGTCGATGAAAGTCGAGCTCAGCTAGACAAACTCAGGGAAAATTCTTTGAGCTCAGCTCGACGAACTTAGCTCTCAGTTCGACGAACTCTGGACAAAGTAAAAAATCCTCTACGTCAAACCTAAGTCGACGAACTAAGAACATCAGCTAGAAGAACTCTGTTCTTTGGTCGACTAATTCTGGATAAGGTGATTCAACACTCAACGCCACATGATATTTGACTCAACGCCAAATGACATTACACTCAATGCCAGAATGGTGAGTTAACACTCAAAGCCAGAGGACATAACACTCAATGCTAAAATGATACTTCAACACTCTACATCAGAAAAAATTCTAAGTCCAGACTATAAACTCAGTTCGGCGATCTTGGACCCCAACTAGACTAACTCTGTTCTCAGGGCTCAACTCGACGATCTTAGATTCAGCTCGATGAACTTGATGCATAGAAGAAGAAAGTTATCAAGCAATATTCAGTGGTCGACGATCTTGGATCTTAGCTCGACGAACAACCATTCTTAGATCGACAAACTGTGGACTCATGTCGACGAATCCAGTGTTGGAAAATTCCCTCTGTTATCCTTATTATGTGGCAATAATTCCTGAGTAATTAATGCTCTAATATTCTCTGAATATTACCATTAGACAAGAGCATTAATTATGGTCTTCATCAGAATTTTTGCCTGCCGTTTTTATAAGGGACAGTTGGGGAAACAAATCAATGCCAAAAATATTCCAAGGCTGTCAGCATTAATTGCAGAACAAATTTCAAAATTCAAATACGCATTCACATTAGAAATATAAAAATAGAGATTATTATTTCCTGTATAGAGAATATCATACATACAACATTCTTCTGTGAGACAAATAGAACTTCTTGAGATTGAAAAATCGATTAGTCAAGAATCAACAAAGAGTAGACAATAAGAAGAACAATTCTAAGGAAGAACAACCATCAAAATCAAGTGTCTTCTTCTCCGGAACTCTCTAAAGGACAACAATACTACATCTATCAAAATATTTTCTGAAGTTCTTCTTGTCAAAACTGAAAGCTAGAAGGCCTATCACCCTGCAGCAAAGCTTCCATCATCCTGAACAAGCAACATATTAGTTGTTTGAATTGAGAAAGAGAAGACACAATCATTCTCTCACCCCCCACTATAAAAAGGGTTGTCATCTCCCTTCAAAAGTCATTCCTGGTTGCAAGTCTCCTGATCAAAAGACTTGAGGTTTGGTTGTTGAGCACCTGATCAAAAGCTCATTGGTGTCAGGAACCTAATCAAAACTCCTAGTGGATTCCTACCAGGGTGATAGAAGAGTGGACGTACCAAGGTTGGGGAACCACTATAAATTCTTGTGTCATCTGGTTTCCCCTTTTTATTTTTGTTCTTACTGTGGTTGTGGTACTTAGGTCTTGCTGTGTTATTTAGTTTTTCCTGTTCTTTCATTTATTACTCTGTGATACAGTTCCTGAGTTTAAAAGTACTTCTTATAGTTTAGAGAAAAGTTTTAAAATATACCCACATACTTTATTCACCCCCCTCTAGAGTATATCAAATCTAACCCTTTCTTTCAATTGGTATCAGAGGAGGTTCTTTTGGTTATACAATTTAAATTCTTGAACCAAAGATCCAAAGTTAGATTTTATCTTTCACCTTACTATATTTATACATACAACATGGCACAGAACAAAGAATATGCAAGCACCAAACCTCCAGTGTGTAACTTATCCAAGTTCACAATCTGGAAGACAAGAATTAGGCTTTACATGAACACTATTGATGAAGATATATTTAATTCTATCTTAACAGGACCACCAGCTCCAGTGGCTTAAAACTCAAATACATCAATTGACCTGAGTGCAGTTCCACCCCCTGGATGGACAGATGCATAGAAAAAGTCTAAGATAGTTGATGCCAAAGCCATGAATATACTGGCTCAAACAATGTCTGATGAAATATTTCAAAAGGTTACTGAGTGTCAATCTGCCAAGGAGATTTTGGATTCCCTGAACCAAATGGTGGTTGGATCAGCAGAGGAAAGATAGAAGGTCAAATCTCATCACTCAGTATGAGAACTTCAAGGAGGATGAAGAAGAGACAGTACAAGTAATGTACAACAGACTTAGCTCCATCATCAGTGAGCTAAGAATCTAGACAAAGAATTCACTTTAACTGAAGTGAATAACAAGATCTTAATGCGCTTTCCCAGTATATGGGACTCAAGAATCTAGCCCATCAGATAAGCCAGATGCATGACAGAGATTTCAATAGAATGTCTTCTAGGAAACTAAAGTCTTATGAGCAGCTGATCAAAGCAAGGGAAGCAGCAGCTGAAGTGAAGACTCCTACACCAACTAGGAAGGAGCACAACATAGCTTTCAAAGCTACAGAAGACTCTAAAGTCATTCCAGTAAATGAAGAGTTGATGGGTATTTTTGCCAAGAGATTCTTCAAGATGGCTAGAAAGGACTTCAGAAGGAAACCTTCTAAATATGAAGATAAGCTAAGGTATAACAAAACAACCTCTAAAGAAGTAGTGTGTTTTGGCTGCAGGAAACCTTGGCACTTCATTTCTGAGTGTCCCGAAGCTTAGAAGAAGGACAGAAGAAAGGAGAAGGACTCAAGGAAGAGTCACTACAACAAGCCTTTCTTAAGCAAGCAAAAGAGGAAAGACAAGGGCTTTGTTGCTGAGACATGGAGTGACACTAAAGAAGAATCTACATCCTCCAGCTCCAGTGAGGATGAAGAAGAGCAGAAAGCAAAGGAAGTATGCCTCATGGCTATTGAGGTATGCAATAGCAGATCTGACTCAGATGAATCAGATAATGAAGAAACTCTATCAGTTGAAGATCAAGTAATAACTTCTTATGATTTTGAGTCAGATGAATTTAAGTTTGAATTTAAAAATTTATGCTTAGACATAATAAGCTCTGAGAAGGAAATCAAACTTCTCAGAGAAAAGTTAAACACCCTAGACAACATCACTGCAGAAAATGCAAAATTAACTAATGAACTAATGTCTGCTAATAAACAAATATCTTTTCTGAAAACTAAACTAAGGCAAAACTATTAGAAGAATCACTGAATGGAAGAAGTCTACAATTATTAGATATCACTAGTACTATAAATGCTAGGACCAACAATAGCAAACTAGGACTAGGTGCCTCCTCTAGTGATCCACCCTTGATTAAGAAAAATAATCTTTCTAGACTAGTAAACTTCATATCTGACAAGGGAAAGAAAAATCCTGAACAGGTAAATAAAGTTAATAAGATTCTTTAACAAATCGAAACTAAGAATAAACTCAATATCCAGAAAAATAACAAAAATAATAATGTTCAGCAGTTATCGTCGAACTCAGATCGACGATATATGAACAGATTGTCGAACTTAGAACGACGATCTTTGAACGCAAACATCAGTAATAATTACTCTTTGATCTATGATCGACGATACTAGTATGGTTCGTCGACCAGAGATTGACGACTTTGGTACTTCAAGAATGAATACCCTCATTTTTCGAGTAGAGATCGACGATCTCATCAAACATCGTCGAGCTCAGGTCGATGATCCAACCAGAGATTGTCGAACCCAGATCTTAATAACAGAAACTTAAATTCTAATAAGAACTTTAACCCCTTCACTCAATGGATAATTCCACCTAGGAGATACAATCCTAAAGCATAAAAAGATCAACCTGAATGCTCTTACATCTCTAGTTATAGTTATGTAAATCAACATGGACCCAAGGTTACTTGGGTCAAGAACAACTAACTGTCTTGTTTGCAGATGAAGACCTGTCCAGCATACAATCAACATATGTATCTAGATAGTGGTTGCTCCAAGCATATGATAGGCAGCAAGGATAATCTGATTGATTATAAGTCAAAGCAAGGACCAAAGGTCATCTTTGGTGAATCTAATTGTGGCCAAACAGAAGGTAGCAAGGTCAGAAATGAAGCAGTAACCTTCAAAAGAGTTGCATATGTAAGTGTACTGAAGCATAACCTCATCTTTATAAGCCAACTATGTGATGAAGGTTATCAGGTATCATTCAACTCTAGTTCCTATATTATTACTTCAAAAGAAAACCAACCTGTTTTAATTTGAAGTAGACAAGGAAACATATACCTAGTAAATTTTCATTCTGTTACTTCAGACATATGCCTGCTCAATATAGTAAGTAGTCAAAATGACTTATGGCATAAAATATTAGGACATTTAAATCTTAAAAACATTGCTAGGCTATCTAAGGATAACCTTGTTAGAGGTTTACCTTCTAGCCCCTAGAAGAAGGAAGGCCTCTGTAGGGATTGTCAACTAGGCAAGCAAACAAAATCTAGCTTCAAATCAATTAATAAGATTGATTTACCTAGGATATTGTACTTACAACATATGGAACTTTTTGGCCTTGTGGCTGTACAAAGCCTAGGAGGGAAATCTTATACCTTAGTGGTTGTAGATGACTTTTCCAGGTTCACTTGGGTATTCTTTCTGAGATCTAAGTCAGATACCTTCAAGGTTCTTACAAATTTTCTCAGGACCATACAAATTGAGTACTCTACTCATGTTGTATTGATCAGAAGTGATCATGGTACAGAGTTTGAGTCTCTTCTTATGCATGAGTTCTGTGAGAAGGAAGGTATCAGGCACTGTTTCTCATCTCCTAGAACTCCTCAACCAAATGGGGTAGCTGAAAGGAAAAATAGAATACTCATTAAAGATGCAGGCACATTACTTGCAGATGCTTACATGCCCCTATCCTATTAGGCAGAGGTAGTGAGCACAGCAAACTATGTCTTGAACAGAAGTTTGATACACAAACTAAAGCATAAGACTCCCTATGAATTACTCAAAGGGAAGAAACAAATAATCAACTATTTTAATGTTTTTGGTTGTGTGTGTTATATTCATAATAATGACAAAAAGCACATTAGAAAGTTTGAAGCAAACGCTGTAGTGTGAATTTTTCTAGGATATTCCCAAGTCAGCAAACCTTATAGGGTATTTAATAAATCCACATTGAAAATAGAGGAATCTATGCATGTTACATTTGATGAGGCTAATATGTTTTATAAGGAGAAAGAGATTTCTACCAAAGACTCCTTGCAGGTACACAACTTGTGTGAGGAATTGGATGGCTTACACTTTACCCCAAAAGTTATATCTCATCCTTCTCAACAAGTCAGTGAAGAATGTGATGAAGAAACTATGGAAATAGCCTAACTTCCTACAACAACAGAGGCTATTCCACAAGAGGAATTCCTTCAAAATGTCGTGGCTGAACCAACTCCACCTACTAATCTTATCACACTAAGGGATCACCCCAGATCCCAAGTGATTGGAGACATAAAAGCAGGTGTACAGATAAGGCATCAACTCAACCAAGACTTGATGCATTCATGTTTCCTCTCTCAAATTGAGCCTCAATCCATAACTAATATAGAGCAAGATCCCCACTGGATCAATGCAATGCAAGAAGAGCTCAATCAATTTGAGAGATGCAGAGTATGGGTTTTGGTTCCAAGACCAAAAGACTACCGAGTTATTGGAACAAAATGGGTATTCATAAATAAGCTTGATGCCCAATGTGTGATTGTGTGGAACAAGGCTAGGCTTGTTGCTCAAGGATATAGGCAGGAGGAAGGAATTGACTATGATCAAACCTCTGCTCCAGTTGCCAGGCTAAAAGCTATAAGGATATTTCTGGCTTATTCTGCATTCAAAAAGTTCAAAGTTTATCAAATGGATGTGAAGAGTGCTTTCTTAAATAGGGAACTTAAAGACGAAGTTTATGTTGAACAACCTCCAGGTTTTGTTTCTCCAACTCATCCCTCTCATGTATTTAAATTGCATAAAGCTCTCTATGGTTTAAAGCAAGCTCCAAGAGCTTGGTATGAGACCTTAGCCAGCTTTCTCTTAGAGCATAGTTTTCAAGAGGCATAGTAGATAGGACTTTATTCACTAAAATGCATCATGATAAAATTTTGTTAGTACAAATTTATGTAGATGACATAATATTTGGGTCTACTGATTCCAAATTGTGCAAAAGATTCTCTGATCTAATGCATTCTAAATTTTAGATGAGTAGCATGGGTGAGCTCTCTTACTTCCTTGGTCTCCAAGTGAAGCAGCTTCCTGATTGCATCTTCATTTCCTAGACTAAATATGCTAGAGAGCTTATCAAGAAGTTTGGGATGGCTGATGCCTCAGGAAAGAAAACACCCATGGCTACAAATGTTGTAATAGACTCTGATGCACAAGGGAAACCTGTGGATCAAAAACTATATAGGGGCATTGTTGGGTCCCTACTATACCTTACAGTAAGCATACCTGATATAATGTTTTCCACATGCCTTTGTGCTTATTTCCAGGTGATCCCTAAAGAATCTCATCTAGTTTTTCTAAAAAGAATCTTGAGATATATAAAGGGTTTTCCTAGTCTAGGTCTCTGGTATCCCACTGAGTCAGAGTTTGAGTTAACCTGATACTCAGATGCTGACTTTGTTTGATGCAGAGTGGACAGAAAGAGTACCTCAGGAACTTGCCAGTTCCTTGGTATGAGATTAGTGTCCTTGTTCGACAAGAAACAATCATTTGTGTCCACATCAACTGCTGAAGTAGAATACATTGTAGCTGGCAGTTGTTGTTCCTAGAAGCTGTTGATTCAGAACCAACTCCTAGATTATGGGTTCAACTTAAATAATTCAACTCTACTATGTGATAACACAAGTGCTATATCCATAGCACAAAATCTAGTCCATCACAGTAGGACTAAGCATATAGACATTAGGCATCATTTCATTAAAGAGTGTGTAGACAAAAAAAAATAAAACTTGTCTATATCTACACTGATTTATAAAGAGCTGATATTTTCACAAAACCCCTGGATGAAAGAAATCACTTATTCTTTGTAAATTAGCTTGGAATGATCAATGAAGAAGACCTAGTTTAGTTTCTGTATACACTCGAAGAACTTTTCAGATTTCATCGATCGGAGGTCGACGAACTACGAAAGGTTCTTGAGATTTTCGTCGACCTGAGATCGACGAACTCTCTGTGGTAAGTGATCTTCGTCGACTTGCGATCGACGAACTTACTTCAGAAAACTTTCGTCGACAAGAGATTAACGAAATGTCTTCAACCCTTCAGACTGAGATCAACGAACTGTTTAACCCTAAATTATTTCGTCGACCTCAGAACAAAGATATTTTTATTTCTCCCGGACCGAAGTCTGTCGTTTCATATTTCGAAAAACCTTATATTTAGGTTTTCTTCAACCTCTGTCCCATGCTTTCAGTTCCCTTTGCACTTGATCTTTGTTTTCTCTCTTGCAGGTGCATTCATGGCGATTCCAACAGGCTCTCTTACGACAATAAGGTTTGATACCAGATTCGACGTCGATTTCGACTCCTTCCAGCACTCCGATCTAGTGTTCCTCCACATTCTGCAACTACTGGAAGACCAGCAATTGAAAACTCTGCTGTCCGTTAGAATAATATTACCCAGCACGAGAATCACCCCTATACCGCATCTAAAACCGAGGACAACACAATGACCAGATCAATAGCGGGTAATGCCATCTGTCTCACTCCCGCTGTACTAACTGAAATCTTTGGATTAGAGAATGGATGAGAAGAATTAGAAATTGATAATGAGGAATATGACATGATGTTAAGTTTGAAGGATTACTCTGGAGATAACCCAAATAAACTGTTGAAGAAGCACCTATCTGCCGAGTTAAAATTTCTCGCAGATATTATTGGGAAAGTATTGCTGGGCAAGCACACTACACACGATTATATAACAAGGCATCAATTTATTGTTATGTGTGTAGTGGTAAATAAACTAGGCACATATCATCTTTGATCACATCAAGAAAAGGAACAATAAGAAGGAAGTAAACTTTGGAAGGATCCTAGGGATCTTCTTGACAGAAAAAGTTGTTGAATCACTGGTCACCCAGACAACATTCATTAATGCCAGCAAAAGTCTCACATGTGCCTTGTTTGGCAGGTGGGAGAGGACAATCACAAAGCCCTCTAAGGCTTCATCCTCTGCCACCCAAGCTTCTGAAAGTACAAGGGCTGTTCAAGCCACTTCCCACCCTTCTGAAGAGATCCCATCCAACATTATTCAATCCAACACTACTCCATCTACTCCTCAATCTCCAGCTCTCCAACCTTCATCTCTGACAGCAACTCAACACACCCCAGCCTTAAATCATGTTCCAGTCTCTACTCCCCTTCCTTTATCATCCCTAATTCCTCAATCTCCAACACATATTTCCTCCTCTACACCTTCCCCCCCAACAAGATACACCAATGCCAACACCACCTCAATCACCTCTTCCATCTCATCTTTCTGATATCCCCCACATCAACCTCTCCTCATTACCATCCTTTAACTTATTATCATCTCCACTACATACTCCTTCTCCTCAACATGACTTCCCCATAGACACTCCCATTTCACCTCCACCTATCACCCCCTTAGCAACTGTAATCTCCACTCACCCAACTACTGCCCCACCATCCACTTACCCACCTCTTGATCCATCTCTTGTCACCCCACTCATTACTCTCCTAACACCCCTACTCAAATCCCTTATAGAAGAGGCCATTTCTCCTCTAGATGCCTCCATATCCTCACTTGCTGCACAGATCTCTGCTCTTACCACTGCTTCCTCTTCATTTGGGGGCCTGGCTTCAGTATCTACTAAAACAAGGCAGGGGGAGATACTTGAAGATGAAGAAGTAGTAGTAGCAACAGAAATAACTATAGTAGTTGAAGTAGAAGCAGGAACAGATATCACAATGACAAATACTCAAGGGATCACTCTGCCAGCAGAAGCAACAGTAGCAAAACTAGCAACAACAAAAGTATCAGAAGCAGGAAAAAATATTACAATGTAAAATACTCAAGAGATCAATCTGCCAGAGATTCAGCAAGGAAGGATTTACTTCATTAAATCCAAAGTGCAACTAGCAGCTTTACTAAGAATATTTGGGTCATACATTTATTTCTGCTCCCCCCCATTCCATCATCTAAAGCAATGGTGTGCTATACCTCTCCAGCTAGCTAAGAGGTGTTAGACACTATAAAGAAAAGTTTGACAGCTCCTCCAAAAAATGAGTCTGAGGATCAGAGGTCTAGCTTTCCTGGGCCATCTTATATCATTGATGATAGCCCTCTCCCCAATCTGATGACATAATAGCTCAAGACATTGCCATGGAAACTGAAGTATCTCATGCTGAAGTTATCCCCACTCCAGTCAATAAAGAAATCTCCAAGGATACAATAAGCCAAATTGATGCTATATATGACAATCCTCTGTCTGATTATAATGATGATGATTTTGATAAGGATCAAAAGAGGAAGAAAATCTCTAAAAAAAGGAAGGCTCCTCCTCCTCCTGCTCCCAAGCCTGGAAATACAAATGACACTCCCTACTACATTTTACAAAATATAACCCCATACAAAGAGATGCCAGCCTTGATATGGATTTCAAAGAATGAACAAAAAGCCAGAAAGAAAAGCAGAAGATACTCTCCTCCCCCAGTTCATAGATACAGAAAGGACCCCCCTCCTCCTCCTCCTACTACTACTGGTGCTTAAGGAACAACTCCTCAAAGCTCAGATGCTCCCTCCAAGTCTACATCTTTCACAAAAACTTATCAAAGGCAAGGAAGGCCATCTAGATATAAATCACATGGAAGCAGTCAACAAAGAAGTACTAGTGATACAGAGCAGATAAAGGAAGTAATCCATCAGAAGCCAGAGTTCTCTCCTCCCCAATAAAAACCTGAACAAAGAAGATATTCAGAATCACACAAACCTAAAATAAAATATAGTGAAGCTGCACCTCCAAAGTCACTATACACTCAGAGTAATGAAAGCCAGAAGGCAACAAACATTCAAGCACAGTCAACTCAATTCAGGCATGCATCTCTGCTACCCTCTAAAGATGATCAAACATCTGTCAATCAGGATGTTGATCCAAATTTCAGTATGTCTTGGCTTCAAGAATTGATTAGTCTGTCACAGATAAAGAAGGCCAGGGAAGAAGGAGAATATCCATCAAAGTATACAATTATGCCATCATATAGAGAAAAAGAACTGGATAGGCTTCAAGTTAGCAAGAAGGTATTTAATTCTGCAGAGTATATGGCTAGACACCCAGAGGCTGTAGTTCCCAAAACTTCCACCCAGACTTTGATTGGAGCAGCAGATCTATACATATCAAAGAAAGAAGCTATCAATCCCAACAGGAAAATCATTTTCACTCAGCCTGGGGATAAAAGCAAAGAAGAAAATCCAAGGGAAAAGAAATAGAAAAACTAGAACTTGAACTGCTATTTGGTATATTTTTGATAAACTGTGTTTTCCTGTTACAAAGCTAACTATGTAAATATATCTGCTGCATTTAATGTTAAATTTTCTGCCAGATATATATTGTGTTCTTGCTTTGTACATTTTTCTGTATTGAGTCTGTTATTAGTGACCTCACCCAAATAGGGGGAGATTGTTTGATCCCAAGTTGGATTTGGTCTAGGTTCACTAAGTTAGGATATGACCCAATATGTATAGATTAGGGTCATGGTTGTATCCTAGAGTCTAGTTCAAGTCCTTTGAGTCAATAGTACAAAGGACCAGCCTCCAACACTGCCAGAGATTCAAGACTTAGAGAATTTAAGACTTAGAAAAAGGAGTTCTACATTCGTCGATCTCCGGTCGACTAAAGTCGAGCTCAGCTAGACGAACTAAGGGAAAATTCTCTGAGCTCAGCTCGACGAACTTAGCTCTCTTTTCGACGAACTCTGGACAAAGTAAAAACTCCTCTAAGTCAAACCTCAGTCGACGAACTAAGAACATCAGCTAGAAGAACTCTGTTCTCTGGTCGACTAATTCTTGATAAGGTGATTCAACACTAATCGCCAGATTACATTTGACTCAATGCCAGATGACATTACACTCAACGCCAGAATGGTGAGTTAACACTCAAAGCCATAGGACATCACACTCAATGCCAAAATGATACTTCAACACTCTACATCAGAAAATATTCTAAGTCCAGACTGCAGACTCAGCTCGACGATCTTGGACCCCAACTAGGTTAACTCTATTCTCAGGGCTCAGCTCGACGATCTTAGATTCAGCTCGACAAACTTGATGCACATAAGAAGAAAGTTATCAAGCAATATTTAGAGGTCGACGATCATGGATCTCAGCTCAACGAACAGCCATTCTCAGATCGATGAACTATGGACTCAGGTCGACGAATCCAGTCTTGGCAATTTCCCTCTGTTGTCCTTATTACGTGGCAATAATTCCTTAGTAATTAATGCTCTAATATTCTCTGAATATTACCGTTCGACAAGAGAATTAATAATGGTCTTCATAAGAATTGTTGCATGCCATTTTTATAAGGGATAGTTGGGGAAACAAATCAATACCAAAAATATTCCAAGGCCATTAGCATTAATTGCAGAAGGAATTTCAAAATTCAAATAGATAATCATGCTAGAAATATAAAAATAGAGATTATAATTTCCTGTACAGAGAATAACATACAAACAACATTCTTCTGTGAGACACACAAAACTTCTTGAGAATGAAAAATCGATCAGTCAAGAATCAACAGTGACTTGATAAGAAGAAGAAAAATTTTGAAGAAGAAGAACAACCATCAAAATCAAGTGTCTTCTTCTCAGGAACTCTCTGATAGACAACAATACTGCATCTGTAAAAATAGTTCCTGAAGTTCTTCTTGTCAAAACTGAAAGCTTGATGGCCTATCACCCTACAACAAAGCTTCCATCATCCTGACCAAGCAACATCTCAGGGGGAGCATTTGCTACCATCAAATCCACAAGTCTTCTCAGTTGTTTGAATTGAGAAAGAGAAGACACAATCATTCTCTCACCCCACTGTAAAAAGGGTTGTCATCTCCCTTCAAAAGTGATTCCTGGTTGCAAGTCTCCTGATCAAAACACTTGAGGTTTTGTTGTTTAGCACCTGATCAAAAGCTCATTGGTGTTAGGCACCTTATCAAAACTCTGAGTGGATTCCTACCAGTGTGGTAGAAGAGTGGACGTACCCAGGTTGGGGAACCACTATAAATTCTTGTGTCGTCTGGTTGCCAATTTTTCTTTTTTTTCTTGCTGTGGTTGTGGTACTTAGGTCTTGCTGTGTTATTTAGTTTTTCCTGTGCTTTTATTTATTACTCTGTGATACAGTACCTGAGTATAGAAGTACATCTTATAGTTCAGAGAAAAGTTTTAAAATATACCCACATACTCTATTCACCCCCCCCTCTAGAGTATATCAGATCTAACCCTTACATTCATACTTCATTTAAAACTTCTCAACCATCATATTCTATTTAGTAATCGACCCTATTGGTAATGAGTTGAGCCACTACTTCGCTTTGTGCCATAGTGAGAACGGAAACAACCTCAATCGAATGGCATCATTGGAAACACCATTGATCTTGAATGTATCACATATATCCAAGAATCTGACTAAGTGTGTGTTGGGATCCTCATCTTGCTGGCCATCATATTGGACATACTGTTGAACCATCTGTATAACACTAGGCTTTAATTCTAAATTGTTGGTGACTATTGGTGGTCTTACAATTCTTGACCCAGTACCCTGGAGATTGGGTCTACCAAAGTCAGACATGGTTTGCTCGTTCTGGTTTTCCATGATATCCAAATTTTCTGGATGGTGCACTCCTTGGTTTACTGTTTCCTCTTCTGAAAGTCGATTTGAAATATCTGTGGTATTAGTTCCCACGTTCCTTTGGTTAGTGTTGTGAATAATTCATTCCGGGTCAGGATGAAATGGTGCTAGCCCAGAATTTGTCCACCTGGTCATAGACTAACAGACTACAAAATAGAGATTAAGCGATATAATTATACTATAAACAAATTTACAATTATTTGTTAGTAATCAAAAATTGGTTGATTAATAGAGTTTAAGCTTTTAAAATATTGAAAATGAGTCCCCGACAATAGCGCCAAAAACTTGATGGTTTCAAAGCATACTTGATGCCGATTCATTCTACACTATAATATAACCTATGTAGATGGGCATAAGCTAGATTGATTTAACTTTAAGGCAAGTGCACCTATCAATCAAAGTATATGAGAAATCTACATCTCGTGTCGTATCCATAGGGTCTTTTCAAATACTCGTACTCACCCTCACTCTATACCTATAATTAAAATTGATTTTTAACCTAGCTTAACCTAACTATGACTACTTGGATAAAGAAATATTAGAGGATTAAAGATGATAAAAAGCCGAAAGTGTAAGAGCATTCACATGAAAATAATCGTTCATTAATTCAAATCTATGTAATCATGTAATAATAGGTAATCAAATTTTTTGTACTATAAGGGTTAAACATCTATCAAATTCTCTCTTGAGAAATTCAAAATCTAAACCTAAATTGAGTAAATTTTCTCTCAAACAATTTACAATACTCAAATTTTAATTAAAATAAAGTACCCTATCTACTACATAAATTCATGAAATCCTATCTCGAAAATATCATTAATCAATTTATACGTATCACAATTATCCAAACGACATATTTCTCGATCATACAATTTTAAATACAAAGAGACATAATACCTAAATATGAACATTTAAACATCATCACAACCTTACAATTTTTCAATCTAAAAAGTTGGAATCCATGTAAAACAAAAACTAAATTAATAACTAGGATAAATCTCTTAGGGTGAAAGCCTACATACGAATAGAATACAACAAATTTGATGAAAATAATAACATACATGATTACCGAATTGTTCAAATAAAAGTTTCATGGGAAATAAAAGATAAATAAAGTCATGTCACCAAGAGAAAGGAAAGATTAAAAGAGATACATGAAAGATTAAAAGCATACAAAAATCTCCTTCAATTCCTCCTTCGCTTGGGTGCTCCACTTTCGTCCTCCAGAAGTTCTCCAAATGAAATGATCCAAAAAAAATTTCTATTTTTTCCTACAGGTTTTTTATAGTCTCCTTGCAAACAGGGTCAGACACGGGTTCCAACACGGCCGTGTCAAAGGTCGTGTAGATGGTTCAAAGGAGGTTGCACATGAATACACGTGTCTGGTCGTGGGCTGTGTCATTTGACATGGGTGCTAACACGGCTGTGTTGTTGATGTTCTTCGCACACGGGTGTGCTGGTAGTAGAGCTTGAATTTATCTACAAAAGGACAAGGGTGGGCCCACGGGCGTGTTCCCACCCGTGTGGTGCTCTATCATTTTCTTCTAGTTCTTCTGATCCATCCCGAATAGGACACAGGTAGGGACACGGGTGTGTTCCTACCTGTGTCCGCCCAATTTTAGTCCTGTCATCAGCCATGTTGGATCCGTGAACTCCTCCGTTTGCTCCTAGACTTTTAGTTCCACTGGTTTGCAATACCTGCATGAAGAAAATGAAGGAATAAATGAATAGCTTAAAAAAAGGAAATAATAGAACCTGGATATTGTGCTCATCTATTCATGATAATGCAAATTCTTAACTATTCTCGCGCAATTGCTACAAAGGGAGGTAGAAAATTGTGGACATGATTACAATTATGATAGTAAAAAGCTTATCATAATTGTACTCATCAATGGCCTACTGCTCCCTAGCTATTACATAGAAGTCTAAAAGGTGGAGAAGAAGCAAAGGGGGAGAAGTAGTAAAGTAGCAGGAAGCAGCTACAGTTGCCGGTAAAACAGCTATAGCAGGAAGCATCTATTGTAGGGGGTGCAACCAAATGGTTTGGAACTGGTATTCACATACACAGGGAAAAGGATGCAGCAAAGCAAGGGGAGCACAATGAAAAATGTGGTAACTCTTGTTGCTCTTAAGTTAATACATTATTGATATTATTGCTGCATATGTTAGTGTATATCATTGACAAAGATTTTTCAAGTGGTGTTTTGACTTCTTCAAATAGGGGGGGGGGATTGTTTGGTCCACTGGTCCAAATGTATTAGATTTGTAAGAAGTCAAACAAGTCAGTGGTATACACATAGTTGCAATTGATTTATGTTTAAGTTCATGCATGTACGTTGGTCTATTCCATATTAATTGGACAGGTGGTTCAAGTGACATTTATAGGTGGACTCAAAGAAGCTAACTAGATAGGCAGGAATTTGCCTAAGTCTACAGGCATTGAGTGAAGCTTATACACTCAACGCCATAGAGCTAATAGCGTTAAGAGAAGGCAGGAAAGTAAAAGCCTGGCAGATTGGAAAGCACAAAAATGGCTAAGTCCACAGGCGTTTAGTGTAGTCAACTCACTCAATGCCATATAGCCAGAATCTTTGAGTCAAGTTTATTCTTTCAAAGCATAAGCAGTGGAAGCCAGAAAAATATCTAAGTCCACAGGCATTAAGTGAGCTCAACTCACTCAACGCCATGCAGCAAAATTCATCAAGTATTGCTGCATAAGTCAAAGCCTTGGAAGAAAGACAGAAAATTCTATCTAAGTATAATAGCGTTGAGTGATATCAGCTTACTCAATGCCAAAGGAGAAAAGAGTTTAGTGTAGTCAACAAAATCAACGCCTTCATACAAAGCAGAATTCTTCTAAGTCCAGATTTGTTGAGTATTGCTTATTCACTCAACGCCACTCAATGCCAAGGTTGCTAAAGAAGCAAACGACTAAGCTAAGTCTTAAAGCGTTGAGTGAAGGCCATTCACTTAACGTCACTCAACGCCTAGTAGAGATGAAAAGTTTCTAAGTCCAAATTCGTTAAGTAATATTGCTCATTCACTCAACGACTAGTAGAGCTGAAAAGTTTCTAAGTCCAGATTCGTTAAGTATTGCTTGTTCACCTAACGACACTTAACGCCTGAGTGGATTCTGAGAATTTTGCTAAGTCAACAAAGGGGTGACATCAGCAAAGTCAATAAGTTATTGAATTTTAACTTCGTTATGAAAGTGCTGAAAATCATCTCTAACGTCGTCATTAGTCTGCTGTTAATCTCAATCTGTAAAGCTAAGGATATAATTATCCATTAAATCAGCAACACATGTCAATCAAATTGTTGGATGATGGGTTTATTCATCGAAGATGAGATCTGGATCGAAACAACTTTTTGACAGATCAATTCATTTTGAAAAAGAGGAGCAGGAGTTCGTCATCTTCACCCGCGATTATTGCAGAAACAAAAGCTTCAATTAGCAATATCTAAAGGTTTTTGAGATAACTAAAGTAATCGACATCCGCTTCAGCAAGTACAAAGGATTACTCTGAGGAAGAGGAATTAGTCAGGCAAGCCCTAACTGAAAGTTGCTTCTCGATTCAATCTGAGCTAAATCTGAAGATCATTCTCTAAATCAAAGAAGAAGAAGATATTCGTTCCGAATTCTCTCTGGACAGAAAGGAAGGCAGAGGAATTACTATTTGCTTTATAGGTTAGCTAATTAAAGATCGTTTTCCCCCTTTCAACAGCATGATCAAAATCAAGTTTCTAAAGAAATTCTAGCACAATTCGTAGATCATTGTAGATATTTTTTCTTGTTGCTGTGGAGAAGATAGTGCTGAGATTCTCTCAGCTCTAGAAGTAATTTACTCATAGATTAATTTTTCTTGAGTCAAATCATCATCCAACTCAATTTCTAGTGGATCTATTAAAGTATTTGTGTGTAGGACTAGTTTAAATAGGTTGTGTAGGATCTGTGTTAGATCTGTGCTGTAAGACCTAAATTATAAAGGATGTGTGAGGATCCAGTGATTGATCTGTGTGGGGCTGATCTTCAAGCCTATGTTGAGGGCATTTGTGCCTGTGTTAGGTGTTCAGGTGATTACTGTGTGGTAGGTTGAGTGCCTGTATTATAAGTCTCAGTGGAGACTAAGTGATCTGGTGAGATCGTGCTATAATCTCTAAGGAGGAAAAGTTATTGGAGAAGTGCCTTGTCTAACTTACTGTTAGAAAGGCAGAGAAGGACAGTGGATGTATCCATACATTGGGGAACCACTATAAATATCTGGTTTACTATGTGTTACTTTCTTGAAAGCATAACTAAGCAAACACAGTAGGGCTTAAATCAGTTAAAGATTTCAAAGAAATCAAAAATTCTTCTATAACCTATTCACCCCCTAGATAATTAGCTACCCTTGGATTTAAAGACTTTCAATGTGTCTGCGCTAGATTTCAAGTGAACTCTAAGGAATATCATTACATCACTGCAATGTGATTTCTAACAAACCTTAAGGGTACACCAAATATTGGCTTATTATACCTGAGAAATAATGATGTCGAGCTAATTTGTTTTTCAGACGTAGATTTTCCAGGAAGCAGGAATGATAGAAAAAACACTTCCGGGACGTGCCAATTCCTCAGAAGATGGCTTATTTTATGGATCAGTAAGAAGCAGAATTAAGTGGTAACCTCTACTGCCGAGTCAGAGTATATCTCTACGGGTAGTTGTTGCGCACAGCTTCTATGGTTCAGGAATCCACTTGAAGACTATAACCTATAGTTCAAAGAGATTCCTATGTATTGAAACTCATCCAACGCAATAGCGATCACGCATAATCCAATCTCTCACAGTCGGATAAAACATATTGATGTGCGATATCACTTCATCCGGGAGCATGTGGAGAACAAGGTTATAACCCTTAGCTATGATCTGATGGAGAAGCATGTCATGGATATTTTTACAAAGCCTCTAGACGAGGACAAGTTCTCGTTCTTCAAAACGGAACTGGGCATGCTGAACAAAGACTCATGAAGATGGTCAAGAAGATATGAAGCTTATCCGGAAATTAATCAATGAAGAAATTTGTCCAAGGAAAATTTGTTGAGTATCGGTCAGCCCTAGTTGTTGATTCGTCAGATATTCATGAATATTCATGCCAAAACTCGTCAAATTGACTGTGCATCTGGTGAAACTCGCCGAATGTCACTAAGGGCAAAATTTCTCTTTCTATATTGGATCCAAAGAGCTGCCAAAAATCAAGAACGCGCCTTTCTAGGTGAAATTTAAAATTATATATATATATAATCGAGAGTCGGGATACCACGACACATTTCGTCGAACCAAAATAGTGATATTCGCCGAACTGTCCTCCCGACACTTCGACTCCAACATGTCTCGTCATCTCCATCCTGTGGCCCTGCTCCAGCTCTTTTCTATTAGGTCTGAACAAGAGTTTCTAGAAAAGATTTCCAGTTTTCAGCAAAGATCTCACTCAGTGGTGCGATTTCGACGGACTGTTATCGCTGTTCCGATAGTGATAACCATTTAATTTTGCCGATAGTTCAATCTAGATTTCTTTGTATTCTCTGATTCTTCATGGCTCATAAAATCACCAGTGGTTTGCTAGGGGGAGGAAAATTAGTTGAAACAGGTTTTGCATTTGCTTCTGATGAGTTCCGAAATATGATCCTGATGCTTGAGATAGCCGGACTATCCTTTGTCCTAGAACACCCTGCAAGGTGTTAGGCAAAGATGTCCCTGAATTCTTTCTGAATGCAAAGATCCGAAAAGAAGATACAGTAATCAAGAGCAAAGTTCGTGGAACTAGCATTATGTAGAAAGCCTCTCATCTCACCAGGCTCTTGAGGCTCCCAGCTAGTGAAAAAGCAGATCACCTAGAAGAGGAAGACTTCATAAGGGCTATGTTATTTTGTGGTTTTCCCAAAGGTACAAAATCCATCAAAAAGAAAGGAATGAATGAAGGATGAAAGATATTGTTAGATATCATCGGAAAAATACTGTTATGCAAGATTGGTTCACATGACTATCAATCTTCAGAAATGTTCAAGGTTATAGTAACAATCATATGCAGAAAGAGAATGGACTGGGGTGCGATGCTGTTTGATAAAATCAAAGACAGTCTCCATACACCCAACTTTGGAAGGATTATCAGCCTGTACCTAAATCAAATAGATGGTGACAAGTTGTATATGACCAAAGGAGTGCCTATCCATCACCTGAAGAAGATCGAATCAACTATCTTCTCAAGGTGAGATAAGAGGATCTTGTGGCAAGGGGGAGACCCAAATTTTCTTGTGGAGGAGGAAGATCAAGCTCCTGAGTATAGGATTCCTACTCCACCCTCCAGGGAAACTCCTAAGAGATTGAGTGCAGGAGCAGAGGGGGAACTTGTTGAAACAGTTCCAGTACCAGAGAATCTTCTGACATAGGTTGCTCAGATTGCTCAAATTATTGTTGAGGAGTTAGTGCTTGCTGAGGTTGATGATGATGTTGCTGCTGATTATGACCTGACTGTTGATGATTATGAGATAGATGTAGATGAAGAAATGATTGTTGCTGATGAGCCCAAAGCTAATGATAATGCTAATGATGATTCTGAGCAAGTTTTAATAGAGAACCTGATTGTCCCTCTAATGCGTCAGCAAGTGTACCGATCGTAGTCAAGTAATAAAGTTGAGGAGTTGAATCCCCGGATATCGATCTCTCGAGGAGTGCAAGTAGGGAGTGTGATTTCACTATTTGAAAAAGTGATTTCAAGTGGTAATGTAAACAAAGGGGGTTTTGATTTAGGGTTTCCTATATTTAACACTAATAATCCTATTGCGGGTCGCCATCACCGCGTATTTTTAGTGGATTACTCAAGAGAGTAATATGGAAGATGGATGAGCCGATGCGCAAACACCTCTTCACAATGCACGCATCTAGTAATCTCTAAAATGACACTATCTTAACTTGAACATGAGAAAATCTAGAGCTCAACACAAAGTCAAGAACTAAAATATATCAACACATAGACATGATGAAATACTCAAGCTAATAATGTTCTTACACATCATTCCAACTTCCAAATATGCAGAAAAAGAAATACTACAAGTGAAGGGGAAGAGAAACAACCTAACACACGAAGGATTTTTGAGATTCACAGCCAGAGTAAAGGTTTTTTAGGCCTTGTCCGAGCTTGTTCTACGGATGACGTCCGGGGTCCAGAAGGGTTGTCACTTCCTTCCAAAAACCCATCTTCTTCGTGAATAATCATTAGGCCGCATCTATCCGGAGAACTCCACGGATGCAGCACCCTAAGAGCTTGAAATGGAGCTTGGAGCTTGGAGATGACAATGGTAGCCGGAGATGAAGCTATTGCAAGCTCTTGGAGGAGGATTGGTGGCTGGATCAACTCTCCATGGAGGAGAGAGAAAAAGGTGGCTGGAGGGAAGTTTTCCCGCTCAAAGGAGCAGAAAAATTGTGGCTGGAGAAGACTTGATCGGACTCCCCCCCAAGGAAGAAGAAATCTGCGCTTTAAATAGAAGTAGGTCAGAAAAATAGCCACACATAGTTTTGCACACGACCGTGCGTTAACTTTGCATTATTAACTTTCAGGATAAGCTTGCAGAAGAAGAAGCGTTGACCCGTGCGTTTTTCTCGTGCACGGACGTTTTCGCCCATGCGTGAAGAAAATCGCACGGGTAATGACAGAAAGCAGGAATTCAGGACAATATAGGGGAACCGTGCGCTTTACTCGTGCACGGGCGCTGCCTCCCATGCGTGAACATTCACATGATTAACTACAGAACGTGAAAGGAGGGGTTAGATCTGATTACTCTAGAGGGGGGGGGGGTGAATAGAGAATTAAAAACTTTGGTTCTTTTTAATATTTATATTAGAGTAAAATAGTGATACCATATAACAGTTAAGAACAAGAAACTAGGATAACTATTCTAGCAATCACAAACATAGTAAAAAGCAAAATAAATAGAAAAGGAGCAACCAGATGACATAAGAAGTTTATTGTGTTTTCCCTAAACTTGGGTACATCCACTCTTCTACCACCCTTAGTAGAAATCCACTAGCAGGTTTTAATCAGCCGACTGCCACCACAAGATCTGATTAAGGTAGATCCGGAAACCATTTAGGCTTTTATCAGGTGCCCAAAAACCAACTTCAAGTCCTTTGGAGGGAGACTTGTCAACCAGACTAACTTTTGAACGAAGTTAAAATGTGTATAATGGGGTGGAAAGAGTTTGATAGAAGTCTTCTCTTTTCTCAATACAACTTGAGATGACTATGTGGATTCTTGTGTTGTCAAAGCTCCTTTTTAGAAGTTGAATGCTTCAGGGAGAATGAGATTTGCTCAAGGGTGAGTAGGTGTTCAGCTTGATCTGCCAAGGTCTAGGAAATCTAATGACTGATGTTGAAAAAGATGTCTATAGATTTTTGGAACAGAAGTTGAAGAAGACTCTTTATTTTGATGTTTTGTTCTTCTTCAGTGTTGAGTACTAGCAGAGTAAGAAAAGCATTGAGAGAGAATGAAAGAGTCGACTGCTTGATGAAAGTTCTCTGTCAGTGCTTCTGATTTCTTCTCTCTCTTTGTAACACTAGAGAATTGAAAATGACTTGAATAAAAGCATTAAGGAGTTCCCCCAACTATCCTTGATAGAATTAGCAAATAATTATTCTGATGAATGCAAAATTTAATGCAGCCAATAACGGATATATTCAGAAGAATATTTGCATTAAATACTCAGAATAATACTGCTAATAAATATAAAATATAAGGAATAGAAGAAGAAAAAACTCATTCTGGAACAAAATAGAAAACGTCAAATGCTGAACGGAATTCATCGACCTGAGATCCAAGATTGTCGACCAAAGAATTCCAGTTCATCGACCTGAGCTCTGCGAATTGCTAACTGAGAAATACTTTCAAATTCTGCACTCTGAGTTCATCGAGCTGAGAATCTATCTGAATAAAACTAAACGTCGACCCGAGCTCGAATATCGTCGAGCTCTGTACAGAGAATTAACTTTGAGTTCGTCGATCGAAGATTGATGATCATCGAGCTGAGTTTGAAGAATTTCGAACTGATCACTTTCTTCTGAAAACTTGTAAGTCTGAGTCTCTGAGGTCCTTGGCTGGTTGGTCCAAGATGGTACATCTAAAGGGATATAGCCTACAACACTAGGACTACTAGACATGACCATGGCTATACAATTGGGTCAGACTCAGCCAAACTTAGTGAACCTAGCCCAAATCCAACTAGGGATCAGACAATCTCCCTCTATTTGGGTGAGGTCACTAATACAAAACAAAAATAAATAATCATAAAGCAGAAGAAAAATATATCTGACAGAACAAAATATTCAGCAAATATTTATATATTGTGCTTCATTACATAAACAAAAAATTAGAGTTCAAAAGTCAATAAGAAAATCACAGAAAATAGACTCATTTTCTCTGCTTGGCTCTATCATTATCTGATATTTCAGCAGGTTGTTTGAATTTGATTTCCCTGTTAGTAATTGCAACTTCTTTCTTTAACATTTTCATATCAGATGCTCCAATCCTAGTTCGGGATGAAGTTCTGGGTACAACAGCTTTTTGGTGCAGTTTCATATAATTATGAACATTGAATAACTTGTTAGCCTTATCATACCTTTTTAATTCTTCTTTTCTGTAAGCTGATATAGTTGAATATTGAGATATGTCTTTGAATTCAGCTTTAGCTTTGTTGATTTGAGAAAGTCCTATAAGTTCATGGAATCTGGCCATCTTGGCAGAAGTTTCCTATTCAGGATCAACAAAAGGAATAGGTGGATACTCTAGCCTTTTTGGATAGGAATCCTGCATTGGTTCTTCAGTAGGCACTTTCTTAGAAGAATCTGGAGGTGGATTGCTTGTAGAAGACTGTTGTTGGCTGCTTTGCCTGGGTTGTCCTTGATAGGTCCTTGTAACAGAAGAAGAATTTTGAGAGATGTTGTCTGAGGGGCTTAAAGAAGGAGGAGGAGGAGGAGGGTCTTTCCTGAAATGTCTAGGAGGAGACCTGTACCTTCTCCTCTTCTTCCTTTCTTTCTGCTCATTTTTTGACAGCCACATCCATTGTGGCATTACAGGATTGGGAGTGATCTTCTACAAAATATAATATGAAGTGTCATTATGAGGATTAGGCTTTGGAACAGCCTTAGGTGGGGTTTTCCTTTTCTTAGACACTTTCTTTTTACTGTCATCAGAATCCGATTCATCATCTGAACATCATCAAAAGATCCTTGACGATTATCATGCATAGAATCAATCTCAGCAATAACATCTTTTGGAATTTCCTTTTCAGCTGGAGGAGGGATAGCTGGAGGAAGAATATCTTCAGTAGGAACTTCTATTTCCTGATCCATGTCCTCAATAAGGATTTCATTAAAGTCAGAAAAAGGTGATGTAGAGAAGACAAATGTGGGAGGAGAAAGAGCCTTGGGCTCAGAGAGATCATCCTCATCCACTTGGATAAGCTCAACCTCTGGAACTAAATTGAGTTCAGGCTCAGGAGCTTCCAAACACTTTTGAATCTGCTGCAAGGTATCTGAAGTGATGGGGGCAGAATAACAAACAATATCTGTACATAATTGAAAAGAAACAAAAGGAAGACAGTCTTTGAACAAAATATCAAAATGATTTAGAACTGATGTCAGGTTATTGCAATCTCCAAAGAGAATTTCCAAGGGTTCTTAAGGAGTTTCAATATCAGTTTCCAAGAATTCAATAAGATCTGCATCTGTAATTTCTGTATTAAGAATATCAATATCGACATCTGAAACTGCTACTGCAAAATATTCAACTATTGCCTCTACTAGAGCTTCTACTGCTAGAGCTGCTGGGGAAACTTCTTCACTGAGTATATCCCCCTGCCTGGTTTTAGTGGCTACAAGAGCCAGACCCCTTACAGAACTAGATGAGACAGGGAAGAGAGCAAGTTGAGCAACAAGGGTTGAGATAAAGGAAGCAAGAGGTGAGATGGCCTCTGTTATTAGCTATTTCAGAAGTGGTGTGATGGATTCCAAGATGGAAGAGATGGAGGGTGAAGGGAATTCTAAGAATTCTGGTGGGGTTTTGGTAGAGACAGATGGATTGATTATGGAGGATGATGAGGGATGAAAATTTATCATTGGTCCATCTAAAGGTGATAAAGAATTGCTTGAAAAGGAAATAAGATTGAAAGAATGTAGTGAAGTGAGATTTTGGAGTGGACGTATGTCTGCAAGATGAGATGGGAGGGGGGAAAGTGGTGGAGTAGCAGAATCTTGAGATAGAGGTTGTTCTAAAAGTTATTGTTGATGTTGTTGATGTTGAATTGGGGATAAAATGGGGGACTGAGGAGGTGTAGGTGAAGGTGTGGGTTGATGTTCTGGAGTTGGAGAAGGTTGTTGGATGGATGTGGAAGGAGTTGGAATGAGGGGAGGAGGAGTAGGAATTGAACTGCCCTCTACAGGGTGGGGAGTGGTTGTAATTGCCCTAGTACTCTCAGAAGTTTTTGAGGAGGAAGCCATGGAAGGCTTTGGGATGCTCCTCTCCCACCTGCCAACAAAGGTGCAGGTCAGCCTCTTAGAGGCGTTGATGAATATGATCGGGGCGACCAGGGATTCAGCTGCCTTGGCATGAAGGAAGATTCCAAGAATCCTTCCAAAAAAACTTCCTTTTTGTTATTCTTCTTCCTAATCAGATTGAACAAAATCTTAGCCCAATTAATGGCTTTCTTATTCACCATAGCACACATCACTAAAAATTGCTGTCTGGCAAATTGATCATGGGCTATATGCTTACCTAACAACACCTTACCGACGATATCTGTGAGAAACTTATACTCGGCAGATAGGTGCTTCTTCAGCAATTTATTTGATTTTTGTCCACAATAACCAATCAACGTGAACATTTCATCATATTCAGAAGATTCAAGTTCAATATCTTCTTCCCCACTTACTAGTCCAAAAATTTCAGTAAGAATGGCTGGGGTTACAAGAACGGTGTTACTCGATATAGTTCCAACCATAGTGTCGGCATCTTGAGTAGATGAAGTATAAACCCATTCTCTTATTTCAGTAGCAGCAATCCTAATTCTGGTAGTCATTAGGTTCTTCAAATTAAGGTCTTTAAATAGTTGCAAAATATCTATGAAGATCTGGTCTAATTGTATAAATGAATCGAAATCAGTGTCAAATCCCATGTCGAATTTCATTGCAGAAAGAGCGCCTGCTGGAATCACCATTAGTTTCCTGCAACAAGAAAGTAGAAAGATCAAGTACAAGGGAACAGAAAGCGCAGGATGGAGGTCAAAGAAAACCTAGATATAAGGTTTTGTCAGAATATGAAATGACAAACTCCATCCTGCGAAACAAGAGAAATCTTCGATCGGAGGTCGACAAAATATTTTATTGTCAAAAGAGTTCGTTGATCTCAGTCAGAAGAAGGAAAAAACTTTTAATCATTCTCAGGTCGACGAAAATTTTTCTAAAGCCAGATCGTCAATCTCAGGTAGACGAAAAATGACTTCCACAGAGAGATCGTTGATCTCATGCCGATGAAAAATCTCAAGAACATCCCCTAGTTCGTCGAGCTTCGTTAGACAAAATTTGGCAAATTCTTCGACCATAGATAGATAATTAAATTAAGGTATAACCATTCATCATGCCTAGCTGATTCATAAAGGATAGATGTTTCTTCTCATCCAAGGGTTTAGTGAAGATATCTGCCCTTTGCAAATCAGTGGGGATGAAGGTAATATTAATTTTCTTCTTGTGCACACACTCTCTAATGAAATGGTGTCTAACATCTATAAGCTTGGTCCTAGAATGATGTACTGGATTCTGTGTTATAGATATAACACTAGTACTATCACAAAATAGAGTTAAATTATTAAAGTTGTAACCATAATCCAAGAGTTGATTTTGTATCCATAGCATCTATCAATAACAACTGCCAGCTTCTATATATTCAGCTTGAAATACTTATTTTAAGAGCCTAAGCACCTAGAGGGGGGGTGAATAGGTTCTAATTTTCTTTAATAATTTAGGCAATTAACTAGTTCTTACTTAGCACAGAAAATGCAAATCACAGTAGAGAAAACACAGCACAACATACACCAGATTTATAGTGGTTCCCCAAGGTATGGGTACATCAACTTTCCCCCTTTGCCTATCCATTAGAGAATTGGATTCAGCCCAACTTCCTTCCACTTACTCAGATCCATAGATCTTACAACTCAGAACCATATTGGTTCCTACAACTCAGACTTATACAAGTCTTACCTCAGATTCTTCCCAAGAATCCTACCTCAGGCCTTATCCCTACCTCAGCCTTTATCACTAGGCTTACAACTCAGACTTTCACAAGTCCTGCACCTCAGGCACTCAGCGCTACCTCAGCCTTTATAATTACAGGCTTACAACTCAGATCTTACAAAGATCCTATAAGAAATTAATTGTTTAAGAGAGATGAAGATATCACAAGATAAAACTCTCTATAGGTGTGAGCTTCTTGATCAGTTCTTGAATAAACTGAATCTTAGGATTCAACCTGACTTAGCTGTGTCAAAGCTTCTTTATAGAAAAAAATAAGGTTGAACTTTACTTGATGTAGAATTTTATCTCCTATCAGCACCTTCCTTGAATTCAGAATAAGATCTAAATCTTCTCTTGCAGACTGTTAAGAATCTGCCTTATTAAGGGTCTCCCCTTTTCTTGTTGTTAAATACTCTTTTGAGAAGATTCACAGTTTTTTATATCTCTGTATCTGTCTCTTCTGGTTGTCAAGAATCAGTCCTTTATATTAAGTTTTCTCATGATACCGGCTGATCCGGTTTGTAACAACCTTCTGAAAGTTCTGATAAAGGTGTCAGACATATTGGTTATGATAGTTGTCGAGTCACCAGTCATGACAGGTGATTCCTTAAAGACTTTACAACTCAGCATAAACCACTCAGCAAACTGCTTCACATGTGTCGACATAAATAGACTAAGTGTCGACACAAGTCTTAATGATGTCGACATAACACTCAATGTCTTGACATAGTCATTCTTCTGCTACTCGACACAGCTTCTATTTGTATGTGTCGATACAAGTACTGTGTGTCGACACAACTGCTCCTGGTCTTGACATTACTGATGCTGACAGATGGCATTAAGTGTATGTCCAGCTGTCATTGAGTGTGTGTTGACACAAGTCCTGTGTGTCGACAAACTTCTTCTGGTCTTGACATAGCTGATGCAGACAAATGGCGTTGAGTGTATGTCCAGCTATCGTTGAGTGTGTGTCGACACAAGTCCTCTGTGTCGACACAAGTCTTCAGACCCAATATAGCTGTTGCTGTAAGATGGTGTTGAGTGTGTGTCGACAAAAACTTTCTTCAGGTGTCGACACAATTCCTGAGTGTCGATACATGCCTTTCTTCTGGTATCGACATAACTCCTGGGTGTCGACACAACATCTGCTTTAGGTGTCGACATAATTCCTGCCTTAGGTGTTGATGGCCGCAGAATAGAGACCGACTTTGGGTGGTTCAAAATGGTCAGATTCTGCGGGCCGAGTTAGAAGATTGAGTTTTCTAACGAGAGGAGGCAAGTGCACCTATCGCATAGTACTCGGTATTCGGGAAAATATTGAGGTCGTATTGTTCTCGGGGACACATTGATTATATTTACTCTTCTAGGAAGACTATTATCTTACTATCAGTAAGGTGTGATTTTTAGTTAAATTAAAACAGAATGAAAGAGAGCAGTTTTTTACTAAGTTAGTTCGATGACGGGTTAACGCTCGGCATCGAATCGGATCAAGACTAAAATAATTCTTAACAATGATTGAACTTTGTTTTTAAATTAATAAAAGGCACTTGGCCGTGGAGGTTCCAAAGACATGAACTCACCTGGGTCTAGGGATATCGCTCACCTGGACGCTAAGGCTATTCGACCGAACGTTAGTCCGATGAAGGATTCCCTTTAACGCCCGCATTATGCTAAGAACCCCGCTATTGGGTGGGGAACCCAATTTGGTAGAACTACACTCATCCTCTTTCGAGGGTATGTACGCAATTCTATTTACCCAAGGGGGATCGGTCCATACGTGCAGCCTTTCGGCGTTGCATATGCATAAGAGAAATAGAGCCAACACATCGATTATGTGGTCCTATGCGTCCTTAACCCGGGGCAAACCTTAAGTCCTTGAATTAAAATAAAATAAAAGTTCTTTAATTATTTCAAATCATTTTATTTGTCCCAATGCTCTTCGATGCTGAAGGCTAATAGAGATTAGCCACTCATCGGTATGGGGACGGCTTTATGGTTTTTAGTGAATCGTGAGCTTGAAATTAAGAGCTAAACAGTTATAAGAGAAAACATAAAAAATAGGGCGTTTAGATAAATTGAAAGCTAATTGATGCAGGCACTCACGCACACTTCAAAACCATAAAGAAATTAAATAAAGCAAGTCCTACTCAAATGAGTAGGCGGGAAATAAATGCAAGTACAAGTCATACTCAAAACTAAGTAGGCGGTAAATTAAAGCAATGTGCCATTTAACTCTTAACGAGTAGGCGGAAATAAATGCATTAATAAAAAGAAACTAAGTTACAAAAAATGAAAATTACAAGTCCCACTCAAAACTAAGTAGGCGGTAAATTAAAGCAGAGCGTCGTTTAACTCTTAACGAGTAGGCGGAAATAAATGCACACACACACACACTCTACATAATTGAAGCAAGCATAAAAAAGCATGAAAAGTAAGTCTCAAACACTCACACACTCTACATAAATGAATAAAGCAATAAAATTGCGAGTCCCGGCTCAAATGAGTGGGCGGGAGAATGAAAACAATAAAACTATCCTCATACACTCACACACACTAACATGAAATTAAAAGAGCATAATGAAAATCTACCCTCATACACTCACACACATAAAAATAACACAAAATGAAAGTTACCTAAAAATTAAAACTATAACATTTCTACCATTAAAACTTGCCAAAAACAAATAAAAAGATGAAATAAAAATTAAAGAAGCAAAAGTTTTTTTGAAAACAATGTTGAAATCAAAGTTGTTGAAAAATTAAAACGCTTACATTTTCATCCATAGGATTTCATAAAAGTGATGAAAAAGTGAAAATAAAAATTAAAGGAACACAAAGTTTTACAATCCTAAGACAAAGCTAAGTAAAAATCAAAAAGATCACTTCAAAACCTCTTTCATAATTTCATAGGAATGAAAATGTAAGACTTTAAAAAGTTTTCAATACAACTTTGATTTTGGAAAAAACACTTAAACAAAATTTTTGCCATTATAACGGCTCATTTTTTAGATAAAAGCCTATAAGGAAACCTAACATTACAACATATTGTATGAAAAATTAAAAGCAGTTACACTCATACACATAAAAACACTTTCATAAAGATGAACAAAGATGAACAAAGGGATAAAAAGAAGAAGAAAAATGAGCCACCCAAATCCATTTTCATTCCAAGTAAAGAGACACAAAAAACAACATTTTTGTTTAGATGATTAAAGCTATTAAAAACTATTACAAAGCTAAAGAGAAAGCTAAAACAAACATAAGAAGGGAGGGGGGATAAATTTCTCCTTACATTGGATTGGAAACACCAAGGGCAGCCCAAGAGAAGACACTAAATTTGGCTTAAAAAAGTGAACCCTTGGCCCTCACAGAAATTTTTTATTTATAGACAAAAAGTTCGGGTTTGACACGCCCTAGTCACGGGCCTGACAGGGGGCATGTCGGTTAGTTGTGTTTTTGACTTGGCAAACTCGGCGAGCTGGCGTAATTCTGGAAGGTCGGGGAGTGACACGTGGCAGTCACGGGCATGACAGGCATGGTCACGGGCGTGACAGAGGGCGTGTCAGAAAGAGAAGGGATAGATACTACTCTAGAGGGGGGGGGGGTGAATAGAGTAATCAAAAATTGCACTAGCAAAGTTGACTTTCTACTCAACTCCCTTGGAGTTAAATGCGGAATGAAAGTTATAGATATTTGAGATTAAACCTTAGAGCCTAACACAAGTGTTGTGCACAAAAAGGCAGCCAACTGTAATTACAGTTAAGGCTTGGAAACCTAAACAGCAACTAGCAAACCTAGTTAAGATCTAATCATAGCCACAATGCAAGTAATTAAACAAAATATTCCAGACGACACAAGGAATTTATAGTGGTTCCCCAAACAACTTGGGTACGTCCACTCTTCTACTAACAAGGTAGGAATCCACTCAGGTTTTTGATCAGGTGCCCTGCCACCAACAAGATCTGCTTCAAGTAGATGAAGAGACCCTTTAGACTTTTGATCAGGTGTCTAAAAACCAACACAGGTTTTTGATCAGGTGCCCTGCCAACACGGGATATTTTTGAAGGGAGTAATAACCTTGTACAGGAGGGGGGAAAGGAGGTTAAGGTGTCTTCTCTATTTTACAATAGATTAGAGAAGCACAATAACTTGCACTGAGCTAGAAAGCTCTAAAAGAATCAAGGCTCCCCCTGGCTAAAAGAACGTCCAGGTGAAGTCTTGCTTCAGTGCAGAAACACTTCAGAAATTACTGAAGGAACAAGCTATAAGAAGATAAAATAATATGAAATAAGATTTTCTTCTTTTGGCAGCTATCTTCTTCTTCTTCTTCTTCAAAAGGCTCTGAGTGAAGATCTTCCTGTAGGCAGGAGAACTCAGGTTGAAGAAGAGTGAAGAACTAAAGCTTCTTCTCAGTTAGATGTGAATGATCTGAGAGCAGTTGGAGACTGTAAGCTTTTAGTTTGAATGAAGCTGTTAGCTTTTGAATTCCTTTTTCCTGGATGAACTTGATTTTTGCTATGTGGACTCATTCATTTCTTTCCTCAGGGAGGTCTTTATATAGCAGCAGCAGCAACGGCTCTTTCTTGAGTTTGAATCTAGTCTTCTTCTGAACTCTGCAAGCTGGGCTGCAAAAAGCATAAAGCAAAACAAAAATACTGCAGACAGATATCCTATATTAGGATAAAGCTTTCTAAGAAGCTGCAAATACTTCTGATGAAATAATATAAAAGAAAGTCACATCAGAAAATACTCTTTACAGCCAAGGAAGACTTTTTGAGTCTAATGGCTATAAAGGACAGCCTGGCAGAAATCATATCTCAGCTATAAGACAAACAACTTTGTCAGAAAAGATTAGCTCATGCATAAAGAATTGAACTGATATTGCATGGAAATAATATCACAATTTACTCAGATAATCTTTTATAAAATATGCCAAAATAAATATGAAATTAGTCACATCATAGAAGACGACAAAACTATTTTAAAACAAACAGCAAAACGTCGAACGACCCTCGGAGATCGTCAACTAACGCACGGAGATCGTCGACCTATCGGACAGATAGTCGAACGATCCAGATAGTCGAACTATCAAAGAAGATAGTCGAACTACCTCAGCAGATAGTCGACCTATCAGAACAGATAGTCGAGCTATCAGATAGTCGATCTATCCGGACAGATAGTCGAACTACCAAAGCGAAACAGATAGTCGACCTATCACAAAAAAACAGATAGTCGACCTATCAACAGATAGTCGACCTATCAAAGCAACACAGATAGTCGACCTATCAACAGATAGTCGAACTATCAAAGCGACACAGATAGTCGACCTATCAACAGATAGTCGAACTATCAAAGCGGACAGATAGTCGACATATCAACAGATAGTCGAGCTATCAGATAGTTGAACTATCAGGACATATAGTCGAACTACCAAAGCAAACAGATAGTCGACCTATCAACAGATAGTCGAGCTATCAGATAGTTGAACTATTAGGACAGATAGTCGAACTACCAAAGCAAACAGATAGTCGACCTATCAACAGATAGTCGAGCTATCAACGCAGATAGAACGTCGACCAACTGATAGACGATCGTCGATCAGCCGATAGATGATAGTCGAGCGACGTTCGACTATAGTCGAACGAAAAACTACTTAACCAAATATTCATCTGGAAAAGCAATTCTACACAACTAGAGAATCTAACCTATCAGCTAACCTTTGACCATAGATAAATCTTGGGTCAAGAGACAGAAAGAGAGGACTGAACTCAAATCAAAACCTAGGGTTCCAACAATCTCCCCCTATTTGAGTTAAGTCTCTCAACAATTAAAACATACAAAACTAATTACTGAAAGTAAAATAAAATGCATAAAGAGAAACAACTAGGCAGATATCATCAATCAATCAGATAAGAAATTAACTGTCAATCAATGAGAAATTAAGGAGCTTCAGAGTCAGGCTTAGGATCAGAAGAGCTAGAAACAAAAGTAATCTTTCTGGTGGGATCTAGAGCTTCTTTTCTTAATAGCTTCAGGTCTTGTTCTCCAATAATTTTCAATTCAGTTGTTCTTGGGACCACTGCCTCAGGATGCTTTTCTATATACTTTGAAGGGTCAAATATCTCAGGTCTAACCTGGAACTTGTCGAGCTCCTTCTTTCTGAATTTAGACATTGTAGTCAATCCTGCAGTGTCCTTTCCTTCTGCTTTTGCTTTCTTTATTTGTGCCGCTCCAACCAGTTCAAGAAAATGAGCCATCCTAAATTTAGGATCAAGCTCTGGGCTTTCATAAATAATCTCAGAAGAAGTATCAACTGGTTTTTTATCCTGATTAACTAGATAACAAGAGGGAGGAGACTTAGCAAAGTTCTTGCTAGAATTTTCAGTTAAAATAAATTGCTTACCTTTTGGAGCATCCTTCTCAGAGAGATCTGGCTTAGAGATTGAGCTTTTGATTTCTTTAGACTGAGGAGGAGAGAAGGTTGGTCTTTGATATACTACCTCCTTAACTTGTTCTTTAACAGCATCAGGTCTTTGATGTCCAGTATGACTTTTGCCTTGGAATCCTTGCGAACTTCTCCTTTAAGCAGATTGAGATGGATTTGATCTTTCAGATTGAGAAGCAGGTTTAGAAGATAAATTTCCTGAGGCTCCTGCACTTTGGGGTGGAGGAGGAGGACCTCTAGGGTTCCATCTAGGAACTGGAGAGTCATACCTTTTTGATTTTTTCCTTTGCTTTTGCTGGTTCTTAGAGAATAACATCCAATGCTGGAAGTTTTTTGACTTTGGATCAATACCTTTCAGTATATAATAGGGTGTATCATTATCTCGGTTAGCAGGAGGAGGAGCAACAGCTTTTCTTTTCTTTTTAGCAATCCTTTTTCTTTTAGTTTTAGCAGATTCATCAGAATCGATTTCATCTTCAGAATTAGAGGAGATGGGCATATCATAAGGGTCAATTGCATCTTTCAAAGCTTTTTCCTTTTCCTTTAAAGCAGCTTTTTCTCGTTCTTCTTCTATGGCATCCTGTGCCAGGAGAGCATCTAAGTCCAAGCCCGGGGAATCATCCCATACAGTTGATTTTTCAATCTGGGCATCTGCAGCTGATTCTTGAATCTCAGAAACTGTCATAGTGACCAGTTCTGCTTGTACTTCTGGCTGAGCAACTTCAGAAATTTGAACCTCTGGTTCTGGTTAAGCTTCTAGAGCAATTTGGATAACAGGTTCTTGAGCATCTAGAACTTCTTCGAATTTATCTGTAGTATTATGAATAAAATTGTTCTAAATGACATCTAGCCATGCCTTCCAGATATTCCCAAATTATCATATCTGTTATCAAGTCTAAAAAATAAGTAAAGGGAATACCTTCAGAATCGACCACAACATGTCCTAACTCCCACAATTCATCTAGAAAGGAGGTGATGATTCCTTCTAGGTACAGGGCAACCAAGGGAGTAGAACTTTCTTCTAAACAAGCTTTAACACAGAATTCAGATTTCAATACTGCATCAGAAATCTCTTTTTCAGATAAAGAAGGAGGAGGAGCTGAAACTTCTATTGCTTTCTCTATTACTGCAAGATGAACTGCTGGAGGGGAGGCCAAGGGCTGCTCAGAGACGTCTTCATCAAGCATCTCCCCCTGCCTGATTTCAGTAGAAACTGAAACCAGGCCCCTAGAAGAAGAGGGCTCAGCAGACTTTGAGAGTTTCAGAATGGCAGCAGTCAGAGAGGAGATAGAGGAAGCAAGGGGAGCAATTGCCTCATCAATCATAGCTTTGATTGAAGGGGTAATTAACTCCACAATGCTAGAAATAAATGCAGGAGTAATTTCAAAAGATGATGATGATGATGGAATTTCAGAATATGGAAGATCAGCAGGGATGGTATATGCAAGATGAGTTGGAGAATGAACTGGAGATGCATGAGTGGATGCAAGGTGATCAAGATGATCTGAAGAGGGAATTGGTGACTGAGGAGGAGTGGGAATCTCAGACACCAACAAATCAAAACTGGGTTGAGATATCCCAGCAAGATGAGGAGGTAGAGGAGAAGCTGGAGGAGAAGCAGAATGTCGTACTTCAATTGAAGTTGAAGGAACTTCAACTGAAGTAGACGGCAAAACTGATGAAGAAGATGGAAGAGATGGATTTGCTGAGCCAGCTGCTAGAAGGGGGGGAGTGACTGCGACAGTCCTGGTGCTCTCAGAAGTAACTGGAGCAACCCCTGCGGGAGCGGGCTTCAGGAAGGTCCTTTTCCACTTTGCAAACAGCGAAGGATCCATCTTCTTGCTGGCGTTGATGGAGGTGGCGGCTGACACTAGCAGGTGGGGGTATTTCTCCTTCAAAAAAATTCCAACTACCCTTCCTAGGGTAACTTCTTTCTTTCCATTCTTTTTCCTTATCAAATCAAAAAGAACGCCTGCCCAATTTATCTGCTTCTTATTAACAATTGCACACATTAGTGCAAATTGTTTCCTTGTAATATTATCGTGGGCGGAGTGCATTCCCAGTAGCACTTTTCCAACAATTTCCGCAAGAAACTTGATCTTAAACGGGAAATTCACTTTGAGCAGCTTAGAGGGAATGCCTTCGGCATGTCCCAACTCTGTTAACATCCTTCCGAACTCAGGAGCTTCTTGCTCATACTCTTCTTCACCATTAATCAATCCAAAAATTTCAGTCAGAATAGCAGGAGTCAATATTACCTCTTCTCCGCTAATTGTTCCAGTCATCGAGTCGTCAGTTGAAGACGAAGAGAAAGCCCACTCTTTGATCTCTTGAGTGTTTATCTTTATTCTGTAGGACATGAGTTTCTCTAATCCTTGATCTCTGCACAGATTCAGAATCTCCACTATTCCTGGTTCGCAGCAGCTGAAGGCGTCGAAATCTATGCTGAAACCGGCATCAAACTTCACTACCGCAAGAAGCGCGGAAGCAATCGCCATCGAAAAATCTTGAGAAGACAAGAGAGAGACGGCGAGGGCGGAGCGGCAGAAAACGCGAGACAAAGAGCAAGCGGGAAGACGGAATGCGAAAAGACGCTCTCCGTCGACGATAAAAGCAACTATCTCTTAACCTAGGTCGACCATCGGCTTTATATTAAAACAGCGATCGTCGATCTATTTAAAAGATACTGGAGACGATGGTCGAACGGTCGTTCGACGATCGGTCCTGAAGCAGAGTAGTCGATCAATCGTTCGACTATTTCTGTCTTCACAAACAGCAAGCTGTCGTCAACCATAGATCGACGATAGGCTCGACCTGTTCGATTATCTTCGAACGCCGGTCGACGATCTTCAAGCAGATAAGCTATCTTAAACCATAGGTCGACGATAGACTTGATCCGATCGACTATCGTCGAACTTCGTTCGACTATCTTCGAACAAGTTTCAACAAGGCAGACGTCACACTTAGTCTCTTCCATTAATCATGCCTAGTTGAACCAAAAAGAACAGATCCTTCTGTTCATCTAAGGGCTTGGTGAATATATCACCTCTTTGAAGGTCTGTGGATATGAACTCAAGGCTGATCTTGTTCTTTTCCACACAATATCTCAGGAAATGGTGTCTAATCTCAATGTGCTTCGTTCTAGAGTGGTGCACTGGATTTTGTGCAATGGAGATAGCACTTGTACTATCACACATGATTTTAGTGTTCTTGTGTGAGTACCCATAATCCAAAAGTTGGTTTTGTATCCACAGGATCTGTGAACAACAACTAACAGCTGCTATATATTCAGCTTCTGCAGTTGATGTTGAGACAGAGGCCTGCTTCTTACAGAACCAAGAGACCAATCTCTCTCCCAAGAACTGGCAAGTTCCTGAGGTACTTTTCCTGTCAACTCGACAACCAGCATAGTCAGAATCAGAATATCCAATTAATTCAAATTCGGACTCAGCTGGGTACCAAAGTCCTAGATTTGGACATCCCTTCAGGTATCTCAAGATTCTCTTGAGAAGAATCAGATGAGATTCCTTGGGGTTGACCTGGAATCTAGGACAAAGGCATGTAGCAAACATTATGTCTGGCCTACTTGCAGTTAAATACAATAGGGAACCAATAATGGCCCTATAATTCTTTTGATCAACAGGCTTTCCCTGATCATCAGAATCAATAACTACATTAGTAGCCATAGGTGTATGCATTGCTGAAGCATCTGCCATCCCAAACTTCTTTACCAATTCCTTGGCATATTTGGATTGGGAGATGAAGATGCAATCAGCATCTTGCTTTACTTGGAGACCAAGAAAGTAAGACAGCTCACCCATACTACTCATCTCAAACTTAGAATTCATTAGGTCAGAAAACCTTTTGCAAAGTTTGGGATCAGTGGAGCCAAAAAATAATGTCATCCACATTGTAACACCCCAAAATGTCTTAGGAGCGACGGGGATCGAATTTGGCCAAGTCAGATTTTTGGTGCAGGTGACACGGGCCCCGACACGAGCGTGTCGGAGGTTGTGTCGGGCGTGTCGAGCTCGAGCCGTCGAGCTGGCCGTGTCGTCGACCAGTGCAGGTCGACGATGGTCGTGTGGTGGAACACGGCCTAGGACACGGGCGTGTCACACCTTTGCTGTGCGGTTGGGTACATGGGTAATGACATGGGCACGAACACGGGCGTGTCTAGCTTGACACGGGCGTGTCTGATGACGTATCACCAAGCCGTGTACCTCTCTGACTGCGAAGTGTTGATAAATTGCACACGGGGGGCGTGACATGTGTCCCGACACGGGCGTGTCGCAGGAGACACGGGCGTATCGCAGGCGACACGGGCGTGTCACAGGCGACACGGGCGTGTCGGAGGCCGTGTCACATGCCGTGTTGCTGGTTTTCAATCTTGGTCGAGACGGCGAATGAGCTACATGGCCAGGCACACGGCCATGTGCCAACCCGTGTTCGGCCCAGATTTTATGATTTTGGATTTAATCAGGGCCGTTCGTTTCCTTGGCTTTGGATCCGGCGGTGGGGGGCTGCTCCTGGGTGGTTATGGTCGGGAAATAGTGTTTAGAAACCCATTTTCCATTGGCCATTCTCTCTCTAAAAGTTAGAGAGAAGGGAGAGCAAGGAGGAAGGTGGAGTCCAAGATCCGGCCGCCGGAAGAGCTTCGGAGCTCCGAATCGCGATCCGAGTCCAGATCCGCGGAGGTGACGCCGTTGCGGTGCTTTCCAACCGTATAGTTTTCGATGGCGCCGTGGAAGAACGCAAGGGTAACGATTTCTCATCCTTGGGCATGTGAATCCCTCTTTTCCTTTGCATAGGAAGCCCTCTCTCGCGAGTGAGCGAAGAGTTGGAGCGTTCCTTGGGGTAGATATGTAAAGTCCCCCTTGTGTAGAGTCCGTATGCGAAAACGGACATAGGCATTGTGTGTGAAGCCTATCCGGACAAGTAGAGCTGGATCAGTGATGTTGCATTGCTTATGAATTGGGGAAGACTCCGGGTGTTTGGGCGTTTTTCGGGTTTTCTACGTGGTAGATTGCATCAGGGAGCCTTGGAGATTAACTCCAAGGTGCACCTGGAAAACTGGGCAAAAGCGGGTTTTGCCAACACGGTGGCCGGGGAGCCAACGTGAACATAACCGGGTTATGTGATTGTTGTGGTGGAAAAGGGACTCGGTGAGTCTTGGCCTGCGCATATGGCTTAAATTGTCGTTGCGGTGTGAGCACGGGTCAGGCGGAACCGTACTCAGTCTATGTCGTTCGGTAGGACTGTTGGCATGGATGAGGGCCTTCAGCGGTCTATGGCTTAAATTGCCGTGACCAAGGCCAGGAAGGCAAAATGCTCATATGGATGACCGTCCAAGAGGCGGTGGTGGATTGGGGACGTCTATGGCTTGAATTGACGTGACGTTGGCCGGTTCGCCGAGAATGTGCCCTGAGTGCACGGGGTGTGTGGCCGTGCGAGCCTACGCCTGTGGTGAAGTGCAAATACTTTATATAATTGCCTATGCTAATAAAGTGCAGGGAAAGAGCATTGCCGTACCGAGTGTGATGGCGGGATCATTATAATTTGGTCAGCATTGCTGACTGTTGCTATTGTTTGCCACCCGGCGGTGGTTTGTGGTTTGCAGGTGCTGCGGAGCAGAGAGGGAAATAGCGGGCTAAAGCCCTTATTGCTGTGCCGGCCCTCGAAGGCCTAATTGCTTATGTTTCTTTCCCGTTTTCATGTATGGCCGGCCTGCGTGCCGAAGTTTGGAAAACACTATTTTTGTTAAGTGAACAATGTAAGGCCTTAAGGCCAGTTCTCTTTTGTGTATGATTACATTCCTGAGTTTGTAGTGGACATTCATGCTTTGTAGCAGGGTTCTTGTTCTCTTTGTAACTGTATAAAATTGCTTCCGCTAGGTGTTGTGTAGGACGTTGTGATTGGTTGAGTGGTTTCAACGCGTAACCAACCGGTCTGTCCGTAGTATATGGCGTCGGGCCCCGGCCGGACCTACTGCTATATGCTATGCGACAGATAGGGGTGTTACAAATTGGTATCAGACTTCTGGTTTCGGTCAAGCTTAAATGAATTCGTGGACGAATTCACTTTAAGGGGTGGTGAGCACATGTGTGCGTCATCGTTATAACATGAAAAGAACCCATGAATGTCCACTTAGGAATGAAAATACACATGTTTGAGGAACCTGCGTGTTCCTATAATTGCTGTTTGCAGTAATTTATGGTCGCTTATCGGTGTTTTGCACGATTATAGGTGACCAAAAGTGGTGCTGGGCCGTCTGAACGGCCATGTTCTGAGGCGAGCAGTGCGCCAAGCGATGCACCTGCAACACCTCCGTCTGCCGAGACCATTAGGTTGGTGGCAGAAGCGGTCATGGCAATGATCAATGCACAGCCTGCAAGGCAGGTGCAGTAGCCTGCTCCTGCTGTGGAGCAAGTATCGCTTCAGGCGGCAGAGCAAAGGAGGGTTGATCAAGTAGTTTTGGAGCCAGAGTTGCCTCGGAGAGAAACTAAAAGTCAACTGAAGCACGTGATGGGCTTTCATCCACCGGTATTCACAGGGGCAGAAACCCCTACCCAAGAAGAGGATTGGCTCTCAAGGGTCAACAGGGTGATGACTGCGACAGAAACGGAAGAGTGGCAGAAGACCACTATAGCGACGTTCCTTTTGGATGGGGACGCAAGACTGTGGTGGGAAGGCCTAGAGCTACATCAGTTGCGGGGAAGGCCGTTGGCCGAAGTTCCGATGGAGGAGTTTGCGAGACTATTCATGGCTCGATACCTCCCCTCGGCGCAGAGAATTGCGCTAGAAAGCGAATTTCAGAAGTTGGTGCAAGGGGATTGCACCGTTGATGATTACCTCCACGAGTTTACTCGGTTGGGGAGATATGCCGGCGCTACCTTCGCAGACGAGGAGCGCAAGACGAGCCGCTTCTATGAAGGGCTAAGAGATGATTTAAGGTTGCTACTATCGGGGCCCAAGGCGTAGGGTTTCTTGACCCGGGTCAGTTCGGCCCGGTCCTTGGAGAAGGACATGAAGAATGTCCAAGCGAAGAAGGAATCCGGTAGTAAGAAAGCGGAGTTTAAGGCACCAACTACGTCGAAGTCGGGCTACCGCAGGTTCTATAAGAAAGCTAAGACGTCGGGTCCAGCTGCTTCAGGTGCCTCGGGGACAACTACCAATCGAACCCCGGGCGCTTGTTTCACGTGTGGAAAGACGGGGCACTTTGCCCGTGATTGCTGGAGTGGACGCTCAAAGTCCGAAAGGAAACAAGGAGCTACCTACGAGGAGAAGGGCAAAGCGGTGGAGTCGACCGCGTCCCACTATGCTCCAACTCAGCCAAGAGTCTATAACTTGGGCCAGCAGGAGGCCATCAAGCAAGCGGATGTGGTGACAGGTATGAGTTAATTTATAGCAAGTTAGCTTTAATACCGTTATCTATTGCTTGTTAGCCTAATATTGTTTGTATAGGCTTTGTTGTGATTAGTGATAGTCCGGCACGGGCACTGTTCGATACAGGAGCTTCACACTCCTTCTTGTCCGAAAGCTTTATATCGCGCATCGGAGTCCCTTCTTCGATGGCGAAGGACAAGTTGGATGTGCTACTACCGAATGGATGCTCGATGCGTGCGGACAGAGTGTGCGCCGTGAAGGTTCACATAGGGAACCAAGAGTTCGACTTGCTAGCGTCATTGCTGCCGCTAGTGGAGTTTGACGTTATATTTGGAATGGATTGGCTGTCAGAGCAGAAGGCTTGGATCGACTGTGATCGGAAGGAGGTCAAGCTGGGTGTAGGGCGGGAGACTACATTCGAAGGGCTGAAGGGGTCGAGCAAGACACTGATGTCTGCTCTTCAGGTGGTAAAGGCAGTTCGTGCTGGTGCAGAGCTGTTCTTCGCAATAGTTGGGGCTGTAGAGTCGAAGTCCACTTTGGATGAGATCCCCGTGGTATGCAAGTACCCAGATGTGTTCCCGGATAGCCTTCCTGGAGCCCCACCGCTGCGAGAGATTGATTTCACCATCGAGCTCGTGCCGGGGGCCAAACCGGTGTCACGTGCTTTGTATAGGTTGGCGCCTAAGGAGATGGCAGAGTTGAAAGTTCAGCTAGAGGAGCTGATGGAGCAAGGGTATGTGCATCCAAGCTCGTCGCCTTGGAGCGCACCGGTCCTCTTCGTTAAGAAGAAGGACGGGAGTATGCGGCTGTGTATCGACTACAGAGAGTTGAACAAGCTGACGGAGAAGAATAAGTACCTGATCCCGAGGATTGATGATCTCTTTGATCAGTTAGTCGGATCGTCGGTATACTCCAAGTTGGACTTGAAGTCGGGGTACTATCAGCTAAGGATCAGGGAGTGTGATATCCCGAAGACGGCGTTCAGTACGAGGTATGGGCATTTCGAGTTCACGGTCATGCCGTTTGGACTGACGAATGCGCCATCAGTATTTATGGACTTGATGAACAGGACGTTCCGAGATTTCCTGGATCGCTTCGTGATCGTCTTTATTGACGATATATTGGTGTACTCGCAGTGCGAAGAAGATCACTTCAAGCACTTGCATCTGGTGTTGGAGACTCTGAGGAGGAATGAGCTTTATGCGAAATTCTCCAAGTGCGAGTTCTGGCTACCCTCAGTAGCGTTCCTTGGTCATATAGTAAGAGGGGAAGGTATAGCAGTGGATCCGGCGAAGATTGTTGCGATACAGGAGTGGCCTGCATTATCTTCTGTCGCAGAAGTCCGTAGTTTTCTCGGGCTTGCTGGATATTACAGGCGCTTCGTAGAGAACTTCTCGCGAATAGTATTACCTCTCACGAAGTTGACTAGGAAGGTTCATAAATTCTGGTGGACGCAAGAGTGCGTGCAAGCTTTGGAGGAGCTGAAGAGGCGGTTGACCACGGTGCCAGTGCTTAGTTCACCGAGTGGGACCGAGGGCTTCGAGGTGTATAGCGACGCTTCAGGTAGTGGCTTGGGCTGCGGGTTGTTGCAGCATGGGAGCGTGATAGCGTATGGATCGCGTCAGTTGAAGGTGCATGAAAGGAATTATCCGGTGCACGACTTGGAGTTGGCGGCCGTGATATTTGCACTCAAGTTGTGGAGGCACTACCTTTACGGCGTAAGGGTCGATATATACACCGATCACAAGAGCCTAAAATACTTGTTGGATCAAAAGGACCTTATTATGAGGCAGAGGAGGTGGATGGAGTTCCTGGGGGACTACACCTTCAAAATACATTATGTACCCGGGAAGGGAAACGCAGTTGTGGATGCGCTGAGCCGCAGGGCTCCCGCCCAAGCCAACTAGTTGTCGGTGCATGAAGAGCGGCTAGTACGGGAGTTGGAGGAGCTTGAGATCTGTTGCGTTGACAAGCAGACGAGCGCCAAAGCAATGTTAAACTGGATAGAAGTGCAGTATGACCTGGTTGACCGGGTTCGGCAGGCATTGGAGCTAGATGACTCCATGAAGGAGCTTATGGAGGCCGCTCTGGATGGGTCAAATTCCCAGTTCTTGGTGGAAGATGGTTTATTAAGGAAGGATCATCGGTTGTGCGTCCCGAGTGGGGGTAACCTCCGGGCGGAGTTGATGTACGAGGCTCATCATACCAAGTACTCAATCCACCCAGGGAGCACGAAGATGTATCGTGACCTCAAGAAGCTGTTCTGGTGGCCGGGGCTCAAGAAAGATGTTGCGTTGTACGTAGCTAAATGCCAAACGTGCGCCTTGGTGAAGGCGGAATGCCAAAAGCCGGGAGGATTTCTGAAGTCCTTGCCTATACCGGAGTGGAAATTTGACGATATATCTATGGACTTTGTGCACGGGTTGCCAAGGTCGCAGAAAGGGAACGACGCCATCTCGGTGATCGTAGAACGGCTAACCAAGGTGTCGCATTTCATTCCGCATAGGAAGGATGATCTAGTGGAGAAACTGGCAAAGTTGTATGTTGACAATATTGTTAGACTGCATGGTGTGCCCCGTAGCATTGTGAGTGATCGCAATGGGCGGTTCACGTCAAATGATTGGAGTTTGGTGCAGCAGATGCTGGGAACAAAGTTAAAGTTCATCACAGCTTTCCATCCGCAGACGGATGGGCAGACCGAGAGGGTCAATAGAACGATGGAGGACATGCTACGCATGTGTGTTCTGGATTTCGGTAAGCAGTGGGAAGACCACCTGTATTTGGTGGAGTTCGCGTACAACAACAGCTACCAAGCAAGTATACAAATGGCACCCTTCGAGGCCCTGTATGGTAGGAAGTGTCGCACGCCGTTATCGTGGCTTGAAACGGGTGAGGCAATGTTGTATAAGAAGCAGGAGGTTGAGAGTGCTACCTCGTTAGTGCGGATCATTCAGGAGCGCTTGTTGATCGCTCAGGACCGGCAGGCGAAGTATTACAATGCCAAGCTCCGGAACGTGGAGTTTGCGGTAGGTGATTGGGTATACCTGAAAGTGAAGCCGTTCAAGGGGGTTTTGCGGGTGAGACGCTTGAAGAAGCTGAGCCCAAGATACCTTGGACCTTTTGAGGTTCTGGAGCGAGTCGGCGAAGCTACATACCGTTTGAAGCTATCAGTGGAGTTGAGTGGGTTACACGATGTGTTCCACATTTCTGTGTTGCGGAAGGCGGTGCAAGAGCCTTCGCAGGTGATCGAAGTTGACCAAGTGCCGGTGGACGAGGGGTTGACGACTAGGGTCAAGCCTATTCGTATCAAAGATGTTGAGGTCAAGAGACTCCGTAACAAGGAGATCCAGATGGTTAAGGTCCGGTGGGATAATTGCGGGCGTGAGGAGCTCTCTTGGGAACGGGAGCAGACTATGCTCGAGGAGTACCCGGAATTGTTCCGCTCAGGTACTGTTTTTCGTTAAGCCCTATTTTTCCTTTATTAATTTCGTGGGCGAAATTCTTTAAGGGGGTAGAATTGTAACACCCCAAAATGTTGTAGGAGCGACGGGGATCGAATTTGGCCAAGTCTGATTTTTGGTGCAGGTGACACGGGCCCCAACACGGGCGTGTCGGAGGCCGTGTCGGGCATGTCGAGCTCGAGCCGTCGAGCTGGCCGTGTTGTCGACCAGTGCAGGTCGACGATGGTCGTGTGGTGGAACACGGCCTAGGACACGGGCGTGTCCCAGGCCGTGTCACACATGTGCTGTGCGGTTGGGTACACGGGTAATGACACGGGCACGGACACGGGCGTGTCTAGCTTGACATGGGTGTGTCTGATGCCGTGTCACCAAGCCGTGTACCTCTCTGACTGCGAAGTGTTGATAAATTGCACACGGGGGGCGTGACACGGGTCCCGACACGGGCGTGTCGCAGGCGACACGGGCATGTCGGAGGCCGTGTCACATGTCGTGTTGCTGGTTTTCAATCTTGGTCGAGACGGCGAATGAGCTACACGGCCAGGCACACAGCCGTGTGCCAACCCGTGTTCGGCCCAGATTTTATGATTTTGGATTTAATCCGGGCCGTTCGTTTCCTTGGCTTTGGATCCGGCGGTGGGGGGCTGCTCCTGGGTGGTTATGGTCGGGAAATAGGGTTTAGAAACCCATTTTCCATTGGCCATTCTCTCTCTAAAAGTTAGAGAGAAGGGAGAGCAAGGAGGAAGGTGGAGTCCATGATCCGGCCGCCGGAAGAGCTTCGGAGCTCCGAATCGCGATCCGAGTCCAGATCCGCGGAGGTGATGCCGTTGCGGTGCTTTCCAACCGTATAGTTTTCGATGGCGCCGCGGAAGAATGTAAGGGTAATGATTTCTCATCCTTGGGCATGTGAAGCCCTCTTTTCCTTTGCATAGGAAGCCCTCTCTCACGAGTGAGCGAAGAGTTGGAGCGTTCCTTGGGGTAGATATGTAAAGTCCCCCTTGTGTAGAATCCGTATGCCAAAACAGACATAGGCATTGTGTGTGAAGCCTATCCGGACAAGTAGAGCCGGATCGGTGATGTTGCATTGCTTTGAACTGGGGAAGACTCCGGGTGTTTGGGCATTTTTCGGGTTTTCTACGTGGTAAATTGCATCAGGGAGCCTTGGAGATTAACTCCAAGGTGAACCCGGAAAACTGGGCAAAAGCGTGTTTTGCCAACACGGTGGCCGGGGAGCCAACGTGAACATAACCGGGTTATGTGATTGTTGTCGTGGAAAAGGGACTCGGTGAGTCTTGGCCTGCGCATATGGCTTAAATTGTCGTTGCGGTGTAAGCACGGGTCAGGCGGAACCGTACCTGGTCTATGTCGTTCGGTAGGACCGTTGGCATGGATGAGGGCCTTCGGCAGTCTATGGCTTAAATTGTCGTGACCAAGGCCAGGAAGGCAAAATGCTCATATGGATGACCGTCCAAGAGGCAGTGGTGGATTGGGGACGTCTATGGCTTGAATTGACGTGACGTTGGCTGGTTCGCCGAGAATGTGCCCTGAGTGCATGGGGTGTGTGGCCGTGCGAGCCTACGCCTGTGGTGAAGTGCAAATAATTTATATAGTTGCCTATGCTAATAAAGTGCAGGGAAAGAGCATTGCCGCCCCGAGTGTGGGGGCGGGATCGTTATAATTTGGTCAGCATTGCTGACCGTTGCTATTGTTTGCCACCGGGCGGTGGTTTGTGGCTTGCAGGTGCTGCGGAGCAGAGCGGGAAATAGCGGGCTAAAGCCCTTGTTGCTGTGCCGTCCCTCGAAGGTCTAATTGCTTATGTTTCTTTCCCGTTTTCATGTATGGCCGGCCTGCGTGCCGAAGTTTGGAAAACACTATTTTTGTTAAGTGAACAATGTAAGGCCTTAAGGCCAGTTCTCTTTTGTGTATGATTACATTCCTGAGTTTGTAGTGGACATTCATGCTTTGTAGCAGTGTTCTTGTTCTCTTTGCAACTGTATAAAATTGCTCCCGCTAGGTGTTGTGTAGGACGTGATGATTGGTTGAATGGTTTCAACGCGTAACCAACCGGTCTGTCCGTAGTATATGGCGTCGGGCCCCGGCCGGACCTACTGCTATATGCTATGCGACGAATAGGGGTGTTACACACATACACTTAAACTAACAGGATTGTGTCCTTGTGGTGCTTGACGAAGAGGGTTCTATCAACTACTCCCCTAACAAAGTTGTGCTCTAACAGGAATCTAGCTAGAGTCTCATACCAGGCTCTTGGTGCTTGTTTTAGTCCATAAAGAGCTTTCTGCAACTTGAATACATGTGAGGGCTGAGTTGAAGAAACAAAACCGGGTGGCTGTTCAACAAAAACCTCTTCCTTTAGCTCACCATTAAGAAAAGCACTTTTGACATCCATTTGAAAAACCTTAAACTTCATATAGGCTGCATAGGCTAAAAAGATCCTTATTGCCTCTAGCCTTGCAACAGGAGCAAAGGTTTGGTCATAATCTATACCTTCCTCCTGTCTGTAGCCCTGAGCTACAAGCCTAGCTTTATTCCTTACAATGATTCCATTTGCATCCAACTTGTTTCTATACACCCACTTGGTGCCTATGATCAGTTGGCCTTTAGGTCTTGGAACCAAAGTCCATACTTTACATCTTTCAAACTGATTGAGTTCCTCTTGCATGGCAATGATCCAGTGGGGATCTAGCTCAGCATCTTTAATGGTGAGGGGCTCAATCTGTGAAAGGAAATAAGCATGCATCACATCCTATCTTAACTGATGTCTTGTTTGAACACCAGCTGATATGTCTCCTATCACTTGAGATGTAGGGTGATCTCTAAGTGTGACAACATCAGCAGGTGGGATGTGATCTTCAGCAATAGTTGGGATTAATTCCTCAGGAGGAATTTGATCTACTATTGGTGGTACAACAACAATTTCTGCAATGTCTTCATCACTGTCTGATTCAGTGATATGAAGAGTTGAAAGATGCAGGATTTCTTGAGTGACATCTTTGGAAGATTCTTGTACCTGTAATGAACTTGAGGAAGGGGAAGTTTCCTTCTCCTTGTAAAACATTTGGGATTCATCAAAGGACACATGAACAGACTCTTCAATTTTAGAAGATGATTTATTAAATACCCTATAAGCTTTGCTTACTTGGGAATATCCAAGAAAAATTCCCATTGAAGCCTTTGCTTCAAACTTTCTAAGATATTCTTTATTGTTATTATGAATATAAACAACACAGCCAAAAACTCTAAAATAATTTATTTTAGGTTTCTTTCCTTTAAGTAACTCATAAGGAGTTTTACACTTAAGCTTGTGTATCAGACTTCTATTCAGGACATAGATGGCTGTACTAACAGCTTCTACCCAATAGGAAAGAGGCATATTAGCATCTGCCAACAATGTGCCAGCAGCTTCAATTAGTGTTCTGTTCTTCCTTTCAACTACCCCATTTTGTTGGGGAGTTCTAGGAGCTGAGAAGCTATGTTTGATACCTTCTCTCTCACAGAATTCTTGCATGAGAAGAGAGTCAAACTCAGTACCATGATCACTTCTGATCAAGGCCACATGAGTAGAGTACTCAGTCTGCACACATAATAGAAAGTCTGTAAGGGCTTTGAAGTTATCAGCCTTAGTTCTCAGAAAGAACACCCAAGTGAACCTAGAGAAGTCATCTACAATGACTAGGGTGTAATACTTCCCTCCTAAACTCTGTACATTTATTGGGCCAAATAGGTCCAAATGTAATAAATACAGGATTCTAGGAGAATCACTTTTATTTACTGATTTAAATGAGTTCTTGGTTTGCTTGCCTAGTTGACAAGCCTTGCATAGGCTCTCCTTCTTGTAGGGGCAAGAAGGTAAACCTCTAACAAGGTTGTGTTTAGATAACCTAGATATATTCTTGAGTTTAACATGGCTAAGCCTTTTATGGCATAGAGTATTGTTATTTGTTACTTCATTAAACAAGCAGATTTCAGAGTGAGTTGAATTAAAATCTACTAAATAAATATTACCTTGTCTAATGCCTACTAATACAACATTATTATTTAAAGTAATATTACAAAGAGAGTTAGAGAATGATACCTGATATCCAGCATCACATAACTGACATAATGAAATTAGATTATGCTTCAGTCCAGTCACATAAGTAACTCTCTTGAATGTAACAGCTCCAACTGTCATCCTGCCATAGCCTTCAGTTTGACCACAGCTTGAATCTCCAAAGATTACCTTTGGGCCAAGCTTTTCCTTGAACCTTGACAGATGTTCTTTATTTCCTGTCATGTGCTTGGAGCAACCACTATCCAAATACCACTTATTTTGAGTGATAGGATAGTTCTTCACCTGCAAATAAATCAATTTAAACATTGTGGACCAAGGTAACCTTGGGTCCCTTGTTTTTCACATAAGATAAACTGAAAATAAATGAATAAGCAGGCTGAGGGTGATAACCTAATGGGTAAGATCTCCTAGGTGGGATTCTCCATGCAGATGATGGGTCAATAAACCTAGGGTTTCTATTCATATTTGGGTTTCTAAAGTTCTGGTTGGGATTTTGAAATTCTTGTTGAAAGCGTCGATCGACGTTCGACGATTGGTACCCAGATCGTCGATCTTCGTTCGACCATTGGGCCTGTGATCGTTGAGCAGCGTTCGACGCCCTTTTTAATTCCTTAAATTTTTGTTTTCTTTTCTCTCTTTTAGCTTTATTTAAAGCTCTATTTACTTGATTGACTTGCTCAGTGTTTTTTATTCCACTAGATGAAATAAAATTCACTGGAGTTGAAAGTTGGTTTTTAAGAATGATTGGGGGCTCACTAGAAGATGCTCCTAAGCCTAATTTGTTATTGCCTGACCTAGTGTTAGACATGCTAGTTATTTCAAGCAACTTAAGGCTTCTACCATTCAGAGACTCTTCTAACCTTTTGGACTTGGCTAATTCATTCTTAAGGAATTTGATTTCTTCACTAGCATTAGTGCGTTCTGTTGTTAACCTAATGTTTTCAATAGATATGATTTCTGATTCAGCTAGCCTATGTCTAAGTTCTTTAATCTCTTTTTCAGAACTGATTAAATCTAAACATAAGGATTTAAATTCTAATTTAAATTCTGCAGATGTAAAATCATAAGAAGATAATACCTCATCTTCAGTTGGCATCTCTTCATCAGAATCTGAATTCTCTGCAGCTGAGTGATTGCTGCAGGCATCAATTGCCATTAGGCAAACTTCCTTTGCCTTCTTTTCTTCTTCATCCTCACTGGAGCTTGAGGAAGAGGATTCCTCATCTGAATCACTCCAGGTTTCAGCAACAAAGCCTCTCTCCTTTTTGTTCTTGTAGGAGGATGGCTTGGAATGCTTCCTGTGCTGATCCTTGTCTTTTCTTTTATCTTTGTTCTTTTCCTCTGGACAATCTGGAAGAATATGTCCAGGCTTCCTGCAACCATAACAAATTATTTCTTTAGAGGGGGTACGATCATACCTTGGTTTATCTTCATACTTTGAAGATTTCTTTCTAAATTCCTTCCTTCCCATCTTGAGAAACCTTTTGGCAAATAATGTCATCAGTTCCTCATTGGACTGGCTTCCTTCAGAAGCTTCAACAGCTTTAAGAGCAAGGGTTTGCTCTTTTCTTGTAGGAGTTGGGGTCTTTGCTTCAGCTTCAGCTTCCCTGGACTTCAGCACTTGCTCAAAAGACTTGAGCTTGCCGAGAAGGGCTTCTGTTGAGATTTCATTTGTGCTTCTGGCCTCCTTAATAGGCCAGATCCTCAGATCCCATGTGCTAGGGAAGCATATAAGAATCTTATCATTGACCTCTGTCAATGAAATATCCTTGTCAAGGGTCCTCAGCTCATTGATGATTGAGCTGAGCCTTGTGTACATTCCTTCAACTGATTCAGCATCAGTTTTCTTGAAATTCTCGTACTGTGAGACAAGGTTGGACCTCATGTCCTTCCTTTCATCAGCTAAACCAGCTACAATCTGGTTCAGTGTGTCCCACATAGCTTTTACTGAGGAGCAGTCAGCAACCTTCTGGAATACTTCATCAGACATTGTCTGAGCCAGAATGTTCATTGCCTTGGCATCTGCTATCTTTGCCTTTTTGTATTCATCATTGTAGTCTGGAGGAGGCACTGCACTCATATCAGATGATGAGGCAGTAGCTGCAGCAGGTGGTCTTGGTGGTCCTGTCAAAATAGAAGCAAAAATACTTTCATCAATAGAGTTCATATATAATTTGATCCTTGCCTTCCAGATGCCAAACTTAGCTAAGTTGCATGCTGGAGGTCTGGTGCTAGAATAATCCTTGGACTGGGCCATGATAGTGAAAGTGAATATCTATAAACTTTGGTATCTATCAGGATCTTGTGACTTAGGTGTTAGCCTATTCAGTCAGTCAACCTCCCTCTGATACCAATTGAAAGAGAAGGGATAGATACTACTCTAGAGGGGGGGTGAATAGAGTAATCAAAAATTGCACTAGCAAAGTTGACTTTCTACTCAACTCCCTTGGAGTTAAATGCGGAATGAAAGTTATAGATATTTGAGATTAAACCTTAGAGCCTAACACAAGTGTTGTGCACAAAAAGGCAGCCAACTGTAATTACAGTTAAGGCTTGGAAACCTAAACAGCAACTAATAAACCTAGTTAAGATCTAATCACAGCCACAATGCAAGTAATTAAACAAAATAATCCAGACGATACAAGGAATTTATAGTGGTTCCCCAAACAACTTGGGTACGTCCACTCTTCTACCAACAAGGTAGGAATCCACTCAGGTTTTTGATCAGGTGCCCTGCCACCAACAAGATCTGCTTCAGGTAGATCAAGAGACCCTTTAGACTTTTGATCAGGTGTCTAAAAACTAACACAGGTTTTTGATTAGGTGCCCTGCCACCAAGGGATACTTTTGAAGGGAGTAATAACCCTGTACAGGAGGGGGAAAGGAGGTTAAGGTGTCTTCTCTATTTTACAATAGATTAGAGAAGCACAATAACTTGCACTGAGCTAGAAAGCTCTAAAAGAATCAAGGCTCCCCCTGGCTAAAAGAACGTCCAGGTGAAGTCTTGCTTCAGCGCAGAAACACTTCAGAAATTACTGAAGGAACAAGCTACAAGAAGATAAAATAATATGAAATAAGATTTTCTTCTTCAGGCAGCTATCTTCTTCTTCTTCTTCTTCAAAAGGCTCTGAGTGAAGATCTTCCTGTAGGCAGGAGAACTCAGGTTGAAGAAGAGTAAAGAACTAAAGCTTCTTCTCAGTTAGATGTGAATGATCTGAGAGCAATTGGAGACTGTAAGCTTTTAGTTTGAATGAAGCTGTTAGCTTTTGAATTCCTTTTTCCTGGATGAACTTGATTTTTGCTATGTGGACTCATTCATTTCTTTCCTCAGGGAGGTCTTTATATAGCAGCAGCAACAACGGCTCTTTCTTGAGTTTGAATCTAGTCTTCTTCTGAACTCTGCAAGCTGGGCTGCAAAAAGCATAAAGCAAAACAAAAATACTGCAGACAGATATCCTATATTAGGATAAAGCTTTCTAAGAAGCTGCAAATACTTCTGATGAAATAATATAAGAGAAAGTCACATCAGAAAAGACTCTTTACAGCCAAGGAAGACTTTTTGAGTTTAACGGCTATAAAGGACAGCCTGGCAGAAATCATATCTCAGCTATAAGACAAACAACTTTGTCAGAAAAGATTAGCTCATGCATAAAGAATTGAACTGATATTGCATGGAAATAATATCACAATTTACTCAGATAATCTTTTATAAAATATGCCAAAATAAATATGAAATTAGTCACATCATAGAAGACGACAAAACTATTTTAAAACAAATAGCAAAACGTCGAACGACCCTCGGAGATCGTCGACCGATGCACGGAGATCGTCGACCTATCGGACAGATAGTCGAACGATCCAGATAGTCGAACTATCAAAGAAGATAGTCGAACTACCTCAGCAGATAGTCGACCTATCAGAACAGATAGTCGAGCTATCAGATAGTCGATCTATCCGGACAGATAGTCGAACTACCAAAGCGAAACAGATAGTCGACCTATCAAACAGATAGTCGACCTATCACAGAAAAACAGATAATCGACCTATCAACAGATAGTCGACCTATCAAAGCAACACAGATAGTCAACCTATCAACAGATAGTCGAACTATCAAAGAGACACAGATAGTCGACCTATCAACAGATAGTCGAACTATCAAAGCGGACAGATAGTCGACCTATCAACAGATAGTCGAGCTATCAGATAGTTGAACTATCAGGACAGATAGTCGAACTACCAAAGCAAACAGATAGTCGACCTATCAACAGATAGTCGAGCTATCAGATAGTTGAACTATCAGGACAGATAGTCGAACTACCAAAGCAAACAGATAGTTGACCTATCAACAGATAGTCGAACTATCAACGCAGACAGAACGTCGACCAACTGATAGATGATCGTCGATCAGCCGATAGACGATAGTCGAGCGACGTTCGACTATAGTCGAACAAAAAACTACTTAACCAAATATTCATCTGGAAAAGCAATTCTACACAACTAGAGAATCTAACCTATCAGCTAACCTTTGACCATAGATAAATCTTGGGTCAAGAGACAGAAAGAGAGGACTGAACTCAAATCAAAACCTAGGGTTCCAACAGTGTCGAGCAGTGTTCGACGATCTTCGGGCGCCGATCGACGATTTGGAAGCTTCGGGGAGTGACACGTGGCGGTCATGGGCGTGACAAGTTTCAGTCACGGGCGTGTCAGTGGGCGTGACTTGGACAGCTGGCAGTTCTGATGTCGGCAGCGTTAAGTGTGAAAAAGCGTTGAGTGTCGACCTCGACACAGGCGTGACGTTGCTTGGACACGGGAGTGACATGATGGCATTGAGTGTTGAACAGTAAAATCGTTGAGTGTCGACTATCTGAAGGAGTTGAGTGCCTGTCACGGGCGTGTTAGGCATGGTCACGGGCGTGACAGGTCAAATTTTGTCTTTTTCTGAAATTTTTCAGAAAACAAAAAAAAGATAAGTTAGAATTGTTTTTTTACAAAAAGAAGCATATTTATTAAACAAAGCAAACAAAAAAGGTAAAAATAAAGTAAAACGACTTAATAAAAATACTATAAAAGTAGGTATATTTATAACTCATCAAATACCCCCATACTTAAGCTTTTGTTATTCCAGAGCAAAATTTTGAGGTGAACTTATAAGGAATAATAACGAACTCTAAGTTCTGCTACCGCTTGAATTATTTATCAGAGAGATCTAAATAAATATACGGGGTATAAGAGTTAAGTCCTAAAATTATGTAGATGATTTAAACAGGGCAAAAGTTTTTGCCAAAAGACTTCTTGATGTAATCAAATAAAAAGGAATATTTGTATTGGTTAGATTAACAGAAAATAGTTTGGAATTATATGAACATTAGCTTATAGGAGTTTTACTGGAAATAATGCAATTTACAAATTATGCTCTTAAAAAGATTTTTGAATTAATTCTAGAGTCATGATATTCGCTAAGGGGGTTGATGTTGGTTTATGAAGCTGCTTGAATTTTGAGGCGAGATAATTTTTTCTCGAACCTCCAAATTTTTTTTTTTGATTTGGATGTTAAAGGAAAACGAAATCTTATTTTCATTAACATGAATTTTTTTTATTCTTCATAATAAGAATTAACCCAATTTATATGTATAGGAGTAATGAATTTTATCCTCTTACTCCGTAACAAATAATCTTATAATTTATTAGGTGCCTATGTTTACGAAACGAAATCTTATTCCCATTGACATAGAATTTTTTTTTTATTATAATTTTGGGTAAAAATTTTTATCATACCAAGTAGGTTATGATAAGTAAGGGGAGAAAAAAGAACTATATTTTTAATTAAATAAATTTTGAGAGCAACCTTTATAAATTGTACGTTCCGATTTTTTAGAAAGCTAAAAGTAAGCATAATTGAATTCTATAGTCGTTATTTTCTAACATGGTACACGTGCTCCTATCTATGAAAAATTAGACGTAGTACCTAAAGTGAGTCCCGTATTTTTAACAAAGTATAATAAATTCTTTAAAACTTAACCCCGACTATTTATATTTTTCAATTTATAATTAACAAACGAATAGTGAAAAAAAAATTGAAAAAATTCGCATGTAAATAAACTCAAAACAAAAGTTTTGGATATCAAGAAACTTAAGAATGATATATTTTATTTATTTGTTTCATAAATTATATATATATATTTTTTGAATTTTTGAATTTATTATCTTTTTTTGTATTTTTATATTTATTTCTATAATATATACATACTAAAGAAAGAAAAATGCGAAAATAAATTTTTTTAGATATTTGAGTTTTGCGAATTTTTTTATATTTTTAATTTTTTTTAATTTTTTTTTGTATTTTAAAGAAAATTTTCATTCTATTTACAAAAATTTAGGAGAAAAAGAGAAGTTATTTACAAGGACGAGAGAGAAAAAAGGAGAGGGGAAAGAGAAAGATTATTTACAAAAAATATTTACAAAAATATTTACAAAAAATATTTACAAAAATAAAAAACTAGCTTGCCACGAGATGACTCGTTATGTGAATGTCTCGATGAGCCGGATCTCGCAGACCGAGTTAAAAAAAAGTGAAACTTCAAATTTTTTTTGATTTTTGTGTTTTATACATATATTTTTTTTGTTTTGAAATTTTGTTTTTCTAATTTTTTTTTGTTTATTTTTAATATATATATTTTTTGTTTTTTGAAATGAAATCGAAAAATAAAGGTGCAGAAAAAGAAAGTACATAAATACGAAAACACCCCCATACTTAGTTCCAACATTGTCCCCAATGTTGTATGCTAAGCATAAGGAACAAAATAGCAGCTATATGTACAAAAAAGGAAAGAAAGAGGGGGGGCAGAAAACGTCCCTGATCCGCGCTCGGGGAAGCCTATTAGAAACCCTGCAGTTATTAGAAAAATAGAATACATGATAAATAAAGACGTAAAAAAAGATAAGCGTGGGATTCCTCCCAGGAGCGCTTTGTTTATAGTCGCGTAACTTGACAATATTGGCGGGGATTATATATGGAGAAGGGTTATAGTTTCGCTCCTACCGATCATAGGGTCACCTGCTATATAAGACTTTAACCGATTAGCGTTCACCTTAAAAGTTCCTTTTTCGGGGTGGGAGACGAGTATGGTCCCGTTTGGAAAATCTTTTTCAACCCTGAAGGGGCCGAACCATCGCGATTTTAGTTTACCCGGAAAAAGTCTAAGACGACAAATGTAAAGAGGGACTAGATCGCCCGGCGAAAAAAATTTTGGGGATTTAATTTTTCGATCGTGATATAACTTAGAACGCTCCTTATAGAACTTATTGCTCTCGTAAGCGTTCGCACGCCATTCATCGAGCTCATTTAGTTGCAGTTTTCTATTCTGAGCGGCTAAGTTAGAGTCGAGGTTTAAAAGTTTTAATGCCCAAAGTGCGCGGTGCTCCAATTCTACGGGTAAATGGTATGCTTTGCCATAGACTAATCGAAACAGAGTACAACCGATAGCGGTTTTGTACGCCATACGATATGCCCATAACGCGTCGTCAAGCTTGGAGGACCAATCTTTCCTATTAAGTGAAACAGTTTTTTCTAATATGCGTTTTATCTCTCGATTTACTACCTCAACTTGGCCACTTATTTGCGGGTGGTAGGGGGTGGCAAGTTTGTGCGTGACTCCGTATTTAGCTAACGTCATAGCCATTAGAGCGTTACAGAAATGCGTTCCCCTATCACTAACAATAGCGCGAGGCGTACCGAAGCGAGAAAATAATTTTTTTAGAAATGTAACGACGACTAGCGCATCGTTGCTGGGGAGAGCTTGCGCTTCCGCCCACCTTGATACGTAGTCGACCGCCATTAAAATATACATATTTTTATAAAAAGGAGGTAGGGGGCCTACAAAATCTATGCCCCATAAATCGAAGACTTCGCATTCTAAAACATGTTTTGGGGCATCTCGTCTCGACGTGAGATGTTACCCGACCGCTAACAGCTATCGTATGCGCGCACAAAATTGTGTGCGTCTTTGAAGAGAGTGGGCCAAAAGTATCCCGCCTCTAGCGCCTTCCTAGCGGTCCGGTTGGCTTGATAGTGCCCCCCGACTGGACCCTCGTGGCAGTGCCTCGATATTTTCGTGCACTCCATACCCGCGACGCATCTTCAGATCGCTTGGTCCGCGTAGATACAGAAAAGAAATGTGTCATGCCAAAAGAAATTTTTCAAGTCGGAAAAGAATTTCTTCTTTTGATGACTTGAATATTCTTTTGGAATAACCCGCGCGACTAAATAGTTCGCAAAATCTTCGAACCAAGGCGAAGATGATGAAGACGAATGAAGGGCAAGAAGGCGTTCCTTGGGGAATTTGTCATTTATTTCAGATTTGACGAGCGCTTCCGCACCCGGATTTTCTAAATGGGAGAGGTGGTCTGCCGCTAGATTTTCTACGCCCTTCTTATCCCGGATCTCCAAGTCAAATTCTTGAAGGAGGAGAATCCATCGAAGAAGGCGGGGTTTCGTGTCGGTTTTGGCTTGTAAATACTTAAGGGCGGAGTGATCGGTAAAAACGATAACTTTAGATATCGTTAAATACAAGCGAAACTTATCGAAGGCAAAAAGGACGGCTAAGAGTTCCTTTTCCGTCGTCGTGTAATTCACGTGTGCGGAAGTGAGCGACTTGCTAGCATAATAAATTGGATGAAAATGTTTTTCTACTCGTTGGCCAAGAATGGCGCCTAAGGCAATATCACTAGAGTCGCACATGATTTCGAATGGGAGGGACCAATTAGGGGCCACTAGAATTGGAGAATTGATAAGTTTTTGTTTTATAAAATTGAAGGCAGACTCGCAATTGCAACTAAAGACAAAAGGATATTCATTTTCCAAGAGGTGAGTAAGTGGCTTTGTTATTTTTGAAAAATCTTGAATAAAGCGTCTGTAAAAGCCCGCGTGGCCTAAGAAACTCCTAATAGATTTTATGTTAGTCGGCTGAGGAAGCTTTTCTAAGATTTATACTTTGCCTTATCGACCTCTATCCCGTTAATCGAAATCTTATGGCCGAGGACCAAACCTCCTCGAACCATAAAGTTGCACTTTACCCAATTAAAAACAAGATGCGTGTCCTCGCATCGCTGGAGGACACGATCGAGATTACGAAGACAATCCGGGAATTAGCATCTGAATACAGAAAAGTCATCCATAAATACTTCCATAATATCTTATACTAGCTCACCAAAGATTGCTAGCATACATCTTTGGAATGTAGCTGGCGCATTGCAGAGGCCAAATGGCATTCTTCAGTAGGAGAAGGTGCCAAAAGGGCAAGTAAAAGTCGTTTTCTCTTGGTCCTCGGGGGAAATGGGGATTTGGAAAAACCCCGATAAACCGTCGAGAAAATAATAAAATGGATGACCGAAAAGACGCTCGAGAATCTGGTCAAGGAACGGTAGTGGGAAATGGTCCTTGCGGGTGGCATCATTAAGTTTGCGATAATCAATGCACACACACCAACCCGTAATAATACGAGTTTGGACGAGCTCGTTGTGCTCATTCGCCACTACGGTCAGACCGCTCTTCTTGGGCACGACATGAATGGGACTAAACCATGCACTATCAGAAATGGGATAAATAATCCCCGCATCTAATAATTTAATTATCTCAGCTTTCACGACGTCTTTCATGTTTGTGTTAAGATGTCACTGCGACTGAATGGTTTTGAGGCAATTATCGTTTAAGAAAATTTTATGAGTGCAGAAGGAAGGGTTAATCCCCTTAAGGTAAGAAATTTGCCACACAATTATCATGGCGATGTTTAAGCAAAACCTCCCATAAATCGGAGGTCTTCGAATCGCTTAAATGCGAAGAAATGATTACCGGGAGTGTATTATTTTTCCCCAAAAATGCGTATTTGAGGGATTTGGGTAATGGTTTGAGATCAAGGGTGGGCGGTTCTTCTAGCGAGGTTTTAGTGCTAATGTCTTTTGAACCAATTGGTTCAAAAGGCATATCCGTAGATGCGTCCTCATCGCAATAAAAATTTTCGAGTGAAAAAATATCTTCGTTTAAAAATTCGGACTCAAAAACCGAAGAATAACAATCTCCATAAAAAGAATCTAAAGAGTAGCAGAAGTCGTCGCTCGGCGACGAGTCTTCCATTGAGGGGTTAATAGAAAAAGTACCTTGGTCGTCTCCTACCCATAGGAAAAGATGACCGTTACTTACATCGATTAGCGCACGTGAGGTTGCGAGGAAAGGGTGACCAAGTATTATTGGTACCTCGGTGTCTTCCTCGATGTCTAAGATGACGAAGTCCACCGGGAAGGTGAAATTATCTACTCGGACAAGGACATCCTAAACTAACCCGATGGGGAACCTAACCGAGCGATCTGCTTGTTGGATGCGCATATTGGTAGGAGTAGGAGCACCCAAACCTAAATGCAGGAAAAGCGAGAATGACATCAAATTAATGCTCGCGCCTAAGTCTGCCAAAGCATATTTTACTAATACATTGCCAAAAAGGCACAGGATGGAAAACTGTCCCGGGTCATTTTGTTTTGAGGGCAACTTATTAGTAAGATCCGCCGAGAAGACAGCGTTAAGAGAAATATGCAAATTATCTTCAAGTTTTTATTTGTTAGAAAGAAGCTCTTTTAAAAATTTTGCATACTTAGGCATTTGCGAGATGGCCTCGCAAAAAGGAACACTAATATGAATTTGTTTAAGTAATAAAATAAATTTTTCATATTGCGCGTTCACTCGCTCGTTATCTAATTTATGCGGGTAGGGTAACGCCTTGCTTAAAATATTTTTGTCATTTAAAATCGGTAACGGTTGCGTAATATAAGAAGAGGGAAGAGGGGTCAGAGGTGAAATATGTACCTGAGGATCGATCCGTTTTGGATCGACCACCTCCTTACCTCTACGAAGGGTTATAGCGTTGGCATTCTCCCTTGGATTGGGCTCCGTATTCCCTAGCAGTGCCCCCAGAGTGCGTTCTGACATAAGTCGCGCCAGCTGTCCAACCTGAATTTCTAAATTTTTAAGCGATCCGGTGATGTTCCGGATATTGGACTCGTTGGACGCAACATATCGATTAAACTTTTCCTCCACCGTAAGAGGCTTCGGAGGAGGGGATGGAAAAGAGAGCGCAAAAGGAGGGGGAGGAGGGCGCTGCGCGTTATTCGGGTTACTCCATGAGAAATTCGGGTTGTTCCTCCAACCCGGATTATAGTGGCTACTATAAGGGTTGTTTTGAAAGGAGGGACGCGCCGGATTCCCCCTATAGTCAACGAATTCGTCGACCATGCAGGCAATAGGGGGGAGAAAACAAGGCGGAGTGGAGGAGGCAACAGACATCTCCGCCACCTGCTTAGTTAGCCTTTCGACTTGAAGGGCTAGCTGAGTAGTGGCATCCACTTCATAAAGGCCCGACTGCTTTTGGCATGCCCGCGGGACATTCCATTGATAGGAATTCATAGCAATTTCTTCGAAAATAGCCTGGGCGGACTCGGGGGTCTTATTATTAAGAGTGCCCTCGGCAGCCGCGTCAATCATTTGACGCGCCTGACTGTTCAGTCCATTATAAAAAATCTATACCTGCAACCACGTTGGCAGCGCTTAGTGCGGGCACCAGCGGAGAAATTCCTTAAAACTCTCCTAAGTCTCTTAAAGAGACTCGGAGTCGATTTGCATAAAGGAGGATATATCCACCCGCAATCTAGCAGTTTTTGCTGGCGGAAAATATTTAGTAAGGAATTTCTCTGCCAAATCCGCCCAGGTCGTGATGGATCCCCGCGGGAGGGAGACCAACCACTCTTTGGCCTTGGACTTAAGAGAGAAGGTAAAGAGGTGCAAACAAATGGCATCATCAGTGATGCCATTAACTTAAAAGTATCGCAAATCTATAAAAAATTAGACAAGTGGTTATTTGGGTCCTCATCCGGCTGTCCGTCGAACTGCACGACATTTTTGATCATTTGTATAACACTTGACTTATTTTCAAAATTATTGTTCGCCACAGCAGGCCTAACAATACTCGACCCCGTATCATCCAAGTTAGGTCGAGCGTAGTAAGACATCGTATGCTCGGCCGCATGGGAATTATTTGGGTCGGCTCTAGAAGAGAAAGAGAGTTCTCCGGTGGATTCTGCAGGGTCTAAAAAGGGAATTTGACGTAGAGATCGGATACGCGGAAGAGAGCGGTCGATCTCAGGGTCGAATTCAAGATTTTCAGAACTCGAAGGTTGTCCACGGGTCATACACCCTAAAAAAACAACAAAGGGGGAAGGATTTTTTTTGTTATAAATTTTTTTTTGAAAATAAAGTAAAATTAATAGAGTCCCGAATTCAATATAACAACCGTGCTCCCCCGCAACAGCACCAAAAACTGAATTCAGCGGACGTTGTAGTATAGTGGTGAGTATTCCCGCCTGTCACCCGGGTGACCCGGGTTCGATCCCCGACAATGGCGCAAAAAACATGATGGCCGCAGAATAGAGACCGACCGTGAGTGGTTCGAAATGGTCAGATTCCGTGGGCCGAGTTAGAAGATCGAGTTTTTTAACGAGAGAAGGCAAGTGCACCTATCGCGTAGTACTCAGTATTCGGGAAAATACTGAGGTCATATTGTTCTCGGGGATGCATTGATTATATTTACTCTTCCAGGAAGAATATTATCTTACTATCAGTAAGGTGTGATTTTTTGTTAAATTAAAACGTAAAGAAAGAGAGCAGTTTTTTACTAAGTTAGTTCGATGACGAGTGAAAGCTCGGCATCGAATCGGATTAAGATTAAAATAATTCTTAATAATTATTTAACTTTGTTTTTAAATTAATAAAAGGCACTTTGCCATGGAGGTTCCAAAGACATAAGCTCACCTGGGTCTAGGGATATCGCTCACCTGGACGCTAAGGCTATTTGACTGAACGTTAGTCCGACGAAGGATTCCCCTTAACGCCCACATTACGCTAAGAACCCCGGTATTGGGTGGGGAACCCAATTCGGTAGAACTACGCTCGTCCTCTTTTGAGGGTATGTACACAATTCTATTTACCCAAGGGGGATCGGTCCATACGTGCAGCCTTTCGGCGTTGCGTATTGATAACGGAAATAGACCCCACACATCGATTATGTGGTCCTATGCGTCGTTAATCCGGGGCAAACCTTAAGTCCTTAAATTAAAATAAAAATAAAGTTCTTTAATTATTTCAAATCATTTTATTTGTCCCAATGCTCTTCGATGCCGAAGGATAATAAAGATTAGCCACTCATCGGTCTGGGGACGGCTTTATGGTTTTTAGTGAATCTTGAGTTTGAAATTAAGAGCTAAACAGTTATAAGAGAAAACATAAAAAACAGGGGGTTTAGATAAATTGAAAGCTAATTGATGCAAGCACTCACGCACACTTCAAAACCATAAAGAAATTAAATAAAGTAAGTCCTACTCAAATGAGTAGGCGGGAAATAAATGCAAGTAGAATTCCTACTCAAAACTTAGTAGGCGGTAAATTAAAGCAATGCGCCATTTAACTCTTAACGAGTAGGCGGAAATAAATTCATAAATAAAAAGAAACTAAGTTAAAAAAAATTAAAATTACAAGTCCCACTCAAAACTGAGTAGGCGGTAAATTAAAGCAGAGCGTCGTTTAACTCTTAACGAGTAGGCGGTAATAAATGCAGACACGCACACACTCTACATAATTGAAGAAAGCATAAAAGAAAGCATGAAAAGTTAGTCTCAAACACTCACACACTCTACATAAATGAATAAAGCAATAAAATTACGAGTCCCGACTGAAATGAGTGGGCGGGAGAATGAAAGCAATAAAACTATCCTCATACACTCACACACACTAACATGAAATTAAAAGAGCATAATGAAAATCTACCCTCATACACTCACACACACATAAAAATAACACAAAATGAAAGTTACCTAAAAATTAAAACTACAACGTTTCTACCATTAAAACTTGCCAAAAATAAATAAAAAGATGAAATAAAAATTAAAGAAGTAAAAGTTTTTTGAAAACAATGTTAAAATCAAAGTTGTTGAAAAATTAAAATGCTTACATTTTCATCCATAGGATTTCATAAAAGTGATGAAAAAGTGAAAATAAAAATTAAAGGAACACAAAGTTTTACAATCCTAAGACAAAGCTAAGTAAAAATCAAAAATATCACTTCAAAACCTCTTTCATAATTTCATAGGAATAAAAATGTTAGACTTTAAAAAGTTTTCAATACAACTTTGATTTTTGAAAGAACACTTAAACAAAATTTTTGCGATTATAACAGCTCATTTTTAGATAAAAGCCTATAATGAAACCTAACATTACAACATATTGTATGAAAAATTAAAACAAGTTACACCCATACACACACACACACTTTCATAAAGATGAACAAAGATTAACAAAGGGATAAAAAGAAGAAGAAAAATGAGCCACCCAAATCCATTTTCATTCCAAGTAAAGAGACACCAAAAAACAACATGTTTATTTAGATGCTTAAAGCTATTACAAAGCTAAAGAGAAAGCTAAAACAAACATAAGAAGGGAGGGGGGAGAAAGTTCTCCTTACATTGGATTGGAAACACCAAGGGCAGCCCACAAGAAGACACACTAAATTTGGCTCAAAAAAAGTAAACCCTTGGCCCTTACAGAAGTTTTTTATTTATAGACAAAAAGTTCGGGTTTGACACGCCCTAGTCACGGGCGTGACGGGGGCGTGTCGGTCAGTTGTGTTTTTGACTTGGCAAACTCGACGAGCTGGAGTAATTCTGGAATGTCGGGGAGTGACACATGGCGGTCACGGGCGTGATAGGAATGGTCACGGGCGTGACAGAGGGCGTGTCGAGCAGTGGTCGACAATCTTCGGGCGCCGATCGACGATCTAGAAGCTTCAGGGAGTGACACGTGGCGGTCACGGGCATGACAAGTTTCAGTCACGGGCGTGTCAGTGGCTGTGACTTGGACAGCTAAAAGTTCTGATGTCGGCAGCGTTGAGTGTCGACCTCGACACGGGCGTGACATTGCTTGGACATGGGCGTGACATGATGGCATAGAGTGTTGAACAGTAAAATCGTTGAGTGTCGACTAGCTGAAGGCGTTGAGTTCCTGTCACGGGCGTGTCGGGCATGGTCACGGGCGTGACAGGTCAAATTTTGACTTTTTCTGAAATTTTTGAGAAAACAAAAAAAAGATTAGTTAGAATTGTTTTTTTACAAAAAGAAGCATATTTATTAAACAAAGCAAACAAAAAAGGTAAAAATAAAGTAAAACGACTTAATAAAAATACTATAAAAGTAGGTATATTTACAACTCATCAGGTGTCGACACAATTCTGGGTGTCGACACAGCTTCTTCTTCAGGTGTCGACACACAGCCTGGGTGTCGACACATTCCTTACTTTTAGTGTTGACATAACTTCTGGGTGTCGAAACAATTCTTCACAAGTGTCGACACTTGTACTTAGTAAAATTTCTTTCAAACCTTACACCTGCACAATAAACTCAAACATCCATCAAATACAAATTGATGTATATCATTGAGTAAGATGAAGCTTCTCCAAATCTGGTACATATTTTTCAGTGTACCCAACAATCTCCCCCTATTTGGAGAAGTCATAACCCATAGTCAAAGATATAGTTCACTCATAATAAAGCACATAAAAATAGATGTACATACATTTTAGTGCAAGATAACATATAAACAATGTAAACAACTAAAATCAATAGTGAAGCTGATTTTATTTATTAATCAGAAAATTCTGGGTTTACATGTTTTTACTTAGAACAAAAGCAAAAAAGTTACATTATTCTACACATAAGCCTATCTATCCTATGATTGACTAGGCTCCTTTATTACAATGCCTTTTCCAGATTTAATCTTTGCCTGCACAGTAGGTTCTGTATCATCAGCAGGTTTCTTCCCTTTGAGATCATTCTTCTTTAGTTCTTCAGCCTTTATCCTTTGTCTTTTAAAATAGTGAAAGGGCCTGGGGAAGTACCTGCTAGGCTCCAGAGCATTAGCAGTTAACTACCCAGCTTTTGCACTCCTTATGTACTGAAGAATTATTTCTTGCCTGGCTTGATACTTATTTCATTCTTGCTCAGAATACCATTTAACCCTATCATAGGTCTTATCCTTTACAGCCTTCCAGGCAGTCAAAATAATATTCCTTGAAGTAGGGCTCCATTGCTCAAAATCTGGCTTCAACTCAGCCTGTTCTCTGAACCTTTTCTTGGATAGCTGTGCTTCCTTGGCAACCTCTGACATGTCTACTTTTTCAATGATCACATTTGGTTCCTCCTGTTGAGGGTTGTATATTGTCTGCACTCCTTGTTAAACCATGACAACATCAGTAAGAGGGTAAATAAACTGTGCAACTTCAGGCTTATCTCCTTTAATATAAGTAGGTTGCACTCCAGACTCAGCAACATTGTCATTATCATATAAAGGAGGAAAGCCAAGTGTATCTCTGATTGAATTAGAGACCCATTTTGCATGATCATAGCCAGCTTTGACTAATAATCTCTCCCCCTTTATGACTTCTCAGGTTATATGATCTCTCAGATCAGTCTTTTGAAACCTTATTTGATCAGCCAGATATTCTGTACCTTCTTGATAGTTGGCTTAGAATTTAGTCAGGCAATCACAAATGGTCTTTTGAGAGGCTCCAATAGCTGTTTGTACAGCAGCTAGAACTTCTTGTATTTGCTTTGATATCTCAGTTTTCAAATAAGTTTAAATACTTCCAAGTTTTTTGAGTATTTCTTCATCGGAGTCTTTGATATTTTCATTGGACCTGAATTGATTTTCTAAAACATATCCTTACTTGGTGGCAATATCCTCAACCTCAGTCTTCAATAGCTGTTGTTGCTAAGCCAAATATACTACTTCATTCCCTCCCTTATGGAAGCAATCTGTCATCTCTTTCTTATGTAGATTGACTTCAAATCTGATTGATTTTATTTCCTGAGCCAGCTGAAATTGCAGTTCTTTATTTGACTCATCTACATACTTTTGTAAGGACTGCCTTTGTTCATCCATTTTTTCTTGTAGTTGGACAAGTAATGAACTGAAGTCCATGATGTGAGCAGGTGGTTGATTGACTGTTTGTAAGGCCTTTTTGTAGCTTGTGCTCTTCTTCTTGATTGCAACCATCTTCCTCTTCTTAGCCATAAAGGCTTCCTCATCATTAGAGAATTATTATGAGCTTTCTATATCAACTATTTCTTTATTAGATGGGGCCTTCAGTAGCTCCTCCCCCTAAGTTCTTGGCAGTTCCTTTTCTACCTGTGATTGCTCCCCCTCAGTCCTTGCAGCTTGTAAATCAGGAAATAGCTCTTCCATAGTTACCTCTTGCTGCATCTATATAGGAGGAATAAGGTTAGTTTGGAAAACAACAGGTTCTCCCTGGACATTAAGATTTTTGTCCAAGGCTTGCTCTATAAAGGAGATACTTACTTGCTCATCCTGAGCTGTATCTTTTATCTGCACATCTTGTGCTTCCTTCTCAGTAATTTACAATGTTTTTTTGTTGATATATGATATAATATCCGTTACTGTATCAGCTACATATTCACTCTCTATAGTAGCTGCATCAATTCCTTCCCCTTGAGCAGGTAGCTCAGAAAGTACAGTATCTTGTGCTGCTGGTTAAGGATTTTCTCCCCCTGGAGTGGAGACTATCTATTTCTCTGGGAGCACACTGCTCTCCACTTGATCTTGAGCTTATTTTTATTTCCTGTCTTCATCTAAACTGAAGACTACTTCCTCTTCAAAATCATTGGAGGATTCTTCTTGCTGAATAATTTCTTTCTTTTTCTTATTTTTCTGGACCGTTGTTTGTGGAGTAGAAATCTCTTTTGTCAATACTCTATCCCATCTGGATAGAATCCTTACATCCATTCTCCTCATATGGTTGATCTTTGATCCAGGTAGTTGGTTCAGAACATCTAGTATTGTAGAAGCTATATATAAGCTTTGGATCCTTCCCAAATTTGGTTTCTTTATTCCTTCTTGTATTTTATTAAATACTACTAATGCCCAGTCTATTTTTACAGTGAAGATGATCCTTGTCATTAGATTGAACATGGAGACTGAAACTCTGTCATGTCCACTAGTCTTACATAGAATTACCTTGTCTACGATTTCAGACAGAAACTTTCCCTGTGAATTAATCCCTTTCCTGGTAATGGTTTATCCAACTTTGGTACTAGCGTTTAGCCCACACTAACTTAATGCATCTTTTGTCATGGATGGGCTTATGTCATTATCATCCTTATCCTTAGGAAGTTGGAGTGACTTCATGATCGTCTTCAGTGTAAGTTTTACTCGGGAATCCTTAACTGTGGCTTTGATTTTCTTCCCGTCAGTGTCAACAGTTGCTGATGAATAAAATTCCATTACTTCCTTTTTCCAAATCTTTATTGGTTCTGAGACCAAGAACTCCAACCCATTTTCTGAAATTAGGGTAATTACTCCTTGGATTTCTTGCGATATTATTATGAATCCACCACGAACAAGCTTATAACCTTCATTCTCCTTGTCTTCCTTGAGGGGCGTCATTGACGAATGTGAGAGAGAGAGAAGAGAAGAGAAGTGAATATCTATGTCGACACAAGGTTTTAGAGTCGAGAAAAATGAAGTCGTAGTCGACCAAGTTTTGTGTTCCCCTATTTATAGTCTATTGGTAAATGGTAGGTCAAAGGACGCACCTTAAATGTCGATATATGTGTACATGTGTCAACATAAAAGACTTAGGTCACGACAAAACTTAATTTTAGTCGACATGTATATATGTCGACATATCTATGTGTCGACATACATATGTTAGTGTTGACACGGGTTGGTCATGTCTCGACATAGTTGTGTCGACACCTATTCTTCTTTCGACACAGATACTGATTCTGTGTCGACACATCCTTTTTCTTTATCAACACAACATATTGAGTGTGTTGACACAATTTGTTTGTGTTGACTCAAACTTTGTACTTAGACAAATTTCCTGAGAAATATTATGCTTACATATTCTACTTAGGAATGCTTGAGCTTACCTATTCTAGGTTCAACATACCTAATTCAATTTTAAAATAATTAAATTTAGTTTAGTCCAGAGGTTTTGTAAAAATATCTTCAATTTGACTATTTGTTTTCACAAATTCTAGATTAATATCTTCTTTCTCCACATGTTCTCTTATAAAATGAAACTTAATTTCTATATGCTTGTTTATACTGTGAGATACAGGATTCTTAGCAATTGAAATAGCACTAGTAGAATCACAGAATAGTGGAATTCTACTTAACTTGATGTCATAGTCTTCAAGTTGATGCTTTATCCACATCAACTGTGCACAACAGCTAACTACAGCTATATATTATGACTCAACAGTTGAGATAGCTACACTTGTTTGCTTTTTGCTGCACCATGACACTAGCCTTCCACCTAGGAATTGACAAGTTCTTGTAGTACATTTCCTGTCTTCTTTGCAACCTGCAAAGTCTGCATCTGAGAAGCCTGTTAGTAAGAAATCTCTATTCTTAGGGTACCAAAGACCTTGATTAGGTGTGCCATTAAGATATCTCAAAATTCTCTTAACTGCAGTATAATGAGATTCTTTTGGGCAAGCTTGGTACCTAGTACAGACACATACAGCATACATGAAGTCAGGTCTACTAGCAGTCAAGTAGAGTTGGGAGTCAATTAACTCTCTATACAAAGACTCATCAACAGGTTTTCCTTTCTCATCTTTGCCTATAGACATACTTATTCCCATTAGAGTTTCTATGGTAGAGACTGAGTCCATCCCATATTTCTTAATCAACTTCTTGGTGAACTTAGACTGGGATATGGACAAGCCATTATCAAACTATCTTACTTGAAGTCCCAATAAGAACTTCAGCTCACCCATACTGCTCATCTCAAACTTCCCTTGCATAAGTTTGACAAAATTTCTACAAAGGTTGTTTTCAGTAGATCCAAAGAGAACATCATCAACATATATCTGGACTAGGATTATCTTGCCTTTAGATTCCCTAAAGAATAGAGTTTTGTCTATCATTCCTCTAGAGAATTTATTCTCAATAAGAAAAGCAGACAAGGTTTCATATCAAGCCCTAGGGGCTTGTTTCAAACCATATAGAGCTTTCCTAAGCCTATATACATAATCAGGATAATGAGAATCTACAAAACCTGATGGCTGTTCAACATAGACTTCCTCTTTTAAGTCACCATTCAAAAATGCTGACTTTACATCCATCTTATATACCTTGAACCCTTGATAGGCAGTATAGGCCAAGAACAACCTTATAGCCTCCAGCCTTGCCACTGGGGAAAAGGTTTGATCAAAGTCAATCCCTTCCTCTTGCCTATAACCTTTTACTACCAGTCTGGCCTTGTTCTTGATTATAGTGTCATTCTTATCAAGTTTGTTTCTGTAGATCCACTTGGTTCCTATAATGTTGTGATCCTTTTGTTTAGGAACCAGTTCCCAGACTTTACAGCTTTTGAATTGATTCAGCTCTTCTTGCATAACATCAATCTAGTTTGTATCTAGCATGGCTTCTTCAAACTTCATGGGTTCTATCTGTGATAAGAAACTTGAACATAAAACTGTGTTCATGTTTTTGCTCCTGGTTAGTACACCTTGACTTGCATCACTAATAATTTGATGAGCTGGATGATCCTTTAGATGTCTTCTTGCTGGAGGAAATCTCCCAACCTCCTAGCTTTCTTCATTTTCCTCAACCTGATGCTCCTCATTATCTTCTTCATCTAGTGATTCTTTTTCTCCCCCTAGACAACATGCATCCTTTTCTTCATCCAGACTAGCAGGTGAATCTTCATTGATAGTCAGCTTGTCCAGCTTCTCCTTTAACCCTGTAAAACTATTTGAAGAGCTAGACAATTCACTATTAATTAACTTAGACTCATCAAATACTACATGGATAGATTCTTCTACAACTTGTGTAGTCAAGTTGTAGATCCTATATGCCCTACTATTATTGTTGTACCCAAACAATATCCCTTCTAGGGATTTGGCAGCAAACTAAGTTTGGTAGTGCTTACCATTAACTAGGACATAACACTTGCTACCAAAGATTCTGAGGTAGGAAAAGTTTGATTTTCTGCCTTTCAAAACCTGATAGGTAGTCATCTTATGTTTCTTATTGATGGAGGCTCTATTGAGTACATGACATGCAATATTTAATGCCTCTACCCAGAAGTACTCAGGGAGAGTTGTGGCAATAAGTAGTGTTCTACTTTCCTCAATTAGAATCCTATGCTTTCTTTTAGAAACACCATTTTGCTGGGGTTTTCTTGGTGAGGAGAACTCCTAATGAATCCCAAGTTCTTCACAGAACTTTGTCATATATTCAGAATAAAATTCAGTTCCATGGTCACTTCTGATTTTTGACCACTGAATTGTTAAATTCATTCTGAATTTTTCTAACAAAGGTCTGAAAAATAGTAGGAGTTTCTGATTTCTGCCTCAAGAATAAAACCCATGTGAATCTAGAATAGTCATCCACAATAATCAATTTGTATACTTTCCTACCAAGACTATGAATTGGCATAGGACCAAACAAATCCATATGCAAGAGATATAAACATCTCATTTAATCTTTGGTATCAATTACTTGAAAAGAAGACTTGGTCTGTTTGCCCTTTTGGCAAGCTGAACACACTCCCTCTTTAATGCACTTAATATGAGGACCATTCCCCTCTAATCTCATGCTAAACAGATATCCTATAAACTTATAGTTCAGATGAGCTAGCCTCTTATGCCATTTGACACATAGTGAAGCTTTCTCACCTACAACTAGGCAAATGGGTGAGTTGTTAAACTCACAATCTAGGTTAAGACAATATATATTCCCTTTCCTAGTGCCAGTCAAAATGATCTCTTGATCACTTGACTTCCTTATTTGGCACTCCCCTTTGAGAAAAGAGATGACATAACCTAGATCACTAAGTTGACTTATGCTAATTAGGTTATGTTTTAGACCCTTCACATAAGCCACTTTAGTGATGGTAATTGAATCACTAGAAATGTTACCAAATCCTTTGATGATTCCTTTTTCTAATCCACCAATGATTACTTTGGGTCCATTCTCTATGGGTACATTGTCCCTCAACATTCTTCTTATTTCAGTAATATGTCTGGAACATCCACTCTCCAAGTACCATATAGGGGTATGGCCACTTAGATTAACCTGCATCAAATAAAGAATCACTCATCCTTAGAACCCAAATTAGTTTTGGGTCCTAGGTTCTTATTAGTTTGAAAATTATCATGTTTACCTACAGCTTTTCTGATAGGTAAACTATTCTTTGTTTTAACACTTGTGTTAAACCAGCAATCCATAGCAAAGTGGCCTACCTTGGCACAACACCAACACTCAAATATATTGTACCTTCTCTTAGGTAAAGACTTCACAACCTTGTTGCCAGCAGTCCTTTTAAGTGTAGGTGCTGAAGCAGCAAACCCCAGGAATTCCTTTTGAACCTGATGGGCATGCCTATAGAGTGGCCTACAGGCATTTTCACACATGCCAATGTGATCTCCATACTCACAGTGACCATGAGTAATTTCATGATCATACCTGTTTGTAGGTTGTATCACCTTCCTAAAGAAAATAGGGGGCTTAGAGTCTAGAGGATGAACTGGGGCCTTACCTTTTCTATATGAATTTGTGGCCCTTGTTCTTCCCTTAAAGCCAAGACCAGACTTTCCTTTATGAGAAATGAAGTTGTCTATTAAAGGCAAGATAGATTTTTACTAAGAGAATTTAGCCACTAACTCTTTTTCTTTCTGAAGATTTGCCTCCAGATTCTTGATGTGATTTTCCTTGAAAGAGATTGTGCCCATCTGAATGACAGTTATGTTCTTTAGTTTTGCAACTTCTTTTAGTTTCAAATCAATCAGCTTGGCAGATTCTGATGAAGCCTACTTAAGAGATTCAATCTCCTTGTCCTGCTCCTTGACAAGAAGCTTGCTCCTCTTCAGAGCTTGCAATAGCCCACCATACTCATTAATGAGTTGATGTATATCCCACTAAGAATCAGAAACATCCACATCTCTTAAAGTTGATGCTATTGATTCTGATCAAGTAAAATAATCAGACTTTAAGGGAGATTTGTATACCTTACTAGGACCAGGCTGATCCTAACATTGATCATTTTCTTACAGGGCCATCAGCCCTCTATAGCAATAGTATTCCACTCCATTTATGGAGTCCAACATTTATAGGAATTCTATTTCCTTGGAATCCTCTTTTTTTGAGAATAGCCCAACATATGCTTCTGCATCATATTCTTCTCCTGATCCTGAAGATGAAGAGTCTGTCCAACTCTTCTGTTTCTAAGCAACAAAAGATTTCTCCTTCTTACCCTTTATGTTTCTTCTTGTCCTTAAATTTAGTCCTCTTGTCTGGATAGTCAGCTATGACATGTCTTGGTCTGTTGCAACAATAGCAAACAATCTTATAATTAGTTTGTTTACTAGGTTTTGAGGCATACATGTCCTCCTTGGGAGTCTTCTTTTTCTTGTAATACTCATCCTTGGAGAAGGATGTAGATGGCCTGGTTCTCCACTTCTTCTTTCTCATGAACCTTTAAAATTGCCTTGTAAAGGTAGCAAAGTACTCATCAGAGGTGTGGCTATCTAATGAGGTATTATCGGGAATTCCTCTTCTGCCTCAGAACTCCTTCTAGGTGGAGAAGGAGATTTTCTCCTGCCCTTTCTTGTGCCTTCAGCCATGAAGGCAACTGACCTATCCTTGTACTCAGACCTACTATTTTTATCCTCCTCTTTTCTAGTAGTGAGCTACATTTTATAGGATAGCAGCTTTCCAAATAGTATTGGTGGAGGTGTATCAGCAAGCCTGACCACCTCTCTGATGGCACATATTGTTGTGTCCAAGTCCTTTGTTAGTGATCTGAGAAACTTGTCATTAAGTTCATATGTGCTGAAGAATCTTCCATAGATCATCAGCTCATTAACTATCTTGAAGAACTTCTTATAACACTCAGCTATGCTGTCAGACTTGGCTTATCTAAAGCTATCATATTCTTGATTTAGCATAGATTTCCTGTCCTCTTTAACTTCTACTGTTCCCTTCATGTAGAAAATCAGTGTGTCCCACATTTCCTTAGAGGTTTTACAATGTACTAGATTCTAAAATTTTGCATCATCTATAACACTTAAAATAATGTTCTGTGCTCTTTTGTCTAGTGTTTCCAGGATGATCTCATCCTTTGTCATTTCAGGATTATTCTTAGGGGTTTTAATATTTGCATCCAGAGATGATACCTTTATTGGAATGAAGGGTTCTTCTTGTACAGTGATGTAGATTCTTAGATCAGAAGCTTCCATAAACAATCTAACCTTCTCCATCCATATGTCAAAACATTCTTTCCTGCAAATAGGTAGTTTCATAGATCCAAACTCCGTTTCATTCTTATTTTAACCCATTCTTGACATCTGATAATTGCCTTGGAGATTCACTCAGACTATTAGGTCAATCTTTGAGCAACCTTTCCCTTGATACCACTTAAAAGACTTATTTCAAGATCCTAAACACCTAGAGGGGGGGGTGAATAGGTTCTAATTTTCTTTAATAATTTAGGTAATTAACTAGTTCTTACTTAGCACAGAAAATGCAAATCACAGTACAAAAAAACAGCACAGTATACACCAGATTTATAGTGGTTCCCCAAGGTATGAGTACATCCACTTTCCCCCTTCGCCTATCTAGTAGAGAACAAAATTCAGCCCAACTTCCTTCCACTTGCTAAGATCAACAAATCTTACAACTCAGAACCAAGTTAGTTCCTATAGCTCAAACTTATATAAGTCTTACCTAAGATTCTTCCCAAGAATCCTACCTCAGGCCTCAGGGCTACCTCAGCCTTTATCACTAGGCTTATAACTCAGACTTTCACAAGTCCTACACCTCAGGCACTCAGCACTACCTCAGCCTTTATAATTACAGGCTTATAACTCAGATCTTACAAAGATCCTACAAGAAATCAATTGTTTAAGAGAGATGAAGATATCACCAGATAGAACTCTCTATAGATGTGAGCTTCTTGATCAGTTCTTGAATAAACTGAATCTTCAGATTCAACCTAACTTAGCTGTTTCAAATCTTCTTGATAGAAAAAAATAAGGTTGAACTTTACATGATGTAGAAGTTTATCTCCTGTCAGCTCCTTCCTTGAATTCAGAATAAGATCTAAATCTTCTCTTGCAGGCTATTTAGAATCTGCCTTCTTAAGGGTCTACCCTTTTCTTCTTATTAAATTCCCTTTTCGGATGATTCACCTTTTTTATATCTCTGTATCTTTCTCTTCTAGTTGTCAAGGATCAGTCCTTTATATAGAGTTTTCTCATGATGACCGGCTGATCCGGTTTGTAACAACCTTCTGACAGTTCTGACAAAGGTGTAAGACTTATTGGTTATGACAGTTGTCGAGTCACCAGTCATGACAGCTGATTTCTTAAAGACTTTACAACTCAGCATGAACCACTCATCAAACTGCTTCACATGTGTTGCAACAAATAGACTAAGTGTCGACACAAGTCTTTATGATGTTGACATAACACTCCATGTGTTGACATAGTCATTCTTCTGCTACTCGACACAACACTTGTTTATATGTGTCGACACAAGTCTTGTGTGTCGACACAACTGCTCCTGGTCTTAACATAACTGATGCTGACAGATGGCGTTGAGTGTATGTCCAGCTGTCATTGAGTGTGTGTCGACACAACTACTTCTAGTCTTGACATAACTGATGCAGACAAATGGCGTTGAGTGTATGTCCAGCTGTCGTTTTATGTGTGTCGACACAAGTCTTGTGTGTCGACACAAGTCTTCAGACCAAGTATAGTTGTTGCTGTAAGATGGTGTTGAGTGTGTGTCGACACAAGTCCTATGTGTCGACACAAACTTTCATCAGGTGTCGATACAATTCCTGACTGTCGACACATGCCTTTCTTCTGGTGTCGACATAACTCCTGGGTGTTGACACAAATTTTGATTTAGGTTTCGACACAATTCCTGCCTTAGGTGTTGACACAATTCTTGGTGTCGACACAACTTCTTCTTCAGGTATCGACACAATACCTGGGTGTCGACTCAGGCCTTGCTTCTAGTGTCGACACAACTTCTAGGTGTTGACACAATTCTTCTAAAGTGTCGACACTTGTACTTAGAGAAATTTCTTGCAAACCTTACACATGCACAATGAAACTCAAACATCCATTAAATACAAATTGATGTATATCATTGAGTAAGATGAGACTTCTCAAAATCTGTTACATATTTTTCAGTGTACCCAACACAGCTTCTGCTGTTGATGTAGACACAGATGTCTGATTTTTACAAATCTAGGAGACAAGTCTAGCACCATGGAACTGGCATGTTCCTTATATTCTTTTCCTATCCACTCTACATCCAGCAAAATCATCATCTAAGTATCCAGTTAACTCAAATTCTAACTTAGTTGGATACTAGAGTCCTAGATTTGGTCAACTCTTTATTTATCTTAAAATTCTTTTTAATAAAACTAGATGAGATTCTTTAGGGTTCACTTGGACCCTAGCACAAAGACAAGTAGCAAACATTATATCAGGCCTACTTGCTGTTAGATATAGAAGGGACGACCCAACAGTGGCCATATACAATTTCTGATCAACAGGTTTCCCTTATTCATCACAATCAACCACAGCATTTGTAACCATAGGGTATTTTCTTTTCTGAGGCATCAACAATCCCAAACCTTTTAATCAGCTCTTTAGCATATTTGGATTGGGAAAAGAAAATGTCATTATGTGTCTGCTTCACTTGGAGACCAAGGAAGTAGGAGAGCTCACCCATGCTACTCATCTCCAACTTGGAATGCGTATGGTTGGAGAACCTTTTGCATAGTTTGGGATCTATAGAGCCAAATATAATATCATCAACATAAATTTATACTAAAAGAATTTTGTCATTATGATGCTTGAAAAATAAAGTCCAATCTACCCTCTAGAAAACATATGCTCTAAAAGAAAGCTTGCTAAGGTTTTATACCAAGTTCTTGGAGCTTGCTTTAGACCATAAAGAGCTTTATGCAATCTAAAAACATAAGAGGGATGAGATGAAGAGATCATACCTGGAGGTTTGATGGATATTTTCTCCATGCTAACTCGTGTTTCCAATTGATGAGGCAAGTATACCTATCGTTTGGTGTATAGAATCAAGTGTCGTATTTCAACTCGGGGCTTGTCGAGTACTTGTACTCACAAAGAAAGCTATTATCTTATCGGAAGAAAAATTTGTTTTTGTTGAACAGAAAAAGAAGTGTTATACTAAGGAAGAGAAATCCAATTATGACAAAGCTAGCACTTGATCCAGAATCCCCTTGGGCTAAAATAAACCTTCTTGAGAAATAAAGCAATGCTAATTCTTAACTACTCACTCGACCATGGAGGTTCCTAAAGTACAAAAGCGTCTCTTTCAAGCTCATGCTTCTGACTAACCTTAGGTTGATTGATTAAGACCTTTTAGCCACTCGAAACCCTTATGCTTGCTTTAGACGGTGAACCACGCTCTTGGATTTGACTCCAATCTCGAGGATTTATGTCTTCCTCTCTCGAGGGGTGCATGCAACTCCTTTTATCCTTGAGCGATCTCCTCGTATCCGCAACCTCTCGGTCATTTAGGATGCGGATCTTAGATCGAAGATCATATCCGTGTAATATGAAATCGACAAAATATAAATCAAAGATAAATCGTAGCGAGTAAGATTAAGAACAAGACATTTGATAAAAAGAAGAAGTGTTTATTTTATTCCAAGGTTCATCATGATCATGTGCTAAAAGAAAATTAGCTACTCATCATGATTAGGGAATTACAAACTAGGGTAGGGAAAGACCTTCTTGAATTAAAAACAAGTAAAATTAAAAGTAACAATAATAATAATCTAAAGTAGTAATGAAAAATACAGCAAAAGAGAATAGTAAACTACAAGACTCCAACTTCCCAAAACATCCTCCTGAGCATCTGAAGTTTTCTGGAATTTATAGGAAACTTGTATATTTGGTCACGCCCTAGGTCACGCCCGTGACCTAGGCGTGTCAGGCTCGGAACCGTCGTCTTGAAACCCCGAAAATGTTTGAGGACGAAACCGCCAAAATCTGTTAACTGACGGGTCATGCCCCTAGGTCACGCCCGTGACCTAAGTCATGTCGTGGATGTTTATGGAAAATGGAGGGAAGCTGAAAATAGCTAGAGTAAACTACACTTAATGGAGGTGTCACGCCCCCTGGTCACGCCTGTGACTAGGAGCGTGTCTTACTGCAACGGCATTCTGGCGGCAACGGCACGAACAACGGATTAATTGGCTGAATAAGCACTTGACACGCCTTGGGTCACGCCCGTCACCCAGGCGTGTCATTTTAATCTAACGTGGCAGCGGCTAACTGTCTTCCACCAGCTGGAACGCCTCGTGTAAGATCAACACGGGCGTGTCATAGAACAAAACGGGCGTATTAGTGGCCGATCGATATTCTTCATTCACTGTTCGACGATTCGAGCTGGCTTTCTGAACTCGTGTGTGACACGCCCCTGGTCACGCCCATGGAGGGCGTGTCACCGGGCGTGTCTCGGCCAAGAAGGGGAAAAATCAAATTTTGCTCCAAAAATTCTATAGTTTAGTCCTGCAAGATTGAAAATCATTGTATTGGAACAAATAAATATAAAATATATAATCTAGTTAATTATAAGCTTAATATTATTAAATAACTACAAAATATATAACTATTAATTAGAAAATAGTAAATGAAAAATAATAATAATTAGAGTTATCAAATGCCCCCATACTTATCCGTTTGCTAGTCCCGAGCAAACAACTTCCTATAGGGAGTAGAAAAAATTTTAAATGCTAGAAAAAAAAATTGAACCTAAGGAGTAAAATGTGAAGTCTTATGCTTATGCTTGTAGCTATTTTGGTAGAAAAACTTACTCAGCATACAAATTAGGTTTTTATTTTTCTTAAAATTTGTTTCCACTATTATTTTTACTTTTAAAATGAAAATCCGGTAAATCTTAAAATTTATATTTAGGGAGAGTGTAGCGTGTGTACTAAGATAACATTGCACAAACGAAGATCATGATACCCTCCAAAAAATTCCATCAATGTCGATGGTCATAGGCTTGCCCATTCACACTCTCGCCACGACACTAGTCTTACTTATAAACATAAATCATTAGGGCTTAATTAGGTTGAAATGTAGGCTTTTGTTTTTGGTGAGGATGGTCAAAGATAAAATTGATGGCTATTCACACCAAAACCTAGAAAAATCTTGCACACAAAAAATTTGCTAGGGCTTTAAGAATGCAGCCAAATTCCTAATCCTTTTGTTTTTTTTCTTATTTTCTTATTTTTTTTCAACTCTTTCATCATATTGAGAATTTTCTTTTACCTCTTCATTTTTTTTCATAATATTATTTTTTTATTTATTTTGAAGAGTTGAGAAGAATAGTTCAAGTCTTTTTTTTATAAGAAACGAGCCACCAAAATAAAAAAGACTCTTAATCACTCACAAACCATGTTTGTATATCTATGTTCAAGCTTGGTCTTAGGTGTGCAATTAGGTTGCTTTTTAGGCTTTGGTAAAATACTTGGTGGAGCTAAAACAAAAAGATTGGGTAATAGGCTCAAAATGACTTAACAAAGATAAAAATTTTAGGTACGGGTACAAAAGCTCAAACTGGCCAAAAAAAGTGCCTAAATCATATTTATGCTAATGAGTCTAACTTATGCAAAGTCTTGAGAATAGCTAGAGGGCAAGTTCTAGATATCGAGAAAGAATACCTCTTTCTTGATCCGCGAAATATCTCTCTAGCAAACTTTTACTTACTCACCTAAATTATTTTAGATTTTACCGGTTTTCAGAATTAAAGTAAAATAAAACATTTCAGCGCATTTATAAAAATTAAAATCTAATTATATGTTGAATATTTAGATCTACATAAAATTCTACTTACACGTACACTTGACTAGAAACACAACATGGCAAACAGTTTTAGTCCAAAATTAAAAATTCAATTAAAACATTAAAATTCTCTAAACACTATAAAAAAAATTAAATTACATGGGATTTTGCATGTGAATAAATATAAAATAATGACTTCTCTAATTAAAAATTAAACCTAATTTTTTTTGTTATTTCATAGACTTCCCGAGGTATACCCTGTGAAGGGCTCTCACCGGTACTAGGAGATAAGATGGGGTGATATCCCAAACGTCCCTTTCTAAGAAATTTAATTTCTGATTTTCTAAATTTTTTTTGGTTTTTTAATTTTTGAAAAACAAAATTCATGACAAAATATAATTTTTTGAAATTTTTGATATGTTATATTTTTATGAGTTTTAAAATTTTCTCTTTTTTGTGGTTTTATGTTTTAAATTTTTTTGAAAATTTTGTATGTTTTGCTTGAGAAATATCTCTCCCCCATACTTAAACAATAAATTGTCCCCAATGTTAAAAAATAAAGAAAAGAAAGAACATGAGACTTCCCTGAGAATGCCAAACCAGCATCAAAAGATACCTGTAAGAGAGAAGCAAAGCAAAACATAATATTTTATAGATTTTTCAGTTTTTTTGTTTTTTTGTCATAATAAAAACAAATACATAATAACAAAGATAAAGATACTGAGAGACGACCCTTAACAAGTCCAAAGAAATGAAAAGGCAGTTACTCCGGGTCAGGAGTGTCCCCAGGCTGCTGATAGAAAGTCCATATGTTCACGAACTCGCGGATAATATGCGCCATGGAAGAAGTATGGTTTTGCTCGAGCACGGTAAAGCGCGCATCAAAATAAGCAAAGCGACCATCAATATCAGTTTGCATCTGGTCTATGCGAGTATGTAGCAATACAAATTGCTGATCCCAATAATTTGGAGGATCGGGTGCTGGGGCAGAGTGCAGCGGTGGTGGCGGAATCTGAGGAGAATGATGAGTACCGCTGGTACTGGCACCAAGATCAAGATCATGATCCCCACCACCGACTGATGGGGTAATAGCCTCAAACTCACCCTCACATCGCCGTGTTATGTCGAGAGCCTGAAGGTTCGGGAACTGAAGAGCCTGCGACGTTTGCATGCAAGTGAACCGCGGAAGAGCATCCCAAACGCCGGTCTGCTTGGCTAGGAAAGTGATGAAATTCCCGTCGTGCACAGCTCCCAATCTCACATTTTCGGTCTGGTGCCGAAAGAAAATGGCGAGCATGTAACCAAGGTTGAGTGGGACCCGGTAAAACAAACTATATAAGTATAGTAAGTCTGCCCGAGTCACCACGCCGTGGCTATTGCCGCGGTCAAAAAGAGTAAAAGTGAGAAGGTTGTGTAGAATGCGCAAAGCAGGGGAAATGAGGTGGCTACCCTTGGATTTCTTTGGGTTGTAGGGGGCGACGTCATTACTGATTTTCGACCAAAAAGTGAGGAGGTTGAAGTTGGGAGGGAAATCAGTTTTGAGGTCGAGGTAGGCGGGGGAAGTGGAAAAGGCCTCCGAGGTAAAGCCCATGGCTGCATTGAGTTGGCGGATGGTGAGCTGGTCCATCATTTCGCCCATACAAAAGATGATGAAATCAACATGCGCTGCCCAACAGAACTCAAAAGAGGCCAAGAACTCGATGGTGAGCTCGAGGAAAGCTGGCTCTGAAATGGAGAAGAGGGGAGCCCATCACGGGGTGGATAGAAATCCCTGAACTTTCTCCGCCGCTCCGAAGGTGGCAAGGATGGCCTAGTCTAAAATGCGGAAAATGGCAAACGGTTTGGCGCACAGACGCTCACTCCAATCTTGTTGGGTGGCATTTGCAAAAAGGAGCATGGCCTCCGCCGAGGAAGGATCGGCGGGTTGCTCGGAGGAAGAAGCGGAGGAACGAGGGTGGTGGTGAGGCATGGTGAGAAAGACGGAAGACATTCGGCCACAATGAGAGGAGAAGAGAAGGTTTGAAGGCTGGAAAGTGTGGAGAGAAGTGGAGAAAAATTCCTATTTATAGGAGTTTTCTAGTCGGTCATGCCCCCCCCCCCCCCCGTCACGCCCGTGACAGGGGGCGTGAAAAGCTCGGGTCAAAGGGAAAAGGAATCCGAGGCAGACTGCCTTGGATTCGGGGGTCACGCCTCAAAGTCACGCTCATGACTCGTAGAGTCAAGCCCGTGCCTCTGGGCGTGTAATTGGAATCCTAGGGAAACGCGCGGGAATCCGAGGCGCTGACCTCGGATTCTGCTGTCACCCTCTAGTGTCACGCTCGTGACACTAGGGCGTGTCGGTCAAATTGGCCACGTCAATGGGAATCCGAGGCAGACTTGGTCAGCGCCTCAGATACCTATGACACGCCCGTGACCATGAAGGTCATGCCCGTGACATCTCCAAAAGATGGACGGGAACACCGAGGGAGGAGGAACCTCCCGTATGTTAGGCTAAGCACGCCCTGCACATGCCCGTGACCCAAAGGTCACGCCCGTGACAGGGGCATGTACGAGAAAAAAAAACAGATTTTTTTTTGTTTTTTTCTTCTTTATGAAGATCCACATAAAAATAAAATAAAATTTACCGACATTAAAAAATATGTAGACTTGATGCTCGTCCCGAACTGATCGTCATGCATCGATGTCCTTAAAACCTGTAAAAACTTAAAAAGAAAATTAGAATAAAAAGAAAGTATAACCGTAGGATGCCTCCCATGAGCGCTTTGTTTATGGTCGGTGAGCTCGACCATAATAATGCGCGTTATGTTATGGGTTTTTGGAAAATATAAGCCGACTTATGAACAGGAAGTTTGGGGCTCTCCGCTAGAGATTGATATTGTAAATGATCTAACACGTATTCATGTTCTAAAATAGGAGGTTCCTAAAATGATGTTCTTAAAAGGTCACTATCTAAGTCAAGAGTTGCGAAAGTTGGCGCGCGTGTGACCAAATGACTATCACTAATTTCATGAGAAATTAAATTTAAAGTTTCAAAACTTTCATCCTAAAAAATCAGTGAATTTTGTTTTTCAGAAAATAAGATGGAGTCTTCTTCGGGATAAGCCTACAAATAGTAGCATGAGTCGTCATGTGATAGCGAATGTTTAATAGATGAGTCAATAGTAAAGGTAACTTCTTCATCTCCGACGCTAAGGAGAAGTTTACCGTTACTAACGTCGATAATGGTGCGTTGATGAGTCCTATTTATATTATGATTTTCGGACTCATCTGGGCTTGTTTTCTTATACTTGCACTTCACTTTTAGTTCATTATCGCTCATATTTCATATTATCCTTATTTCTTTAGGAAGTGCACTTTTGGCCCGTGGTTGTGTTTATTTTGTGTTCTTCCATGGTTGTACTCCGTTCTGTGCTTGTTTGGAATGTCTGCACATATCAGTGCTAGGTTTAGAGGTCGTGTGCGTGTTCCGGGATTATTTTGGAAATAGGTTTACTCCACACGATCATCGGCTGTAATGCGCACGACCACCGGTCATGCGCCGCTGAACGTGCGTACTATTCCCCATTTTCTAAAGTTCTGTTAGGGCAATCGCACGACCACTAACTTCAGTGCGCACGACCACTGGTCATGCGCCACTGATCGTGCGCATGGATTCCACTTTTTCCTGGAGTTCTGTCTGGCCTTCGCGCAGTATCACTGACCACAGGGCGCACGATCACTGGTTGTGCGCCAGTGATCGTGCGCGCTGTAATTTCTGCAATCTATAAATACACAGGTTCCGCCCTAATTTCGTGGGATCACAAAAGTCCGCCGTTTTTCCGCCATTTTCGTCTCCAAGGAGGGTTTCCACCATCCTCCTTCATCTTCCACCATAGGGAGGTGCTCTGGTCAAGCTTTCAACGCAAAATCATAGCCGGAGCTTCCTTTCGGCCTCCTCCTTCATCCTCGAGCTTCAAGGGAGATTTGACCTAGCTTCTTCCATCAAGCTAGGAGGAGTATGTGCTTCCATCTTCCGCAGCGTGATACGAAGAAGATGGGCCACTGGGAGTGAGTGACAGCCTCCTCTACCCCAGACGCAGTTGAGGACCGAGCTTGGACTCGGATTGACAACCCGGGATTCCAACCGTGAACCCTCAATAAGGCTTCTGACCCGGTCGATTTCGCACACTTCTCTTAATTTGTTGTTGTTAGTTTAGTTTAATTTCCATGTATTGATGAAGTATTATTACATTTGATAAACAACTTTCACTTATTCATGTCTTTGTGAGTTAGTGTAATTTTGTTATATTTGCTTGAGGTGCTCCATATTCCATCCACCGCCATCCATCCTTGCCGCACTAGCAATTGCTAGTGGCGTGCGTTGCGAAGAGGTGCTTACGACCCTCATTCCGTCGTTCTCTCCACCTCATCCGTTAGCCTACTCTTCCATCCGCCTAGCTATTCGGTGCATAGCGGCCCGACTAGTCTTCCATCCCGCCTGGCGATGCTTTGCATAGCGGCATTGCATAGGAGTAGTTTGTAGCATTTATTTTCTGTTTCCGCAACCATCAAAACCCCCCACTTCATTACCTCCGACCCGAGGACTTCAATCTCAAGTCCTCCTCGAAATTAACTCCACCTTACTGTGTTCCTCAAGAGACCGACACTCGGGGATTTATTCCCAAACTTTATTACTTGTACGACCGGTGCGCTTGCCGTATTTACATGCATCAAGTTTTTGGCGTCGTTGCCGGGGAATACAGTCGTGTGAGTTTTTGGAGAGGGAGATTATAGATTGAAGCCCTTTTCCATCTGTTCATTCCATGTTTTATTTTTATTTGCTTTAGTTTTTATAATTTGTTGCTTATTTTTCTTTATTCCTTTTCTAATTTTGATATTTTAGTAGCAGGTGTTGTAACACCCCAAAAATCTCAAAAATGAATTTGAGGTGCAGGTTGGTTTACACGGCCTGGGACACGGGCGTGTACCAGGGCGTGTCATTCAAATAATAGGCGGATTGAGTCAGAAGATTACACGGCCCGGAACCAAGCCTTGAACACGACCGTGTCAAATTGGACACGGGCGTGTCCGATGCCATGTGCCTACCCGTGTACTGCTGGTTGAGTTTGGAGCTCGATGAGGCAGGGGTGACACGGGCGTGTCTTATGACTGACACGGGCATGTCAGGTTCGACACGGGCGTGTCGATGCCTGTGTTCTGGTAAAGATCAGTCGGTACGAATACCGCGTGTGCCGCTTAAGGGTACACAGGCGTGTCACAGGCCGTGTCAGGCAAAAATATGTGCTTTTTGGGAAAATCGTGGCCGTTCATTTTCTCTCTTTGGATCCAAGGGCTCAGGTGATTCCTGGCTGGATTAAATCAGCAGAGGCTTGATGAAGAAATCATTCTTCATTTGGTTAAGGAAGAGAGAAAGAGAGAGGAGGAAGAAGAAGGAGGAGGAGATCAAGCCACCGGCGGAGCTCCCGTGGTCCGATTCGTGATCCGAGGCCAGCATTGTGAAGGCAAAGCTGCTGCGGTTCTTTCTCACCGGCTAGTTTTCGATGGCTCCCAAGAGATCGTCAAGGGTAACGATCTCCCTTCTTGGACATGTGAAGTCCTTCTTTTCTGCATTGCATAGGGAAAGCCCTTCCCCGCGAGTGTGCGGTGGGTTGTGGTGTCCTTTGGGGTAGATATGTGAAGTTCCCCTTATTAGAGTCCGGAATTGGAGTACGGATCTAGGCATGCTGTGTGAAGCCCATCTGGACATGGTCTGGATTGGTGATGCTTGTTTGCATATCGGAGAAGGCTCCGTGATTATGGCTTGTTTGCCTTGTGCTTACCTGTTGGCATGGTGCAGCAGGAAGTACTGGATGAAGTCCAGGAAATGAAGAGTGTTGGATGCAACTCTTGTGGCCGTGCGTTGCCACTTTGTGTGCGGTTGAGCCGTTGGGCTGCAACTCGATGAAAAGGCAGATTGCCGAACAGGAAAGGTGAAACCGACCCGCGCCTATAAATTGCCATGGATACTTCCGTATTCAAGGTGGCACGGTGACTTGAGCAATGGGGGGTGGCTGATCCATACCTGCGTTAGGTCCGTCCGACTTGGAAGCCTGGTTATGGGTTTTGTTAGAGCGCCTAATGAGAGTCTTAGGCCCGCGCGCCGAAAAGACTAGAATGCTCAAATACCGTGTAGTATTGACCCTGGTATTCCGGTACACCAAGAATGTGCCCTGAGTGCACGGACTGTCGGGCCGTGTGGCCGATAGTTGTGATGGCTTGAATGTGCCTGCGCGCACTTGCTATATGATGATGCCATGCTATGCAGGGAAAGAAGGCTAATGCCCCGAGAAAGGGGTAGGATTGTTATAATTGGGTCAGCTGAATGCTGGCCGTTGCCTTGTTTTCCACCGTTTGGGTGGATTGTCCCTATGTAGGTGCTGGAGAGCCAAGTGGTAAATGAAGGGCTGAAGCCCTTGCTGCTGTTGCTGCTGCTGCTGCGGCTGGCCCTTGAAGGCTAAGCGAATGTTTTTGCTTGTTTTCTTTTACTCATGTATGGCCGGCCTGTGCGCCCAGGTTTGTAAACCATACGGTGTGGAAAGAGGAACTGTAAGGCCTTAAGGCCAAACTCTATGTAATTGTTGTACATTCCGTGGCTATATATATATAAGTGGTTTATATATTGGACATTCCTGGTTAGAGTTCAAATTACAACTTAAAACTTCCGCTAGCATGCTCTGAGTTAGGATGCGTGTATGGTTTGGTATTATCCTGTGACCTCACCGTCTGTTTGTGGCATATAGTGTGGGGCCCCGGCCGGACCTTCTACTATACGTCATTTAACGGATGGGGTCGTTACATTTTGGTATCAGCTTTGTTCGGTCTTCCTCATTCGAATTCGTGGTCGAATTCTTTTGTGGGGTGGCGAGCGCGTGTTTGTGCGCCCTACTGTAACGCTAATGAACTCTAGAATGTCCACTAAGGAATGTACAAAATCTTGTTTGAGGAATCTGCGCGTTCCTTTTGTGTTGTTTTGCTTGTATACGAGCGCTAATGTGTGTCTTGTCCACTTATAGGTGACTCGTAGTGGTGCTGGGCAGTCTGAGCCCCAGCACTATGATGAGAGTGCGGCACCAGCTGAGGTGCCAACACCTCCTCCATCTGCGGAAACTGTTCGCTTAGTTGCGGAGGCTTTATTTGCCATGATTCAGCCGACCGGGCAAGCGCAGCCGGCAGTCGAGCCAGTTCGTGTTGAAGCCGCGCCGGTTGAGGCTGTAGATCCACGAGCAGCTGACCGATAATTGAAGCAATTTATGAGCTTCAGTCCACCTACATTTACGGGACTGGGATCCCCAACACAGGCAGAGGATTGGTTATCGCGTGTCAAGCGGATAATGACAGCGATCAGGGCGGAGGACACTCTAAAGGTCATCTTGGCCACCTTCATGCTTGAAGGAGAGGCGCGGTTGTGGTGGGACGAGGTTGAGGTACACCATTTGGCGGGCAGGCAATTAACGCAAGTATCGATTGAGGAGTTCTCTCGAATATTTCTAGCAAAGCATGTCCCAGCGGCGCAACGCATTGCTATGGAAAATGAGTTCCAACGATTAAAGCAAGGAGAAGATAGTGTGGATATCTACTTGCATGAGTTTACCAGGTTGGGACGGTATGCGGGAACAATCTTCGCGGATGACCAAAGGAAAACGAATAGGTTCTATGAAGGATTGCGGGATGAGTTGAGGCTCCTGCTTTCGAGTTCAGTGAACCAAGGGTTTCAGGCATCGGTTGATACTGCATGTGCGTTGGAGAAGGACATGCGGCGGGTGCAAGGGAACAAGGGCTTGGCTGTGGCAAAGCCCGAGGTTCAAGCACCTCGCCCTAGCAAATCGTTCTACCAGAAGAAAGGGGGCAAGAGGTCCAAGCCGTCTTAGCAAGTGACTTCGACCGTTGTGTCGGGGGCGACATCAAGGCCGAATTCTCGTACATGCTATAACTGTGGCCGGGTGGGGCATATAGCTCGGGACTGTCGGGTTGTTCAACCCAAAGGGGAAAAGAAGACGGGTGCGTCTTATACTGAGAAGGGCAAAGCGGTGGTTGATTTCTCTGCGTCCCAGGCACAGCCCCGAATCTATCAGCTTGGCCAGCAGGAAGCGATTAAGCAAAGTGACGTCGTCACAGGTACGAGTGATTATAGCTTACTTGCTTACGTGTTATTGCTTGTGGTTATGTATAGCTTGTGCATGATGTGTGTGTGCTGCAGGCTTTGTCCTGATTCGGAATAATCCTGCGAGAGCCCTGTTTGATACGGGTGCTTCGCATTCTTTTCTGTCTGAGGACTTCGTATCTCGAATTGGGGTGACGAGTCATGTGACAGTTGATAGTACAAGGGTGTTATTACCGAATGGCTGTGTGATGCTTGTGGATAGGGCTTGCGATGTGGATGTTCAAATAGGAAGTCGGGATTTCGGTTTGAGTGCAGCTGTACTACCGTTATCGGAGTTTGATGTGATCTTTGGTATGGACTGGCTCTCGGAGCAGCGTGCCTTTATTGATTGCAACTCCAAGGAGATCACACTGGGCCAGAATACCGGACTTGTGACGAAGTTTGCTGGTATGCGAGGAGTTGGCGGGACGTTGTTGTCTGCGCTCCAAGTCGTCAATGCTGTTCGGAAGGGCACGGAGTTATTCTTCACGCTAATTCAGGCTATTGAGCCAAAGGCCAGTGCCGGTGAAGTTTTGGTTGTGTCAGAGTTTGCCGATGTATTTCCTAAAGATCTTCCTGGGTTACCACCCCAGCGGGAGATTGACTTCTCTATTGAGTTGGTGCCAGGTGCGAAACCTGTGGCCCGCTCACCATATCGCGTCGCACCAAAAGAGATGGCTGAGTTGAAAGTCCAGTTGCAAGAGTTGTTGGAGTAGGGCTACATACGCCCAAGTATGTCACCTTGGAGCGCGTCTGTTCTATTTGTGAAAAAAAAAGATGGCAGTTTACGGTTATGTATTGACTACCGCGAATTGAATAAACTGACGGAGAAAAACAAATATCCGATTCCACGAATTGATGACCTCTTTGATCAATTGGCAGGATCAACGGTCTATTTCAAGTTGGATTTGAAATCGGGATATTATCAGTTGAGGATTCGGGAAGGTGACATTCCCAAGACGGCATTTCGAACACGCTACGGTCATTATGAGTTCACGGTAATGCCGTTTGGCCTTTGTAATGCGCCTTCGGTATTTATGGACCTAATGCATCGAACGTTCTGAGAGTACTTGGATTTGTTCGTGATTGTGTTTATCGATGACATCTTAGTATACTCTCAGTCGGAAGAGGATCATGCAAACCATTTGCGGTTGGTCTTGCATACCCTGCGGAGGAATAAGCTTTATGCCAAGTTCTCAAAGTGTGAGTTCTGGCTCTCTTCAGTAGCCTTTTTAGGCCATGTGGTAAGTGGAGAAGGTATCGCGGTGGATCCGTTGAAGATAAGTGCCATTCGAGAATGGCCAGTGATGTCTTCAGTGGCCGAGGTCAGGAGCTTCCTTGGACTTGCGGGCTACTATAGACGGTTTGTGGAAAACTTCTCACGGATTGCTTTACCTCTTACCACGCTGACGAGAAAAGATCAAAAGTTCATTTGGACGCCGGAGTGCGCGCGAGCTTTTGAAGACTTGAAGAGTCGTTTGACCACGACGCCTGTGCTGACATCGCCATGTGGTACAGATGGCTATGAGATCTATAGTGATGCTTCTGGGAGCGGCTTAGGCTACGTTCTTCTGCAGTTTGGTAAAGTGATTGCTTATGGCTCGCGCCAGTTGAAAGTGCATGAGCGGAATTACCCCGTCCATGATTTAGAGTTGGAGGCGGTAATCTTTGCGCTCAAGTTGTGGCGGCACTATCTTTATGGCGTTAAAGTGGATATCTATACAGATCACAAAAGCCTAAAGTACTTATTGGATCAGAAGGATCTGAATATGCGACAACGAAGATGGATGGAGTTCCTTGGGGACTACACCTTCGAGATTCACTATACACCCGGGAAGGGAAATGTGGTCGCTGATGCTTTGAGTCGGAAGACTCCGGTACGGGCAAGCTGGTTGCAGAGGCATGATCAGCGTTTAATTCAGGAATTGGAAGCATTGGAGATATCTTGTGTTGACAAGGGTTCGTCGATCGATGCATGCTTGAACTGGACGGAGGTTCAAAATGACCTTACGGACAGAGTTCGGCGAGCAACGGAGCTTGATGAAAGTCTCCAGCGCTATGCTAAAGATGGGCCGGATGACCAATTCTCTTGGGATAACGGTTTGTTACGAAGAAATGGTCGAGTGTGCGTCCCGAGTGTGGGTAAATTGAGGGAAGAGTTGATGTACGAAGCTCACTTTGCAAAGTACTCAGTTCACCCAGGGAGCACAAAGATGTATAGGGATCTGAAAAAGCTGTTCTAGTGGCCCGGACTAAAGAAAGACGTAGCACGTTATGTGGCGGAATGCCATACTTGTGCATTGGTGAAAGCAGAATGCCAGAAGCCTGGCGGTTTCCTGAAGTCGTTACCTATTCCAGAGTGGAAGTTAGATGATATTTTGATGGATTTCGTGCACGGGTTGCCGAGATCGCAATGCGGTCATGATTCAATCTGGGTGATTGTGGACCGGTTGACAAAAGTGGCGCACTTCCTTCCAAACAGAAGAGACGATTCAGTGGAAACCTTGGCCAAGCTGTATGTGGAGCAGATTGTTCGACTGCACGGTGTTCCTCGGAGCATCGTTAGTGACCATGATGGGCGATTCACATCGAATGATTGGCGGCTAGTTCATCAAATGTTGGGTACAAAATTAGCGTTTTGTACGGCCTTTCATCCCCAAACGGATGGCCAGACTGAATGAACCAACAGTACGATGGAGGTTATGCTCCGCATGTGCGCCCTAGACTTTGGTAAGAGATGGGAAGATTATATTTTTCTTGTCGAATTTGCCTATAATAATAGCTACCAAGCGAGCATCGGTATGGCACCATTTGAGGCTTTGTATGGTCGTAAATGCCGTACACCGTTAGCTTGGGCAGAAGCAGGCGAATCTAAGCTGAGTGGGAAAAAGGAAATCAAAGAAGCTACCTCGCTTATACGCTCTATTCGGGAGAGGCTATTGATAGCCCAAGATCGTCAAGCAAAGTACTACAATGCCAAACACCGGAACGTGGAGTTCGCGGTGGGTGATTGGGTATATTTGAAGATCAAACCATTCAAAGGCGTGTCCAGGATTCGGCGTTTGAAAAAGCTAAGTCCGAGGTATCTTGGTCCGTTTGAGGTGGTGGAGCGAGTTGGGGAAGCTGCTTATCGACTAGCACTTTCAGCAGACTTGGGTGGATTACATGATGTATTTCACATCTCAGTACTGCGTAAGGCTGTTAAGGATCCAGCTCACGTAGTGGAGAATGATCGGGTACCGGTCGAGTATGGGCTAACGACGAGGGTTCGACCCATTCGGATCGAGGATCGAGCCGCGAAACAATTGTGGCACAAAGTGATCGGGATGGTCAAAGTCCGATGGGACAATTGTGGCTGTGAAGAGCTAACATGGGAGCGAGAGCAGACCATGCGAGCTGAATTTCTCGAGTTGTTTGTATAAACTGTAGACCGTGTACCTTTTGTTATAACAGAATTATTAAGTTATAGCATTGTTTTTCCTTGTTTCCTTACCGTGTCAAATTTCGGGACGAAATTTTGTTAAGGGGGGGGGGAGGATTGTAACACCCCAAAAATCTCAAAAATGAATTTGAGGTGCAGGTTGGTTTACACGGCCTGGGACATGGGCGTGTCCCAGGGCGTGTCGGGGGTACACGGCCTGGGACACGGGCGTGTCCCAGGGCGTGCCATTCAAATAATAGGCGGATTGAGTCAGAAGATTACACGCCCCGGAACCAAGCCTTGAACACGGCTGTGTCAAATTGGACACGGGCGTGTCCGATGCCGTGTGCCTACCCGTGTACTGCTGGTTGAGTTTGGAGCTCGATGAGGCAGGGGTGACACGGGCGTGTCTTATGACTGACACGGGCGTGTCGATGCCCGTGTTCTGGTAAAGATCAGTCGGTACGAATACCGCGTGTGCCACTTAAGGGTACACGGCCTGTGACACGGGCGTGTCACAGGCCGTGTCAGGCAAAAATATGTGCTTTTTGGGAAAATCGTGGCCGTTCATTTTCTCTCTTTGGATCCAAGGGCTCAGGTGATTCCTGGCTGGATTAAATCAGCAGAGGCTTGATGAAGAAATCATTCTTCATTTGGTTAAGGAAGAGAGAAAGAGAGAGGAGGAAGAAGAAGGAGGAGGAGATCAAGCCACCGGCGGAGCTCCCGTGGTCCGATTCGTGATCCGAGGCCAGCGTTGTGAAGGCAAAGCTGCTGCGGTTCTTTCTCACCGGCTAGTTTTCGATGGCTCCCAAGAGATCGTCAAGGGTAACGATCTCCCTTCTTGGACATGTGAAGTCCTTCTTTTCTGCATTGCATAGGGAAAGCCCTTCCCCGCGAGTGTGCGGTGGGTTGTGGTGTCCCTTGGGGTAGATATGTGAAGTCCCCCTTGTTAGAGTCCGGAATTGGAGTACGGATCTAGGCATGCTGTGTGAAGCCCATCTGGACATGGTCTGGATTGGTGATGCTTGTTTGCATATCAGAGAAGGCTCCGTGATTATGGCTTGTTTGCCTTGTGCCTACCTGTTGGCTTGGTGCAGCAGGAAGTACTGGATGAAGTCCAGGAAATGAAGAGGGTTGGATGCAACTCTTGTGGCCGTGCGTTGCCACTTTGTGTGCGGTTGAGCCGTTGGGCTGCAACTCGATGAAAAGGCAGATTGCCGAACAGGAAAGGTGAAACCGACCCGCGCCTATAAATTGCCATGGATACTTCCGTATTCGAGGTGGCACGGCGACTTGAGCAACGGGGGGTGGCTGATCCGTACCTGCGTTAGGTCCGTCCGACTTGGAAGCCTGGTTATGGGTTTTGTTGGAGCGCCTAATGAGAGTCCTAGGCCCGCGCGCCGAAAAGACTAGAATGCTCAAATACCGTGTAGACGGTGGTGTTGACCCTGGTATTCCGGTATACCAAGAATGTGCCCTGAGTGCACGGACTGTCGGGCCGTGTGGCCGATAGTTGTGATTGCTTGAATGTGCCTGCGCACACATAGTTGCTATATGATGATGCCATGCTATGCAGGGAAAGAAGGCTAATGCCCCGAGAAAGGGGTAGGATTGTTATAATTGGGTCAGCTGAATGCTGACCGTTGCCTTGTTTGCCACCGTTTGGGTGGATTGTCCCTATGCAGGTGCTAGAGAGCCAAGTGGTAAATGAAGGGCTGAAGCCCTTGCTGCTGTTGCTGTTGCTGCTGCGGCTGGCCCTTGAAGGCTAAGCGAATGTTTTTGCTTGTTTTCTTTTACTCATGTATGGCCGGCCTGCGCGCCGAGGTTTGTAAACCATACGGTGTGGAAAGAGGAACTGTAAGGCCTTAAGGCCAAACTCTATGTAATTGTTGTACATTCCGTGGCTATATATATAAAAATGGTTTATATATTGGACATTCCTGGTTAGAGTTCAAATTACAACTTAAAACTTCCTCTAGCATGCTCTGAGTTAGGATGCGTGTATGGTTTGGTATTATCCTGTGACCTCACCGTCTGTTTGTGGCATATAGTGTGGGGCCCCGGCCGGACCTTCTACTATACGTCATTTAACGGATGGGGTCGTTACAGGTGTTCTTTTTTATTTATCTGCTTGTGTGTAGTTAATTTTTGCTTAGAAAATTCTCGTGGTGAATTCTTTCTTGTTGCACCATGTATTCTTATGCGAATATCCGTTGCCGTTTGTGCGGGGATTATAGGCATAGCAGTGATGAGTGCCCCACTGAAGAATGGGAGCATAATTCTCGTGGTTCAGTGTATGGAGCACCGTTGTCTTATGGTACTTCATACACCGTACCCCAGTCTTATGGTCACTACTCTTCTCCGCCTTCACCTTTTTCATATTCCTCTCCGGTCCCACCTGGACCAAGGAGTAATGGAAAATGGTGGTTGTGTTGTCGTAGCACCGACCATGTGTTGAAAGATTGCACAGAATTTCAGTGCTAGTTGGAGGTGGATGATGAACCGGATATCCGGATTGTCTCATCCACCTCTCAAAGGGCTGCTCCTTCTGATTCTGATGATGTATCCGCAGTACCACCTTGTCTATGGGGGACTACTATGGATACACCCATCAGACTTTCTACTGATCGATGTGATGACATTGCGGTACCGTCGCCCTCTATACCTTCTTCCCCTCTTCTTGATTCACCCCCGGAGGAACCTGCACCTACTTTCTCTGATGTTGTTGTTCCTCCGCTTTCTTTGCAAGAATCATCTACTCCTCTTTTTAGTGAGTTGGTTGATGATGTTGTGCCCTTTGGAGATTGGGAATATGAGGATGCGCCATGGTGTGACGAGGACATTATTGTCTTTAATGGAGAGTATTACGTCTTGGAACATAATGCCGCACCGAGGTGTGTTGATGAGGAGATCCTTTCTGATGCGGAATTTTCCACTTCCTTGTTGGATGAGGTGATCCAAACCACCACAGTGGACCTCCTATTCTCAGATCCCCATCGTCATGACTCATATGACGCCGATAGTGATCTATGCTTGGATCCTTCTAGGAGTGAGACCGGGACCACTCCCCCGATTAGTTCCTTATGTTCTTCGTCTCCTTTATTCCTTGATCCCCCTTCTTTATCTAAGCCTGTGCAGGTGGAATCTCCACGGGTATGTGAGGTTGTCGATGTGCCTAGCATTTTTGTCGTTGCCGTCGCTTCCTACGAACCTGTGGTGGACGATACCTTGCTAGGCAAGGATTTGTTTTGTGGTGAGTTGAGTGAGGACCAGTGCTCCTCCTCATCTTACTTCCTATTTCCTCTGCCTGCGGGGAGCAGGTATGATTATTTAGGCAGAGGGGTAACTGCTCTTTCTCCGTATCGGTACTTACTACCGCAACGGATAATGGAACAGTTACCCTTTGCATTTTCTATTTCATATGCCCATTAGCTAGAACTGTTTAGAATTTAATAAGTCGTGCTGGGATGACAGTAACCCCAGTAGTTATCTTATTTGCTGCATTTTCATTTTCATGTCTATTTTAATTCTAGCATTTCTTTTTGTATATTTTTCTTTTGTTTTTGCGGAGCTCACCCCTGCAGGTTTCCATTATGAATTCATTTTGGCGGGGTTGTGATTCTTCGTTTGGCAGGCCTGCTGCTACTTTCCATGCATCTTTTGGTATACTCACTAGCTGAGCATTGGGTAACCTCTTCCCTTAGCTCATTCTGATTTTAATTTCTCTATCATTTGATGTGTTGTTTAGTCTATGTCTGGGGGAGAGCTATTAGTTGTTGCCTTTTGCACGTGCACATTGCATGCGCATACTAGAAGCTTTTGTAGTTTTATTTTATTTAGTTCATTACTTTGCACTCCACTGCACCCACATGAGCGCGTGCTTAGCTGTTAGCGTGTCGCGAGTTAAACTCATTTCTTTTGTTTGATTTGGAAAAATTATTGTGCTAGTTTAGGATTGCGCGATAGAGTAAAATGTTGGCCTTGCTGTGTTCCTAGTCAATTGCTCTCGTTTTGTGTAGAAATTTGTGTAGATTTAATTTTTCTGTATGCTTATAGTTTTATATTTTTCTATTTGCGTAAATATTTCTTATTCTACTCAAAAGTTGGTGAATCCGGTGTGAATCAAACGGTAGCGTAGGAATGTGTGTAGCCGCTACTAGACTCGTTTTGCTTGAGTCGGGGGGAAGGATTATCTTTCTCGGTGGCTAAGAACTTGCCCTAATCTACTCTCGAAGCATTGGTACATGGTTAGTCTAGAGTGAGCGTGATGTATGCCATCATTTTGGCCCGGTTGAGCTTTGTACCATTCCGAACGTCTTGTCCTCGCTAGCCCCGTTGTGCCTACCCTTCTTTTGATTCAGCTCCACCATTATTTCACCAAAGCCTCAAAGCTGATCCTAGTCGCACACCCAAGTCGAGCTTAGTGTTTTATATTTTCATGTTTGGTTGTGATGTGGTGTTATTATTTGTGAAAATGTGGAAGTGCTTCCAAGTTATATCTGCTGAAATTATGAAAATAAAAAGATGAAAAAGAAAAGAAAATGATTTAAAAAAAATGAAGTGAAAATGAAAAGTGAAAAGAAAAAGTTTGATTGAAAATCTTTTTGGAGATGCTTTTGATTTGGAGTAGGCGGTGCACACACCCATGGTTCAAAAATCAAGTCTGGGGGTGTGGTGCACCTGGTTATATTGTGGGGTGTTGAGGGATTCTTTTAGGCTAGCTCATTTGGGTTAGGTGCATAGCCTTTCTTTTTATCACTGTTTACCTCACCGTAACCCAAGCCCCGTGTTTATCCTAAAGTCCTACAGATTTGTGCTTGAGTCTAACTAGTGCCGTGGAGAGAGTGTGAACGGGCAAGCGTTTGTTCCCCGATATTGGTGGATTCCTTTGGAGGTGATCCCAAGCCCCGGTCTTCGGCAATGTTCACCTTAGTGGCCTGCCTACTTTCTTCCTACGTAGTACCGGATGATTCACCGTGATTCTATTTTTGAGTAGTAATAACTTTTTGATACGCATTGTGAAAAATATAAAATATTTTGTATACTTAAGAATTTCCTCTACTATATTTTTATGCACACGGGCATGCGACTTCGCATGGTACTCCGTTCTGTAATTTCTTTGTTAGCTATTTCTTTTTCCTTATTTGCTTAAGTTGTGTTTGCTTGGGACGCGCAAATAGTTAAGTCTGGGGGTGTGATGATTCCTATTTATATTATGATTTTCGGACTCATCTGGGCTTGTTTTCGTATGCTTGCACTTCACTTTTAGTTCGTTATCGCTCATATTTCATATTATCCTTATTTCTTTAGGAAGTGCACTTTTGGCCCGTGGTTGTGTTTATTTTGTGTTCTTCCATAGTTGTACTCCGTTCTGTGCTTGTTTGGAATGTCTGCACATATCAGTGCTGGGTTTAGAGGTCGTGTGTGTGTTCCGGGATTATTTTGGAAACAGGTTTACTGCGCACGATCATCGGCTGTAATGCGCACGACCACTGGTCGTGCGCCGCTGATCGTGCGTACTATTCCCCATTTTCTAAAGTTCTGTCGGGGCAATCGCATGACCACTGACTTTAGTGCGCACGACCACTGGTCGTGCGCCACTGATCGTGCGCATGGATTCCACTTTTTCCTGGAGTTCTGCCTGGCCTTCGCGCACTATCACTGACCACAGGGCGCACGATCACTGGTCGTGCGCCAGTGATCATGCGCGCTGTAATTTCTGCAATCTATAAATACGCAGGTTCCGCCCTAATTTCGGGGGATCGCAAAAGTCCGCCGTTTTTCCGCCATTTTCGTCTCCAAGGAGTGTTTCCACCGTCCTCCTTCATCTTCCACCATAGTGAGGTGCTTCGGTCAAGCTTTCAACGCCAAATCATAGCCGGAGCTTCCTCTCGGCCTCCTCCTTCATCCTCGAGCTTCAAGGGAGATTTGACCTAGCTTCTTCCATCAAGCTAGGAGGAGTATGTGCTTCCATCTTCCGCAGCGTGATATGAAGAAGACGGGCCACTGGGAGTGAGTGACAACCTCCTCTACCCCGGACACAGTTGAGGACCGAGCTTGGACTCGGATTGACAACCCGGGATTCCAACCGTGAACCCTCAATAAGGCTTCGGACCCGGTCGATTTCGCACACTTCTCTTAATTTGTTGTTGTTAGTTTAGTTTAATTTCCATGTATTGATGAAGTATTATTAAATTTGATAAACAACTTTCACTTATTCATGTCTATGTGAGTTAGTGTAAATTTTGTTATATTTGCTTGAGGTGCGCCATATTCCATCCACCGCCATCCATCCTTGCCGCACTAGCAATTGCAAGTGGCGTGCGTTGCGAAGAGGTTCTTACGACCCTCATTCCGCCGTTCTCTCCACCTCATCCGTTAGCCTACTCTTCCATCCGCCTAGTGATTCGGTGCATAGCGGCCCAACTAGTCTTCCATCCCGCCTAGCGAAGCTTTGCATAGCAGCATTACATAGGAGTAGTTTGTAGCATTTATTTTCTGTTTCCGCAACCATCAAAACCCCCCATTTCATTACCTCCGACCCGAGGACTTCAATCTCAAGTCCTCCTCGAAATTAACTCCACCTTACTGTGTTCCTCAAGAGACCGACACTCGGGGATTTATTCCCAAACTTTATTACTTGTGCGACCGGTGCGCTTGCCGTATTTACACGCATCATGCGTGCGGTCGCAAGAAAAGGGCGACTGAGAATGAGTGGTACCTCGGTGTCCTCTTCGAAGTCAAAGATGACAAAATCTATCAGAAAGATAAATTTGTCAACTTTGACAAACACATCTTCTATGATCCCCATAGGGAGCTTGACAGACCGATCCGCCAATTGAACGCTCATTCTTGTGGGTTTAGGCTCTCCTAATCCCAACTTTTTCACTAAAGAATAAGGCATTAAATTAATGGAGGCACCAAGATTGGCTAATGCATGTTTTACAAATAAATCACCAAATTGACAACGAATAGAGAAACTACCTAGGTCGAGTAATATCTTAGGTAATTTATTGAGTAAAACTGCCGAACACTCTGCGTTCAATTGAACCGTAGAGATATCCTCAAGTTTCTTTTTATTAGATAAAAGATCCTTGATGTACTTAGCATATTTCGGCATTTGTGTGATGACTTCGCAAAACGGAAAATTAATTTGAATTTTTCTAAACATATCTAAAAATTTACCGTGATGCTCATCCACCCGATCTTTTAGCATTCTAGAAGGATAGGGAAGAGGTGGTTGATAAGATTTTGGTTTATTATCTTTAGAAGGCTTAGGCGGAGGATAAGATGTAGAAATTGTTACCTCCGTATCAACCGGTATTGGAGAAGTTGTTACCTCCTTCCCGCTCCGTAGAGTGATGGCTTTAGCTAGCTCCCTTGGGTTGGGCTCCGTATTTCCTGGTAGCGCTCCTTGTTGGTGATCGGAGAGCATTTTTGCGATTTTCCCAAATTGGGTTTCAAAATTACGAAGAGATCCGGTGAGATCCCAGATGTTGGCATCATTTGTAGTCGTATATTTGGTGAACAACTCCTCGTGATTGGGAGTTTTGGAGCTTGTGGTGGAAAATAACTGGGAGGAATGGTGTTAGGTGGGCGAGCCACATTCCCCGAATTACTCCAATAGAAGTTGGGGTGATTCCTTATACCCGGGTGATAGGTATTACCAGAATTATTACCCGGATTATAAGGTGGCCGATTCGGATTACCCATGTAATCCACATGCTCGACAATAGTAGAAGGTTCCCAATATTGGGGCTCACAAGAAGGCGTAGACGAGAAAGCAGTCATCTCGTTCATCTATTTTTGCAGTTTCTCCATCTGGAGAGATAAATTAGAAATCGTATCTATTTCGTACATCCCGGTCGTTTTAGGTGGACAAGACCGGGGTGTACTCCATTAATACGCATTCATGGCCTTACCTTCAATAAGTTCTTGGGCGGCCGTCGGTATCTTTTTATTTAACGTTCCACTGGCGGCGGCATCAATATGCTGCCTCATTTGTTGATTGAGGACATTATAGAAGGTTTGCACTTGCAACCAATCGGGGATTGCATGATGCGGGCAACGGAAAAGCAACTCCTTAAATCGCTCCCAAGTATCATATAACATTTCTGTATCAACTTGGGAGAAATAAGTAATATCATTGCGCAATTTGGCAGGCTTAGCGGGCGGAAAATATTTCGTTAGAAATTTTTCCATCATCTCGGCCCAAGTAGTAATGGAGCCTCTTGGTAGAGAACTCAACCACTGATTAGCCTTGGCGTGCAAAGGAAAAGGAAAAAGTCATAGCCGAATGACATCATCGGAAACCCCATTGATTTTAAAAGTATCGGATATTTCTAAAAAGTTAGAAATATACGCATTTGGGTCCTCATCTTAAAGCCCATCAAATTGTACTGATTGTTGTACCATTTGAATGATGCTTGGCTTCAATTCAAAATTATTGTTCGCAATAGCAGGTCGAACAATACTTGATTGTGCCACATCCAAATTTGGTTGGGCATAGTAGGACATAGTCCGTTCTTCGGCAAGATTTTGATTTTGATTACCCAAATTAGAAGAAAATTTAGCGGAAGAAGAAGAAGAAGATGGTGAAGAAGAAAATGTGTTACCTACGGATTCCTCAACCAAATCTAGAGAATTGAGGTCACGGAGTCTTAGGCATCGTCGTAAGCTGTAAGACCCCTTTTTTTCTTTTTAAAACCCGGGGTCTTAGGCCCAGAATCGCCGCTTTGCGGTGACACCTTCACGTCCTGAAGGGTCATCACCACAAGGCGCCGATTCTGCCGGCCAATTCAATCACAGAAAGGTAGCACAATAATTGAAGTAAGAGCAATGCAGTCCACAATAATAAATCACATGTATATAAAATAAAATCTCCACGAAGGGAGTGTCCACAGAATATCAATAATCAGAGTACTATAAATGCGGGCTTATGCCCGATACATCATGTCCTCACTACAATCTCTCATGCGGAAGCGAAAATAGAAACTACTCAGGGTCGAGACTCACGGTCCCGGCTGTATGAACTCCGGAGCTAGATAGCCCCATCTCCCGGCGCACCGATCTCTGGGGCTGCTCCTCCATGCTGGGCTCCACGATCCCCTAAATGATGCGGTTCGAAAACCGTTAGTCATAAGACTAAGCCCTATCATCCCCTACCCCTTCCCCCATGGCTCCTAGGTACCGAGCGGAGAGGAAGAAAGGGGAGGACATATTTGTGGAGATTAAAAGTAAACAGGTGACAGTGGACTTAATCTAGCAAGTTGTATTTGGTGAGCAGTTAATATGAATGTTATAATAGGTCTAGTAGTAAGAAAAACAAATATATGAATTTAAACCTTCACTTATGCGAGAACACATAAGCAAAAGGGGTCTTTTGCGAGGCTCCCATCGTATAGAGTGTCCCATACCACTTATACGTTGGGGTGTCGGTTATCAAACAACAGCATATGATTATATATTGAAATTAACCGTTGATTTATAAACTTGCCCACACAAGCTTATAGACCAAGGGGTCGTTTTGCAAGTCCTAATGTATAAGCGTCCCATACCACTTATACTTTAGGTGTCAGGGTTTAATGAATCGATTATGCTATGACATGCGTGTGGGTATGATGAAACATGCAAGTGCAACTCACACACCCGACTCTATGCACACAGACCTTTAGTTCCCCCTTTCGGAGTCATTACCTCCCAGGATACCTCCGTAGTGGCGGACGGAAGCGGTGGGTTGGGCCTCGCCGACCTCAAAACCAGTAAAAGCACCACTGGTCTGACCTATCGTACCCCTCAACGCTTGGTGCACTAAGCGGACGCCTGCGTACTCTTGCCGGCTGGCGCACCGGACTTCTCTTGGCGAAGTGCTAATCACCTCGCCGAGTCAACGATATCGGTGTCGGTGCAATCGAACTCCCCGATATCGAAAACCCACCACCTTAACTTCTCCTATTTTATGCAAATGCAAGTTTAATCGTAAACACACAAATACCGAGTCGAAGCCCCCTGGACCAAAATGTCCGTCTCCAAATCAACCGAGCCGAAGCTCCCCGGACCAAAACGTCCGTCTCCAAACCAACCGAGCTGAAGCTCCCCGGACCAAAATGTCCGTCTCCAAACCAACCGAGCCGAAGCTCCCCGGACCAAAATGTCCGTCTCCAAACCAACCGAGCCGAAGCTCTCGTCAGTCTTCCTGTGCCAACATTGTTTGTGAAAGGTGCAGCCCTAGTTACTAAATTACTCTTGCTAGTTTGTTATTACAATTTACGTTAGCCGAGGACTGCCCCCGGTATTCCCCGTGAAGGGCTCTCAAGGGGCACTAGGAACCAAGACGGCAGGATTACGGCCCGAAGTTCCCTTTCGCAAGCCACTTATTGTTATTGGTTGATCTCCCTTACCTTTTTCCCTTTAAGAGTTACATTAAACTAAACCTTGGGTAGCTTGACTCTTCACCCTCTCCACACGGAAAGACGGTCTTCCGCCATACCCGCGTAACACCTAATCTTCCAACTACCATCAATGCTAAACCAAACCTCCTAGGGACTCACTTAGGCTACACGATAATCAAGATTACACGTAATTTATTTTTTCATCCAAATGCCACCATTTATTTTTCGGGGGTCTATCCTAACAAGATTTGCCTAAATCCAAAATATTTAATAAATCCGATAACTTATTTATTTATTCTTAAGGGTCTAATATCATCATTTTGAACATGAGGTATAACATTCTAGTTGATTCTAGCTATCACAAAATTAAAGTAAATAATAGTAGGCCTAAATATCAAATTTCCAAAGTTTGATAGTTTTACAATGATTTTCAAGGGCCTAAACTTATTTAATCATTATTTCAGTTATTTCAAGCTTAATGAATAAACTACCTTAATTTGTACTCCAAATAATTCAAATAAAATACAGGGTGCTGGTTTTATCATGAAAATAACTTTGATAGAATCCCATAATTTTCTTGCTGGTAATTAAGTCATAATAAATCAAATACTAAATTACAATCTAACATGCTTTGTGAATGAAGTGCTATAACAGTAACTCTAAAAATTCCCAAATAATTCCCAGTGATATAAAAAGGCCTAAAAACCTTAAGTTCCAGTTATCATAATTTTCCAGCAATTGTACCAGCCCTAATTTATTTTTATACTCAAAAGCCCATATTAAAACATTGTGAATGAACCTCTAATATTTCTCAACATAAAATTCTATAAAAATTCAGGGATCAATGTTCTACTAGTCAAGATCTAAATCCAGAATTTTAACTGATTATAATTAATTTAAAACCTCCAAATAATTGAAACAACAAATCGGGCTAATAATCATTTAACACATGAAGTATAATATTTATTAATCGTAAAATTCCAGGAAAATTACCATAAGTCTAAAACATCCTAAAACTCCCTCCTCCCGAGTTTCATAACTTTTCGATTAGATTTAGTACTTAAAATAACTAAATTACATTTTATCCTAATCCAAAATCTCAACTTTCGAGGTACCTAATTACCTCCAATTCCTTCACTATTTCAACCAGATGGTTTTCATCATATCATCCTCTCTCTCCTCCAAATTTCAAGGGCATACAAGAGCTTTTGCTCCTATGTCCTTCACAAAACTCAAACTCCCACCCACTGGACTTGAGCCAATCTCTTAGGGTAAAATCCACCCTAATCCACACCATGTTACCCAAGAGGGTAGACATGGACTCAGCAAATCAGTGGCCACAACATCAGCCTCTTTTGAGGAGATTTGTCCACTCCATTTCCAATCGTACTTTTCCCCAAAGTATCCCTCACCAAGACCTATCCAGGACTTGATACTTCCCTATTCAAAACTCGACCAATTGAGTTGAAATTTTGTACAGATCTTAACATTGATGTCAGGGACTACCACCCAAAATTTGGGGGAGTTTGGACTTAGTTTCATCTCCTAATTAATTTTATAATGTTTATTAAAATTTTACAAAAAACTTTAGGCAAAAGTATCTCCAAAAATTCCCATTTTTGGCCTGCCGTTAGGTATAGCTAAGGTCAACCCCCCGCCCAAATTTCAGGTCATTTGGACAAGGCTCGAAGAGTGGGCATCCATTTTAATTTCTGCCCAACTCTAGGTACAACCCCCACTAAAACGGGTGCTGCGGCCGAACCGCTTACCCGAACGAGTTGAAACTAATTTTAGATTAATCTAGACTCGAAGGGATACGACTTTCGTGTCTGATCACTTTTCCTAAAACGGCCTCTAAATGCCTCGTTTTGCAGCATCAAAATGTGCCCATCCAAGTATATTTTTCTTATAAAATTATTTACATAATTTATATAATATAAACAGTTTATTTTACTGTTCATCTCCTACAGAACCCGAAAACCTGACACAGAAACTCATATTTCTTGTAGCTCTTTTGCTCTCCATCGTCGGCAGTTTGGTCACTTCCCTGGCCAGCCACCACCACCACCACCTCCGTTGAGGCGATGGCTATCGGTCGGCGGTGGTTGGGCCGCCGGAGGTGGCGGTTTCCGGCGGACTCAAAAGTACCTTTTTCATGGTTTTCCATGAAAACGAGAGATGGGTCCGGCTCCGTTGAGCACGAACTTCCTTTCTAAGAATCCTAAGATCTACCCATGAAAGAAGAAGCAGAGGAGGACCTTGTTCGCGGTTTGGAGGCGAGATGAACGACGGGGTGCCATGGCGTAGTGGTGGCGTAGCCGAACTCCTCCTACAGCAAGGACAAAGATCTGATCCGTTTGATTGAGCGTGTAAACTTCTCCTCTTGCTCCAAGTGGGCTTTTATAAGTCAGCAAGTGGGGAGATGAAAGGGTAAATCCTTAATGGTCATGAATGTTCTCCCCTAACGTTTCGGTTATGATGCAGGGCAGTTGAAATGCTGGAAAAATGAAGAGTGTTCGCCAGGTGGTGATTTCCTATTGGACCAACATTTCCTTATTTATTTAAATAATTAAAGAAGAAAACGACCCAGAATTACTCCGGGTGTAACTTCCCATAATCAGAATTGATTACAATGTCGGTTACCGAAATTTCCAGTCTGGCTGACGTTTCGGCCTTGGTCACGGGCGTGACCCAAAGGTCACGGGCGTGACAGGCCCGGATAGCTAATTCTGGGTTCGACGATCGTCGAACTGAGATCGACGATCGTCGAAGGGTGGTCACGGGCGTGACACCTGGGTCACAGGCGTGACAGGCCCGGGTGGTTAATTCTGGGCCGACGATCGTCGAACTGAGATCGACGGTCGTCGAAGGGTGGTCACGCCCTACGTCACGGGCGTGACCTATTGGTCACAGGCGTGACATGCCCGAATGGCAAATTCTGAGGTCGACGACCGTCGAAATGAGATCGACGGTCTTCGAAGGTGGTCACGCCCTAGGTCACGGGCGTGACACCTTGGTCACGGGCGTGACATGCCCGGGCTGCAAGTGCGACGATTATCTCACAGAGATCGACGATCGTCGAAGGAGTCACGCCCTAGGTCACGGGCGTGACACCTTGGTCACGGGCGTGACATGCCCGGGCATAAAGTTCGACGATCGTCTCACTGAGATCGACGATCGTCGAAGTAGTCACGCCCAAAGTCACGGGCGTGACGGGTCGGTCACGGGCGTGACCAACCCATGACCCGAAATTTCGGTCGATTTATTTCAATTTTTGGTCTTCCTAGGGTTCTGTCACGACCAACCGACTCCTAGGAGTCTAGCCGGAAATGGGATGTTACAAATCCCAATAAACAAAACAAAAATTTCGTCCCCGAAATTGAGGTTGAGCCTACGGGGATTTCTATCGGAATAACTTAAACTTATAACATCCCATACGATCTTCCTATTGGGTTCAGGCGACTATTTGTTTGATAACGAAGACAATCTCCCCAATAAACAAAAGATTAGCCCCTCCCTTTCTGATTGAGTGCGCATACCTAGGTCCTGAATTTTCCTTATCTAGTCTTAACTGTCCCAAATAAGAAGGCAATCTATAGTATACCGAGAGGTGGTGAGATGTACCTGACTGAACAACTCCGGGTATCTTTGCCTCATCAGATCCTGCGGTTCCCAGGTGTGCTCCTCCTGACCATGGTTTCTCCACAGAACCTTGACTAAGGGGATCTTTTTGCGGCGCAAGATCCGTACTCCTTTATCGTCGATCCGAACCGGCTCCAAGTGAACAGATTGGTCTGAAGCTACCGGCCCTTAGGTGGTCAAAATCCGCTGCTCCGGATGTAGTAGAGCCCTTCTCAGCGAAGAAATGTGGAAGACGTCGTGTAGAGCTGCCAGCTCTGGCGGCAACTCTAGCCTGTAGGCTAGGGGTCCGATCCGCTCCAAGATCCGGTAAGGGCCCATATACCTAGGGCTGAGCTTCTTCCTCCGACCGCGCACCCGTGAGACTCCGTGCATGGGCCGGATCTTCAAGAACACTCGATCTCCTACCCGAAACTCCACCTGACGATGCCGGGTGTCATAGTATTTAGCCTGTCTGCTCTGCGCCACCAACATCCTATCTCTGATCAGTCTCACCTGAGCCTCGGTGTCTTCAACAAAATCTGATCCCAACACCTTCGGATCCTCGTCTTGAACCCAAGAAAGCGGGGTCCTACATTTTCTTCCATACAAGGCTTCATAAGGCGCCATCCTGATGCTGGACTGGTAGCTATTGTTATAGGAGAACTCGACCAACGGTAACATCTTCTCCCACGGCTCCCCTCCGTCCAGTATACACAGTCGTAGTAAATCCTCCAAGGTCCGGTTGGTGCGCTCTGTCTGCCCGTCCGTCTGAGGGTGGAAGGCCGTGCTAAAAGTCAACCGGGTGCCCAAATATGCCTGCACTGACCGCCACTCCCTGGATGTAAACCGTCCATCGCGGTCCGACACTATCGTTCGAGGTACGCCATAATATCGGATATACTGCTCCACGAACTTCCGTACCAGCACTCCCACCGAGTCATCCTTCCTGATCGGTACAAAGCGGGCCACCTTCGTCAACCGATCGACAATCACCCAGATCGAGTCGTTCCCCGTCCGAGACCGGGGAAGACCATGTATAAAATCCATAGCTATATCGTCGAACTTCCACTCCGGCACCGGGAGTGGCTGCAACAATCCTGCGGGGTTCTTGCACTCCGCCTTCACTAACTGACACGCCTCGCAATGGGTCATGAAGTACGTAATGTCCTTCTTCATGCCCGGCCAAAACATCATCTTCTTCAGATCAGCGGTCATCTTTGTGATCCCCGGGTGCACAGAGTACCGGCTGCAATGCGCCTTTGTCATAATATCCTCTCGGATCTGGCCTCCTGCGGGTATATATACTCTGCCTCTGAAATATAGCAGACCATCTCTCAGGGAATAATCTCCTGTCGAACCCTCCTCCAAGGCTCGGAATATCGGCTCTGCCCACGCATCTGTCCTCTGTCCGTCTCGAATGCGATCCCGAATATCGTCTATGGCCACCATCGATGTCAGATACTCCCTATACAGCTCTGGATCATCCTCGGACACTAGGGATATCTGCATATCTCTGAATGACCGGACTAGCTCCATGGACATAACTTGGGGCCCAGCTTCGGAAGTGGCCGCTCTCCGACTCAATGCGTCGGCCACCACGTTTGCCTTCCCTGGATGGTAGTGCATCTCATACTGATAGTCTGCTAAGAACTCCACCCAGCGCCTCTGCCTGATATTCAGCTCCTTCTGAGTGTCCACGTATTTCAGGTTCTTGTGGTCGGAGTAGATGTCGCAGTGGACTCCATAAAGATAATGGCGCCAGACCTTCAGAGCAAAAACTACTGCTCCCATCTCAAGGTCGTGCAGTGGGTAGTTCTTCTCATAGGTCTTCAGCTGGCGGGAGGCATATGCTATGACGTGTCCGTTTTGCATCAGCACTGCTCCCAACCCCTGGTATGATGCGTCGGTGTACACCTGGAATCCTTTCTTTCCCGATGGAAGGGCCAGAATAGGGGCTGAGATGAGTCGGTCCTTCAGCTCCTGGTAAGCCGCCTGGCACTGCGGGGTCCAATCGAAAGGTGCCTCCTTCTTCGTCAAAGATGTGAGGCGGAGGGCAATCTGAGAGAACCCCTCCACGAACTTCCGGTAGTAACCGGCAAGTCCCAAGAAACTTCGTACATCGGTGGCTGTCTTCAACTGCAGCCAATCTCGAACTTCCCGAATCTTTGCCGGATCCACTGCCAACCCGGCTCCGCTGATAATGTGGCCTAGGAAGGCCACCTCCCTCAACCAAAACTGACACTTGCTGAATTTTGCATAAAGGTGATGCTCCCGCAACCTCTCCAGAGTGAGTGCCAGATGCCGAGTGTGCTCCTCCTCCGTCCTAGAGTAGATCAAGATGTCATCTATGAATACTATGACGAACACATCCAAGTAGGCCTCGAAAACCCGGTTCATGAGACTCATGAATGCCGACGGAGCATTCGTGAGCCCGAAGGGCATCAGGGTGAACTCATACAGGCCATATCTGCTACTGAAAGCCGTCTTCGGGATATCCTCCTCCTGGATCCGTAGCTGGTAGTATCCTGACCTCAAGTCCAGCTTCGAGAAATAATGGGGTCCCTCCAGCTGGTCGAACAATTCGTCTATCCGTGGGAGCGGATAGGTATTCCGGACGGTCAGCCTGTTTAGTGCTCGATAATCGATGCACAGGAGGAGTGTCCCATCCTTCTTCTTCACGAATAGGACCGGTGCTCCCCATGGCGAGGAACTCGGTCTAACAAATCCTGCCTCAACCAATTCCTTCAACTGAGTACGAAACTCTGCCAACTCCATTGGGGCCATTCGATAAGGGTCCCTAGATGCCGGCTTGGCCCCCGGCACAAGCTGTATCTGAAAATCCTGCTCTCGGTGTGGAGGTAACCCTGGTAGTTTCTCTGGAAAGATGTCAGCGAAATCTCGCACCACCGGGATGTCTGTCACCGACTCCTTAACTTCCGCCATCTCAAATAGAATCTGATAGACCTCCTCTCCCTGCAGATGGGCCTTAATGGCCTGTACCGAAGATAAGAGTATACGAGAGATAGGTCTTATACCTTCGATGGTAATGAAAGAGTCCCCGTATCTCACGGTGATCCTCTTCGCCTGGCAGTCAATCTGGGCATGGTTCCAGTGTAGCCATACCATGCCCAGAATCAGGTCGTAGTCTGTCAGCTTCAAAATCGTCGTTGGAGCCTCGAATGCCTTTCCACCAATTTCTGCCTCCATATTGCAGTGATCCGTGGTAAGGAGCTCAGATCCATCCGGTAGTCGCACCCTCATCCTCGAGCCTGTGAACCGCTCCATGCCTTCCAGTCCTTCTACGAATGTCTCCGACACAAAGGAGTGAGTATCTCCAGTATCGAACAGTGTGCGGGCCGGCTTGCCGCTGATGAAGACTATACCTGGGGTGATTAGATATCTTAGGGTTCTATAGTGAGTTTTACTTTCCTTGCTAATCTATCTAGTGCGATTCAAAGTTTTAACCATTGAAAGGGAAATTCTATGAAAATAAAGAGGCATTGCAACGTACCTGCTATGACCTGCTCCGGATTCCGAGCCTGCGTAAGGTCCAAGGCATATACCTGCTCCCTTTCCTGTCTACGATCACCCCCCTGGTATCCACGACCGCGGCCGCGTCCTCGACCTCCGTAATGCTGAGCTGGTGGGCCGCCCTGTGGTGCTGGAGGTGGTGCCCCCCTCATGGGGCAGTTCCTCCGAAGGTGCCCAATCTGATGACAAAGGAAGCACTCTGGTGGGGGATATGCCATTCCCCCGGGTCTCGGCATCTCCTGCATCCGAAGAGGTGGAGGGGCCAATATCACCTGTTCCCTAGGCTCCTGCCTCACGTCCTGACGAGGCTGGTTTTCTGTCCTCCTCCCCTCTGGTACAGCACCTCGCCGCTGGTCATTTCTACCTCTCCGTCCCTGATCCTCTGCTGGCCGTTTCTGGCACCGGGTGGCGTGCCAATCTGCCTCAATCCTTTTTGCCATCTCCAAAATCCGGGAGATGGGCCCGTCAGATACAAACAACAGAGCCTCCCTCAAGTCCTCCCGCAGGACCTTATAGAAGCTCCTGATATACCCTACTTCGTCCAGCTGGTAGGAATCTGCGTATCGAGCCAGATGGTTGAACTCTCGATGGTACTCCACCACGGTCTGTGTGCCCTGCTTCAGCTGTAAGAACCGCTCCTCCAAATCATCCCTGGATGACTGCGGAACGAAATGCTCCAGCAGGGCGGCCCTGAACTCCTCCCAGGTAACCTCCGCAACCTCCCTATCGGCAAATGTCGTGTCCAACAGCGTCTTCCACCACCTCTTTGCATGGGACTCCAGGCAGGAGACAACCAGAGCCACCCTCTCCTCCGAGGGACACCGTATCCCGGTCAGCATCTCGTACATGATATCTAGCCACTCTTCCGTCCGAACCGCCGACTCTGTCCCCAAATAGGATGGGGGAGAAAGACCCCGGAAGATGCTCAGCCAGTTGGCCCCCGGGTTTGGCTGCGGGGCCGGAACCTGCTGGGCCCTGAAAGCCTCTAGGATGGCAGTCAGAGTCTGTCCCATGTCTGACTGAAGGAAAGGAGTGGGGACCAGTGGGGGTGGTGCAACATCCTGAGCCTGTTGAACTCCACCTTGTGGCGTAGGCCGTGCTGGAGGCTGCGTAACAAAAACACATGCTGAGAAAACGTTCAAATATTACATAAAGGTGGACAATTTATATGTGATCCCCATATGGGCACACCACTGCTTCCGCTGCTTAGTTTGTCCCCAAACTAAACTCGAGCGGGGGTGTCCCAGGGTTAGTGGACTGCTACCTTCTTCTGATCGATGTTTCGCTCTGATACCACTTGTAAGACCCCCTTTTTTTTCTTTTTAAAACCCGGGGTCTTAGGCCCAGAATCGCCGCTTTGCGGCGACACCTTTACGTCCTGAAGGGTCATCACCATAAGGAGCCGATTCTGCCGGCCAATTCGATCACAGAAAGGTAGCACAATAATTGAAGTAAGAGCAATGCAGTCCACAATAATAAATCACATGTATATAAAATAAAATCTCCACGAAGGGAGTGTCCACAGAATATTAATAATCAGAGTACTATAAATGCGGGCTTATGCCCGATACATCATGTCCTCACTACAATCTCTCATGCGGAAGAGAAAATAGAAACTACTCAGGGTCGAGACTCACGGTCCCGGCTGTATGAACTCCGGAGCTAGACTGCCCCATCTCCAGGAGCACCGATCTCTAGGGCTGCTCCTCCATGCTGGGCTCCACGATCCCCTAAATGATGCGGTTCGAAAACTGTTAGTCATAAGACTAAGCCCTATCATCCCCTACCCCTTCCCCCATGGCTCCTAGGTACCGAGCGGAGAGGAAGAAAGGGAAGACATATTTGTGGAGATTAAATGTAAACAGGTGACAGTGGACTTAATCTAGCAAGTTGTATTCGGTGAGCAGTTAATATGAATGTTATAATAGGTCTAGCAGTAAGAAAAACAAATATATGAATTTAAACCTTCACTTATGCGAGAACACATAAGCAAAAGGGGTCTTTTGCGAGGCTCCCATCGTATAGAGTGTCCCATACCACTTATACGTTGGGGTGTCGGTTATCAAACAACGGCATATGTTTATATATTTAAATTAACCGTTGATTTATAAACTTGCCCACACAAGCTTATAGACCAAGGGGTCGTTTTGCAAGTCCTAATGTATAAGCGTCCCATACCACTTATACTTTAGGTTTCAGGGTTTAATGAATCGATTATGCTATGACATGCGTGTGGGTATGATGAAACATGTAAGTACAACTCACACACCTGACTCTGTGCACACAGACCTTTAGTTCCCCCTTTCGGAGCCGTTACCTCCCAGGATACCTCCGTAGTGGCGGACGGAAGCGGTGGGTTGGGCCTCGCCCACCTCAAAACCAGTAAAAGCACCACTAGTCTGACCTATCGTACGCCTCAACGCTTGGTGCACTAAGCGGACGCCTGCGTACTCTTGCCAGCTGGCGCACCGGACTTATCTTGGCGAAGTGCTAATCACCTCGCCGAGTCAACGATATCGGTGTCGGTGCAATCGAACTCCCCGATATCGAAAACCCACCACCTTAACTTTTCCTATTTTATGCACATGCAAGTTTAATCGTAAACACACAAATACAGAGTCGAAGCCCCCCGGACCAAAACGTCCGTCTCCAAATCAACCGAGCCGAAGCTCCCCGGACCAAAACGTCCGTCTCCAAACCAACCGAGCCGAAGCTCCCCGGACCAAAATGTCCGTCTCCAAACCAACCGAGCCGAAGCTCCCCGGACCAAAATGTCCGTCTCCAAACCAACCGAGCCGAAGCTCTCGTCAGTCTTCCTGTGCCAACAGTGTTTGTGAAAGGTGCAGCCCTAGTTACTAAATTACTCTTGCCAGTTTGTTATTACAATTTATGTTAGCCCAGGACTGCCCCCGGTATTCCCCGTGAAGGGCTCTCAAGGGGCACTAGGAACCAAGACGATAGCATTACGGCCCGAAGTTCCCTTTCGCAAGCCACTTATTGTTATTGGTTGATCTCCCTTACCTTTTTCCCTTTAAGAGTTACATTAAACTAAACCTAGGGTAGCTTGACTCTTCACCCTCTCCACACGGAAAGACGGTCTTCCGCCATACCCGCGTAACACCTAATCTTCCAACTACCATCAATGCTAAACCAAACCTCCTAGGGACTCACTTAGGCTACACAATAATCAAGATTACACGTAATTTACTTTTTCATCCAAATGCCACCATTTATTTATCGGGGGTCTATCCTAACAAGATTTGCCTAAATCCAAAATATTGGAATTTTCCTAATAAATCCGATAACTTATTTATTTATTCTTAAGGGTCTTATATCATCATTTTGAACATGAGGTATAACATTCTAGTTGATTCCAGCTATCACAAAATTAAAGTAAATAATAGTAGGCCTAAATATCAAATTTCCAAAGTTTGATAGTTTTACAATGATTTTCAAGGGCCTAAACTTATTTAATCATTATTTTAGTTATTTCAAGCTTAATGAATAAACTACCTTAATTTGTCCTCCAAATAATTCAAATAAAATACAGGGTGCTGGTTTTATCATGAAAATAACTTTGACAGAATCCCATAATTTTCTTGCTGGTAATTAAGTCATAATAAATCAAATACTAAATTACAATCTAACATGCTTTGTGAATGAAGTGCTATAACAGTAACTCTAAAAATTCCCAAATAATTCCCAGTGATATAAAAGGCCTAAAAACCTTAAGTTCCAGTTATCATAATTTTCCAGCAATTGTACCAGCCCTAATTTATTTTTATACTCAAAAACCCATATTAAAACATTGTGAATAAACCTCTAATATTTCTCAACATAAAATTCTATAAAAATTCAGGGATCAATGTTCTACTAGTCAAGATCTAAATCCAGAATTTTAACTGATTATAAATAATTTAAAACCTCCAAATAATTGAAACAACAAATCGGGCTAATAATCATTTAACACATGAAGTATAATATTTATTAATCGTAAAATTCCAGGAAAATTACCATAAGTCAAAAACATCCTAAAACTCCCTCCTCCCGAGTTTCATAACTTTTGGATTAGATTTAGTGCTTAAAATAACTAAATTACATTTTATCCTAATCCAAAATCTCAACTTTCGAGGTACCTAATTACCTCCAATTCCTTCACTATTTCAACCAGAGGGTTTTCATCATATCATCCCCTCTCTCCTCCAAATTTCAAGGGCATACAAGAGCTTTTGCTCCTATGTCCTTCACAAAACTCAAACTCCCACCCACTGGACTTGAGCCAATCTCTTAGGGTAAAATCCACCCTAATCCACACCATGTTACCCAAGAGGGTAGACATGGACTCAGCAAATCAGTGGCCACAACATCAGCCTCTTTTGAGGAGATTTGTCCACTCCATTTCCAATCGTACTTTTCCCCAAAGTATCCCTCACCAAGACCTATTCAGGACTTGATACTTCCCTATTCAAAACTCGACCAATTGAGTTGAAATTTTGTACAGATCTTAACATTGATGCCAGGGACTACCACCCAAAATTTGGGGGAGTTTGAACTTAGTTTCATCTCCTAATTAATTTTATAATATTTATTAAAAGTTTACAAAAACTTTAGGCAAAAGTATCTCCAAAAATTCCCATTTTTGGCCTGCCGTTAGGTATAGCTAAGGTCAACCCCCCGCCAAAATTTCAGGTCATTTGGACAAGGCTCGAAGAGTGGGCATCCATTTTAATTTCTGCCCAACTCTAGGTACAACCCCCACTAAAACGGGTGCTGCCTGCCGAACCGCTTACCCGAACGAGTTGAAACCAATTTTAGATTAATCTAAGCTCGAAGGGCTACGACTTTCGTGTCTGGTCACTTTTCCTTAAACGGCCTCTAAATGCCTCGTTTTGCAGCATCAAAATATGCCCATCCAAGTATATTTTCCTTATAAAATTATTTACATAATTTATATAATATAAACAGTTTTTTTTTACTGTTCATCTCCTACAGAACCCGAAAACCTGACACAGAAACTCATATTTCCTGTAGCTCTTTCGCGCTCCGTCGCCGGCAGTTCGGTCACTTCCCTGGCCAGCCACCACCACCACCACCTCCATTGAGGCGATGGCTATCGGTCGGCGGTGGTTGGGCCGCCGGAGGTGGCGGTTTCCGGCGGACTCAAAAGCACCATTTTCATGGTTTTCCATGAAAACGAGAGATGGGTCCGGCTCCGTTGAGCGCAAACTTCCTTTCTAAGAATCCTAAGATCTACCCATGAAAGAAGAAGCAGAGGAGAACCTTGTTTGCGGTTTGGAGGCGAGATGAACGACGGGGTGCCATGGCGCAGTGGTGGCGTAGCCGAACTCCTCCTACAGCAAGAACAAAGATCTAATCCATTTGATTGAGCGTGTAAACTTCTCCTCTTTCTCCAAGTGGGCTTTTATAAGTCAGCAAGTGGGGAGATGAAAGGGTAAATCCTTAATGGTCATGAATGTTCTCCCCTAACGTTTCGGTTATGATGCAGGGCAGTTGAAACGCTGGAAAAACGAAGAGTGTTCGCCAGGTGGTGATTTCCTATTGGACCAACATTTCCTTATTTATTTAAATAATTAAAGAAGGAAACGGCCCAGAATTACTCCGGGTGTAACTTCCCATAATCAGAATTGATTACAATGTCGGTTACCGAAATTTCCAGTCTGGCTGATGTTTCGGCCTTGGTCACGGACGTGACCCAAAGGTCACGGGCGTGACAGACCCGGATAGCTAATTCTAGGTTCGACGATCGTCGAACTGAGATCGACGATCGTCAAAGGGTGGTCACGGGCGTGACACCTGGGTCACGGGCGTGATAGGCCCGGGTGGTTAATTCTGGGTCGACGATCATCGAACTAAGATCGACGGTCGTCGAAGGGTGGTCACGCCCTAGGTCACGGGCGTGACCTATTGGTCACGGGCATGACATGCCCGAATGGCAAATTCTGAGGTCGACTACCGTCGAAATGAGATCGACGGTCGTCGAAGGTGGTCACGCCCTAGGTCACGGGCGTGACACCTTGGTCACGGGCATGACATGCCCGGGCTACAAGTGCGACGATTGTCTCACGGAGATCGATGATCGTCGAAAGAGTCACGCCCTAGGTCACGGGCGTGACACCTTGGTCACGGGCGTAACATGCCCAGGCAGCAAGTTCGACGATCGTCTCACTGAGATCGATGATCGTCGAAGTTGTCACGCCCAAAGTCACGGGCGTGACGGGTCGGTCACGGGCGTGACCAACCCATGACCAAAAATTTCAGTCGATTTATTTCAATTTTTGGGCTTCCTAGGGTTCTGTCACGACCAACCGACTCCTAGGGGTCTAGTCAGAAATGGGATGTTACATAAGCTTTGCTCGATCACCGGATCCAAATCAAGTAGATTTGACGGATTTTCTCAGGTCATACACCAAAATAAAACAAAATATAAAAGTTTTAAGATTTAAAAATTTAAAAAATGAAATTTCCAGGACTTCCCAAGGGCTATCCAGTGACGAGTTCGAAAGGTACTAGACGGTATTGCGAGATAAAAACCCGACATGGCCCTTTCGCAGGAAATTTTAATTATAAAAATTTAAAGATAAAACTTTCGAATAAAACAGAATATATTTTTTTGAAATAAAAAGAAAATTATAAAACTAATAGATCCTTGTTTTCAAAATATTAACAAAGAAACGTCCCCGGCAACGGCGCCAAAAACATGATGGATATTTTCTCCATGCTAGCGCGTGTTTCCAATTGATGAGGCAAGTATACCTATAGTTTGGAGTATAGAATCAAGTGTCGTATTTCAACTCGGGGCTTGTCGAGTACTTGTGCTCACAAAGAAAGCTATTATCTTATCGGAAGAAAAATTGGTTTTTATTGAACGGAAAAAGAAGCGTTATACTAAGGAAGAGAAATTCAATTATGAGGAAGCTAGCACTTGATCTAGAATCCCTTTGGGCTTAAATAAACCTTCTTGAGAAATAAAGCAATGCGAATTCTTAACTACTCAATCGACCGTGGAGGTTCCTAAAGTACAAAAGCATCTCTTTCGAGCTCATGCTTCTTAACAACCTTAGGTTGATCGATTAAGACCTTTCGGCCAGTCAAAACCCCTAAGCTTGCTTTAGGCGGTGAACCACGCTATTGGATTTAACTCCAATCCGAAGGATTTATGTCTTCCACGCTTGAGGGGTGCATGCAACTCCTTTTATCCTTGAGTGATCTCCTCATATTCACAACCTCTCGGTCATTTAGGATACTGATCTTAGATCGAAGATCATATCTGCGTAATATGAAATTGATAAAATATAAATCAAAGATAAATCGTAGCGAGTAAGATTAAGAACAAGACATTTGATAAAAAGAAGAAGAGTTTATTTTATTCCAAGGTTAATCATGATCAAGTGTTAAAAGAAAATTAGCTACTCATCATGATTAGGGAATTACAAACTAGGGTATGGAAAGACATGCTTGAATTAAAAACAAGTAAAATTAAAAGTAACAACAATAATAATCCAAAGTAGTAATGGAAAATACAGTAAAAGAGAATAGTAAACTACAAGACTCCAACTTCCCAAAACATCCTCCTGAGCATCTGAAGTTGTCTGGAATTTATAGGAAAATGTTTGGTTTGGTCATGCCCTTGGTCACGCTCGTGACCTAGGGCGTATCAGGCTCGGAACCGTCATCTTGAAACCCCGGGAACATTGGAGGAGGAAACTGCCAAAATTTGTTAACTGATGGGAACCGCCCCTAGGTCACGCCCGTGACCTAGGGTATGCCAGGGCTGTTTCTAGAAAATTGCGGGAAGCTGAAAATCGAGGGAGTAAACTGCACTTGATGGAGGTGTTACGCCCCTAGTCACGCTCGTGACCAGGGGTATGTCTAGCTGCAACAGCATTCTGGCGCAACGGCACGAACGATGGTTTAATTGGCTTAAAATGCACTTGACACGCCCTGGGTCACGCCCGTGACCCAGTCGTGTCATTTTAATCTGACGTGGAAGCGGCTAACTGTCTTCCACAGGTTGGCACGCCCCGTGTAAGATCAACACGGGCGTGTCATAGAACAACACGGGCGTGTTAGTGGCCGATCAAAGTTCTTCATTCGCTATTCGACGATTCACGCAGGATTTTTAAACTCGTGTGTGACATGCCCCTGGTCACGCCCATGGAGGGCGTATCACCGGGCATGTCTAGGCCGAGAAGGTGAAAAATCCAATTTTGCTCCAAAAATTTTACAGTTTAGTCCTGCAAGATTGAAAATCATTTTATTAGAACAAATAAATATAAAATATATAATATAGTTAATTATAAGCTTAATATTATAAAATTTCTATAAAATATATAAATATTAATTATAAAATAGTAAATGAAAAATAATAATAATTAGAGTTATCAAGGTTGTTCAACATAAACCTCTTCTTTTAGTTCTCCATTCAGAAAAGCACTCTTTACATCCATCTGGTAGACTTTGAATTTCTTGAAAGTAGCATAAGCAAGGAAGATTCTGATTGCTTCTAGCCTTGCAACAAGAGCAAAGGTTTGATCATAATCAATGCCTTCCTCTTGCCTATAGCCTTGAGCAACAAGCCTTGCTTTATTCCTTATGATTGATCCATGGGAATTAAGCTTATTCCTGAAAACCCACTTAGTTCCAATGACTGTGTAGTCTTTTGGTCTTGGAACTAAGTCCCAAAATCTGCATCTCTCAAACTGATTGAGCTCCTCTTACATGTTAATAATACATTGTGGATCTTGCTCTACATCTTTGAAGGATTGGGGCTCAATTTGAGATATGAAATAGGCATGCATCATATCCTGGTGGAGTTGATGCCTTGTCTGCACACCTGCTGATATGTATCCAATTACTTGAGATGAGGGGTGATCTCTAAGTGTGACAAGTTCAGTTGGTGGAGGTTGTTGAGAAACAGCCTAGGGAGTTAATTCCTCTGGTGGAATTGGATTAGCTATTGTTGGTTCAACATAAATGTCAGCTTCTTCATCATCACTTTCTTCAGTATCATGTAGAGGAGAGTGAGTAACAGCCTCATCTGTGAGGGTCAACTTATTCAGCTTTTCACATATGTTAGGTACCTGTAAAAAATTACTGGTAGAAGCTTGATTTTCCTTGTTAAGCATGTTAGTCTCATCAAAAGAAACATGACTGGATTCTTCTATCTTTAAGGTTGATTTATTATAAACCCTATAAGCCTTGCTTACTTGGGAGTATCTAAGAAAAATTCCCATTTTAGACTTGGCTTCAAACTTTCTAATGTATTTCTTATTATTGTTGTGAATGTAATATAAGCAACCAAAAATTTTAAAGTAATCTACTTTATGTTTCTTCCCTTTATGTAGCTCATAAGGAGTCTTATTCTTAAGCTTGTGTATAAGACTTCTATTCAGTACTTAATTTACTGTGCTTATAGCCTCTGCCCAAAAGGATAGGGGTAAATAAGCATCTGCAAGTAATGTGTCTGCTGATTCAATCAGTGTTCTATTCTTCCATTCAGTAACCCCATTTTGTTGAGGTGTTCTATGAGCTGAGAAGCATTGTCTTATGCCTTCCTTCCTACAGAACTCTTGCATAAGAAGAGACTCAAACTCAGTACCATGTCACTTCTGATCAATGCAACTGGAGTTGAGTACTCAATCTATATGTTCTTGAGAAAGTCTGTAAGAATCTTAAAGTTATCAGACTTTGATCTCAGAAAGAAAATCCAAGTGAATCTAGAGAAGTCATCTATAATTACTAAAGTATAAGATTTCCCTCCTAGACTTTGTACTTCTATAGCGCCAAAAAGGTTCATATGTAGTTTGTATAGAATTCTCGGTGAGTCACTTTTAGTTAATGATTTAAAGATACTTTTAGTTTTCTTGTCTAACTGACAAGCCCTGCAAAGTTTTTCCTTCTTACAGGGGTAAGGAGGCAATCCTCTAACAAGGTTGTCTTTAGATAACCTAGCAATATTTTTTAGGTTTGCATGCCCTAATATCCTATGCCAAAGGTCATTATTATTACTAGGTGAGTTAAATAGACAGATTTCTGATTTAGCTGATTTGAAATTAACTAGGTAAATGTTTCTTACCCTAGTGCCAGTCAATACTACACTATTGTCGAAAGAAGTGATAAAACAGGAGGTTTTAGTAAATGATACCTGAAACCTTTCATTACATAACTGATGTAAGACCCCCCCTTTTTTTTTCTTTTCAAACACCGGGGTCTTAGCCCAGAATTGCCGCTTTGTAGTGGCACCGACTCACGGGAAGGTCGCCACTACAAAACGCCAATTCTGCCGGCCCTTTTCAATTACAGAATAGTAGCATGATGAAGTAAAAGCAAGTCCACATAACCACATGTATGTATAAATCTCCACGAAGGGAGAGTCCACAATAACAATAATAATAATCAGAGTACAAAAGGTGGGCTTGTGCCCAGTACATGTAATCCTCACTACAAGTCACTCACGGAAGCAAAACTAAAACAAAGCGTCACCGTAACTGTCACTGAACCGAGAGCACCCAAGCTGGACTGGCCCATATCCACCGACTCTGTACTCCGCTGTTGTTGCATCTCTGGGAGCTTCTTCCTTTTCGGCCTGCCGTCGTCGCCTCGCAATCCACGTCTGCGTCTACGTCTTCAGCCTCCTGGCTACTGAGCTGGTGTGCTCCCACCCATCAAGGGGCATTTAACCCATGTATGTCCCGGCTGGTGACAATGGTAACACGGTCGCGGGGTCAACTCTGTCAGAAACTGCAACACCTGTGACCCATCCATATGGTACACCTAAAATGTTGTGGTTCGAAAACCGTTAGTCCTAAAGACTAAGCCCTATCATCCCCTACCCCTTCCCCCATGACTCCTAGGTTCCGAGCGGAGAGGAAGAAAGGGAAGGACATGATGGTGGAGATTAAATCAAGAAACAGATGGCAACAGAACTAATCTAGCAATTCTATAATAATATGACAGAAACAGAAAGTAAGAAATATAACCTTAACTTATGCGCGGAAGCGCATAAACCAAGGGATCTTTTGCAGGGCTCCCATCGTATAGAGTGTCCCATACCACTTATACGTTGGGGTGTCGGTTATCAAACAGCAAGAAGTAGCAAAAAGCACAAGAAATATAACCATTGATTTATAGGGATTACCCCTATAGACCAAGGGGTCGTTTTGCAGGGCCTATCGTATAAAACGTCCCATACCATTTTATACGTTAGGTGGCATGTTTATGCTATGACACACAATTATGCTATGAAATGCACAAGCAAGTGCAACACACCCATACGACTCTATGCGCACAGACCTTTAGTTCCCCCTGTTCGGGCAGCTAGCTTCACCCCCAGGAACCTCCATTGTGGCAAACGGAGACAGTGAGTCGGGCCCCCCACTCCTAAGCGGGTAACCACACTACCTGGCCTAGCCCTTCCGTACGCCCCTAGAAGAACACAACCTAGAGTATCCACGTACTTGTGCTGGCTGTACACACCAGGCTTTTCGCCGAGTCAACGTACCGCTGTCGGTGTGATCGATCGCCTAGTACCGATGACCCACCACTTTTATGCACATGCAATCATGACAGTTATATTTGTATAAGTTCTCATATTACCGAGCCTCCAGCTCTCTAGGCTACCAAGCATATACCAAGTCCCCGAGCATCCCGCTCCCTGGACTTCCCAATTACAAACCAACCACCATCACTACTAGTAGGCCCTTAGACCACGGACCCACTCTACCCATTCCATGCCATTTCTTCTTCCTAAGTGTACAAGTGTAGGTGTGAGGTACAACTATTATTAGGGTTACTCTTGATCATTTTATTCCTACGATTTAAGGTTAACCTTGGACTTCCCGAGGGTTACCCGGTGAAGGGCTCGCAGCGGTACTAGGAGCTATGATGGGGTGAATCCCAAAACTCCATTTCCAAGGCACTTATTATAATTGATTGGTTCCCTTAACCCATTCCCCTTTCAATTATAGTGGGCCATTCCTAGGGTGGTATTGACTCTTTCTCTTCTCGGGGAGGACGGTCTTCCGTCGAACCCGTACACTACCTATCGCTAGTCAACCTCACCCCCCTACCCATCCTAACTTTCAATAATGAACTTGATTTAACTCATCCTGTCCAAACCAGCAAACTATCAGAATTCCATCTCCAAGTTAATTACCCACTCTAGCTCGGCTTCTGCAGTTTTACTAAACGCAAACCGTCCTAATCTTTATGAGGTATGCAAGGGGTGGTACTCCCAACTATCTTCCAAATCCCATATAATATTTACTGGAGGTCTACCATGACCTAATTAGTCTAAATCCAGAAAATAATAATTTTCCTATTTCATTTGGCATTTAATTTATTTATTCCAAGATCCCAAATGCCCTTGTATAAACATGAAGTGCACTAATGAGTCGATAATAAATCATCATAAAATCAGTAAAAATCATATGAGACATTTAAACAGCAATTCCAAGTTTTGAGAAATTTCAGAGATGTTTATGCCTATATTTCCTAATTTACCATTTTAGGCCACTTTTACTATATCATGAAGGAAGTACTGTAAATATTTATCCAAAAATCCCAAGAAAATTATATAAGCTATATAGTGATCTAAAACCATCATAAACCTAGTACCATAATTTTTCTCCATCATTTGATCTCTGAATTTATTTTAAAGTAAGATACTAATTTTTATAACTTAATGAAGGAGGTACTGTTTTTATCCATCTAAAATTCCTGAGAAAATTACTAGGTGACTATCATAATTTGAAACACCCAATGATCAAATTTCATAATTTTCCAATCAATAATTGGGCACTATTTGTATTTTTGACTGTATATCACATTTAGCACATTAAAGAATAAAGTACCCAAAATAATCAGATAAAATTTCCAAGAAAATTACATAAGGAGTATCATGCTATAATATGCACTAATCCAAGATTTCATAACATTCCAGTGAACATAAATTCCAGAATCATCAAAGAAAATACCTAGGGCACAAATAGAGTTGTAAATAAAGTACTGTATAAATTTGCCCAAAAAATCTCCACAAAATTATATTATGTCTACTTGGACCATAACATCACTCTACCCAAATTTTACTAGATTTGTAGTTCAGTTGATAGCTTAATAATTCAAATAAAGGTTGGTGAGCTAAACTAGGGTTAGGGTTTGAGGTGGGCTAAATGTCTCCAAATACTATAATATTTTCACCAGAGGACTTAAATAGCTCTATGGTCCTCTCCACCAAATTTCAAGTCAGTCCAAGGTCATTTGACCCCATGACCTTCACAACCCTACAAATCCCCATTAAGGTACCTACCCTAGGGTTCCAGGGCTGCCCTACACCAAACCACTCTAAACTCCCTTGGAGGGTGTGTCATGCCCTAAAAAGTCAGTGACCAAAATATCAGCCTCTGTTGAGGTGATATGGCCACTCAAATACCAAGAGGGTGTTTGATCTTAAATTATCCTATAAGGATCAACCTAGGGTTGGACACAAACCCAACCAAAACATCTCCAAATGAGATGAAATTTTTACCAGAACCTTATGATAAACCCAGGGACCACTCACCAAAATTTGGGAGGGTTTGGAAGTCTTTTAGCCATCTAATTAAATTAAGCTAGGATTATTGAATTTTTCTAAAAACCATAGAAAAACCTTCTCCAAAAATTCTCACTTTTGGATAGCACCTAGATATAGGTAAGATTAGGCCACACTCCAAATTTCAAGTTATTTTGATGACTGGATCCGAGTGGGGAATTTTTTTCTAAGGTCAAGACAGCCCTATGGATAGACCTCACCAAAAAGAGTGCTGTGGTCTAACCAGGACTCCAAATCTAGTGAAATCAATTTTGAATTAAAGTAGACTTCAAGGGCTACATTTTATATGTTGACCATTTTTTCCTGTAGGAGCCTCTAGGTATTTTTTCCCAAATTATTTAAAGTGACAGATATTTTCACTCAGAAATTGTTTTAAAATAGAATCTAATTTCATGGCACTGTTCATCTTCTTCTACAGCCCGAAACCAGAGCCCTGAAAACTGATTTTCATGTAGCTTTTCCAAGGCTATTTCCCGTCCATCCAGCCATCTCCCTGGTCGGCCACCACCACCACCACCTCTGTTGAGGTGAGGGCTATCGCCGGGCGGCGGCACGGCCGCCGGAGAGGCGGTTTCCGGCAAACCCGCCACCATGAAATTTTGGAGAAAACATGGAAACGCTCACCCGATCCGGCTCTTTTGAGCCCGACATCTCTCCTAATGATTTCTAAGATCTATCCATAGAAGAAAGAGTAGAGGAGGACCTTGTTTGCGGTTTGAAGGCGAGATGGATGTCGGACTGTCATGGCGCGGTGGTGGCGTCGCCAGAATTCTTCTACAGTACCGTACAAGCTCCAAATCCGTCGGGTAAGGGTGGAAACTCCATCTCTGAGTCTAGGGAGCCCTTTTAAAGGGAAGAAAGGAGGGAGGGGAAAGGTTGAAACATTCATGGAGATTAATATTTCTGTTAATAACGTTTCGGTTATGATGCAGGGAAGGGGAAAAGGTGGAAGATGAATTGGCTGATCTAGGTGGCGGTTTTCTATTGGACCTCATTTACTTATTTTATTAACTAATTAGGGACTAAAACGACCCATAAATATTCCTGCTGTTCATTCCATAATCAGAATTGATTAAGACGTCGGTTACCGAAATTTAATGTCTGGCTGACGTTTCGGCCTCGGTCACGGGCGTGACACATAGGTCACGGGCATGACAGGCCCGGGTAGCTAATTTTGGGTTCGACGGTCGTCGAACTGAGATCGACGATCGTCGAAGGGTGGTCACTCCCTAGGTCACGGGCGTGACATATGGGTCACGGGCGTGACAGGCCCGGGCTTGACGATCGTCGAATTGAAGTCGACGATCGTCAAAGGGTGGTCACGCCCTGGGTCACGGGCGTGACACATGAGTCACGGGCGTGACAGGCCCGGGTTGCAAATTCTGGGTTTGACGATCGGCGAAGGGTGGTCATGCCCTAGGTCACGGGCGTGACACATGGGTCACGGGCATGACAGGGTCATGAGGCAAATTATGCGCTCGGCGATCGTCGCGCTGTGATCAACGATCGCCGAAGGTGGTCACGCCCTTGGTCACGGGCGTGACACCTGGGTCACGGGCGTGATAGGGTCGGGTTGAAAATTCTGCGCCCGACGATCGTCTCCCTGAGATCGACGATCGTCGAAGGAGTCACGCCCTAGGTCACGGGCGTGACGGGTCGGTCACGGGCGTGACCAACCCATGACCCGAAATCTCGGTCGATTTATTTCACTTTTTTTGGGCTTCCTAGGGTGCTGTCACGACCAGCCGACTCCTAGGGGTCTAGCCGGAAATGGGATATACAAATCCCAATAAACAAAAACAAAGATTTCGTCCCCGAAATCAAGGTTAAGCCTACGGGACTCTCATCGGGAAAAAAAAGCTTGTAACATCCCATGAGAGTTGAAAGATCTACATCTCTGCCCCAAAAAGCCAGTGTACAAAATATCAGCCTCTGTTGAGGTTGTTTGACACCTCAAATCCCAAAAGGAATGAATTGACCTAATTAACCCTATAAGGGCCAACCTAGGGTCGAGTTAAAACTCTATCAAAACACTTCCAAAAGAGGTGTAATATTCACCAGAGTTCTAACATTCTCCCTAAGACCTCCCACCCAAATTTGGGGGGATTTTGATGTTTATAGGACACCTAATTAAATTATACATGAATTATTAAATTTTTACAAAAACTATAAAAACGTTTCTCCAAAAATTCTCATTTTTGGATAGGCCTTAGGTATAGTTAGGATAGACTCCCTGCCCAAATTTCAGAACATTTGGGCAAAGGATGAAAGGTGGGCACACCTTTTTGTCTCTACCTAGCTCTAGGTCTAGATCCCACCAAAAGAGGTGCCCTGGTCAAACCAGTTGACCAAATTGACCCAAATCAATTTTAAAATATTGTAGACCCATAGGGCTACAGATTTCATGTTGGTCACTTCGACATAAAAAGCCTCTAAGTACCTCATTAAATAGCATAAAAGAGAGCTTGATAAATCACTACATTTTATATATAAATATAATAATTTAGTATTATAGGTTACTGTTCATCTTCTCAAGAGCCCGAACCAGCAACCTAAAAATGCTTAAAACCTATAGCTTTTCTAAAGCTATTTCCCGGCCACCCATCCATCTCCCTGGCCGGCCACCACCACCACCACCTCTGTTGAGGTTAGGGCTACCGTCGGGCTGCGGTACGGCCACCGGAGAGGCGGTTTTCGGCAAACCCTACCACCATTTATTTTTGAATAACCATGGAAAAGCTCGCTCAATATTTCTCCTTTGAGCTCGACATCTCTGCTAAGTAATTTCTAAGATCTACCCATAGAAGAAGGAGTAGAGGAGGACCTTATTCGAGGTTTGGATTCAAGCCGATCGTTGGGATGCGATTGGCGCGGTGGTGGCGTCGCCGGAATTCTTCAATAGCAAGGTAATGAGCTCTAGATTTATCTGGCAAGGGTGAAACCTTCCTATCTAAGACTAGGGAGTCTTTTATAGGAGAACAAGGCTGCGGGAGGGAGTAGAAATGGTCCAGCCATTAGTGCCTCTTACATGCAAGCTTCGACCATGGTGGAGGGGAGCTGAAACGGCTTGTAACAGTTGGAGGAGGGCTCGAAACTCCTCCTCTCCCTGAGAGGAGTTGAATCCAGCCGTGAAAGGGAAGGGGGAAGGCCATGGAATCAAATGCCATTGATGGCCATGAAGCCTAGCTCTCGGCCATGGCCGTCACTGCTCATTTTGCCAAAACCGACGGTCCATGTGGCACAGCTTCACTTAACCGGTCAACCTTCTTTAAAATAAGACTTAATTGGGTTTTATTAAAATGAAACGGCCCACTAATGCATTCTGGCCCACTTCCTAGACCGTCCCGGTTCAGCTGAACCAGCACACAACCAAAAATAAATGCCAGAAAAATTCTAAGTACAATGGCGTTGAGTGAGCTATGCTCACTCAACGCCATCCAAGCTATGGCGTTGAGTGAGCTCAGCTCACTCAATGCCATCCAAGCTACGATGTTGAGTGAGCTCTGCTCAGTCAACGCCATCCCAAATAAGGCATTGAGTGAGCTCTGCTAACTCAATGCAATCTAGAATGGCCTCCCAGACTATGGCAATGAGTGAGCTAAGCTCACTCAATGCCATCTGGATTATGGCGTTGAGTGAGATCTGCTCACTCAACTCCATCCAGAATAAGCCCCTTTTAAATGACGGCGTTGAGTGAGCTAAGCTCACTCAACGCCATCCAAATTATGGCTTTGAGTGAGCTTAGCTCACTCAACGCCGTCCAGGTTATGGCGTTGAGTGAGCTTAGCTCACTCAATGCTATCCAGATGATGGCTTTGAGTGAGCTTAGCTCACTCAACGCCGTCCAGGTTATGGCTTTCAGTGATCTTAGCTCACTCAACGCCGTCCAGGTTTTGGCTTTGAGTGAGCTTAGCTCACTCAACGCCGTCCAGGTTATGGCTTTGAGTGAGCTTAGCTCACTCAACGCCGTCCAGATTATGGCATTTAGTGAGCTCTGTTAACTCAACGCCATCCAGACAGCACCAAATGGCGTTGAGTGCGGTCAGTGCACTCAACGCCATTTAACTTATGGAGTTGAGTGTACTCAACGCCATCCCATCTGATTGACTATGACGTTGAGTGAGCTAAGCTTACTCAACGCCATCCAGTCTACGGCATTGTGTGAGCTCAGCTCACTCAACGCCAACCTGCCGACACCAGATGGCATTTAGTGCAGTCAGTGCACTCAACGCCATTCAACTTATGGCATTGAGTGCACTCAATGCACTCAACGCCATCCCGCTTATGGCTTTGAGTGAGCAAAGCTCACTCAACGCCATCCAGACCATGGCATTGATGGATTCCAAGGTCACGGGCGTGACGGATCGGTCACGGGCGTGTCTGACCTATGTTGAATTTTTTGAGCTCGACGATCGTCTTCCTGAGGTCGACGATCGTCGAAGGGGGTCACGCCCTAGGTCACGGGCGTGACGGGTCGGTCATGGGCGTGACCACCTCTTGACTCAAAATCTTGGTCGACAAACTTCGATTCCTTGGCTTCCTAGGGTTCTGTTAAGACAAAAATACTCCCAGGGGTCTAGTTGGAAATGGGATGTTACAAATCCCAATAAACAAAACAAAGATTTCGTCCCCGAAATCAAGGTTAAGCCTACGAGGCTCCTATCAGGAGAAAAAGGCTTGTAACATCCCATGAGAGTTGAGAGATTTACATCTCTATGTTACGTTTGTTATGTGTAGTTTGAAGGTGATTGTCAAATCTAAGACCAATTCGTCGAGTTGACTAGGTATATACCCCAATAAATAAAAGATTAGCCTCTATTCTTGAAATTTCAGTCCTATTGGTTTAAAATAGGAACACAAATTGATTGTCTAGAGGGGTTGTGAGGTATACCTGTCTGAAAAGCTCCGGATACTTTTGATGCATCAAGTCCTGTGGCTCCCATGTATGCTCCTCCTGCCCATGCTTGTTCCACAGAACCTTGACTAATGGAACCTTCTTTCGTTGCAAGACCTGCACTGCCGTGCCATTGATCCTGATCGGCTCCAAGTGAACTGACCGGTCGGAAGCTACCGGTCCATTTGTGGTCAAAATCTACTGCTCTAGGCGCAATAGAGCCCTCCTAAGTGAAGAAACGCGGAATACGTCATGTAGAGCTGCCAGCTCTGGTGCAATTCCAGCCTGTAAGATAGGGCCCCGATTAGCTCTAGGATCCTGTAAGGGCCCATATACCTAGGGCTGAGCTTCTTCCTCCGACCACGCACCCGTAAAACTCCATGTATGGGCCGGATCTTCAAAAACACCCAGTCCCCCACCTAAAACTCCACCTGACGATGCCGGGCGTCATAATACTTAGCCTGTCTTCTCTGTCCTTCTAACATCCTGTCTCTGATCAGTCTTACCTGAGCCTCGGTGTCTTTGACAAAATCCGATACCAACACCTTCGGATCCCCGTCCTGCATCCAAGAAAGCGGGGTCCTACATCTCCTTCCATACAAGGCTTCGTAAGGCGCCATCCTGGACTGGTAGCTGTTGTTATAGGAGAACTCGACCAGGGGTAGGAACTTCTCCCATGGTTCACCGTGGTCCAAAATGCATAGCCTCAGAAGGACTTCCAGCGTCTTATTGGTGCGTTCCGTCTGTCCATCCGTCTGGGGATGGAATGCGGTGATGAGGGTCAATCGCGTGCCTAAGTAAGCCTGCACGGATCTCCACTCCCTGGAAGTGAACCGGCCACCCGATCTGACACGATCGTCTTGGGCACCCCGTGGTATCGAACAAACTGCTCCACAAATCTCCGCACTAGTACCCCCACAGAGTCATCCTTCTTGATCAGAATGAATCTGGCCACCTTCGTCAACCGATCGACGATGACCCAAATCGAGTCGTTTCCCGTCCGTGATCGGGGAAGTCCATGAATAAAATCTATCGGGATGTCCTCAAATTTCCACTCTGGGGGTACATGTTCTGAAATGCATCATCCTTCTGATGATACAACATACGATTAAATCTTTACCTTCTCAAATATCCCGAATCTTGTTACCCGCCATCTAATTTCACGTGATAATAGTTAGTTCTCGTAATTACTCCGTCTTATTACCATGTCATTGTTTTAGTAACGCTACTGGTCATCATTCCAAACATGTTTTTTACAAAAATCTTATGTTCGCCCGAATACCGTCGAATTATATCGACTTCAATCTCACTATGTTTGTTACGCCACTTTCCCTAAACTAGGTCCAAGGGAACCCAATCCTATACTAATTTGCCAAATCAACAAAACTTTAGCCCCCAATAAACAAAAGATAAGCCCCTTCCTATCTTGGGCTAAGTATCTTTGATATTACCCTGTTACATCTGTCCTAGCTGGGTGCATAATCCCTAAGGCATCAATCTTTGACTTGGGGTTCCACCCTGAAACTCATTAATATACTCCATACTTAAACTCTCTGAGTCATATTTACGACAACCTTATCCGGGTCAAAATGTTCCCAATCCCAAATGGGTATCTTCCGAACTTGAATTCCTATCCGACCCTCAGTGTTTGTCTCGGTGGTTTCCTCTAGGTAATTTTATTACCGGTATTGAGGGTTAAGACTACTTGTCTTTTACCATTCTGCTAATGTATTATTGGTCTCAATTCTCCTTAAAGTAGTCTACCGCTTTAAATAATCCTTGATTGGGATAGTAGGGACACTTGAGTTTTTGTCTTATGTAGTAATTCTCGTGCTAAACTCCTCCTTTATTCTCTTTGGGTATCTCCTTACCTTAACCAAATTCATACCCAAGGTCTATTTTGAACTAGGGCATACTATAAATTGTCATGGTTAGTCATGAGTCCTAGTTGGTTGAGTCTAACTCGTTGGTTAGAGGATTATAAGATGAGATCTTCGTAGCTGGAGGTGTTCCCTGCTGGGGGCAGGGTTTGCCGCAGGCTACAAAGAGGAATTCCAATTAATGATGAAGTGGACATTCACATGTGATTTCCCTTATAGGGCACACCACTGCTTCTGCTGCTTAGTTTGTCCCCAAACTAAACTCGAGCGGGGGTGACCCAGGGTTAGTGGACTACTACTTTTCCGATCGAGGTTTCCTCTGATACCACTTGTAAGACCCTTTTTTTTTCTTTTAAACACCGGGGTCTTAGGCCCAGAACCGCCACTTTGTGGTGACACCATCACGCCCGGGAAGGTCGTCACTACAAAATGCCGATCCTGCCAGCCAAATCGATCGCAGAATAGTAGTATAAGTAAATATAAAGCTAGTCCACCATAACCACATGTATATAAATAAATCTCCACGAAGGGAGAGTCCACAATAATAATAATCAGAGTACAAAAGGAGGGCTTAAGCCCAGTACATGTAATCCTCAATATAAGTCACTCGCGAAAGCAAAACCAAAACTAAGCGTCACTGTAACTGTCACTATACCGAGAGCACCCAAGCTAGACTGGCCCATCTCCACCGACTCCGTACTATGCTGGTGCTGCATCTCTAAGTGCTTCTTCCTTTTTATCCTGCAGTCGCCGCCTCGCAATCCACGTCTGCGTCTACGTCTTCGGCCTCGTGGCTGCTGAGCTGGTGGGATCCAACCCATCAAGGGGCATTTGACCAGTGTATGTCCCGGATGGTGACAATGGTAAAACGGTCGCGGATCAACTCTGTCAGAAACTTCAAAACCCTTGACCCTTCCATATGGTACACCTAAAATGTTGTGGTTCAAAAACCGTTAGTCTAAAAGACTAAGCCCTATCATCCCCTACCACTTCCCCCACGGCTCTTAGGTACCGAGCGGAGAGGAAAGAAGGGAAGGACATGAAGGTGGAGAATAAGTCAAAAGCAGGTGATAGCGGACCTATGCTAGCAATTCCATAGTAAATATGACAAAAGCAGAAAGTAGGAAATATAACTTTAACTTATGCAAAAGCGTATAAGCCAAGAGATCTTTTGCAGGGCTCCCATCGTATAAAGTGTCCCATACCACTTATACGTTGGGGTGTCAGTTATCAAATAGTAAGGAGTAGCAAGTAAGTAAAAGCACAAGAAATATAACCATTGATTTATAGTGATTACCCCTATAGGCCAAGGGGTCGTTTTGCAGGGCCTATCGTATAAAACATCCCATACCATCTTAAACGATAAGTGCCAATGTTTATGCTATGACACGCAAATATTCTATGGAATGCACAAGCAAGTGCAACACACCCACGCGACTCCATGCGCACAGACCTTTAGTTCCCCCTATTCGGGCAGCTAGCTTAACCCCCAGGAACCTCCGTAGTGGAAAACGGAGACAGTGGGTCGGGCCCCCCACTCCTAGGTGGGTAACCATACTAGTAGGCCTAGCCCTTCCATACGCCCCTAGAAGAACACAACCTAGAGTATCCGCGTATAAGTGCTGGCTATATCCACCAGGCTTTCTTTGGCTAAGTGTCACACACCGCTGAGTCAACGTACCGACGTCGGTGTAATCGATCGTCCAGTACCGATGACCCACCACTTTTATGCACATGAAATCATGACAGTTATATTTTTACAAGTTCTCATGTTACCGAGCTTCCAGCTCTCTAGGCTACCAAGCATATACCAAGTCCCCGAGCATCCCGCTCCCTGGACTTCCAAATTTATACAAAGTCCCCGAGCATCCAGCTCCCCGGTCTTCCAAATCACAAACAAGACCATTGACATTACTAGTAGGCCCTTAGACCACGGACCTACTCTACCCATTCCATGTCAATTCTTCTTCCTAAGTGTACAAGTGTAGGTGTAAGGTGCAACTATTATTAGGGTTTCTCTTGATCATTTTATTCCTAAAATTTAAGGTTAACCTTGGACTTCCCGAGGTTTACCCGGTGATGGGCTCGCAGCGGTACTAGGAGCTATGATGGGGTGAATCCCAAAGCTCCTTTTCAAAGGCACTTATTGTAATTGATTGGTTCCCTTAACCCATTCCCTTCTCATATTACAGTGGGCTAATCCTAGGGTGACTTTGACTTTTCCTCTTCTCGGGGAGGACGATCTTCCGTCGAACCCGAACACCACTTAACACTAGTCAATCTCACACCCTACCCGTCCTGACTTCAAATAATGACCTTGATTTAAACCACCCTATCCAAGCTAGCAAACTTCCAAAATTCCATCTCCTAGGTTCATTACCCACTCTAGTTCAGCTTCTACAGTTTTACTAATCGCAGACCATCCTAAGCTTTATGAGGTATGCAAGGGGTGGTACTCCAAATTGTCTTTCGAATTTCCTATAATATTTACTGGAGGTCTACCATGACATAATTAGTCTAAATCCAGAAAATAATAATTTTCCTATTTCATTTGGCATTTAATTTATTTATTCTCAGCCTCACAATGCCTTTGTATGAACATGAAGTGCACTAATGAGCCAACAATAAATCACCATAAAATCCGTAAAAAAAATCCTATGAGACATTTAAGCAGTAATTCTAAATTTTGAGAAATTTTAGAGGTGTTTAGGCCTACATTTCCTAATTTACCATTTTAGACCACTTTTACTATATTATGAAGCAAGTATTGTAAATATGTATCTAAAAATCACAAGAAAATTATAGAAGCTTCATGGTGACCTAAAACCTTCAGAAACCAAGTCCCATAATTTTTCTCTAATATTTGGGCTCTGAATTTATTTTAATTTAAAACACTAATTTTCCTAGCTTAGTGAGGGAGGTACTATTTTTAATTGTCTAAAAATCCAAAGAAATTTATAGGATGACAATCATGGTCTGAAACACCCTCTAACCAAATTTCATAAATTTCCAAATAATAAATGGGCATTATTTTTATTTTGTGCTACATATCATAATTGGTACGTTAAAGAAGCAAGTATCCAAAATAATCAGATAAAACTCCGAAGAAAAATACATAAGGTATAACATGCTAGAAGATGCCCTAATTCAAGAATTCATAACATTCCAGTGAATAGAAATTCCAAAATCATCAAAATAAATATCTAGGGCACAATAAGAGTTGTGAATGAAGTACAGTATAAATTAACCCAAAACTCCCAACAAAATTATATCATGGCCATTTAGACCAGAAAATCATCCTGCCCAAATTGTATTTGATTTGTAGATCAGTTGATAGCATAATAATTCAAATTAAGGTTGGTGACCTAAACTAGGGTTAGGGTTTTAGATTGCCTAACTGTCTCCAAAGCCCCTAAGATTTTGTCCAGAGAACTATAATGGTCTCATGGTCCTCTCCACCAAATTTAAAGTCAGTCCAAGGTCATTTGACCCCATGACCTTCACAACCCTAAAAATCCCCATTAAGGGACTTACCCTAGGGTTCTAGGGCTACCCTATCCCAAACCACCCCAAATTACATTGGAGGGTGTGTCATGCCCCAAAAAGCAAGTGTACAAAATATCAGCCTCTGTTGAGGTTGTTTGACCACTCAAATCCAAAAAGGAATGAATTGACCTAATTAACCCTATAAGGGCCAACCTAGGGTCGAGTTAAAACTCAATCAAAACACTTCCAAAAGAGGTGGAATTTTTACCAGAGTTCTAACATTCCCCCTAAGACCTCCCACTCAAATTTGGAGGGATTTTGAGGTTTTTAGGACACCTAATTAAATTATACATGAATTATTAAATGTTTACAAAACTATAGAAAACTATTCTCCAAAAATTCTCATTTTTGGATAGGCCTTAGGTATAGTTACGATAGACTCCCTGCTCAAATTTCAGAACATTTGGGCAAAGGATGAAAGGTGGGAACACCTTTTTTTCTCTGCCTAGATCTTGGTCTAGATCCCACCAAAAGAGGTGCCCTGGTCAAACAAATTGACCAAATTGACCCAAATTATTTTTGAAATATTGTAGACCCATAGGGCTACAGATTCCATGTTGGTCACTTCTACATAAAAAGCCTCTATGTACCTCATTAAATAGCGTAAAACAGAGCTTGATAAATCACTACATTTTATATATAAATATAATAATTTAGTATTATAGGTTACTGTTCATCTTCTCAAGAGCCCGAACCAGCAACCTAAAAATGCTTAAAACCTGTAGCTTTTCTAAAGCTATTTCTTGGCCACCCAGCCATCTCCCTGGCCGACCACCACCACCACCACCTCTGTTGAGGTGAGGGCTACCATCGGGCGGCGGCACGGCCACCGGTGAGGCGGTTTCGGGAGAACCCAAACACCATTTATTTTTGAAAAACCATGGAAAAGCTCGCTCAATCTTGCTCCTTTGAGCTCGACATCTCTCCTAAGTAATTTCTAAGATCTACCCATAGAAGAATGTGTAGAAGAGGACCTTATTCGAGGTTTGGAGTCGAGCCGATCGTTAGGATACGATTGGCGTGGTGGTGGCGTCGCCAGAATTCTTCAACAGCAAGGTAATGAGCTCTAGATTTATCTGGCAAGGGTGAAACCTTCCTATCTAAGTCTAGGGAGTCTTTTATAGGAGAACAAGGCTGCGGGAGGGAGTAGAAATGGTCCAACCATTAGTGCCTCTTACATGCAAGCTTCGGCCATGGTGGAGGGGAGCTAAAACGGCTTGTAACAGCTGGAGGAGGGCTGGAAACTCATCCTCTCCCTGAGAGGAGTTGAATCCAGCCGTGAAAGGGAAGGGGGAAGGCCATGGAATCAAATGCCATTGATGGCCATGAAGCCTAGCTCTCATCCATGGCCATAACTGCTCCTTTTGCCAAAACCGACGGTCCACGTGGCGCAGCTTCACTTGACCGGTCAACCTTCTTTAAAATAAGACTTAATTGGGTTTTATTAAAAGGAAACGGCCCACTAATGCATTCTGGCCCACTTCCTAGACCGGCCTGGTTCAGCTGAACCTGCACACAGTAAAAAAATGCCAGAAAAATTCTAAGTATAATGGCGTTGAGTGAGCTCAGCTCACTCAACTCCATCCAAGCTACGACGTTGAGTGAGCTCTGCTCACCCAACGCCATCCCAGATAAGGCATTGAGTGACCTCTACTCACTCAACGCCATCCAGAATGGCCTCCCAGACTATGGCGTTGAGTGATCTCAGCTCACTTTTCGCCATCCGGATTATGGCGTTGAGTGAGCTCATCTCACTCAACGCCATCCAGAATAAGCCACTTTTAAACGATGGCATTGAGTGAGCTTTGATCACTCAACGCTGTCCAGATTATGGCGTTGAGTGAGCTTAGCTCACTTATTGCCATCCAGGTTATGGCATTGAGTGAGCTTAGCTCACTCAATGCCGTCCAGATTATGGCTTTGAGTGAGCTTAGCTCACTCAACGCCTTCCAAGTTATGGCATTGAGTGAGCTTAGATCACTCAACGCCGACCAGATTATGGCTTTGAGTGAGCTTAGCTCACTCAATGCCGTCTAGGTTATGGCATTGAGTGAGCTTAGCTCACTCAACGTCGTCCAGATTATGGCTTTGAGTGAGCTTAGCTCACTCAACACCGTCCAGGTTATGGATTTGAGTGAGCTTAGCTCACTCAATGTCGTCCAGGTTATGGCTTTGAGTGAGCTTAGCTTACTCAACGCCATCCAGGTTATGGCTTTAAGTGAGCTTAGCTCACTCAACGCCGTCCAGATTATGGCGTTGAGTTAGCTCTGCTCACTCAACGCCATCCAAACAGCACCAAATGGCGTTGAGAGCGGTCATTGCACTCAACGCCGTTCAACTTATGGCGTTGAGTGCACTCAACGTATTCAACGCCATCCCGTCTGACTGACTACGGCATTGAGTGAGCTAAGCTCACTTAACGCCATCCAGTCTACGGCGTTTAGTGAGCTCAGCTCACTCAACGCCAACCTGCCGACACTAGATGGCGTTGAGTGCAGTCAATGCACTCAACGCCATTCAACTTTTGGCGTTAAGTGAACTCAATGCACTCAACGCCATACCGCTTATGGATTTGAGTGATCTAAGCTCACTCAACACCATCCAGACAACGACATTGAGTGAGCTTAGCTCACTCAACGCCATTCTAAGGTCACGGGCATGACGGATCGGTCACGGGCGTATCTAACCTATGTTGAATTTTCTGAGCTCGACGATTGTCTTCCTGAGGTCGACGATCGTCGAAGGGGGTCACGCCCTAGGTCACGGGCGTGACGGGTCGGTCACGGGCGTGAACACCCCTTGACTCAAAATCTTGGTCGACAAACTTCGATTCCTGGGCTTCCTAGGGTTCTGTTAAGACAAAACCACTCTCAGGGGTCTAGTTGGAAATGGGATGTTACATTCTGTGTATCGACACTGTCTCCCCGTGTCGACACAGTTAATGTCGACTACAAAATTCTATATGTCGACACAGTTACTTCAGGTGTCGACACAGCTTTTCCAAGTGTCGACACAGGCTTGCTTAAGTGTCGACACATGGACTTAGAAACTTTTTCTGCATTTTATCCAATACTTAACCTACACATATAAACTCAAAATAACATCAAATACACCTTGATGTATATCATTGAGCTAAGTGAGGCTTCTCCGAATCAGGTACACATTTTCCAATATACCCATCAATCTCCCCCTATTTAGAGAAGTCATAACCCTTTAGCCAATGATATACACCACTTAGAAAATAAACATGATGATGTACATAAGCATTATATTACAGGGTACTTTATAAACAAAACAAATATCATAGTTACATCACAGAATAAAGATGTAAAAGATAATGATCACAGAACAATGTTTTGTATATTAACTCAAAAATGTTTGTTACAAGTTGTTTACATTGATTTCTTTAACAAACTAACAATTATATAGTTCTTGGACAAAAACTAGTAAAACTTAGACTAAGGCTGGGCTGGCTCCTTTATGACTATTCCTTTCCCTGGTTTAATCTGAGCCTTCACAGAAGGTTCTGTATCTTCAATTTTGCTTCTTGCCTTTCAAATCAGCCTTCTTTTGAGCTTCAGCCTTAATCCTTTGCCTTTCAAAGTAATTAAAAGGCTTAGGGAAATACTTGCTAGGCTCCTGTGCATCAGGAGCTGGCTTCCCAATCTCATCCTTCCTTCTATATTGAACTATAGCTTCTTGCCTAGCCTCATACTTCTGCCACTCCTGCTCATTATACCATTTACCCCTTTCATGAACTTGGTCTTTGATAGCTTTCCACGCAGTTAATATGATATTTCTAGAAGTGGGGCTCCATTTCTCAAAGTCAGGTTTTAATTCTGCTTGCTCTCTGAATCTTTTCTTTGATAATTGAGCATCTTGCTGAGCTTTTAGACTAGCTTTTAGTATATCTACCTTTTCAATAATAACATTAGTAACTGGTAGTGGAGGGTTGTACATCGACTGAACTTGGTTATATATCATTTCAATATCTGCAGGGGGGTAAATGTCTTGGGCAACCTCAGGTTGATCACCTTCAAGAAGAGTTGGTTGCACCCCTGACTCAGCCACATTATCATCATCACATAAGGGTGGATATCCCAAAGTGGCTCTAATGCTGTTGGTAACCCATTTGGCATGATCAGAGCCAGCATATACTTACACCCTCTCCCCCTTTATGACTTCTCTGGTCATATGATCTCTCAAATCTTCTTTTTGAAATCTGATTTGCCCATCGAAGTAATTGACACTATCTTTAAAGAATGGCTTTAACTTTTGAAGCTTGTCATTAATTAACTTCTGAGATGAAGTGATGACAGTTTTAACTGAATCTAGGGCAGCCTGTAGCTTCTTATCATAGTCTTCCATTTCTTTAGCCCTTGCAGCAGTCATTCTAGTTACAACATTATTTAACTCAGTGACTATCTCATTGTGAGATTCAGTCAGATTGTCATTCATTCTTATTTGATTTTCAAGGACATAGCCTTGTTTAATAGCAATCTCATCCACCTGCTTCTTTATTTCTGCTTGTTGCTTTGCCAGAAATACCACAACATTGCCCCCCTTGTGGAAGCAATCTATCATCTCTTTCTTATTCTGGTTTACTTCAAATCTGATGGACTTTATTTCTTGGGTTAGATCAAACTGGAGTGTCTTATGACTTTTATCTACATATTTTTCCAAGGCCAGTCTTTGCTCATCCAGCTTCATTTGTAAATTCACCATAAGCTTGCTATAATCAAAATAAGAAGTAGATTGTGAAGTAGTTGTTTGGAGAGCCTTCTTATAGCTTTGACTTCTTCTCTTAAAGACCATTAGTTTTCTTTTCTTGGCCTCCCTGACTTCTTCATGCTCAGACTCCGAAGAACTGTCAATATTAACTCTCTCTTTAGGAGTGGAAGAAATTTCTTTCTCAGCTCCATGTTGCTCCTCCTCAATATTAACCTGCTCCCCCTCAATCCTTACTTGCTCCCTCTCAGATCTTAGGGTCTCCATTTTATTTGCTACTCCTTCAAGATTAGGAAACAACTCTTCAAGAGTGAATTCTTGTTGAGTGTGAGCAGGAGATAGTACTTTCTCAGCATTAGCAGCAACTCTAGAAATTTCAAGACCAGTTTGAGAAACTATATCTTCTGATAAATTGATTCTTTCTTCCTCCTGCACCTATTCAGAATGTGACTCCCCCTGCAACTGTGCAGTAATTGGCTCTCCCTGCACCTATGCAGATATAGTATCTTCCTGGACTTGGGAAGTCTCAGTCTGATCCTGAACTTGTTCTCTAACTTGTGCTTCCTGTTCTTGTGCATCTTCATGACCATGCTCAAAAAGGTCATGTGCTGGTGTTTTTGGCGTAAGCTCTTGCCTGTCCACATCAGACTTCTCCTTTGAAAGAACTCTATCCCATCTTGAGAATAACCTTATGTCTATTCTCCTCATGTGATTTATCTTTGATTCAGGAATCTGTTGCATCACCTTTGGAATTATTCCAGCCAGGTACAGACTCATAATCCTACCCAAGTTTGGCTTCTTGATTCCTTCTTTTATCTTATCAAACAGTACTGCAGACCAATTGGTGTGAATCTTAAAGATTATCCTTGTGAGCAGGCTGAACATATAGGCCGATATCCTATCATGGACACCTTGTTTATATAAGATTACTTTTCCTACTATTTCAGACAGGAATTTCCCTTGATGATTCATGCCTTTTTTGTTGATGGCTGCTCCCATTTTTAAGGTTGGATCCAATCCACACCTTTGAAGCGCCTCCCTGGTCCTTGAGGCTGGGATCTCTTCCTCATCATGTATTCTAGGAAGATGGAGAATCTTGCTCAACCTCTTCTGAGACCGCTTGACTTTTTCTCCATGTACAGTGGATTTGATCTTCAATCCTGTTGAGTCCATTGATGCAGCAGTATAGAACTCGAATACTTCTTTCTTCCATATCTTTGTAGGTTCAGAGACAAGATATTCTAATCCGTTGTCTGCAAGAAGAAAAATGACCTGTTTGATCTCCATTGCGGCATCGTCGAATGCATGCCTAACCAATTCATACCCTTCATTGATGTTATCTTCAACCTTGGGCGCCATTGTAATGAAGAGAAAGCTTGGTTGGAGAGAAAAGAGTTTGTCGACACATGGTTTTTGTCTCGAAACACTGGTGTGCGTGTCGACAGAATATGTTATTGACCTATTTATACCCTTCTAATCAAAGAAGGTCAAAAGGCGGGAAAAAACAGTCTAAATGTGTCGACACAGTTGGAATGTGTCGACACAAACTCCTAATGTCTCGACAACAAAGTTAACCTCTATGTGTCGACACAAATTGATGATGTGTCGACACTTGACTTACGAAGACGAGGAACAGAAATTCTGTGTCGACACTTATTCGAAGTGTCGACACAAAGTCTGAATGTGAGGACACCACTTCTCTTGATGTGTCGACACAACTCTTATGGATGTGTCGACACCGCGTGTCTTGATGTGTCGACATATAGACCCTTAGGTGTCGACACTTTTACTCTGTGTCGACACAATTTCCCAGAATTGTCGACATAACTTCTCTGTGTCGACAAATTCCCACCACCTCTTTTCGTGTGACTCTAGGCAGGAGACTTCTAAAGCAACTGCCTCCTCAGTGGGGCATCGAATCCCCGCAAGCGTCTCGTAAATGGTATCCAACCATTCCTCCGTACGTACTGCAGACTCCGTCCCCAGCTAGGATGAAGGGGAAAGTCCCCGGAAGATAGTCATCCAATTGGCCCCGGGATTTGGCTGTGGGGCCGGGGCTTGCTGAGCTCTGAAGGCCTCCAGAATGGCCGTCAGTGTTTGCCCCATCTCCGTCTGCTGGAACGGAGTTGGAGTCGGCGGAGGCGGGACCACATTCGGAGCCTGAGGTGTCCCCTGCTGTGATGTAGGGTTCGTCGCAGGCTACAAGGAAAAATCCCACTTGTTAGAGGATGTATGAATGGAATATAAGAAAGGGTAGGATGGACTTTCACATGTGATTTCCCATATGGGCACACCACTGCTTCCGCTGCTAGTTTGTCCGCAAACTAAGCTCACACGGGGGTTGCCCAAGGTTTTGTGGACTACTTCTCTTTCGATCGAGGTCTGCTCTGATACCACTTGTAAGACCCCCCTTTTTTTTCTTTTTCAAACACCGGGGTCTTAGCCCAGAATTGTCGCTTTGCGGTGGCACTGACTCACGGGAAGGCGCCACTACAAAACGCAAATTCTGCCGGCCCTTTTCGATCACAAAGAAAGAGAAGTAAATATTACACTGAATGTAAATATGTCCACAGAAACACATGAATAAAATGAAATCACATCCAGTCCATCAGTATATATCAAATAGAAAGTACTACATAAGATCAGCTCAGATGAAAATCTAGAAACGGGCTCGAGCCCGGTAAATCAGAGTCCTCACTATAAATCACTCATCGCGGAAGATATAAAGATACTAATCACTCACGCAGCTGGTCGCAGGTTCACCAGTGCTAGATTGACCCACCTACATGCGCATCGTACTCCGCTGGTGCTGGTCCCTGGACTACTGGTCCCTGTCTCCCATCCGGAGCTCCTGTAATGTTGTGGTTCGAAAACCATTAGTCATAAAGACTAAGCCCTATCATCCCCTACCCCTCCCCCATGGCTCCTAAGCACCGAGCAGAGAGGAGGAAAGGGAAGCTACAAAGGTGGAGAGTAATCAAGCAGATGACAAAGGAGCTAACCTAACAACTATCATGGTGTATAAACAACTATCTAGAATAAAGTACATCTAGCAATTCTACGGTAGTAAGTAATAAAGTAGACAAGTAGTAAGTAGCAAATATATAAGAAGACAAATAGAACAAGTAAGTAAGTAAGTAAATAAATGAGTAACCTTAACTTATATGAATGCCCATACAAACTTATAAGTTAAGGGGTCTTCTGCAAGGCTCCCATCGTATAAAAAGTCTCATACCGATTTATTCATTGGGGTGTCGGTAGTATATAAATATGAGTTTAGTGATATGCTATGCCATGATTCATGCAAGTGCAACTCACGAACACGGCTCTATGCGCACAGACCTTTAGTTTCCCCTGTTCGGGCAGCTAGCTTCACTCCCAGGAACCTCCGTAGTGGCAAACAAAGACAGTGGGTCGGGCCCCCCACTCCTAGGCGGGTATCCACACTACCGGGCCTAGCCCTTCCGTATGCCCCTAGAAGAACACAACCTAGAGTATCCACGTACTAGTGCTGGCTATATCCACCAGGCTTCCTTTGGCTAAGTGTCCCACACCGCCGAGTCAATGTACCGATGTCGGTGTGAATGACAATCAAATACCGAAGACCCACCACCTTATTCTGTACTCAAACCCTCGAGCCCTCGGCTCCCCCGGACTGTCCCGTCCGTGCATCTACCTTCAGAGCTATCGTTTGAATGGCAACAAAACCATCTTATTCTACCTCCCTATCTATTGGGGTGTGTGTATGTGCAACCCTAGTTATACTAGTTGCTCTTTTAATTTATTATTTCCACGGTTTACGTTAGCCCAGGACTGCTTCCGGTATTCCCCGTGAAGGGCTCTCAAAGGGCACTAGGAACTATGATGGTAGCTGAAGCTGATAGTTTTACTTTCAAGACAACCTAAACACCTAGAGGGGGGGGGTGAATAGGTTCTAATTGCTTGTTTATACTTCTAGGCAGAATTCAATTGCAGAAATAAAACATCCAGTACAGCAATCACATAAATTGAAACATCACATATTGCACAATGTTTTATATTGGTTCCCCAAGGTTTGGGTACATCCACTTTCCCCCTCCACCTATCTAGCAGTATGCTAGATTCGGCCAAACTTCCACTATTCTCAGATCCGCAGATCCTACAGCTCAGAACCTGGATAGGTTCCTACAACTCAGGCTCAACAGCCCTACCTCAGCCTTGCCTCAAGGCCTACCACTCAGAGAAGAACCTTCTCCTACACTCAGGCAAATAGCCCTACCACTCAGAGATCACCTCTCCTACACTCAGCCTTTATAACACAGGCTTACAACTCAGATCTGTGTAAACAGATCCTACAGAAATTTAGAAAAGATATTTTAATGTCTTGCCTTTGTTGAGAGAGAAGAGGACAAGACACTTCTTGATCAGCTGATGAAATCAACTGAAACTGAGCTTTCTTCAAAGCTTCTTGAATCTGAACTTAGCTGAGTTGATTTCCAAACAGCTTCTTGAGAAACCACTGATGGCTTCCTTCTTCTTCTTCAAGATGACTGGATCCCTCTCTATCCAACACCTTTTCTGATACTTCAGACTTCTTCTTCTTAGATCTTCTGATGAAGATCTTCTTTAGAGCTTAGCACTTTCTTGAATTGAAACTTCAATAGGATCGTAATCCTTTTTTTCTTCTTTTCTCAGCCTCGATCTTCTTCTGAATATGTCTATTTATAGGCTTTCTTCATGGTAACCGGCTGATCCGGTTTCTAACTATTTTCTGACAGGTCTGACAGCTTCAGTTAAACGGTGGCAACCCACAGCTGTCAAGTCTTCAAACAGTTCCTGTACCTTAGACTTGGACAGCAAAATGTCGAGACAGTCTGTCAGAAAGTGTCCAGACCAATCTGTCTATCTGTGTCGACACAAGTGACTTTGGTGTCGACACAGTCTTTGATGATGTCGACTAAGTTGCCTTTAAGTCGACACAGCTTCTTCAGAAAATAACTTGGTCTTGACTCTGCAGTGTGTCGACAAAAGTCCTGTATGTCGACACAGTTGTTGTAGATTCAGAGCTCAGTATGTGTCGACTCAGCCTTCAGGTGTCGACACAGCAATCTTCAATTCTGCCAAAATGTGTCGACTCAGTATTCTGGTGTCGACACAAGCATAGTCGACTTCTGCCAATATGTGTCGACTCAATCTCAAGGTGTCGACACATCCTCCCTGTGTCGACACAGTTGAGGTCGACTATCATCTTCTGTGAGTCGACTATCTTTCTCTGGTCGACTATCTTTCTCTGGTCGACTATCTTTCTCTGGGTGTCGACTATCTTTCACTAGTCGACTATCTTTCACTGGTCGACTAACTTTCTCTGGGTGTCGACTATCTTTCACTGTGTCGACACTGCTTCCCAGTGCTGAGGTCGACGATTTTCTTTATGTGTCGACACTGCTTCCCAGTGTCGACATAAATGTGGTCGACTATCTTTCTTTGTGTCGACACCGATATTCTGAAGTGTCGACACAAATATTCTGAAGTGTCGACACAATTTCTTCAGGTGTCGACATGTGGACTTAGAATATTTTTCTGCATTCTTTAATACTTCTTCACCTGCACATGTCAACTCAAAACAACATCAAATACACCTTGATGTATATCATTGAGCTAAGTTGGGCTTCTTCAAATCAGGTACACATTTTCCAATGTACCCAACAATCTCCACCTATTTGGAGAAGTCATAACCCTTATAGCCAATGATATACACCATTTATAAAAAGTATAAACTGATGATATATGACATAACAGGAATACTTAATATAAACAAAATAAAAACAATCCATCACAGAATGAACATTATATGATACCAAACAACATTTTGTTTTTATAACTTGATAATGTTTGAATACAGAGTTTTACATTTAATGATCAAAACATAACAAAAAACTTTGAAAGAATTAAAAGTTAAGACTGATCAGGCTCTCTTATGACAATCCCTTTGCCAGATTGGATTTGAGCCTTCACAGGAGCTTCAGAATCTTCAGCTGGTTTCTTGCCTTTTAGCTCAGCTTTCTTCAGAGCTTCTTCCTTGAGCCTTTGCCTTTCAAAATAATAAAAGGGCTTTGGAAAGTACTTGCTCGGCTCCTGAGCATCTGGTGGCAGCCTACCCAGCTTGGCCTTTTTTCTAAACTGTACTATTGCCTCTTGCCTGGCTTCATACTTCTGCCATTCCATCTCTTTGAACCACTTGCCTCTTTCATGTACTTGGTCTTTGACAGCCTTCCATGCAGTGAGTATAATGTTTCTGGAAGTAGGACTCCACTGCTCAAACTCTGGCTTAAGTTCAGCCTGCTCTCTAAATCTTTTCTAAGATAGTAGAGCATCTTGCTGTTCTTTCAAAGTAGCCTCAGGCTTATCTACTTTCCCAATAACAATCCTGTTAACCTCCTTTGGAGGACTATACATTCCTTGAACTTGCTGATCAATCATATCAAAATCTGGAGGAGGGTAAATGACTTGGGCAACCTCAAGTTGATTGCCTTCAAGTAGACCTGTTTGTATTCCTGACTCAGCCACCATAGCATCATCACACAAAGGTGGATATCCCAATGTGGCTTGAACACTATTGGTCACCCATTTGGTGTGCTCTGAGCCTGCATGAACTAACAACCTCTCCCCCTTTATGGCTTCTCTAGTAATATGATCTCTTAGATCTTCCTTCTGAAATCTGATTTGTCCATCAAGATAATTCACACCCTCTTTAAAAAATGGTTTTAACTTTAGAAGCTTGTCAGATATGTCCTTTTGAGAGGTAGTGATAGCAGTTTTAACAGAATCAATAGCAGCTTGAAATTTCTTATCAAATTCTTCCATTTCCTTTGCTCTAGCTGCAGGCAGGCCAGGAATAGTCTTTTTCAATTCATCAATGATCCCTTGATGAGATTCAGTTAAATTGTCATTCATCCTTATCTGATTTTCCAAAACATAGCTTTGCTTTAAAGCAATATCATCCACTTTAGGGATGATGGACTGCTGTTGTTTTGCCAAATATACCACAGCATTACCTCCCTTAAGGAAGCAATCTGTCATCTCCTTCTTATGCATATTGACTTCAAATCGAATAGACTTTATATCCTGAGCCAAGTCAAATTGCAGGGACTTGTTGTTCTCATCAACATATTTTTCAATAGCCACTCTGTGTTCATCCAATTTCACTTGTAAATCGACCATAAACTTGTTATAATCAAATTCAGAAGGAGTGTGATGTGCTGTAGGCTGTAGAGCCTGCTTATAACTCTTGCTCCTTCTCGTGAAGACCATAAGTTTTCTCTTCTTAGCCATCCTGGCTTCTTCATCCTCAGAATCAGAAGTACTATCAATTTGAACTCTCTCTTTGGGAGGAGGAGGAACATCTGCTTCAGTGCCATGTTGTTCAGCCTCAACATGCACAGGCTCCCCCTCAATTTCTTGCTCCACTTCCATTCTATCAGTAACTATTTCATCATTTGGAAATAACTCATCTAGAGTATATTCCTTCTGGGCTGGAACATCTTCAGTATTCAAATCTTGAGATAAATCAGTTTGAGCTTCCTCTTGCACTTGCTCAGACAGCTTCTCCCCCTGTACTTGTTCAGTATTGGTGATGTCCTGGGACGGTGAGGACACTTGCTTCCCCTGGACCTGTGCAGAAATAGAAATATTAGAAACGTCTTTTGTAGGAAAATACACCAGCTCCCCCTGCACCTGTACCTGGTCATGAGTAGATACAGCCTGTGTAGGTGAATAAACTTGCTGAGCTGGTATTCTTACTTCTTCTCCTTGAATTGCAGGTACAGTGGCATCATGAACTTGTGTAGAAGCAGGCTGATCCTCAACCTCTTGTCTTACTTGCTCTTCTTGTGGGTGCTCAGTACTGGTAGCATGACCTGGGGATTTCTCAGGTGAATCCTGCCTTTCCACTTCAGGCATCTCTTTGGTCAGCACCCTATCCCATCTGGAAAACAATCTCATGTCCATCCTTCTCATGTGATTAATTTTTGTTCCAGGTAGTTGTTGCATAACATCAGGAATCTCCTTAGTTAGGTATATACTCATTATTCTAGCCAGATTTGGCTTCTTGATTCCTTCCTTAATCTTTTCAAAGATTACAATGGACCAATCTGTTGGAATTGTAAACACAATCCTGGTCATGAGGCTGAACATATAGGCGGAAATCCTATCATGTCCACCTGGCTTGCACAGAATAACTTTGCCAACCACCTCAGACAGAAACTTGCCCTGTTGATTCATTCCTTTCCTGTTGAAAGCAGCTCCAATTTTCATGGTGGAATCCAATCCACACCATTGAAGAGCCTCCCTTGATTTAGAAGCAGGGACGTCCTCTTCATTCTCAATTATAGGTAATTGAAGAATTGTTCTTAACTTACTTGGAGTAATTTCCACTGTTGACCCATGAACTGTGGATTTTATCTCTTGACTTTCAGAATCTACAGATGCAGAAGTAAAGAACTCATGCACCTCCTTCTTCCATATCTTAGATGGTTCGGAGACCAGAAATTCTAATCCCGAGTCGGAGAGGAGAGAGATAACCCCGTGAACATCTGGTGGGGCAGCAGCAAAGGCCTGGCGCACCAACTCATATCCTTCATTTATATTATCTTCAATCTTTGGCGCCATAGATCAGTCGAGAAAGCTTGAAAGATGAGAGAAAGAGAGAGAGTGAGAATGTCGACACAGGGTTTCAGTCTCGAAAACCTTATAAGCGTGTCGACAGAATGAGTTTTTGACCTATTTATACTTTCTGTTTAAAGAAGATCAAAAGATGCCAAAAACAGACTATAAGTGTCGACACAGATGGAATGTGTCGACACAAGCTTCTATTGTCTCGACTTCAAGTCCGTCTATTATGTGTCGACACCAATTTGCGGATATGTCGACACCAGAGATATATAGTAGAGCATCAGAAATTCTGTGTCGACTCTTAGTATAAGTGTCGACACAAAATCTGTAAGTGTCGACACCACTATCCTGGTGAAGTCGACACTACATTCCTGGATAAGTCAACAATAAGATTCTTAAGTGTCGACACATATTTTCTGTGTCGACATAATATCTCTGACTTGTCGACATTACTACCCTGAGTCGACACATTATTACAGAATGTGTCGACACCATCTTACTTAGCCAATTTCTGTTTGTTCAACACAACTTATAAGTACTACAAAGTACTTGATACTACTTCAATGTGTCTTTATATCACTTGTATGTTTTGTTACTACTTCAACTTCATTGTTGATGATTTTGTGATTACACTAATCAATGGTTAACATACCTAATTCAATTTTAAATTTATTGAATTTGGTCTCATCTAGGGGCTTAGTAAACACATCTGCTATTTGATAATCTGTTTTCACAAATTCCAATGAGATGTCTTCTTTTTCTACATGTTCTCTAAGAAAATGGTATTTAATTTATATATTCTTAGTTCTACTATAAGAAACAGGATTATTAGCAATAGAAATTGCACTCTTAGAATCACATAAAAGAGGTGTTCTACTTACTTGAATACCATAATCCTTAAGTTGATGCTGTATCCATAATAGCTGTGCACAGCAGCTTCCAGCAGCAACATACTCAGACTCAGCTGTGGAAATTGCCACACTGGTCTGCTTCTTACTACTCCATGATATTAGTCTTCCTCCCAGGAATTGACAAGTACCTGTAGTACTCTTCCTATCCTCTCTACATCCTGCAAAATCTGCATCTGAATAGCCTGTTAGTAGAAAATCTCTATTCCTAGGGTACCAAAGACCTAGATTAGGTGTGCCCTTAAGATATCTCAGGATCCTTTTGACTGCAGTATAATGAGATTCTTTAGGGCAGGCTTGGTACCTAGCACAGACACATGTAGCATACATAATATCTGGTCTACTAGCAGTGAGATATAGTAGTGAGCCAACTATTCCTCTATACAAAGTCTCATCAACAGGTTTACCTGCATCATCTTTGCATATGGGCATACTTGTTCCCATAGGAGTTCTCATGGTGGAGGATGACTCCATACCATACTTCTTAATCAATTCTTTGGTGAACTTAGACTGGGATATGGACAAGCCATCATCAGTCTGTCTTACTTGGAGTCCCAAAAAGAACTTAAGTTCCCCCATACTGCTCATCTCAAACTTCCCTTGCATAAGTTTGGCAAACTTTTTACAAAGGTTGTTTTGAGTAGATCCAAAGATTATGCCATCAACATATATCTGGACTAAGATGATCTTACCTTTGGATTCCCTATGGAATAGAGTTTTGTCTATTTTTCCTCTTGAGAATTTATTCTCAATGAGAAAAGTAGACAGGGCTTCATACCAAGCCCTTGGAGCTTGCTTTAACCCATACAGAGCTTTCCTAAGCTTATAAACAAAATCAGGTTTAAGAGGATCTACAAAACCTGATGGCTGCTCTACATATACTTCTTCTTTAAGATCTCCATTCAGAAATGCTGACTTCACATCCATCGGGTATACTTTGAAGTCTTGATAGGCTGCATAGGCAAGGAACATTCTGATTGCCTCCAGCCTTGCTACTGGAGCAAAGGTTTGATCAAAGTCAATCCCTTCTTCCTGCCTGTATCCTTTTGCAACCAATCTTGCTTTATTCTTCACTATTATTCCACTTTCATCTAGCTTGTTCCTATAGATCCATTTTGTGCCAATTATGTTGTGGCCTCTTGGTTTAGGAACAAGCTCCCAGATATTGCACCTTCTGAATTGATTCAGCTTCTCTTGCATAGCATCAATCCAGTGCTGGTCTTGGATAGCTTCTTCAAACTTCTTAGGCTCCATTTGTGACAGGAAACTTGAATGTAGACCTGTGTTTTGATTTCTGCTTCTAGTTTGCACCCCCTGTCTTGGATCACCTATTATCTGATTAGCTGGATGATCTCTTAAATGTCTTGTAGCTGGAGGAAGATTCCCTTCTGGTTGAACATCTCCAGCTCCTTCATTTAGCTGAATCTCTTAGTTTTCATCAGCTTCTATAGTGTCTTGTTCTCCCCCTGGACAGAAGCCTTCATTTTCCAATGCTCCATCTTCCTTTGATACTTCAGTAATGGAGAGCTTGTCCATACTTTTGCTTATACCTGTTGAGTCATTTGATCTACAAGACAACTCACAGTTGATTAAACTTGTTTCATCAAACACAACATGCATAGATTCTTCAACAACTTGAGTAGTCAAGTTGAAGACTCTATAGGCCTTACTATTTGTGTTGTACCCAACAAATATCCCATCCTGGGATTTGGCAGCAAACTTAGTCAAATATGACTTGCCATTGTTAATTATATAACACTTGCAACCAAAGATCCTAAAGTAAGATAGATTTGGTTTTCTGCCTTTCACAATCTCATAAGGAGTCATTTTGTGGCTTTTGGTGATGGTAGCCCTATTGATTACATGACAAGCAGTGTTAACTGCCTCAGCCCAAAAATATTCTGGGAGAGAGGTGTCACTCAACAGAGTTCTACCTGCTTCAATTAATGTTCTATTCTTTCTTTCAGCAATTCCATTTTGCTGAGGTGTTCTAGGTGAGGAGAACTCTTGGAAAATCCCAAAGTCTTTACATAATTTTGATATGCTTTCATATTGAAACTCAGTACCATGGTCACTTCTGATTTTGACCATTGTACTATTCAGTTCATTCTGAATTTGCTTTACAAAATTAAGTAATACACTTGGGGTTTCAGATTTCTGTCTCAGAAAGAACACCCATGTGAATCTAGAATAATCATCTACAACCACAAAAGTGTAGACTTTCCTACCTAGACTGTGAACTGGCATAGGACCAAAAAGATCCATATGCAGGAGGCATAAGCACCTCACAGAATCCTTGTTTTCAAGGCTTTGAAAGGAGGATTTTGTCTGCTTGCCCTTTTGACAAGCTGAGCATATCCCTCCCTTTATATACTTAACTTGAGGTCCATTCCTCACTAACTCTTTGCTAAAGAGTTGGCCAATTGTCTTGTAGTTTAGATGAGCCAATCTCTTGTGCCACTTAACACAATGAGAAGCATTGTCATCAGCTACAAGACAGATGGAAGAAGCCTTATTCTCACATTCAAAATTAAGACAATATACATTTCTCTTCCTATACCCAGTCAATATGATCTTTTGATCACTTGACCTTTTGATATGACATCCATCTTTAACAAATGAAATGTCATATCCTAAATCACTTAGCTGGCTTATGCTTATTAGATTATGTTTCAGACCTTTTACATAAACCACTTGAGTGATAGTAATAAGGTTAGAAGAAATGTTACCCAACCCTTTGATGACTCCTTTTTCAGATCCACCAAAGATCACTTTAGGTCCATCTTTGACAGATGAATACTCCTTCAATAGCCCCTTTGTTCCAGTCATGTGCCTGGAACAACCACTGTCCAAGTACCATATAGGGGCATGGCCACTTGGACTATCCTGCAACACAGAATTACTTACCCTTAGAACCCAAGTAAGTCTTGGGTTCTTGGTTCAGGTTAGCATTAATAAAGCTACCATAACCTCTTCTAACAGGTAGACTATTGTTCTTTATAACACTTGTGTTATACCAGCAGTCTAGTGCAAAATGGCCTCTCTTGCCACAGCACCGACATTCAAACTTATTGTATCTATACATTATAAAAGCTTCTGCATATACAAAGTTTATATATATATATATATATATAAAGAGAGAGAGAGAGAGAGAGAGAGAGAGAGAGAGAATATTTTCGCACCCATCTCCAGATCATGTACCAGGTAGTTTTTGTAGGGTTTTTGGGGATGACACAACATTTGTGCACGTAGCGGAAATAAGAACAAGAAAACCCCAAACAAGATCAGATTCGACAACATTCATGAATCAAGAAGTAAAACATGTTGTAATAAAAAAATACCTTTGAGGGGTTGAGTCTCAACTAAACCTAGATGCTCCAAAAGAATCGGGCCGGTCACACAACAGCTGGAGTCTTGGAAAGGACCACTCACGCTGAAAAGTGTGTATCATGTGTTAGTGATGAAGAAAAATCTGTCCTTTGTCAAAAGAATTTCTGTTCATTGCTGGTGCTGCAGCAACTTCACCTACTGATTTCTTAAAACCATTTGGTTTATGACCATGGGTAGGCCTGCTTGCATTTACACCCTTGTTCTTCAGAACATTAGTCTTAATATGACCTTGAATATCTTCATGATCATATTTGTTAGAATACACTTCCACCTTACTAAACTTTATGGGGACTGAAAGGTTTAGTGGCTGAACAGGAGCTTTGCCTTTCTTCTTGAATCTGCCAGCCCTGGAGTTACCTTTAAATCCTAATCCAGCCTTACCCTTTTGAGTGACAAATTCATCTATCAAGGGTAAGACAGATTTTGGCTTAGAGTAACTAGCCACTAAATCCCTTTCAATTTTAAGTCTGGCCTCCAGACTCTTCACTTGATAATTAGTATAATTAATTGTGCCCATCTGAATAATAGTTATATTCTTCAGCTTAGCAATTTCATTTAATTTTTGATCAATAACTTTCTCCAACTCAGTTGTAGCAACCCTTAGTTCAGCAATTTCCTGAGCCTGAGATTTAACCAGGTTCTTTCTTTTCTTAAGGGCCTGCAACAAGTCCCCATACTTGTCTATCAATTGATAGACATCTCCTTCAGATTCAGATGCATCTACATCATTTGATGCAGATGTAACTGATTCTTCACTTGTACTACAAACAGATGTAATAGAAGGACATTTTACCTTATTAGGACCAGACTGATTCTGGTATATGTCCTCTTCTGATCCTGCCATCAGACCTATACACTGATGATCCTTTTGTTCATTGATGGAGTCTAGCAACTGCAGAAACTCCTCTTCTTTAGATGCAGCATATAGTCCAATATATGCTTCAGCTTCAGATTCTGACTCTGAAGTTGACTGGTCTGTTAGACTCTTATCTTTCTTTGCAACAAAGGATTTCTCCTTCTTGCCTTTCTGATGAGTCTTCTTCTTGTCTGAAGACTCCTTTCTCTTATCAGGACAGTCAGCCACTACATGTCCAGGCCTATTGCAACAATAGCAGACAATCTTTGAAGTAGTGGCTTTGCTGGGCTTTGATCTGCTCTTCTCTTTCCTTGATGACCTTTTCTTCTGATAATAGTCATCAACTTGCTGTGATGTGGAAGGCCTAGACTTCCATTGCTTCTTTTTCAAGAACCTCTGGAATTGCCTTGTGAATGCAGCAAAGTCTGCATCTGAATCACAGCTTTCTGAACCCTTATCTGAATTTTCAAAACTATCTTCTGCAACTTCCTTAGGAGGAGATGGTGATTTCCTCCTATTCTTTCTAGTGGCTTCTGCATTGAATGCCACAATCTTTTCTCTATGCTCTCCTCTTGAATTCTTTTCTTCCTCCTTCCTCACCATAAGTTGCATTTCATAGGATAGCAACTTTCCAAGCAAGGTGGGAGGAGAGATCTCTGCCAATTTAGCCACTTCTCTTATGGCACAGATCTTTGTGTCCCAATCCTTTGTTAAGGATCTCAAGAATTTGTCATTCAGTTCATAAGTACTGAAGACTCTTCCATAGGACATAAGCTCATTCACAATTCTATAGAATTTCTTGTAGCACTCAGTTATGCTATCAAATTTTCCTTGTCTAAAACTTTCATACTCCTGATTGAGCATAGATTTCCTGTCCTGCCTTACTTCTTCAGATCCCTCCATGTAGACAATCAATGTGTCCCACATCTCTTTAGAGGTCTTGCAATGAATCAGATTCTGAAATGTTGAATCATCTATGGCCCTAACAATAATGTTTTGAGCTCTTTTATCCATGGTTGCCAAGATGATTTCATCCTTGGTCATTTCTGAATAACTTTTTAGAGTTTGGATATTTGCATCAAGAACTGATACCTTCATTGGAATGAAGGGGCCTTCCTGTACTGTGATGTAAATCCTTGGGTCAGATGCCTCCATAAACAATCTGACTCTTTCTTTCCAAATTCCAAAAATTTCTTTCTTGCATATGGGTAATTTCATAGATCCTAGCTCCTTATGATTCTCACAAGAACCCATCTTTTTGAATCTTGATTCTGCCTTTCAGATCTACCTCAGACTGTTAAGTCCTTTTTGAGAAACCTGGCTCTGATACCACTTGATAGTTTTACTTTCAAGACAACCTAAACACCTAGAGGGGGGTGAATAGGTTCTTATTGCTTGTTTATACTTCTAGGCAGAATTCAATTGCAGAAATAAAACATCCAGTACAGCAATCACAGAAATTGAAACATCACAGATTACACAATGTTTTATAGTGGTTCCCCAAGGTTTGGGTACATCCACTTTCCCCCTCCACCTATCTAGCAGTATGCTAGATTCGGCCAAACTTCCACTATTCTCAGATCCACAGATCCTACAGCTCAGAACCTGGATAGGTTCCTACAACTCAGGCTCAACAGCCCTACCTCAGCCTTGCCTCAAGGCCTACCACTCAGAGAAGAACCTTCTCCTACACTCAGGCAAATAGCCCTACCACTCAGAGATCACCTCTCCTACACTCAGCTTTTATAACACAGGCTTACAACTCAGATCTGTGTAAACAGATCCTACAGAAATTTAGAAAAGATATTTTAATTTCTTGCCTTTGTTGAGAGAGAAGAGGACAAGACACTTCTTGATCAGCTGATGAAATCAACTGAAACTGAGCTTTCTTCAAAGCTTCTTGAATCTGAACTTAGCTGAGTTGATTTCCAAACAGCTTCTTAAGAAACCACTGATGGCTTCCTTCTTCTTCTTCAAGATGACTGGATCCCTCTCTATCCAATACCTTTTCTGATACATCAGACTTCTTCTTCTTAGATCTTTTGATGAAGATCTTTTTTAGAGCTTAGCACTTTCTTGAATTGAAACTTCAATAGGATTGTAATCCTTTTTTTCTTCTTTTCTCACCCTCGATCTTCTTCTGAATATGTCTATTTATAGGCTTTCTTCATGGTAACCGGCTGATCCGGTTTCTAACTGTTTTCTGACAGGTCTGACAGCTTCAGTTAAACGGTGGCAACCCACAGCTGTCAAGTCTTCAAACAGTTCCTGTACCTTAGCCTTGGACAGCAAAATGTCGAGACAGTCTATCAGAAAGTGTCCAGACCAATCTGTCTATCTGTGTCGACACAAGTGACTTTGGTGTCGACACAGTCTGTGATGATGTCGACTAAGTTGCCTTTAAGTCGACACAGCTTCTTCAGAAAATAACTTGGTCTTGACTCTGCAGTGTGTCGACAAAAGTCCTGTATGTCGACACAGTTGTTGTAGATTCAGAGCTCAGTATGTGTCGACTCAGCCTTCAGGTGTCGACACAGCAATCTTCAATTCTGCCAAAATGTGTCGACTCAGTCTTCTGGTGTCGACACAAGCATAGTCGACTTCTGCCAATATGTGTCGACTCAATCTCAAGGTGTCGACATATCCTCCCTGTGTCGACACAGTTGAGGTCGACTATCATCTTCTGTGAGTCGACTATCTTTCTCTGGTCGACTATCTTTCTCTGGGTGTCGACTATCTTTCACTAGTCGACTATCTTTCACTGGTCGACTAACTTTCTCTGGGTGTCGACTATCTTTCACTGTGTCGACACTGCTTCCCAGTGCTGAGGTCGACGATTTTCTTTATGTGTCGACACTGCTTCCCAGTGTCGACATAAATGTGGTCGACTATCTTTCTCTGTGTCAACACCGATATTCTGAAGTGTCGACACAAATATTCTGAAGTGTCGACACAATTTCTTCAGGTGTCGACATGTGGACTTAGAATATTTTTCTGCATTCTTTAATACTTCTTCACCTGCACATGTCAACTCAAAACAACATCAAATACACCTTGATGTATATCATTGAGCTAAGTTGGGCTTCTTCAAATCAGGTACACATTTTCCAATGTACCCAACAGAAGCCCACCGTTCCCTTTCGCAAGGCACTTATTGTTATTGGTTGATACCCATTACCCGATCCCTTTTTGATTACTTTAGACCTAGCTCTAGAGAATTAAGCCTCTTCCTCTCCTACTAGGGGTGGATGATCTTTCTTCGTTCCCGAACAGCACTTAACTCTAGCCAATCTCACACTCTACTCATCCTTACTCCCCAATAATGAACTTAATTTAACTCACCTTATTCAACCAGCAAATTACCAAAATTCCTTCTCCCCAAGTTTATTACTCACTCTAGTTCCGTTTCTGCGGTTTTACTATATGCAAACCATCCTAAGATACATGTGGTATATAAAGGGAGGTACTCTAAATTGTCTTCTGAATCTCCTATAATATTTACTGGAGGTCTATCATGACATAATATAACTAAGTCCAAAACTTCCAAATTTTTCCTATTTATCGGGAATTTAATTTATTTATTCTAAGCCTCCCAATGCCCTAGTATGAACATGAAGTGCACTAATGAGCCAACAATAAATCATCATAAAATCAGTAAAAATCCTATATGGAATTTAAGCAGTAATTCCAAATTTTGAGAAATTTCAGAGGTGTTTAGGCCTATATTTACTAATTTACCATTTTAGGCCACTTCTACTATATTATGAAGCAAGTACTGTAAATATGTACCCAAAAATCACAAGAAAATTCCAGAAGCTTGATGGTGACCTAAAACTATCAGAAACCAAGTTCCATCATTTTTCTCTAATATTTGAGCATTATTTGTATTTTGGACTACATATCCCAAATGGTAAGTTAAAGAAGCAAGCACCAGAAATAATCAGATAAAACTCCCAATAAAAATACAGAAGGTATAACATGATATAAGATTCCCTAATCCAAGATTTCATAACATTTTAGTGAACAAAAATTCTAGAATCATCAAAATAGATATATAGGGCACAACTAGGGTTGTGAATGAAGTACTGTATAAATTAACCCAAAAAGCTCAACAAAATTATTTTATGGCCATTTAGACCAGAAAAGCACCCTGCCCAAATTTTATTTTATTTGTAGTTCATTTGTCAGCATAATAGTTCAAATTAAGATTTGTGCCCTAAACTAGGGCTAGGATTTTATGTGGCCTAATTGTCTCCAAATCCCTAAGATTTTGTCCAGAGAACTATAATGGCCCTATGGTCCTCGCCACTAAATTTCAAGTCAGTCCAAGGTCATTTGACCCCATGATCTACACAACCCACCAAGAGCCATCCTTAGGGTTTTTCCTTGGATCCTAGGGCAAATCTACCCCAATCCACCTCAAACTCCATGAGGGGGTGCTAGAGAGCATTCTAAGTCAGTGGTCAAAATCTCATCCTCTGTTGAGGTGATCTGACCATTCAAGTCTCAAAGTGCAATTTTAACCTAAAAACCCCTTAATAGGGCATAGCTTAGGTTTGTCCATTTCCAATCTAAAACATCACAAAATGAGATGAAAAATTATACAGAACCTTATGATAAAACCAGGGACCACTCATCAAGATTTGGGAGGGTTTGGAAGTCAATAAGCCAACTAATTAATTTTCCCTAAGATTATTAAATTTTTCTAAAAACTTTAGAAAAACATTCCCCAAAAATTTCCATTTTTGGATAAGCCCTAGGTATAGCTAGGGTAGGCTCCCTGCCAAAATTTCAGATCATTTGGTCAAAGGATGAAGGGTGGGCACACCTTTTAGTCTCTGCCTAGCTCTAGGTCTAGATCCCACCAAAAGAGGTGCCCTGGTCAAACCATTTGACCAAATTGACCCAAATAAATTTTAAAATATAGTAGACCCATAGGGATACAAATTTCATGTTGGTCATTTCTTCATAAAACGCCCCTAAGTATTTTTCCTAATTTATCTAAGGTGGCTGTTATTTTAATACAGAAAAGTGCTTATAAAATAAAAGCTAATTAAATAGCACAGATCTTGAAGAAGATCTAAGGGCCCTGACATCGTCTTCCTCCTCCAGCCAAAGGCCACGATCAGCCCGACCTAGGGCTAATTCCAAGCACAGCCGCCGGCCGTCCAGCCTCCTCCCTGGTCGGCCGCCGCCACCACCACCTCCGTTGAGGTGGCAGCCATCGCCGGGCGGCGGCGTAGCCGCCGGAGAGGCTTTTTCTGACGAGTCCGAGAACGCGAATTTCATGAAAAATCCATGAAAATGAAAGTTCCAATCGGGCTCAGTTGAGCCCGATTCTCAATCCTAATGAATCCTAAGATCTATCCGCACAAAAAGAGGGAGGAGAGGACCTTGTTCGCGGGATGGAGGCGTGCAGACCGTCGGGATGCCATTGGTGCGGTGGTGGCGTCGCCAGAATTCTCAATAGCACAATGGGAGGCTCGAAAACTTCAGGTAAAAGCTGGGAAAACCTCCTCTTGGGCCTCTGAGGGTGTTTAAAAGCTTGGACAAGGACGGGGAACAACCAAAGCTTCAATGACCATTATTGGTCCATTAAAGCTTCGGTCGGCCATGGTGGAGGGGGGTTGAAACGGCTCTGTGACAGCAAGCTAACGGCTGGAGACTCCTCCTCTTCCCTAGAGGAGTTTGATCTAGCCATAAAAGGGAAGGGGGAAGGACACGACATCAAATGCCATTGATGGCCATGAAGGCCGGGGCTCGGCCATGGCCGTAACTGCTCTTTTTTCAAAGTTGTCGGTCCACGTGGAACAACTTCACTTGACCGGTCAACCTTCTTTTAAATAAGGCTTAATTGGGTGTTATTAAAAGAAACAACTTAATAATGCATTTGGGCCCACCATCTAGACCGGCCTGGTTCAGCTTAACCAGCACACAACCAGAAATAAAATGCCAGAAAAATTCTAAGTACAATGGCGTTGAGTGAGCTCTGCTGACTCAACGCCATCCTTGATACAGCATTGAGTGAGCTCTGCTAACTCAACGCTATCTCAGATACGGCATTGAGTGAGCTCTGCTCACTCAATGCCATCCAGACTATGGCGTTGAGTGAGCTCAGCTCACTCAACGCCATCCGGATCAGGGCATTGAGTGAGCTCTGCTCACTCAACGCCATCCAGAATATGTCCTTTTTAAACGATGGCATTGAGTGTTCTTAGCTCACTCAATGCCATCCAGATTATGGCATTGAGTGAGCTCTGCTCACTCAACGCCATCCAGACAACACCAAATGGCGTTGAGTGCAGTCAGTGCACTCAACGCCGTTCAACTTATGGCATTGAGTGCACTCAACGCTCTCAACGCCATCCCGCCTTACAGATTACGGCGTTGAGTGAGCTAAGCTCACTCAACGCCATCAAGTCTACGACGTTGAGTGAGCTCAGCTCACTCAACGCCAACCAGACGACACCAGATGGCGTTGAGTGCAGTCTGTGCACTCAACGCCATCTAGCTTATGGCTTTGAGTGAGCTAAGCTCACTCAACGCCATACAAACTACGGCGTTGAGTGAGCTTAGCTCACTCAACGCCATTCCAAGGTCACGGGCGTGATGGATCGGTCACGGGCGTGTCAGGCCCATGTTGAAATTTCTGAGCTCGCCGATCATCTTTCTGAGGTCGACGATCGTCGAAGGGATCACGCCCTAGGTCACGGGCGTGACGGATCGGTCACGGGTGTGTCAGGCCCATGTTGAAATTTCTGAGCTCGCCGATCGTCTTTTTGAGGTCGACGATCGTCGAAGGGGTCATGCCCTAGGTAATGGGTGTGACGGGTCGGTCACGGGCGTGACCACCCCTTGACTCGAAATCTTGGTCGATAAACTTAAATTCCTGGATTTGTCGAACTGAGCTCAGAGAACGTCGAACTGAGTTCGCCGTTTCGTCGACCTTAGCTCGACGAAAATTGTCTTTGTCTTAGCACTGAATTCTGAACTTTGAATGGTCTTTGGGGCAGCTTCAAACCTAAGTTCTAACCCTTAGACTCATTCTAATTTGACCTTTTCAACTATACAACTAGGTCAAACCAATTTCCTAAAAACATAGTGATCCTTGCCCAAATTAGTAATAGGGTGTTCCAACAATCTCCCCCTATTTGGGTTAGGATTACTATTTACAAGACAAAGTAGGAAATAAATAAGCATGCAGATAAAGCAAAAGCTAAACCAACAATGACATAGCAGCATTGCAGATCAAAGATAGAATATCAGCAAGAGATAGATGTTTGTTCAGCTTACAGAAATCACTTCTTCTCATTTCCCTTTTTAAACAGAATTTCCCTGTTAGGATTGAGGGCTTCTCTCTTTGATCTTCTGTCATCATCTGCACCTAAGGAGGTTTAGAATCTAGGCCTTGGAACTACAGCCTCAGGATGCAGCTTCATATAATCTTCTGGATTAAAGAACTTTCTTGAAGAATATCTCTCTAATTCTGTCTTTCTTTGATCTGATAGGGTTGTAATGTTGGAAATGTCTTTGCCTTGCTCTTTGGCCTTTTTCATTTGATCTAGTGCAGCAAGCTCTTTCATTCTGGAGCCATGCCTATACTAGTGCAGGTCCTGCATCTCCTTCCATACAACGCCTTGTATGGAGCCATGCATATGCTGGACGTATGGGAGTTGTTGTATGAAAACTCGACCAGTTGCAGCAATCTCTCCCAAGGCTCGCCGCAGTCTAAAATACACAGGCGCAAAAGATCTTCCAGTGTACGGTTGGTGCGTTCTGTCTGCCCGTCGGTCTGAGAGTGAAAAGCTGTGCTGAATGTCAACCGAGAACCCAGATGGGCCTGGACTGACCTCCATTCCCTGGATGTAAACCGCCCATCCCGATCTGAAACGATAGTCTTGGGAACCCCATGATAACGCACAAACTGCTCAATGAACCTCCGGACTAATACACTAACCGGAGCGTCCTTCGCCACTGGGATGAATTTGGCAACCTTTGTTAGCCTGTCGACTATCACCCAGATCGAGTCATTCCCCTCACGGGATCGAGGTAGCCCATGTATGAAGTTCATGGCTATATCCTCAAATTTCCACTCCAGCACCGGAAGTGGCTGCAGCAAGCCTGCCGGGTTCCTACACTCTGCCTACACGAGTTGGAAGGCCTCGCAATGCGTCACAAAGTATGTAATATCTTTCTTCATACCCGGCAAATACATCGTCCTCTTCAAATCCTTTACCATTTTGGTGATCCTCGGGTGTACCGAAAATCGGCTACAGTGAGCTTTCGTCATGATGTCCTCCCGGATCTGGCCTCCTGCCAGTATGTAGACTGCCTCGGAAACACAGGAGACCATCCCTCAAAGAGTAATCTCCTGTCGTGCCTTCCTCCAAGGCTCGGAATATCGGCTCATCTCTCTCATCCAGCTTCTGCCCATCTCTGATGCGGTCCCGAATATCATCAGTAGTAACCATCGATCCCAGGTACTCCATGTAGAACTCCTGGTCATCCTAAGACACTAGTGACATCTGCATCTCCTCGAATGCTTTAACCAACTCCAAGGCCATCAGCTGCGGGCCTACTCCCGACGTACTCGCTCTCCGGCTCAGAGCATCTGCGACCACGTTCGCCTTCCCCGGATGGTAGTGCATGGTATACTGGTAGTCCGACAGAAACTCTACTGTTGGGTCCGGCGTTCCTTCACTTGACCCGTGGCGCTCTGCTACTTATATAAAAAATTAAGTAGCACCCTCTCCAACAGTCCGGGCTTTTGGTGCAGTTGGGTATGCGCTTGATCCTTCAATTGGTATCAGAGGAGGTCATGGGTTCAAGACCGGGGGGCGCTATTAAATCCTGATTTTTCCCTTCTACCGGGTTCAAGACCGGGGGGGCTATTAAATCCTGATTTTTCCCTTCTAACTGTGTGGGTCCGGTGGTTCAGGCAACCGTGGACATATGGTAACCCCACCTCTGAGCCGTGTGGGCTATGTGGTAACCCCACCTCTGAGCCGATGGGTTGTGCTGGATGCCGGGGGGGATTGTTGGGTCCGGCGTTCCTTCACTTGACCCATGGCGCTCTGCTACTTATATAAAAAATTAAGTAGCACCCTCTCCAACAGTCCGGGCTTTTAGTGCAGTTGGGTATGCCCTTGATCCTTCATCTACCCAGTGTCTCTGCCTGATATTTAACTCCTTCTGGGTGTCGACGTACTTCAGATTCTTGTGGTCAGAGAAGATATCGCAATGTACTCCGTAGAGATAGTGTTGCCAGATCTTAAGAGCAAAAACGACTGCCCCCATCTACAAATTATGCACGGGGTAGTTCTGTTCATGCTGCTTCAACTGACGGGAGGCATAGGCTATTACGTGCCCGTTCTGGATCAGAACGACACCCATCCCCTGATAGGAAGCATCTGTGTACACCTGGAATCCTTCCTTCCCTAATGGAAGGGCAAGGATGGGAGACGAGGTAAGATGATCCTTCAGCTCCTGGAAAGAAGATTCGCATCGTGGTGTCAAAATAAAAGGGACTCCTTCTTCGTCAGAGACGTAAGAGGGAGGGCAATCTGAGAGAACCCCTTTACGAACTTCCGGTAATAACCGGCAAGTCCTAAGAAACTTCGAACATCCGAGGCCGACTATAGTGGTGGCCAATCCCGTACTGCCTGGACCTTCGCCGGATCCACTACCAGACCTGCTCCACTGATGACATGGCCCAGAAAGGCCACCTCCTTTAGCCAGAACTGGCACTTGCTGTACTTGGCATACATCTTATGCTCTCACAGCTTCTCCAAGGTCAAGGCCAGATATCTCGCGTGCTCCTCCTCCGTCCTTGAATAAATAAGGATGTCGTCGATGAATACGATAACAAAGACATCTAGATATTGTTCGAACACCCGGTTCATCAAGGTCATAAATGTAGAGGGTGCATTTGTGAGCCCAAAAGGCATCACGGTAGACTCGTACAAACCATATCTGCTACTGAATGTCGTCTTCGGGATGTCCTCCTCCTAAATGCGAAGCTGGTAGTACCCTGACCTTAGATCCAGCTTTGAGAACTAATGGGCTCCCTCCAGCTGGTCAAATAACTCGTCTATCCTTGGTAAGGGATAAGTATTCCGGACCGTCAACCTGTTCAGGCCCCGGTAATCTATACACAGTCGAAGAGTCCCATTCTTCTTCTTAACGAATAACACCGGAGCTCCCCATGGTGAAGAGCTAGGTCGAACGAACCCGGCCTCCACTAACTCCTTAAGCTGGCTTCGAATTCCACAAACTCCTTTGGGGCCATTCGATAGGGAGCTCTGGATACCGTCTTATCCCCCGGTACGAGCTGAATCTGAAAGTCCTTCTCTCGGTGCGGGGGTAGCCCTTGTAGCTTCTCCGGAAATATGTCGGCGAAGTCCCGCACTACTGGAATATCTGAAATGGAGTCCTTATCCACGACCGCCTCAAAAAAGACCTGATAAACCTCTCCCTCCTGCAGGTGGGCCTTAACGGCCTGCACAGACGATAATAAGGTACGAGGTGCTGGTATAATACCTTTGATGACAATGAAGGAGTCGCCGTGCCTCATGGTTATCCTCTTCGCCACGCAGTCGATCTGGGCATGGTTCCAGCATAGCCAAGTCATGCTCAGGATCAGATCGTAATCTGGCATCTTCAGTATCATCGCTGGTGCCTCAAACGCCTTCCCGCCGATCCTCGCTTCCATATTGCAATGAGCAGAGGTCATTATCTCTGATCCATCGGGTAGGCGCACCCTCATCATCTTCCCGGTGAATGGCTCAACACCTGCCAGTCCTTTCACGAAATCCTCCAACACGAACGAGTGCGAAGAACCAGTGTCGAAGAGTGTGTGAGCAGGCTTGCCGCTAACGAAGACTATGCCTGGGGTAATTAAGTGTCTTAGTATTCTTGTTGTAGTTGTCTTCTCTTAATTTCTAACTAGGTTATGTCTAGAAAACTAGTTCATATGAAGAAAACTTAAAAGTACTGCCATACCTGCGATAACCTGCTCCGGGTTCCGGGGCTGTGTCAGGTCTAGAGCATACACCTGCTCCCTCTCTGGCCTGCGGCCTCGATCCTGAAATCCTCGTCCTTGATCATGTCCTCGTCCGCCAAACTGTCGGGGAGGTGGAGCGCCCTGATGTGCTGGTGGGGGTGCTCGCCTCATAGGGCAGTTCCTTTTGATATGGCCCGGCTAATTGCACTGACAGCATACCGGTGCCTGCTCTGCAATCCTTGACATCTCAAGCATCTGTAGAGGCTGGGGAGCAAATACCCCCTGACTCCTCTGCTCCTGCCCAAACTCTTGACGAAGTTGATCCCCATTCCTTCTCTCCCCAATAACCTGGTCTCGAGGACGGTCTCTATGACCTCCAATCACTGTATCATCAGCCGGTCTCTTCCAGCTCTTAACTGTAAGCTAATCCGCTTCTCTCTTCTTTGCCATCTCCAGAATCCTGGCCAAACTCCCCTCTGAGACAAAGAGGAGGGCCTGCCTCATGTCATCTTGCAGCCCTTGTAAAACCTCCGGGAATAGCCAGCGTCGTCCAACTGATAATCGTACGCATAGCGTGCCAGGTGAGTTAACTCCTGATAATACTCCACCACAGTCCTGTTCCCCTGCCTCAACCGCAGGAACCTTTCCTCCAGGTCGTCCATCGCCGACTGAGGTACAAAATGTCCCAAGAGCGCTGCTCTGAACTCCTCCCAAGTAATATCTGCGCAATCCATCCCCGCAAAGGTGGTGTCCAGCTGGGATTTCCACCACCTCTTTCCGTGTGACTCCAGGCAGGAGACTTCCAAAGCAACTGGCTCCTCAGTGGGGCATCGAATCCCCGCAAGCGCCTCGTAAATGGTATCCAACCATTCCTCTGTACGTACTACAGACTCCGTCCCCAGGTAAGATGGAGGGGAAGTCCCCGGAAGACAGTCATCCAATTGGCCCCGGGGTTTGGCTGTGGGGCCGGGGCTTACTGAGCTCTGAAGGCCTCCAGAATGGCCATCAATGTTTGCCCCATCTTTGTCTGCTGGAACGGAGCTGGAGCCGGCGGAGGCGGGACCACATTCAGAGCCTGAGGTGTCCCCTGCTGTGATGTAGGATTCGTCGCAGGCTACAAGGAAAAATCCCACTTGTTAGAGGATGTATGAATTGAATATAAGAAAGGGTAGGATGGACTTTCACATGTGATTTCCTTTATGGGCACACCACTGCTTCCGCTGCTAGTTTGTCTGCAAACTAAGCTTGCATGGGGGTGGCCCAAGGTTTTGTGGACTACTTCTCTTTCGATCGAGGTCTGCTCTGATACTACTTGTAAGACCCCCTTTTTTTCTTTTTTAAACACCGGGGTCTTAGCCCAGAATTGCCGCTTTGCGGTGGTACTGACTCACGGGAAGGCCGCCACTACAAAACGCCAATTCTGCCAGCCCTTTTCGATCACAAAGAAATAGAAGTAAATATTACACTAAATGTAAATATGTACACAGAAACACATGAATAAAATGAAATCACATCCAGTCCATCAGTATATATCAAATAGAAAGTACTACATAAGATCAGCTCAGATGAAAATCTAGAAACAGGCTCGAGCCCGGTACATTAGAGTCCTCACTACAAATCACTCATCACGGAAGATATAAAGATACTAATCACTCATGGAGCTGGTCGCAGGTGCACCGGTGCTAGACTGACCCACCTCCATGCACACCATACTCCGCTGGTGCTGGTCCCTGGACTGCTGGTCCCTGTCTCCAATCCGGAGCTCCTGTAATGTTGTGGTTCGAAAACCATTAGTCATAAAGACTAAGCCATATCATCCCCTCCCCCTCCCCCACGACTCCTAAGCACCGAGCGGAGAGGAGGAAAGGGAAGCTACAAAGGTTGAGAGTAATCAAGCAGATGACAAAGGAGCTAACCTAACAACTATCATGGTGTATAAACAACTATCTAGAATAAAGTATATCTAGCAATTCTATGGTAGTAAGTAATAAAGTAGATAAGTAGTAAGTAGCAAATATATAAGAAGACAAATAGAACAAGTAAGTAAGTAAGCAAGTAAGTAAATAAATGAGTAACCTTAACTTATATGAATGCCCATACAAACTTATAAGTTAAGGGGTCTTCTGCAAGGCTCCCGTCGTATAAAAAGTCTCATACCGATTTATTCAATGGGGGTGTCAGTTGTATGCAAATATGAGTGTAGTGATATGCTATGCCATGATTCATGCAAGTGCAACTCACGCACATGACTCTATGCGCACAGACCTTTAGTTCCCCCTGTTCGGGCAGCTAGCTTCACTCCCAGGAACCTCTGTAGTGGCAAACAAAGACAGTGGATCGGGCCCCCACTCCTAGGCAGGTATCCACACTACCGGGCCTAGCCCTTCCGTATGCCCTAGAAGAACACAACCTAGAGTATCCACGTACTAGTGCTGGCTATATCCAGCAGGCTTCCTTTGGCTAAGTCTCCCACACCACGGAGTCAACGTACTGATGTCGGTGTGAACGACAATCAAATACCGAAGACCCACCACCTTATTCATTACTCAAACCCTCGAGCCCTCGGCTCCCCCGGACTGTCCCGTCCGTGTATCTACCTTCAGAGCTATCATCTGAATGGCAACAAAACCATCTTATTCTACCTCCCTATCTACCGGGGTGTGTGTATGTGTAACCCTAGTTATACTAGTTGCTCTTTTAATTTATTATTCCTACGGTTTACGTTAGCCCAGGACTGCCCCCGGTATTTCCCGTGAAGGGCTCTCAAAGGGCACTAGGAACTATGATGGTAGCTGAAGCCCACCGTTCCCTTTCGCAAGGCACTTATTGTTATTGGTTGATACCCATTACTCGATCCCTTTTTGATTACTTTAGACCTAGCTCTAGAGAATTAAGCCTCTTCCTCTCCTACCCGGGGTGGACAATCTTTCTTCGTTCCCGAACAGCACTTTACTCTAGCCAATCTCACACTCTACTCATCCTGACTCCCCAATAATGAACTTTATTTAACTCACCCTATTCAACCAGCAAACTACCAAAATTCCATCTCCCCAAGTTTATTACTCACTCTAGTTCCGTTTCTGCGGTTTTACTATATGCAAACCATCCTAAGATACATGTGGTATATAAAGGGAGGTACTCCAAATTGTCTTCTGAATCTCCTATAATATTTACTAGAGGTCTATCATGACATAATATAACTAAGTCCAAAACTTCCAAATTTTTCCTATTTATCGGGCATTTAATTTATTTATTCTAAGCCTCCCAATGCCCTAGTATGAATATGAAGTGCACTAATGAGCCAACAATAAATCATCATAAAATCAGTAAAAATTCATATGAGGCATTTAAGTAGTAATTCCAAATTTTGAGAAATTTCAGAGGTGTTTAGGCCTATATTTCCTAATTTACCATTTTAGGCCACTTCTACTATATTATGAGGCAAGTACTGTAAATATGTACCCAAAAATCACAAGAAAATTTCAGAAGCTTGATGGCGACCTAAAACTATCATAAACCAAGTTCCATGATTTTTCTCTAATATTTGGGTATTATTTGTATTTTTGACTACATATCCCAAATGGTAAGTTAAAGAAGCAAGTACCCAAAATAATTAGATAAAACTTCCAATAAAAATACAGAAGGTATAACATGCTATAGGATGCCCTAATCCAAGATTTCATAACATTCCAGTGAACAGAAATTCCAAAATCATCAAAAAATATATCTAGGGCACAACTAGGGTTGTGAATGAAGTACTGTATAAATTAACCAAAAAATCTCAACAAAATTATATTATGGCCATTTAGACCAGAAAATCACCCTGCCCAAATTTTATTTGATTTGTAGTTTATTTGTCAGCATAATAGTTCAAATAAAGATTTGTGCCCTAAAGTAGGGCTAGGATTTTAGGTGGCCTAACTGTATCCAAATCTCCTAAGATTTTGTCCAGAGAACTATAATGGCCCTATGGTCGTCTCCACCAAATTTCAAGTTAGTCCAAGGTCATTTGACCCTATGACCTTCACAACCCACCAAGAGCCATCCTTAGGGGTTTTCCTTGGATCCTAGGGGAAATCTTCCCCAATCCACCTCAAACTCCATGAGGGGGTGCTAGAGAGCATTCTAAGTCAGTGGTCAAAATCTAATCCTCTGTTGAGATGATCTGACCATTCAAGTCTCAAAGTGCACTTTTAACCTAAAAACCCCTTAATAGGGCATAGCTTAGGTTTGTCCATTTCCAATCTAAAACATCTCAAAATGAGATGAAAAATTATACAGAACCTTATGATAAACCCAGGGACCACTCACCAAGATTTGGGAGGGTTTGGAAGTCATTAAGCCAACTAATTAATTTTCCCTAAGATTATTAAATTTTTCTAAAAACTTTAGAAAAGCATTCCCCAAAAATTCCCATTTTTAGACAGGCCCTAGTTATTGCAAGGGTAGGATCCCTGCCAAAATTTCAGATCATTTGGTCAAAGGATGAAGGGTGGGCACACCTTTTAGTCTCTACCAAGCTCTAGGTCTAGATAAAAAGAGGTGCCCTGGTCAAACCAGTTGACCAAATTGACCCAAATCAATTTTAAAATATAGTAGGCTCATAGGGCTACAAATTTCATGTTGGTCATTTCTTCATAAAACGCCCCTAAGTATTTTTCCTAATTTATCTAAAGTGGCTGTTATTTTAATACAGAAAAGTGCTTATAAAATAAAAGCTAATTAAATAGCACAGATCTTGAAGAAGATCTAAGGGCCCTGGCATCGTCTTCCTCCTCCAGCCAAAGGCCATGATCAGCCCGACCTGGAGCTACTTCCAAGCGCAGCCGCCGGCCGTCCAGCCTCCTCCCTAGCCGGCCACCGCTACCACCACCTCCGTTGAGGTGGCGGCCAATGTCGGGCGGCGGCGTAGCCGCCGGAGAGGCTTTTTCCGACGAGCCCTATAACGAGAATTTCATGAAAAATCCATGAAAATGAAAGCTCCAATCGGGCTCAGTTGAGCCAGATTCTCAATCTTATTGAATCCTAAGATCTATCCACAGAAGAAGAGGGAGGGGATGACCTTGTTCGCGGGCTGGAGGCATGCAGACCGTCGGGATGCCATTGGTGCGGTGGTGGCATCGCCAGAATTCTCAGTAGCACAATGGGAGGCTCGAAAACTTCAAGTAAAAGCTGGGAAAACCTCCTTTTGGGCCTCTGAGGGTGTTTAAAAGCTTGGACAAGGACAGGGAACGGCCAAAGCTTCAATGACCATTATTGGTCCATTAAAGCTCTGGTCGGCCATGGTGGAGGGGGGCTGAAACGGCTCTGTGACAGCAAGCTAACGGCTGGAAACTCCTCCTCTTCTCTAGAGGAGTTGGATCCAGCCGTAAAAGGAAAGGGAGAAGGCCACGACATCAAATTCCATTGATGGCCCTGAAGGCCGGGGCTCAGCCATGGCCGTAACTGCTCTTTTTTCAAAGCTGTCGGTCCACGTGGCACAACTTCACTTGACCGGTCAACCTTCTTTAAAATAATGCTTAATTGGGTCTTATTAAAAGATACAGCTTAATAATGTATTTGGGCCCACCATCTAGACCCGCCCGGTTCAGCTGAACCAGCACACAGCCAGAAATAAAATGCCAGAAAAATTCTAAGTACAATGGCGTTGAGTGAGCTCTGCTCACTCAATGCCATCCTTGATACGGCGTTGAGTGAGCTCTGCTCACTCAATGCCATCCCAGATATGGCGTTGAGTGAGCTCTACTCACTCAACGCAATCAAGACTATGGCGTTGAGTGAGCTCAGCTCACTCAACGCCATCCAGATCATGGCATTGGGTGAGCTCTGCTCACTCAACGCCATCCAGAATATGTCCTTTTTAAACGATGGCGTTAAGTGTGCTTAGCTCACTCAATGCCATCCAGATTATGGCGTTGAGTGAGCTCTGCTCACTCAACGCTATCCAGACAACACCAAATTGCGTTGAGTGCAGTCAGTGCACTCAACGCCGTTCAACTTATGGCGTTGAGTGCACTCAACACTCTCAACGCCATCCCGCCTGACAAATTACGGCGTTGAGTGAGCTAAGCTCACTCAATGCCATCCAGTCTATGGCGTTGAGTTAGCTCAGCTCACTCAACGCCAACAAGACGACACCAGATGGCGTTGAGTGCAGTCTGTGCACTCAACGCCGTCTAGCTTATGGCTTTGAGTGAGCTAAGCTCACTCAACGCCATCCAGACTACGGCGTTGAGTGAGCTTAGCTCACTCAATGCCATTCTAAGGTCACGGGCGTGACGGATCGGTCACGGGTGTGTCAGGCCCATGTTGAAATTTCTGAGCTCGCCAATCATCTTTCTGAGGTCGACGATCGTCGAAGGGGTCTCGCCCTAGGTCACGGGCGTGACGGATCAGTCACGGGCGTGTCAGGCCCATGTTGAAATTTCTGAGCTCGTCGATCGTCTTTCTGAGGTCGACGATCATCGAAGGGGTCATGCCCTAGGTCATGGGCGTGATGGGTCGGTCACGGGCGTGACCGCCCCTTGACTCGAAATCTTGGTCGATAAACTTAAAGTATTGGATTTCCTAAGATTCTGTTATGACAAAACCACTTCCAGGGGTCTAGTTGGAAATGGGATGTTACACTTGTCAGTTCCTAGGTGAGAGATTAGTCTCTTGGTTTTGCAAGAAGCAGGCTTCTGTTTCAACTTCAACTGCAGAGGCTGAATATATAACAACTGCTAGTTGCTGTTCACAGATACTGTGGATTCAAAATCAACTCTATGATTATGGGTATACACACAAAAACACCAAAATTATGTGTGACAGTACCAGTGCTATTTCCATAACATAAAATTCTGTGCACCATACTAGAACTTAGCACATTGACATTAGACACCATTTTCTTAGAGACTGTGTTGACAAGAATAAAATAAATCTCGAGTTTATACCCACAGATCTTCAGAGAAGTGATATATTTACAAAGCCTTTAGATGAACAGAAACATCTATTCTTTTTGAATCAACTAGGCATGATGAATGGATCAGACTAAGTGTAAAAATCTGCTAAGTTGAAATCTGTTCTGAGATCGTCGAACGGTGTTCGAAGCTAGTCGAACAGGTTGAGCGAAATCGTCGACCCTTGGTCTACGACAACTCTTTGCTTTTAGAGATAGAAATTGTCGATCGATGATCGACGACCTTGCTCCGGAAATCGATCGTCGATCGACGATCGATGACTGATTCTCCATATCTTCATTCAAAGATTGATGACTCTAGTTTATTTCAAAACGATCGTCTATTTAGGTCTGAAGATCGTCGACGGAGCTCACCGTTTCATATTCTGCTTCCAGGACTGTTTCGAGCTATCGTCCCACGCTTTCTCCTCTCTCTCTCTTCTTGCGATTCTTCTCGTCGATTCCATGGCGATTTCCTCTACAACTCTGTCCATGATGAAGTTCGATGCTGGTTTCAGTGGTTATTTCGATTCTTTCAGCGACTGCGAACAAGTTTTCCGAGAGATGCTGCAGTTATGCGATGATCAAGGTCTCAAGAAACTCATGTCTACAAAAATAAAACTCCACCTATCAGATATAAAGGAATGGGTTTATACATCTTCTTCCGATGATAAAGCAATGACATGAACCATCAACGACGTGGAGGTAATTCTTACTCCCGAAATTCTGAATGAAATCTTTGAGTTAAAGAATGGATCTGATGAGTATGAGCAAGATACTGCTAAGTATGGTAGGATGCCGTTAGAGATGGGACATGCAGAAGGCATTCCATCTAAGCTCCTAAAAGTAAATTTATCTGTTGGATTTAAGTTCTTGGCTGACTTGGTTGGAAAAGTTTTGCTTGGAAAGCATTCTGCCCATGATAACATCAACAGGCAACAATTTGCCTTGAGGTCAGCGATAGTGAATAAGAAAGAAATCAACTGAGCTGGATTGCTATTTGAATTGCTCAGGAAAAAGAACAACAAGAAAGAGGTGACTCAAGGTAAGCTGATTGGGTTCTTTCTATCCAAGAAAGCTTCCCAACTGTTAGGTTCTGCTCCTACAATAATTAATATCAGCAAGAGAATTGATCCTTCTCTGTTTGTTAAGTGGAAAAGGACCATTTAGAAATCATCAAAGGCTGGGTCTGCCCCTACAACATCTAAGGGCACAAGGGCTCCTGAAGCCACTTACCACCCTAGTGAAGAAGTTCCTGCTTCATCCTCCTTGCCATCCACCTCCATTGAAATTCATTCTTCTCCTGTGAACCATCCATCCCAATCTACTTCCCCAACACCAGCTCATCTAGCTGAGATACCAAACTTCAACATAGATTCCATGTTCAATCTGCTTACTCCATCTCCTCATCATTCCCCAGCCACTTCAAATCATCAATCACCCACTAATGATCATCCATCTCATCAAAATTCCCCAATTGATGAAGCCCCAGTTCCGAAGAACATCAATTCTGATGATTCCCCATCCATCATTCCTCCATCATTTCAAATTACACCAGAATTCATTGCAAATATCCTAGACCTCATTACTCCATCCATCAATACAATGATAGTTGAAGCCATTGCCCCCTTACTCTCTCCATCTCATCAGTTATTGCTTCCATTACTGCCCTCTCAGCCCCTTCTTCATCTAGGGGCCTGGGTTTAGTTCCCACTGAACCCAGGCAGGGGGAGATGCTCAATGATGATGATTCAGGCTCTGCTTGGGCTCATCAGGTTGTTCAATCTTCAGCAGCAATGGAGCTAGAAACGTGTTCAGATGCAGTTACAGATAAAGTCATTTCAGATTCAGTACAAAGGATAGTTGTAGATATAGATGCTCCAATAGTTCCAGATGAACTGGATGCATTTCTTGATTCAGATGATGAGTCTTCTCTCTCATCCTATGGAGACCATTATATTTGTCAGTCCTCCCCTTGTACATTTGATCCCCTTCAGGCCATTGTGTGCTATTAGAGACCAATGAGCCTTCAGATTTTGGATAGTTTTATTATTTCTGAAGCAATAGCTGAAGCAGCTTTTGCTTTCAAATTTTGTCTTGAGGAGATTTCCACTCCTGTAGTTTCCAGACATCTAGAAGGAATTATTACCTCCTTCTTAGAAGCTAAGTGGAATTCAGTAGAGTCTTCAAATAAAGATGTGTCTATTGCTGTTCTAGAAGTTGAATCTGCTGTATCTTCTATGCCCTCTACTCTTTGGGATGACTCCCCAGGTCCAGATTTGGATTCTCTCTTGGCTCAAGATATATTAGAAGAAGAAAGAGAAAAGGCTCTTCTGAAAGCTAAAGAAAAAGAGGAAGCTATGTTAAAAGATATTGATGATCTTTATGCAAAACCTCAGTCCTCACATTCTGAGGATGAGGATGAGGATTCTGATGATTCAGAAGGTAATAAGAAAAATAAAAGGACTGCTCAAAAGAAAAGGAAGGCCATAGCTCCAGCTCCTCCTAATCCAGACCATGATATTCCCTACTATATTCTGAATGGGATTGATCCTAAATCTAAAAATTTTGAGGCTTGGATGTGGTATTCTAAAAATGCTCAGAAATCAAGGAAGAAGAGCAGGAAGAGCTCTCCTCCTCCCAAGGGAATTTAGAGGGGTCCTACTCCTCCTCCTCCCTCTGCTGGTGCTTCAGGAAATGTTGCTCCCAGATCTTCTACTACTTCTACCAGACCAAATCAGTCATACATCTATCAAAGGAAGGGCAAGCAGCCTCCTCCCAGCAGGTCTTATAATCAGGGGAAGTCTAGGCACTCAGACAGTTCAAGAGAGCAAGTAAAGGAAGTTGTATATCAACAACCAACCTTCTCTCCTCCTCCAGCTCCTAGGTCTCCTCTCAAAACAAAATTGTCATTTTCAAAGGAAAAACCTTCTCAGGCAAAGCCAGTAGATGTCAAAGGAAAAAGAGTTACATACTCTGAAAAATCAATCAAGAAGTATGTTGAGTATGCTCCTCCATCTAGTCTTATGATTCAAGAGCCAAAAGATTCAAATGGCAAGCCATCTCAAGAGCAAACTGAGAGTTTTCTAACTCAATCAGTAAAATTTAAGGCTGTAAATCCATTGAATCCAGCTGATGAAAATACTTATGAAAGTCAAGAGCTTGATCCTAACTTCAAAATGGCTAGACTTCTAGAATTGGTGGGAGCTGCTCAAATCAGGAAAGCTAAAGATAAAGGTAAAAATATCACATGACTTTCTACTATGTCAAAATACAGAAAGAAAGAATTGGACAGGTTCCAAGTCAGTTCAGAAGTTTTTGATGCTTCAAAGTATATGGAAAAACATCCTGAAGTTGTTCTGCCTAAGGCTGGAGAACTAAAGATTATTGGAGAGCAGGACTTGAAGTTATCAAAGAAGGATGCATATGATCCTAGAAGAAAAATCACTTTCTCTCCTGCTACTTTAACTCCTCCTTCAGACTCTGTTGATAAATGTCTGTGATATTTGTTTTGACTATCTAATTTATTCAAATCTATTTGATGTTATATCTATTGTTGTTTATTCTTATCTGCTTGTATTAGATTTGTTTTTGTTTGAGTGACATCACCAAAATAGGGGGAGATTGTTGGTTCCCTAGTTTTGATTTGGGCCATGTCTTCTCAATTAGGCTTAATTGACCCAAGAATTATCTATGGTTAATGGTTTGACTAAAGGTTAGTCTACCCTTAGGTTAGGTTAGTTGAGATTGGATTGAAATGAAAATTGGTTAAGTAGATTTGTGCTCAACGATAGTCGAATATCGCTCGACGATCTTCGATTGATGATCGACGATCTCAAAGTTATATGAACTCTGAAGTGGGATCGACGATCTGCTTATTCAGATCGACGATCGTGTAGCCTTGGTCGATGATTTCTATGAAGACAGTTTTTCTTCAGGTCGATGATCTGCTTGTTCAGATCGACGATCTTCGATCTCTGGTCGACGCTTTCTGTCTGCTATTATCTATATTCATTTCATTTGATCTTTGTTTTTTTTCCTCTTATTTAAGACATATTTTATTCAAAATATTCTGCTTAATTTAATGCTTATATTCTTTTGCTTATTTGCAATATTCCTTATGCATTAATTAAGAGATTTGGCAGAATAAAGTCATTTGTTTTATTAGAGGAAACCGTGTTTTTTCTACAGCTGTAATATAGCCGTTAGGCTTTGTTTCCTGTGCCAATTTGTAAAGTCAAATTGATAGGATATTTTTAATACCCTTAATTCCTTTTTGGGAATAATAGAAAAGATTACAGGCGCACTTTCTTTATTTGTTTTATTTTATTATTTGGAAAGTTTTCAAGTGCAGGGCTCGAGGCTTTTTCAAAAAGAAGAGAAGTTTCTATATTATCAGAGCAGTCGGCTGAAGATAACAACACACATACAAACTCACAGTAGATACAAAACCAGAAATCAAAAGAGAAAGAAAAGTTCTTCTTCCTGAGTTCATCCTTTCTTCAGGAAAATCAATACTCAGAATTCTAGCTTTCAAGAAGAAGAACCTCCCAGATTGCTGAACATTCATTGTTGCAAACTCTCCCAGATTGCTAAAGCAATTGAAGAAGAACATTCATTCAAAATCTAGAGTCTTCTTTAAGGCTGCATCAGAAAGTCATCTCAAGCAATTTGGAGACCCTACACCCTGAAGCAAAGCTTCTTCCTGGACATTCTCTAAGCCAGGGGGAGCTTTGATATATTCAGAGCTATCCACTAGCTTCTCTGTACATAGAGAAGACATATTTAATTCTCTCCTTCAACCTCCTGTAAAAGGGTTATTACTCCCTTCAAAAGTGAACTATTGGTGGCAGGGCACCTGATCAAAAACCTATTTGTTTGGTTTTTAGGCACCTGATCAAAAGCCTGAAGGGTCTTTAGATCTACCTGAAGAAAATCTACTGGTGGCAGGGCACCTGATCAAAAACCTATAGTGGATTCCTACCATGGTGGTAGAAGAGTGGATGTACCCAATTGGGGAACCACTATAAAGCTCTTGTGTTGTCTGTTGCTTATTTTAATCAATGCTCTATGGATGTGATAGTTTTAACTAGGGTGCTAGTTGCTGTGTTAGGATATAAGCTCAACTGAAACTTCAGTTAGCTTCTTCTTTTATTTACTACACTCAGTTAGACTTTAGGTTTAAAGCTTTTATTTTTATATTTCGCAAATAGCTCAAAGAGAAGTGTTTAGAGTCTCCTTCTTTTTGAATACTCTATTCACCCCCCCTCTATAGTAGTAAGTATCTTATCCCCTCACTTTCAGGTGGGGAATGCAACGCTGCTGTTATCCTTAGGTAAGACTTTAACTCTCAAAAATGTTAAATTTATTCCTTCATTAGCTGCTAACTTAGTGTCTATAAGTTTATTATGTGATGCATGTATGTCTTTTACCTTTTGTAGCGGTAGAGTAACACTATCAGTTAATTCACACTATTTTGGATGTACATATGTCTAAAATAGGATGTACCAACTAAGTCTAGCAAACGAGTAAGTTCAACAAGTTCAAACAAACTTAGTTAGCCCTAAGACTTTACATGAGAGACTAGGACACGTGAACTATAGGAAAATATTCTAAATAGCTAGAACTCACCAGATCACATTAGACACTAAGTCACCGCCTGAGAAATGTGATGTGTATGCTCAGACTAAGATCACTAGGAAACCTTTTAGTGCGGTTACTAGGAGCACAACCCCCCTAGAGCTTATACATTCCGATATATGTGACTTTAAAAGTTTTGTCACCAGAGGAGGAAGGAAGTATATGATCACATTTATAGATGACTGCTCTAGGTTCTGTCACATCTATCTTCTTAAAACAAAAGATGAAGTATTTGAAAAATTTGTCTTTTTAAAACTAGGGTAGAGAACCAACTAGATATGAGGATTAAGAGGTTTAGAAGTGATAGAGGAGGAGAATATATGTCCAGTGAGTTCCGGGGTTTCCTTGCCTCTCAAGGGATCATAGCAGAAATCACTGCTCCTTACTCACCCCAATCGGATGGTATAGCCGAGAGAAAGAATAGAACGTTAACAAAGATGTTGAATTCTATGCTCCTCACTGCTAACATGCCTACTGCCTATTGGGGAGAAGCAGTATTAACTGCAAACAACATTCTAAACAAAGTTCTTCCTGCTAAGTTAAACGTCACACCCTACGAGCTTTAGTTTAAGAGACCCCTGTCTTTAACTAAACTTAAGACCTGAGGTTGCATAGCCTATGTCAGGGTCTCTGACCCTAGACGGTCTAAACTTGGACCAGGACACACACGTGTGTCTACTTAGGTTGTGCTGAAGATAGTGATGCAGATAGATTCTTAGACCTATCTAATAATATAATAATTGAATCTAGGGATGTTGTGTTCTTTGAGGATAAGTTCCTTAAGGATAAAAACCTGACAATCCCAGGTATGCAAGCAAATATTAATGAGGAAGAACCTGAATCAGTACCAAGCACCTCCTATTCAGTCCTGGTAGACAATAGTGTTCTAGAGTCTAGACGGACTTCGGTGAGAGAGAGAAATCCCAGAACCTTCGGTAATGATTTTGTCACATACCACGTTGAGGTCGATCTATCCACCTATAAGGACACGATAAAATCAAGGGATTCACTACTCTGGAAAGAAGCCATTGATGAAGAGATGAACTCTTTGCTTTAGAACAACACCTAGACGTTGGTTGATAAGCCTAAAGGGGCTAAAACTATAGAGTGTAAGTGAGTTCTGAAAAAGAAGCTCAATCCTTATTGTAGCATAGCTAGGTATAAAGTGCGCCTGGTGGCTAAAGGTTTCACACAAGTTAGTGGGGTGGATTACTTTGATGTATATTCACTAGTGTGTCACTTAGCAACCATTAGGATACTACTTGTTATTGCGTCTATTGAGAACTTTATTGTTCATCAAATGGATGTTAAGATAGTATTTTTGAATGGATATTTGACCGAAGAACTATACATGAGCCAACCTGAAGGTTTCATAGTACACGGTCACGAAAATAAGGTCTGTAAGTTAATCAAGTCGCTATACAGACTAAAACAAGCACCAAAATTATGGCATGATAAGTTTGACTATAGTGTAAGAAACATGGAATTCATGTCAAGTCTCTCGGACAAATGTCTTTGCATATCTAATAGATCGAACAAAGTCGCTATAATATGCTTATATGTGGATGATATGCCGATTCTCGGTTCTGATCAATCCGTAGTGGATGACATTAAGTCAGAACTAATGAAAGAGTTTAGCATTAAAAACCTAGGTGTAGCTGAGACTATACTAGACATGTAAGTGAGTTTTGGGGAAAATGGCATTTCCCTAAGTCAAAGTCACTATATAAAGTCCATGTTGGATACGTGGGGATACAGTGAACGTAGAGCAATGGAGACACCTTACAATTACAATAATCGCTTGAAGCCCATTGATGGAGCTGTGATTAGACAGTTAGATTATGTTAAACTAATTGGTAGTCTCATGTATACTATGGTCTGCACAAGACCTGACATAGCCTTTACAGTCGGCATGTTAAGTAGATTCACTAGTAATCCTAGCTAAGACCATTGAGATGCCCTCGATAGGCTGATGCGATACCTAAAACACACCCAAAAGTATGCTTTATGTTATCATTGTCATCCTCTAGTTTTGGAAGGATATTCTGATGCATCATGGTCCTCAGAATTCAACGACAGCAAGTCCACTAGTGAATTTATATTCACGTTAGGAGGAGCAGCTGTAGCCTGGAAGTCCAAGAGGCAATAATGTATTATACTATCTTCTATGGAATCTGAACTCTACGCTCTAACTTTAGTGGGAGAAGAAGCAGAGTGGATAAGAGATTTGGTGGTGAAAATTCCACTGTAGAGCCTGAAGTTGAGTTCTATTGCAGTTTACTGCGACAATCAGACTACTAAAACGATTGCTACGAACACTTTGTTCAATAGCAAAAGAAGGCAACTACGGATGAAACAAGCCTGGTTGGCCTCTCTCACGAGTCAAGGGATTATGACCCTGGTAGATGTGAGATCAGAAAATAATGTTGCAGACGCCTTGACAAAGGGCTTAAATAGAGTTCTCACAATTAAAACATCGGAGGAGATGGGATTAAAGTTCATAAAAATATGAAACTTCGTCCAATGTTTATGTTTTATAGTAAGAACCTATAGTCGCAACATTAAAGCATCTAATAACAGACTGAAAACCCCAAATAATTTCTTGATGAAAGCCCAAGATGGTTAGATGCTGGTCATTCCACACCTGATGACTTAACATCTTTCTCATTGTAAGATGATTTGAGAATTATTCAACTGAGAATAGAAAGTCATTGTATGAGTTAATCTAACATTAGTGGTCATAACACATTATTCCACATTTGATAATGTTGCAAATAACGATGTGCCAAGTCATATGATGAGGTACATAGTGGTCACTAATGAGTAAGATAACAGCATTTGATTTATTAAAATCAAAACTTGAATATTCCTAGCTAGACTGGATAGAGATGCTGACAGTGTTACTTCACTACTGCTACAAGTACTAAGATCATTTAGGTAGAGCTAGCTTACTTTGATACGTCACTGCATATGTTTATGAATTCATAGAGTCTGACTCATGAAATTCCTTATAGACACTAGTGAAGATGGAGGAGAGAAAGTGGAATTTGACATAGATGATGATGATCTACTCTTTGAGTAGAATTGTTACACGTTTATCTGTAGTCATTTTTTGTTTTCCAGACTTATTTATTATTGAGTAGCACATTTTTCTTTGGATGTATTATGTTATTGTTTTAAAACTCATGTTTATGTTTTTCTTTAAAAACTGTGTTAACTCTTACTGAAATGTGTAAAGTCGGAAACTTATTTTGTTATTCTCCACTTTCTGCACTCTGAAATGTATACGTTATTTGTCACAAATATAGGAGGATATTGTTAGTGTATATTTGGACAATTAACGGGTTTGGAGGCATAACGGGTCGTGTCGGGTACACCGTTAACCCATAACAGTAGTAACTCCTAAGAGTTTTGCCATTTATACCCACCTAAGGGCAACGGGTAGGGGATTCCACCTTGGTCCCCATCTGGATGGTTCGAGCAACGATCACAGAGAGCACTCAACATAAAAAAAAGAAATGAACCTCTTATGAATGTTAGCGATGACTTAAAGCACATATTGTAGAAAAATAAAATTGATGATTTTGATAATAATAATGTTAAATCTACTGTGTGAGATTGGTTCACCAAGTTTAAAGATAATGAAGAAAGAGATAAAGTGAAGTGCAAGTATTGCGCAAAAAACTATGATGTTGATCCTCAAAAGAATGGAAAAAGTGCTTTAAGAGTACATGTTAACTTTGTGTCATTTTAGGTTAAAAGATAACAACCAAAAATGTTATATCTTAGTGAGAAACAGGAACATGAGGTAGTCGTTGGTTCATTTTAAGCCATTAAATTTGATGAAGAACAATGTCGTGTTGCATTAGCTAAAATGGTTGTTGTTTATGAGTTGCCCTTCAGATTTATAGAAAATGAAGGCGTTAGAAATTACTCTAATCAGTTGGATTCAAGTTTCAAAGTGCCATATCGAACGACTTTTTTCAAATACTGCAGTAATCTTTTCATTTTTGAGAGAAAAACTTTAAAGAAATAGTCACGATAAAAAAGAATATGACTAACGACAAATACATGGACCTGTATTCTAAGATATGGATATATGTGTCTTACTAGACATTGGATAGATAAAGATTGAAGATTGTAAAAAAGGATTCTTAATTTTGTTAGAATCATTGATTATACCGGGAAGGATATCGGCAATGAAATACTAAATTTTGGCAGAATTGAGAATTAAGAAAATATTCACCATTACAATGGATAATGCATCTGTCAATAACGTGGTTTCTAGATATTTGATAAGGAAAACTAACGAATGAAAATCTACTATACAAGAGAATGAGTTTTTACACATCAGATATTCATCACATATACTAAATTTAATTGTGAATGAAGGATTGTCTGAATATAATGAGTTCAATGAGAAAATTCAGTTAGCTATCAAGTATGCCAAAGGATCTTCTCAATGACTAGAGAAATTTAAAAAATGTGTAGTAAACATTGAGATATTATGCAAGCTTTTTTGTCATTGGACATTAACACAAGGTGGAACTCCACTTTCTTGAAGCTAGAGACAAAAATAAAATCTTGAAAGACTTTGTTTTCAAGAGTAGTTAAACACCTAGAGGGGGGCTAATAGGTTTTTATGTCTTTTATGACAATTTTTTACTTAAGTGAGTTGTGATTTAGATTTAAATTAGCTTTCAAGATCACACAATCAGCACACAAGGTATTTATAGTGGTTCCCCAAGGTCTGGGTACATCTACTGTCCCTCCCACCTTTTTAACAATGTGTTAGACAAGGCAACCTTCTCCAAACTCGTCTTAATGAGCTTACAACACAGATCCCACGGGATCTCTCAGACTCCTTCAAATCCTAGCTCAGGCCCAAGGACCTACACTCAGAGAAATATTCTCCTACACTCAGTGATCTGCTCCAGAACACCTACCTCAGACTTAAGTCAAAGTCCTACACTCAGATCCACCACTGGATCCTACCTCAAAGAGAAACTCTTGTACAACTCAAATTCTCAACTAGAATCCTACAACTCTGGCACAAAGGCCCTACACTCAGATCTACAGAAAAGATCTTACCTCAGCCTTTATAGTTTAGGCTTACACTCAAATTTGTTAAGATCGTATAGAAAGAAATGCTGGTTGTTGATGTATATTGACTCTAGAGATAATCTCTAAGTATGCCTCTTGCTTAACTGAGATAACTTAGTCATATCTTCTTCACAGCTCCAAGGATGAATCTTCAAGAATGTTTTGCTTGAGCTGCGAAGTACCTACAGCTAGGGCTTGCTTTGTTCCTTCTTCTTCCTCGGAGAGAAAACTCCCTGAACTTGTTGTTGAAGGTGATAATGACAACAACTAACTTTCTTGAAATTTGAGATCAACAACAAAGGTAAGTTCTTCAAGCTCTGCAACTTTGTTCAGAGGAAGAAGACAAAGCTATCAATTTCCAAAAGTTAATTTCTTCTTCCTTAGAATACCACTTTTGTATCCTGCCGTCCAATAGCATTTTGATTAGTGGGACTGTAAGACCCCCCCTCCTGAAACACAAAACACGGCCGAGGGGATTCTTATGCCCAGAATAGCCGCCTTGCGGTAACGCTGACACACGGGTTGGCCGATACTACAATACACCTATCCTACCATCTAAAACCAATATCATCCATGTCAACCCAACATAAAGAATATATAGAAGTCAAAATCCACACAAGTATATAAGTCTAAATAGTACAACAATAAAAAGAAGCTATAACACTTCTTTAATATGAGAGTACACCAAAATTGCCCAAAGGGATACAATCATAAGTCCCTCAAAAACTCACATCCGTAACTAACGGCAGCGAAGGTAACGTCCTATCAGGCCCTGTCACCATGGCCTGGCTAACCTCCTGTATGACCTGCTGTTGCTCGATCTATCTGAGGGATTTCATCCTAAAATGGAAGACGTAGCAACCGTTAGTCATAAAGACTAAGTGGCTATCACATCCGCTCCCCCTAGCGGCTCTTAGGCATCAGGCGATAGAAGGAACAAGGGTACAATATATATATGTAAGCAGTAGTACAAGCAGGTGGAGAATCTATATATCATAAGTAGTAATAGCAGCAATGTATAACATTATTATCCACATTCTATTCCAGTAGTTCTACTCAAATCATAGCAATCCATTAAGCATATAAATCTACAACATGAAAGCAACTTAACTTATTAAAATGCCTATACATATTTATAAGTTAATGATCGGCTTAACAGTAAAGTAACTCATCATATAAGAGTACTCATACAAACTTATATGATAAGGATCTATGCGGTGCAATACAATGATATGAATGCATATGATGACTCACCCATGCTCACGTACACGCATACTGCTATGTCAACACAGACTTGTAGTTCCAACTTTTGGAGCAGGTAGATAATCTCTCAGGCGCCATCTGTCGTGGCCAGACGATGACAGTGAAACAGGCTTTCCACTACTAGGCGGGCATCCACACTACCAAGCCTAGGACTCCATATATCTCAATGCTAAGAACACAACAGGAGAGCTCCCTGTGTACTACGGCTCAGAAGGGGTCTCGGGTAGATGTGTACCAAGAGCCCAACCCAACTAGCCTATCTTTATGGCACAGAAGGAGCCTATGGGAGCGTATCACCAAAGGACCAAGCCCAACCGTCCACTTGGCACGGAAGGAACCCTGGGAATGAGTACTGAGGACTAAGCCCAACCTCCCAATGTCTATTTGTCAACTCTCATCGGTGTCACAACTAGCGAGCCTGTAGACCTGCTATACTATCCTTAACCCAGAATTATGACACCACGTATCAACTCACATCGCATGCATTTTCACTTCATCGTGGCATGGAAGGAGCCTATGGGAGCTTATTACCAAAGGACCAAGCCCAACCGTCCACTTGGCACTGAAGGAGCCTCGTGAATAAGAACCGAGGACCAAGCCCAACTGCCCAAAGTCTCATTTCATCATTACCAATCCAGTGCGGTCAAACACACACACTTACACCCTTTTTGCATTCTCGTGCTCCCAAGAACTTAAGGGTTCATCATAAATACAGGTGGCAAGCCACCTCATACAACATACAATCCCAGACTACTACCCGTAGGGAGACACACTCTAAGCAGTGGACTATACAAATTATCCCATCCAATAGTTGAGATCACGATTCAACATTTTTTATGGCCATGAGATTTACCTCAACTGATTCCTTCCTTATAACCAAGCATTCACAAACAAATATGCTTTCATATCACAACAATATATTAAATCTTCACGTATTCATCAAGCATGATATCGTAAGTATAGATTACACATTCAATTATCGGGCACCACACCCTCTTTCAAAACTTGTATTATTCATCGGATTACAATCGTGCGCATCCTACCAGATTTCACAAGAACTCATTTGTACAACCAAATCTTATCAAGCCATTTGTTCACTAATTTCCCCAAACCATTTGTTTATTAAATTCCTCCAAACCATCCGTTTATCTCATCTATATATCACTAGGCTCATCCAAACCTCAACATCATCTTGCTATGTTTCTCCTACCTAGTCCAAACTCGTTTATACACTAACCGAAAGCATCCTGCACATAAGTTGTTACCATATTGCAACTTCGAATGGACATTCTCGGAGCTACAAATCTCCTACAAAAACATGTAACTATCCGTTGGAAAGGTCTTTCCGAGGACTACAACCTTTGTGTTTTGCCTAAGACCTAGATACAACCGTATCACACCCAAAAATGTCCTCGAAGTCTACTGCACAGAGAAAATAGATTTCTGCACGCATCTTAGAGCAAAATGAACGACATCGATTCATCTTCTTCCATTAGCCATTTGTTCAAAACCACATACAACACTTCCTAATCCCTTATTTACCATCAAAAACCCATCCTTCTTCACGAAACCAAGTCCACCATCTTCACAATGAAGAGAGGAGAGGTTGAAGACAACTAATATCTAAGACAAGGTCCTAACATGGTCTCTTCCTAGAAGATCTTCATCTCGTAGAAGTCCAATTCTTTTGAGTCAACATCTCTCCTACATTATGACTAAAGATCTAGTGTAACACCCCTATCCGTCACATAGCATATAACAGTAGGTCCGGCCGGGGTCCGACGCCATATACCACAGACAGACCGAAGGGTTACTCATTGAAACCATTCTTCCAATCGTAACGTCCTATACAGAGCATCTAGCGAAAGCAATTTATTAAGTTGCAAGAAATAAGAACCCAGCCACAAGCATGAATGTCCACTATCGAAGCCAAACATGAATGAAACCACAAAGTACACAAAGTACCAGACTTATGGCTTTATAAGAGTTCACTAAATTTAAAACAGTGTCGTCCATACTTTGGCTCGCAGGCCGGTCACACATGAATTAAAACAAGTAAACATAACAAGGCCTTTAAGGGCTGGCTCAGCAACAAGGGCTTTGGCCCGCTATTTGCCGTTCGGTTCCGCAGCACCTGCAAGCACAATTCACCGCAACGGTGTCAAACAAAAGTAACAGTCAGATAAAGCTGACCAAATTATAACGATCCTGTCCCCAAACTCTGGGCGGCGATGTTCCTTCCCTGCACTTTTTAGCATAATAAACAATATAGTGAATAAACACAACATCACAGGTATAGGCACACACGGCCGCACACCCCGTGCTCTCAGGGCACTTATACAGTGAACCCGGTCAAAACTGCGGTCTCACCACGTCCCTTGGATGGCAATACTCATGAGCATTCTAGTCTTTCTGGCCTAAGCCTAAGACCCTCCATCTATGCCAACGGTAAATACCATGTACTTTAGGTCTCTTTAACCGAATGACACAGAGCGGGTACGGTTCAGCCTAACCCGTTGCTCACACCGCAACGATAATTTAAGCCATATGCGCGGGTCAAGCTTCCCCGAGTCCCAAAATGATCAAAAAAGCACATAACCAAGTTATGTTCAAGGCTGGCTCCCAGGCCACCAAGTTGGCAGAAATGCGTTTCCGCCCAGTTTTCCTGGTGCACCTTGGAGTTAATCCCCAAGACTCCCTATTGCAATCTACCGCATAGAAAACCCGAAAATAACCAAGGGAACGTAGTCTTCTCCCGCTAATCATGCATAATGAAACATCACCAATCAAGACCAACTTGTCCGAGTAGGCTTCACACACCATGCCTATGTCCGTAACTCGATTTTGGACTATACATACAAACAAGGGGAACTATTCATATCTACCCCAAGGAACACCACACACTCACCGCACACTCGCGGGAGCGGGTTTCCTTATGCAAAAGAAGGAGAGCTTCACATGCTCAAGAAGAGAATCGTTACCCTAGCATTCCTCTTTGGCGCGATGGAAATCTATACGGTTGGAAAGCACTGCAATGATCTCGCCTCCAAAGATCTGGACTCGGCTTGCGATTTGGCGCTCCGAATCTCCTCCGGCGACCGGATCTCTCTTCCTTCTTCCTCCTTGCTCTCCCCTCCCTCTAAAACTTAGAAAGTGAATGAATCCAAACGAAATGAGGGTTTTCAACCCTATTCCCGGCCTTAACCCTAGGATGGGTAAGCCTGAGCCATTTGATCACAAAATAAGGAAACAGACGGCCACGATTCGCCCTGAAAATGAACTTCCTGGGCCGAACACGGCTTGTGACATGCCCGTGTACAAGGCCATGTTCCTCATTCGCCGTCAATCAGGGAAATCCCGACCATGACACGGCTTGTGACACGGCTTGGAACACGCCCGTGTCCCAAGTGACACGTCTGTGTGCCTCAAACGACATGGGACCAAACACGTCCCGAGCACGACACAGCCATGTGACACACCCTTGTCACATGTCGTGTGCTAGACACGCCGTGGGAAACGCCCGTATCCCAGGCCATGTAACTCCCTCAACACAAACTAGCAAACTGCCCGAGCAGGACACAACCTCTGACATGCCTGTGTATCAGGTCGTATTCCCTGTCTCGACACTCGGCGCCTGCATTTTCGTCGACCACTCACAGAGTCGTCGATCCCGAGCACAACACGTCCCTGGGACGTGTCCCAGGCCGTGTGACCCTTACCAAGGTCCAAACTCGCCTCAAAGCGCTGCCCGTTGCTCTTTTGAGTTTCGGGGCGTTACAACTCTCTCCCTTTTAAAAGAATTTCGTCCACAAAATTACCGAAAGGAAAAGATACACAAAACCAAAAGCGGTACCTGAGTGGAATAACTCTGGGTACTCCTCAAGCATGGTCTGATCCCGCTCCCAAGAGAGCTCCTCCCGACCGCAATTGTCCCAATGGACCTTTACCATCCTGATCTTCTTGTTACGAAGTCGCTTGACTTCGGAGTCTTTAATACGAACGGGCTTGACCCTTGTCGCCAACCCTTTGTCCACCGATACTTGATCAACCGCGATAACCTGCGAAGGCTCTTGCACCGCCTTTCGCAATGCTGAAATGTTGAATACGTCGTGTAGACCACTCAACTCCGCCGATAGGTCTAGACGATAAGCCGCTTCACCAATTCGCTCTAGGATCTCAAATGGTCCAAGGTACCTCGGGCTCAGCTTCTTCAAGCATCGTACCCGTAAAACACCCTTGAACAGCTTTATCTTCAAATACACCCATTCGCCAACAGCGAACTACACATTCCGATGCTTGACATTATAGTATTTGGCTTGCCTATCCTGTGCGATCAGCAAGCGCTCTCGAATGGTTCGTACCAATGAAGTGGCGCTTTCCACCTCTTGCTTTTTGTACAACCTCGCCTCACCCGTTTCTAATCACGATAACGGCGTGCGACATTTTCTACCATATAGGTCCTTGAAGGGCACCATTTGTATGCTCGCTTGGTAACTATTATTGTATGCAAACTCCACCAAAAATAGATGATCTTCCTACTACTTCCCGAAATCCAGTATTCACATGCGAAGCATGTCTTCCATTGTTCTATTAACTCTCTCAGTCTGACCATCCGTCTGCGGATGAAAGGCTGTGCTGAACTTTAGCTTAGTACCTAGCATTTGTTCCACCAACCTCCAGTCATTGGACGTAAACCGCCCATCTCTATCACTCATGATGCTGCGGGGCACACCGTGCAGTCTAACAATGTTATCCACATAAAGCTTTGCCAGTTTCTCCACCGAATCATCCTTCCTATTCGGAATGAAGTGCGACACTTTTGTCAACCGATCTACGATCACCCAGATGGCGTCATTTCCCTTCTGCGACCTTGGCAATCCATGCACAAAGTCCATTGAGATATCGTCGAACTTCCACTCTGGAATAGGCAAAGACTTCAAGAAACCCCCTGGCTTTTGGCACTCTGCCTTCACTAAGGCGCAAGTCTGACACTTCGCCACATATAGTATCACATCCTTCTTCAGTCCTGGCCACCAGAACAACTTCTTCAGATCTTGGTACATCTTTGTGCTCCCTGGGTGAATCGAGTACTTGGAATGATGAGCCTTGTACATCAACTCCACCCATAAATTACCCATGTTTGGGACGCACAAACGACTTCCCTTCCTTAGCAGTCCATCTTCAACCGTAAATTGGGAATTTGACCCATCCGAAACCGCCTCCATGAGTTGCTTCATACTACTATCCAAATCCATAGCCTGCCGAATCCGATTAGCCAGGTCATACTGCATTTCTGTCCAGTTCAAAAGCGCTTCGGTGCTAGTCTGCTTGTCAACATAAGAGATATCTAACGCCTCCAACTCCCAAATCAACCGCTCGTCATGAACCAATAACCAGTTAGCTTGTGCGGGAGCCCTTCGAATCAACGCATCCGCAACTGCATTGCCTTTCCCGGGCACATAATGAATTTTGAATGTATAGTCCCCCAGGAACTCCATCCATCTCCACTGCCTCATATTTAGATCCTTCTTGTCTAACAGGTATTTCAGGATCTTGTGGTCGGTATAAATATCGATCTTTACGCCGTACAAATAATGCCTCCACAGCTTCAGAGCAAAAATCACGGCCGCTAACTCCAAGTCATGGACCGGATAATTTTTCTCATGCACTTTCAACTGACGCGAGCCATAAGTTATAACACTTCCATACTGCAGCAGCACACAGCCCAAACCACTGCCCGAAGCATCACTGTAGATCTCAAAGCCTTCGGTCCCACTCGACGAACTTAGCACTGGCGCCGTGGTCAACCGACCCTTCAAATATTCAAAAGCTTGTGCGCACTCCTGCATCTAAACAAACTTCTGATCTTTCCTTGTCAAAGTCGTGAGAGATAACGCTATCTGCGAGAAGTTCTCTACGAAGAGCCTGTAATAGCCGGCAAGCCCCAGAAAACTCCGGACTTCCGCTACTGTAGACAACACATGCCACTCTCGTATTGCAACTATCTTCACCAGATCTACCGCAATCCCTTCACCACTGACTATGTGACTAAGGAACGCTACTGAGGGAAACCAAAAATCATATTTGGAGAACTTTGCGTATAACTCATTCCTCCTCAGCGTCTCCAAACCAAATGCAGATGCTTGAAGTGATCCTCTTCGCACTGCGAGTACACCAATATGTCGTCGATAAAGATAATTACAAAGTTGTCTAAGTACTCCCTAAATGCTCTGTTCATCAGATCCATGAACATTGATGATGCATTAGTCAGCCTGAATGGCATGACCGTTAACTCGAAATGCCCATATCTTGTGTTGAACGCCATTTTTGGGATATCACTTTCCCTTATTCTCAATTGATAGTAACCGGACTTAAGAACCAATTTTGAGTACACCGATGACCCGACTAACTGATCAAACAGATCATCAATACTTGGGATCGGGTACTTGTTCTTTTCCGTTAACTTGTTCAGTTCTCTATAGTCGATACAGAGCCGCAAACTTCCGTCCTTCTTCTTGACAAAGAGGACCCGTGCACTCCAAGGCGACGAACTTGGACGCACATAACCCTGCTCCAACAACTCTTCAAGTTGAACCTTTAGCTCCGCCATTTCCTTAGATGCCAACCTATAAGGAGAGCGTGACACAGGTTTGGCACCTGACACTAGCTCAATCGTGAAGTCGATCTCCCGTTGGGGTGGGGCTCTGGGAAGATTGTCCGGGAACACGTCAGGGTACTCGCACACTATTGGGATGCTACCCAAATTGGGCTTAGGCTTCGCAGCCTCCACTAGCGTGAAGAACAACTCTACACTAGCACATACTGCCTTGACCACCTGAAGAGCAGACATTAAGGTCTTGCTCGACCCCTTCAAACCCGCAAACGTTGTCTCCCGGCTAGCTCCCAATTTGACTTCCTTACGATTGCAATCTATGTATGCCTTCTGCTCCGAAAGCCAGTCCATACCAAAAATGACGTTGAACTCTACTAGCGGCAGTAACGACGCTAGCACGTCAAACTCCTGACTTGCAATACGAATCTTTACGGCACAAACTCTGTCCGCACGCATAGAACACCCATTCGGCAACAACACGTCCAATTTTGTCCTTCACCACTGAAGAAGGGACTCCGATGCGCGATATCAAAGAGTGCTCTTGCGGGATTATCACAAATCAAAACAAAGCCTATACAAACAATAATAAGCTAACAAGCACAAGGTAATAGTATTTAAAGCTAAATTGCTATAAATTTAAATCGTACCTGTCACCACATCCGCTTCTTTGATGGCCTCCTGCTGGAAAAGATTGTAGACTCTTGGTTGAGTCGGAGCATAATGGGATGCGTTTGAATCCACCTCCTTGCCCTTTTCCTCGTAAGTTGCTCCATGCTTCCTCTCGGACTTTGGACGTCCTCTCCAACAGTCACGGGCAAAATGCCCCGGCTTCCCACAAGTAAAGCAAGCGCCCAGGGTTTGGCCTGTGGTCGCTCCTGAAGCACCAGAAGAAGGAACTGGACCCGAAGTCCTAGCCTTCTTAAAGAACTTACGATACCCAGACTTTGAGGTAGTCGACACCTTGAACTCTGTCTTCTTAACACTGGAGTCTTTCTTTGCCTGCACATTCTTCATATCTTTCTCCAAAGGCCGGGCCGTGTTGACCAGGGTCAAGAAGCCCTGCATCATCGGCCCCGAGAGTAGTAGTCTTAAGTCATCCCTCAGACCTTCATAGAATCGTGTTGTCTTTCGCTCCTCATCAGCGAATGTAGCACTTGCATACCGACCCAAACGTGTAAATTCGTGGAGGTACTAATCCACACTATTCTCTCCCTTCACCAACTTCTGATGCTCGTTCTCCAATGCAATCCTCTGAGCCGAGGGGAGGTATCGAGCCAAGAACAGTCTCGAGAATTCTTTTATCGAGACGTCAGTAAGTTGTTTACCCCTCAAATGGTGTAACTCCAAACCTTCCCACCACAGTCTTGCGTCGCTATCCAACAAGAATATGGAAATAGTGGTCTTCTGCCACTCTTTCGTCTCTGTAGCTATCAAGACTCTCTTAACTCTAGAGAGCCAATACTCCGCTTGGGTTGGGGTTCCCGTCCCCGAGAACACATGAGGATTAAAGCCCATAACGTGTTTGAGCCATTTCTCCGTTGCTCTCCTAGGCATTACTGGCTCTACCACAACCTGCTCCACTCTCCTTGGCTCCGCCGCTTGGAGCGATACTTACTCCACAGCAGGTATAGGCTGCTGCATCTGCCTCACAGGTTGTGCATTAATCATCGCAAACACTGCTTCAGCTACCAATCCTATGGTCTTAACCGAAGGAGATGTTGTCGGCGCATCGTTTGGTGCGCTACTTGCCTTAGAAACTAGACGTTCTGACGGCCCCACACCACTCCCGGTCACCTATAGTCGTACAAAACACCATTAAGCGACCAAACAAATATTGCAAAAAGAAATTATAGGAACACGCAGGTTCCTCACACATGTGTATTTTCATTCCTAAGTGGACATTCATGGGTTCTTTTCATATTATAACGATGACACACACACATGTGCTCACCACCCCTTAAAGTGAATTTGTCCACAAATTCATTTAAGCATGACCAAAACCGGTAGTTTGATATCAAATTGTAACGCCCCCTATCCGTCACATAACATATAATAGTAGGTCCGGTTGGGGCCCAAAGCCATATACCACAGACAGACCGAAGGGTTACTCATTGAAACCATTCTTACAATCGTAACGTCCTACACAGAGCATCTACCGAAAGCAATTTACTAAGTTTGAAAGTATCTAGTGTCAACCTAATCCACCTATAGGGGGGGGGGGGGAATAGGTGTCATGAAGTCTTTTGTGGAATTAAACTAACCTGCACAAGTAAGCAAACAAAACACAGAAAACATACAAAGAATTATAGTGGTTCCCCGATTTGGGTACGTCCACTTTCCCCCTTCGACCTATCTCCCACCAAGGGATGACTCGGTCACTTCTCCAAACAGATTGAAATCAAATCCTCACACTATGAGCAACGCTCCCCTAACCACGGAAGGAACCCTTCCAAAAACAGAGTACAACTCCACCACAACGGGTTGCACCCAACCCTTACAAATAGGAATGGAAATTCCTTTACAACAAAATTGAATGTAAATAAAAATACAAACAATGCTTTATGGAGATTCCGATGTCCTTCTTCGTTCGTTAAAGCTTGCACGAAAAGTACGAAGAGTCCACGACCAAATTTCTCACTTGGAATGGATCTTGTCAAGATTGGCGGAGGCAAGCAAGTGCGGCGACGATGCTTTGTAAATCCAAACTTCTTGACGAAGCAAGCTTGGTCTTCGAACGATCTCAGTCGGATTAAACGTCTCAACCGATTCGGAAGGGAGAACAAGTCTCGTTAAACGAATCGGAAGACAAGAGATCTCGAGAGAGACACGTGAGACTGGCTGCTTGCCTCGGTGCTGTCATCGAGCAATCAAGGACAAGATGAGATCAGCGGCGGCGACAACTTTCGATCGGTGACGTGCGTGCGGGTGGAGCTCGCAATGCGCTAGGTCACGGCATCAGCTTCTCGTTTCGTATTTTCTATGTATGCTGAGTTTCAAAATACACATGTATTTATACCAGGAGCCAACCCTAAGAGCTGTTGTGGGGCCCACGAGGAAAATCCCTAGCCTCGGCCGAAATAGCGCACGGCGGCTCAGTTCGGTCCAGCGAGCGGCGAGAATCTGCTTAAGGCAAAATCGGCGGGAGTCATTGGTGATTCCTGTCGATGTCGGCGGGAATCACACCCGACTCCCGTCGATTCTGCCTTGGCAGAATTTCTGACTTTGCCAGCCGGAAGTAGTCGGCGGGAGTCACTTAGTGATTCCCGTCGAAGTCGGTGGGAATCACTAATGACTCCCATCGATTCTTACTTGGAAGAATTTTCCTCCTTCCTTCTTTTGATAGCTTGGTCTTTGATCCATCCTTGCTCCTTCTTCTGCTCTTGATCTACCTTGACCCTGTACTTGAAAATAAGTACACTCCAATAGAGAGAGCACACGTGAATCAACACACTGATCTACACAACGAGGGATTACGTTGCGCAGACCCGTGTATATTGACCCACTGCACTCTGACATTGGTGTGTACTTAGCATGGAATAGCTGCAAGAACAACTTGATAGAATTGTCAAATACATTATCAATTCAACTTAGCTTGTTCAGGCTGTTCTTCAAATCAGGTCTATTGTGGATGCAATACCCAACAATCTCCCCCAATTTGAAGAAGCCTAAACCCTACAAGCTAAGGTGAATAGAACAGATGGAAATGAAAATCATAAAATGAAAATTCAGTTGAGTGTGGAATTCATTACCATTTTCCTGAGAGCAACATAGCATTATCCGAGGTGATCTCCTCCTATCTGAGAGCAACATAGCCTTTGTGGCCTACTTAGCATTAGCAGCCACCTTAGCCTTGGCCGAGAGGGTAATCTCCCCCTTTTCAGCTTCTACAAACCTGGGACTTCACTTGGAGCAAAATGCTCCCCCTCAGTTCTTAAATCTGTGCCCGATCTTGGGTTCCTAGCAGATGCTTCCCCTTGATCCAAGAGCCTTGAGCCTTTCAGTCTTCAATCTTCAAAGTTTAGCATGCCGAGTTTACTTTTGAAGAAATTGAACTTGGCCTCGTCTAGAGGCTTCGTGAAGATATTTGCAATCTGCTTATCCATGGGGACATAGCAGAGAGATATATCTTTGTTCTCCACATGCTCCCGAATGAAGTGGTAGCGCACTTAATTATTCTTTGTTCTGCTGTGCGACACTAGATTGTTCACAATTGCAATTGCGCTCAAGGAGTCGCAATATATGGGAACTTCTCTGAACTGCAAGTCATAATCTTTGAGTTGATTTCTGATCCATAGAAGTTGTGCGCAACAGCTGCCTGCTGAGATGTACTCAGATTCAGCCGTATAGGTTGCGACACAGTTCTGCTTTTTACTGCTCCATGATATAAGCCTTCTTTCGAGGAATTGGCACGTCCCGGAAGTGCTTTTCCTATCATCCCTGCTTCCTGCAAAGTCAGCATCTGAAAAGCCTATCAGCTTGACATCATTGTTTCTTGGGTACCACAAGCCAAGATTTGGTATACCTTTAAGGTATCTATGAATCCGCTTTGCATCGACATAATGAGATTCCTTAGTGTTCACCTGATATCTGACACAAACGCATGTGGAAAACATAATATCTGGTCTACTAGTAGTAAGGTAGAGCAGGGATCCAATTATGCTTCTGTACTTGGTTTCATCAAAAGGTTTCCCTTTCTCATCCTTGTCCAGAGACATAGTGGATCCCATTGGAGTCCTCATAGAGGTTGCACTCTCCATTCCGAATTTTTTCAGGAGTTTATTTGTGAACTTCGTCTGAGAGATGAAAATTCCATCCTCAGACTGTTTCACTTGAAGTCCCAAGAAATACTTCAGCTCTCCCATACTGCTCATTTCAAACTTCCCTTGCATAAGTTTGGAAAACTTCTTGCACAGGTTGTTGTCCGTTGAGCCGAATATTATGTCATCGATATAGATTTGCACCAGCAAAATCTTGCCTTTGACTTCCCTAAGAAACAATGTCTTATCTATTTTTCCTCTCAAGAACTTGTTCTCAAGAAGAAAACTAGACAGAGTCTCATACCAAGCTCGAGGAGATTGTTTTAAGCCATATAATGCTTTATTAAGAAAGTAAACATGATCAGGGAGAGTTGGATTAACAAAACCTGGGGGTTGCGTGACGTATACTTCCTCTTTTAAATCTCCATTCAGGAAAGCAGACTTCACGTCCATCTGATAGACAGTTAATCCTTTGTGAGAGGTATACGCCAAGAACAACCTGATCGCCTCGAGCCTTGCAACTGGTGCAAAGGTTTGGTCGAAGTCAATCCCCTCCTCCTGTCTGTATCCTTGAGCCACCAGTCTGGCTTTGTTCTTGATGATGATACCGTGTTCATCCAGTTTGTTTCTGAAGATCCACTTAGTGTCGATCACATTCTGTTTCTTTGGTCTGGGAACTAGCGTCCAGACGTTGCATCGTTCGAATTAATAAAGTTCATCTTGCATGGCCAATATCCACGACGCATCTTTGTTAGCTTCGTCGAACTTCTTTGGCTCAACCTGTGATAAAAAACTAAGGTGCAGAATCTCGTTAATTGTACCTCTGCTAGTTCTGACACCGTCCTGAGGATCTCCTATGATCTGATCTCTTGGGTGATCCCTCACGTGTCTGAGCTCTAAGAGTCTGGCATCTGGAGCTCCTAAGGCTTCTCAGGCTCCTCCCTCTTCTGGGAGAATCTCCCCATCCTGACCGTCATCTTCTCTAGTTGGTGTTGAGGTGGAGACCTTGACATACTTGGGAGCTTCATTTTTAGCAGTCTCATCTAGACTTAGCTGTTCAAGCCTTGCACCTGGGATTATCAGGATGATCATTCAGATCCACTATTTGGAGCACGAAGAGTGTCATGTACATGAAGGACACTGTAGTTAGTATTATATCTTTTCCCATGTTCCTTGTTCCAGAACAAGCCTGGAACATCTCTTGTCCAAGTCCCATCATGTTCATGTGTACTTAGACTATCCTGCAAGATAAAATTACCTTACCTTAGGAACCCAATAGGTATTGGGTCCTAGGTTCTTATCAGTATAAAATATAGCATGCCTTCCGATAGGATCTCTGACAGGAAGGCTATCTCTTGCCGGAGGATGTTGACATACCCTTACCCTTGGCACGGAAGGATTGTACCAACAATTTATGGAAACGTGACCCACTCTGCCACAACACCAACACTCATGGATATTTTACCTCCTTTTCTGACCGGATCTACTAACGGAGTTAGTCACGATCCTAGGTCTATAAGGGGCAGAGCTGGTTCTGCTCTCAGATTTTCACTTTCCACCGAGACTCGAGGTGGGTTTGATGGTGAACATGTGGTGAGTATCATGAGGCCTGGGAGGTGGTACTTTCTTTTCAGCCAGCACACATCCATGGGCCCCAGTGATGCTTGTTATATGTTTGCCAACTCCCTTTCCCTTTGTCCTAGGGTGGGAAGATATCCTGTGAGAGCTGGTTCCTGCAATATCATGAAGTGTGGGGGTTGAGGCCGTAAATACAAACAGTTCATGATGAGCCGTGTGTATTTTCTCACGGGTAGCCATAACAACACTTGCACTATGGGTGTTTCCACATGAGGTCCGACCATTCTTGCAGTGACCATAGTTGTTCTTATGGTCATACCTGAAGGAATGATGTGTGCCCTTCCTACTCGGTGTGGGGGGTCTGTAAACAGTTTCCCCATTTCTCCACGAATTTATAATTTGCGAGATGCACCCGTTTTCTTCCTTTTTCTTAATAGCATCTACCTTGGAAAAATTATATACTATCCTCTTCTCGGTCTCTAGATAAAACTCTAGATCCGAGATCTTTGAGTCCTTCACCTCTATGGATTCCAATTGGAGCTCCATCATGGTCCTCAACTGAGCAATTTCCTTAGCTTGTTTCTCAACAAGCAAGTTGCTCTCCTAAAGGGCTCTTCGAAGGGAATCTAGAGTTTCAATCTGTTGATCGAAGCTGTCAATATCCCTGGCATCAACTGATGGACAATCCTCCGAACTTCTCCTATCTTTAGGAGATACATGTGGGAAAGAGCAAGAGGAGGAAGATACCTGGTCTTGATTGGGCTGATCAGGGTTAGAGTTATGGTCTGCAGAAACTGATGTTTCCTCTTCATCATAACTGCATTCCTTAATCTCTTCTTCAGTCTCTGATAGAGAAATGGGAGCCCTGATTTTGAAAGGTTGTTCTTGACTTCCATCTTCAGAGATGAGGACCCCCACGTATGCTTCATCTTCTTGCTGGCATTCAGTCCAGGCAGTCTTCTTTCCCTCCATGAGTTCAGAGATTGTTTCCCACATGGACTTTACAGTCTTACACTAATCCAACCTTATAAGAGATGATCCTGACCAAATATCAGAAATGATCTGTCGAACCAGCTTGTCAAAGTTGAATAGTGAGAACTCAGTTTTCAGACATCTCTGCGGGACTCTTTGGGATTTGGAGATCTTCTCTAGAGTTAGAAGCCTTCATGGGAATGAAGGGACCCTCTTTCATAATGTATAAAGCACGGGGGTCAATGGCTTCCAGATGAAACTGAATTCTCATTTTCCAGGTGGGAAAATATTCTTTTGTGCATGCATGCAGTCTCAGGGGAGAGACATCTGTGTATAGCACCATGCTTGAATCTTGTTTTCTTCTTGACACTAGACACAGGATCTTACTCAAGGTGTTAACCTTATTGATGAGTAACCTCCCTCTGATACCACTTGAAAGTATCTAGTGTCAACCTAATCCACCTATAAGGGGGGGGATAGGTTTCGTGCAGTCTTTTTGCGGAATTAAACAAACCTGCACAAGTAAGCAAACAAAACACAGAAAACACACAAAGAATTATAGTGGTTCCCCGATTTGGGTACGTCCACTTTCCCCCTTCGACCTATCTCCCACCAAGGGGCGTCTCGGTCACTTCTCCAAACGGATTGAAATCCAATCCTCACACTAGGAGCAACGCTCCCCTAACCACGGAAGAAACCCTTCCAACAACGGAGTCACAACTCCACCACAACGGGTTGCACCCAACCCTTACAAATAGGAATGAAAATTCCTTTATAACAAAATTGAATGTAAATAAAAATACAAACAATGCTTTATGGAGATTCTGATGTCCTTCTTCATTCGTTGAAGCTTGCACGAAAAGTACGAAGTGTCCACAACCGGATTTCTGAATTGGAATGGATCTTGTTAAGATCGGTGGTGGCAAGCAAGTGCGGCGGCGATGCTTTGTAAATCCAAACTTCTTGACGAAGCAAGCTAGGTCTTCGAACGATCTCAGTCGAATCAAACGTCTCAACCGATTCGGAAGGGAGAATAAGTCTCGTTCAACAAATCGCAAGACAAGAGATCTCGAGAGAGACACGTGAGACCGGCTTCTTGCCTCGGCGCTGTCATCGAGCGATCAGAGACAAGCTGAGATAAGCGGCGACGACAACTTCCGATCGGTGACGTGTGTGCGGGCGGAGCTTACGATGTGCTAGGTCACGGCGTCGGCTTCTCGTTTCGTATTTTTGGTGTATGCTGAGTTTCAAAATACGCATGTATCTATACCAGGAGCCAAACCTAAGATCCATTGTGGGGCCCACGAGGAAAAACCCTAGCCTCGGCCGAAACATCGAATGGTGGCTCGGTTCGGTCCAGCGAGCGGCGAGAATTTGCCTAAGGCAAAATCGGCGGGAGTCGTTGGTGATTCCCGTCGATGTCGGCGGGAATCACTCCCGACTCCCGTCGATTCTGCCTTGGCAGAATTTCTGACTTTGTCGGCCGGAAGTAATCGACGGGAGTCACTTAGTGATTCCCGTCGAAGTCGGCGAGAATCACTAATGACTCCCGTCGATTCTTACTTGAAAGAATTTTCCTCCTTTCTTCTTTTGATAGCTTGGTATTTGATCCATCCTTGCTCCTTCTTCTGCTCTTGATCTACCTTGACCCTGTACTTGAAAATAAGTACACTCCAATAGAGAGAGCACACATGAATCAACACACTGATATACACAACGAGGGATTACGTTACGCAGACCCGTATATATTGACCCACTGCACTCTAACATTGGTGTGTACTTAGCATGGAATAGCTGTAAGCACAACTTGATAGAATGTCAAATACATTATCAATTCAACTTAGCTTGTTCAGGCTGTTCTTCAAATCAGGTCTATTATGGATGCAATACCTAACAAAGTTGCAAGAAATAAGAACCTAGCCACAAGCATGAATGTCCACTATTAAAGCCAAATAGGAATGAAACCACAAAGTACACAAAGTACCGACCTTATGGCCTTACAAGAGTTCACTAAATTTAAAACAGTGTCTTCCATACTTCGGCTCGCAGGCCGGTCACACATTAATTTAAACAAGTAAACATAACAAGGCCTTCAAGGGCTGGCTCAGCAACAAGGGCTTTGACCCGCTATTTACCGCTCGGCTCCGCAGCACCTGCAAGCATAATTCACCTTAACGGTGGCAACCAAAAGTAACGGTCAGCTAAAGCTGGACAAATTATAACGATCCTGCCCCAAACACGGGGCGGCGATGTTCCTTCCCTGCACTTATTAGCATAATAAACAATATAGTGAATAAACACAACATCACAGGTGCAGGCACACACGGCCGCACACCCCGTGCTCTCAGGGCACTTACACGGTAAACCCAGTCAAAACCGCGGTCTCACCACCGTCTCTTGGAGGGCAATACTCGTGAGCATTCTAGTCTTTCTGGCCTAAGCCTAAGACCCTCCATCTATGCCAATGGTAAGTACCATGTACTTTAGGTCTCTTTAACCGAACAATACAGAGTGGGTACGGTTCCGCCTAACCCGTTGCTCACACCGCAATGATAATTTAAGCCATATACGCGGGTCAAGCTTCCTCGAGTCACAAAACGATCAAACAAGCACATAACCCAGTTATGTTCAAGGCTGGCTCCCAGGCCACCAAGTTGGCAGAAATGCGTTTCCGCCCAGTTTTTTGGGTGAACCTTGGAGTTAATCCCCAAGACTCCCTATTACAATCTACCGCGTATAAAACCCGAAAACAACCAAGGGCACGGAGTATTCTCCGGTTAATCATGCATAATGAAACATCATCGATCCAGACCAACTTGTCCGGGTAGGCTTCACACACCATGCCTATGTCCATAACTCGATTTCAGACTCTACATGCAAATACGGGAGACTATTCATATCTACCCCATGGAACACCGCACACTCACCGCACACTCGCTGGAGCGGGTTTCCTTATGCAAAAGAAGGAGAGCTTCACATGCTCAAGAAGAGAATTGTTACCCTAGCATTCCTCTTTGGCGCCATGGAAATCTATAAGGTTGGAAAGCACCGCGATGATCTTGCCTTCGTAGATCTAGACTTGGCTTGTGATTTGGCGCTCCGAATCTCATCCGGTGACCGGATCTCTCTTCCTTCTTCCTCCTTTCCCTCCCCTCCCTCTAGAACTTAGAAAGAGAATGAATCCAAAAGAAATGAGGGTTTTCAACCCTATTCCCGGCCTTAACCCTAGGATGGGTAAGCCTGAGCCATTGGATCCCAAAATAAGGAAACGGACGGCCACGATTTGCCCTGAAAATGAACTTCCTGGGCTGAACATGGCTTGCGACATGCCCGTGTCCAAGGCCGTGTTCCTCATTCGCCGTCAATCAGGAAAATCCCGACCATGAAACGGCCTTTGACACGACTTGGAACACGCCCGTGCCACGGGCCGTGTACCTCAAACCATACGGGACCAAACACGTCCCGAGCACGACATGGCCATATGATACGCCTGTGTCACATGGCATGTGCTAAACACGCCCTGGGACACGCCCATGTCCCAGGCCGTGTAACTCCCTCAACACAAACTAGCAAACTGCCCTAGTAGGACAAAGCCTCTGACACGCCTGTGTCTCAGGCCGTGTTCCCTATCTCGACACTCGACGCCTGCATTTTCGTCGACCACTCAGTGAGTCGTCGATCTCGAGCACGACACGACCCTGGGACATGCCCGTGTCCCAGTCCGTGTGACCCTTACCAAGGTCCAAACTCGCCTCAAAGTGCTGCACGTTGCTCTTTGAGTTTTGGGGCATTACATCTAGCACCAAGGGAGAGGGTATGAAGCTTACCTCGTTTCCAGCCATGGATCTCGTCACTCTCCTTGGCGGCATCGTTCTTCCCCGTTAGTATCGTTCTTCTCAAAGAGCGAGAGCTCTTCCTCCAGAAAATCCAACTCTGGTGACTTCTTCGTTTTCGTCGGGCTTGGAAAGTATCGGCTCGGCAAAGAAGAGTGAAGTGACGGCTAGGGTTTCTTGTTTATTCCTTTTTATAAGAAAGATTAGGGTTTGAGTCATGTTTTGCCACGTGTCAACCTAATATTGGATCACCCATCATTACTTTAAATAGGTCTTGTTTGAGAAGACCGGGTCCAAATGAGCCATCAATGCTTATCCTGAAAAATCGGTTCAGTCCATAAGTATAAATCAGCAACACGGCCTTCCGAAAATATGCTAAGTCAAATTCATCGCATGTGTTGAGTGTAACTCAACGCTTCGTCGAATGGCGTCGAGATCATTCCAAGTCCAAGCATCGTATGCATCAAGATTACTCGACGCTTCGTCGAATGGCGTCGAGATCACTCCACGCTTCGCCGAGTGGTGTCGAGATCACTCAACGCCTTTCGACGAATCCAATATTATTTTCCAAGTCTTCTTATACGTCAAGTGATGTCGAGTATCACTCGACGCTTCGTCGAATGGCATCGAGTTCACTCGATGCCTACTAAATCCAGTATTATTCTAAGTCCATACTTCTTATGCATCGAGTATCACTCGACGCCTACTGAATCCAATAGTATTCTTAGTCAAATTCACCCTATTCGTCAAGTATCACTCGACAAATGTTACCAGTGCACCCCGAGCCTGAGTCCCTGACTCGAAACGCGTGCGAGGGTCTAGCACGAATCGGGATGTTACAAATCCTATAAACAAAATAAAAGATTTCATCTCCAAAATCAGGCTAAGGCTATGGGGAATGTAAAGTATGAAGAATATAAAGTATGCTTTTAAGTTTACCTTGGGGAAACAACTCCGGGTAGTGCTTCAGCATCAAGTCCACCAGCTACCAAGTATATTCATTTTTTCCCATGATTAGACCACAAGACCTTCATGAAAGGAACACTCTTCCGACGCAAGTTCCTTGTCTCAGTGTCCACTATCCGCACCGGCTTTAGTCGAACAGACCTATCAGTTGCCACTGTTCCATTTATAGCAGTGACAAGCTAATCAGGTCGTAGGAGTGCTATCCAAAGTGACGACACATGGAAGACGTCATGCAAATTTTCCAGCTCTGGTGGTATCTCCAACCGATAGGCAAGAGGGCCAATCCTTTCCAGTAGATCATAAAGCCCTATGTATCTCGGGCTGAGCTTCTTCCTACCACGCACTCATGATACTCCATGCATTGGTCGGATCTTTAGGAACACCTTGTCACCCACATGAAACTCTACCATCCTATGTTTCCTGTTATAATACTTTGCCTGCCGACTCTGAGCCTCAAGAATGCGATCTCGTATCAATCTAACCATAACATCGGTGTCATCTATATACTCGATTTCCAAAACCTTCAGGTCTTCATCATGCACCCATGATAAAGGTGTTCTACACATCCTTCCATAAAGCGATTCGTGGAGTGTCATCCCGATGCTAGCTTGATGACTGTTATTGTATGAAAATTCCACTAGTGGTAAGAGCCTTTTCCACAGCTCCCCTCTATCCAATACACACAACCTCAATAGATATTCCATAGTTCTGATGGTCCTCTCGGACTAACCGTCCGTCTGAGGATGAAAGGTTGTGCTAAAAGTAAGGCGAGAACCCAAATACTCTTGAACCGCCTTCCATTCCTTGGAGGTAAATCGGCCATCACGGTCAGAGACTATCGTCTTAGGCACTCCATGGTATCGTACAAACTGTTCCACGAAGAGACGTACCAATACATCCACATGCGTCTCCTTCCTCATTGGGATAAACCTGGCAACCTTAGTCAAGTGATCCACTATCACCCAAACTGAGTCATTCCCTGATCGTGATCGGGGAAGACCGTGAAAAAAATCCATTGAGATCTCTTCAAATTTCCTCTCCGAAATGGGCAATGATTGTAAGAATCCTCCAGGGTTCTTGCACTCCACGTTCACCTTCTAGCAAGCCTTACAGTGTGTAACATAATACTTAATAGCACTCTTTATTCCTGACTAGAACATGGTCTTTCGTAAGTCATTATACATCTTGAAAATCCCGGGATGCACCGAATACTTGGATCAATGTGTCTTTATCAAGATATCTTCCCAGATTTCACCGCCCTTGGGAATGTAGAGCCTGCTATGGAAATGAACGAGCCATCCTTCAGATTATACTCTTTAGTAGATCCATCCTCAATTGTCTTAATCATAAGGGCCAGGGTAGCATCCTTTCCTTGCTCTGCCCGAATTCGATCTCGAATATCACAAATTATACTCATAGCAATTAAGTAATCAGTATACTTCTCAGACTGGTCCTTACACAACAACATGATCTCCATCTCCTCGAGCACTCAAACCAATTTCATACTCATCATCCGAGACTCAGGGCTCGACTCTGGTACCTTTTCGCTCAATGCATCAACTACAGAGTTTGCTTTCCCAGGGTGGTAGTTCAATATAAATTCATAGTCGCACAAAAATTCTAACCACTGCCGCTACCTCAAATTCAACTCCTTCTGAGTATGAACATACTTCAGATTCTTATGGTCCAAAAAGATCTCGTAGTGGACGCTATATAAATAATGTCTTCAAACCATTAAGGCAAACACCAATGTCCCCAACTCCAAATCATGTGCTGGATAATTTACCTCATGCTTCTTTAACTATCTTGAAGCGTATGCAATCACATGCCCATACTGCATCAACACTGCTCCCATCCCTTGATATGAGGCATCAGTGTAAACTTGAAATCCTTCCTTGCCTGATGGAAGAGCTAGGATTTGTGCGATGGTAAGTTGATCCTTCAGCTCTTGGAACGCAGCTTCATACTAGGGTGTCCACTCATATGACACACCTTTATTTGTTAGGGCAGTGAGAGGAAGGGCAATCTTTGAAAATCCTTTCACAAACTTGCGGTAATAACCAACAAGTCCAAGAAAGCTTCGTACATTGGCCACTTACTTCAGAGGCGACCATTCCTTCACGGTATGCACCTTGGCTGGGTATACTGCTAATCCAACACTATTAATCACATGGCCCAAAATGCAACTTCTCGGAGCAAAAATTCGCACTTGCTGAACTTAGTAAACAAAGAATGCTCTTTTAGTTTTCTCAAGACTAGGGCTAAGTGCTCAACATACTCCTCTTCCGTTTTTGAGTAGACTAGAATGTCATCGATTAAGATGATGACAAATACGTCCAAATACGGTTCAAACACCATATTCATCAAACTCTTGAATGCGGAAGGGGCATTCGTGAGCCCGAACAACATCACCGTGAACTCGTATAAACCATATCTCGAACTGAACGTTGTTTTCTTAATGTCTTCCTCTTCAATCCGCAATTGATAGTACCCCAAGCACAAATCTAATTTGGAAAACTAATGTGCTCCTACCAACTGATCGAATAACTCGTCGATCCAAGGTAACAGATAGGTGTTCTGCACCATCAGTCGGTTGAGTTCCCAATAATATATGCACAACTATAGTGTTCCATCCTTCTTCTTAACAAATAATAGGGGCTCCCCAGGGTGATGAACTGGGACGAACAAACCCTAATTCTACTAACTCCAGCAACTAAACTCTAAACTCAGCGAGTTCCTTTGGAGCCATTCTATATGGGATCCGAGAGATGGGCTTGACACCCGGTACAAGTTTAATTTGAAAGTCCACTTCTCTATGCGGGGGAAACCCGGTAGCTTCTCGGGAAAAACTTCAGGGAAATACCACACTACCCGCACATCTTCCATGCTCGTCGCCATCTCTTTTAGCTCGAAACATATCATATATACCTCATCCCCTTTCACGTGAGCTTTAAGGGCCTGAATAGAAGACAACTATATATGGGGTGCAAATTTGATACCTTGGAAAATGATATCTGAGTCTCAATACCATAGGGTGATTTACTTCGCCACACAACCAATCCTGGCGCGGTGCCAGTCCAACCATGTCATGCCCAGAATAAGATCGAATTATGGTATTCTCAACACCATCACAGGGGTTTCAAAAATCTTTCCTCCAATATATACTTCCTAGTGGCACTTGTCGGACGACATCATCTCAGAGCCATCTGGGAGGCGTACTCTCCGAGTGACACCGGTGAAATATTGCAGGCCATAAAAATCTCTTACAAAGTCTGCCGAGATAAACAAATGTGTGGCACCGATATCAAATAAGGTGTGGGTTGGTTTCCAACTAAAAGTCATGGTGCCTAAGTATCAATTATAAAGACTCAAACTAGATTCCTACCATAACTTAGGCAAGCAAAGGACAAATGCACATAATTATATTAATCAAATCATGACATACCTGCAATCATGACAACACCTGCACTTTAACAGGTTCAGGATTCCTTCCGCGTGGTCCTCGTCCTTGACCGCGACCTTGTCCTCGTCCTCGAGGGGCTGCCGGTGGAAAAACAAGGAGAGCATCTCCTCCTAACTACGAGCAATAATGCCAGATGTGGCCCGGCTGGTTACACTGAAAGCAAACTCGCTCGTACGGCTCTCTAGTCTATTGATACATTTGTTGAGGTGGAGGTAGTGCTGGCTGTGTGGTCGGGTGTTCCATCCTAAAATTTTGGTGGAAACGGCTGCCACCTCTTTTGTATCCTCTTCCACATTTATTATTTTGTCTCTTCCTATAGCTGGGGCTTGCTTCCATTACGCCCTAAGTGAGTATTTTATCACTTCCCAAGTGATCTGCCTCCAACCTTTTCGCCATATCGATTATCTTTGCCAAGCTCGCGTCCGCTATAAATAAAAGGACTTGCCTTAGAGGATCTCGCAAAGCCTTTGTAAAATAGTTTTGCATACCTGTGGTCATCTAACTCATAGGAGTCAGCAAATCTTGCATGGTATTGAAACTCCCTTTGATATTCTGTCACGAACTTGGATCCTTGCTTCATTTGCATAAATCTCTCCTCAAGCTCATCTCAAGCGGTAGAGGGAATGAAGTGTTTCAAGAAGGCTTCCAAAAATTCATTCCAACTGATCTCTGTGTATACTCGGCCTTGGAAAGTGGAACCCATGGGGGACTTCCACCACCTCTTTGCGTGCGTTTCCAGGACTGATACAGCTAAGGTCACAACCATACTGGCTAGACATCTTATTTCGTCTATTAGCTCTTGCACTATGTCTAGACATTCTTCAGTACGCACAGCCGAATCCGTCCCATGATAAGAAGGCGGGGAAAGGGCTCAGAAGGTACTCAACCAGTTAGAGCTAGGGGCTTACTGCGGCACCGGGGTCTGCTGGGATCTAAACACGTCTAAGATTGTTGTCAGAGTTTGTCCCAGTTCTGACTATTGAAACTGAGTAAGGATGGAAGGGGCAAGAGTGCCCGCTATTAGCTCTACATGTGCCGGGATCTACACATAAACGTACAAACCTATGTTCATGTTGGATAATCGTAGGATAACGACTGGACATACTTAGTGTGAATTACATATGGACACACCACTGCTTTCGCTATGTCAATTTGTCTGTAAACTGACCAATCGAGCGGGGCTGGCACCGTTGTTCAATGACTTCTTTAGTTCAGGATCGTTGCAAGCTGATATAATTTGTAAGACCCCCCTCTTGGAACACAAAACACGGTTGAGGGGAGTTTTATGCACAGAGCAGCCGCCTTGCGGTAATGCCGATACACGGGTCGATCGATACTACAAGACGCCTATCCTGCCGGCTAAAACCAATATCATCCATGCCAACCCAACATAAAGAATATATAGAAGTCAAAATCCAGACAAGTATATAAGTCCAAACAGCACAACAGTAATAAGAAGCTACAATACTTCTTTAATATAAGAGTACACCAAAATTGCCAAAAGGGCTACAATCATGAGTCTCTCAAAAACTCACATTCGTAACTGACAGCAGCGAAGGTAACGTCGTATCAGGCCGTCACCCTGGCCTTGCTGCCCTCCTATATGACCTAATGCTGCTCTATCTACGGGATTTCCTCCTAAAATGGAAGACGTAACAACCTCTAGTCAGAAAGACTAAGTGGCTATCACATCCGCTCCCCCCAGCGGCTCTTAGGCATCAGGCGGTAGAAGGAACAAGGGTACAATATATATGTAAGCAGTAGTACAAGCATGTTGAGAATCTATATATCATAAGTAGTAATAGCAGCAATGTATAACATTATCCACATTCTATTCCAGTAGTTCTACTCAAATGATAGCAATCCATTAAGCATATAAATCTACAACAGGAAAGTAACTTAACTTATTAAAATGCCTATACATATTTATAAGTTAATGATCGGCTTAACAATAAAGTAACTCATCATATAAGAGTGCCCATACAAACTTATATGATAAGGATCTATACGATGCAATGCAATGATATGAATGTAATATGATGACTCACCCATGCTCACACACACACGCACACTGCTATGTTGACACAGACTTGTAGTTCCCACTTTTCGAGCAGGTAGCTAACCTCTCAGGAGCCATCTATCGTGGCCAGACAGTGATAGTGAAATGAGCTTTCCACTACTAGGCGGGCATCCACACTACCAAGCCTAGGCCTCCGTACGCCTCAATGCTAAGAACACAATAGCAAAGCTCCCTGCATACTACGATTCAAAAGGGGTCTCGGGTAGAAGTGCACCAAGAGCCCAACCCAACTGGCCTATCTTTGTTGCACGGAAGGAGCCTATGGAAGCGTATCACCATTGGACCAAGCGCAACCATCCACTTGGTACGGAAGGAGCCCCATGAATTAGCACCGAGGACCAAGCCCAACTGCCCAAAGTCTATCTGTTAACTCCCGTCGGTGTGATGACTGGCGAGCCCATAGACCTGCCACACTATCCTTAACCCAGGATTATGACACCGCATATCAACTCACACTACATGTCAACTCACACCGCATGCAGTTTCACTTCATTGTGGCATGGAAGGAGCCTATGAGAGCGTATCACCAAAGAACCAAACCCAACCGTCCACTTGGCATGAAAGGATGAGCCTCGGGAATGAACACCGAGGACCAAGCCCAACTGCCCAAAGTATCACTTCATCATTACCAATCCAGTGCGGTCAAACACACACACTTACACTCTTTGTATTCTCGTGCTCCCAAGCACTTAAGGGTTCATCATAAATACAGGCGGCAAGCCACCTCATACAACATACAATCCCACACTGCTACCCATAGGGAGACACACTCTAAGCAGTGGACTATACAAATTATCTCATCCAATACTTAAGATCATGATTTAACATTTTTCATGGCCATGAGATTTACCTCATCCGATTCCTTCCTTATAATCAAGCATTCACAAACAATTATGCTTTTATATATTTATCACAACAATATATTAACTCTTCACGTATTCATCAAGCATGATATCGTAAGTATAGATTATACATTCAATTATCGGGCACCACGCCCTCTTTCCAAACTTGTATCATTCATTGGATTACAATCGCGCACATCCTTACTGGATTTCACAAGTATCCATTTGTACAACCAAATCTAATCAAACCATTTGTTCACTAATTTCCCCAAACTATTTGTTTATTAAATTCCTCCAAACCATTTGTTTATCTCGACTAATATGACTAGGCTCATCCAAATCTCAACATCATCTTGCTACGTTTCTCCTACCTAGTCCAAACCAAGTTATACAATAACCGAAAGCATCTTACACATAAGTTGTTACCATATAATAACTTTGACTGCACATTCCCGGAGCTACAAAGCTCCTATGAAAACGTGTAACAATCCGTTGGAAAGGTAATTCCAAGGACTACAACCATCTTGTTCAACCAAAGACCTAGATCCGGCCGTATCACACCAGAAAATGGCCTCGAAGTCCACTACACGCATAAAATAAATTTCTGCACGCATCTTAGAGCAAAACGAATGACATCGGTTCGTCTTCTTCCATTAGACATTTGTTCAAAACCACATATAGCACTTCCTACTCCCTTATTCACCCTCGAAATACCATCCTTTTTCAGGAAACCAAGTCCACTATCTTCATAATGAAGAGAGGAGAGGTTGAAGACAACTAATCTCTAGGACAATGTCCTAACATGTTCTCTTCCTAGGGGATCTTCATCTCGCACAAGTCCAACTCTTTTGAGTCGACATCTCTCCTACATTATAATTAAAGATCTAACACCAAGGGAGAGGGTAGGAAGATCACCTTGTTTCCAGCCATGGATCTCGTCACTCTCCTCGGCGGCATCATTCTTCCCCGTTAGTATCGTTCTTCTCGATGAGGGAGAGCTCTTCCTCCAGAAAATCAGACGTCGGCGACTACTTCATTTCTGTCTGGCTCGACAAGTATCGCCTCGACAAAGAAGAGTGAAGTGACGGCTATGGATTCCCATTTATTCCTTTTTATAAGAAAGATTTGGGTTTGAGTCATACTTTGCCACGTGTCACCCTAACATTGGACCGCCCATCATTACTTTAAATAGGTCTTGTTTGAGAAGAACGGGTCCAAATGAGCCATCAACGCTTATCCCGAAAACCCGGTTCAGCCCATAAGTATAAATCAGCAACACGACCTGCCGAAAATATGCTAAGTCAAATTCGTCGCATGTGTTGAATGTCACTCAAATCTTCGTCGAATGGCGTCGAGATCATTCCAAGTCCAAGCGTTGTATGCGTTGAGATTACTCGACGCTTCGTCGAATGGAGTCGAGATCACTCCACGCTTCGTCGAGTGGGTCGAGATCACTCAACGCCTTTTGACGAATCCAGTATTATTTTCTAAGTCATCTTATGCATTGAGTATCACTCGACGCTTCGTTGAATGGCATCGAGTTCACTCGACGCCTACTGAGTCCAGTATCATTCGAAGTCCATACTTCTTATGCATCGATTATTACTTGACGCCTCATCAAATGGCGTCGAGTTCACTCGACGCATACTGAATCCAGTAATATTCTCAGTCAAATTCACCCTATTCGTTGAGTATCACTCGATGCTTGTTACCAGTGCACCATGAGCCTGAGTCACTGACTCAAAATGCGTGTGAGGGGTCTAACAAAATTCGGGACGTTACAGGGACCACCTGGAGTTGGCAGTTGCAACTTTTCTTTAGCATTAATTGTTATACAACCGGCAATCGACGCCATTTGTCGTGTATTGTTCCGTTCCCGCAACATTTGAATTTCTGCTGATCTCATCATGACTCAGCACCTGTGGACAGCCAAATTTAAACAATTATGCATAGGCTTTGAGTAAAGACTTGTCACTCAATTCAAAAATACTTAGGCAAAATTCTGCACCACCAGGCGTTGAGTGATCATTCATTACTTAATGTATATCGACATTTATAGTCTAACTGACTAGGTGTTGAGTGAGCCTTCATCACTCAATGCATCTGTACTTAGTCGATTTTCTCTGTATTAAGGCATTGAGTGAGTTGTCTTCACTCAACGCTCCCTACATTTGCCTATTTTATTGAATTGGCGTCGAGTGAATTGCCTTCACTCAACGCTTCAATCCTTAAACAGATTTTCTATTGAATATACGTTGAGTGAGTTGTCTTCACTCAATGCATATGTCCTTAGGCAGATTTCCAGGTCAAACAACCATGCAGTTCTGACTGAACTGTGTTCCGTCAATGCTTTCCCTTTTGGGCATTGAGTGAATTGCCTTCACTCAACACTTTTGGACTTAGCCAGAATTCTTGTCAGCTTCTCTCTGGCTTTGACTGTTTGAGCTTTACTCAACACTTCTGTCCTCTAGGCATTTAGTGAACTACCTTCACTCAATGCTTTTTGACTTAGCCAAATTTCTACTTTGGCAATATTGAGGCTTTAACTACCTTGGCTTTACTCAATGCTTAAAGCCATCTGGCATTGATGAATTGCCTTCACTCAACACATATAGACTTAGACAGATTTCTTCCCTGTCAGCATCCTATCTTGTGTCCACCTATCATTATTGCTTAGATAACCTGTTTAAACAGTGAACAAAGAGCAACCTGCATACATAGAACTTAATTAGAGCATATATCCAATACAATCCTATGTATACCATTGTCTTATTGGCTTTCTTCAAATATGGGACATTGTGATCAATAGACTCAATAAGCTCCCACTATTTGAAGAAGTCAAAACCTTAGACAATGATATGCACTAACACATATAGAAGTTTAATCGTGCATAGACAATTGAGAACAGAAATTAAAGCAAACAGAAACATATGAACATATTTAAAGGCATTAAGCATAAATATCTAGTGTGCTTAAAATAATGTTCATATTCCAAAAAACCCTTAAGGAAAATTTCAAAAACACATCATGTTTCTGGTTCCTTAATTACTATTCCCTTATTTGGCTTCTTTGCAGTCTTTGCTTCATCTTCTCTCTTTTCCTTCTGCCTCTCAAAGTAGCTGAAGGCTTGGGGAAGTATTTGCTTGGCTCCAATGCATCTGGTGGCAGAAAACCTGACTTCTCGTCTCTTCTGTAATTTCTCCTTGCTTCTTCATTTCTCTCTAACTTTTCCCATTCTAGGGAGATGTAAAGCTTTCCCCTCTCAGTTTTCTTGGACTTAACTTGGTCCAAGGCAGACAAAATTATTGTCCTAGATTGAGGACTCCATTGCTCAAAGTCTAGCTTGAACTCCATTTCTTATTTGTACCTCTTCTTGCTGAGCCTGAGCTCTTCTTCTTCTTCAGCAATAGATTTTTCTTTAGCCCTGACTATCTGCTCAACAGTGGGGCTAAAGGAGGGAATTTCAGCAACAGTAGTTGTAAGTTCAGTCTACTGAGCATCTTCTTGAGTATCATATTGATAAGTATCATATTGTTCTGCATACTGACTATCATACTAACCCATCATTCCATCATGCAGTACTTGATGAATCTGGGCATGAACAGTAGGGATGTTGTCATATGTTATCTGTTTAAGACTAAGAGATCCTCTGATCACATTTATAGTCAATATAACATTTTTAGTGTTAGTTTATATCACTTCCTTCTCCCCCTTTTGACTTCTTCAGAGACATATTTAGTCAAGGAGGGGTTGGCCTTTGTTAACTGACCATCCAAATAATTAACACCAAGGGTGACATAGTTCTTGAGCTTGAGCAAGTGATCATCTATAACTTGGGCACATGCATCCATTCTTCTTTTAAGAATAGTCTTGTGTATCTTCATCAATTCCTCTTGGGCATTGTGAACTGCTAGCATGTTACTGACAGTAATAGTCTGATTTTCCATGATCCCAGTCTATATATTACTGATTTCAGCCAGCTTGCTTTCTGTAAAGGTAACTGAAGGTACAACCCTATAGAAGAATGCAATAGTGTTGCCTTCAGCATATTTACTTCAAATATGTTTGACTTGATCTCTATTATCAAATCATTCCTTAGGTTCTTGATAAAGTCATCCACAAAGTTCTCTAGTTGCCTTCTTTGATCATCCAACAATCCTTTCAGTCTGATGAGATGTCCCTTCAGCACAGATGTTTGGTTTCACTGGCCTTTCTTCTTCTCTGACACCTGAATCAGGCATTTCATATTCTGAGGAATATGCATCATCAGGTACATCAACAACATCATTGTCTATGTTAGACTCAGAGGAGTCTATCTCCACCACAATACTTGGAGTAGGGAGTTTAGTGTGAATCTCCCCCAAACTCTGCAATGTCTATAGGGTCATTCAGATCTTCAACAATGTTGATGTGATGTTCTTCTTCCATTGTTTCAGCAGGTTGATCATCAGAAATCTGATTATTCTCCTGCATGAACTGGTTTTGCTCCCTCTTAGAAAGAGCATCTTCCATAACTCTCTCAAGAAGTTTCTCCCCCTCAGCTTGAGTGCAAAAAAGAACAACTGTAGGACCCTCTGAAGTTTAAGCAATCCTCTTCTCCAAATTCTCAATGAAGGTGTCTAATTCCTCTTGAACAGACTGGATGGTCTCCCCCTCAGATTGAGCAGGAATCTAGTGACTCTCCCCCTGAACTGCATCACCCAATTGAGATGTCTCCCCCTGAACATCAAAAGAGATGTTTTCCACTTGTTGGCCTTCTAGTGTGACCATGGCTCCTGCTTGGTTCTCTTTAGATTGAGTTCTGGCCAACTAGACCCTTGTAGTTAGTTCAGAAGACATTGAGACTTTAGCATTCATGTCTCTCCTAGTTTCCTTAGTAAACTCAGAGTGATTTGGGTCATGAGGCTCTTCTCCACTATACTCAGATGAACAGCTCTTTGTGGTGACATCAGTAACTAGCTTCTTCTTTTTCTCAGCAGACTGAAGGTGTGGATGGAGAACTCTAACCCATCTGTTAAACATTCTGGAGTCCATCCTCCTCATATGATATATCTTAGTCCCTAGCCTTATGTTGAGGATTCCAAGGATAGTACTGTGTAGATACAGAGACAAGATTCTGCCCAGGTTGGGTTTAGGGACGCATTTTACAATTCTATCAAACAGAACTTTGCCCCAGTCTATTTTCTATGATAGAATAATCCTTGTCATAAGTTCAAACATTTTCTTAGATATTTTATCATGAGAACCTGTTTTACACAATAGAACTTTTCCCACAATGTCTGCCAGGAACTTTCCTCTATTGTTTACCTCTTTTTTCAACACAGAACCAGTGGAATGCTTGGAGAGTCCACACCACTTCAGTGTTGTCTTGACATCATTCTAAAATAAATCTGTGTCTTAATCAAACTCCTTTACCTTAGGTAGATGGAGAGCCTTGCATAACCTTTTGGGAGTGATCTTAATCTTCTTCCCACCGATTGAGGATTTGATTTTGGATGAGGATGAGTCCACTTTGGCATTTGAATACAATTCCAGAACTTCTCTTTTCCAAATCAGGACTGGCTCGGACAGGACGAAGTTTATGTCATCGACCTCTAGTAAGTGCAGAAACTACATTACTTCCTCAAGAGCATCCTTGAAGCCATTTCAAACCAACTTAGATCCCTCAAACAAGAAATCCATTCCTTTTGGAGCCATAGATTTACTGAGTTTCTGATGAGTTGATGATCATTTATTGTAAGGAGATAGTAGTTCGCAAAGTTCTAGGAACATTGCTTCTTATTCTATGCACACTTAGGTCAATTTATACTTGCCTCTAAGTAGAGAATGTGGAGAGGCATGTACCTTTATTATGATCACGAAATGATCAATGACTGTGATTAATCCCGATAGTTAGCCGCAAATAAAAGATCCTGGGAGTAGGCATTGAGTGGACTCGATGCACTCAATGCTCTCGACGCTTGTATTTATCTCGATGTCTGAGTACATAGACTCAACGCACTCAACGCCTGGCTCTCAATGCACTTGAAGCCTGAACACTTAGTCCATTTCTTCTTTGTTATCCTACAAGTAGTAACACTACCTACAACAGGAGTATATGAATTATTACTGAAGTTATACTAAGTTCAATATACCCAACTCAAATTTGAATGTGTTGAACTTGACATCATCTAGTGGCTTAGTGGAGATATCAGCTACTTGCTTGTCTATATGGACAAATTCAAGACTAATGTCTTCACATTCCACATGCTCTCTAATGAAGTGATGCCTAATCTCTATATGCTTAGTCCTGCTGTGAGACACAAGATTCCTAGCAATAGAGATTGCACTAGTAGAATCACAAAATATAGGAGTTCTACTTATCTTAAGATTATAGTCCTGGAGCTGATGCTGGATCCACAGCAGCTGTGCATAACAACTTCCAGCAGATATATATTCTGACTCTGCAGTAGAGATTACAACACTGACTTTCTTCTTGCTACTCCAAGACACAAGTCTTCTTCCCATAAATTGACAGGAGCCTGATATGATTTTCCTATCTTCTCTGCAACCTGCATCTGAATACCCAGTTAGTTCAAAATCACTATTCCTAGGGTACCAAAGACCAAGATCACGTGTGCCCTTTAAATATCTCAAAATTTTCTTAGCTGCAGAATAGTGAGACTCCTTAGGGAAAGCCTGGTATATAACACAAACACATATATCATACATGATGTCTAGCCTACTAGCAGTAAGATAAAGGAGGGAGACAATTATGCCACTATACAAGGTTTCATCAATAGGTTTTCCTGTCTCATCCTTATTTATTGACACACTTGACCCCATAGGAGTTTTTATTATGAAGGCACTCTCCATTCCAAATTTTCTTATTAAATCTTTAGTGAACTTAGATTGAGAAATGAATAATCCATCCTCAGACTGCCTTACTTGGAGTCCCAAGAAGTAATTGAGCTTACCCATACTGCTCATTTCAAATTTCCCCTACATAAGTTTAACAAACTTCTTGCAGAGGTTATCATCAGTAGACCCAAAGATTATGTCATCTACATAAATCTGGACTAGGATAATCTTGCCCTTGACTTCCCTTAAAAATAATGTCTTATCTATCTTTCCCCTTGAGAATTGGTTCTCAATGAGAAAGCTAGACATGATCACATACCATGCCCTAGGGGCTTGCTTCAACCCATACAATGCTTTCTTAAGCTTATAAACATAATCAGGTGAGTTAGAATTGACAAAACCCGAGGGTTGCACAACATAGACCTCTTCTCTTAGGTCACTATTAAGGAAAGCTGCCTTGACATCATTTTGGTAGACCTTAAATCCCTTGTGTACAGCATATGCAAGGAATAGTCTAATGGATTCCAATCTAGCTTTTGGAGCAAAGGTTTGATCAAAATCAATACCTTCTTCTTGTCTATATCCTTTGGCAACCAGTCTTGCTTTATTCTCTACTATAACACCATTTCATCAAGTTTATTCCTGAAGATCCACTTGATTCCAATGTTGTTATGTCCTTGTGGTCTGGGAACCGTCTTCCAGACCTTGCATCCCTTGAACTAGTTTAGTTTCTCTTGCATAGCCACAATGCAAAATGGATCTTTGTTGGCATCTTCAAACCTTTTAGGTTCCACCTGAGACAGGAAGCTGGAGTACAATGCAATATTCAGGCTTTTGTTACTTATTGTAACCCCTTGGCTAGCATCTCCAATTATCAGGTCTCTTGGATGATCCCTCAAGTGCCTGATTGCTGGGGGCATTCTTACTTCAGTATCAAGAACTTCATTGGCTAGATCTTGCTGATCTTCATCCATATAAGGTGCACTTTGATCACCTTCTGGAATGCATACTCCATCAACTTCTTCAAGGGTAGTTGGAGAATTATCCTTGATGGTTAGTTTATCCATCTTCATCTCTACACCTACAAATCTAGAGGAGCTGGGCAGCTCACTGTTATTCATTGATGACTCATCAAAGACTACATTAATAGACTCTTCTATAACTTGATTTTTCAAGTTATAGACTCTACATGCTTTGCTATGGTTGCTGTACCCAATAAATATCCCTTCATAGGATGTGGAGGCAAACTTAGTCAAATGGAACTTTCCATTATTGAGCATATAGCATTTACTACCAAAGATCCTGAGATAGGCTAGATTAGGTTTTCTGCCCTTCATAATCTTATAGGAAGTCTTATTGTTGTAATTTTTGATAGAGGCTTTATTTAGGACATGACATGCAGTATTCACTACCTCAGCCTAGAAATATTCTGGGAGAGAAGTGTCACTAAGAAGGGTCCTTCCAGCCTCTATGAAAGTTCTATTTTTCCTCTCAGCTATCCCATTTTGCTAGGGAGTTCTGGGTGAAGTAAATTCCCGGTGAATCCCTCTATCTTCACAGAACTTTGTCATGCCTTGAGACTGAAATTAAATACCATGGTCACTTCTGATTTTGACTACAGAGTTGTCTTTTTCATTCTGAACTTGCCTAACAAAGGTCACAAAAGTGTCAAGGGTTTCTGAATTTTTCTTCAAGAAGAACACCCAAGCAAACCTGGAGATGTCATCAACTCTCAAAAGTGTGTAGAATTTCCTATTTAAATTGTGAACTAGCATAGGACCAAACAAGTTCATATGTAGGAGGTATAAGCACATCACTGAATCCTTGGCACTAATGCTCTTAAAGGATGCTTTGGTATGCTTTCCCTTTTGACATGTAGAGCAAATACCCTCCTTGGTGCATCTTATGGTTGGACCATTTCTGACTAGCTCTCCACTAAAGAGCTTGCTAATGGACATGTAGTTCAAGTGAGCTAGTCTCTTGTACCATTGCACATAGTATGAGACATTCTCATTAGTAACTAGACACACAGGGGTATCAGAACTTAAACAGAAGAAGTTTAAATAGTAAATGTTCCCACTCCTAGTGCCTATCAATATGACCTCTTGGTCACTTGACCTTTTGATCAGAAACTCATCCTTGTGGAATATAATAGTATAACCAAGATCACAGAGTTGACTTATGCTTATCAGATTGTGTTGCAACCCTTCCACATAAGTCACTTTTGTGATTGAGACTATGCCATTTGTGATCATACTATAGCCCTTGGTGACCCCTTTGTCTGAGCCTCCAAAGATCACCTTTGTCCCATTCTTCACAGAAGTGTATTCCTTTAAATGGCTTCTTATTTCAATTATGTGCCTAGAACATACACTGTCCAAGTACCATATTGGTGCAAGGGTACTTGGACTATCCTGCAACCACAATTCAGTTTACCTTAGAACCCCAAAAGAGTTTTGGTCCTAGGTTCTTGTTAGTTTGAAAATTAGCCTTTCTGCCTGCAACATTTTTGACAGATAGACTTGCCCTTGCACTAGGCATATTGGGGTTGTGCCAATAATCTATGGCAAAATGACCCACTTTCCCATATCACCAACACTCATGAATATTGTATCTCCTTTTCTGAATAGCTCTAGTAGACAAGCTGAAACAAACTTACTATTTAAAAGGAAGAGCAACAACCCTTTTCATATTTATTTCAGCAAGGATCTGAATGAAAGTAAGTCTTCTAGTAGATGTACTTGGCTTATTGTGAATTCCACTAACAATAATCTTCTTTGCAAAAGACAGGCTGTTGATTGCATTAGATACAACCAAGTTATGCTTATTGATTGACTTACTTTTGGTTTGATTCTTTGATGGAGGAGCTTGACTATTTGCCACTGCTTTGTTCTTGAGTGTGGGGGCTGGTGCACCAAAAACAAAAGGTTCATAATGGGCCATCTGAATTTCCTCATGGGGAGCCTTAAAGGTACTCAACCCCATGCCCTTCAATCCACTATAGCTGTGAACATTTTTGTTCAAATTAGTGGATCTTCCATTCATTCAGTGACCCAAGGTCTGGGTACATCCACTATCTCTCCCACTTTTCTAACAGTGTGTTAAATAAGGCCAACTTCTCCAAACTCAGCTCAATGAGCATACAACACAGATCCCACAGGATCTCTCAGACTCCTTCAAGTCCTACCTCAGGCCCAAGGCCCTATACTCAAAGAAATATTCTCCTACACTCAGTGATCTGCTCCAGAACACCTACCTCAGACTTTAACTCAAAGTTTTACACTCAGATCCACCACTGGATCCTACCTAAGAGAGAAACTCTCCTACAACTCAGATTCTCAACTAGAATCCTATAACTCAGGCACAAAGGCCCTACACTCAGATCTATAGAAAAGGTCCTACCACAACCTTTATAGTTTAGGCTTACATTAAGATCAGTTAAGATCCTACAAAAAGAAATGTTGGTTGTTGATGTAGATTGACTCTAGAGAAATAATCTCTGAGTCTGCCTCTTCCTGAATTGAGATAACTTAGTCCTATCTTCTTCAAAGCTCTAAGGATGGATCTTCAAGAATGTTCTGCTTGAGCTGTAAAGTAACTGAAACTAGGGATTGCTTTGTTCCTTCTTCTTCCTCAGAGTGAAAACTCCCTGAACTTGCTGTTGAAGGTGAGAAGGACAATAACTATCTTTCTTGAATTTTAAGATCAATAACAAAGGTAAGTTCTTCAAGCTCTACAACTCTGTTCAAAGGAAGAAGACAAAGCTATCAATTTCCAAAAGTTAATTTCTTCTTCCTTAGAATACCACTTTTGTATCCTGCCATTCAACAGCTCTTTGAGTAGCGAGACCACCTGGAGTTGGTGGCTGCAACTTCTCTTTAGCATTAATTGCTGTATAACAGGCAAACGGTGCCATTTGTCGCCCATTGTTCCATTCCCACAACATTTGAATTTCTGCTGAAGCCATCATGACTCAGTACCTGTGGACTTAGCCAAATTCAGACAATTCTGCATAGGCATTGAGTGAAGACTTGTCACTCAACGCAAAAATGCTTAGGAAAAATTCTACACCACTGGGCATTGAGTGATCATTCATCACTCAAAGAATATCGACATTTGTAGCCTAACTAACTAGGCATTGAGTGAGCCTTCATCACTCAACGCATCTGGATTCAGTCATTTTTCTCTATGTTAAGGCGTTGAGTGAGTTGTCTTCACTCAACGCTTCTTGCCTTTGCCTGTTTTATTGAATAGGCATTGAGTGAACTGCCTTCACTCAACGCTTCTGTCCTTAGATAGATTTTCTATTGAATTTAGTGAGTTGTCTTCACTCAACACATCTGTCCTTAGATAGATTTCCAGGTCAAACAACCCTAAGACTCTGACTGAACTGTTTTCTATCAACGCTTTACCTTCTAGGCGTTGAGTGAACTGCCTTCGCTCAATGCTTTTAGACTTAGCCAGAGTTCTTATTAGCCTCTCTCTATCTTTGACTATTTGAGATTTACTCAACGCTTATGTCCTATAGGCGTTGAGTGAACTGCCTTCACTCAATGCTTCTAGACTTAGCCAGATTACTACTTTGGCAATGCTGAGGCTTTGACTTCCTAGGCTTTACTCAACGCTTAAAGCCATGTGGCGTTGAGTGAACTGCCTTCACTCAACGCATCTGGACTTAGGCCGATTTCTGCCCCATCAGCATCCTATCTTGTGTCCACTTGTCATTGTTTCTTAGACAACCTATTCAAATAGTGAAGAAAGAGCAACTTGCATATATAGAACTTAAAGTATGCATCAAATACAATCCTGTGTATACCATTATCTTATTGGCTTTCTTCAAATCTGGGATATTATGATCAATGGACTCAACAATATCGGCAATGAAATAATAATTTTTTTGGCAGAATTGGGGATTAAGAAAATATTCACCATTACAATGGATAATGCATCTGTCAATAACATGGTTGTTAGATATTTGATAAGGAAAACTAACGAATGAAAATTTACTATACTAGAGAATGAGTTTTTACACTTCAGATATTCATCACATATACTAAATTTAATTGGGAAGGAAGGATTGTCTGAATATAATGAGTTCAATGAGAAAATTCGGTTAGCTATCAAGTATGCAAAAGGATCTTCTCAATGACTAGAGAAATTTAAAAAATGTGTAGTAAACATTGAGATATTATTGAAGCTCTTTTGTCATTGTACATTGACACAAGGTGGAACTCCACTTACTTGAAGCTAGATACAACAATAAAATCTGAGTAGACTTTTAATAAATTAGAGGATGAAAGTTGACATAGAAGCTATTTTAACAATACCGATCATACAGTTAATGGCCCGCCGAAGACAGTTGATTGGAGTAACACAAGTTTATTTATAAAGCTTTTAAAGTTATTTTATACAGTCACTTTGGATGTTTCCGAAATAAGGTATCCAATGTCACGTTTATTTTTTCAAAACATTTTAATGTTGGAACATGCAATTAATTATATGTGCAAAAGTGAAGATCTTGTTATGTGCATGATTGCATATCGAATGAAGAAAAAATTATATAAGTATTGGGGGAGTTTAGATAAAAGTAATGTTCTACTATATGTTGTTTTTGTCTTAGATTTACAATACAAGTTAAAATGGCTTACCAAGTGTTTCAAAGAAATATATGATGTAGCAAGAGCAAGGAAAATGATTGAGTTGACTGAAAACACATTGATTCGATTGTACAATCAATATGACACAAAAGTAAGTGTGACATCAACTAAAAATAATTCTAGCTAAGCTTCAAGTTATGGAACAAGTATACATCAAGTTGATGTGAAATTTAGTTTTGTTGCTTATCAAAAGAAAATGTTCAGATATGATTCTAAGGATTATGAATCAACTATTTGTTTGTTTGAGATTACAATGTACTTAAAGAAAGATACATTGAAGTTGCAAGCCAATTTTGATTTTTTAATTTAGTGAAAATTGAATTCTTCCAGATTTCAATATTATCCCAAGTGGCAAGATATGTTTTAGCTATTCCAATTTCTACTGTCACCTCAGAATCAACTTTCAATACTGGGGGACGCATTTTTGTTCCTTTTAGGAGTTCATTAGCACCTAAGATGGTTGAAACTCTAATTTGTCCTCGATATTGATTGCGTTGCAAGTTAGACCTCAATGTGATAAAAGAGATGATTTTTGATAATTATAAATATGAAGAGCTTGAAAAAGGTAGTGTTTTATATTTGATTTGTAATCATTTTTTCTTCTCTATTAAATTTGTAGATTGATCTTTATTACTTTATTTTAATTTTTTTAAAGTTGGATGAAGAAATACAAATTGATGTGTGGGATGAAGATGTTGAAATCAATGAATATTTTACATAAATTATGGTAAGTATAGTTGTATTGTGATATGTAACATATATTTGGTTTCTACTGTAATATGCATTTTCAATAAAAAATATATTTTTTACAAGTTTCAAGTTTCGCGAGTTTAAGAATTCCTATTTTCGTATTTCCTAATGAAATCTATGGCTGATCTCTAAAATCCTATAATCTGTGATATGGATTTTCAGGGTATGTCACTTATGTGGTCACTGGTTAACAATTTACATTTGTTACTTTCCTCCCAAATAGTATTTTGTTTTTTGTCTAGGATCTTCTTCTTTGGAGTGGTAGTTGTGGCTGTAGCATTGGTATGTTTCATAATTAATTATCATTTTTTGCTTGTGGAGGTATTATAAGGGCATTGATATTTGCAGACCTATAATCGATATTTGCCGTCCGTGGATATTTGCAACCCACAAATAGATATTTGCAGACCCGCCAGATATTTGCAATCCTTTTCTTTAAATTACATTTAGTTTTTTTAAATCTTTTTTCCTTTACTAATTGATAAAATTAAATAACCCCAAAACTACACATATATCATTCAAACCAAAATATAAATTTTATCATTCTTACAAAACCAAAATGACAAAAGCTATATTTTTTTTCATTCAACTCCGCTATAGCAATGAACAAATATCATTCAACCCGAATACATTTTCCCCAAAATGAACACTAGCCTGCACGAAATTTAAAAAATTATTTTATTTTAGTATTCTAAAACTGAATTGCTATCATGAAATAATTTTTTGAAGTTGCGAAGATCTTACAAAATAGATATATGATTTTTTTGCCGCCCCTTATAAAATAAGCGTGAATGCAGTGGATGTCAAACTAATAAAAAAATTTTAGTATATAAATTAAAAACAATTATGTAGAAAATAAATCTCTCTTAAGCAAATGCATACCTTTCACATATTCTGAATACATGTTATATAAGGAATTTCTCATTCTTCCGCTATGTCTTTACGGTACCTCGACCATACCAGAAATAGTTGTGGTAGCGGACAATCTTCATGGATTTTCAAAAGAACAAAGTGGTTGCAATTAACAAAACTAATATTAATAATCATTCTAAATGTCGGTGGCGCTGAATGCAAAGGAAGAAAGGTGAATGATTGTTCTCTTGAGTAATGAACAAATTGGATGTTGTAACATGATGCCACTACTAGACCCATATCTGGCATGGACATCCATTTATCCACAAGTGCAGGAGTAATATAATAATCTAGTGAGCTTAGTAACTCCAATCTCTTTGTCACTCCCATTATCATGTTGTAGACCTCTTCATGTTCACATAATTCTTGGCATTAATCACGACGTACATGAACCCAATTTTTCTTCATGTTCATAACAATACTTATCGCTCTATATCCACAGTAACCATCACCCGTCACGTCGGTGACATCAATAATATGTGCTGACAAGAATGGTGGCATTTGTGATCTTATATACTCAAGCAAAGTATTTCTTGTATGGATAGCCCTTCTTGCAGCTTTCTTCATATTCATCTTTAAAGGTTTGATATTTATGGGTTGGTGATCAAGCATCAATACATGCTCAAAATATGAAGGCTCTCTTTTTGTTTATTTACAATCATCCACCATTCTCTTCAAACTCCCCTTTGGACGCCCCACAACTTTCGCGAAATTTTTTGTTCTTGAGTTTGACTTAATGGTGGATTGATTATTTCACGAAGCTTTCTTTTCATTTCTTTTTTTGAAGATCAATACTTGTCTTATACCTGTTTAAAAGTCCTTCAATATCATTTTTATCTGTGCATTCAACTTTGATTGAAGGACTATATTTTGTCTCATGCAAAGTCAACTTGTCTCCAATGCTTGTGTATCATCCAAAGTGGCAATGGTTTGCAACCACTGACATACAACAATAACTCATGTGCGCATGGTAAACCAAATGTAAATCTAACTTTATGCATGTATTTATCTGGTTCAAAATGACTTGCTTTGCTAGAACCTTCTTCCTTTTTAATAAGCTCTAACACAAAAACTGAAATATTACCAACTAGCTCAGTGCACAACAAACTTTTGAACCATGTGCTAATATAAATCGTGCTCTTCCCAAACATCTTATTAATCAACGTGTAACATAAGTAACTGATCAAAAGCTTCTCATACAGTTGTAACATTATCAGTAAAACTTCTAAGAATTTTTTCAACTTACTATGTCTACTTTCAACACAGTTGGTAGGCGTATTGCCCAAGTGCAAATATTTATCAATCCATGCTAAGATGAAATATTCTTTGTAAGAATCAAGCCACGTTGTTGTGACATATGAAAGAACATTAGGGTGCTTAGCTCCATAATTAGCTATCAGTTGAATATATCGCATGTTGAACTCATTTTCAGTTCTAGATTCTACAATATATTGCCAAACACCCAAAAATATATCACAATCTTTTCCGATTGTGAAATTTTTTTTGCAATGTGCCAAAATATTTATACTAATATGAACTCGACATAGTAGATTTTTTGCTTGAGGAAATACACACATGATTGCGTTCATTAAAGCAACTTCTCGATCAGTGACAAAATAATTTGGCAAGTTATTTTTATCAAAAATACTCTTAAGGCACTCCAATGCCCATCAATAGCTAGCCTCTATTTCATTTGACATGAAAGCAAAAGCTGAGAAAAAAGACTGATTTGTCGATGTTAAACCCACAATACAAAGTAAATGTAAACGATATCAGTTGGTCTTATAAGTGCAATCAATCATGAAAGTATTTGAGAACATATTAGTCAACTGAACGGAAGTCAAATGTGCAAAGAACAAACATTCCAACTGATTAATAGAAACACTCATAACATTAAAACTGATATAACCATAATCAATAATGCACATATATAAAAATTATAGTGGAGTCCCGCCCTCAAATTCTGCTCCGCGTATCTTTGCTTTTTGATTGTAAATTATCCTCAATGTTGTAGTGTTGGCTAAATTTCTTTTCTTTAGTGTCGTTAGTATTTTTCGAGATTTCACACTGGCATTACACATATCCTAAACTATTTTCTTCTTGCAGCTGCTTAATCTTTCGGCATAAGGATGTGCTTCTAAATGAACTATCTCATGATTATGAATCTCGGATTCAACTGTAATTTTCCATTCATTTTCTTCTTCTCTCCGTCCTCTAAGTGAAAATTTACAACCACATCTCTTTGAGCTATATTTTTTTAGATTTTGCTTTACAAAATTTATATGATTTTGACTTGCTCGCACAACTCCATATTTATCGCATCCAAGAGTAACACTAGGTTTTGATCTTTTTTCGAGTTTGTCGGCCCTTAGTATGATAACAACAAATCCCAATCCTCTACCAACATGTCTAGCCCTTGCAATCAATTCTTCCTTAGTAGAAAAACTCATATTTGTTACAAAATGTTGCCCCACATCTACATGTAGTTATTGAGAAACATCTCCATAAGTCAACAATTTTACCACTCCACTGTGCATTTCATTATAGAATTGATGAAACCACAATAAAAATCAATGCTAACTATAAAAAAACAAAAATCACAAGCTAAAATTGATGAACCCTTTTACCTCATAACTGAGAGATATTGTTGGAGATGAAGGGTTTGACATCTTCAACAAATTTGGGAGGTTTATAGAGATGCGCATGATTAGAATCCAGAAATCCCTACAAAAAACCCTTAAAAATGAAGGTCAGTAAACATTGTTTTTGTGGGCAAATTACAGATATGCTGACTGAACATTCAAGATACTGTGTTCGATTATCTCTTCACATTCAAAAACTGTGTGTTTTTATACAAACTATCACCCTTATTAGGTGGCTAATTGGCTCAAGATACTCTTTTTGTGTTCTTAATAAGTAGATCTGGAAGAATGCTAATATGATGGGAATAGGAAGTGGAGGTACTTTGATAGCTGTTGGAAAATACCTTAAATCTATTAACCCTAATATAAAGGTATTTTGCTCTTATATATGTACACAAAAGCTGGCCCTTTTATTGAAGGAAATGAGAAGTTCAATCTTACACAGGAAGCAGTTATTTTGAGCAAATTTAATGTCAAACCTGTGAAAATTAGATATGGAATTCGAATTTGTTCAACCTGGTAAAATATTGATAAAATGCTAATTGTGTGATCTCTTAATGAAAAATAATAAGAATCCACACATCGAAAGAGTAATATTCAATTTTCGTATTTACTTGAACACAATCCGATTTTATCAGGATCGTTTAAGATTAAGATGAACTTGACTAATCCTGCACCTGTGACCTGAAATATTTTTGTCTGATTTAAGGTTTGACTCTTTTATTGAAGAAAATGAGAAGTTCAATCTTACACATCAAAAAAACCTAAACTCCTTCACAATGGGAAAGTTGTTTGTATGTTGACGGGATCTATTGGAGGAGTTACCTATGCAATGACCTCTTCGGCCAAGGAGAGGAACGAAGGAGTGCACCAATGATGTTGTTTGCATTGGCAATCACTTCAGACGGTGGAGGAGTTTGGTAGCAACGAGGAGGAGATCGCGAAATTAGGGTTGGGCGATGAGTTCGCTAGGCGACGATGCCAACAACAACGAGACTTTGGAGTGGAACCGACGGCGTTGGCGATAACTTCAGACGGCGATGGAGGTTCGGTCCGAGCGTGAAGATAAGGAAATCATGAAATTAGGGTTGGGCAATGAGGGAGGCGACAATTAGAAGCTTTTATTAAAGGAATAAATTGTTTCTCTTTTTAAAAAATGGGCCTGCAAATATCGATTAAAGGCCTGCAAATATCAGCGCCCTATTATAAATACCATATGTAGGGATTTATGAAAGTTAGTGCATATATAAATTTAAACTAGGAAAAGAAGGATCAAGCATTTTGTATAACTTGCACTTTTTCATTATCTATCGTTAAAAAATAATAGTAAACTGGGTTCTTTCTCCATAATAAATAGTAAATGGTTTCTTTCTCCTTAATACTTCTTTCTTTCTCCTTAATACTTCCTTATTCTCTTTAATACTGCTTTCTTTTCTAATTATAAATTAATTGATTATGTCAACGAGACTCTATTATTATCCCACGCATCTCCATCCTATTTTTTAATGATAGTTAATTGTATTCCTTCCTTGTATCAAACATTTATATATATATATATAAATATAATTAGCATTTTTTCATTATCAACAAGACGAAGAATTTAAATTATACTAATGATATTTATGTTATAGGAAAAACGAGTCCAAAAAAGACAACTAAAAGTCTAAAAATTAATGTGATAAAAAGCAATGAAAAACCACACTCCCGTGTGTTTAGGTTTCGATTTGGACTCAAATCGCACTGAACTGCACTACTCACATGCCTAATCATCATAAATCGGTGGTTCTAATCTGGAGATCATGCAACAACTGTGTAATATGAATTTGGGTGTACTCCCGAATCATCACAAACACATTATTAAATGTTTACTATATTATAAGGAAAAGTTGGCTTTTGGCAAAACATTAAAAATTATCAAATATATTCTTATTCTTTTACTCTAATAACTTAACATATATTATATTACTTTTCAAGGAAATAAAATATAATGTTCATTTATGCAATTACATTATATCCCCAAATTAAAAATAAAGATGAAAATTCATAAAATTGAAAAAGTTTTTTATAAAGCTCATAGACCTACTAGGGTCGACCATCACTAAACATGTCAGCCGTCTTTTCAAGAAAGGTTGTTATTAGGCATGTCAGAGATATTTTCAAGGATCTACTATTAATCTCATCAATTTTATTAAAGTTTATTTAACATGCATGATAATGTATGTATGTATTAAGGTGGAACTTTTGTAATAAAAATTTAAAAGTAGTGTATAACCAATTTTTTCAATAATTAATTGATACTATATTTATTTGAAGTTGCATTAATTAATTGATAGGGGCAGAGCCCCATACATGTTGGGATTGCAGAGCTGTTGTGATTGCCATAGGGACAAAGCTCCGTGATTATCACTCGTCAATATATAGATAAAAAAAATCTTAAGAAAATTATTCTAAGAGCACGACGAAAGTAAAACTGCAATCGAGAATAACCACATACTACTATAATAGAATGATAAGATTTTGGACTTAAGGTCTATAAAAACATATCATGTAAAATCATATATACTTTCTAATCAACCTCAGCTTGTAGGATGGAATAACAAAGAAAGGAAGTACAAAATAAGAGAAGAGATAACACTTAACAAGACTATTTTGTAACACCCCAAATTTGTTTACCTAGTGCTTGGGCAAGTGCAGCAGGTAGCCCTTTACTCCCTTGACCAAACAATAAAGGCAATGTCATGTGAATTTAGCCAAAATCATAGTGTGAACCCCAACATCATCGTGTGCACAACAATAATGTCATGTGCACTAGACAATGTCATTGTGTTCAACAACGTGCCATTGTGTCTGTACACGTATCATTTAGTGCACATGTGTATCGTTGTGTGCACATCATTGCCATCGTGTGAACTAAATAGTGTCATTTAGTAGTGCAAAGGTGATATCTCTCATTGTGTTGGCTATCAATGCCGTCCCGTGAATTAAACGGTGTCATTTAATAGTGCAAGGGTGATAGCTATCATTGTGTTTGCTGGCAATATCGTCATGTGAATAGGTTTGTCGTTGCGTGAACTCGACAACTTAAGTCAGAGAGATTTTATGGTCTGTTCCGGAACCACTTTTGTAAATTAATTTTTTGGGCATCCGATCATCGCAGAACTTAATCCAATGGCCCCGATCTTTTACCCGTGAACCCTAAATAGGGCAGAGGGGGTCCTCCCCTCTCTTTCTCCAAGTTATTCATGACTTTGCGGCTAGGGTGTACGTGAGAGAATGAAGGAGGGATAAGATCAAGATTTCGCTATTTTTGTAGCTTAAGAGCTCTGTTGACAATCTAAGACCAGATTTACGGAGAGGTCTTGAGGGTGAACATTCTCATCCGTTATATTCGAGGCTTCTATGGTAAGTAAGAGGTATCACAAGGTAACAACATCTCTCCTCCCAGCTTTAGAATGCATGCATATCATCTTTTGTTAATGATTTTTTTTCTTACAAATTTTCTTAGCACTGGATGTCTCAAATAAGAGGGGTTCAGGTCACCTTAGTTCAAGTAGAACTACCGGGTCGATTGAGTGCTCCCTCGACATGTTTTTGCATTAGAAATCTGCTCCGTTAGTGGATTAGACATTATGGGTGAATCCATAATCTCGACCTGTGGTCCGATGCGGTGATGTTGTTTGACGTGCACTTTAAGGATTTTGTTAGAAATCCGATTACAGCGATGATACCATTGTTATGCCCTTAATTTTCACGTGAGAACGAATGATGACTTAGGGCGGGGGAATGATATGCACGTTGAATGCTATGTGATGAGGTGACTTTGTCTTTGTGGTCGGCTAGCTTATCCTATGATGTTGTTACTCTCCTGTGGAGGGTGTCCCGACAAGTCAAGTCCTCTTTGGGAAAAGTGACGAGAACGCATGTGCTTTTGCGACAAGCCCGTGTGATATAAATCATGAGTGGGTAGAGTCAAAGCAAGGGTTCTTAGCATTGGTTAAGATATGTTGGTAAGACAAATAAGTGTCAAAGCTTGTGGGCAAGCCCGGGTGTTGACTCATGTGTAGGTGGGGTTTAAGTAAAAATTCCATTTACGGCTGAAGGTCGTTAGAGAAATAGAAGTACCCATGTGATTGATGTGATGTGATGATGTGTGATGATATGTTAGAATCATACATGCTATAAGGTGCCTTGGGTGGATCTCAGGTTTACATACATGCTGTATTGACATACCCCATTTTATTTAATTACTCAACATAAAAACATGTTTGATATTTGAGAAACTCTTTCCTGATGTTTCTATATTAGTTTATATATAATTACATATGCATACTAAGTGTTGACTTGTAGGGTGATGAAGAGCACCGAGGTCCGCTAGGGACGACTACGAGGAGGAGTGTTTGTTACACAATTGAGGTCAGCCTTAGCTGATCCATGTTACATCAATTTTTATAGGGCAAGGATCACGATCTGGAGCCAGATCACCGACTGAAAAGGCCTTAGCCTCATGAAGTTTACCTCCTTCTGCTTGGTTGTTTGTTATGTTTCTTTTATTATGTTCCGACTTGCATGCCAAGGTAACATATGACTATTTTACTTTTTATTTTGGATGATGTGTTGAATTATGATGTGAACATTTTCGTAATGTAAGGCCTTAATGCCATTTGGACTCCTATGTATTTGTGATCAACTTCTAGTCTTTGTTGGAATGTTTTCGCTATTTCTTTTTGGAGAGCAATTTGCAAAATAGGTTCTGAGGGTCGGTTTACGGCAATTTCCCAAATTCCCTAATGGCAGTAACTTTGGTATCCCAATCCTTAGTCAGGGGCCTAAGGAATTTGTCATTCAGTTCACCATTAGTGAAGGCGCGACCGTAGTTCCTGAGACTGTTCACTATCTTGAAGAACTTCTCGAAGCTATCAACTATGGAATCATTGGCACCTTGCTTGAAGTATTCATACTCCTAGTTCATCAACGATCTGTGAATGTCCCTCACTTCTTCAGTACCTTCCCTTAGGACAATAGGACAGTCCCACATCTCCTTGGTAGACTTGTAGTGGAATAAGTTCTTGAGCATTGAATCGTAACCTGCACTTACTATGATATTCTTTACCTTCTTATCCAGGGAGACTAGGGCAATCTCATCCTTAGTGAGATCCATATTTTTCTTGGGAATCATGATGGTCGGATTTAGAGCTTTGGCCTATGTCAGAATATGCGTTCCTTCTTCCACAATCTGGAATATTCTGGGATCAGCATCTTCCATGAAGCACCGTACTGTTTCTTTCAACATGGGAAAATTCTCTTTAGTGCATACATATAGCTTCATCGATGACATGTCTTTGCTTTTATCCATGGTGACTATACCGAATCTCTTAACGCTAGATCAGGGATCTTGATCAAGGTGTTAACCTTATTGACCAAAATGCCCCTCTGATTCCAATTGAAAGTATCTAATGTCTACCTAAATCACCTAGAGGGGGGTGAATAGGTGATGTTTGTGTATTTTCGTAGAATAAAATGTTTGATTGTGAGGCATCCTTAGAGGGGGGGGGGGTGAATAAGGGTTAATTACTTTACTTTATCTAAACAGAGTTTACTTAGTGAAAAATAAGGAAATCAAGACTAATTTTTCATAAGCAGAATTGAACACTTAGAAATTTATAAAAACAGAAACAATAATAATTATTTCAAAAGTGCTAGATCTGAATACAATATATCTCTATAGAGCTAGAGACAAAAGGCTTATGAAAAATATAATTTACTTTTGATTTTGCCGGTCCTTTTACCAAGAACTGGCAGGCTAAAGCGCATCTCTCCCTAGATCTTGCTACTAGCCTCCCCTAGATCTAACCACAATCTAGACGCTGCACACAAGACAAGGATTTCTCCCTAAGCCGTACAAGTAATTGGACGCCACACACAAGATGGTTATTCTCTCCTAAGCCACGCAAGGACTTAGACGCCACACACAAGGCGGCGATTTACTCTCTCGATTATAATAGGAATAAATAACAAAACAAAATGAAAACTTCAGAATTAAAAACTCCCTCTAAAATATGCATTGAAGATGCTGACGAATCCTTCCCATAGGTAATGATGAAGATCCCTTCCCTCTACTAAGGTCAGATGATGATGAAATCCTTGGAGACAAAGAAGAAGATAAAGAAGAAGTGCAAGAATATTGTCCTCTAAGAGAGCTGAGATATTCAAAAGATCATCCACAAGATTTTGTTATTGGAGAACCATCAAGAGGGGTAAGTTCTCGTTCATTGTTACATGATTTATTCTCAAACATGTGCTTTATTTCTGATATAGAAACTAAAAATGTAGAAACAACTTTAAATGATAATTTTTGTTTTTTAGCTATGAATGAAGAGCTTAGTCAATTTGAACGTAATAAAGTTTGGAAATTAGTAGAAAGAGCATCAAATCACCCTGTTGTAGGTGTGATAAGTTGTAAATATTCATATTTTATAGTACTTTATTTAAGTCGTTTTAGTTTGTTTTTGTTATTTTAGTTGTTTTTTATTCAATAAATTGCTTCTTTTTGTAAATATTATTCTAACTTAATTTTATTTCCTGAAATTTTCAAGAAATTTTAAAAGTACTTGCCCGTGTCAAATTAGTCATGCCCGTGACCGGGGCCTGTTACTTTAATTCCAGCAAAATCTGTTGTCTGCAAATAAAAAATGACCTTTTCAAATTTTTCGTCGAACTCAGCTCGACGATTTGACTCCAGACAAGGCGCCAACATTCAACATCAGCATTCGACGAACTTGAAGCTCCACTTGATGAAATATGCCAGCTTATCAGCACTCGACTTTCGTCTAGCTCCACTCAAAAAAATATGCTAGCTTCTCAGCATTCGACAAACTTGAAGCTCAACTCGACCCTGGTCTCCACTCGACGCTTGTTTCCACTCGACGCTTGCAACCAGTCAATGCCAACTTTCATTGAACGTAGAACAATGCTGTGCTCGATGAATTTCCCCAGTCCCAGCGGTCGATGAAATCATTGCTGCGCTCGATGATTTCCGCCAGACTTCAGCGCTCGACGAATTAATGCAGATATGAGCTCGACGAAATTTTGCCAGCTCGACGAATTTTACTGAGACTTCTCCACTCGACGAATTTTTGCCAGCTGCGTTCGACAATTCCTGTGAAGAAATAAAATGTGCTGTCCTGCTCCCGCTGCTACTACAACGTGGCCAATCATCAACTTTTTAGGCTTTCCCTACACACTAGAGTGCCACCTTTTGTATTTTTTGCTTATAAATAAATCTTCTCTGTAAGATCAAATGTTCCCTTTTTTGAACCATTTTGCTTGGGGAAGGTGCTGCTAGGATGCTTTCCATTCTATGTAAGGAGAATTTTCTCCCCCTCTCTTTTGTTTTTGTTTTAACTTTTCTGTAACTTCTTTTTGTCTTAATAACATATGTGTTTTTCTTCTCCTTATATCGTCTTGGAATGCATCTGAGTGCCCTTCCTTAAGAAATCTTATTTATCTCTTATTTTTCTTTATTTTTCTATGTGTGTGTGTGTATGTGTGTGTATGAGTATAGATTTATGCTTTTGAGTTTTTGTTATTTTGTTACTTAGTTTTGTTTAGATTTAGGATTTTGTTCTTTTTATTTCATCCTTATAAATGTATAAAAGTGTATTCAAAGTGTTTTTTATTTTTCTTTAACTTAGATTTTCTCTTTTAGATTGTAAAACTTTTTGTTCCTTTTTAACTTTATTTCCACTTTTTACACACTTTTATGAAGTTATAAGAATGTATTTGTAGTCGTTTAATTTTTCAAGCACTTTTATTTTTGCTTTTATTTTGAAAAACTTTTGCTCATTTAATTTTTGTTGGGTATTGTATCCACAATGTACCTGATTTGAAGAAGCCCCTGAGCAAGCCAAGGTAAATAGACAGTGTGTTTGATGAAATCTTTCTAGTTGTGCTTGCAGTTATTTCACGCTAAGTACACACCAATGTCAAGGTGCAGTGGGTCAATATACACGGGTCTGCGCGACGTAATCCCTCGTTGAGCAGATCAGTGTGTTGGCCTACGTGTACTCTCTCTATTGGGGTGTACTTAATTTCAAGTACAGGTCTATGATAATGCAAGAACAGACAAGGAGCAAGGATGGGCCAAAGACCAGCTCACGGGTTGAAAGACGAGAATCGTCTAAGTGTAAATCGTCGAGAATCACTAAGTGATTCTCGCCGATTCGTCGAGAATCACTTGTGATTCTCGACGAGTCATCGAGAATCACTAAATGATTCTCGCCAGGTTGGGCCGGCTGTCTCGACGCAGTCAGAAAATCCTCTTAAGGCAGAATCGTCGAGAATCACTAAGTGATTCTCGCCGATTTGTCGAGAATGACTTTGCATTCTCGACGATTCGGCGAGAATCAAATGTGATTCCCGCCGATTCTCCCCGGCCTGTATAACCTGTGATGCCAGAATTCGCCAAGTAGAATTCGGCGAGAATCGTAAGTGATTCTCGCTGATTTGTCGAGAATCACATATGATTCTCGCCGAATTTGACTTGGGCAAATTTCTGACATTTCTTGGACCGGTCTAGGTTTCCAACGGTATTTCGAACCGGACTTAGGTCTTTGATTTGGTGGGGCCCACAACGGTCATCTTTATGACCTAGTGTATAAATACACAAGTATTGGTGTACAGTATTTTACACGGATATAGAATACGAAAGCCAGCGGCCGTCAAACCCTAAATTCGCGAACCTGCTCCGTCTCTGTCGCCGCCGCTCATACAGTGATCACTGTTGCTGATCTCGATCTCCTCCAGATCCCCGGTGATAGAAGCCAAGTCTTGCACAACGTCTCACACGTCTAACCAGAGATCTTTTGTCTCTTGATTTGAGATAGGGAAATCCATCCCCGTCCGAATCGATTGAGACGATCGATCCTAGTGTGACCGTTGGAAGACCTTGCCGACTTCGCTAAGAAGATTGAATCTCCAGTGCTTTGCTACTGTTTTCAGTTGCCGCCGCCAACACCGAGAGCCTAGCCGCCGCTCGTCGTCGCCGCCGGTCTCGGGTAGATTCTCTCCAAGAAAGATCTAGGGTTGTGGACTTTTCGTTGCCTACAAGAACAAGTAGTCTAACGAAAAGGGACACCTAGATCTTCAAGTTGTTTGTATTTTCTTATACACTCTAATTTCGTTTTCATTGTAAAGGAACATTTGGTTCCTAGTTATACGGTTAGGTGCAACCCGTGTTGTGGGAGTGTTGACTCCTACGTGTGGAAGGGTTCCTTCCGATAGTGCAAGGATTGGATTTCAATCCTGTTGGTGAAGTGACCGAGTCGTCCCTGTATTGGGAGATAGGTCGAAGGGGGAAAGTGGATGCACCCAAATCGGGGAACCACTATATATTGCCTGTGTTATTTTCTATGCTATGTGTTTTGTTTTGATTCTGCAGGTACACTTTTAATTCCGCAAATACGCTGCAAGTCCCCTATCCTTCCCATAGGTGAATGTAGTTGACACTAGGTGGACTTTTAAGTAATTGTAGATGATCACTCTCGGTTTTCGTGGGTGTTCTTTTTAAAGCGCAAGTCTGATACGTTTGACATCTTCACCAGTTTTGTCAAGCAGATACAGAACGAACTTAACTGCTCAGTGGTCAAAATCAGAAGTGACCACGGAACAGAGTTTGAGTCTGGGGCTATGACAGAGTTCTGTGAAGAGCTTGGTATCTTTCATGAGTTCTCCTCCCCTCGCACTCCTCAACAAAATGGAGTGGCGGAGAGGAGGAATAAAACACTCATTGAGGCGTGCACGACAATGTTGAATGACGCTTCTCTTCCAGAATACTTCTGGGCCGAGGCTGTCAATACAGCTTGTCATGTACAAAACCGGGCGTTGATCAACAAGATCCATCGTAAGACTCCTTATGAGCTACTGAAAGGCAAGAAACCAACCATGTCCTATCTGAGGATCTTTGGATGCAAATGTTATGTACTGAATAATGGGAAGTACCCTCTTCGAAGGCATATTCATGGGCTATAGTAGCCACAGCCGGGCTTATAGAGTTTTCAACAAGAAAACCCTAGTGGTAGAGGAATCAATAAATGTTGTACTTGATGAAGGAAGCTTGCTTAATTGCAAGACTTCTAGTTGTCTTCCTGAAGCTGCAGGTGCCAGACTCGAAAAGTTACAACTGGATGATTCCGAGAAAGATGCAACTCCAAAATACGTCAAGGTCTCCATATCAACGCCGATCAGAGAAGTTGAAGATCAAAATGAAGCAAATCCTTTAGAAGAAGGAGATGCCCAAGAAGTAGTCGAAGCACCTGATGCAAGAATTCTAGAGCTCAGACACGTGAGGGATCATCCCAGAAATCAAATCATTGGAGATCCCCGAGACGGTATCAGAACTCGCCGAGGTACTCTTAACGAGATCTTGCATCTTAGCTTTCTGTCATAGGTTGAGCCAAAGAAGTTCGACGAAGCGAACAAAGATGCATCATGGATTTTGGCCATGCAAGATGAGCTGCATCAATTCAAAAGATGCAAAGTCTGGACACTGGTTCCCAGACCGAAGACGCAAAATGTGATTGGCACCAAGTGGATCTTCAGAAACAAGTTGGATGAAAATGGAGTCATCATCAAGAACAAAGCCAGACTGGTGGCTCAAGGATACAGACAGGAGGAGGGGATTGACTTTGACCAGACGTTTGCACCAGTTGCACGGCTCGAGGCAATCCGGCTATTCCTAGCCTATGCCTCTCACAAAGGATTCACAGTCTATCAGATGGACGTGAAATCGGCTTTCTTGAATGGAGATTTGAAAGAGGAAGTATACGTTGCTCAACCTCCAGCTTTTGTCAATCCTACTTATCCTAATCATGTATATTTTCTTAATAAAGCGCTATATGGCCTAAAACAAGCTCCTCGAGCTTGGTATGAGACATTGTCTAGTTTTCTTCTTGAGAACAAGTTCTCTAGAGGAAAAATAGATAAGACATTGTTTCTCAGGGAAGTCAAAGGCAAGATTTTGCTGGTGCAAATCTATGTTGATGACATTATATTCGGCTCAATGGACAACAATCTTTGCAAAAAGTTTTCCAAACTTATGCAAGGAAAGTTTGAAATGAGCAGTATGGGAGAGCTGAAGTATTTCTTGGGACTTCAAGTGAAACAGTCTGAGGAAGGAATCTTCATTTCTCAGACGAAGTTCACAAATGAACTCCTCAAGAAATTCAGAATGGAGAATGCAACCTCTATGAGGACTCCAATGGGATCCACCATGTCTCTGGATAAGGATGAGAAAGGGAAACCTTTTGATGAAACCAAATACAGAAGCATCATTGGATCTCTGCTCTATCTTACTGCGAGTAGACCGGATATCATGTTATCCACATGTGTTTGTGCCAGATTTCAGGTGAACACTAAGGAATCTCATTATGTCGCTGCAAAGTGAATTCTTAGATACCTTAAAGGTACCCCTAATCTTGGCTTATGGTACCCGAGAAGCAATGATGTCGAGCTAATAGGGTTTTCAGATGCTGATTTTGCAGGAAGTAGGGATGACAGGAAAAGCACCTCCGGGACGTGTCAATTCCTCGGAAGAAGGCTTATTTCATGGAACAGCAAGAAGCAGAATTGTGTAGCAACCTCCACTGCAGAGTCTGAGTACATCTCGGATGGCAGCTGTTGCGCACAACTCCTATGGATAAGAAACCAGTTAGCCGACTATGACCTCCAGTTCAAGGAAGTACCAATGTACTGCGACTCCTCAAGTGCAATTGCTATTGCCAACAATCCGGTATTGCACAGCAGAACGAAGCATATTGAAGTGCGCTACCACTTCATTCGGGAGCACGTGGAGAACAAGAACATCTCTCTCTGCTATGTCCCCACGGACAAGCAGATTGCAGATATTTTCACAAAGCCCTTAGACGAGGCCAAGTTCAGTCTCTTCAAAACTGAATTGGGAATGCTCAACTATGAGGAATGAAGACTCCAGAAGCTCCTGGGTCGTGCATCTAGGGGGAGCATCTGCCAGGAACTCAAGTGTAAGCATAGGTGCACGAACTGAGGGGGAGCATAGTGTCAAATGCACCAGACCCAGATTTGCAGAAGCCGAAAAGGGGGAGATTACCCTCTCGGCTAAGGCTAAGGTGGCTCCAAGTTTGCTCCCAAGTAATTGGTAATGAATATCTCTCAACTCAATTTTAAGTTTATGATTTTCATTCCTATATGCTCTATTCACCTTAGCTTGTAGGGTTTAGGCTTCTTCAAATAGGGGGAGATTATTGGGTATTGTATCCACAATGTACCTGATTTGAAGAGGCCCCTGAGCAAGCCAAGATAAATAGACAGTGTGTTTGATGAAATCTTTCTAGTTGTGCTTGCAGTTATTTCACGCTAAGTACACACCAATGTCAGGGTGCAGTGGGTCAATATACACGGGTCTGTGCGACGTAATCCCTCGTTGAGCAGATCAGTGTGTTGGCCTATGTGTACTCTCTCTATTGGGGTGTACTTAATTTCAAGTACAGGGCAATGATAAAGCAAGAGCAGACAAGGAGCAAGGATGGGCCAAAGACCAGCTCACGGGTTGAAAGACGAGAATCGTCTAAGTGTAAATCGTCGAGAATCACTAAGTGATTCTCACCGATTCGTCGAGAATCATTTGTGATTCTCGACGAGTCGTCGAGAATCACTAAATGATTCTCGCCAGGTTGGGCCGGCTGTCTCGACGCAGTCAGAAAATCCTCTTAAGGCAGAATCGTCGAGAATCACTAAGTGATTCTCGCCGATTCGTCGAGAATGACTTTGCATTCTCGACGATTCGGCGAGAATCAAATGTGATTCCCGCCGATTCTCCCCAGCCTGTATAACCTGTGATGCCAGGATTCGCCAAGTAGAATTCGGCGAGAATCGTAAGTGATTCTCGCCGATTCGTCGAGAATCACATACGATTCTCGCCGAATTTGACTTGGGCAAATTTCTGACATTTCCTGGACCGGTCCAGGTTTCCAGCGGTATTTCGAACCGGACTTAGGTCTTTGCTTTGGTGGGGCCCACAACGGTCATCTTTATGACCTAGTGTATAAATACACAAGTATTGGTATACAGTGTTTTACACGGATACAGAATACGAAAGCCAGCGGCCGTCAAACCCTAAATTCGCGAACCTGCTCCGTCTCCGTCGCCGCCTCTCGTACAGTGATCACCGTTGCTGATCTCGATCTCCTCCAGATCCCCGGTGATAGAAGCCAAGTCTTGCACAGCGTCTCACGCGTCTAACCAGAGATCTTTTGTCTCTTGATTTGAGATAGGGAAATCCATCCCCATCCGAATCGATCGAGACGATCGATCCTAGTGTGACCTTTGGAAGACCTTGCCGACTTCGCTAAGAAGATTGAATCTCCAGTGCTTTGCTGCTGTTTTCAGTTGCCACCGCCAACACCGAGAGCCTAGCCGCCGCTCGTCGCCGCCGCCGGTCTCAGGGAGATTCTCTCCAAGAAAGATCTAGGGTTGTGGACTTTTCGTTGCCTACAAGAACAAGTAGTCTAACAAAAAGGGACACCTAGATCTTCAAGTTGTTTGTATTTTCTTATACACTCTAATTTCGTTTTCATTGTAAAGGAACATTTGGTTCCTAGTTGTAGGGTTGGGTGCAACTCGTGTTGTGGGAGTGTTGACTCCTACGTGTGGAAGGGTTCCTTCCGATAGTGCAAGGATTGGATTTCAATCCTGTTGGTGAAGTGACCGAGTCATCCCTGCATTGGGAGATAGGTCGAAGGGGGAAAATGGACGTACCCAAATCGGGGAACCACTATATATTGCCTGTGTTATTTTCTGTGCTGTGTGTTTTGTTTTGATTCTGCAGGTACACTTTTAATTCCGCAAATACGCTGCAAGTCACCTATCCCCCCCATAGGTGAAGGTAGTTGACACTAGGTGGACTTTTAATTTTTATTTCTTCTTTTTATGCATTTCTAGCATATTCTAACGGTAGAAATATTGTAGTTTTATTTTTTCTGTTACTTTGTTTTTCTTATTTTCGTTTGTGTGCATGATTGTATGAGTTAGATTTTTATCGTTTTCATTCTTTCAAGTAGAGTGCGTATGTGTATGAGATAATATTTACCGCTTTCAATTTTCCTCTTACTCGTTTGAGTAGGACTCGCAATTTCTCGCCTACTCGTTCGAGTAGGACTTGTCATTTTATCGCTTTGATTTCCCGCCTACTCGTTTGAGTAGGACTCACACTTTATCGCTTTATTTACTGCTTTCATTTCCCGCCTACTCGTTTGAGTAGACTCGCACTTTATCGCTTTCTTTACTACTTTCTTTACTGCTTTCATTTCCGGCCTACTCATTTGAGTAGGACTTGAATTTCAATTATGCATTTTCTTTTCATAAGCCATACCCATTCCGATGAGTGGCTAATCTCTCTTAGACCTCAGTTCGAAGAACATTGGGACAGATAAAATCATTTTAAATAATTAAAGGTCTTTTTTTCATGTTAATTAAAGCACTTAATGTTTGCTCTGGGTATACGACGTGTAGGACCACATATCGATGTGTGGGCTCTATTTCCGTTGTCCATATGCTAGCTTGCCGAGAGGCCGTGCGTATGGACCGATCACCCTTGGGTAAAGAGAATTACGTGCATAACCTCAAGAGAGGAGAAGCGTAATTCTTCCGGATTGGGTTCCCCACCTAGTAGCGGGAGGAATCCTTCATTGAACGAGAGTTCGGTTGAATACTCTTAATGTTCAGGTGAGCGATAGCCCTAGAGATAGGTGAGCTCATTCTTTTGGAGCCTCCACGGCCAAGTCGCCCATTAATTAATTTGAAATTTAGGATCTCTAATTATTAAAAGTTATTTTAGTTCAAATCGATTCGGTTCCGATGCGTTATTTCTTCTTCGGCTTTTATTTTATGCATTTTTATATATATCCGCCTTAGATAATTAAATAATCACACGACAAAATATTATTGGTAAAATAATAGTCCCTCTAGGGAAAGTATAGAAATAGTCAACTCGTCCTCGAGAACAATGCGACCCCGATATTCCCAACTGGAATATCCTATACTACACGCGATAGGTGCACTTGCCTCCTTTCGTTAAAACTCGGTTTCAACTTTTATATCTAATAAAATCCACGCGCCTCGCTATTCAAACTAAATAAACCACAAACCAAAATAAATAAGCCGCGAGTTTTAACCAACAAGTTTTTGGCGCCATTGCCGGGGAGTTTCCGAGTTATTATTTTGAATTTCTGGAGCCTATTACTTTTACCTTTCTATTTTTTTATTATTTCATATATATATATATTTATCTATAAAAAAAATGAAATGACGTCGTTTCATAAAAAAAAAAAAACTAAAAAACTAAAAAATTTAAAAACTACAAAACAAAAAATTTTAAAAAACAAAAAAACTAAAAATTTTAAAAAAACAAAAAAAAAACAAAAACTAAAAATAAAAAAAAACAAAAAAAACTAAAAATAATAAAAAAACTAAAAGACTAAAATTTTAAAAAAACTAAAAAATAAAAAAATCTAAAAAAACTAAAAAACTAAAAAACTAAAAAATATCTAAAAACCTTTAAAACTCTACTTAAAAACAAAAAAAATTCTTCCCCCTTTGTCTTAATATTTTTTTCTATTTCGAAAATAAAAAATAATTTTTTTTATTATGTAATATAATTTTAAAAATAAAAGGCCGGCCACCTGCTTTTTCCCTTCCTTTTTTTCTTTCTCTCTTACCAAAATCCAAAACATTTTATTTCGAAAAACCTACCTAAATAAAAAAAACTACAAAAAAAATCCCCCCATGTATTAATTTGTTTTCTTTTCTTGCAAATCAAAAATTATAAATAGTAAAAAAAAAATTATTTTCTCGCCTCGACTTCATCTCGCGCTATTGTGAGCGATAGGAGAACGCACTTCAGTAATGCCCAAATGACTAAGACGTTAGTTCAATATGGAGTTACACACATACTTGCCCCCTACCACCCGCAAACTTCTGTCCAAGTTTATCTTTTTCATTTTTTTATTATATTTTTGCTCTTTGTTCTTAATAATGTAGGGTTTCTAAACAGGCCTCCCCGAATGCATTTCAGGGAAGTCTCCTACCTCCTGTGCTCATTTTTTTGTGCATACCTGCATTTTTTTCATATCGTTCCACATACGTATATTGCAATATTGGGGACAATGTTGGAATTAAGTATGAGGGTGTTTTCCTATTTTCTGCACTTTCTTTTTTCCGCACTTTTATATTCTACAATCATTAATAATTTCAAAAAAATATACAAAAATGTTGGGTACACTGAAAAATATGTACCATATTCGGAGAAACCTCCCCTTACTCAATGATATACATCAGTTTGTATTTAATGAGATGTTTGTGTTTCATTGTGCAGGTGTAAGGTTTGCAAGAAAATTCTCTAAATACAAGTGTCGACACGTGTGAAGAATTGTATCGACACCCAGAAGTTGTGTCGACACTAGAAGCAAGGCCTGTGTCGACACCCAGACATTGTGTCGACACCTGAAGAAGAAGTTGTGTCGACACCCAGAATGGTGTCGACACTTGAGGCAGGAATTGTGTCGACACCTGAACCAGAAGCTGTGTCGACACCCAGTAATTGTGTCGACACCTGAAGAAGGTTTGTATCGACACGCAAGACTTGTATCGACACACACTCAACGCCATCTATCAACAACAACTATACTGAGTCTGAAGGGATTGTGTCGACACACAAGACTTGTGTCGACATACCCTCAACGACATCTGGACATACACTCAATGCCATCTGTCAGCATCAGCTATGTCAAGACCAGGAGCAGTTGTGTCCATACAGGACTTGTGTCAACACACACTCAACGACATCTGGACATACACTCAACGCCGTATGTCAGCATAAGTTATGTCGAGACCAGGAGCAGTTGTGTCGACACACAGGATTTGTGTCGACACATCTAACAGAAGTTGTGTTGAGTAGCAGAAGAATGAATATGTCGACACATGGAGTGTTGTTTCGACATCATCAAGACTTGTGTCGACACTTAGTCAATTTGTGTCGACACATGTGAAGCAGTTTGCTGAGTTGTTCATTCTAAGTTATAAAGTCTTTGAAGTATCAACTGTCATGACTGGTGACTCGATAACTGTCATAACCACAGGTCTGACACCTTTGTCAGAACTGTCAGAAGGTTTTTACAAACCAGATCAGCCGGTAATCATGAGGAAACTCTATATAAGGGACTTATCCTTGATAACCAGAGATAACTAAGAAAGTGAATCATTCAGAGAGAGAATTCAACAACAAGAAAAGGGGAAACCCTTAAGAAGGCAGATCCAGAACAGTCTGTAAGAAAGATTCAGATTTTATTCTAAATTTAAGGAGGGAGCTATCTGAAGATCAACTTCTACATCAAGTGAAGATCAACCTTATTTTGTTCAATCAAGAAGCTTTGAAACAGCTAAGTCAGGTTGGATCTGAAGATTCAGTTTATTCAAGAACTGACCAAGAAGCTCACACCAATAGAGAGTTCTATCTGGTGAAATTTCTGTACCTTTTAAAACATTCGATTTCTTGTAGGATCTTTTGTAAGATCTGAGTTATAAGCCTGTAATTATAAAGGCTGAGGTAGGGCTGAGAGCCTGAGGTGTAGGACTTGTGAAAGTCTGAGTTGTAAGCCTAGTGATAAAGACTGAGGTAGGACTGAGTCCTAAGGTAGGGTTCTTGGGAAGAATCTGAGGTAAAACTTGTATAGTATGAGCTGTAGGAACCAATCTGGTTCTGAGTTGTAAGATTATTGGATCTGAGTAAGTGAAAGGAAGTTGGGCTGAATCCAGTTCTCTACTGCATAGGCGAAGGGGGAAAGTGGATGTACCCATACCTTGGTGAACCACTATAAATCTGGTGTATGCTTTGCTGTGATTATTGTGCTTTTATTGAATTTTCTGTGCTGAGTTAGAACTAGCAAATTGCATAAAATTCTTAAAGAAAATTAGAACCTATTCACCCCCCTCTAGGTGTCTAGGCTCTTGAAATCAAGTCTTTGAAGTGGTATAAGAGGGAGGTTACTCAAAGATAGACCTAACAGTCTGAGTGAATCTCTAAGGCAATTAACAGATTTCAAGAATGGGTTCAAATGAGAATTAGAAGGAATTTTGATCTATGAAACTGCCTATCTGCAGGAAAGAATGCTTTAGCATATGGAAGGAAAGGGTCAGGTTGTTCATGGAAGCATCTGATCAAAGAATCTACACCACAGTATAAGAAGCTCCCTTCATTCCAATGAAGGTATCAGCTCTAGATGCAAATATTAAAACCCCTAAGAGCTATTCTGAAATGACTAAGGATAAGATCATCCTGGTAACACTAGACAAAAGATCACAAAACATTATTGTAAGTGCTATAAATGATGCCACATTTCAGAATTGATGCATTGCAAAACCTCTAAGGAGATGTGGGACACCTTGATTGTCTACATTAAGTGAACTGAAGAAGTTAGAGAAGACAGGAAATCTATGTTGATTCAAGAATATGAGAGCTTTAGACAAGCCAAGTCTGACAGCATAGCTGAATATTACAAGAAGTTCTTCAGGATAGTAAATGAGCTGATGACCTATGGAAGAGTCTTCAGCACATATGAATTGAATGACAAGTTTCTCAAATCACTAACAAAGGATTGGGACACAAAGATATGTGCCATCAGAGAGGTGGCCAGGCTTGCTAATACACCTCCACCCACACTATTTGGAAAGCAGCTATCATATGAAATGCAACTCACTACTAGAAAAGAGGAGGAGAAAAGCAGTAGGTCTGAGTATAAAGAGAAGTCAGTAGCCTTCAAGGCTGAAGGCACAAGAAAGGGTAGGAGAAAGTCTACTTCTCCACCCAGAAGGAGTGCTGAGGCAGAAGAAGAAAATCCTGACAACAACATATCAGATAGCCATACCTCTGATGAGGACTTTACTGCCTTTACAAGGCAATTTCAAAGGTTCATGAAAAAGAAGAAATGGAGAACCAGGCCATCAACATCCTTCTCCAAGGATGAGTATTACAAGAAAAAGAAGACTTCCAAGGAGGACAGGTATGCCTCAAAACCTAGTAAACAAACTAATTCTAAGATTGTATGCTATTATTGCAATAGGCCTGGACATGTCATAGCTGGCTGTCCAGACAAGAGGACTGAATCTAAGGACAAGAAGAAGAATTAAGTGAAAGGAAAGAAGGAGAAATCCTTTGCTGCTCAGAAGTAGAAGAGTTGGACAGACTCTTCATCTTCAGGATCAGGAGAAAAAGATGATGCAGAAGCATATGTTGGGCTGTTCTCAACAGAAGAGGATTCTAGGGAACTAGAATTCATACAAATACTGAACTCCATAAAGTGAGTGGAAGACTATTGTTGTAGAGGGCTGCTGGCTGTGTCAGAAAATGATCAGTGCCAGGATCAGCCTGGTCCAAGTAAGGTATATAATTCTCCCTTAGCTTCTGATTATTTTACTGGATTAGAATCAGTAGCATCAAATTCAAGAGAAGTGGATGGTTCTGATTCTGAGGGGGATGTACATCAACTCATTAATGAGTATTGTGGGCTGTTACAAGCTCTGAGGAGGAGCAAGTTTCTTATCAAGGAGCTTGCCAAGGAAATTGAGTCGCTTAAGCAGGCTGCATCAGATTCAGCCATGTTGATAGATTTAAAACTGAAGGAGGTTGCCAAACTGAAAAACATTACTATTATTCAGATGGGCACAATCTCTTTCAAGGAAAATCATATCAAGAAATTGGAGGCAAAACTTCAGCAAGAAAGAGAGTTAGTGGCTAAATTCTCTAAGCCAAAATCTGTCTTGCCCTTAATAGACAATTTCATTTCTCATAAAGGATAGATTGGTCTAGGTTTTAAGGGAAGAACTAGGGCCATCAATTCTCATAGAAAAGGTAAGGCTCCAGTTCAGCCACTAGCTACAAAGCCCCCTATTTTCTTTAGGAAAGTGATGCAACCTACAAACAGGTATGATCATTATATTACTCGTGGTCACTGTGAGTATGGAGATATCATGGGCAAGGGTGCAAATGCCAATAGGTCACTCTATAGGCAAGCTCATCAGGTTCAAAAGGAATTCTTGGGGTTTGCTGCTCCAGCACCTACACTTAACAGGACTGCTGACAACAAAGTTGTGAAGTCTATACCTAAAAGAAGGTACAATAAATTTGAGTGTTGGTGTTATGGCAAGTTGGGACACTTTGCCATGGATTGCTGGTTCAACACAAATATTAAAACCAAGAATAGTTTACCTGTCAGAATAGCTGCAAGATTTCATACTAACAAGGACCTAGGACCCAATAACAATTTGGGTTCTAAGGATAAGTTATTCTTTATTTGATGTAGGAGAATCCAAGTGGCCATACCCCTATATTGTACTTGGATAGTGGATGTTCCAGACACATGACTGGAACAAGAAGAATGTTGAGGGACTATATACCCATAGAGAATGGACCCAAAGTAATCTTTAGTGGATTAGAAAAAAATCATCAAAGGATTTGGTAACATTTCTAGTGATTCAATTACTATCACTAAAGTGGCTCATGTGAAGGGTATAAAACATAACCTAATTAGCATAAGTCAACTTAGTGATCTAGGTTATGACATCTCTTTCCTCAAAGGGGAGTGCCAAATAAGGATGTCAAGTGATCAAGAGATCATTTTGACTGGCACTAGGAAAGGGAATGTATATTGTCTTAACCTAGATTGTTAGTTTAACAACTCACCCATTTGTCTAGTTGCAGGAGAGAAAGCTTCACTATGTGTCAAATGGTATAAGAGGCTAGCTCATCTGAACTATAAGTCAATAGGACAGCTGTTCAGCATGGGGTTAATGAGGAATGGTCCTTAAGTCAAGTGCAATAAAGAGGGTGTGTGTTTAGCTTGCCAAAAGGGCAAACAGACTAAGTCCTCTTTCCATGCACTTGATTCCAAAGATTCAATGAGATGTTTATATCTCTTGTATATAGATTTGTTTGGTCCAATGCCAGTTCATAGTCTTGGTAGGAAAGCATACACACTTGTTATTATGGATGACTATTCTAGATATACATGGGTTTTCTTCTTGAGGCAGAAATCTAAAACCCCTACTATTTTCCAGACTTTCGTTAGACAAATTCAGAATGAATATAACAATTCAGTGGTCAAAATCAGAAGTGACCATGGAATTGAATTTCAGTCTGAATGTATGACAAAGTTCTGTGAAGAACTTGGGATTCATCAGGAATTCTCCTCACCTAGAACTCCCCAGCAAAATAGAGTTGCTGAAAGAAAGAATAAGACTCTAATTGAGGCAAGTAGAATACTACTTAGTGACACTACTCTCCATGAGTACTTCTAGACAGAGGCAGTAAATACTGCATGTCATGTACTCAATAGAGCCTCCATCAATGAGAAACATAAGATGACTTCCTAAAAGACTTTGAAAGGCAGAAAACCAAACATTTCATACTTCAGAATCTTTGGTAGCAAGTGTTATGTTCTAGTTAATGGTAAGCACTACCAAACAAAGTTTGCTGCCAAATCCCTAGAAGGGATATTTGTTGGGTACAATAATAATAGTAGGGCATACAGAATCTACAAATTGACTACCTAAGTTGTAGAAGAATCTGTCCATGTTGTATTTGATGAGTCTAAGTTGATTAACAATGAATTATCTAGCTCTTCAGTTAGTTCTATAGGTCTAACAGACAGGCTGTACAAGCTGACCATCAATGAAGTTCCTGCTAGGATGGATGAAGAAAAAGATGCATACTGTCCACGGGGAGAACAAGACTCACTGGATGAAGAAGATAATGAGGAGCATCAGGTTGAGGAAAATGAAGAAGGGCATGAGGTTGACGGATTTCCCACAGCAAGAAGACACTTGAAGGATCATCCAGCTCACCAAATCATTGGTGATGCAAGTCAAGGTGTTATAACAAGGTGCAAGAGTATGAATACAGTTCTATGTTCTAGCTTCTTATCACAAATAGAACCCAGGAAGTTTGAAGAAGCCATGCTAGACACAAACTAAATTGATGCTATGAAAGAAGAGCTGAATCAATTCAAAAGATGTAAAGTCTCGGAACTGGTTCCTAAACCAAAGGATCACAACATTATAGGAACCAAGTGGATCTACAGAAACAAACTTGATAAGAATGGCACTATAATCAAGAACAAGGCCAAACTAGTAACACAAGGCTACAAGCAAGAGGAAGGGATTGGCTTTGATCAAACTTTTGCCCTAGTGGCAAGGCTGGAGGCTATAAGGTTGTTCTTGGCCTATGCTGCCTATCAAGGGTTCAAGGTATATCAGATGGATGTAAAGTCAGCATTTCTGAATGGTGACTTAAAAGAGGAAGTCTATGTTGAACAACCCTCAGGTTTTGTAGATTCTTATTATCCTGATTATGTATATAGTCTTAGGAAAGCTCTATATGGTTTGAAATAAGCCCCTAGGGCTTGGTATGAAACCTTGTCTGTTTTTCTTATTGAGAATAAATACTCTAGAGGAAAGATAAACAAAACTCTATTCTTTAGAGAATCTAAAGGCAAGATAATCGTAGTCCAGATATATGTTGATGACATTATCTTTGGATCTACTAAAAACAACTTTTGTAGAAAGTTTGCCAAACTTATGCAAGGGAAGTTTGAGATAAGCAATTTGGGTGAGCTGAAGTTCTTCTTAGGACTTCAAGTTAGACAAACTGATGATGGATTGTCCATATCCCAGTCTAAGTTCACCAAGGAGTTGATTAAGAGATATGGAATGGACTCAGTCTCCACCATGAAAACTCCAATGGGAACAAGTATGCCTATAGGCAAAGATGAGACAGGGAAATCTATTGCTGAGTCTTTGTATAGAGGGATAATTGGCTCCCTACTCTACATGACTGCTAGTAGACCTGACATCATGTATGCTACATGTGTCTGTTCTAGGTACCAAGCTTGCCCAAAGGAATATCATTATACTGCACTAAAGAGAATTTTGAGATATCTTAAGGGAACACCTAATTTAGGTCTTTGGTACCCTAAGAATAGAGATTTCTTACTAACAAGCTTCTCAGATACAGACTTTGCAGGATGCAAAGAAGACAGGAAGAGTACTACCGGAACTTATCAATTCCAAGGTGGAAGACTGGTGTCATGGTGCAACAAGAAACAAATAAGTGTAGCTATATCAACAACTGAGTCTTAGTATGTAGCTGTAGGAAGTTGCTGTGCACAGTTGTTGTGGATAAAGCACCAACTTGAAGATTATTACATCAAGGTAAGTAGAATTCCATTGTTTTGTGATTCTACTAGTACTATTTCTATTGCTAAGAATCCTGTATCACACAGTAGAACCAAGTATATAGAAATTAAGTTTCATTTCATCAGAGAACATGTTGAGAAGGAAGATATTAGTCTAGAATTTGTGAACATAAATAATCAAATAGCTGATATATTTACAAAACCTCTGGATGAAATTAAATTCAATTATTTTAAAATTGAATTAGGTATGTTGAACCTAGAATAGGTTAGCACAAACTTCCCTAAGTAGAATATGTAAGCACAAAATTTCTCAAGAAATTTGTCTAAGTACAAAGTTTGTGTCGACACAAGCAAATTGTGTCGACACACTCAGTATGTTGTGTTGACAAAGAAAAAGGATGTGTCGACACAGAAACAGTATCTGTGTCGACAGAAGAATAGGTGTCGACATAACTATGTCGAGACATGACCAACCCATGTCGACACTGACACAAGTATATCGACACATAGATATATCGACACATAGACATGTCAACTAAAATAAGTTTTGTCGAGATCTAAGTCTTTTATGTCGACACATGTACAGCTATGTCGACAAGTATTATTACTAAATAAGATGCGTCCTTTGACCTACCCTTTACCAGTAGACTATAAATAGGGGGAGACAAAATCTGGTCGACTACGCCTTTAGATTTCTCGACTTTAGACCTTGTGTCGACATGGATATTCACTTCTCTTCTCTTTTCCCTCTCTTTCTCGTCAATGGAGCCCCACCAGGATGACTAGGTGAATGAAGGTTATGATCTGGTTCGTGGGGGATGCACGACAGCTTCACAAGACATCCAGGGTGTAATTACCGTAATTTCGAAAATTGGTTTGGAGTTCTTGGTCTCAGAACCAACAAGAATTTGGAAAAAGGAAGTATTGGAATTCTATTCATCAGCAACTATGGACACTGAAGGGAAGAAGATCAAAACCACAGTTCAGGATTCCCGAGTGAAACTAAAACTAAAGACAATCAGGAAATCACTCCAACTTCCCCTGGTTAAGGATGATGATGAAATAGTTCCATCCATGAATAAAGAAGCACTAAGTTGGTGCGGGCTGTACCCTAATACCAAAGTTGGATCATCCATTACCCGGAAAGGGATGAATTCCAAAGGAAAGTTTCTGTCTGAAATAGTAGGCAAGGTGATTCTGTGTAAGACTGGTGGACATGACAAAATTTCAGTCTACATGTTCAATCTAATGACAAGGGTCATATTCACTATAAAAATAGACTAGGCATCAATAGTATTTGACAAGATCCAAGGAGTAAAGAAACCAAATTTGGGTAGGATCCTAAGTTTATGTCTATCTTCAATAATACCAGATGTTATGAACCAACTGCCAGGATCCAAGATAAACTATATGAGGAGGATGGGCATGAGAATTCTATCCAGATGGGATAGAGTATTGACCAAAGAGGTTTCTACTCCAAAGAAATAGGTCAAGAAGGATAAGAAGAAGAAAGAAATAGTTCAACAAGCAGAATCCTCCAGTGATTCTGAAGAAGAGATAGTCTTCAGTTTAGATGAAAACCAACAACAAAAAGAAGCTCAAGATCAAGTAGAGAGCAGTCATCACCCAAAGCAAATGATAGCCTCCACTCCAGGGGGAGAACACCCTGAACCAGCAGTACAAGACACTGAACTATCTGAGCTGCCTGCCCAAGGGGGAGGCATTGTTGTAGCTACTCTGGAGAGTGAGTATGCTGCTGATACAGTGATGGACATTATATCAGATTTAAACAAAGAAGCACTAGAAATTGCTGAGAAGGAAGCACAAGCTGTGTAGATGAAGGATACAACTCAAGATGAGCAAGTAAATATCTCCTATATAGAGAGGGCCCTGGACCAAAATCTGGATGTCCAGGGAGAACCTTTTGTTTCCCAAACTAATCTTATTCCTCTTATTCAGATGCAGCAGGAGGTAACTATGGAAGAGCTATTTCCTGATTTACCTGCAACAAGGACTGAGGGGGAGTAGAAAATAGAAGAAAAGGAACAGCCAAGAACTCAGGGGGAGGAGCTATTTAATGCCCCTTCTAATAATGAAACAGTTGATATAAAAAGCTCATCACAATCTTCTAATGATGAGGAAGACTCTATGGCTAAGAAGAGGAAGATAGTTGCAATTAAGAGAAGGAGCTCAGGCTATAAGAAAGCCTTACAAACAGTCACACCACCACCTGCTCCATGAATGGACTTCAGTTCATTACTGGTCCAACTGCAAGTCAAATTGGATGAACAAAGGCAGTCCTTAAAGAAATATGTGGATGAGTCAAATAAAGAACTGTAGTTTTAGCTGGCTCAAGACATTAAATCCATCAGATTTGAAGTCAATCTGAATAAGAAAGAGATGACAGATTGCTTCCACAAGGGAGGTAAGGCTGTAGTATATTTGGCTGAGCAATAACAGCTGATAAAGATTGAAGTTGAGGACATTGCAACCAAGCAAGGATATATTTTAGAAAATCAATTCAGGTCAATGAAAATCTCAGACTCCCATGAAGAAATTCTAAAAAAACTGGGAAGTATTTCTACTGATTTGAAAACTGAAATATCAAAGCAAATACAAGAAGATCTTGTTCCTATCCAAACAGCCATTGGAGCCTCTCAAAAGACTATTTCTGATTACCTGACTAAATTCAAAGCCTACTACCAAGAAGGTACAGAATATCTAGCTGATCAAATAGGGTTTCAAAAGAATGATCTGAGAGATTATATAGCTAGAGAAGTCATAAAGGGGGAGAGAATGTTAGTCAAAGCAAGCTCTGATCATGCAAAATGGGTATCTAACACCATCAGAGCTACACTTGGATTTCCACCCCTATATGAGGATGATAATACAACTGAATCTGGTGTTCAACCTGCGTACATTGAGGGTGATCAGCCAGAGGTTGCACAGGTCATTTTCCTCCAACTTATTTTGACATAGTCAAGCAAGAAGTTCAGCAAATGTATAGCCCTCCACAGGAGGCACAAAATATTATTATTGAAAAGATAGAAATGTCAGAGGCTGCCAAGGAAGCTCAAAAGGAAGCACAGATGTCCATGAAAAGGTTCAGAGAACAGGCTGAGTTGAAGCCAGATTTTGAGCAATGGAGCCCTACTTCCAGGAATATTATTTTGACTGCCTTGAAAGTTGTGAAGGACAAGACCTATGATAGGGGTAAATGGTACTATGAGCAAGAGTGGAACAAGTATCAAGATAGGCAAGAAGCCATTCTTTAGTACAAGAGGAGTGCAAAAGCTTGGAAGTTACCTGCTAATGCTCTAGAGCCTAGCAAGTACTTCCCAAAGCCTTTTCACTATTTTGAAAGGCAAAGGATAAAGGCTGAAGAACTGAAGAAGAAGGATCTGAAAGGAAATAAACCAACTAATGATACTGAACCTACTGTGCAGGCTAAGATCAGATCTGGGAAAGGAATTATAATTAAGGAGCCTAGTTTATCTTAGGATAGATAGACTAATGTCTAGAACAATGTAATCTTTTTTTTATGTTCTAAAGAAAAACATGTAAACCTAGAATTTTCTGATTTATGAATGAAATCAGTTTCAGTATTGATTTTAGTTGTTATCCGGCAGTGAAATGTTTGTACATCTATTTTTATGTGTTTTATTATGAGTGATGTATATATTTGACTAAGATTTATGACTTCTCCAAATAGGGGGAGATTGTTCGGTACACTAAAAAATATGTACCAGATTTGGAGAAGCCTCCCCTTACTCAATGATATACATCAGTTTGTATTTGATGGGATGTTTGAGTTTCATTATGTAGGTTTAAGGTTTCCAAGGAAATTCTCTAAGTATAAGTGTCGACACTTGTGAAGAATTGTGTCGACACCCAGAAGTTGTGTCGACACTAGAAGCAAGGCCTGTGTCGATACCCAGGCATTGTGTGACACCTGAAGAAGAAGTTGTGTTGACACCTAGAATTGTGTCGACACCTGAGGAAGGAATTGTGTCGACACCTGAACTAGAAGCTGTATTGACACCCAGGAATTGTGTCGACACCTGAAGAAGGTTTGTGTCGACACACAGGACTTGTGTCAACACACTCAACGCCATCTATCAGCAACAGCTATACTGAGTCTGAAGGGCTTGTGTCGACATATAAGACTTGTGTCGACACACTCTCAATGACATCTGGACATACACTCAAAGCCATCTGTCAGCATAAGCTATGTCAAGACTAGGAGAAGTTGTGTCGATACACAAGACTTGTGTCAACACACACTCAATGATATCTGGACATACACTCAACGCTATCTTTCAGCATCAGTTATGTTAAGACTAGGAGCAATTATGTAGACACACATGACTTGTGTCGACACATCTAATAGAAGCTTTGTCGAGTAGTAGAAAAATGACTATGTCGACACATGGAGTGTTATGTCGACATCATCAAGACTTGTGTCGAAACTTAGTCTATTTGTGTCGACACATGTGAAGCAATTTGCTGAGTGGTTCATGCTGAGTTATAAAGTCTTTGAAGAATCAACTGTCATGACTGGTGACTCGATAGCTGTCATAACCAACAGGTCTGACACCTTTGTCAGAAATGTCACAAGGTTATTACAAACCGGATCAGCCGGTAATCATGAGGAAACTCTATATAAGGGACTGATCCTTGACAACCAGAGATAACTAAGAAAGTGAATCATTCAGAGAAAGAATTCAACAACAAGAAAAGGGTAAACCCTTAAGAAAGCAGATCCAGAACAGTCTGTAAGAAAGATTCAGATCTTATTCTGAATTTAAGGAGGGAGCTATCTGAAGATCAACTTCTATATCAAGTGAAGATCAACCTTATTTTGTTTAATCAAGAAGCTTTGAAATAGCTAAGTTAGGTTGGATCTGAAGATTCAGTTTATTCAAAAACTGATCAAGAAGCTCACACCAATAGAGAGTTCTATCTGGTGAAATTTCTGTACCTTTTAAAACATTCGATTTCTTGTAGGATCTTTTGTAAGATCTGAGTTATAAGCCTGTAATTATAAAGGCTGAGGTAGGGCTGAGAGCCTTAGGTATAGGACTTGTGAAAGTCTGAGTTGTAAGCCTAGTGATAAAGGCTGAGGTAGGGCTGAGGCCTAAGGTAGGTTTCTTGGGAAGAATCTGAGGTAAGACTTATATAAGTCTGAGCTGTAGGAAACAATGTGGTTCTGAGTTGTAAGATCTGTGGATCTGAGTAAGTGGAAAGAAGTTGGGCTGAATCCAGTTCTCTACTGCATAGGTGAAGGGGGAAAGTGGATGTACCCATACCTTGGGGAACCACTATAAATCTTGTGTATGCTGTGCAGTGATTATTGTGCTGTGTATTGAATTTTCTATGCTGAGTTAGAACTAGTTAATTGCCTAAAATTCTTAAAGAAAATTAGAACCTATTCACCCCCTCTAGGTGTCTAGGCTCTTGAAATCAAGTCTTTCAAAAAATTAAAACTCAATTTTTTTTATTTTACCATAAAAAAAATGTTAATAAAAAAAAATTATAAAACAAAATACCAAAAACAATTTTTTACTTTGTAAATATTCTTTGTAAATAATTATTGTAAATATTCTCTTCCCCTCTTCATTTTTCCCTCTCTTCTTTGTAAATAACATTTCTTTCTCTTCCCTTTCTTGTAATCAAATTGATAAAAATGTTAAAACATCAAAAAAAAATATAAAATCCAAAAAAAGATTATAAATAAAAATACAAAAAAGATAATAACCCTAAAAAAAAAATTAATTTATTATGTAACAAATAAATCGAATATCTCATTCTTAACCCTTTTCGCTCACCAAAAATCTGGTTTCGAGTTTATTTATAAGCAAATTTTATTATATCTTTGTTTACTATTTGTTTATTAATCGGAGATTGATAGATTTGAATATCTGGGGTTAAGTTTTAAAGAATTTCATATGCTTTATTATTTTTATTTAGATAATGAACAAGTTTTTCAGCACTACTTTTACTTTATCTAAATAATTGCAAGTATATTTTGTTAAAACATAACAACCTTAGACTTCAAAAATGTTTACTCCAAGTTTTTTTTTTGAAATATAGGAACGTTCAATTTATAAAAGTTTTCTTCTTGAAAGAAAATAAATAATAAACCCATCTCCCATTTATTTTCATGTCTTACTTGGCATGATTTAATCCCTTTTTATCCTTAACAGAACCTATGCCAATGAGAATAAGATTTCGTTCCGTAAACATAGACATCCAATATTTTAAAAGATTATATATTATAGAGTAAAAGGATAAAATTCATTACTCATATACATATACATTGGGTTAATACGAAGTTGATTCAAAAAAATTATGTTAGGAAAATAAGATTTCATTTTCCTTAACGATCAAAAAATTTTTTAGAGGTGTGAAGAAAATATATACCTCACCTCTTAAACCAAAGTTGTCTTCATAAAATCACATCATCCCCCTTAGCCAATTTCAATAATTCTAGACTTAATTTTAAAATCTTTTTGAGAGCATAATTTTTAAATTGCATTAATTTTTTTAATTCTACTAGCTAAAGTTCGTATGATTCCAGTCTATTTTTGTTAACCTTATAAATACAATTTTTCGTTCTATTTGATTATATTGAGAAGTTTTTTGCCAAAACTCTTCCTCTATTTAAATTTTTGTCATAATTTAGGACTTAACTCTTATACCCCGGACGTTTATTTTGATCTTTTTTTAATTAATTTAAGCGGTATCTAAGTTTAGAAATTTTTTTATTCCTTATAAGTTCACCTCAAACTTTTGCTCTGGAATAACAAAAGCTTAAGTATGGGGGTATTTGATAAGTTGCAAATATTCGTATTTTATAGTACTTTATTCAAGTCATTTTTGTTATTTTAGTTGTTTTTTGTTCAATAAATTGCTTCTTTTTGTAAATATCATTATAACTTAATTTTATTTTATTTCCTAAAATATTCCAGAAATTTTCAAAGTACATGCCTGTGTCAAATTAGTCACGCTCGTGACCGAGGCATGTTACTTTAATTCTAGAAAAATCTGCTGTCTGCAAATCAAAAATGACCTTGTCAAATTTTTCATCGAACTCAGCTCGACGTTCGTCGAGCTGAGCATGACGATTTGACTCCAGACAAGACGCCATAACTCAACATCAGCGTTCAACGAACTTGAAGCTCCACTAGACGAAATATGCCAGCTTCTCAATGCTTGACTTTTGTTCAACTCCACTCGACGAAATATGCCAGTTTCTCAACATTCGACAAACTTTAAGCTCCACTCGACGCTTGTCTCCACTCGATGCATGTTTCCACTCGACGCTTAACCCCAGTCAACGCCAACTTTCATCGAACGCAGACCAATGCTGCGCTCGACGAATTTCCCTAGTCCCAGCAGTCGATGAAATTAATGCTGCGCTCGATGATTTCCGCCAGACTTCAACGCTCGAAGAATTAATGCAGATATGAGCTCGACGTTATTTTGCCAGCTAGATGAATTTTTCCAAACTTCTCCACTCGACAAATTTTTGCCAACTACGTTCGACGATTCCTGTGAAGAAAAAAAATGTGCTGTCCCGCTCCCGCTGCTTCTACAACCTGGCCAGTCATCAAATTTTTGGATTTCCCTGCACACCAGAGTGCCATCTCTTGTATTTTTTTGCTTATAAATAGATCTTCTCTGTAAGATCAAATGCTCCCTTTTTTGAACCATTTTTCTTAGGGTAGGTGCTGCTAGGATGCTTTCCATTCTATTTAAGGAGAATTTTCTCCCCCACTCTTTAGTTTTTGTTATTACTTTTCTGTAACTTCTTTTTGTCTTAATAACATATGTGTTTTTCTTCTCCTTATATCGCCTTGGAATGCATCCGAGTGCCCTTCCTTAAGCAATCTTATTTATCACTTATTTTTCTTTATTTTCTATGTGTTTGTGTGTGTGTATGAGTATAGATTTATGCTTTTGAGTTTTTGTTATTTTGTTACATAGTTTTGTTTAGATTTAGGATTTTGTTCTTTTTATTTCATCCTTATAAATTTATAAAAGTTTATTCAAAGTGGTCTTTATTTTTCTTTAACTTAGATTTTCTCTTTTAGGTTGTAAAACTTTTTGTTCCTTTTTAACTTTATTTCCACTTTTTACACACTTTTATGAAGTTATAAGAATGGATTTGTAGTCGTTTAATTTTTCGAGCACTTTAATTTTTGTTTTTATTTTGTAAAACTTTTGCTCGTTTAATTTTTATTTCTTCTTTTTATGCATTTCTATCGTATTCTAACGGTAGAAATATAGTTATTTTAATTTTTCAGTCACTTTGTTTTTCTTATTTTCGTTTGTATGCGTGAGTGTATGAGTTAGATTTTTATCACTTTCATTCTTTCAAGTAGAGTGCATGCGTGTATGAGATAATATTTACTGCTTCCAATTTCCCGCCTACTCATTTGAGTTGGACTCGCAATTTCCCGCCTACTCGTTTGAGTAGGACTTGTCATTTTATCGATTTCATTTCCCGCCTACTCATTTGAGTAGGACTCGCATTTTATCGCTTTCTTTACTGCTTTCATTTCCCTCCTAATCGTTTGAGTAGGACTCGCACTTTATCGCTTTCTTTACTGCTTTCATTTCCCGCCTACTCATTTGAGTAGGACTTGCATTTCAATTATGCATTTTCTTTTCATAAGCCGTCCCCATTCCGATGAGTGGCTAATCGCTCTTAGACCTCAGTATCGAAGAGCATTGGGACAGATAAAATTGTTTTAAATAATTAAAGGTCTTCTTTTTCTCGTTAATTAAAGCACTTAAAGTTTGCCCCAGGTATACGACGCGTAGGACCATATATCAATGCGTGGGCTCTATTTCCGTTGTCCATATGTTAGCTTGCCGAGAGGCCGTGCATATAGACCGATCACCCTTGGGTAAAGAGAATTACGTGCATAACCTCGAGAGAGGAGAAGCGTAATTCTTACGGATTGGGTTCCCCACCCAATACCGGGGTTCTTAGCATAATGCATGCATTAAGAGGAATCCTTCGTCAGATGAGAGTTAGGTCGAATAATATTAATGTTCAGGTGAGCGATAGTCCTAGAGATAGATGAGCTCATTCTTTTGGAGCCTCCACGACCAAGTCTCCCTTTAATTAATTTGAAATTTAGGATCTCTAATTTTTAAAAGTTATTTTAGTTCAAATCGATTCGATTCCGATGCGCTATTTCTTCATCGGTTTTTTTTTCCTGCTTTTATTTTCTGCATTTTTTATATATATCCGCCTTAGATAATGACCCCGATATTTCCCACTGGAATATCCTGTACTACACGCGATAGGTGCACTTGACTCCTTTCGTTAAAACTCAATTTCAACTTTTATATCTAATAAAATCCGCATGCCCCGCCATTCAAACTAAATAAATCACCCAACCAAAATAAATAAGCCGCGAGTTTTAACCACTAAGGTGTTAAGTGGATCTTTTAGAATAAAATGGATAGTGAATCTAGGGTCACTAAAAACAAAGCTAGAATTGTAGAAAAAGGTTATTCACAAATATAAGGATTAGATTTTGATGAAACCTTTGCATCCGTAACACGTTTTGAAGCAGTTAGAATATTTCTTGCATTTACTAGCTTTAAAAGATTTAAACTATTTCAAATGGATGTTAAAACTTCTTTTCTTAACGTGTATATTAAGGAAAAGGTTTATGTAGAACAACCTTCATGCTTTGTTGATGTTAAATTTCCTGATCATGTTTTTAAATTAGAAAAAGCCCTTTATAGTTTAAAGCAAACATCCTGAGCATGGTATGATAGATTGACTGTTTATTTATTAAAGAATGATTACAAAATGGGCAGTGTTAATTGTACTCTTTTTAATAAACATGTTCATGATGACCTTATAGTTTTGCAAATATATGTTGATGACATTATTTTTGTATCCACTAATGAAAAATTGTGTAATAATGTTATAGAAATTCTGAAAAATTAATTTGAGATGAGCATGGTAGGCGAACTCACTTATTTTCTTGGTTTTCAAATTACTCAAAGACATGATGGTATTTTTATTTTTCAATCTAAATATATTCATGATGTTTTTAAAAGATTTGGATTTGAAAATCTAAAACAAGACAATACCCCCATGAGTGTCTCATTGAAATTAGGAAAAGATGAAAGTGGTATTTCTATAGATCAAACACTATATAGAGGAATGATTGGATCACTGTTATATTTTACTGTATCTAGACCTGATATTATGTTCGCTGTATGTTTATGTGCTAGATTTCAGGCTAATCCTAAAAAATCTCATTTAAAAGAGGTTAAACGTATTGTTAGATATCTTTTTGGCACATCTAAGATAGGTTTGTGGTATCCACATAATGATACCTTTATTTTACATGGCTTTTCTAATTCTGATTATGCTGGCTATTCGTTAGACCGTAAGAGCACAAGTGCACTTGTCACTTTCTAGGCCCTTCACTAATTTTGTGGTTGAGTAGGAAAAAGAATTTTGTTGCCTTTTCCACCATCGAGGCTGAATACATCTCACTAAGTTGTTATTGTGAACAGACACTTTGGATGAGGCAAACACTAGAAGACTTTGGAATTAATCATGATACAGTTGAATTAAAATATGATGTCAAGAGTGCAATTGACTTAACATATAATCCAGTTCATCATTCTAGGTCCAAACACATTGATGTACGCCATCACTTAATTAGAGACCACAATAAGTAAAATACAATTAAAGTTAGTTTTATAGGCACCGATTCACTTTTGCCGTTATTTTCACAAAACCACTTCCAGATTCCCATTTTTCATTACTAAGACTAGAACTAGGAATCCTGGACTTATCAAGATAATGAATTGACGTCATAAGTAAACAAAAAACTTTAATTAACAAAAAATGATAATTAACATTAAGAAAACCATAATATTATGAGTCAATAATCGTACTACAACAACATTCAAATCACAGAATAAGTCAAACAATATTACGACACATAATTCCAAACTACAGCATGAAAAATTTTAAACTGCACTATTGCCTGTCGATACTAACTGTTGCTAGGCGATATTGTCAAAACTCTAGATCAGCCCAAAATCTTTAAAAATCCTACTATCCTCTGCACTTGTGTCCTCTTGATCTTTTACAGAACTTTGTTCACTGCTTCTTGTCTGGTAAGGTAGTGAGTAGACGATCGAGGAGGCCCCATGACCGGATTATCCTATTCGGCCGCCTCTGCTGGAGTTGGCTTCAACTTAAGGATTTTGGTTAGGAATTTAAAGAATTTCTGAATTCCCGAAAAGTTCTTATTGACCTCCCTCTTATGATTTTCGAACGACTCTCGCAAGTTATCCAAACTGATAGTTTTACTTTCAAGACTACCTAAACACCTAGAGGGGGGGGGGGTGAATAAGTACTTTTCCTTGATTTAACTTAAGGCAGAATATAACTACAGTTCTTTGAATAAATCAGATATTTCTAAGCTAACACAGTACAGCAATCACAAACATACACACATCACAGATTGCACACAGATTTATAGTGGTTCCCCATGGTCTGGGTACATCCACTTTCCCCCTTCACCTATCTAGCAGTATGCTAGAGTCGGCCTAACTTCTTCCTTTAACAAAGATCCTAAGATCCTACAGCTCAGAATCCAGAAGGATTCCTACAACTCAGGCTAACAAGCCCTACCCCAGCCTTGCCACAAGGCCTATAACTCAGAGAATACCTTCTCCTACAACTCAGGCATAAACAACCCTACCTCAGCCTTACCACAAGGCCTACAGCTCAGAGAAAACCTTCTCCTACAACTCAGGCATAAACAACTCTACCACTAAGAGAATAAATTTCCTACACTCAGCCTTTATAAAATAGGCTTATATCTCAGATCTATGAATAGATCCTACAGAATTTGATAAGGAATTTTGTAATCTCTTACCCCTGTTAAGAGAGAAGGGATAAGAACTTTCTTGATCAGCTTCTTGAAGAGGCGGATGGCTGAAATCAACTTGATCTTAGCTTTCTTCAAAGCTTCTTGAATCTGAACTTAGTTGGGTTGATTTCCTTTGAATAAAACATACTGCCAGCTTCCTTCTTAGACTTCAGAAATAGATCTGAATCTTCTTGATAGATTAGTTCAGTATCTACTTCTTGAGAGACCTGTGAATGTCTCCTCCTTGTCTTCAAATAGCTGGATCTCTCTCTATCCAAACCTCTTGAAGATACTTTTGAATTTCTTATTGAATTCCACTTAGATAGAATCTGAATAGTAAACTACTTCAGAATGTCTTCTTAGATCTTCTCACGAAGATCTTTTTCTTTGTTACTTGTACTTTCTTGATCAGAGATCAATCTCTAATTGTGTTAGTTGTGACAATACTTATCTTCTTTATGTTGTTATTTTTCTTCTTCTGAATCCATCTATTTATAGACTTCATCCTTGGTAACCGGCTGATCCAGCTTATAACTAACTTCTGACAAGTCTGACAGCTTCAGTAAACCTGTCATAACCCACAACTGTCAAGTCTTCAAAAATTCTTGAGCCTTTGACTCTGTCAGCAAAGCGTCGAGTCTATCTATCATAAAGTGTCGAGACCATCTGTCAATATGTATCGACACAAGTGACTTAAGTGTCGACACAGCCTTTGGTGATGTCGACAAAGCTGCCTTGATGTCGACACAGCTTCTTTATACTGCATCTTGAGAATGTGTCGATACTGATTATTTGTGTCGATACAAACACTTCACCATTCATCACCAATCAACTTGGTCTATACTCAGCTGTGTATCGACACAAGTCCTGTGTGTCGACACAGTTGATGTAGACTCAGAACATAGTGTGTGTCGACACAGCCTCCAGGTGTCGACACAGTTATTGTCGACTCTGCCTCTGTGTGTCGACACTGCCTCCCGGTGTCGACACAGTCGATGTCGACTATAGTCTTCTGTGTGTCGACACTGTGTCCCGGTGTCGACACAAATTCTCTGAAGTGTCGACATAGCTATTTCCAAGTGTCGACACAATCTTACTGAAGTGTCGACACAGCTTCCTCAGGTGTCGACACATGGACTTAGAATATTTTTCCTGCATTCTAGCACATTCTTAACCTGCACATATAAACTCAAAATAACATAAAATACACCTTGATGTATATCATTGAGCTAAGTGAGGCTTCTCCAAATCAGGTATACATTTTCCAATATACCCAACAATCTCCCCCTATTTAGAGAAGTCATAACCCTTTAGCCAATGATATACACCACTTAGAATAAACAAGATGATGTACATAAGCATTATATGACATGGTACTTTATAAACAAAATACATATCATAGTTACATCACAGAATAAAGATGTAAAAGTAAATGATCACAGAACAATGTTTTGTATATCAACTAAAAAAGTTTGTTACAAAATGTTTACATTGATTTCTTTAACAAACTAACAATTACATAGTTCTTGAACAAAAACTAGTAAAGCTTAGACTAAAGCTGGGCAGGCTCTTTGATGACTATCCCTTTTCCAGATATTATCGTAGCCTAAGCAGGAGGTTTTGTATCTTCCATGGGCTTCTTGCCTTTCAAATCAACTTTCTTCTGTGCTTCAGCCTTGATCCTTTGTCTTTCAAAATAATGAAAGGGCTTTGGGAAATACTTACTAGGTTCCTGAGTATCAGGAGGTAGCTTCCCATCTTAGCCTTTCTCCTGTATTGAACTATGGCTTCTTGTCTGGCTTCATACTTTTGCCATTCTTGCTCATTGTACCATTTTCCCCTTTCATGTACTTAATCTTTTACAGCCTTCCAAGCAGTTAAAATGATATTTCTTGAAGTGGGGCTCCACTACTCAAAGTCTGGCTTTAATTCTGCTTGCTCTCTAAATCTTTTCTTTGATAATAGAGCATCTTGCTGAGCTTTGATAACAGTATCTGGCATATTAACCTTTTCAATAATCACATTTGTAATAGGTTGTGGAGGGCTGTATATTGACTGAACCTGTTCATGTATCATTCCAATATCTACAGGAGGGTAAATGACTTGGGCAACCTCAGGTTGATTACCTTCAAGTAGAATTGGTTGCACCCCTGACTCAGCCATATGATCATTATCACACAGGGGTGGATATCCAAGAGTGGATCTTATGCTGTTAGTTACCCATTTGGCATGGTCAGACCCAGCATAGACTAACACCCTCTCCCCCTTTATGACTTCTCTAGCCACATGCTCTCTCAAGTCATCTTTCTGAAATCTGATTTGTCCATCCAGATAGTTGATTCCGTCTTTAAAGAATGGCTTTAATTTTTGAAGCTTGTCACTAATCAACTTCTCAGATGATGTGATGGCAGTTTTAACTGCATCTAGGGCAGCTTGTAGCTTCTGATCATATTCTTGTTTTTCTTTAGCCCTTATAGTAGTCATTGTAACAACAGTGTTTGTGAACTCAGTGACTATCACATTATGTGATTCAGTCAGATTTTCATTCATTCTTATTTGATTCTCAAGGACATAGCCTTGTTTAATATCCATCTCATCCACTTGCTTATTTATGTCTTCTTGTTGCTTGGCAAGAAATACCACAACATTGCCTCCCTTGCGGAAGCAATCTGTCATCTCTTTTTTATTCTGATTAACTCAAATCTGATAGATTTTATATCTTGTGCCAGATCAAATTGAAGAGCCTTTTGGCTTTCATCCACATATTTTTCAAGAAGCAATCTCTGCTCATCCATTTTGATTTATAAATCCACTAGAAGTTTGTTGTAATCAATTGCAGGTGCTAGTTGGGAAGAAGTAGCTTGTAAAGCCTGCTTATAGCTTTGACTTCTCCTTTTGAAAACCATAAGTTTTCTTTTCTTTGCCTCCCTAACTTCTTCTTGCTCAGATTCTGAAGAACTATCAATATTAACCCTCTCATGAGGAGTGGAAGAAATTTCTTTTTCAGCTACATGTTGGTCTTCCTCTATAACAACCTGCTCCCCCTCAACCCTTACTTGCTCCCCCTCAAATCTTAGGGTCTCCATTGTATCTGTTTCTCCTCCAATATCAGGAAACAGCTCTTCTAGAGTAAATTCTTGTTGTGTGAGAGTAGGAGATAGTACTTTCTCAGCAGCAGCATCAACTCCAGAAATATCTAGATCAGCTTGAGAAACAATGTCCTCTGATAGATTGATTCTTTCTTCCTCTTGTACCTGTTCAGACTCTAGCTCCCCCTGCAAATGTGCATTCTCTGCATTGTCCTGGACTTGTATACTTTCTAGCTCCCCCTGCACTTGTGCAATTATAGTCTCTCCTGGACTTGGGTAGTAACAGTCAGATCCTGAACTTGTGCTCTTACTTGCTCTTCCTGGTCTTGTGCATCTTCATGACCATGCTCAGGCATCACTTTTGAAAGAACTCTATCCCACCTGGAGAATAACCTCATGTACATTCTCCTCATGTGGTTTATCTTTGATCCAGGAATCTGTTGCATTACCTCTGGAATCATTCCAGCCAGGTACAGACTCATGATCCTAGCCAAGTTTGGCTTCTTGATTCCTTCTTTAATCTTATCAAACAGTACAACAGACCAATTTGTGTGAATATTAAAGATCACCCTAGTCATCAGGCTGAGCATATAGGCTGATATCCTATCATGGCCACTTGGTTTGCATAAGATCACCTTTCCTATTATTTCAGATAGGAATTTCCCCTGAGGATTCATGCCCTTCCTGTTGATGGAAGATCCTATCTTTATGGTTGGATCCAATCCACACCATTGAAGTGCCTCCCTGGTCCTTGAGGTTGTTACCTCTTCCTCATCTTATATTATAGGAAGATGAAGAATCTTGCTCAAACTCTTTTGAGATAGCTTGACTCTTTCTCCATGTATAGAGGATTTGATCTTCAATCCTGATGAGTCCATTGATGCAGCAGTATAGAACTCGAATACTTCCTTCTTCCATATCTTACTAGGTTTATAGATAAGATATTCTAATCCATTTTCTGCAAGAAGTGAAATGATTTGTTTGATATCTGAGTCGGCATCATCGAATGCATGCCTAACCAACTCATATCCTTCATTGACGTTGTCTTCAACCTTGGGCTCCATTGGAATGAAGAGAAATCTTGAATGGAGAGGAGAGAGATTGTCGACACAAGGTTTTTATCTCGAAACCCTGTTGAGCATGTCGACAGAATAAGTTCTTGACCTATTTATACCCTTCTAATCAAAGAAGATCAAAAGACGGGCAAAAACTGTCTAAAAGTGTCGACACTGTTGGAATGTGTCGACACAAACTTCTATTGTCTCGACCATGGCGCTGACTACTATGTGTCGACACCAATTGATGATATGTCGACAACAGAGATACTTAGTAGTTCATCAGAAATTCTGTGTCGACTCTTATTATAAGTGTCAACACAAAATCTGTAAGTGTCGACACCATTACTCTGGTTGTGTCAACACTACATTTCTGGATGAGTCGACTCTTTGTCCCTTAGGTGTCGACACATTTTCTCTATGTCGACACAATTTTCCTGAATTGTCGACATGAATTCTCTATGTCGACACCTTATCACTGAATGTGTCGACACAATTTTACTTAGCCAAATTTTGGTAAACTAACCTATGTTCAGCATTCCTAATTCAATTTTAAATCTATTGAATTTAGTTTCATCCAGAGGCTTAGTAAATACATCTGCAATTTGAAAATCAGTTTTAACAAATTCTAATGAGATGTCTTCTTTTTTTACATGTTCTCTAAGAAAATGGTATTTTATCTCTATATGCTTAGTCCTACTATGTGAAACATGATTGTTTGCAATAGAAATGGCACTTTAAGAATCACACAATAAAGGTGTTCTACTTACTTGAATACCATAGTCCCTTAGCTGATGCTGAATCCACAACAGCTGTGCACAACAACTTCCTACTGCCACATATTCAAACTTAGCTGTGGATATTGCCACACTAGTCTGCTTCTTACTTCTCCAAGATATCAATCTTCCTCCCAGGAATTGGCATGTACCTGTAGTACTTTTTCTATCTTCTCTACAGCCTGCAAAATCTGCATCTGAATAACCTGTTAGTAGAAAATCTCCATTCCTAGGGTACCAAAGGCCTAGATTAGGTGTGCCCTTTAGATATCTCAAAATCCTCTTGACTGCAGTATAATTTGATTCTTTAGGGCATGCTTGGTACCTAGCATAGACACATGTTGTATACATAATGTCTGGTCTACTAGCAGTTAGATATAATAGAGAGCCAATTATTCCTCTATACAAAGACTCATCTACAGGTTTACCTGCATCATCTTTGCATATAGGCATACTTGTTCCCATAGGAGTTCTCATGGTGGAGGATGACTCCATACCATACTTCTTAATTAACTCCTTGGTGAACTTAGACTGGGATATGGATAATCCATCATCAGTCTATCTTACTTGGAGTCCCAAGAAGAACTTAAGTTCCCCCATACTGCTCATTTCAAACTTCCCTTGCATAAGTTTGGCAAACTTCTTGCAAAGGTTGTTCTCTGTAGACCCAAAGATTATGTCATCTACATAGATCTGAACTAAGATTATCTTCCCTTTAGATTCCCTTAGGAATAGAGTTTTGTCTATTTTACCTCTTGAGAATTTGTTCTCAATAAGGAAAGTAGATAGGGTTTCATACCAGGCCCTTGGGGCTTACTTTAACCCATACAATGCTTTCCTAAGTCTATATACATAACAAGGTTTAAGAGAATCTACAAAACCTGATGGCTGCTCTACATAGACTTCTTCTTTTAGATCACCATTCAAAAATGCTGATTTCACATCCATTTGATATACCTTGAAGCCTTGATATGCTGCATAGGCAAGGAACATTCTGATTGCCTCCAGTCTTGCTATTGGGGCAAATGTTTGATCAAAGTCTATTCCCTCTTCCTGCCTGTATCCTTTTGCAACCAATCTTGCTTTATTCTTCACAATAACTCCATTCTCATCCAACTTGTTCCTAAAAATCCACTTTGTACCAATGATGTTGTGGTCTTTTGGTTTAGGAACCAACTCCAAGACCTTGCATCTTCTAAACTGATTAAGCTCCTCTTGCATGGCATTAATCCAGTGTTGGTCTTGGATAGCTTCTTCAAATTTCTTTGGCTCCAGTTTAGATAGAAAACTTGAGTGCAGGACTGCATTCATATTTCTACTTCTGGTTTGCACTCCATGTCTTAGATCACCAATTATCTGAGTTGCTGGATGATCCTTTAGATTTCTTGCAGCTGGAGGTAAAATTCCTTCTGGCTGAACACCTCCAGTTTCTTCATTATACTGCAACTCTTGGTTGTCATCAGCTTCTAGAGAGTCTTGTACTCCCCCTGGACAGTAGCAATCATTTTCCAATACTTCATCTATAGTTGAGCCTTCTGCAATGGAAAGCTTGTCCATCCTATTGCTTATATCTGTTGGACTGCATGAACTACAAGGCAACTCACTGTTGATTAATCTTGTTTCATCAAATACAACATGTACAGATTCTTCTACAACCTGAGTAATCAAGTTATAGACTCTATAAGCCTTACTATTATTATTGTACCCAACAAATATCCCATCTTGGGATTTGGCAACAAACTTAGTTAAATAAGACTTGCCATTATTAAGGATATAACACTTGCAACCAAAGATTCTAAAATAGGATAGATTTGGTTTTCTACCTTTCATAATCTCATAGGGAGTCTTTTTGTGGAACTTAGTGATAGAAGCCCTGTTGAGTACATGACATGCAGTGTTTTCTGCCTCAGCCCAGAAATATTCTGGGAGAGAAGTGTCACTCAATAGAGTTCTACCAGCTTCAATCGATGTCCTATTCTTTCTTTCAGCAATACCATTTTGCTGAGGTGTTCTAGGTGAGGAGAATTCTTGAAAAATCCCAAACTCTTCACACAATCTTGTCATACTTTCAGATTGAAATTCAGTGCCATGGTCACTTCTGATTTTGACCACTGTACTGTCCAGTTCATTCTGAATTTGTCTGACAAAACTGTGTAAAACACTTGGGGTTTCATATTTCTGTCTTAAAAAGAACACCCAGGAAGATCTAGAATAGTCATCTACAACCACAAAAGTGTAGACCTTCTTACCTAGACTATGAACTGGCATAGGACCAAAAAGATCCATATGTAAGAGGTATAGACACCTCACTGAATCCTTGTTTTCAATGCTATTAAAGGAGGATTTTGTCTGCTTGCCCTTTTGATAAGCTGAACATATCCCTTCCTTTATACACTTAACTTGAGGACCATTCCTCACTAACTCTTTACTAAAGAGTTGGCCAATTGTCTTGTAGTTAAGATGAGCAAGCCTCTTGTGCCATTTGACAAAATGAGATGCTTTCTCATCAGCTACAAGACAAATAGGAGAACCTTTGTTCTCACACCCAAAATCAAGACAATAAACATTTCTCTTTCTATACCTAGTCAAAATGATCTTTTGATCACTTGACCTTTTGATATGACATCCATTCTTAACAAATGAAATGTTATATCCTAGATCACTCAGCTGACTTATACTTATCAGGTTGTGTTTCAAACCTTTTACATAAGCCACTTGAGTGATGGTAATTTTGTTGGAAGAGATGTTACCAAATCCTTTGATGATTCCTCTTTCAGATCCATCAAAGATTACTTTAGACCCATCCTTGATAGATGTGTACTCCTTCAGTAGCCCCTTTGTTCCAGTCATATGCCTGGAATATCCACTGTCCAAGTACCATATAGGGGCATGACAACTTGGACCTTCCTGCAATACAGAATTACTTTCCCTTAGAACCCAAGTAAGTCTTGGGTCCTTGATTCAAGTTAGCACAATTCATATCAAAACTACCAGCAGCTCTTCTAACTGGTAGACTGTTGTTCTTCCTGACACTTATGTTATGCCATCAGTCTAAGGCAAAATGGCCTGTCTTGCCACAACATCAGCATTCATACTTATTGTATCTAGGTCTAGATACATTTTTGGCAGAAAAAATTCTGTTCTGTGCTGGTGCTGCTGCAGCTACACCCACTGGTTTCTTATAACCATGGGGTTTATGAACATTGGCTGACTTATTGGCATTAACACCATTGTTATTCAGAACATCAGTCTTATTATGACCATTAATGTTTTCAATATCATACTTGTTAGAAGGCTCATGCACCTTTCTAAAAACTACAGGGACTTTAAAGTTCAATGGCTGAACTGGTGCTTTGCCTTTTCTCTTGAAATGGGTAGCCTTGGTGTTACCTTTAAAGCCTATTCCTGCCTTACCCTTTTGAGCCACAAACTCATCTATTAAGGGTAAGACTGATTTTGGCTTAGAGTAACTAGCCACCAAATCTTTGTCTACTTTAAGTCTGACTTCTAGACTTTTAATTAGATCATTTTTATATGTGATTGTACCCATCTGAATAACAGTAATAGTTTTCAGCTTGGCAACCTCATTCATTTGTTGATCCAATTCTTTCTCTAAACCAGATGCAGTCATCTTAAGATCTGCAATTTCCTTAGCCTGATTTTTCGTCAGGTTTTTGCTTTTCTTAAGTGCCTGCAATAAGTCCCCATATTCATCTATCAACTGATGAATATATCCTTCAGATTCTGATCCATCCTCATCACTTGATGAAGATGAATCTGACTCTGAACCAGTACTGTAATCAGAAATTCTAGAATTACTTTGTACCTTACTGGGACCAGGCTGATCCTGACACTTGTTGTCTTCTGATTCAGCTATCAGTCCCATGCACTGATGGTCTTCTTGTTCATTGATGGAGTCCAGCAATTGCATAAACTCCTCTTCTTCACTAGCTGCATACAGTCCAATGTATGCTTCAGCTTCAGATTCTGACTCTGAGGAGGATTGATCTGTAAGACTCTTCTCCTTCTTAGCAACAAAGGATTTCTCCTTCTTGCCCTTTTGTTGAGTCTTCTTTTTGTCTGCTGACTCCTTCCTCTTTTCTGGACACTCAGCCACCACATGTCCTGGCCTATTGCAGTAATATCAAACAATTTTTGATGTTGTAGCTTTGCTGGGCTTAGACCTGCTCCTTTCCTTTCTTGATGATTTTCTCTTTTGATAATAGTCATCAACTGGCTGTGATGTGGAGGGCCTTGACTTCCACTGCTTCTTCTTCAAGAACCTCTGAAACTGCCTTGTAAAAGCAGCAAAATCTGCATCTGAATCACTGCTATCTGAGTTCAGATTGTCTGAATTTTCTGAGATAACTTCAGCAACTTCCTTAGGAGGTGATGGAGACATCCTCCTGCTCTTTCTAGTGGCTTCAACCTTGAAGGCCACTGACTTTTCTCTATGCTCTCCTTTTGTATTTCTTTCTTCCTCCTTCCTAGCCATTAGTTGCATTTTATATGATAGCAACTTTCCAAATAAGGTTGGAGGAGAAATGTCAGCTAGTTTGGCCACTTCTCTAATTGCACAAATCTTGGTATCCCAATCCTTTGTCAAGGATCTTAGGAATTTGTCATTCAGCTCATAAGTACTGAAGACCCTTCCATAGGACATCAGTTCATTCACTATCCTGTAGAATTCCTTGTAGCATTCAGATATGCTATCAAACTTCCCTTTTTCCAAACTCTCATATTCTTGATTGAGCATAGACTTTCTGTCTTATCTAACTTCTTCAGAACCCTCCATGTAGACAATCAAAGTGTCCCACAATTTCTTTGAGGTTTTACAGTGAATCAAATTTTGGAAAGTAGAATCATCTATGACACTCACTATGATATTCTGAGCTCTCTTATCCATAGTTGCCAATATAATCTCATCCTTGGTCATTTCAGAAAAATCTTTAGGAGTTCTTTGATTTGCATCTAGAGCAGACACATTCATTGGGATATATGGACCTTCTTTTATTGTGATATATATCCTTGGGTCAGAGGCCTCCATAAACAATCTAACCCTTTCTTTCTAGATTCCAAAAATCTCTTTCCTGCAGATGGGTAATTTCATTGACCCTAATTCCTTGTGATTCTCTCCAGAACCCATTTTCTTGATTCTTGATTCTGCCTTAGGGATCTAACTCAGACTGTTAAGTCTTTCTTTGAGCAACCTCCCTCTGATACAACTTGATAGTTTTACTTTCAAGACTACCTAAACACCTAGAGGGGGGGGGGGGTGAATAGACACTTTTCCTTGATGTAACTTAAGGCAGAATATAACTACAGTTCTTTGAATAAATAAGATATTTCTAATCTAACACAGCACAACAATCACAAACATACACACATCACAGATTGCACACAGATTTATAGTGGTTCCCCAAGGTCTTGGTACATCCACTTTCCCCCTTCACCTATCTAGCAGTATGCTAGAGTCGGCCTAACTTCTTCCTTTAACTCAGATCCTCAGATCCTACAGCTCAGAATCCAGAAGGATTCCTACAACTCAGGCTAACAAGCCCTACCTCAGCCTTGCCACAAGGCCTACAACTCAGAGAATACCTTTTCCTATAACTCAGGCATAAACAACCCTACCTCAGCCTTGCCACAAGGCCTACAGCTCAGAGAAAACCTTCTCCTACAACTCAGGCATAAACATCCCTACCACTCAGAGAATAAATCTCCTACACTTAGCCTTTATAAAATAGGCTTACAACTCAGATCTATGAATAGATCCTACAGAATTTGATAAGGAATTTTGTAATCTCTTACCCCTGTTGAGAGAGAAGTGATAAGAACTTTCTTGATCAGCTTCTTGAAGAGGCTGATGGCTGAAATCAACTTGATCTTGGCTTTCTTCAAAGCTTCTTGAATCTGAACTTTGTTGGGTTGATTTCCTTTGAATAAAACTGACTGGCAGCTTCCATCTTAGACTTCAGAAATAGATCTAAATCTTCTTGACAGATTAGTTCAGTATTTGCTTCTTGAGAGACCTGTGAATGTCTCCTCCTTGTCTTCAAATAGCTGGATCTCTCTCTATCCAAACCTCTTGAAGATACTTTTGAATTCTTTATTGAATTCCACTTAGACAGAATCTGAATAGTAAACTACTTCAGAACGTTTTCTTAGATCTTCTCACAAAGATCATCTTCTTTGTTACTTGTACTTTCTTGATCATTGATCAATCTATAATTGTGTTAGTTGTGACAATACTTGTCTTCTATATGTTGTTATTTTTCTTCTTCTGAATCCATCTATTTATAGACTTCATCCTTGGTAACCGGCTTATCCGGTTTATAGCTAACTTCTGACAAGTCTGATAGCTTCAGTAAACCTGTCATAACCCACATCTGTCAAGTCTTCAAACAGTTCTTGAGCCTTTGACTCTATCAGCAAAGCGTTGAGTCTGTCTGTCATAAAGTGTCGAGACCATCTGTCAATATGTGTCGACACAAGTGACTAAGTGTCGACACAGCCTTTGGTGATGTCGACAAAGCTGCCTTGATGTCAACACAGCTTCTTGATACTGTATCTTGAGAATGTGTCGACACTGATTATTTGTGTCGACACAAACACTTCACCATTCATCAACAATCAACTTGGTCTAGACTTAGCTGTGTGTCGACACAAGTCCTGTGTGTCGACACAGTTGATGTAGACTCAGAACATAGTGTGTGTCGACACAGCCACCAGGTGTCGACACAGTTGTTATCGACTCTACCTCTATGTGTCGACACTGCCTACCGGTGTCGACACAGTCGATGTCGACTATAATCTTTTGTGTGTCGACACTACCTCCCGGTGTCGACACAAATTCTCTGAAGTGTCGACATAGCTATTTCCAAGTGTCAACACAATCTTACTGAAGTGTCGACACAGCTTCCTCAGGTGTCGACACATGAACTTAGAATATTTTTCCTGCATTCTAGCACATTCATAACCTGCACATATAAACACAAAATAACATCAAATACACCTTGATGTATATCATTGAGCTAAGTGAGGCTTCTCCAAATCAGGTACACATTTTCTAATGTACCCAACACAAACCTTCACGCAAAGATCCTCCTCTTGAAATCGGTGGGTTTCAGATCGTGGACACTGGTTCGCTACTCCTTGTAGACCCTCCTCGTGCTGATCGACCGATGATGGGTGTACCACTTATAGAGAAGATAGATGGCACACGATCATTGAAAAAAATTTCTGGGTCTATCCAAGTGTTCTTCTTATACAAAATGCGTTGGAGTACCGCACCAAGTGGTAATTTATTCGATTTCTCCCAGGTTGGACTTTTTAGTCTAAGTGTGTAGCATATTATCGATAGGATAAAATCTTCCATATCAAATTGCTCCCATTCCAAGATCATGTAAGTGACATAGCTCAATTGAGCCGTAATCTTTCGTGTATCTATGGACTTGAGCAAAATGGTATGCCTCAATATGTCCTGCACTAGTCCTGCACTATCCTGCATCCGCGATGAGATTGGTCGTAGATTGACTGAGGGTTTTTATGGAATTACCATGCAAAACCATATTCAAAAGTGTCCAGTCTCTATCCTTTCGATAATTTTCTACGACATCTATGACATTTTCCCGATCTATTAACCCAAATTCTTCACTGAGATCATAATGAGTTATCTCAACTGTTTGTCCCTATATCCGTGATCACACTCCACCGTTTCGTTTCGTGAAATCAGAATCCTTTAAATAATTATAGAATTCCCTAATTAACACGGACGAAAACATATCTGGTACAATGATAGACATTATTCCTGCCATCGCTAACAAGTCGTGAATATGTGCGTGATAGATGGGATCGAATTCGATGACCCGTCCAATACCAATATTCACATTTTCTATCCCAGGAAAAGTTTGATATGCTTAATATTTATCATTGCCAGTACTTCTCCGAGCTTTCGTGCTAGAAGCCATTGCTGCAGTTAAAAACACAATTTTTAAGAGAAATTCCAGAAATTATCAATATTGCCAGTCGGCAATACCCACTATCACCTGACAATAACGAAAATCGTTTTAATGCAATTTTTGACCAAAAATCTGAACTTTCACCTACTTTAAATAACAGATCTGAAAATTTCTTATAGTTCTTTCACATTTTCCTAATGATAATTATTGCAAACCTTGATGATTAGGAAAATGTGAAAGAACTATAAGAAATTTCTTATATGGCGACTTGAAGATATTGTCGGCTTGTCCTCTCCACATTGTAGTTGTCGTGCAGTTAGTCTAACCACGCGGCCTATGCGGCTTGTATAGATGCTTGTTCCTGTAATTATTAGTCCCACATTGCTTATTTGTAATCTCTCTTCTCTCCTTCATTCTATAAAAGAGAGGTCATACCTTTATAATAGACACCTTTTTGGATAATAAAAATTTTGTTACTCCAAATTTTCGGTCTACTTGTTTTCTGTTCGCACAATAATTAAGATATTTTTATTCAAACACTATTCATCATCTTCTTCCCTAAACCATGAAACAAATACAAATTTTCTACTTAGAAAACACTAGATCTGAGTTTAGGGATCTTAAACTTCATCAATCTATGCAAACATTACTCCAAACACATAGATTTATGATCTACTCTCTCAAAAGTACAAGTTTTGAAAAAAACCCTAACCATGAAAAATGTACTTAAAAAATTGAAAATATTTTCATCAAAATTTCCAAGATCTACTCTACAATCATTTAGATCTAAAAATCCTAAAGGATAAAAGAGAAATTCTATGGAAAATACCTTGATCTTCGGATTTCGCGAGCTTTCGGTTCTTCTTCCACTTCGAGTCTTCATGAAATAATACTGGGAACAATGTTGTTGACCTGATTCGACGGTTTTTTTATATTTTCGCACTGTCGCCGATCGGCGATATCCAATATCGTCGGGCGACAGAGAAAAATTACTATTAAGCCAATTTGTCTTCTTTTCTCAGATTTTGGCATGGTTCAATTCATATTCTTCAATTTTGAGTTCCCAGTAACATAGTTCAATTATTAAACCATCAAATATTATTTCTATGTACATCTCTGCTAGTGTTTTTATACTTGTGAAATTGTTTTTGCATGCATCTAAGTATGAGAAATGTTTTAGTTATGATTATATTCTCTTACCCACATTTGTGAAAATCTACATATGAATTCACCTTACTGCATATGTGAATTGTGAATGTTCTACCATAACCACTAGAATTTCATGCTAAAGCTATCACTTTATCCTTATTTTCTTTGCACAATTCATATTTGATTATCCTATATGGTCACACAAGTGAATTCAGACTCCTTTGTCAGCAAAAAAAATGTTCATTAAAAAATCAAACATTCAACATCTTTGTTGATGTTTTTCAAAATTAAACTAAAAAGGACTGACAAGGACCCTCCACCAAGCACAACTTACCCTCCTGATAAGTCTTAATAAGTATTGTGAGGTTGTGCATCTTGGAAAGATTTGTAAAGTGTCTTGTGCAACTCAATATCTGGATATTCTTTTTATATGTGCTCTGAATTCTTGGGTACAAGCATAACTAGTTATGTATACCTCTATGCTATGTTGTTTTTCACATTCCACGTGTTCATATATTTGTAAGGACTACACATATGTGTTTTTCATCAAACTCTCACATGTACACAACATTATCTTCTCTAAAATATCTTCTTATGAGAATTGGACCGAAAATGTTTCAAACTTAATCTTCACTAGTGTATGTGTCTATGATATAAATGGCCAAACGTCGCCAATGTTCGTGTTTACTCACCTTCTTCACTACTATTCATTGATTCACATGTTCTATACTTGATTTGTAATTTGTGGTTTTTCCTCTTTAGCTTCCGCACCACTTTGCTATCTCTTTTGACAATATCAAAGGGGGAGAATTTAATAAGAAATCTAGAAATCATTCATAATCATGCTTTCATTATGAATTTAAATTTCAATTACATTAAAATACATAGGTTCAATTTGCTTAAATTTAGGTTGAGAACCCATGTAGGGGGAGTGTTACATCCAAGAGGAGTTTGTGCACATACAAATGCTTAGTCTTGCTAATCATACTTACTAAACACTTCATAGTTCATTCATGGTTTCTTTCTAAGTGGATTTGTTATTATCAAAAGGGGGAGATTGTTGGAGCATGCGTTTTATGCTTCTTGTTTTGCTAATAATAAATCACATTTGTATTTGATCATTGGGTATTTATGATGTGAAGATATCACATGTCTAACTCTAATGACATTTAGGTGTTGATTCAGGTCAAAACAGATGAGCTCAGGAGATATCGCCAGGGGATATTGGGTATCTCCAACAGGCGATAGTGGAATGAGCGGTTAGCTCACTATCTCCACACGGCTAGCAGTTTCTATCACTATCGCCGGCGATATAGGATATCTCCAGGCGACAGTCAACGATTGACCATGACCGATCTGAGATGCGAAAATGAGGTGTACGTGGGACACGTGGCAGCCGGTAACGATATTGTCAGATGGCGATACCTAGTATCTCCAGGCGACATCGCTAAAATATAAAAGCTATCTAATTTTTTTGTGGAGATCACGAATTCTCATTACTTGGAGTGTTCCTTCCTGTTCATTCAATCTAGAGAGCTCTAACATCTAGAATTACTCCATACTCTGAATAAGGTCAAAGCGCAAAAGATCGACGACATGTACACGACATTCAAAGCAACCCTGGCTAACAAAAGTATTCACCACTTCTCTTAGTACACTGGATAAAAAAAATAAAAACAAAGTTAAAAAAGAATAAATGTGATCCCCCAAGCATTACTTCGCTCCCTGATAAGTCTTCATGAGCATTGTGTGTGCGAAGCACCTTGGTAGTTATAATTTTTATGTATGTGCATTGAAATATCATGGAAGTAATTTTATTTGTGTATTTTAATATTATATTATATTATTTTATATGTCATTCGTTTTGATTAATACATTTGTATACTTTATCAAATCACTTTTGTACACATTATTATCATATATAAAACTTCTACTCATGAGAATTGGATCCTAATGCATATCTAAACAATTCTCTACAAACTTAAGTAAATGCACTAGATAGCAATGCATGACCACTTCAATGTTTTTATTTACTTGAAATGTAAATTTTATTACATTGTAGCTTTGTATCTTTTCTTGATATTTTCAAATCATGCTTGCAATTATATCTCAATAGAATAACATCTCTTGGGACTTTAACTCAAACATCAACTTTTCAGTTTTAAAACTCATTATCCTTTATATACTCTTACTTTCTAGAAAGATGTTTGTTTTTAAGAATGCTTATTATACTTTCTGATGTGATTATTACTTGCACTTATTCATGATTTTTTCAACAAGTGGTATCTTGAAATAAAAATGCTTACTCTATCATTTCATTTATGTTGCTTACTACTTTATGCTCCACCATGCTTATTTCTAACAAGTGGTACATAACAAGCTTTTTATAGCATCATATTTTCCTTCTCTACAAAGAACAAACTAATTTTTGTTGCATACACTTACCTATACCCTCCTTTGATACAATCAAAAGGGGGAGAATAACTTGCATGAACTTAAAATTTTAGAGGGAGTACATTGAAAATTTCATAGGAAATATCTATGTAGGTGGAGTAATCATATAAGATGTGCATATATTATCTTATTTCTCGATCATGATTAATCTTCCAGTAAGTTATCCCTATCAATCTTAAAAGGTATATATTCATCCCTAACCACTTTTGCTAATAACAAAAGGGGGATAATAAACTGAGAAATCTAGTGGAACCGATATTTATGGGGAGCAAAATATATAGGGAATACTTATGTAGGGGGAGCCTTCATATAAGAAGAGTATGCTTTGCTTTAAAGCTATTATGTTATAAACTTATTATTCATGCATATATTTTACCACACTTACCAATAAAAATAAATGGCCTTAAACTCACAAATTTCTCATATAAGTATTTGTTATTATCAAAAGGGGGAGATTGTTGGAGCATACTTCCTACATCTCTTAGTTTGAGAATAACAAATACTGTGATGTATTTGTTCTACTCTTTTATGTGTTTATAGTGTGCAAGTTGTACATGTTGAATGAGGAGACAAGTCCTAAGTCTGGGCATGATCTAAGGGTGTGTACAATTTAGAAAAAACAAAATGATGAGTTTTGTGTGCTAAACTTCAAACATACATAACTTTCAATCCAGGAGAAGTTACGGAACGTGCCACCCCATTCCGGAATGAGAACAAAGTCATCTACATATAGAAAAGGTTCGGATGTCAATAGTGAAAAGGCGATAACCACTATCGCCCGACGATAGCTCCACGATCGAATCATCCCATGAAAACCTTAGAATCACGGGACACGTGGAAGCCAGATAGGATATCGCTGATCGACGACAACCAATGTCATCGGACGATATCGCTAAAATATAAAAGTGATTCATTTTTTCATGGGGATTAAGGATTACAGAATTTGGAGTATTCCTTCCTGTGTAACTAGCCTAGAGAGCTCCAACATCCAAAAAGACTCCATCCTCCCAAGATAGTTTAAGAGCAATGAAGAGACAACACGTATATGGCATTTGAAGCAATCTTGGCAAGGATTCGTCGTCATCTTCAGCGCTACACGGAAGTTTATACTTTATCATTATTCTCATTGTAATTGTTAGGATAGAAAATTGCCACCTTGCACGTGGCATCTAAGTCTTTGTGTGGCTTAGGAGAGAAAATCGCTCCTTGTGAGTGGCGTCTAAGTCCTTGCGTGGCTTCAGAGAAAATTGCCGCCTTGTGCGTAGCGTCTAAGTACTTATGTGTCTTAGGGAGTTATCGCCGCCTTGTGTGCAGGAACTCGATCGTGGTGAGATCTAGGGGGAGGCTAATAGTAATAGGGATATATACGCTTTAGCCTGCCGATTCTTGTAGAAGGACTGGCGAAATAAAAAGTAGACTATGTTTTTCATATCCTTAATCTCTAGCTTCATAGAGATATACTATATTCTATTTTATCACTATTAAAATAAAAGATTATCATTTATGTTCTTAAGTATTTAATTTTGTCAATGAAAAATTAGTTTTGATTTCTTTCATTATTTCATCAAGTAAATTTAGATTAAGAAATAAAAATTATCAACCCTTATTCACCCCCCCTCTAATGGCATCGTAATATCCAACATAAAAATCACTTAAAAATCAAGCACACAAACATAGAGATTTATAGTGGTTCCCCGAGTTGGATACGTCCACTTTCCCGTCTCTCCTATCTACCATAAAGGGCTAGATTTGGCTACTTCACCAAACTCAGATTTCATCAAATCTTACACCTCGGAGCCACAACTCCTACAACTCGGAGACGACGCTCTTACTACTCAGAGAACAACCTCTCCTACAACTCGATCCACAAACCAGATCTACTCACTCGATCCATAAACAGATCTAAAAACTCGGAGAAAAATCACCTACAATATGTAAAAGAATATTACAACAACAATAACGATTACAAGTCTTCACTCTGACATTCTTCGTAAAAGTAGATCTTGAAGCTTGTAGAACTCGGAAGGTTGAAATCTTGAAGAACTTGAATCTCGAGTCTTCACCCGTCTAGATCTGGAGGAATAGAAGTCTTTAGAAGGCAGCAATCCAAATGTAGAGGTCGAGGAAGATGATATCTTGCTGTGCTTGCGGGTATCAACCGATCAGAAATTGCATGCGTACAGGAAGCCGACGATCGCTGATTTTGGAAACTTTTTCTCTTTTGAATCAGAGAGAAAATTAGCACAATAACAAGATTAGAAATAAATAAGAATATCCCTAGGTATTTATAGAGATAAACCCTCCAACGGTATAAAGACTATTTCCATAAATGAAAGCTAAAAAGCACTGTACATGGCCGACCAAATCCATGACAGGAGGAAGAAATTTTCAGAAAAATGACCTAAGTCCAATTCGTCGAGTATCGTGGAGTATCATAATGATACTCGTCGAATAAATCTTGATATATGATGAAAAGGACTTAGGCAAAACATCCCAGGCTAGCTGGTCGCTCAACGCTATGGTGAGGAGTCAAACTCAATGAATTCATTGAGTATCACCAGGTATACTCGATGAATTCGTCGAGTATAGGTTTATTGACTCAATGCACTCAATGCCATTACACTCAACACTTTTAGATCACTCGACGTCATAGACAACATTCGACGAATATTGTCGAGTCAACTCAATTCACTCAACGCTTTGATATTCGACGAATTATACTTTGAAAAATATAGAGAAGTAGTGTTGACTGGACTCGATGAATTCAAGGTGTATCACTTAGTATATTCGACAAATTCCTCGAGTATCTTTAGATACATTCGACGAATTCGATGAGTATGCACAATGATACTAGGTTAATTTTACTTAATAGATTTTTAACTTCTCTAATGAATTTACCCTAAGTATATACGATGAATTCAATGGGTATTGGTAAGTATACTCGACAAATTCGGCATGTATCAATGATGATACTCGACGAATTCGATGTGTATGCTTAACCATACTCGTCGAATTTTACTTAGGTAAAATTCATATTTTTCCTGGGTCTAACCCTTGACCATCCTTGAGACTTCTCTTGTACATGGGATATAAGTACACCCCAATAGAGAGATTACACATGAGTCAACACATTGGCCTATACAATGGGGAATTACATTGTATAGTCCGATGTTTACTGACCCACCATAACCTGACATTGGTGTGTACTTGGCATTGTAGACATGCATGTACATAACTCAAAAGCAACATCAAATACAATCACAATTCATCTTAGCTTAACTGGGCCCTTCTTCAAATCCGGGTTATTTTGGATACAATACCTAACAATATTGTTGATTTGCATGCCAGAGAAGACTCCGTGGTTAAACGTGTAATGTTTCGATTCGTGCTAGATCCCTCGCATACGTTTTTGAGTCAAGAGAGTTGACTTAGGCTCGAGGTGCACTGGTGGGCAGACTTACACTCGAGACGGGGGAAGCGCCGACTCGACGTTGGGTGACAGGTTACTACCGCATGGCATTAGCAGGATACCACACGGCGGTAAGAGGCGTCGAGTGATCACGATTCCTCTCGACAAGCATTGAGTGCTATTGCGCGGTGGTAGTTAGTTAATGTTGGCAATAGTGTTTGTTGAGTGTGTCGAATGGATTCGACGAGCGTCGAGTGTACTCAGTGATTGTCAAAATACTACCGCGCGGTGGTATCGAGAAACCGCGTAGCGGTAGATGAGCTGGGCATAAGCAAAGCCCTTTGTGAGCATTTTTGACATAGTTCTCCGTTAGCTATCATATAGCGGTAGAAAGAATACCACGTTGAAATAATGGGACATATGGCGTCGTCTGAGTGGTAGATTTAGAGGTATGGTGCGGCGGTAGCAATACCGTACGACAGTATCCCTCGGATCTGGAAGATTTAGGGCTAATTGCCCATTCGTTTATAAGCATAATCTGAATACCTAACCGTTATACTTTCTTCTTCTCCCGGTGTCGAACTTCATCATAGGAGATAACGTTGATGCCGTCATGCCGTAAAGGGGATGGACACGATCCATGGACGAAAATTAGGTGAGCTTCCTACTTCTCTCTTGGTGCAAGATATTTAGAGCGTATCATGAGCTTGATGAATAGGGTGTTTGTGCCATATCTGGACATCTTCATCATTGTATTCATCGACGACGTGTTGGTCTATTCAAAGACAGAGAAGGATCATGCGGAGCACTTGTTCCAAACGTTGGAGAAGTTAAGAGAGCACTCCTTGTTTGCTAAGTTCAGCAAGTGCGAGTTTTGGATTCGAGAAGTTGCCTTTTTGGGCCACATTATTAGTGGTGCTGGATTAGAAGTAGACCCGACCAAGGTACATGCTATGAAGGAGTGGTTGCCTTTAAGGTCGGCGACCGACGTGCAAAGGTTTCTTGGACTTTCAGGGTATTATCGCAAGTTTGTGGAGGGATTTTCGAAGATCGCCCTCCCTCTCACTGCCCTAACAAAGAAAGGTGTTCCATATGAGTGGACATCTCAGTGTGAGGCTGCATTCTGAGAGCTAAAGGATCGACTTACATCCGCACCAATCCTAGCCCTTCCTTCCAAAAAGGAAGGATTTCAGGTTTACACTGATGTGTCCTATCAAGGTATGAGAGCAATGTTGATGCAGCATGGGCATGTGATTGCTTACGCTTCAAGACAGCTAAAGGAGCATGAGATTAATTACCCAGTACATGATTTAGAATTGGGGGAAGTGGTCTTCGCCCTAAAGATTTGGTGACACTATCTCTTTGGAGTTCATTGCGAGATTTTCTCAGATCATAAGAATTTGAAATATATTCATACTCAGATGGAGTTGAATTTGAGGCAGCGATGGTGGTTAGAATTCTTATGCGATTATAAGTTTATGTTGAACTACCACCTCGAGAAAGAGAACTCCATAGCAGATGCATTAAGCAGAAAGGTACTAGCGTTGAGCCCTGAGTCTCGAATGATGGGTATGGAATTGGCTTGAGTGCTCGAGGAGATAGAGACTATTCTGGTGTGTAATAATCATTCTGAGATGTATACAGAATACTTGGCTAACTTGAGTATAACTTGTGACATCTGTGAGTGAATCCGGCTAGAGCAAAGGAAGGATGCTGCTCTGGCCCCTATGTTTAAGGCAATTGAGAGTGGATCTACTGAAGAGTATACTCTGAAGGAAGGCCTCATTCATTTCCATGATAGGATCTATATATCCAAGGGAGGTGGAATCCAAGAAGACATCTTGAGAGAGGCTCATTGCACCAAATATTCAGTGCATCCCGAGATTGCCAAGAGGTATAATGACTTACGGAAGACCATGTTCTGTCCAGGAATGAAGAGAGCTATTAAGTATTATGTTACACACTATGAGGCTTGTCAAAGGGTGAAGGTGGACTGTAATAGCCTGGGAGGATTATTGCAGTCATTGCCTATCCCCGAGTGGAAGTTCGAGGATACCTCCATGGATTTCATCCACGAGTTACCACGCTTATGCTCTGGGAATGTTTCAGTTTGGGTGATTATGGATTGCTTGATGAAGGTTTCAAGGTTCATTATGATGAGGAAGGAGTTGCATGTTGATGTTTTGGTGTGTCTCTTTGTGGAGCAGTTTATGCGGTACCATGGGGTGCCCAAGAAAATTGTCTCTGACCGTGATCGTCGCTTCACTTCCAAGGAATGAAGGGCAGTTCAAGCATATATGGGCTCTCACCTTACCTTTATTATGTCTTTTCATCCTCAAACGGAGGACCAGTCTGAGAGGACCATCAGAACCATGGAAGATTTGTTGAGATTATGCGTGTTTGATAAGGGCGAGCCGTGGGAAAGACTTTTTTCGCTAGTGGAGTTTTCATACAATAACAGTTATCAAGCTCGCATCGAAATGACATCCTACAAAGCATTTTATTGGAGGAGGTGTAGAACCCCATTATCGTGGGTGCATGATGAAGACCTAAATACTTTGGGAGTAGAGTATTTGATGATACTGATGCTATGGTTATATTAATACGAGACCACATGATGGAGGCTCAGAGTCGGCAGACAAAGAACTATAATGCGAAGCACCGGGTGGTGGAATTTCAAGTGGGTGATAAGGTGTTCTTGAAAATCAAGCCAATGCATGGAGTGTCACATGCACGCGGTAGAAAGAAGCTCAGTCCGAAATATGTGGGGCCTTATGTTATATTGGAGAGGATTGACCCTTTGACCTATTGATTGGAGCTACCACTAGAGAAAGAAAATTTGCACGATGTATTCCATATTTCGTCGCTTCGGAAAGCACTACTATGGCCCGATCAGAATGTCACCTCTACAAATGAATCACTAGAAACCAATAGGTCTATTTGACTAGAGTCGGTGCAGATAGTGGATACCGAAATGAGAAGCTTGTGGTGAAAGAGTGTTCCTTTAGTGAAGGTACAATGGCCTATCATGGAAAAGAGGAGTACACGTGGGAGACAATGGAACTTATGCGGCAACGCTACCCAGAGTTATTTCACCAAGGTAAAATTAAACGCATACCTTGTATTATTTATACTTTATTTTCCTCCACCGACTTAGCCTGATTTCGGGGATGAAATCTTTTATTTGGTTTGTAGGATTTGTAACGTACCGATTCATGCTAGACCTCTCACACAGGTTTTGAGTCAAGAGAGTTGACTCAGGCTCGTGGTGCACAGGTGGGCAGGCTTGCACTCGAGCTGGGGGAAGCATCGACTCGATGCTGGGTGACAGGTTGCTACCACGCAGAGGTAGCGAGATACCACGCAGAGGTAGCAGGTGTCGGGTGATCATGATGCCTCTCGACGAGCATTGAGTATATCGCGCGTTGGTAGTTCGTTACCGCTTGCAGTAGTGTTCGTCGAGTGTATTGACTGGATTTGACGAGCATCAAGTGTACTCGATGATCGTTAAGATACTACCGCGCGACAGTATCGGGATACCGCGCGTCGGTAGTCAAGCTGGGCATAGGCAAAGCCATATGTGATGAACCGTCCGACGGTCAGAGTTTCGCTTGCGATAGAATTTTTGATATAGTTTTCTGTTAGCTATCACGTGGTGGTAGAGAGAATACCGCATGGTGATAGTGGGCCAGGTGGCGTCATCAAAGTGGTATATTTAGAGGTACCGCGTGGCGGTAGCAATACCGCGTGACAGTAGCCCTCAGATCTAGAAGATTCAGTGCTAATCACCCATTCCTTTATATTAAAAATCTGAAGACCTAGACGTCATTCTTTCTTCTTCTCCTGGTGTCGAACTTCATTGCGGGAGACAAGGTTGATGCCATCATACAGCTAGGGAGGAGGACACGATCCATGGCCGAAAATCAAGTGTGCTTCCTACCCTCTACCTTGGTGCTAGATCTTTAGATCTATTATAGGAGAGATTTCTGCTCAAGAGAGCTTGACTTTGGTGCGTAATGAAGATCTCCTAGGTAGAGACCATGCTAGGACCTTTATCCTAGGGTTTGAAGTCTTCAAGCTTTCCTCTCTTCATTATGAGGATGATAGACTTGGTTTCGTGAAGAATAGTGGTATATTGAGGGTGAATAAGAAAGGAGGAAGAGCTGAATGTATCTTTATATGAATGGCTAGAGGAAGAAGACGAACTAATGCCATTCGTTCGACTTTACGATGCATGCAGGATCTGATTTCTATACGCAGCAGGCTTCATGCTTTATTTAAGCCATGATTCAGGCACTTTTAGGTCTTGGGATGAACACAAAAGTTGTAGCCCTTAGAAAGACCTTTCCAACTGATGGTTGGACATTTTCTAGTGAGCAATGTGGCTCCCACAAAGTGCAGCGGATGTTTCTACGTTGAACTAACATAAGGCCAAGACAGATTTTCTCTCTAAGTAGTTGATGTGTTAGCCTAGTGTTCAAATCTTGGACTTGGTAGGAGTCGTAGCCTTGGATGACATATTGCGTTGGGAGAATCTAGTTTGAGGGTACCATGATGAGCTGATGCATTATGTATATGTTTTGATGGACCTTGGATGTACAAATGGTTTATCCATGCATTCCGATGAAAGTGCATACAATAATACTATGATGGTTGATATGTATTGGAAGAGTAATTGGCGCTCTTGTACGATATATGCAATCTATAGCAAGTGATGAACTATAAACAATGAAACAACTTGTTATGTGTAATTTTACACGATTATTAATTATCTAGAAATGTATATGTTTTGTTGATTGTTTCTAGAAACAAGATGTGCTGAAAGATAAATGATTTCATGTGCATGCACATGCTAAACTTAGAAAAGGGGGTTAGATGAATATTACACCCATGGTCATGCTATGAGATTATTGAACTTATGAATTGAAAGTATGATTGGAATAAGTCCACCGCTTAGAGTTTTGTTAACTCCCTATGGGTAGCGGTGAGGGTTGTATAACAATCAAAGGGAATGATATCTTAGGTTATGACAGAACCTTGCGTGCTTGGAGCATGAGTAAGATGTTATGAAGAGACTCAGTGTGGAGTCCTTGTGTGCTTTTGAGTAGGGGTTTGGTATGATGATAAGGGACTCAGTGTGGATCCCTTGCATTCTTTTGAGCACGGGATTGGTATGATGAGGAGTGACACGATTGGAGCCCTTGGATGTTTGATGGCATGGCTAAGCATAATTGCATGCGGTGTGTGTTGACATACGGTGTCATAAACCTGGGTTAAGGATAGCGTGGCGAGTCTACGGGCTCTCCAGTCATCACATTGATGGGAGTTAACAATAGACCTTAGGCAGTTGGCTTGGTCGTCGGTGCTCATTCCCGAGGCTCATTCCGTACCAGTGGACGATTGAGCTTGGTCCTTTGGTGATATGCTCCCAAAGGTTCCTTCCATTCCAATTATAGGCCAGTTGGGCTGTGTTCTTGGTGAATATCTACCTAAGACCCCTTCTGAGCCATAGTATATAGAGGCTCTGCAGTTATGTTCTTAGCGTTGAGCCGCATGGAGGCCTAGGCTTGGTAGTATGGATTGCCGCCTAATAGTGGAGATGCCAGCTATACTATAACCATATGGCCACGACAGATGATGCCTGAGAGGTTAGCTACCTGCTTAAAAAGTGGGAACTAAAGGACTAAGTCGACATAACAAAACAAACTGCGTGAGTTTCATGGGCGCATCATGAACCATCATTGCATTGCACCACATAAGATTCTCATCATATAAATTTGTATGGGCACTTTTATATGATGAGTTATTTTCTGTTAAGCCGATACATAACTTATAAATCTGTATGGGCATTTTTATAAGTTAAGTTTTATTTTTGTTTGTAGATTAAATGATGGTAGTTGACTGCTCTTACTCTTATAGCACTTCTAGTGTAGAATATTGTTGTTATTTGAAGTACACTGCTACCGTTACCCTTATGATTTGTAAATACATACCACCTGCTTGTACTTACAGTTTGTATACATATATTATACCTTTCCTTCTTTCTCCTGTCCAGTGCTTAAGAGCCGTTGGGGTGACAGGATGAGATAGCCACTTAGTCTTTATGACTAACAGTTACTATGACTACCATTTTAGGAGGACACCCAGTGGATAGAGACTAACAGTAACAAGTTATCCAGAAGGGAAACCAAGCCTGGGGGACAGGGCCTGATACGACGATACCCTCGCTGCCGTCGATTACTGATGTAGGATTTTGAGAGACTATATGTTGTAGCCCTTGGGGCACTTAACTCTGATATATATCCAGGAGCTATGTAGCTACTTGTGTCTTTTCTTTTGGACTTATACTAATGTGGATTTTGACTTATGTTTATTATCATAAGTTGGGTTGGCATGGATGATATTTGCGAGAGCCGGCATAATAGGCATCTTGTAGTACCGATCAACCCGTGTGTTGACGCTACCGCAAGGCGGCTGTTCTGGGCATAAGAATCCCTTCTGCCGTGTGTTTTGTTCAGGGAGGGGGGAGGGGGGAGGGGGGGGGGGGGGGGTCTTACAAAACGTGTAGTTTATAGAGTCATGGGGGGTGCATGTTGCTACAGTGAGAGTACTAGAGTTAATCTATAGTAAAACACCCAAATTTGGGGAAGAAATGGTGTTCTGTCCACACCGCGTGATGGTAAAGATACCGCTGGAGGTAGCTCCTAGAGAGCTATGTTCGCGAGTCTTATCTTTTGGAGACTATGAGGCTAAGGTGTTGAGCTGTAAGCTTAAAGTGCCCAGCTGTGGTGGCCGTGAGTGCCAACCTTAAAACATAATGCGGTTATGTATGTGAATGGGAAAGGGGAGGTTGACCCGTATCGTGGCTTGTGATCCTAACAGTTTGAGCAACAAAATGTGGCTAACCAATACCCACCCTATGGAGATCAACTTGGAGTGAGTCACTGGATTGTATCTCAAGGTAATAGAGAGCCTTTGACTTTGTCGTGGCATATGAGAGAGTCTTAGTGTTGGGTATATTGGACACAATGTATTTAATTTGAAGAAGCCCTTTTCAACTCATTGATAAACACATGTTTGTATTTGATATATGTTTCAGTTTATGTATACAGGTTGCCTACTTTATGTTGATTGGATAGGTGGACACAAGAAGCTGACTGGATTTTGAAGAAAAATTATCTAAGTACCAAAGCGTCGAGTGAAGTCAGCAAAATGTTGAGTAAAGTCAGCACAGTTGACATTCAGCAACCTACAGTGCAGAAAAATGGCTAAGTACAAATGTGTCGACACACTTCAACTGTGTCGACACACTTGCATAAGCTGTGTCGAGACAAGTCAGTTGTCTCAACACATAGAAGACTAAGTCAGCAGTGTCAAGACAAGACAGCCATCTCGACACCTTGAAGACTAAGTCAGCAGTGTCAAGATAAGTCATCTTACTTGAAATAATAAAGCTTAAGATAGTTGTGTCAAGACAATACAGCTGTCTCGATACAAAGAAGACAGAAAATTCTACTAAGTAAGATTATGTCGAGGCAAACCAACTGTCTTGACACAATGAAGGATTAAAGTATGAAAGTCTCAAAGAAAGGTAGATTTAAAATATGTAGACATCAGGTAGATAATTGTGTCGAGACAATCTAACTGTCTCAAAACTAAGCAGAATTAAAGAGGTTGACACAAAAGATGGTTGTGTCGAGATAGGTCAACTGTCTCAACACTTGTAAGTTCAGATGAAAATTCTTCCGAGTAGAATTGTGTCGAGACTGCTAAGACGTCTCGACACAAGTGTCGAGGCACCTTGGACATCTCGACACTTATGTTTCTAAAGATGTGCAGAGTCAACACAGAAGTGTCAAGATAAGTCAGAATTGTCACTTCAGCTACAATAATGTGATACTTCAACAGAAACTGTTTAAGGGGAGAATTTTAAGTAAGAAGTCAGACGCTGATGTCATCATTCAGTTACCAGCCATCCATGAAGGCTATAAATATAGGAGTTGTCTATACCAACAAAAAGACAGAATCGAAAAAGCAAATAAAAATTCTCATTCTTATTACAATCCCGAGGAAGAGGAGGAAGACGAAGGTCTTCAAGAAAATCTCCAGATCCTTTCACCAAGTTGATCCGAAGATTAAGGTTGATCTGATCTACAATTTCTTCAAGGAAATCAAGCCGATCAACATCAAGAAGATTGCAGATCCAGAGAAGCAACTTTTGAGCCAGCCAATTTATCAATAAGACATTCATTACTGCTGAATTGAAGAATCTGTGCTGACAAATATATCAGATTACAGTTTTTCTGTTTTTTGAGAATTTCATTTTTCATTTTTACCTCTATATTTTGTAAGATCTCCTTGAGATCTGAGTGAGTAGGAGATCTTATCTCTGAGTTATAAGCCTTTTTTATAAAGGCTGAGGTAGGGTTCTTGAGGGACCTGAGGTAGGTGGTTTTGGGTGAATCACTGAGTTATAAGCCTAATTTATCAAGGCTGAGGTAGGGTTTTTGAGGGACTTGAGGTATGAGATTGGGATAATCTCTGAGGTAGGACTAGTTGGTCTGAGTGTAGGTTTCTTTACAGAAACTGAGCTTGTAAGATCTTTGGATCTAAGTTAAAGAGGTGGAGCTATAACCTCATCTAGCACATTGCTAGTGAGGAAGAAGGCGGAAAGTGGATGTACCCTAGATAGGGGAACCACTATAAATTCTGTGTTTGCTTTGTGCTGTGGATTACTTCTGCTTTTGTTGTGATCTAAGTCTTTATAACTGCAAAATTAGTTAAGTGATTGAGATATGATAAAGTAACTTAAAAAGTCACCTATTCACCCCCCTCTAGGTGATATTATCTACCCATAGGTTTATCTTTCAAGTTGTATCAAAGGGAGGTTATTCAAGAAAGAACTAACAATCTGAAAAAGATCCAAAGGGTATTAGAAAAATTTCAGATCTATGGATTCTGAATCTCACAAAGAACTTAGTTCTATGAAACTGCCTATATGTACTAAGGATAACTTTGCTATATAGAAACAGAGAGTGAGATTGTTCATGAAAGCCTCAGATCCAAGAATCTTTATCATTGTATAAGAAGGACCATATGTACCAATGAAAACATCTGTCTTAGATACAAACGTTCAAACCCCTAAGAAATTGTCAGAAATGACAAAGGATGAGGTGGTACTTGCCACCATGGAAAAAAGAGAACAAAATATATTAATCAGTGCAATAGACGATTCAACCTTTCAGAATCTTGTACACTTTAATACATCCAAGGAGATGTGGGATACTCTCATTATATATATGGAAGGTATAAAAGAAGTAAGAGATGACAAAAAATCTCTCCTCAACCAGCAGTATGAGGCCTTCAGACAAGGAAAGACTTATTCTATAGAACAATGCTATGAAAAGTTATTTAGAATAGTAAATGACTTAAGAAACTATGGCAGGAACTTCTCAAATTATGAGCTAAATGACAAAATTCTGAGATCCCTAAATAAAGAACGGGACATCAAGATTTGTGCTCTAAGAGAGATGGGGAATCTAAGAAATATGTTACCCCAAGACTTGTATGGGAAGTTAATGTCAGATGAGCTTCAGCTGAATTCTAGAAAAGCTGAAGCAAAATCTACCAGAAGCTCAACTAAGACTAAATCTGTGGCCTTCAAAGCAGATACATCTAAGAAAGCTAGAAGAGAAATCACATCATCACCTAGAAAGGATAAAGATACAGATAGCAATGGAGCCTGTTCTTCATCAGAAGAACTATCAGATGATGAATTTGCACTATTTACTAGGCAATTCAAGAAAATGCTAAGGAGAAGGAAGTAGTGGAATAAAAAGAAACCTTCTGGATCAAGCTCCAGTAAAAGCAAAGACAATCATAGAGACAAATCTGTGGTCAGGTATGATTCTCATCAGAATAAATAATTTAAGACTGACATTATTTTCTTTTGCTGTAATAGGCATGGGCATGTCATTGTTGACTGTCCAATAAAAATAAAGGAGAACAAAAAGTCAAAAGAAAAGAAGTTCTATAAGAACAAGAAATCAGGGAAGGGTCTGATTGCAAAGAAATCCAAGACCTTATCTGATAGTGATACTGACTCAACTGAGTCAGAAGAAGAACTTGCTGCACTATTCTCCTATGAAGAAGAGTTCATTAGAGAGGCCATATACTAGGAGAAAAGCTCCACAACTTCATCACACTATGGTGATTCTAAAGAAGATATGGAGATCAATTTAATGGCACTATTTGATGATCCAGAAACAGAAGCTCTTGACTGTCAGGAGACTCAGGTAATCTATAACAATTCAACATATTCTAAAACTTCAGTATATGAGACTAGGGATGAGCTAGACTTATGTGACTCAAAGTTTGATTCACCTGAGACTAACTCTGTGACTGAACTACATCAGCTTACAGTCAAATTTGGAAAGCTGTTGGAAGCCCTAGTAAGTAGCAAAAAGCTTATCAAAGAACAAGCTATAGAGATAGCATTACTAAAAGGTTTTGAGTATCATCATTAGATTGAAACTCAGAAAATTGGTCTTCAAAGTTCTAAGTTGGCAATGCTGAATAAGATCATTGATGATCAAATTTTATTGCTGAAGCAGAAGGATGTAACTATTCAGGAGCTGGAACTCAAACTCCTGAATGAGAAAAGATTAGTATAATAATTTTATAAACCTAAAACTGTATTGCCCATTATAGATACCTTCTCAGGAACACCTAAAAGTGGTCTTAGGTATGTTAAAGCCAAGAGGAAAAGAGGCAAAAAATTGGTCGGACAAAAGGGTCCAGTGATTCCACAGACTATGTTTCAGACTAAGGGAAAAGAAATCCAAAAGTCTGAACTAGCTGGACCAAGTTCATATATGAATAGGAAAGCTGTAAGACCCCCATTTTTTTTTTCTTTTTCGACACCGGGGTCTTAGGCCCAGAACCGCCGCCTTGCGGTGATACCTTCTCACCCGGGAAGGTCGTCACTACAAGACGCCGACTCTGCCGGCCAATTTCGATCGTAACTGTAGCATAAGAAAAGATGCAAGTCCACAGAAATCACATATATAGAAATAAACTCCACGAAGGGAGTGTCCACAGATAGTACATATAGTAAAAATCTCGGTCTTATGCTCGGTACATCAAGTCCTCACTACAATTCACTCATCGCGGAAGCAAACTAATACAACTACTATAGTTTGGGACTCACTGTCCCTACTGTCTGGACTCCAGTGCTAGACTGTCCGATCTCCAAGCGTGCCGACCTCCGGGGCTGCTCCTCCATGCTGGGCTCCGTGGTCCACTAAATGATGTGGTTCGAAAACCGTTAGTCTAAAAGACTAAGTCCTATCGTCCCCCACCCCTTCCCCCGTGGCTCCTAAGCACCGAGCGGGGAGAAGGAAAGGGAAGGATATGAAGGTGGAGAATAATCAAATTCCAGATGGCAACGGAACTAAACTAACAGTGTACGCATGATAATAATTATACAAAATTAAATCAGTAACCTTAACTTATGTGGGTATACATAAGCTAAGGGATCTTTTGCAGGGCTCCTATCGTATAAAAAGTCCCATACCGATTTATACGATAGGGTGTCGGTTCTATTAGCAGGCTTATAATATTGAAAGAGAACCTTGACTTATAAGCATGCTCACACGAACTTATAGGCCAAGGGGTCGTTTTGCAAGGCCTAATGTATAGAGCGTCCCATACCGCATATACATTAGGTGTCGGGTTTTATGCAATGGTTATGCTATGAAATACAATTATGCTATGATGTGAACATGCAAGTGCAACTCACCCACTCGACTCTGTGTACACAGATCTTTAGTTCCCCCTTTCGGAGCCGTTACCTCCCAGGATACCTCCGTAGTGGTAGACGGAAGCGGTGGGTTGGGCCTCGCCCACCTCTAAACTAGTAAAGCACTACCGGTCAGACCTATCGTACGCCTCAACGCTTGGTGCACTAAGCGAACGCCTGCGTACTCTTGCCGGCTGGCGCGCCGGACTTCTGTTGGCAAAGTGCTCACCACACTTGCCGAGCCAACGATATTGGTGTCGGTGCATCGAACTCCCCAATATCGAAGACCCACCACCTTAAACCTTTTATGCACATGCAATAGTTATGAGTCAAACAACCAACCGAGCCGAAGCTCACCGGACAATCCCGTCCATCATGATCTATAACCGAGCCAAAGCTCCCCGGACTATCCCGTCCGTCAAAATCTACCACCGAGCCAAAGCTCCCCGGACTAACCCGTCGGTCATAACCTACAACCGAGCCGAAGCTCCCCGGACTATCCCGTCCGTCATAACCAACAACCGAGCCAAAGCTCACCGGACTAACCCGTCCGTCATAATCTACAACCGAGCCGAAGCTCCCCGGGCTACCATGCCCCTTACCTTAACCACTGGGCTTATTGCCCGAGTAACCCAAACTATCTCTCGGGACACAGGGGTGTGAGAGTGTGAAATCTTAAGTTTACTACCTACTCCTCAATTTACTTTATGCCTACAACTTAGGTGTTACCCATTTCATTTTCATATTATAGTAAACTATACCTAAGGTGATTTTGACTTTCTACTCTATGGGGAAGACGATCTTTCGTCGACCCCAAACACCACCTAACCTTTTAGTCAAACCAATCCCTAGCTCATCCAACCCTGAGTGATGAACTCATTCCTATAACCACTAATTTTTGACTTATGCGCCTAACTTGTACTCCAGATTATTTCAGTAGATTTACTATATGCAGACCACCAAGGTTTAATGTTATGTAAAATGAGAAGTATATCAAGTAATCATCCAATACTCCTATGATAATTAATGGAGGTCTATTATGACCTTTAAGCCCTAAATCTAGAGATCCAAAATTTTCCTTATTTATTTAATAATTTATTTAATTATTCTATTGACTAATATTTCCAATAATGAACATGAAGTACAATTTTCAGTCAAGATATCATTCTACAACTTTTATATGTTATTCAAAATGAGGATATAACTCATCTTCCAAAATATCTAATTTTTTTTCAGTAAGGTTTTATCCCCAAATCATTATTTCATTTTAATCCTTGAAAATTCATTTAAAGAAATATAAAATACTATGTTGCTTTCAAAAATTCAGAGAAAATTCAAGTATGAATCTAATGGCATGTAAATGGTTTGGGCCAAATTTCATAATTTATTTATCAGTAAATGGACTAAATTAAATTATTAAATAATTCCATCAATTAGCAAGCTTGTGAAGTAAGTACCTCAAATAAGTATCCAATAATTTTCATATAATTTATATAAGCTTATAATGATGCAAAACATCCTCTGCCAAAATTTCATGACCTCACAAGGGTCAGAGGGAGCATAATAATTAATTTACTAAATTGAGGCATTCCTTGTGTTACAAATGAAGTGCTATAAATATTACTCCAAAATTTCTAAATAAATCACCAAAGCTTCTTAATATCCTTATGACCATCCTACCAAAATTCTTTATCATTTTAAGGGGTTTAGCTAACCCATTCCTATCCCACCATATTTGTGCCCTAAACTGGGTTAGGCTTTTGAGGGTCCTAAACCTTCCAAAATACCCTAATATTTTTACCATAGGGTTAGAGTAATCAAAATACCACCCCTACAAAATTTCATAGCCATACAAGGTGTTTTGGCCATATGTCCTTCACAAGGTACAAAAGCCCTTCCTTAGGGTTTGACCTAGGATCTTGGGCCAAATCAACTCCAATGCCCCCAAGTTTTCAATGGGAGGTGTATATTGTCATGCCAAATCAGTGTACCAAATTTGAACCTCTGTTGATGTGAATTGGACACTAAAAGCCAAAATTACATTTTGGACCAAAATACCCTTCTTAGGGCAAGGCTAGGGTTTGCTTGAGTCCCATTCAAATCAACTCTAAACTTAATGAAATTCTAACCAGAGGTCTATATTGACCTCATATCCATCCCACCAAAATTTGGATAAATTTGGACTTCATTTGACCCATAATTTAATTTACCCTAGCATAATTAACTTTTTTACAAAACTATAGGAAAATTATTCCCAAAAATTCCCATTTTTGGGCAGGGTCTAGGTATAGGGTAGGGTGACTCCCTGCCAAAATTTCAACTCATTTGGATCAAGGATGAAGTGTGGGAAACTAGTTTAATGACTGCCTATTCATTTGTATAGACCCCACCAAAATGAGTGCTCTGGTCAAACCAGTCACCCAAATTGGTTCAAACCAATTTTGTTTGAAAGTAGACCCATAGGGCTACCTTTTATGTGTTGATTATTTTCTCTGAAAATGGCTCTAGCTATTTTTAATAATTAAAATCAAATAATACAAAATCTATGACATGTAATGAAATGATTCAAACATTTAACCCATAGTTTAATAATCATATTGCACGAATCTTGGCGCAAGATCGACGGCATCCCGTCGTCTTCTTCCTCCAGCAGACGGCCAGGATTAATCCCTCCTGGGCCGATTTCCAACGGCTGCCGCTGGAGATCCGGCCACCTCCCCGGCCTGCCACCGCCGCCGACACCTTCGTGGTGGTCGGGGCTATCTCCAGGCGGCGGCACGGCCGCCGGGGAGCACTGTTCCGGCAGTTCTACCAATAAGAAATTTTGGCCGAAAACCATGAAAATCAAAATCAGATTGGGCTCGATTGAGCCCCAACCTTGGCCCTAATGATGTCTACGATCTACCCATGCAAGAAGGGATGGAGGAGGACCTGTGGTGGCGGCTGTAGCCGGGCTGATCGCCGGATTGGCATGGTGGTGGCCGGCGGTGGTCGGTTTGTTCAAAAATGCAGAATAGGGCTTGGCTTCTTCAGGAAACTGGTGGGAATACATCCCTGGATTCCAGTGAACCTTTTAAAGAGGAGAATAAGGGTGGTAGTTGGCTGCAAGCTCCATTGCCATTATTGGCTTCCTTGGTCAAAGATTTCAGCCATGGTAGGTAGGGGATGAAGCATGGATTACACCAGTCAAAGCTAGCTGGTTGAATTGGGGCTGCTTGCCTTGTCCTAGAGGAGTGAATGGAGGGGTTGGGGAGGGGGAGGATGAGCCCAAAAGTCCTCCTCCCTTTTCTTCCTTCTCTTTCTCTCTCTTCCATGGGTGAATTTCTCTCTCCTAGTCACCAAGACTGAATTTTTGGCTCCTACATGTCCTATGGCAGCCCACAAGTCCATTTGGTCACTTATGTCATGGTTAGCCCAATTGAAATGGGCTTGGGCTTGAGTTAGCCCATTTGGGCTAACTTGACCCAAAGTTGAACTAGGGCCCACTTAGGTCAATTTGGTCCTTGAGATTCCTTTAATGGGTCCTTGGTGACCCATTAGCCTCCCCTAGGGTCAAGGTGGGGTTGGATTGGCCCTTGGAGGTCACTTGGCCCTTAACTAGGGCATTTTGACCATTTTAGGTCAAGGGTTGACTTTGGTCAAAACTAGCCCTTTTGATTGGTCCCAATGGGTCCTTGGTGACCTGTTGGCCTCTCACTAGGCTTATGAGGGTAGGGGTGGGGTCCATTTGGCTAAGGGACTGCAATTGACCCTTGTGTAGGCCAATTTGACCTAATTAGGGTCATAGTTGACTTTGGTCAACTTAGCCCTATTGACTACTCTCCATGGGTCCTTAGTCACCCATTGACCTCTCACTAGGTCTATGAGGGTATGGGTGGGGTCTACTGGGCTAAGGGACTGCAATTGACCCTTGTGTAGGTCAATTTGACCCAATTAGGGCTATAGTTGACTTTGGTCAACTTAGGTCCTTTGATTGCTCTTCATGGGTCCTTAGTGACCCATTGATCTCTTTCTAGGGTTATAAGGGTATGGGCGGGGTCTTGGAGTCTTGGTGAAGCCCCATGATCACTTTTAACCAAGGTTTAGAGATCTGCTAAGTGCAGACCATAGTGGCCCTATCCACACTACCAGGTCCACTTGACTTTTTCTTGGGCTTCCTAAGGTTTTGTCATGACAGAACCACTCTTAGGGGTCTAGTTGGAAATGGGATGTTACAAAAGCTATTCCTAATGTGCCTGCTCCAAGGAGGATAGTTGTAACTGAGAGACAAAACAACCTGTTTGCTCCCAGTAAATATACAACTAACAAGTGTGATGATTCTTGTCCTAAGAAATGTCAGCACAAAGTTCCTTCTATTCTTCCAAAGAGGACGTACAATAGTTATGAATGCTGGTGTTGTGGAAAGGTAGGACACTTTGCCTTGGATTATTGGTTTAATTACACTGTGTCTCATATTCAAAAAAGATATCCAGTTAAGAAACTCACTGGTGGTTTCAATAGAGCCACATATAACAAGAACCTAGGACCCAAAACAACTTGGGTTCCTAAGGAAAAATAAATTCTTATTATGCAGGAATGTCCAAGCACCAAAGATAGACCAATCTGGTACTTGGATAGTGGGTGTTCCAGACACATGACTGGAATAAGAGGCAATTTGAGAGAATTTGTCCCTATGGAGAATGAACCAAAGGTGATCTTTGGTGGAGCTGACAAAAGAATAACCAAAGGTCATGGTAAGATCACAAATGGCTTAGTCACTCTCACCAAAGTAGCTTATGTGAAAGCGTTGCAACACAACCTTATAAGCATAAGCTAACTTTGTGATATTGATTATGGCATTTCATTCCACAAAGATGAGTGCCTAATAAAGAAGTCAAGTGACCAAGAGGTCATCTTGATAGGCACTAGATGTGGGAATGCGTATTGTTTGAATTTTCTTTGTTTAAAGTCAGACTCACCCTTATGTCTAGTTGCAAATGAGAAAGCCTCACACCGTGTCAAATAGCACAAGAGGCTAACTCATTTGAACTACAAGGACATAGGCAAACTTTTTAGTAAAGAGCTTGTTAGGAATGATCCTAACATTAAATGCTCTAAGGAGAACATATGCTCAGCATGCCAAAAAGGCAAGCAAACCAAATATTCATTAAAAAGTATTGAATGCAAAGACTCAGTGAGGTGTTTATACCTCTTGCATATGAACTTGTTTGGTCCAATGCCAGTTCATAGTTTAGGAAGAAGAGTCTACACCTATGTAATTGTTGATGACTATTCTAGATTCACTTGGGTTTTCTTCTTAAGGAAAAAGTCTAAAACTCCTGATGTCTTCAAGAATTTTATCAAACAAATTCAGAATGAATTGAACAGCTCTGTGGTCAGAATTAGAAGTGATCATAGAACTGAGTTTCAATCTGATTATATGACAAAGTTTTGTGAAGAATTAGGGATTCATCAAGAGTTTTCCTCACCAAGAACACCCCAATAGAATGGGATTGCTGAGAGGAATAATAGGACTCTCATTGAAGCTGGAAGAACCATGCTGGGTGATTCTTCACTTCTAGAATACTTCTGGGCTGAAGCTATTAACACATCATGTCATGTTATTAATAGAGCTTCAGTCAACAAAAGATGAATAAAACTACTTATGAACTTATGAATGGCAGAAAACAAAACTTGGCCTATTTCAGAATCTTTGGATGTAGATGTTATGTCCTAAATAATGGGAAAACATACATATCCAGGTTTGCTGAGAAGACTATGATGGCATATTTATTGGTTATAATGACAACAATAAGGCCTATAAGGTCTACAAATTGAGGGATCAAGTTGTGGAGGAGTCTATTCATGTTATATTTGATGAAAGTTCTATGTTTTACAATGATAATCCAGGTTCATAAAGCACAATAGGTGAAGACTTGAAGCTAAATGAGCTGACTATAGAAGATAGTGTTTCAGTAAGCCAGAATATGCAAGATGAAGTCAACATTGTTGAGGAATTGCTTACATAGGAACAACAAGGAGAAGAAACTCAACATGATACAGGTAGTCCAGTAGAAGAAGTCACATTACTTATTGCTATCAGACATCTAAAGGATCATCTAAGGGAATTGATTATAGGAGATGCTGTACAGGCTGTGACCACAAGAAGCAAACATCACAACACTGTGATGTACTCAAGTTTTCTGTCCCAAAAAGAACAAAAGAAATTTGAAGAAGCTAATGTGGATCCATTTTGGATAGGTGCAATGCAGGAATAATTGAACCAGTTCAAGAGATGTAATGTCTAGAAGCTGGTTCCCAGACCAGATGACTGTAACATCATAGGAACCAAATGGATATATAGAAACAAACTGGATGAGAATGATGTTATAGTCAGAAACAAAGCTAGACTAGTTGTAAAGGTATATAGACAAGAAGAGGGGATAGAATTTGATCAAACCATTGAACCATTGGCTAGATTGGAGGCTATAAGACTCTTCCTAGCATATGCAGCCTACAAAAGTTTCAAAGTTTAGCAAATGGATGTGAAGTCAGCCTTCCTAAATGGTAACCTTAAAGAAAGAGTTTATGTTGAGCAACCCTCAGGTTTTGTTTATTCTACTAAACCTACTCATGTTTATTTGCTTTTATGAGCTCTCTATGGTTTAAGACAAGCCCCAAGGGCTTGGTATGTGACTCTGTCTAAGTTCCTTCTAAAGAATAAATTCTCAAGAGGGAAAATAGACCAAATACTATTCCTAAGGGAAGTCAAAGGCAAGATCATCATAGTACAAATATATGTTGATGCATTATATTTGGATCTACTGATGAGTCACTTTGCACTAAGTTTGCTAAATTAATGCAAGGAAAGTTTGAGATGAGTAGCATGGGTGAACTCAAGTTTTTCTTGGGTCTCCAAGTTAAGCAAACTTTAGTTGGACTTTTCATTAGTCAGTCTAAGTTCACAAAAGAGTTAATAGAGAAGTATGGAATTTAAACAAACCACTTCAATGAGAACTCCCATGGGGTCTAGTATGTCTTTAGACAAGGATGGTGTTGGGAAGCCAGTTAATATCACCTTGTATAGGGGCATAGATGGATCACTACTCTATCTAATAGCCAGTAGACCAGACATAATGTATGCCACTTGTGTCTATGCCAGGTATCAAGCATGACCTAAGGAATCTCACTATACAGCAGTTAAAAGAATGTTGAGATATCTAAAGACCAAACCTAATCTTGGCCTACGGTATCCCAGGAATAGTGATTTTGAACAAACAGGCTTTTCAGATGCAGATTATGCAGGATGTAAAGAAGACAAGAAAAACACATCAGGATCATGTCAATTTCTTGGAAGGATGCTGGTGTCGTGGAGTAGCAAAAGCAAACTTGTGTAGCAATATCCACAGCTGAATCTGAGTACATTTCAGCTGGTGGTTGCTGTGCACAATTGCTCTGGATTAAGATCAGTTACAAGATTACAATTTCAAGCTAAGAAAAATTCCTTTATACTGTGATTCTACAAGTGTTATTTCTATTGCAAGCAATCCTGTGTCACATAGTAGAACAAAGCATATTGAAATTAGATATCATTTAATTAGAGAACATGTAGAAAATGAAGATATTAGCTTAGAATTTGTTCCCATAAATAACAAATTGCTGATATCTTTACTAAGCCTATGGAAGAAGAGAAATTTAATTTCTTTAAATTTGAATTTGGAATGTTAAATCTTGAGTAAAATAGTAATAACATAAGTTTAAAACTGATTAATCAGTAATTAAGTCTACTCATTTAGATTTCAAGGATAAACTTCAAAAGTGTCAAGAATCAACACTTAAGAAAAACAAAATTTTGACGAGTCAGTGTCGAGACACAAGAAAGTGTGTCGACACTATATGTAGTAATGTGTCGAGACACATGAAAGTGTGTCGATATAGGATAACCTTAAGTGTTGAGACACTAAAGTGGATGTCGAGACATACGGGTGTCGAGACCCTAAGGTACATGTGTCGAGAGACATAATCCTTATGTCGACTTGTGTCGACACATCTCGACAAACAATATATCCTTATGTCGACACTAGGTATTTACCCAAAAATTCGGAATAGAATAAATACAGCGCTCCTTTTCATCTTCTGCAATAACTACTATAAATAGGGTGTGAAAGAAGTTGTCATCTACGCTTACCTGAAATCCTGAGAGATTGATCCTTGAGTGTCGAGACCTAGAATTCCGATTAGTCGACACTCATCATTCTTTCCTTCACCTTCAATGGCTCCCAAGATCGACGATAACATTTCGAAGATACGAGCTTGTTCATAATGGATTCCAGTTGGCGGATGACAAAATCAAGGAGGTTGTAAATGTAATGCCCCCGATTTTCTGATAATATTATTTGACTTGGTATCGTCATATTTATGACATCAAGGCATTACTTTTTACGTTTGTGTTGACGACGCTTGTATCGTTAGTGTGTTTTGCGTCTGTTAGGTTTGTTTGACCAGATTTTTGGGATTTTGATTTGGATTGAATATTTTTTTCCTTGATTGAAAGGGATGAAGTTTTGAGGTTTGAACTTGTCAATTTTATTGAGATCCGAGCATTTTGGGTCTCGGTGCATGTTTTGGATCTTTGTGATGATTTGTGCTCGTGTAAGCAATTTGATGATAAGTGTCTTAGGAATAGGTGCGTCGGATTCTAGGGTTGTTTTCTCTTTTAATTCGTTTAATTCAAAGCGCGTTTGGCCTCCGTTTGAACTCGTACTTCCTTGATCAATTTTTTAATATGTGATGATTATTATTATACTAAAGCCTGATGCCTGTTTTGATTCTCAGGAACCCTCCTTAAGGGCAGTTTACGTCGAACGGAGGTGGGAGACAAATTTTTTAGGCGCTGTCTATCTTTTTTGTCAAAGCATTGGTCGGAGTTCGACGATCGTTGAACGAAAGGCGCCTGTTTGGGATTTGACAAGTGTCGAGCAGAGCTCGACGATCGTCGAATTGAGCTCGACAATCGTTGAGCAGAGCTCGACGATAGTCGATCGGAGTTCTCATTTACGCTCGACGATCATCGAACGGAGTTCGACGATGTCAATAAGAGTTTTCCTTTGCGCTCACGATGAAAGTCGATCGGAGTTTCATTTGTGCTCGAAGAACTCGACCAGAATTTGTCTCAAACGGGTTTTTTGTTCGACAAACTTCGAGCAGAATTCGTCGAACAGGGTCCTTTTTCCTCTGGTTCTCAGAAATGTCTCTGTTGGTTCTCGAGAAAAGTCCTTATGTTGTCCTTGAGAATGCTATTGTTCTTGAGAAGTGCTTGCCTTCCACTCGAGTAATCCTTCTTCTATACTCGAGTAGGCCTTTTTCAGCACTAGAGAACTTCCCTGTTGTTCTCGAGAATTTCTCTCTTCAGTACTCGAGAAGCCCTTATTTTCTCAAGAAGTGTTTTTTTTTTCGAGAGGGCATGTCATTCTCGAGTAGTGCTTGTCCTGTTCCCGAGAAGTCTTGTTCTCGAGTGGTCTGGTCCAGCTAACCCTCTTCCCCGTTCTTTCTTAGAAAAAAAAATTTATAGGGAAAAAAAATTTATTTTTAGTATTACAAATTATACCTTAAATATATATATGTACTTCTTTCTCCTTCTTTTAGACCGAACTCCTGTCATCTCCCGAACCAGAGCGGCGTGAGCGTGAGAGATAAAGTTTTTCGTGATTCTTTGGTGGCCGCCGTCAGTGTGCTCCGGTGCTCGAAATCGTTGCAACACAACCTTATAAGCATAAGCTAACTTTGTGATATTGATTATGGCATTTCATTCCACAAAGATGAGTGCCTAATAAAGAAGTCAAGTGACAAGAGGTCATCTTGATAGGCACTAGATGTGGGAATGCGCATTGTTTGAATTTTCTTTGTTTAAAGTCAGACACACCCTATGTTCTAGTTGCAAATGAGAAAGCCTCACACCGTCAAATTAGCACAAGAGGCTAACTCATTTGAACTACAAGGACATAGGCAAACTTTTTAGTAAAGAGCTTGTTAGGAATGATCCTAACATTAAATGCTCTAAGGAGAACAATGCTCACAGCATTGCCCAAAAAGGCAAGCAAACCAAATATTCATTAAAAAGTATTGAATGCAAAGACTCAGTGAGGTGTTTATACCTCTTGCATATGAACTTGTTTGGTCCAATGCCAGTTCATAGTTTAGGAAGAAGAGTCTACACCTATGTAATTGTTGATGACTATTCTAGATTCACTTGGGTTTTCTTCTTAAGGAAAAAGTCTAAAACTCCTGATGTCTTCAAGACTTTTATCAAACAAATTCAGAATGAATTGAACAGCTCTGTGGTCAGAATTAGAAGTGATCATAGAACTGAGTTTCAATCTGATTATATGATAAAGTTTTGTGAAGAATTAGGGATTCATCAAGAGTTTTCCTCACCAAGAACACCCCAATAGAATGGGATTGCTGAGAGGAATAATAGGACTCTCATTGAAGCTGGAAGAACCATGCTGGGTGATTCTTCACTTCTAGAATACTTCTGGGCTGAAGCTATTAACACATCATGTCATGTTATTAATAGAGCTTCAGTCAACAAAAGATTGAATAAAACTACTTATGAACTTATGAATGGCAGAAAACAAAACTTGGCCTATTTCAGAATCTTTGGATGTAGATGTTATGTCCTAAATAATGGGAAAACATACATATCCAGGTTTGCTGAGAAGACTATGATGGCATATTTATTGGTTATAATGACAACAATAAGGCCTATAAGGTCTACAAATTGAGGATCAAGTTGTGGAGGAGTCTATTCATGTTATATTTGATGAAAGTTCTATGTTTTACAATGATAATCCAGGTTCATAAAGCACAATAGGTGAAGACTTGAAGCTAAAGGAGCTGACTATAGAAGATAGTGTTTCAGTAAGCCAGAATATGCAAGATGAAGTCAACATTGTTGAGGAATTGCTTACATAGGAACAACAAGGAGAAGAAACTCAACATGATACAGGTAGTCCAGTAGAAGAAGTCACATTACTTATTGCTATCAGACATCTAAAGGATCATCTAAGGGAATTGATTATAGGAGATGCTGTACAGGCTGTGACCACAAGAAGCAAACATCACAACACTGTGATGTACTCAAGTTTTCTGTCCCAAAAAGAACAAAAGAAATTTGAAGAAGCTAATGTGGATCCATTTTGGATAGGTGCAATGCAGGAATAATTGAACCAGTTCAAGAGATGTAATGTCTAGAAGCTGGTTCCCAGACCAGATGACTGTAACATCATAGGAACCAAATGGATATATAGAAACAAACTGGATGAGAATGATGTTATAGTCAGAAACAAAGCTAGACTAGTTGTAAAGGTATATAGACAAGAAGAGGGATAGAATTTGATCAAACATTGAACCATTGGCTAGATTGGAGGCTATAAGACTCTTCCTAGCATATGCAGCCTACAAAAGTTTCAAAGTTTAGCAAATGGATGTGAAGTCAGCCTTCCTAAATGGTAACCTTAAAGAAAGAGTTTATGTTGAGCAACCCTCAGGTTTTGTTTATTCTACTAAACCTACTCATGTTTATTTGCTTTTATGAGCTCTCTATGGTTTAAGACAAGCCCCAAGGGCTTGGTATGTGACTCTGTCTAAGTTCCTTCTAAAGAATAAATTCTCAAGAGGGAAAATAGACCAAATACTATTCCTAAGGGAAGTCAAAGGCAAGATCATCATAGTACAATATATGTTGATGCATTATATTTGGATCTACTGATGAGTCACTTTGCACTAAGTTTGCTAAATTAATGCAAGGAAAGTTTGAGATGAGTAGCATGGGTGAACTCAAGTTTTTCTTGGGTCTCCAAGTTAAGCAAACTTTAGTTGGACTTTTCATTAGTCAGTCTAAGTTCACAAAAGAGTTAATAGAGAAGTATGGAATTTAAACAACCACTTCAATGAGAACTCCCATGGGGTCCAGTATGTCTTTAGACAAGGATGGTGTTGGGAAGCCAGTTAATATCACCTTGTATAGGGGCATAGATGGATCACTACTCTATCTAATAGCCAGTAGACCAGACATAATGTATGCCACTTGTGTCTATGCCAGGTATCAAGCATGACCTAAGGAATCTCACTATACAGCAGTTAAAAGAATATTGAGATATCTAAAGACCAAACCTAATCTTGGCCTACGGTATCCCAGGAATAGTGATTTTGAACAAACAGGCTTTTCAGATGCAGATTATGCAGGATGTAAAGAAGACAAGAAAAACACATCAGGATCATGTGAATTTCTTGGAAGGATGCTGGTGTCGTGGAGTAGCAAAAAGCAAACTTGTGTAGCAATATCCACAGCTGAATCTGAGTACATTTCAGCTGGTGGTTGCTGTGCACAATTGCTCTGGATTAAGATCAGTTACAAGATTACAATTTCAAGCTAAGAAAAATTCCTTTATACTGTGATTCTACAAGTGTTATTTCTATTGCAAGCAATCCTGTGTCACATAGTAGAACAAAGCATATTGAAATTAGATATCATTTAATTAGAGAACATGTAGAAAATGAAGATATTAGCTTAGAATTTGTTCCCATAAATAACAAATTGCTGATATCTTTACTAAGCCTATGGAAGAAAGAAAATTTAATTTCTTTAAATTTGAATTTGGAATGTTAAATCTTGAGTAAAATAGTAATAACATAAGTTTAAAACTGATTAATCAGTAATTAAGTCTACTCATTTAGATTTCAAGGATAAACTTCAAAAGTGTCAAGAATCAACACTTAAGAAAAACAAAATTTTGACGAGTCAGTGTCGAGACACAAGAAAGTGTGTCGACACTATATGTAGTAATGTGTCGAGACACATGAAAGTGTGTCGATATAGGATAACCTTAAGTGTTGAGACACTAAAGTGGATGTCGAGACATACGGGTGTCGAGACCCTAAGGTACATGTGTCGAGAGACATAATCCTTATGTCGACTTGTGTCGACACATCTCGACAGACAATATATCCTTATGTCGACACTAGGTATTTACCCAAAAATTCGGAATAGAATAAATACAGCGCTCCTTTTCATCTTCTGCAATAACTACTATAAATAGGGTGTGAAAGAAGTTGTCATCTACGCTTACCTGAAATCCTGAGAGATTGATCCTTGAGTGTCGAGACCTAGAATTCCGATTAGTCGACACTCATCATTCCTTTCCTTCACCTTCAATGGCTCCCAAGATCGACGATAACATCTTCGAAGGATACGAGCTTGTTCATAATGGATTCCAGTTGGCGGATGACAAAATCAAGGAGGTTGTAAATGTAATGCCCCCGATTTTCTGATAATATTATTTGACTTGGTATCGTCATATTTATGACATCAAGGCATTACTTTTTACGTTGTGTTGACGACGCTGTATCGTTAGTGTGTTTTTGCGTCTGTTAGGTTTGTTTGACCAGATTTTTGGGATTTTGATTTGGATTGAATATTTTTTTCCTTGATTGAAAGGGATGACGTTTTGAGGTTTGAACTTGTCCAATTTTATTGAGATCCGAGCATTTTGGGTCTCGTGCATGTTTGGATCTTTGTGATGATTTGTGCTCGTGTAAGCATTTGATGATAGAGTCTTAGGAATGGTGCGTCGGATTCTAGGGTTGTTTTCTCTGTTTAATTCGTTTAATTCAAAGCGCGTTTGGGCCTCCGTTTGAACTCGTACTTCCTTGATCAATTTTTTTTTAATATGTGATGATATTATTATACTAAAGCCTGATGCCTGTTTTGATTCTCAGGAAGCCCTCCTTAAGGGCAGGTTTACGTCGAACGGAGGTGGGAGACAAATTTTTTAGGCGCTGTCTATCTTTTGTCAAAGCATTGGTCGGAGTTCGACGATCGTTGAACGAAAGGCGCTGTTTGGGATTTGACTAAGTGTCGAGCAGAGCTCGACGATCGTCGAATGGAGCTCGACAATCGTTGAGCAGAGCTCGACGATAGTCGATCGGAGTTTTCCTTTACGCTCGACGATCATCGAACGGAGTTCGACGATGTCAATAAGATTTTCCTTTGCGCTCGATGAAAGTCGATCGGAGTTTTATTTGTGCTCGAAGAACTCCGACCAGAATTTGTCAAACGGGTTTTTTGTTCGACAAACTTCGAGCAGAATTCGTCGAACAGGGTCCTTTTTCCCTCTGGTTCTCAAGAAATGTCTCTGTTGGTTCTCGAGAAAGTCCTTATGTTGTCCTTGAGAAGTGCTATTGTTCTTGAGAAGTGCTTGCCTTCCACTCGAGTAATCCTTCTTCTATACTCGAGTAGGCCTTTTTCAGCACTAGAGAACTTCCCTGTTGTTCTCTCGAGAATTTCTCTTCAGTACTCGAGAAGCCCTTATTTTCTCAAGAAGTGTTTTGTTTCTCGAGAGGGCATGTCATTCTCGAGTAGTGCTTGTCCTGTTCCCGAGAAGTCTTGTTCTCGAGTGGTCTGGTCCAGCTAACCCTCTTCCCGGTTCTTTCTTAGAAAAATAAATGTTATAGGGAAAAAAATTATTTTTAGTATTACAAATTATACCTTAAATATATATGTACTTCTTTCTCCTTCTTTTAGACCGAACTCCTGTTCATCTCCCGAACCAGAGCGGCGTGAGCGTGAGAGATAAAGTTTTTTCGTGATTCTTTTGGTGGCCGCCGTCAGTGCTCCGGTGCTCGAAATCTTGAACCGATCATAGATCCTGAAAGCTCTCAGCGAGAGCTTCGTCATCGTGGTAAAATCTTCCCTATTTCTTGAGTTTTTCTCGTTAGTGTTTTTGGCCCTAACCTCTTCTTTTGGCTATTATTGTTAGATTTCGACTTCCCTCGTCTTCTCCCCGATCTGCAACAAGGAGCGATTTGGAGAGTTTTTCTGGCAAAACCAAGGCAAGTGGTGGTTTCACTTCCCTCTTCCCTTCTTTCTCCCGATCTGCTGAAATTTCTAACTTCTTTTGTCGTTATCGTTAATAGCTTGCTGATTATAGTGCTATCTTAAATCCTTTGTTTAAAACACATTTGTATTATCATGTTTTTGATTTTACAAATCTAACCTTGTATAGTGGTTTATGTTTTGATGATGAGATTGAATTTTGCTCTTTTAACCCGTCCTTTAACTATTATGTAGGACGTGTTAGAGTTTATCTAGAATTGTAAATCCTTCCTAATGGTTGATCAACCGTTTCTTAAATCTAGAATTGTCGAGTAGAATCCGATGTGCCAGTCTTGAGATATATCATGATTCTCTTGTTTTCGGGAGTTAGTGGGCGTATCCACCTCCACAATGTTTTGAGACTTATTAGTACCTTGTGGAACTCTACCGGGTGTTTTGGCGTCTACGGTGAATGGTGGAGTGTATGAGTCTCCCCGCAGTTAACGAATATTATATTTATGAGGGTGTGTCCAGATGAGTGACCACCTCGCCCGTGTTTTTGGGTAGAGTTGACCACATGTGGATAATAGGGTTGTTGTGATATTCTTGCTTATGATTTAATCATGCTTTCCACCTTTTTAGCCTTGTGCATCTTATGTATTTTGATATGCGTGACAATTCATGTAAGTTCTATTTACTGATTCTTTTGTACTTTACTTTTGTACTTTTCTTCAGTACTTCTGGTCTTGGGTTAGTACCCCCTTTTGACCTTTGTTTACCTTTTGGCTTACTTTTCTGCCACCACTTGTACCTTCTTACTGAGGTATTCTATTTTTGGAATGCCTTAGGTTCAGAGCTTTAGCAGGTAGTGGAGCTGGTTTTGGGAGTTCTTGGGCAGCAGTGTTGGCTGTGGTTTTCACCTCGCTGTTCTGAGGTAGTTTGTTGTTTCAGTTTACTTTACTTAGTTCAGACATACTTTTGTTTTATCTGGGTTTGTGTCAGATTATTGATGCCCACAGGGTTGTTGATTTTGGATACTTGCTAGCTGCTAGTTGTTTTCTTGTGATGAATTGGATTACTTGCTCTCTGAGATGATTTATGTTAGGAATGCATGTTAGGTATTTTCAAGTATAAAATCTACTATTATTACTTCAAGCATTGCATATTTTAAAACTCTTACTCATTATATTTAGCAACCGTAAAAACTATTTTTACTACTATTATAAACCTATAGTCTTGCATACCATGAGTTGTTCCCTGGGGAACGTCTACACTCACGTAGGATGTGTAATCTCATAAATGAAGTATTTTTCTGTAGCGTATAAACTATTTTTCTTTCGTGTACTTGATGAGCCACCAAGCCGAGGGATACGGTTAAATGCTTAACTTAAATTGGATTTTTACTAAATCACTTAAAGATCTTTTTTTTGTGTCTAGTAGGAGTTTTGCCTGAGTGTCCGCAGTTATCCCCTATGGACATGGCATCATGACGCGCATTTTCCCTTACTCTGATATACCCCTTTTTGCGGAGAAAATGTGGGTTGTGACAGTTGGCATCATAGGGAGGTTGGTTTTGACAAGTTGATTGAACCAGCCACCCATTGTAGATTTGTTTTACTTCGTTCATTTGCATACACACACCGATGTGTCATCAGTACGTCTTAGCCAAAGCTTAGTCACTACACTCATAACATGACACGAAGTATACATGGGATATTATGTAGTATGGGATACATAATATGTTTGTATATATGGATCCACCATAGGTGGCAACATGTGACGGTTATGTAGTATGGGATGCATAACCACCATTACATGGGTGCCCATTAGCACATTTTATTTTCTCGTTGCATGCGATGTTATATAGTATGGGATGCATAACATTTCATGTGTATGCCGCTCATAACATGCATTAAGGCCTTTTTAGAATGCATAGCACTGCATACATAGCATATCATCGCATAAGCACACGTGCTAAGTTAAGGTTTACATGATGACACATGTACACACATGATTTTAAATAAGAATAAAGAATCCATGCATTCATATCATATGCACATGAGTTAGTAGGATGAGAGGATATCATCCTAATAGGACATGCTATCATTTATAAAATCCCAGAGCAAGTTTGCAGCATAAGCAAGTGTCTTTTAAGTATGGTCTGAACTAAGTTGTGTCGCCTAGTCGTAATCTAGGATTTTGATGAGTTGTTCGTTGCCTTTTAGAAATACTGCCGAAGCATCCCGTGACGAGGTCGTCTCCCCAGTTGGAGGGTGAGTCGTCAGGTGTGCAGAGCGATGCGATGATCGAGAGTTTGCATCAGAGCAACGAGGCTTTGCCGAGGCAAGTAGTTGCGATGCAATCAAAAATTCAGACTTTGTTGTCCATTGCTCCCGCGCAGCAACCCTTAGTGCAAGATCCTGCCATGGATCAAGCCGTTTTTTCTTTTGCTCCACTGGTGCCCCCATTGACGCTATCGCCAGAGATGAATTTTATCTCGCCTTTCCAGTGATTGGGACCTCCCACTTACGATGGGAGAGCCGGCTTTATGGTTCTGGATGATTGGGTCATCGCTATGGAAGAGATGTTCTCATATTCGGGGATTGCATAAGCCCAGAAGGTAATGATTGCAGCATATAACCTAAAGGGCCTGGCAAAGAGTTGGTGGATTCGGGAGAAGGAGAGCCTGAATGAAGGAAGCTCGTGGGAATATTTTAAGAAGATGTTACTTAAGAAGTTTCTACCCTCGATCGAGCAAGACCGTTTGTTGAATAATTTTTTGCATCTGAAGCGGAGACAGCTCACAGTGAGCGAATATGAGATTGAATTTAGTAAGTTGAGCAGATTTGCTCCTGATTTGGTAGCTTCAAAGGAGGGAAGAGTGAAACATTTCCTAGGAGGCCTAAGAAGCGATGTCCAACAGTGGGCATGCGCTTATAGAGCTGAAAGTTATGCTGATGCAGTGGAAGCCTCTCTAAAAGTTGAGGCAATTGAAAATGCCAAGAACCGAGGTGCTGCGGCGAGTAAGAGAAGAGGAAATGAGATGAGTATGGAAGCTCTAGGGCATCTGGCCCTTCTTCGAAGAAGAAAAGTGGAGAGATATATAGCTTCTATTGTCGGTCTGGCCACCCTTAGGAAAAGTGTTTCAAAAGGACTGCCACTCTGAAGCAGCAATAGGTGCTTGCCATCCAAGGTGCACCCAAAGGAGATCTAGTGTGCACCTTCTGTTCAAGAAAGGGTCATGACGTGAATCATTGCTGGTCAAAGGATAAGGCTTACTTCTAGTGCGGGCAGAAGGGGCATCTGAAGTCTTCATGCCCCTAGGCTCAGTCCCCACTACAGCCTGCCCTGCTTAGGGCTCTGCCGCCGCCGCCAAACCAGGACAAGGGGAAAGGGAAAGGAAACTAAATGTGGTGACCAGAGAGGAAGCTCAGACCTCTACCCACGTTATATCAGGGAGTTTAAGGTGAAGAATAGGTGGGCGCACGTTCTTTTCGATTCGGGTGCCACCCATTCCTTTGTGGCATGAAGTTTCGTAGATAGAAATCATTTGAATGTGGATCGATTAGGAGATTCCTTCAACGTCAAGCTTACCTCCGGAGATCTGGCAGTATCAAATCAAAGAGTTCTGAGATTCCCCATTTGTCTGGGTGATTTCCTAGACTTTGTGGATCTGATAGTGTTCGACCTGGCGAATTTCGGCGTAATTTTGGGCATGGACTAATTGTCCAAGTATGATGCGGTAATCCAATGTATGGCAAAGCGACTGGACTTCAAGATGGACAACGACCAACCCATGAGTGTTTATGGTTTTCAGGACAAGGGTTCCCTCATTATTCTGCGGTACGTGCTTGTCGATCTATAAAGTCAGGTTGTGAGGCATATCTTGTTTCTATTTTTGCTCTGGAAACAGCTTTTGTTACACCCATGTCTTGAGGATATCTCGGTGGTGAGAGAGTTTCCAGATGTCTTTCTTGATAGTCTTCCAGGACTTCCTCCTGAGAGAGAGGTGGAGTTTGTGATAGACCTCGAGCCAGGTACTCATCCTATTGCTAAGGCACTGTACTGTATGGCTCTGCGTGAGTTAGAAGAATTGCTCACTCAGCTGGATGAGTTGCTATAGTGTGGTTTTATTAGGTTGAGTTCTTCCCCGTGGGGTGCCCCTGTTTTGTTCGTAAAAAAGAAAGACGGTTCCATGAGGCTTTGCATAGATTATCGAGAGTTAAATAAGGTAACCATTAAGAATATATATCCGTTGCCTCAGATTGATGATCTATTTGATAAGTTGTGGGGATGCGCTGTGTTTTTGAAGATTGACCTTCGTTCAGGCTACCGCCAGTTAAGGGTCCGTAAGACTGATATACCACAGACGGCTTTTCGTTCTTGGCACGGGCATTTGAGTTCTTGGTGATGTCCTTTGGTTTGACAAATTCCCCATATGCTTTTATGGACTTAATGAATAGGGTGTTCAAAGATTTCTTGGACCATTTTGTGGTCGTGTTCATAGATGACATTCTCATGTATTCCAGCAGTGTTGAGGAGCATACTCAATACTTGCGCTTAGTTTTGTCAACCCTGAGGGAGCACAAACTCTATGCCAAGCTGAGTAAGTGAGAATTAATGAGAAAAACTATCCTACACATGATTTAGAGTTTGCTGCTGTAATTTATGCGCTGAAACTTTGGAAACATTTATTGTATGGCGCGCTGTACAAGATCTACATAGACAATAAGAGTTTGAAGTACGTCTTCACTCAGAAGGAGTTAAATCTGTGCCAGCGTAGGTGGTTAGGATATGTGGCCGATTATGAAGTGGAGATTCTTTATAATCCAAGAAAGGCTAACGTAGTAGTTGATGCTTTAAGTAGGAAGACCGCAAAAATCTTCAATCTATCTGTACAATCCTTGGTGGAAGAATTCTTATTGATGGACATTGAAGTTGTGAGTAGTACTGTGCCTGCTAGTTTGGAAGCAGAAGAGCCCTCTTGGATTTCCCTTACAAGAGTGCACCAGAAGGACGATCCTGATTCGTTATATATCCGAAATAGAACTGAGAAGGGAGAGCTACCTAATTTCTCTTTGGATGATTTAGATACTCTGAAATATCAGGGTAGATTTTGTATCCCCTCTTCTGGTGATATTCGAGCTAAAATTTGTAATGAAGCTCATAGTTCTAGTGTTGCCTATCATCCTTGTTTCACCAAAATGTATAAAAATCTGAAGCAAATTGTTTGGTGGTTGTGAATGAAGAATGATATAGCAAAGTTTGTGTCAGAATGTTACACGTGTCAGCATGTTAAGGCAGATCATAGAAGGCCTAGTGGTAAACTGACACCGCTTGATATTCCAAGTTGGAAGTGGGAGAGTATTTCAATGGATTTCATCACCGGTTTACAAAAATCTCCCCGGGGCACGATTCTGTTTGGGTGATAGTCGATAGATTGACTAAATGTGCTCACTTTATGCCATTTAAGATTGGGTATTCTATGAAGAAGATAGCTGAGTTATACCTTGATGAAGTCATCAGATTACATGGAGTGCCGGTTAGCATTGTGTCGGATCGAGACTCCAGATTTACGTCTCATTTTTGGAAGAGTTTACAAGAGGGGTTGGGTACTGATTTAGGGTATTCCACTGCATATCATCTGCAGACAATTGGTGAGACGGAAAGGGTGAATCAGATCGTGGAAGATATGATCAAGTTTATATATTGGATCATGGTGGTGCTTAGGATGAACGCCTCAGACTCATGGAATTTGAATACAATAATAGTTATCAAGAGAGTCTGCAGATGGCCCCGTTTGAGGCCTTATATGGAAGGCATTATAAGACACCTTTGTTTTGGGTAGAGGTTGGTGAGAGACCGCTGCTAGGTCCTGAAGCCGTTGAAGAGATGAATTGTGCTGTGACTCATATTCGAGAGAAGATCCGTATAACACAAGAGTGTTATGAGAAATATACTAATCGACGAAGGGTTGATCTGGAATTTGTCGTTAGGGAATTGGTTTTTATGAAAGTCTCTCCGATGTCAGGTGCTAAAGGTTTATAAGGAACCATAAGTTAGACCCCCGTTATGTGGGACCTTTTCAAATTCTTGAGCGCATCAGAGTGTTAGCTTATAGATTATATTTTCCTGCTACCTTCCCTGGTGTCCATGATGTGTTCCATATGAGCCAGTTGCGGAAGTGTGTTCATAGTGATCGTCGAGTCCTTGACTCGGTACCTCAGATTCAGCCCAATCTTTTGTATGTGGAAGAACCTGTCCGTGTTTTGGAATCTCAAGATCGAGTATTACAAAGAAAGACCATCCCTATTGTAGAGGTTCTTTGGAGAAATCAAGACGTCGAGAGCGCGATGTGGGAATTAGAGTCGGTGATGAGGGAATCTCATCCGCACCTCTTCCCTTCGTTTCTGGTATGTCTCCATGCTTTTGGTAGTGTTTGATTTCTAGTTTTGATTTGATTTTGGAGTTGTGTTAAGTTTCGGGATGAAACTTCTTTTTTATGGGGAGTGACTATAATGCCCCCGATTTTCTGATAATATTATTTGACTTGGTGTCATCATATTTATGATGTCAAGGCATTACTTTTTATGTTGTTAACAGCGCTTCATCGTTAGTGTGTTTTTGCGTCTGTTGGGTTTGTTTCACCAGATTTTTGGGATTTTGATTTGGATTGAATGTTTTTTTCCTTGATTGAAAGGGATGAAGTTATGAGGTTTGGACTTGTCAAGTTTTTTTGCGATCCGAGCATTTTGGGTCTCGGCACGTGTTTGGATCTTTATGATGATTTTTTGCTCATGTAAGCATTTAATGATAGTGTCTCAAGAATTGTGCATCAGATTCTAGGGTTGTTTTCGCTGTTTAATTCATTTAATTCGAAGCATTTTTGGGACTTCGTTTTGAACTCGTACTTCCTTGATAATTTTTTTTAATATCTGATGATTATTATTATACTAAAGGCTGATGCCTGTTTTGATTCTCGAGAATCCCTCCTTAAGGCAGGTTTTCATCGAACGGAGGCGGGAGATGAATTGTTTAGGCGCTGTCTGGGTTTTTATCAATGCGTCGGTCAGAGTTCAACGATCGTTGAACGAAAGGAGCTGTCTGGGCTTTGACTAAGCGTCGAGCGAAGCTTGAGGATCGTCAAACGGAGCTCGATGATAGTCGATTGGGGTTTTCCTTTGCGCTCGACGATCGTCGAACGGAGCTTGACAATAGTTATCGATCAGTTCTCCTTTGCGCTCGATGAAAGTCGATCAGATTTTCATTTGTGATTGACGAAATCTAACAAGAATTTGTCGAACGGGTTTTGTGTTCGACGAACTTCGAGCAGAATTTGTTGAACGGGTCCATCTTCCCTCTAGTTCTCGAGAAATGTCTCTTGGTTCTTGAGAAAGTCCTTCTATTGTTCTCGAAAAGTGTTGTTGTTCTTGAGAAGTGCTTGCCTTCTACTCGAGTAATCCTTCTTCTGTACTCGAGTAGGCCTTTTTCAGCACTCGAGAACTGCCCTTTTGTTCTCGAGAATTTCTTTTCAGTACACGAGAAGCCCTGATTTTCTCGAGAAGTGTTTTGTTTCTCGAGAGGGCATGTCATTCTCGAGTATTGCTTGTCCCGTTCCCGAGAAGTCGTCTTCTTCTCGAGAGGTCCGGTCCAGCTAATACTCTTCCCCAGTTCTTTCTTAGAAAAATAACTGTTATAGGTAAAAAAAAAAATATTTTGAGTATTACAAATATACCTTAAATATATATATATATGTGATTTTTTTTCTCCTTCTGTTAGACTGAACTCCTGTTCATCTCTCGAACCAGAGCAGCGTGAGCGTGAGAGAGAATTTTTTTTCCATGATTCTTCTAGTGGCCGCCGACGGTGATTCGGTGCTCGAAATCATTAACCGATCATTGATCCTGAAAGCTCTCAGCGAGAGCTTCGTCATCGTGGTAAAATCTTGCCATTTATTGAGTTTTTCTTATTAGGGTTTTTTGCCCTAACCTCTTCTTTTGGCTATTCTTATTAGATTTTGACTTCCCTCGTCTTCTTTAGCCCCGATCTATGACAAGGAGCGATTTGGAGAGTTTTTTTGGCAAAACCAAGACAAGTGGTGGTTTCACTCCCCTCTTCCCTATCTTTCTCCCTCCCGATCTGCTGAAATTCTCTAACTTTTTTTGTCATTATTATCATTAATAGCTTGCTGAATATTAGTGCTTGACTTAATTCCTTTGTTCACAACAGACCTTGTATTATCATGTTTCTTGAATTCAGCTAATCAAACCTTGTACAATGGATTATGTATTTGATGATTAGATTGAATTTTTCTCTTT